>CM045989.1:41139102-42452102 GCA_025175895.1 Wurfbainia villosa
AATTTAATCCATCTAAATCTCACCCTTTGGTAAATCAAAGAAATAAATACTAAGTACATGTGCCCGTTATTATATCGGGATGAAGAGCATGTACAACATAATATCCGAGGTCTGATTCAATTATGTAGTCAGCAATAAATTGAATCACCTCTATGTTGGTCCTGCTCAATACACCTAAGTGTACTAGTGTAACTCTATGTTCAAGACAAAACAATACCAAGCTACACTACAACCATGCCAATGGTTTGTCCAAAACCATCTTGCTTGTGAGCCTCTACTTATATTCTACAAGGGACTGATAACATGATCTTCTGTGCCACACCAAGCACCATGTTATCTACAATGTAAAATATTAGACAATATGCACACATATAATAAATATAAAGTGCAAACAATGATCATGGGTTTCTTATTTCAAAATAAAAATGTTCATACAAAAAGAACTAGGCTTTCAGTATACATTCCAACAATCTCCCACTTATACTAAAAGACTATGCTGTCATCACACTGCCATACATCTGATTCCCCTTCCCTCCACATGCCTATCAAAGCTCTCGCTAGAAGGGCCTTAGTGAAAGGGTCTACCAGGTCATCCTCTGATGCAATCTTGGCGACAGCAACTTCTACCTCCTTTACGATTTCTCGTATCTGGTGGTACTTGTACTCTATGCATTCACTTACCTTATGGGCTCGTGGTTCCTTCGAGTTTGCAACTGCACCATTATTATCACAATAAATTGTGATATTTCTGGGCAAACAAGGAATAACATCCAAGTCCATCAGGAAGTTCCTGAGCCACCCAGCTACTTTGGCAACCTTAGAGGATGCCACATACTCAACTTCCATGGTGGAGTCCGCCCAACATTTCTGCTGGACACTCCTCCATACAATGGCTCCACCTCCCAAAGTAAATACAAAACCTGAGGTAGACTTACTGTTATCCCTATCAGATTGGAAATCGGAATCTATGTAACCCACAGGGAGTAATTGGTCTGCCCGGTAAACTAGCATATAATCCCTAGTCCTTCTCAGGCACTACAATATATGCTTTACCGCAGTCCAATGTCCCTGTCCTGGATTACTCTGATATCTGCTAACCATGCCCACGCCATAACAGATATCGGGTCTCGTACATAGCATCGTATACATGAGGCTTCCTACCGCTGAAGCATAAAGAACCGCCTTCTTCTCCTCTATCTCCTCAGATGATCTAGGATACATCTCCTTAGATAAAGGAACTCCATGCCTGAAAAGTAGAAAACCTTTCTTGGAGTTTTGCATGCTAAAACGATCCATAATCATGTCTATGTATGAAGCTTGGGATTAGCACACTAACCTTGATCCCAAGGATGTGTCCCACTTCTCCCAAGTCCTTCAAAACTGTTTGGACAACCATACCCTTATGCCCAATAACATTCCGATATTGTTGCCAACTATCAAAATGTTATCTACGTATAGTACAAGAAATACCACTACATTTCCGTCACATCTCTTGTATACACAAGACTCATCCAAACTTTGAATAAATCCATAAATTTGGATTTACCTCATCAAAGTGGATGTTTCAATACCTCGAAGCTTGTTTCAATCCATAAATGGACTGATTAAGCTTACATACAAGATGCCCTTTGCCCTTAGCAATGAATCTCTGGTTGCTTCATATAGATGTTCTCCTCAAGACTTCCATTAAGGAAAGTTGTCTTCACATTCATCTGCCACACCTCATATTCCATATGAGCTGTTATGCATAAGAGCTCTCAGACTTGACTTGAATCCATAGATTCAATCTCAGTATTCAATGCACTTTGCCAAGATGCTGCATCTATATCTTGGATTGCCTTGTCGTATTTTCAGGGATCAGGTTCATGTTCGCCAGGGACCAAATCAGAAGATTCTCCCAAGAACATGAATCTATCAGGATGACTCACAACCCTCCCACTATGACGAGGTATCACCTATGCATCCTCTGTGACACGCGGTGCAGTGACATGTGGTATGTCCTCTTGTACCGGTGGTACTAAAGAAGTGACTTCCCTTTTAACTCCTCCAGAACAATTTTACCCTTGGGCTTGTGTCTTATCACATAGTCTTCCTCTAGAAATCTGGCGTTCGTGTTAACAATCACCCTCTGATCTCTAGGACTATAAAACAATTCACCCTTCGTTCTCCTGGGATAGCCAATGAACATGCGTACTTCTGTACGAGGTTCCAACTTACTAGTATCTGCCTTTAACACATGTGTTGGACTCCCATATCTGAATATGTCTTAGACTAGGCTTTCGCCCAGTCCACAATTCTGTGGGAGTAGAAGGCACTGATTTGGATGGAACCAGGTTCAAAATGTATACCGTCGTATCTAAAGCATATCCCCAGAACGAATCTGGCAAGTCAGAATAACTCATCATTGATCTAACCATCTCTATAAGAGTCTTATTCCTTCGCTCTGCTATACCGTTCTGCCGGGGTGTGCCAGGTGCAGACAATTGGGATTGAATCCCAACCTCTGATAAGTAGTTCCTAAACTCTCCCAAGAGGTACTGACCACCACGATCAGATCATGGTGTCATCTATATCTTGAATAATCATCTATGAAAGAGACGAAATATTCAAGACCACCTTTTGCCTGGATAGCCATAGGACCCACAAATCAGAATGAACCATTTCTAACACATCTTTGGATCTATACCCCTTGGCGTTGAAAGGCCT
This sequence comes from Wurfbainia villosa, assembly GCA_025175895.1. Lineage (NCBI taxonomy): Eukaryota > Viridiplantae > Streptophyta > Magnoliopsida > Zingiberales > Zingiberaceae > Wurfbainia > Wurfbainia villosa. The sequence continues at coordinate 41,141,809 of CM045989.1, forward strand.
CTTGGTCATCTTACCCTCCAAGCAAGATTCGCAGGTTGGGAGATGCTCCACCACTTATGAACCCAAAGGTCCATTAGCTATCAACCTTTGAATTCTACTTTGGTTAATATGACCAAGCCTAAGATCCCAAAGATATGTTTGGTTCATCTTCGAAGGTTCTTTTCTCTTATTAGACTTAGAAGATGAGTTAATAACTTCTATTTGCATCGTGGGAGCTTGTGGTTCAAGTTATAAATTTCCTATCTATGTACCTGAATAGATAATGTCCCTATTCCTTTTATAACATATCTGTCATCAAAAGAAATAGATTATCCATCCATAATTTAGAAACCGAAATCAATTCTTTCTAAATAAAGGTACATAAAGAAAATTTCTAAGAACCAAAAACTTTATTTTTCTCAAAAGATAAATAAAACATCTTCCACTGCAATAGCCGCCATCTTCATGGCATTGCCCAAGTAAATGGTAATATCCCCTTTAGCTAGTCGTCGGGTTTCCTGGAACCCCTGCAAAGTATTGCAGACATGATTAGTGGCTCTCACACCTACTCACCAGGTGCCGGTAGATAAGACAACTAATCATGTTTCAACGACTAGTTCAAAGAATATATCTTTGTTCTTCTTTGGATTGGGACAATCTTTCTTCCAATGTCCATCCTGCTAGTAAGTGAAGTACTTGCCTTTCGGCTTCTTCACTCCTCCCTGAGATCCTCCCACCACATTTGCTCCACCTTGTTTCTCCTTCTTCTTATCTTTCGGCTTAGAAGTAGAAACCTTTTTGAGCAACCATGGCTTGAGGACACTCTTTGAAGAGTGCATACTTGTACTTCTTAGCAGATAAGACAATATCTAGATTCTTTCCAATCAACATTATTTGGGTACAGTAAGTTTATTTCTTTAGTATCATAGTAAGTGGACTGAAAGTCATTTTTGAAAATCCTAAGAATCACATAAATCATTACTTTAGATTTCAAATATTCTTGATTCCTCAAAACAATAAAATTCCGAAATCAACAAACACCTCAAAACACCGAGAATATCGCATGTCACGCTGTGTGGACGTATACGAATTCTACATTTGTAAGAGGAGGTTTTACCCATTAATTTTATTATCTTGTCAACCTTACTTTTTGATAAATAAAATTAATAGTTGGTTCCTCTTTGGCCCTACAAATAAAAGCAGTGACTCCGATGGGGAGGATACCTTTATTTTCATCTAAGTGTGCACCATTACACGATACTAAGGGAATTATTTCGAATTATGTACCTTACCGCTGTGGAAGTACACACGCTCCTAGATAATTTCCTATAACCATTATTTGACCTAGTGATCCGCAAACAAACTCATCCGCAGGGAGGAAGGCACTCAGAGCCGACACGCAAGTTTGTTGCATCACACATCAAATTGTAATGGAGGCCATGGGAATTAATTAAAATATCCCTCTCCCACTTAGTAAATTGAAAATGAGGAATTTTCAAGCACACATAACATGCATATAAAACAAATCAGCAATAAATATGGAAAAAACAAAATTTTTCCAACTATTATGGCTTTGTTTCCCGCCGTCGCCGCTCGCCGCTCCACCATTTTAGATGCAAGAAGCCACATAAGAGATCCGAGCCGAGACATATCATTTTAATTTACATCCATCGATCCTATACTCCACGAAGGAGTGTACAAATAATCTAGATCGAAAGTAAACTAAAATGAGCGGCTAAACAATGCCGTATTTAATTATAAAAATTAAATACTAATCTAGCCTCGTCAACCCCGAGGATTCAAATGATATACATACAATCACACACAAATAGCCATAATAGTCGGATCTTATGCATGCAACCAAAAAGTTAGCCTACGCACATCCTACTATTATCCGGCATACTCAATATATCATATGTGCATGAAAGTAACCGAATCCAAAACACACAAAACCGAAAACCGTGGCTCTGATACCAATTGTTGGGAACTCGTGCTTCTCGGGAGGCTCATTGGCTCTCATGTCCCCGGATTAAAATTTTCACTCATGAAAACTAATCCGGATGGGATGAGTTTCTTAAGCACAACCAATTCGTCGTCGTGCTATCGACTTGAGCGATCGCTTGAACAAACTAGTTGTTCAAGCAACACAACTCTTCTAGTCGGTTAGCCACGGAAGAGACGACGGACGGATCGCCGGTTTTTGTGTTTATCTTCGGGGTCCATGATTATACAAATACATACAAATGTAAACTAGTATAATAAACACATACTAACATAAAGAACATAATCTAGCATATCAATAAGAACATGCAAAGATCAATAATAAAAGTTATAAAACTTTTATACCTTTTGATCTTCTATCGTATGTCCTAACCTCCTAGTAGACTTCGTGTGGGCGAAGATCCTCCACAAGTTGAAGCTTCCTAGATCTTCTTCAATCAAAGAAAGAAGAACTCTCCTTCCCTTCTTGCTTGAACCAACCACCAATCCACAAAGGATTGATGTCGCCGGCCCCAAGAATAGAGAGAACTAAATGGAAACCACCAAGGAACCAAACTAGGGACAAACCCTAGCTTCTAGTGCCGCCGGTCAAGATGGAGTGAAGAGGAGAAAGGGAATATGTTGGGCGCCGGACAAGGTGGAGGGAATAGAGGAAGGAGCTGGCCACACACTAGGAAGAAGAAGAGCTCCTCTCCTATAGTTGCCGCCCACCTTCTTGCAAACCCTAGCCGCCCAACCATAGGAGACAAACCTTAATTAGGGTTTCCTCCTTAGGCTTTCTTGCCGCCCAACCAAGGTGGAAGGAAGAGATCTAGGAACCGGCCACCTTACCTAGAAAGAAGAAGAGCTCTTCTCCTATAGTTGTCGCCCAACCAAAGGAGCCAAACCCTAATCTAATTAGGGTTTCCTCCTTAGGGTTTCTTGCCGCCCAAGCCATTGATGGGCAAAACCCTAATCTCCAAAATACCAAATCCTTTTTTTTTTTGTCGCCCAACCCATTCTCCCATATATATAGAGTTAGGTTTAGACCTAGGTTTAATCTCCTCCATTGGTTCTAGAGATTTAATCTCAACCTTCGGTTCTAGAGATTTAATCTCCACCGTCGGTTCTAGATATTTAATCTCAACCGTCGGTTCTAGAGATTTAATCTCCACCGTCGGTTCTAGAGATTTAATTTCAACCGTCGGTTCTAGAGATTTAATCTCCACCGTCGGTTCAAGAGATTTAATCTCAACCGTCGGTTCTAGAGATTTGTTTTCCATCATTTGATCTAGACTTCATGAGGTTTATATTAGGCTACGATAGAGACCATGAGGAGGAGTTGGATCTTGGCCACCCGATGGATCGGAACCACACAAACTTGATCCATCAATGATGTTCCATTCCACTAGAGGATCATCATTGAATTACCTCACCAACCCCCATATGATAATATGGGCTCCATATATTATTTGTACATCCATCTCCCCGTGTTTAAGATATCGAATGTCCGTCAATTAATTGATTTACTGACCATCAATTAATTAACATCTAACTCCTCGAGTAGTACCACTCAACCTTATCATCATGTTGACTAAGTCAACCTGCAGGGTTTACATGATGAACCTTATGAGCTCCTCAAGGGGACATCATCAACCTATATATAGGACACGGTTTCCTCCTATAATCAACGACACACCATGTAAAAATATCATTTGCCAACTTACCGGGCATATTGATTTAATCCATCTAAATCTCACCCTTTGGTAAATCAAAGAAATAAATACTAAGTACATGAGCCCGTTATTATATTGGGATTAAGAGCATGTACAACATAATATCCGAGGTCCGATTCAATTATGTAGTCAACAATAAATTGAATCACCTCTATGTCGGTCCTACTCAATACACCTAAGTGTACTAGTGTAACTCTATATTCAAGACAAAACAATACCAAGCTACACTACAACCATGCCAATGGTTTGTCCAAAATCATCTTGGTTGTGAGCCTCAACTTATATTCTACAAGGGACTGATAACATGATCTTCTGTGCCACACCAAGCACCATGTTATCTACAATGTAAAATATTAGACAATATGCACACATATAATAAATATAATGTGCAAACAATGATCATGTGATTCTTATTTCAAAATAAAAATGTTCATACAAAAAGAGCTAGGCTTTCAGTATACATTCCAACAAGAACTTCATTGACATATCTATATATGCAGAGAACCATATGAAGTCTTACGGCTGGTCACTCCAATTAACTAGTTACCATAACTAGCATCCACGATTAACTCCGGACATCACAATGTCTCAAGCCAATGAGAATCTGCTGCTTGGATACACCAAGTAGTATACTGTTGGGTTTCCGGCACCGCGGCGTGTGTGTGTTCGATCATGTTTCGTAAACATGAGCACAGCGGAAGCAATTAAAAATAATAAATCTATATTTATTACAACACACACAACAAACACATGCATATTACAACAAGTGTAGACATAACCGTAAATTAAAATTTGCAATAAAAGAAATTATCTACGTTATACCTTTCGTATGACGTGTAGCGGGAACGGCATCAACCGAAACGATCCTCGTAAGAATCGTCTCTATCCGTATCCACGCCGAGCTCCTCGGGATGACTTCGCTAAGTCACGAGCTTCGTCTTCGTACGGGTTACTAGCCTCGTGTTGAAGACGATGTGATCGAGAGATGATCACGATCCGAATCCAAATTCGGATGCTAAAATGAGTTCTCAAAACTAGCTTCTCCGCAGAGGTATTCGTCAACCAATTGACGAATCCTTCGTCCTCCACCTCAGAGGATTACCGGAGATCAAATCTCCGGTAAGTTAGGCGCTATCGGAGCACTAACCGTCGTCCAAACGACTCTCCGACAACAAAGAAACAAGCTGTCCAGAAAAACTGGACAGCTTTTGGTGGAGGAATAGAGGCCTGCCAAGGAGAGATGGAAGCTCACCTTATCACCGAACCTAGAGGAGATCACCGGAGGGTCGCCGGAGGTTCACCGCCTGAAGCTTGGTCGCCGGCAATGACTTGGACGGCGGCACAAAGGCTGGGCGGCGGCACACCTAGGGTTGGCGCCGACTAGTGGAGGAGAGGGAGGGGGCGGCACAACTAGGTTGGGCGGCAACTCCAATTAGGGTTTTTGGATTAGGGTTTAAGCCCTATTTTATAGAGAACTAATTCTCTTAATGGTTAATGGATTATATCCATAAAGCCCGTTAACCCGCTCCATTAAGATAAGTTAAAATAAACAAAACCATGATGGTTTATTTTAATTTAAAACGAACCGAACCAACCTTTGGTTCATTCGTTTAATATAAACCAAACCCTTTGGTTTATTCTCATCCATTGGATTAGAACCAAACCATTTTGGTCCATCCATTATGTCTTCATAAGACACGGCCCATCCATGCTTCCATTGCGACTGAAACAATTTCATGCTCGCTTTATGTTTGGTCCAACCAAACATAGTTTCTCTCGGTCTGAGAATCCCATTCTCAAGCTCGTTTTAAATCCTTTGGATTACACTCGTTGTGCGTGTGACCAAATAGGTTCTCAGTTTATGTTGGCCGTCTATAATTAACCATTAATTATAGAACGATCATGAGTGGCACCTAGTAGTACATCATGATCCCCAATTAACCGAAAAGATCAACGGTTGATCCAGAACTATTTCTGAAACCCTTCAGTAGCTCGAATGAATCGTTCCCCATTCCCTTCACTCATCTTATACCCACTTGGTTCAGGACATGGTCTATTGTGTCAGTCCCCACTAGGCTGACTACATCACACCTAGCCCAAGTATCATTTCCTCGTCCTACGGATTCTAGTTACTCCACATGTATCGAAGAGTACCTTACTCTAAACATGTAATGCTTTGGCCAAAGACTTTAGTAACAATCCGACGAGAGACCATGGGTATACATCTCCTCGCAAGGAGTGGTGAATCCTTTATAGGCTATTCAAACACCTTCGATCATTTCGACTTATACCCAATCATCCCGGGTCCACATCTCCTCGGAGATGTTTGCTTAAGATGTCAAAGCATAAGTCTCCATGATCAAGATGACTTGAATACCGCAAGTCAAAGGAACATCGCACATAAGCCACGGTAAGAACTTCATTGACATATCTATATATGCAGAGAACCATATGAAGTCTTACGGCTGGTCACTCCAATGAACTAGTTACCATCACTAGAATCCACGATCAACTCCGGAAATCACTATGTCTCCAGCCAGTGAGAATCAGCTGCTTGGATACACCAAGGAGTATACCTCGTGCTAGTCTCGACAGAATTGATGGTGTCCAAATCCATCAATTCATCGACTAGGGATAATTGCGATACATCACAATTACACATGTAGAGATACTCACTAGTTGTGATCCAATCACAAATTCTCTCATGCTGTGAATCGTATCGTGGACATTCAGTAAATGAGTTTAAGATCCAATCAAATACATTAAACAAGTATACTCAAATAGTGAATCTTCATTTATCATATAAATGGTTGATACATAAGGCGATTGCCTTAGGACATCTCTCATATATTACTAACAGACTCCCACTTTGCCTAATGCCAATCGCTACGGTATCCTATACCATAAGCACTAACATGACCCTCAAACTTACTTTGAGGTAATGCTTTAGTCAAAGGATTCGCTAAGTTCCTTTCAGTGGGAATTTTCTCGATTTGTATTTCGTTCCTACTGATGATCTCTCTGATAAGATGATAGCGGCGAAGCACATGTTTGGATCATTGATGAGACCACATCAAGTTCAGAGATGAACTTCTCGATCCAAACCGCTTCCTTTGCTGCTTCCAAAGCTGCAATGTATTCTACCTTAGTGGCAGAATCCGCTATAGTGTCAAGCTTGGAACCTTTCCAACTTATTGCGCCTCCATTCCAGGTGAATACATACCCAGACAAAGACATGGAATCATCCTTGTCTGTCTAGAGCTGGCATCCGTATACCCACGTATCACCATGTACCCTTCTCCATATATTAGGAACGCATCCTTAGTTCTTCTCAAGTACTTAAGGATCGTCTTAACAGTCACCCAATGATCCAATCCTGGATCAGACTGGTATCTGCTCATGACACTCAGAGCATATGATACATCGGGCCTCGTACATAACATAGCATACATGATAGATCCTATTGCGAATGCATAGGGAATCTTACTCTTGCAAATCCTCTCGTCTTGGTTGGCATTCTGTTTAACAAGTAAATAGCTGTCTGAAGTGCATAGCCCCAAAAGGACTTGGGAAGAGTTGCATGATTCATCATTGACCTGACCATGTCCAACAAGGTCCGGTTACGCCTCTCAGATACACCATTATGCTGTGGTGTATAGGGCGGAGTCCATTGAGACAATATGCCATTGTCTCTTAGATAATCAAGAAACTCTTGACTTAAGTATTCACCACCTCGATCCGATCGAAGTATTTTAATACTCTTATCATGTTGTTTCTCTACTTCATTTCTGAATTCTTTGAACCTTTCAAAGGCTTCAGACTTGTGTTTCATCAAGAACACATACCCAAACCGTGAGTGATCATCGGTGAAGGTAATGAAGTAGCTATAGCCTCCTAATTCTTGAGTTGACATAGGTCCACATACATCAGTATGTATTAGACCTAGTAACTCTCCCACTCGTTCACCTTTTCCAGTAAAAGGTAACTTAGTCATCTTGCCTTTTAAGCATGATTAGCATGTATCGTATGAATCCAATTCAAACGATTCCAGAATTCCACATCGGTGTAATTCGGACATGCGTTTCTTGCTTATATGGCCAAGACGACAATGCCACATATAGGAGTCTATTTGATTATCCTTTCGAGCACGCGTGTTGCTCGCTTCGATATTGAAAATGTCACTGGATACGTCCAATGTATAAATGTCATTGCTTAAAGTTCCAGTCCCATAAAGAACTCCATTCAAAGTTATGTAACAACAATTGTTACTAAAAGTCAAATGGTACCCATTTCTATTTAAACACGAAATAGAAATAATGTTCTTTATCAACGAAGGAACATAAAAGCAATTGTCCAGTTCTAAGACAAGTCTCACGAGGAGTTTTGACAAATACGTTGATGGTGAGTGCAAAGAACCTTGCTCCATTCCCAACACGTAAATTTGACTCTCCTTGACGAAGTCTTCTTCTATTCCTTAGCCCATGTATGTCATTACATATATGTGAGCCACACCCAAGATCAAATACCCAAGTGTCCGAGGAAATAGAATGACAATCAATAAAGAAGATTTCAAGAAGATGGGGCATCCGATGCCTTATCCTTCTTCACTGACTCAAGATAAATCTTGCACTTTCTTCAAGAATGGCTCTCCTTGCCATAATGATGGCAAGTTTCCTTTGTGCTAGTTCTACCTTCTTAGCCCTTCTCTTCTTTCCCTTCTCGCTTCCTTTGACTTCCTCTTAGAACCTTTCTTCGAGGAATCAACTAACAGCACCGTCCCCTGCTCATGCTTCTCAGAAGACTCCACAGTCTTCAGCATATTGAGCAGTAAAACAGATGAACCTCCTAGCATCACAGAGGTGAAGATGAGCATTGAGACTTAGAACCTATCGAATCTCACTTGCTCATCAACCAACTCAAAAAGAGGAAGGACTAAGATATGAGCATCCATATGATCATGCTTCTTTCGTAGCTTGCGTTCCATCGCTGATAGCATGATTCAACTAATTTGTTCAGAATCACTCACATGTTTCGATAGGCCAACAATTGGTCCAGAGTTGCATCGTCACTAGGACGGGTGAAGAGGCGCTCGAGGACATACACAAGCTTTTCACCTTGAGAACAATTCTCAAGTTTCTAAGCCAGTCCAAGAATCTCAGCCGAGTCAATTTATTTGAATCCAAAATGGAACGCAAATTCAAACACATCATGATCAATATATTAACTTAGAAATACAAAACGAGCATATATGAGAAAGATGATTTTAAAATGCATCAATATACATTTATAAATCCCATTCATTTTTCGAATTTCAAAAACCCCAAAATCACTTCGGGAGATCGTAGGTCCATCTCCGAATGGGCTGATATCCATCATAGTTATGAACAACCTTGGAGAGAGTCCAACAAGCCATTCATAACTACGACGGTAGGTATCATCTATACCGATTGCATATCCCGTATATGCAACTATCACAATGTGCTATCAACTAATTGAATGTTCACACATACATCGGGTTGTTAACACATTAACAAGTATGCATCATATGCATAGCACTCAACTTCACCTCCCTTTACATCGACCTTGGAGAGAGTCCAACAAGCCGATGCTCCAGGTTAAAACCAACCCATTAATCAGGACATAATTTTAATATGGTTAGAGCGCATTCAACCAATTAGCCCAGCTTGGAGAGAGTCCAACAACCAAAGCTAACGATTGACCTCTGACTCTTACCATATTAGTATTAAACTATTCCATGGTTTGAACATATTCAGGTTCGAGCCGGGCTTGGAGAGAGTCCAACAACCCAAACAAGAAACAGAACTCTGGTTCTAACCATATTAATGGAAGGTGTAGGCTTTAATATTGATTAAGGGTTTTTATGTCTCATCCTCTTTGCATGCAAATAACTATTATCTACATGGCATGGCATACATGGCATACATCTACATGTCACGACACGCATGGCATAATGTTATGCATCTAATGCAATTACATGGCATACAATTATGTCATGTATATAATTTCCTTATATGTCATAACTATTTACGGAAATAAAATATGTTTAAGATTTGATTCTCCAAATCAAATCATAATTAAATTAGGAAACAAATTTCCAAATCTAATCACATATTTTATTCATGGAATTATTTGATTAAGGAAAATCTATTTAGGAAACCAATTTCCTAAATCATTAAAACTACTTATGGAAATAAAATATTTTAAGATTTGATTTCCAATATCAAATCATGATTAAATTAGGAAACAAATTTCCAAAATCTAATCAAATATTTTATTTATGGAAAATATCAATTTCCATAAATACTTCCAACTTTCCAAAAGTGGAAGATTTCCATAAATACTTCTAGACTTTCCCAAATTGAAAAATTTCCATAAATATTTCTAAATTTCCAAAATTTAGAAAATTTCCAGAAATACATTTTGACTATCGCAAAACCATTTTTACGATTATGTCGAAACACAACCTGGGCTCTGATACCACTGTTGGGTTTCCGGCACCGCGGCGTGTGTGTGTTCGATGATGTTTCGTAAACATGAGCACAGCGGAAGCAATTAAAAATAATAAATCTATATTTATTACAACACACACAACACATGCATGCATATTACAACAAGTGTAGACATAACCGTAAATTAAAATTTGCAATAAAAGAAATTATCTACGTTATACCTTTCGTATGACGTGTAGCAGGAACGACATCAACCGGAATGATCCCCGTAAGAATCGTCTCTATCCGTATCCACGCCGAGTTCCTCGGGATGACTTCGCTAAGTCACGAGTTTCGTCTTCGTACGGGTTACTAGCCTCGTGTTGAAGACGACGTGATCGAGAGATGATCACGATCCGAATCCAAATTCGGATCCTAAAACGAGTTCTCAAAACTCGCTTCTCCGGAGAGGTATTCGTCAACCAATTGACGAATCCTTCGTCCTCCACCTCAGAGGATTACCGGAGATCAAATCCCCGGTAAGTTAGGCGCTATCGGAGCACTAACCGTCGTCCAAATGATGCCGGCCAAGGAGAGATGGAAGCTCACCTTATCACCGAACCTAGAGGAGATCACCGGAGGGTCGCCGGAGGTTCACCGGCTGAAGCTTGGTCGCCGGCAATGACTTGACGGCACAATGGGGCGGCAAAGACACCTAGGGTTGGCGCCGACTAGTGGAGGAGAGGGAGGGGGCGGCACAACAAGGTTGGGCGGCAACTCTAATTAGGGTTTTTGGATTAGGGTTTAAGCCCTATTTTATAGAGAACTAAATCTCTTAATGGTTAATGGATCATATCCATAAAGCCCGTTAACCCGCTCCATTAAGATAAGTTAAAATAAACCAAACCATGATGGTTTATTTTAAGTTAAAACGAACCGAACCAACCTTTGGTTGATTCGTTTAATATAAACCAAACCCTTTGGTTTATTCTCATCCATTGGATTAGAACCAAACCATTTTGGTCCATCCATTATGTCTTCATAAGACACGGCCCATCCACGCTTCCATTGCGACTGAAATAATTTCATGCTCGCTTTATGTTTGGTCCAACCAAACATAGTTTCTCTCGGTCTGAGAATCCCATTCTCAAGCTCGTTTTAAATCCTTTGGATTACACTCGTTGTGCGTGTTACCAAATAGGTTCTCGGTTTATGTTGGCCGTCTATAATTAACCATTAATTATAGAACGATCATGAGTGGCACCTAGTAGTACATCATGATCCCCAATTAACCGAAAAGATCAACGGTTGATCCAGAACTATTTCTGAAACCCTTCAGCAGCTCGAATGAATCGTGCCTCATTCCCTTCACTCATCTTATACCCACTTGGTTCAGGACATAGTCTATTGTGTCAGTCCCCACTAGGCTGACTACGTCACACCTAGCCCAAGTATCTTTTCCTCGTCCTACGGATTCTAGTTACTCCACATGTATCGAAGAGTACCTTACTCTAAACATGTAATGCTTTGGCCAAAGACTTTAGTAACAATCCGATGAGAGGCCATGGGTATACATCTCCTCGCAAGGAGTGGTGAATCCTTTATAGGCTATTCAAACACCTTCGATCATTTCGACTTATACCCAATCATCCCGGGTCCACAAATCCTCGGAGATGTTTGCTTAAGATGTCAATGCATAAGTCTCCATGATCAAGATGACTTGAATACCGCAAGTCAAAGGAACATCGCACTTAAGCCACGGTAAGAACTTCATTGACATATCTATATATGCAGAGAATCATATGAAGTCTTACGGCTGGTCACTCCAATGAACTAGTTACCATAACTAGCATCCACGATCAACTCCGGACATCACTATATCTCCAGCCAGTGAGAATCAGCTGCTTGGATACACCAAGGAGTATACCTCGTGCTAGTCTCGACAGAATTGATGGTGTCCAAATCCATCAATTCATCGACTAGGGATAATTCCGATACATCACAATTACACATGTAGAGATACTCACTAGTTGTGATCCAATCACAAATTCTCTCATCTTGTGAATCGTATCGTGGACATTCAGTAAATGAGTTTAAGATCCAATCAAATACATTAAACATGTATACTCAAATAGTGAATCTTCATTTATCATATAAATGGTTCATACATAAGGCGATTGCCTTAGGACATCTCTCATATATTACTAACATATACCTCGTGCTAGTCTCGACAGAATTGATGTTGTCCAAATCCATCAATTCATCGACTAGGGATAATTCCGATGCATCACAATTACACATGTAGAGATACTCACTAGTTGTGATCCAATTATAAATTCTCTCATGCTGTGAATCATATCGTGGAAATTCTGTAAATGAGTTTAAGATATAATCAAATACATGAAAACATGAATACTCAAATAGTGAATCATCATTTATCATATAAATGGTTCAAACATAAGGCGATTGCCTTAGGACATCTCTTATATGTTACTAACAATTGACTATTGGCTTGGGTAGTCGACTGCTGGTATGAGTAGTCAAATGATCAAGTGTCTGTTGAGTGGTGACGATCGCGATAAGGCTTTGTCAGAAGCTGTTGGATCCGGTCAATAGTAACACTAGTCGACTGCTGGTATGCAATGTAGGGATGTATACTGAAAAGTCTATCTTTTGCATGAACATCTTTATTTTTAAATATGATTCACATGATCATTGTTTGCATATTATTATGGTTATGCAATATTGTTTAATACTTTACATTATAGATAACATGGTGTGTGGTGTCACACGGGAGATCATGTTATCGGCTCCTTGTAAAGTATAAGTAAAGGCTCACAACCGAGATGGCTTCGGACAAACCATAGGAATGATTGTAGTGTGATTTGGTATTGGTTTGTCTTGACCATAGAATCACACTAGTGCACTTTGTGTGTATTGAGCAGGACCGACTTAGAGGTGATTCAATTTATTGCTGACTACAAAATCGAATCATACCTCAGATATTATATTGTACATACTCTTAATCCCGATATAATAATGGGTACATAAACTTAGTATTCATTTCATTGATTTACCAATGGACAAGATTTATAGATTAAATCAATAGGCTCGGTAAGTTGAGAGATGATATTATTTATATGGTGTGCCATTGATTATAGGAGAAAATCGTGTCCTATATATTAGGATGATGATGTCCCCTTGAGGAGCTCATAAGGTTCATCATGTAAACCCTGCAGGTGGACTTGGTCCGACATGATGAAAAGGTTGAGTGGAACTACTCATGGAGTTATATGTTGATTAATTAATGGTCAGTAAATTAATTAATCGACGGACATTTGAGATCTTAAACACGGAGAGAAAATGTACAAATAATATATGGAGCCCATATTAACTTATGGGGGTTGGTGAGGGAGATCAATGATAATCCTTTAGTGGATTGGATTATCATTAATGAATCGGACTTTATGTGGGCTTGATCCATGGGTGGCCAAGATCCAAGTCCTCCTCATGGTCCCTATTGTAGCCTATTAACACCTCATGAATCTTAGATCCAATGGATAGAAACAAAACTCTAGATCCAAAGGTATAGATTAAATCTCTAAGATCCGACGGTTGAGATTAAATCTCTAGATCCAACGGTTGAGATTAAATCCCTAGAACCAATGGTGGAGATTAAAAGGAGGCTTATCCCTAACTCTATAAAAGGAGAACAAGGGGTTGGCGTGGAGAATAATCAAGAGAAGCTAGGGATTTTGGAGTAGGTGGCAAGAAGAGGGGCTAGGGTTTGGAGCATTGGCGGCACCCAATATGGAAAGAACTTCCTTGTTTTTCTTCTTCCTCAAGTTGCCGATGCCCATTGATGCCCTTCCAGCTCTTGGTCGGCATCCAAACTCCCTCTTCTCCTTCTCCTTGGGTGGTGGAAACAAGATTTAGGGCTTTTCCTTGGTGTCTTGGCCTGTTTCCACCTTAATCTTCTTGCCCGGTGGCAAGCTCCAACCTTGGAGGTTGTTGGATGGTTGAAAGAAGGAATATAACTTTGTTTCTATTCTTCCTCTTTCTCAGAACGAGCAAGGAAGGAAGATTGGCAATCTAGGAGCTTCAACTTTTGGTAGATCGTCGCCCACACGACGTCCGAAAGGAGGAAGGTCATACATTAGAAGATCGAGAGGTATATCTATTCTCTAATCTTTTTTTTGTAAATTGCTTGTATTTGTTTTTTCAATTATAAGCATGATATATTCTGTTTGTGGCCAAATAATACTTGGATCCCGAACATAAACATAAAAGCCGGAGATCCGACATATTCTATTCCGCGGCTACTCGTAGAATAGAGGTTGGTCGCTTGAACAAAAAGTTTGTTCAAGTGACCTCTCTAAACGAATAGCACGACGATGACTTGGTTGTTTGGGCAATCCCTTTTGTCTAGGATTAAATTTTTTTTAATCTGGGGACATCGATGGGATCTCCATGAACAAGCGACAAAGGTGAAGTGGGAAGCGAAGTTTCCCCTCACGGACTCGAAAAGCAAAACCCTTCAATTGGCATCGGAGCCAAGGTTTCCGGTTTTGCGAGTTTAAGGATTCGGTTACTCTTATGAATTTTTCATATATAATTTATGTGCCGGATAATGTTAGGGCAATCTCTTACCGTAATATGGTTTTGATGTGTGTGGCAAAGGGTTTAAGTTAGGTTGTTAGTGTGATTTGATATGTGCATTGGAGTCTTGCAGGACTTAGTAATTCACACACGGAGCCTAGGCGAGTTTAACATCTCATGACTCGGTCCTTGAGTCGTTGAAGGATAGCTTTGCGGAAGCCGTGCGCTTGGAGCATCCGTGGGACTGTCGGACTAGGATCTTAGAGTGAAGCATGAGGAAGTAGACTTCGAGGCAAGAGACGCAAAGGAGCATTGCAGAGCCGTGTGCCTGATGCTGCCGAGGGACGTGGTCGCGGACGAAGATAACTTCGAAGGCGAGGGACTCCGAGAGATGAGAGCGAATGTAACCCGGGAAGGGGTAGTAGCTCTTAGGTGAAATTTGGCCATTTGTTAGGTGATGATAATGTGCCTATAAATTGATAATAATTCTTAAATCATGATATTTAATGAAATTGCTATGTATATTTGCAATCATGATTTATGATCTTGTCTTTTGGCACATAGTCATGGGCTTTAAGGGTATAAATCATGCTTTAGGTGATATTTGCTTATTATCATGATGTAATACCTAATGCATGATTATAAATTGATGAACACATTTGTTTCATGATCATAATGTGAAATTAAGTCATATATGTCTTTATGATCATGTAGATTGTTAGGTTGATACTTAACCTAGATAGAATTGTATGAATATAATGGTTAAGTATATACAAATACCTCTAGGATGCATCTCACACTCACAATAGGCTACCTTTGATTGAAAACATAGTATGAGTGAGATGTTAGGATGATACAAATGCCCACTAGTGCCTATGGCATTTAGATGGTCATTTAAAGTATCAAAATAGCAATAATAGACCAATCATGGGGAAGGCTTATGTTTAATTCATAGACATATTGCCCAAAGATCATGGTTGGTTATTTCACATGTTTTCAAAACAATTTCTTACCCTAAAATCTATGTATTCATGTTTTGAAACAATTGGATGCAAAACTAGGTAGTAAACTTGATACTAGAATGATAAAAAACCTAGTGGTTTTTAAAGATTTTGGATTTTTGGTAAAAATAAGAAAATCTAATGATTTTTCATGAAAAACTATTTTTCAGTGATAGATATACTTAACAGAAATATGTTATCCAAATTTCATGATTTTTTGAATTTTCTAAAATTTTTAATACATTTCTGAAATTCGCCCAGAAAATCAGAATTTCAGATTTCTTTGTGCCAGTCGATTGCCATTCTGATAGCTGTCGACTGGTGGCCTGATAATCAGAACAGTAAAGGCTGAATTCAGATTTTAAAGCAATTTTTGGTACTTTCCTTCTATTAGACTTGTTGCCATGAGTTTACAACTTAGTATTAATCTTTTTGATGGTGTCAAAGGGGGAGAAATAATTGTGTTTAAGTAAATTATGATAGGGGGAGAAATATGTATAGGAGTTTCATGGATTAAGGGGGAGTTGCATGTTGCTATATCATGTTTATGTTTACATGCTTTCTTACCTTATAAATTTCTATCAAATGTTTTTACCTAACTTAAACGGATTGCCACACATCAAAAAGGGGGAGATTGTTAGGGAAATCTCTTGCCGTAATATGGTTTTGATGTGTGTGGCAAAGGGTTTATGTTAGGTTGTTAGTGTGATTTGATATGTGCGTTGGAGTCTTGCATGACTTAGTAATTCGCACATGGACCCTAGGCGAGTTTCACATCTCATGACTCGGTCCTTGAGTCGGTGAAGGATAGCTTTGGGGAAGCCGTGCGCTTGGAGCATCCGAGGGACTGCCGGACGAGGAGCTTGGAGTGAAACCGGAGGAAGTAGACTTCGATACAAGAGACGCGAAGGAGCATTGCAGAGCCGTGCGCCTGATGCTGCCGAGGGACGTGGCCACGAACGAAGATAACTTCGAAGGCGAGGGACTCCGAGAGATGAGAGCGAATGTAACCCGGGAAGGGGTAGTAGCTCTTAGGTGAAACTTGGCCATTTGGCTAAGTGTTAGAGTTGTTTTGGGTCCAACAATGACCATATGTGGATGATCTAAGATTATCACCGATCGCTAAGGCAAAGAATGATCGGGTAGAAAGGGTTTGTGCCACGTAATCGCCATACCGATCGAAATGGCCGATTACGGAGGGTAAATAGCCAATCGATGGGTTCCATCCCGATCGCCAAGTGTTCTGTTGGACTACAACAGTCGGGATCCAACGTGTTTGGAGGTCGTTGTAGTGGCAGCAGTCGACTACCAAGGGCAACAGTCGACTGGTGGTGGCCAACGGGAAGAAAAGCTTCCTCTCTATAAAAAGAGAGAGTGTGGAGCTTTGAGGGGCTAATGCTTATGCTTTAAGTGATCTTCCAAGTGCCCCACAAGGTTTAAACTCTTCTTACTTGCTTTTACTTCATTGTTATTGTAAGAAGAGTGATCTTGATTGTAAAGGTTACCTCCACCTAGCTTGGTGCAAAGGAGAAACAATTAGTGGATTGGTTTTGGCGGAGTGATTCACCGAGGACGAATCGGGGACCGTGGATTAGCGACGTAGCCGTGAACCACGTTATACTATCGTGTTAGTGTTTGTTTTATTGTTATTTCCATTTGCTTGTCTTTGTTGTTTCCCTTGTGCTAATCTTTTGTAGACGAGCAAAATCCACTATCCAAGTAAAGAGGGCTATTCACCCCCCTCTAGCCGGCCGTTCGATCCCCTACAAGTGGTATCAGAGCCAAGGAAAGCTTGTCAAGGACTAACCGCAACATTCAAAAATGGCCGGCTCCAACATTCATCCACCGAAGTTTGAAGGAGAATTCGCTTGGTGGAAGAAGCGAATGGTGGTATTTTTTCTAAACGGATTTTGATATTATGATTACAATGGAATCCGGTTTCGTTTTGCCTAGGGAATGAGAGGGGAAGCCAATAGAGAAGTCAAGGTGGACCAAGAGACAAAGAGAGGAGCACCTTGCAAACTCAAAAGCCAAGCACCATCTATACAATGTGCTTCCTCAACAAGAAATAAATAGAATTGGAGAATGCCTAAGTGTCAAGGAGATGTGGGAGAAGCTAGTAGAGCTTCATGAAGGTACCTCGAAGGCTAAACTTGCAAGAAGAGATCTCCTCTGCTCCCAATTATCCAACATAAAATTAATAAAGGGAGAAAAGGTAACTTCATTGCATTCTAGGTTTAAAGAGATTTTAATTGGGCTAACAAGTGTAGGAGAAAAGCTCTCCAACCGGGATATGGTAATGAAGTCCATAGATTCTTTTCCCTGATCATCCAAGTGGAGTTCAATGGTGGACTCATTCTATATTTCAAAGAATCTAGAGGTAAGTACTCTAGATGAATTTTTCTCCACTATGGAATTACATGAATCTAGGCTTGAAGGAATAATAGAAGAGCAAAGAATTCAACCTTCAAGAGGAGTAGCACTTTTGGCAAACAAGGGGAAGAAGAAGATAGAGATCCCCTCCTCCTCCGATGATGAAACATCCTCCTCCTCCTCCATGCATAGCACGGAAGAAGCCTATATGGTAAGGAGGGTAAGGCATGCATTAAAAGGTTTTAGATTTAACAAATCAAATGATAGGAGTAGAAGACCAAGGGGGAAGATCATTTGTTACAATTGCCAAGGAGAGAGACACATAAAGGACAATTGTCCCCTCTTGAACAAAAGCAAGGAGGAGAAGAGAAAGATGGAAGAAAAGAAAAAGAAAAAGGGGAGCAAGAAGAAAAAGGAAGAAGAAAAGAAGGCAAAGGAAAAGGGTAAGACCGAAGCTCTCGAGGCAAGGACTTCGGATGACCCCTCCTCATCCTCTTCATCATCATCGGAATAAGAGAATGCATTTGTCACCAACCTTGCATTGATGGCCTTTGATGACTTGGATTGCTCCTCCACCGAAAATGAAGAATCAAGCTCAAGTGGAGAGAGCTCAAGTGAAGGGGGAGCCTCCTCTACATCCTCATCCGAAGAAGAAGAAGAGGACATGGAAACTATGGTAACTAATCTTTCACCTAGTAAAATAGTTTCTATGATTTCTAGCTTAACTAGGGATTTATTTAGAGCAAAGAAGAAAAATAAGAGCATGCTAGATCAAATTAAGGATCTAGAAGAAAAATTAGAAAAAGCATGCTTAAATGAAAGTGAAAATATTTCTTCTTGTCATGATGATGCATGCTCACATGAATATATGTCATTTGATGTTAGTGATGCATGCATAGAAGAAAATAGGGCCTTAAGGGAAAAGGTAGATTATTTGACAAAAGCCCTAGAAAAATTCACTATTAGCTCAAACACTTTGAACATGATCATAGGGAGCCAAAGAGCTAGCTTCAACAAAAAAGGCCTAGGTTATAAAGAAAAGAAAATTGAAAAGGCCTATAAATGCCTAATTGCTAGGGGACAAGATAAGAAGAAAGTAATTGCTAGTAAATGGATTCCTAAGGAATTTCTAGTGAACCCCATAGGCAAGAATTTGTATTGGGTTCCAAAATCCATCCTTAAGGGTTAGGAAAATCCTAAGAAAGTCAACATTATGTACTTGACCTATATCATATTTTTTGGTTGACTTAGGATGGTGGGACAACATTGTGAAATAGTGTTAGGTGATGATAATGTGCCTATAAATTAATAATAATGCTTGAATCATGATATTTAATGAAATTGCTATGTATATTTGCAATCATGATTTATGATCTTGATTTTGGCACATAGTCATGGGCTTTAAGGGTATAAATCATGATTTAGGTGATATTTGCTTATTATCATGATGTAATACCTAATGCATGATTATAAATTGATGAACACATTTGTTTCATGATCATAATGTGAAATTAAGTCATATATGTCTTTATGATCATGTAGATTGTTAGGTTGATACTTAACCTTGATAGAATTGTATGAATATAATGGTTAAGTATATACAAATACCTCTAGGATGCATCTCCCACTCACAATAGGCTACCTTCGATTGAAAACTTAGTATGAGTGAGATGTTAGGATGAGACAAATGCCCACTAGTGCCTATGACATTTAGATGGTCATTTAAAGTATCAAAATAGCAATAATAGACCAATCATGGGGAAGACTTAAGTTAAATTCATAGACATATTGCCCAAAGATCATGGTTGGATATTTCACATGTTTTCAAAACAATTCTTACCCTAAAATCTATGTATTCATGTTTTGAAACAATTGGATGCAAAACTAGGTAGTAAACTTGATACTAGAATGATAAAAATCCTAGTGGTTTTTAAAGCTTTTGAATTTTTCACAAAAATAAGAAAATCTAATGATTTTTCATGAAAAACTATTTTTTCAGTGATAGATATACTTAAAAGAAATATGTTTTCCAAATTTCATAATTTTTCGAATTTTTCAGAATTTTTAATGCATTTCTGAAATTCGCCCAGAAAATCAAAATTTCGGATTTCTTTGTACGATCACCGCCATTCGATAGAATGATCTGGGTGGCTAAAATCGTAATAAAG
This sequence comes from Wurfbainia villosa, assembly GCA_025175895.1. Taxonomy (NCBI): domain Eukaryota; kingdom Viridiplantae; phylum Streptophyta; class Magnoliopsida; order Zingiberales; family Zingiberaceae; genus Wurfbainia; species Wurfbainia villosa. Next base: position 41,162,094 of record CM045989.1, read on the forward strand.
AAAGTGAATTCAGATTTTAAAGCAATTTTTGGTACTTTCCTTCTATTAGACTTGTTGCCATAAGTTTACAACTTAGTATTAATCTTTTTGATGGTGTCAAAGGGGGAGAAATAATTGTGTTTAAGTAAATTATGATAGGGGGAGAAATATGTATAGGAGTTTCATGGATTAAGGGGGAGTTGCATGTTGCTATATCATGTTTATGTTTACATGCTTTCTTACCTTATAAATTTCTATCAAATGTTTTCACCTAACTTAAACGGATTGCCACACATCAAAAAGGGGGAGATTGTTAGGGAAATCTCTTGTCGTAATATGGTTTTGATGTGTGTGGCAAAGGGTTTAAGTTAGGTTGTTTGTGTGATTTGATATGTGCGTTGGAGTCTAGCAGGACTTAGTAATTCGCACATGGAGCCTAGGCGAGTTTCACATCTCATGACTCGGTCCTTGAGTCGGTGAAGGATAGCTTTGTGGAAGTCGTGTGCTTGGAGCATCCGAGGGACTGCTGGACGAGGAGCTTGGAGTGAAGCCGGAGGAAGTAGACTTCGAGGCAAGAGACGCGAAGTAGCATTGCAGAGTCGTGCGCCTGATGCTGCCGAGGGACGTGGCCACGGACGAAGATAACTTCGAAGGCGAGAGACTCCGAGAGATGAGAGCGAATGTAACTCGGGAAGGGGTAGTAGCTCTTAGGTGAAACTTGGCCATTTGGCTAAGTGTCAGATGAGATTTCCCGACACCAGTCGACTGCCATGAAATGACAGTCGACTATTCTGAGTCGAACGTAGTTCGACTAGTATTCGACTGGTTGTTTTAGCCACCTGATCGATGGCCATATGTGGGCCGATCGCTAAGACCATCGCTTGATCGCTTAAGGCGCAAAGCCGATCGTAGAAAGGGTTTGCCATTGCCGGCCAGAGTCGCCGGGCCGATGACGGAGGTAGCAGTCGACTGATGGGTTCCATTAGTCGACTGCCATGTGTTCTATTGGACTACAACGGTCGGGATCCGACGTGTTTGGAGGCCGTTGTAGTGACAGCAGTCGACTCCTAAGGGCAGCAGTCGACTGGTGGCGGCCAACGGGAAGAAAAGCTTCCTCTCTATAAAATGAGAGTGTGTGGAGCTTTGAGGGGCTAATGCTTATGCTCTAAGTGATCTTCCAAGTGCCCCACAAGCTTTAAACTTTTCTTACTTGCTTTTACTTCATTCTTATTGTAAGAAGAGTGATCTTGATTGTAAAGGTTACCTCGACCTAGCTTGGTGCAAAGGAGAGACCATTAGTGGATTGGTTTTGGCGGAGTGATTCACCGAGGACGAATCGGGGAGCGTGGATTAGCGGCGTAGCCGTGAAACACGTTATACTATCGTGTTAGCATTTGTTTTATTGTTATTTCCATTTTCTTGTCTTTTTTGTTTTCGTTGCGCTAATCTTTTCTAGACGAGCAAAATCCACCATACAAGTAAAGAAGGATATTCACCCCCCTCTAGCCGGTCGTTCGATCCCCTATAGATAATAGTAGGATATGCGTAGTTTAACTCTTTGGTTGCAGGCATAAGATCCGACTATTATGGTCATATATATGAATGTGATTGTATGTGTATATTTTGTTGAATCCTCGGGGTTGACGAGGCTAGTATTTAATTTTTTATAAATTAGATACGACATTGTTTATCCACTCTTTATTTTAGTTTACTTTCGATCTAGATTTCATGTACACTCCCTCGTGGAGTATAGGATCGATGGATGTAAATTAAAATAGGTTTTAGTCTCGGCTCGGATCTCCGGATGGCTCGTACATGGCGTAGGAGGAGCGGACGAGATGGCGATGCGACGGGAGACATATTGAAGACAAAAGCCATAATAGTTGGAAAATAATTTATTTTTCATATTTATTGCTTATTGTTTGATATGCATGTCGTAGGCTAGAAAATTCCTCATTTTCAAATTACTAAGTGGGAGAGGGAATTTCTTTTTAAAATTCCCACGACCTCCATTACTATTTGACATGTGATGCAAACAAACTTGCGCGTCAGCTCTGAGTGGCTTCCTCCCCATCAGATGAGTTTGTTTGCGGATCACAAGGTCAAATATGGTTATAGGGAATTATTAAGGAGCGTGTGTACTTCCCCATCGGAAGGCACATAACCCGAGATAATTACCTTGGTACCGAGTAATGGTGAACACTTAGACACAAATATTAGTATCCTCCCCATCGGAGTCACTGTTTTTATTTGTAGGGCCAAAGAGGAACCCACTATTAATTTTACTTGTCAAAAAGTTAGGTTGACAAGATAGTAAAATTAATGGGTAAAACCTCCTCTTACAAATGTAGAATTCGTATACGTCCACACTATCGTGGCATACGATATTCTCGGTGTTTTGAGGTGTTGGTTGATTTTAAAATTTTATTGTTTGAGGAATCAATAATTTTTTGAAATCTAATGTTTTGATTTATGTGATTCTTAGGTTTTCTTTCAAAACGACATTCAATCCACTTGCTGTGATACTGAAAGAGAACAAACTTACTGGACCCAACTATGTTGATTGGAAGAGGAATCTAGACAATGTCTTGACTGCTGAGGAATACAAATATGTACTCCTCGAAGAGTGCCCTCCCAAGCCTGCAGATGATTCCAGGGAAAAGGGGAGAGAAAGTTATAAGAAGTGGATCAAGGCCGATGAGATGGCGCGGTGTTACATTTTGGCATCTATGTCAAGTGTATTGCAACATCAGCATCAAGCTATGCCCACTGCTTATGACATGATGCTCAATCTTAAAGAGCTTTTCGGACACCAGAATCGGGCTGCAAGGAAAGAAGCCATGAGAAACTTGATGACGACCACCATGATCAAGGGAACACCTGTAAGGGATCATGTTCTCAAGATGATGGCTAATTTGAATGAGTTGGAGGTCCTTGGAGCTGAGATCGATGGGGAAACTAAGGTCGATATCATACTCCAGTCTTTACCTAGGAGTTTTGAGCAGTTTCGCCTAAACTATAACATGAAGAAGAGGTTGTATTCGTTGGCGGAACTTCTGACAGAACTCCAGGCGACAGAGGGGCTATTTCGTCAGAGTGCTCAGGCACATGCCATGGTGACCCAAAAGGTTTCTACTTCTAAGCTGAAAGGCAAGAAGAAGAAGAAACAAACTGGGGCGAAGGCGGTGGGAGGTACTCAGGGAGGAGTGAACAAGCCGAAAGGCAAGTGCTTCACTTGTAAGTAGACTGGACACTGGAAGAAGGACTGCCCCAACCGCAAGCAGAACAAAGGTATATCTTTTGGCCTAGTCGTTGAAACATGTTTAGTGGTGTTATCTACCGGCACCTGGTGTGTAGATACGGGAGCCACTGATCATGTCTGCAATACTTTGGAGGGGTTCTAGGAAACCAGACGACTAGCTGAAGGGGAGATTACCGTGTACTTGGGCGATGCCACGAAGGTGGCGGCAGTTGAAGTGGGAGACGTTCATTTATCTTTTGAGAAAAATAAAGTTTTGGTTCTTAAGAATTGCCTTTATGTACCCTTATTTAGAAAGAATTTAATTTCAATTTCTAAATTGTTTATGGATGGATATTCTATTTCTTTTAATGACAGAGTTGTTATAAAAAGAAATAGGGACATTATCTGTTCGGGTGCATTGATAGGAAATTTGTACACACTTGAACCAAAAGCTCCCATGATGCAAATTGAAATTAATAACTCATCTTCTAATCCCAATAAGAAAAAAGAACCTTCGAAGATGAACCAAACATATCTTGGGCATCTTAGGCTTGGTCATATTAACCTTAGCAGAATTCAAAGGTTGATAGCTGATGGACCTTTGGGTTCATTAGTGGTGGAGGATTTCCCAACATGCGAATCTTGCTTGGAGGGTAAAATGACCAAGAGGCCTTTTAAGGGCAAGGGGTATAGAGCCAAAGATGTGTTAGAATTGGTTCATTCTGATTTGTGTGGTCCTTGTTGGTGCAATCGGCCCAGGTCACGATTGACCAGGACTCGAGTTTGACTCGAGTGATGTTTTGATGTTTCGACAAAAACATATGACAATGTAATTGTCATTTGGTAAAGTCCAAGTCTTGAGTACTTGGCATGGAAAGTCCAAGTGGGACACTTGGCACATGAAAAGTCCAAGCATGGTCTTGGCATTTGAGAAGTCCAACATGGGTTGGCAAGGGAAGTCCAAGCATGGGTCTTGGCACATGGAAAGTCCAAGCATGGTCTTGGCATATGAGAAGTCCAAGGGTTTGATATTGGCGGCGTAAAGTCCAAGAGGGAGTCTTGGCAGCATAAGTCCAATGGTTGGCGGCGTAAAGTCCAAGCGGAGTCTTGGCGGCGTAAGTCCAAAGTGCCTTGGCGGTGTAGACACCGTTAGCATGACATAGCCGACGGAAACACCTGAAGGCTAGCGCGATGGATGAACAAGTCATGGATGACTTGGAGGGATCCGAGAGGCGTGAGGCTGATGGAGGTGGCTAGAAGGCTTAGGTCTAGGATAAGGGTGGTATAGCAAGTATGGGGGAACCATACTTGGGTTAAAACCTCATGTTTGAGGTGTGCCAGTCGACTGGTGCCATGTGGCAGTCGACTGGACCGAGTCAACTAGGGTTTGACTGTGGGTTATGGGTTTAGCAATGATCGCGAGGTGGCCGATCGATGGCTCGAGCAATGATCGATCGCGGTGATCACCGACCGGTGCTCGAGAAATCGCCACGTAATGGAGTCGAGACTCGATCGGTCGAGTGAGGACTACATCGATCGATGGTCACAATCACCGATGAAGGTTTCGCTGGACTTATCGGCGTGGATCTCAGCCGTTGTCTCACGACAAGCGGGCATCACGATCGATGGTTCCGATCGATCGATCGATTTTTCCAAAGACAAAGTTGAAGCTATATATGGTGCTCGTGATGGAGGAAAAACTAAGGTTTCATTGAGACGATTTGGGGTGATTTGCTGTTGCAAATCAGGGTCTCCAAGTTGATATCAAGCAACCAAGCAATCAAGCAATCCAAAGGCAATTGTAAAGTAGTTTTCTTTACTTGCATTGTATTTCATTATTGTAATTGCTTGTATTAGTATCTTATTGTTGTAAGATTACTTGTAAGGGGTTTCTCCACCTCCAACTTGTGTCGAGAAGGAGTATTTGTGATTAGTGAGTGCGTGTGCATCACTAGAGCTCTTTAGAGCTCGATCCGTGGAGTAGGAACCGTGCGGTTCCGAACCACGTTATATCGTTGTGTTAGCGTGTTGTATATTTCATTATTGCTTTCATTATCTATATTCCGCTGCGCTAACGAAATTGTAGAAACAAACGCGAAAGAATTCAATCGTCGTACGGTCAACGCTATTCACCCCCCTTCGAGCCATTCCAAAATATCCCCAACAGTCCTATGTCTATCCAGGCTAGAGGTGGTTTCGAGTATTTCATCTCTTTTATAGACGATTACTCAAGATATGGATACATTTACCTGATGCGCCGTAAGTATGAATGCTTTGACTGTTGGAATGTATACTGAAAGCCTAGCTCTTTTTGTATGAACATTTTATTTTGAAATAAGAATCACATGATCATTGTTTGCACTTTATATATTTATTATATGTGTGCATATTGTCTAATATTTTATATTGTAGATAACATGGTGCTTGGTGTGGCACAGAAGATCATGTTATCAGTTCCTTGTAAAAGATAAGTAGAGGCTCACAACCAAGATGGTTTTGGACAAACCATTGGCATGGTTATAGTGTAGCTTGGTATGGTTTTGTCTTGAACAGAGAGTTACACTGGTACACTTAGGTGTATTGAGCAGGACCGACATAGAGGTGATTCAATTTAGTACTGACTACATAATTGAATCGGACCTCGGATATTATGTTGTACATGCTCTTAATCCCGATATAATAACAGGCACATGTACTTAGTATTTATTTCTTTGATTTACCAGTGGGTGAGATTTAGATGGATTGAATCAATATGCCCGGTAAGTTGGGAAATAATATTATTTACATGGTGTGCCGTTGTTTATAGGAGGAAACCGTGTCCTATATATTAGGTAGATGATGTCCCCTTGAGGAGCTCATAAGGTTCATCATGTAAATCCAGCTGGTTGACTTAGTCAACATGATGATAAGGTTGAGTGGTACTACTCGAGGAATTAGATGTTAATTAATTGATAGTCAGTAAATCAATTAATTGACGAACATTCGATATCTTAAACATGGGGAGATGAATGTACAAATAATATATGGAGATCATATTAATTTATGGGGGTTGGTGAGGTAGTTCAATGATGATCCTCTAGTGGAATGGAACATCATTGATGGATCAAGTTTGTGTGGTTCCGATCCATCGGGTGGCCAAGATCCAACTCCTCCTTATGGTCCCTATCATAGCCTAATATAATCCTTGTGAAGTCTAGATCCAAGAATGTAAAACAAAACCTAGAACCAATGGTTGGGATTAAATCCCTAGATCCGATGGTTAGGATGAAACCCTAGAACCAACGGTTGGGATTAAATCCCTAGATTCGATGGTTAGGATGAAACCCTAGAATCGACGGTTGAGATTAAATCCCTAGATCCGACGGTTGGGATAAAACCCTAGATCCGACGGTTGGGATGTAACCCTAGATCTGACAGTTGGGATGAAATCCTAGATCCGACGGTTGGGATGAAACTCTAGATCTGACGGTTGGGATAAAACCCTAGATCCGACGGTGGAGATTAAATCCCTAGATCCGACGGTGGAGATTAAAGGAGGCTTAAGCCCAATTCTATAAATAGGGGGCTTAGGCTTGGGCAGCAAGATATTGATTGAGAGTTAGGGTTTGGCTTTTCCAAAAAGTGGGCGGCTAGGGTTTGGGAGCTAGGGTTTGGGCGGCAACCTTCTTCCTCCATCTAATTGTCGGCGCCCAACCTTCTTCCATCAAGGCTTGGCCAGCGCCCATCTTATTGGCCACTCTCTTATTCCTTGGCCGGCGGTTCTCCTTCCATTGGTGGCCGGCGTTCATCTTCCTACCTTTCTCTTTGGTGGCCGGCGGCAACCCTTCTTCAAGTTGGCCGACGCTTCATCCACTTGCTCCTTGGCCGGCGGTTGCACCAAATTCCCTAATTTGGTGGCCGGTTCTAGAAAGGATAGGTATTTGTTGGTTCTTCTCTTTGTTCGCAGCGGAGAAGGTAGAGAAGAATGCGATCTAGAAGGCTTCTACTCATGGAGGATCTTCGTCCACACATAGTACACGAGAAGGATAGGACATACGGTAGAAGATCGTAAGGTATAAAGTTTTGCAACTTTATTTTCAGATCTGAGCATGATCTTTTATTTTTTGATTATACATGTATGAATTAGTAAATATATTGTATAATCATGTACCCCGAAGACAAACACAAAAACCGGCGATCCGTCCGTCGTCTCTTCCGCAGCTAACCAACTAGAAGAGTTGTGTTCCTTGAACAACTAGTTTGTTCAAGCGACCACTCAAGTTGTTAGCACGATGATGAATTGGTTGTGCTAAGGAAGCTCATCCCATCCGGATTAATTCTTTCATTAGTGAAAATTTTAATCTGGGGACATGGGAGCCAATGAGCCTCCGAAGCGACTCCCAACATTGACAAGTTCAAAGAATTCAAGGCTGATGTGGAGAAACGTCAAGGTAAAAGTATCAAGACACTACGATCTGATTGTGGTCGTGAGTACCTCTTGGGAGAGTTTAGGAATTACTTATCAGAGGCTGGGATTCAATCCCAATTGACTGCACCTAGCACACCCCAACAGAATGGTATAGCAGAGCGAAGGAATAGGACTATTATGGAGATGGTTAGATCGATGATGAGTTATTCTGAGTTGCCAGATTCGTTCTAGGGATATGCTCTAGATATGACGGTGTACATTCTGAACTTGGTTCCATCTAAATCAGTGCCTTCTACTCCCACAGAATTGTGGAAAGCCTAGTCTAAGACATATTCGGATATGGGGGAGTCCAGTGCATGTGCTGAAGGTAGTGCTAGTAAGTTGGAACCTCGTACAGAAGTACGCATGTTCGTTGGCTATCCTAGATGAACGAAGGGTGGTGTGTTTTATAGTCCTAGAGATCAGAGGGTGATCGTTAGCACGAACGCCAGATTTCTAGAGGAAGACTATGTGATGAGCCACAAGCCCAAGAGTAAAATTATTCTGGAGGAATTAAAAGGGGAAGTCACTTCTTTAGTACCACCGGTACAAAAGGATATACCACATGTCATTGCACCACGTGTCACAGAGGATACACAAGTGATACCTCGTCGCAGTGGGAGGGTTGTGAGATAGCCTTATATATTCATGTTCTTGGGAGAATCTTCTGATCTGGTCCTTGGCAAACATGAATCTGATCCCTGGAATATGACGAGGCAATCCAAGATAAAGATGCAGTATCTTGGCAAAGTGCAATGAATGCTGAGATTGAATCTATGGATTCAAATCAGGTCTGGGAGTTAGTATACCCACCCGATGATGTAAAACCCATTGGATGCAAGTGGATCTACAAAAGAAAGAGAGGAATAGATGGGAAGGTTGAGACCTTCAAAGCGAGGCTTGTTGCGAAGGGGTATACTCAGAAAGAGGGTATCAATTATGAGGAGACCTTTTCGCCGGTAGCCATACATAAGTCTATCCGGATTCTCTTATGCATAACAGCTCATATGAATTATGAGGTGTGGCAGATGGATGTCAAGACAACTTTCCTTAATGGAAGTCTTGAGGAAAACATCTATATGAAGCAACCAGAGGGATTCATTGCTAAAGGCAAAGAGCATCTTGTGTGTAAGCTTAATCGGTCCATTTATAGATTGAAGCAAGCTTCGAGGTCTTGGAACATCCACTTTGATGAGGTAGTCCAGTCTTATGGATTTATTCAAAGTTCGGATGAGTCTTGTGTATACAAGAGATGTGACGGAAACGTAGTGGTATTTCTTATACTATAGTAGAAGACATTTTGTTGATTGACAACAATATCAAGGTGTTATTGGAAGTAAGGGTATGGTTGTCCAAACAGTTTGATATGAAGGACTTGAGAGAAGTGGGACACATCCTTGGGATCAAGGTTATAAGGGATGTAGGAAAAGGATGTTGTGCTTATCCCAAGCTTCATACATAGACACAATTATGGAGTGTTTTAGCATGCAGAACTCCAAGAAGGGTTTTCTACCTTTCAGCCATGGAGTTCCTTTATCTAAGGAGATATGTCCTAGAACATCCGAGGAGATAGAGGAGATGAAGGCGGTTCCTTATGCTTCGGTAGTAGGAAGCCTCATGTATGCGATGTTATTTACAAGACCAGATATCTGCTTTGCCGTGGACATGGTCAGCAGATATCAAAGTAATCTAGGACAAGGACATTTGACTGCAGTAAAGCATATATTGAAGTACCTGAGAAGGACTAGGGATTATATGCTAGTTTACCAGGCAGACCAATTACTCCCTGTGGATTACACGGATTCCGACTTCCAATTAGACAGGGATAACTGTAAGTCTACCTCAGGTTTTGTGTTTACTTTGGGAGGTGGAGTCATTGTATGGAGGAGTGTCAAGCAGAAATGTGTGGCGGACTCTACCATGGAAGCTGAGTATGTGGCGGCCTCTGAGGCGGCCAAAGAAGCTGTATGGCTCAGGAACTTCCTGATGGACTTAGATGTGATTCTTGGTTTGCCCAGAACTATCACAATTTATTGTGATAATAGTGGTGCAGTTGCAAACTCGAAGGAACCACGAGCCCATAAGCCAAGTAAGAACATAGAGCGCAAGTACCACCTGATACAAGAAATTGTAAAGAGAGGAGAAATTGTTGTGGCCAAGATTGCATCGGAGGATAACCTGACAGATCCTTTCACTAAGGCCCTTCCGGCAAGAGCTTTTGAAAGGCATGTGGAGGGAATGGGGATCAGATGTATGGCAGTTTGAGGACAGCATAGTCTTTTAGTATAAGTGGGAGATTGTAGGGATGTATACTGAAAAGTCTATCTTTTGTATGAACATCTTTATTTTGAAATAAGAATCACATGATAATTGTTTGCATATTATTATGGTTATGCAATATTATCTAATACTTTACATTGTAGATAACATGGTGTGTGGTGTCACACAAAATATTATGTTATCGGCTCCTTGTAAAGTATAAGTAAAGGCTCACATCCGAGATGGCTTCGGACAAACCATCGGAATGGTTGTAGTGTGATTTGGTATTGGTTTGTCTTGACGATAGAATCACACTAGTGCACTATGTGTGTATTGAGTAGGACCGACTTAGTGGTGATTCGATTTATTGCTGAATACATAATCGAATCAGACCTAAAATATTATATTGTACATACTCTTAATCCCGATATAATAACGGACACATATACTTAGTATTCATCTCTTTGATTTACCAATGGGCAAGATTTATAGATTAAATCGATAGGCTCGGTAAGTTGGGAGATGATATTATTTATATGGTGTGTCATTGATTATAGGAGGAAATCGTGTACTATATATTAGGATGATGATGTCCCCTTGAGGAGCTCATAAGGTTCATCATGTAAACCCTGTAGGTGGACTTGGTCTGGCATGATGAAAAGTTTGAGTCGTACTACTCATGGAGTTAGATGTTGATTAATTAATGGTCAGTAAATTAATTAATCGATGAACATTCGAGATCTTAAACATGGAGACAAAATATATAAATAATATATGGAGCTCATATTAACTTATGGGGGTTGGTGAGGAAGATCAATGATAATCCTTTAGTGGATTGGATTATCATTAATGGATTGGACTTTATGTCGGCTTGATCCTTGGGTGGCCAAGATCCAACTCCTCCTCATGGTCCCTATTGTAGCCTATTAACACCTCATGAATCTTAGATCCAATGGATAGAAACAAAACTCTAGATCCAAAGGTATAGATTAAATCTCTAAGATCCGACGGTTGAGATTAAATCTCTAGATCCGAGGGTTGAGATTAAATCCCTAGAACCAATGGTGGAGATTAAAAGGAGGATTATCCCTAACTCTATAAAAGGAGAACAAGGGGTTGGCATGGAGAATAATCAAGAGAAGCTAGGGTTTTTGGAGTTGGCGGCAAGAAGAGGGGCTAGGGTTTGGAGAATTGGCGGCACCAAATAAGGAAAGAACTTCTTTGTTGTTCTTCTTCCTCAAGCTGCCGACGCCCATTGAAGCCCTTCTAGCTCTTGGTCAGCATCCAAACTCCCTCTTCTCCTTCTCTTTGGGTGGTGGAAACAAGATTTAGGGCTTTCCCTTGGTGTCTTGGCCGGTTTCCATCTTAATCTCCTCCTCCTTCTTGGCCGGCGGCAAGCTCCATCCTTGGAGGTTGTTGGTTGGTTGAAAGAAGGAATGGAGATTTGTTTCTATTCTTCCTCTTGCTCAGAATGAGCAAGGAAGGAAGATTGGTGATCTAGGAGCTTCAACTTTTGGTAGATCATCGCCCACACGACGTCCGAAAGGAGGAAGGTCATACATTAGAAGATCGAGAGGTACATCGATTCTCTAATCTTTTTTTGTAACTTGCTTGTATTTGTTTTTTCAATTATGAGCATGATATATTCTGTTTGTGGCTAAATAATACTTGGATCCCGAACATAAACACAAAAGCCGGCGATCCGAACATCGTCTATTCCATGGCTACTCGTAGAATAGAGGTTGGTCGCTTTAACAAAAGTTTGTTCAAGTGACCTCTCTAAATGAATCGCACGACAATGACTTGGTTTTTTGGGCAATCCCTTTTGTCTAGGATTAATTTTTATTTTAATCCGGGGACATCGATGGGATCGCCATCAACAAGCGACCAAGGTGATGTGGGAAGCGAAGTTTCCCCTCACGGACTCGAAAAACAAAACCCTTCATGCAACAGTCGACTAGAGTCGAACTCAACAGGTAGAAACACCCAAGTCTATAAAAGGAAGTTTCGGGAGCTAGCTAGAAGATGGCTAGTGCTCTTATTCCAATCTTTCTTCTTAAGCTTACTAAGCCTTTTCCTAATCTTTCTAAGTGATTTAACCTCTTATTCCTTAGCTCAATTCAATCATCTTGTAAGAAGAGGAGTGTGCTTGTAAAGAAGGCTTCTCCACCTTGGTGTTCTCATCAAAAGAAGTTTCTAGTGAAGGCTTTCAAGGGGTCATCCACCTTAAGAATTGTTGTGGAGTAGAAGCATCATCTCCGAACCACGTTAAACAACTTGTGTTAGCTATTTATTTTCTTTGTCTTTCATTATTAGCTTTCGATTTGTATTTTACTTTAGCTAATTATTTGTGTACAAATCGAAAGAGGCTATTCACCCCCCACTAGCACATCAAACGATCCCCTACAAGTGATATTAGAGCCTGAATCGCATCGGAAGATCTAACCATCAACCCGAGCAAGATGGCTTTTCAAGAGGGTTATAGCATGACGCAACCACTATTCTTCGACAAAAATAACTTTGCCTATTGGAAAGGTAAGAGTATTAATTTGATTAATGACATCGAAAATTAGTTTAGTGTCATAGATGGCTTCGAGAAGCCCATGGATGAATTTGGAGCACCACTACCTACAAAGGATTGGATGAAAAAAATGGAAAAGAAAGCTCAAGCAAACACTAACGCAACAACAACACTTTTATGCGGGCTTTCAAAGGAGCAATTGAGCAAAGTCAGATCATTCAACTGTACCAGATGCACGGTAGATTTAAGGATCCAAGGAGTCAAGGAAAGCCAAGAGAGACTTATTGATAGGGCAACTCCAAACTTTCACTATGAAGACCACTGAAACTGTGAGCCAAATGCACGGTAGATTTAAGGAGGCTGTCAACGACCTCCATGTCATAAGTGAGAAGGTAGACAACCGAGACTTGGTTAGATATATTCTTTAGGCTTTTCCTAGAACCACCTTATGGGCATCAATAGTTGATTCTTATAAAGTATCTAGAGATCTTTCTTTTGTTAAATTAGATGAATTGTTTTGTGAATTTGAGTTGCATGAGCAAGAAAACATGTCCTAAAAGGAGAAAGGTCTAGTTTTTTTTGTAGAAAAGAAAGAGAAGTAGAAGAAGGAGAAGAAAGAAGAATCATCTTCATCCGAATAGGAGGATGCCCCATCAAGTAGCAATGAAGGGTTATCGGCAAATGAAATAGCTCACTATGTCAAAAAGTGGGCGGGGAAATCAAGAAGACTTACAAAGAAGGATGTAAAGAAGATGTCCCAATCCACAAGAGGCAAATCTAGTGGTAATTCAAATTTTAATACTAATGTCATTTGCTATGGATGCAATAGAAAGGGGCATACCATGCCAAATTACCCTAAGTCAAAGGAGGAAAAGGAAAAAAAGATGAAATAAATGAATGAGAAGAAGAAGAAGGAGGCCATGGTAGCACAAACAACATGGGATACTCAAAGCATTCCAGACTCATTCGATGAGGATGAGCTTTGTCACATCACACGCAATGTGTCACTCATGGCCTTAGAAGATGATACCGAGAGCTCAAATCAAGGAGAGTTCTCTTCTAGCGATGAATCGTCATCTAGTGACGATTAGGTAAAGGATTCCCCTCAAGTAGAACTTTAATATTAAACTATTGTCTATCTTAAGAATGCATTAGATAAGTCAAAATCTAAGATTAAGGACTTAAAGGTAGAAATTAAGGCAATTAGAAATGAGATATATTTATCTAGTGATTCATGCATGCTTTGGAGGAAAATGAAAACCTTAAGAGACAAGTACTTGAATTGAAAACATGCTTAGAAAAATTCTCAAATAGTTCAAAATTCCTTGACATGATCCTTAGAGACCAAAGGGTCGTTTATAACAAGGCTGGTATAGGATATAAGCCTAAGGATAAGGAAGTTGCTTACATTTCTCTAATAAATAGGAAGGCAATAATTAAAGGTAAGGTAAAGAAGGCATTGGTCCCAAAGAAATTTTTGAATGATATTACCGGTCCAAACATTTGGGTACAAAAGGAGTTTATTTTGTTGGTGAAACATTGCCCCAAGCATTTATATATTTTGATTTTTGGATAATCATATATAGTTAAGCAATGTTTTGTGATCTAACCATGAACGTGTTAAGTGATAGGAAATCCAAGTGTGAAGACTTGGTAAAGGAAAGTCCAAGTATGATCTTGGCAAAGAAAGTCCAAGGGAAGGTCTTGGCGCCGTAAGACCAAGCATGTAGTCTTGGCGGCGTAAAGTCCAAGCGAACCTTGGCAAAGGAAGACCAAAGGCAAGGTCTTGGTAGTGTAAGACCAAGCATGTAGTCTTGGCAGTGTAAAGTCCAAGCTGTCCTTTGGCAAAAGAGAAACCCAAGACATGACGAAACCGATGGAAGCTCTTGGAAGCAAGCGCAAGGATGAAGGAGTCATGGACTCGGAGGGATCCTGGAGGTGCAGGGATGAAGGAAGAGCAAGAAGGTTAAGTCTAGGTCTAGGGGGTTAATTCAAGTATGATTTATTCATACTTGAAGAGTATCAGTCGACTGGTGCTTCATCCCAGTTGATCGCCAATCACTGTGAAGTTGGCCGAGTTCAGCAGCAACCGATCGCTAGGATTTAGCTGATCGTCCACCCATCGTACGCTATACCTAGAAGTCGACTGCTATAAGTGGACTTCGGCACAGAAAGGTCATCAGTCGAGTGATCACTTGGAGCACTCGATTGGTTACTCAATCAGTCGACTGATCGACTTCCTGTTGGGTAGTGATGATTATGGATCCGGCTTGTCAGAAGCTGTGGGATTGCATCGGCTACCACATCAGTCGAATGATAGAGACCATCAGTCGACTAATCGAGGATCAACAGAAAAATCAGCCTCTTCTCTATAAAAAGAAGCCATGGGGTGCTTGATGAGGCTAGTGCTTACATTCCAACCATAACTCTCAAGCTCCCCACATTTTCTTAAGCTTTCTAAGTATTTTAAATCCTCCTATTCTCTAGTCTTCATCTTCATCAATTGTAAGAAGAGGAGTGTGTTTGTAAAAAAAGCTTTCTAGTGGAGATTTGATTGGATTGATCCATCTCAAGGATCACTTGGAGTAGGAGCTTAATCTCCGAACCACGTAAAAGCCTTCTTATTAGAGATTGTGTTTTTAGCTTCTTAATTTCATTTAGTATTTGTTTTTGCTTCCGCTAACCTTTCTTGTAGAAAAGAAAAGAGGCTATTCACCCCCCCCCCTCTAGCCTTCCAAAGATCCCCAACAAGTGGTATCAGAGCTCGGATCACGTTGGAAGATCTAACAATCAATCAGAGCATGATGGCATTTCAAGAGGGATATAGCACGGCGAGGTCTCCATTCTTCGATTGCAATGACTTTGGATATTAGAAAGGTAGGATGGAATAATACCTTATGAATAATATTGACAATTGGTTTAGTGGTGTAGATGGGTTCGAGAAGTCGGTCGATGAGTTTGGAGCGCCACTACCTACCAAGGATTGGACAAGGGAAATGCCAAAGAAGGCGCAAGCAAATGCAAAAGCAATGACCACACTCCAATGTGGTCTATCAAAGGACCAACTATCCAAAGTCGGCCTCTTCAACTCCGCTAAAGAGCTTTGAGAGAAGCTCATCGATTTGAATGAAGGATCAAAAGAGGCGAGGAGAGCCAAGAGGGACCTCTTGATAGGCCAACTCCAAAGTTTCACCATGAAGACCAATGAGACCATGAGCCAAATGCACGGTCGCTTCAAGGAGATAGTCAACGGACTACATGTGATAGGTGAAAAGGTCGAAAACTGAGACCTTGTGAGGTATATTCTTCAAGATTTCCATAGAACAACTTTATGGGCATCAATGGTAGATACTTATAAGGTGTCTAGGGACCTTACATTAGTTAATCTAGATGAATTTTTTTGTGAATTCGAGTTGCATGAGCAAGCTAACACTTCGTACAAAGAGAAAAGTGTAGCTCTTTTTGTAGGTAAGAAGGACAAGAAGAAGAAGGAGAAGAAAGAAGTCTCTTCTTCATCCGAATCCAAGGAGGAGCCATCTAGTAGTGATAAAGAGCTATTGACAAGTGAGGTGGCTCACTTTGTGAAGAAGTTTGGTGTGAGGTCAAGGAAGCTCACCAAGAAGGATGTGAGGAGGATGTTCCAATCCTCAAAAGGTAAATCCTCTAGTAGTTCAAGTTTAAACACTAACATAATTTGTTATGGTTGCAACAAGAAAGGACACATCAAGCCGAATTGCCCATACCTAAAGAAGAAGAAGGAGAAGGAAAAGAAGAAGAAGGAAGCCATGGTAGCCCAAACATGGGATACACAAAGCTTGGAAGATACATCAGATGAGGATGAGCTTTGCCACGTCACTCGCAACTTTGCACTCATGGCCATGGAGGATGAAGCCGAATGCTCAAGTGAAGAGTCATCATCATCCTTAAGCGACGAATCGTCCTCCAGCGACGATGAGGTAAAACACTCCCCTAGGATAGAGTTACTTTATAAAACCATTGCATGTCTTCAAAATGCTTTAAATAAATCAAAATGTAGGATTAAGGATTTGAAAGTAGAGATTAGGAAAATTAAGAATGTAGAACTTTCTTGTGATGATACATGTTCACTTAGGAATGAAAATGATGAACTAAGAAAAGAAATAGGTGAACTAAGAGCATGCTTAGAAAAATTTACAAATGGTTCAAAATACCTAGATATGATACTTAGGGTTCAAAGGGCTATTTACATCAAGACCGGAATAGGATATAGGCCTAAAGAAAAGGAAGTAGCTTTTACCTCCCTTGTTAGTAGGAAATCAACCATTAGGAGCAAAGTTAGAAAGGCATGGGTTCCCAAAAGCTATGTAGTTAATGCTATCGGTCCTAATATTTGGGTGCCTAAGACTTGTATTTTTCATGTTGTATAGATAGAAGGACCAAGCTTGTGGATTTTTGATAGTGGTTGCTCAAAACATATGACCGGTGATGAGAGAAAATTTTCCACAATCAACCACATTAGCAAGGGGAAAGTATCTTTTGAAAATAGTGGAAAACTTAAAATTCTAAGAAAAGGCACAATTGAGGTATCCCCAAATCTTGCTATTCATAAAGTATTGTTAGTTAAAAATATGAAATTCAACTTGCTTATTGTAAGTCAATTATGTGATGCCAACTTTGATGTTCAATTTGACTCTTCTAAATGCCTTATAAGACATAAAAAAAATTAAATGATTGTATGTTAGTTGGATATAGGAAATCAAATATTTATTATGTTGATTTATCATACTTTAACATTTCCCCTAAGTGTCTTATGGAAAAAGAAGAACAAAGTTGGTTATGGCATAGGAGGCTTGGGCACATCAACATGAAAAATATTGGCAAGATAGCCAAGATGGAGCTAGTCAAGGGTTTGCCAAAAGTCAAGTATCTCATGGACAAAATGTGTGATGCATGCCAAGAAGGGAAACAATCAAAGTCATCACACAAGGGTAAAAATTTAATTAGTACTTCCTTACCATTAGAGCTTATTCATTTAGATTTATTTGATTGTCATAGTACTCCTTCTTTGAATGGTAGCAAATATTGCTTAGTTATAGTAGATGATTTTTCTAGATATACTTGGGTGTATTTTATGAAACATAAGCATAGTAGCCTAGAAATAATCATAGGCTTTAGCAAAAGAGTAGAGAATGAAAGAAATCTCAAAAACAACCGGATCCGTAGTGATCATGGTGGAAAATTTGAGAATTCTAATTTCTCTAAATTTTGCTTAGAACAAGGGTACAAGCATGAGTTCTCTTATCCTAGAACACCTCAACAAAATGGGGTGGTGGAAAGGAGAAATTGTGCCCTACAAGAAGCCGCTAGGACTATGCTTAATGCATATTCATTACCTAGCTACTTGTGGGCGGAAGCGGTTAATACCGCTTGCTATATCCAAAATAGAGTCCAAATCCATAGGTTTTTAGAAAAAAAAAACTCTATTTGAATTATGGAATGGCACAATTCCAACAATTCATTAATTTAAAGTCTTTGGATGCAAAGCTTCTATCGTAAATACCAAGAACAATTTAGGAAAATTTGAATCTAAAGTGGATGAAGGAATCCTTGTTGGATACTCATCCACTAGTAGAGGGTATAGAGTCTATAACAAAAGGACTCAAATAGTTGAGGACTCTTCAAATGTTCAATTTGATGAGACCTCTACCACTTACCCTATAAAATCCCCCATTGATAATGATATCAATGACAAAAATCAAGATATTACCCAAAAATTGCAAAACATGACTTTAGGGGGTAATAATCAAGGGGGAGGATTAGTGAGTAACAATCAGGGGGGAGCAAGAGAGGATTCGAATGATGAAAGGAGAATTGAGGATATCCAAGATCAAAATCAAGTTGATACACCTCCTAGAACAATAAGAGTTCATCAAAATCACCGTCTAGATCAAGTTGTAGAGGAATTATCTCAAGGTGTTAGAACTAGGTCCTTCCATAGAGCTCCCTCTAGTCAAATAGCTCTTATCTCTCAAATTGAGCCCAAATCAATCAATGATGCATTATTTGATCAGGATTGGATCTTAGCAATGCAAGATGAATTGGCTTACTTTGAAAGAAGCCAAGTATGGGAGCTAGTTCCTAGACCCAATGATAGCACCATTATTACTACTAGATGGGTCTTTAGGAAAAAATTAGATGTTCAAGGTAATATAATTAGGAATAAGGCAAGTTTAGTTGCAAGGGGCTTCAATCAAGTTGAAGGACTTGATTATGATGAATCTTATGCCTCGGCTGCTAGGTTAGAGTCCATTAGAATCCTATTAGGATATGCCTCTTACATGGGTTTTAAACTCCATCAAATGAATGTAAAATCGGCATTCCTAAATGGGTTCATTAAGGAAGAGGTATATGTAGAACAACCTCCCGGGTTTGAGAGTATAGACTATCCAAACCATGTATACAAGCTTAGAAAAGCTTTATACGGGTTAAAACAATCTCCCTAGGCTTGGTATGAAAGATTGTCATCTTTCTTAGTATCTAAGGGATTTAGAAGAGGTCAAGTAGATCAAACTCTCTTCATAAAATCAAAGTCTAAGGATATCTTTTTGGCCCAAGTATATGTAGATGATATTGTTAGTAATATATGAGAGATGTCTTAAGGCAATCGCCTTATGTATGAACCATTTATATGATAAATGAAGATTCACTATTTGAGTATACATGTTTTAAGTATTTGATTGGATCTTAAACTCATTTACTGAATGCCCACGATACGATTCACAGCATGAGAGAATTTGTGATTAGATCACAACTAGTGAGTATCTCTACATGTGTAATTGTGATGTATCGGAATTATCCCTAGTCGATGAATTGATGGATTTGGACACCATCAATTCTGTCGAGACTAGCACGAGGTATACTCCTTGGTGTATCCAAGCGGTGATTCTCCGGTGGAGACATAGTGATGTCGGTTAATCGTGGATGCTAGTTATGGTAACTAGTTCATTGGAGTGACCCGGTAGTAAGACTTCATATGGTTCTCTGCATATATAGATATGTCAATGAAGTTCTTACTGTGGCTTAAGTGCGATGTTCCTTTGACTTGCGGTATTCAAGTCATCTTGATCATAGAGACTTATGCTTTGACAACTTAAGCAAGCATCTCTAAGGAGATGTGGACCCAGGATGATTGGGTATAAGTCGAAGTGATCGAAGGTGTTTGAATAGCCTATAAAGGATTCACCACTCCTTGCGAGGAGATGTATACCCATGGCCTCTCATCGGATTATTACTAAATTCTTTGGCCAAAGCATTACATGTTTAGAGTAAGGTACTCTTCGATACATGTGGAGTAACTAGAATCCGTAGGACGAGGAAATGATACTTGGGCTAGGTGTGACGTAGTCAGCCTAGTGGGGACTGACACAATAGACCATGTCCTGAACCAAGTGGGTATAAGATGAGTGAAGGGAATGGGGCACGAATCATTCGAGCTGCTGAAGGGTTTCAGAAATAGTTTTGGATCAACCATTGATCTTTTCGGTTAATTGGGGATCATGATGTACTACTAGGTGCCACTCATGATCGTTCTATAATTAATGGTTAATTATAGACGGCCAACATAAACCGAGAACCTATTTGGTCACACGCTGAGCGTAATCCAAAGGATTTAAAACGAGCTTGAGAATGGGATTCTCAGACCGAGAGAAACTAGGTTTGGTTGGACCAAACATAAAGCGAGCATGAAATCGTTTCAGTCGCAATGGAAGCGTGGATGGGCCAAGTCTTATGAAGACGTAATGGATGAACCAAAATGGTTTGGTTCTAATCCAATGGAGGAGAATAAACCAAAGGGTTTGGTTTATTTTAAACGAATGAACCAAAAGTTGGTTCGGTTCATTTTAACTTAAAATAAACCATCATGGTTTGGTTTATTTTAACTTATCTTAATGGAGCGGGTTAACGGGCCTAATGGTTATGATCCAATAACCATTAAGAGAATTAGTTCTCTATAAAAGAGGGCTTAAGGGATAATTAAGCCCTAATCCAAAAAAAAACCCTAGCCCTAAGGTTGCCGCCCACTCCATTGAGGGAGCTCTCGGCGCCAACCCTAAACCGCCGCCCATTGCTCCTCCAACCGGCATCCAGAAGGCTGCTTCCTTCCCCCTCGCCGGCGTCGAGCTGCTGCCGGTTAGTGCTCCGGTGATCTCCTTCAAGTTTGGCATCAAGGTGAGCTCTATCTTCCCTTGGTTGGCCGGCGCCTATCTCCTCCACCAAAGCTGTCCAGTTTTCTGGACAGCTTGTTCTTCTCTCGTCGGAGCATCGTTTGGACGATGGTTAGAGCTCCGACAGCGGCTAACTTACCGGGGATTTGATCTCCGGTAATCCTCTGAGGTGGAGGACGAAGGATTTGTCAATCGGTTGACGAATACCTCTCCGGAGAAGCTAGTTTTGAGGACTCGTTTTGGATCCGAATTTGGATTCGGATCGTGATCATCTCTCGATCACGTCGTCTTCAACACGAGGCTAGTAACCCGTACGAAGACGAAGCTCGTGGCTTAGCGAAGTCATCCTAAGGATACTCGGCGTGGATACGGATAGAGACGATTCTATCGAGGATCGTTCCGGTTGATGTCGTTCCCGCTACACGTAATACGAAAGGTATAACGTAGTTAAATTTCCTTTTATTGCAAATTTAAATTTACAGTTATGTCTACACTTGTTGTACTATGCATGCGTGTGATGTGTGTTGTAATAAATGTAGATTTATTATTTTTATTGCTTCCGCTGTGCTCATGTTTACGAAACGTGATCGAACACACACACGCCGCGGTGCCGGAAACCCAATAGTGGTATCATAGCCCAGGTTGTGTTTCAACATAATCGTAAAAATGGTTTTGCAATAGTCATAATGTTATTTCTGGAAATTTTCTAATTTTGGAAATTTAGAAGTATTTATGGAAATTTTTCAATTTTGGAAAGTCTAGAAGTATTTATGGAAATCTTCCACTTTTGGAAAGTTGGAAGTATTTATGGAAATTGATATTTTCCATAAATAAAATATTTGATTAGATTCTGGAAATTAGTTTCCTTATTTAATCATGATTTGATTTGGGAAATCAAATCATAAAATATTTTATTTCCATAAGTAGTTTTAATGATTTAGGAAATTGGTTTCCTAAATAGATTTTCCTTAATCAAATAATTCCATGAATAAAATATGTGATTAGATTTGGAAATTTGTTTCCTAATTTAATTATGATTTGATTTGGAGAATCAAATCTTAAACATATTTTATTTCCATAAATAATTATGACATATAAGGAAATATATACATGACATAATTGTATGCCATGTAATTGCATTAGATGCAAAACATTATGTCATGCGTGTCGTGACATGTAGATGTATGCCATGTATGTCATGCCATGTAGATAATAGTTATTTGCATGCAAAGAGGATGAGACATAAAACCCTTAAACAATATTAAAGCCTACACCTTCCATTAATATGGTTAGAACCAGAGTTCCGTTTCTTGTTTGGGTTGTTGGACTCTCTCCAAGCCCGGCTCGAACCCGAACATGTTCAAACCATGGAATAGTTTAATACTAATATGGTAAGAGTTAGAGGTCAATCATTAGCTTTGGTTGTTGGACTCTCTCCAAGCTGGGCTAATTGGTTGAATGCGCTCTAACCATATTAAAATTGTTTCCCGATTAATGGGTTGGCTTTAACCTGGAGCATCGACTTGTTGGACTCTCTCCAAGGTCGATGTAAAGGGAGGTGAAGTTGGGTGCTATGCATATGATGCATACTTGTTAATGTGTTAACAACCCGATATATGTGTGAACATTCAATTAGTTGATAGCACATTGTGATAGTTGCATATACGTGATATGCAATCGGTATAGTTGATACCTACTGTCGTAGTTATGAATGGCTTGTTGGACTCTCTCCAAGGTTGTTAATAACTATGATGGATATCAGCCCATTCGGAGATGGACCTACGATCTCCCGAAGTGATTTTTGGGTTTTTGAAATTCGAAAAATGAATGGGATTTATAAATGTATATTGATGCATTTTTATTTATCATTTTCTCATATATGCTCGTTTTGTATTTCTAAGATTGATCATGATGTCTTTGAATCTGCGTTCCATTTTGGATTCGAATTAATTGACTGGGCCGAGCTTCATGGACTGGCTTAGAAGCTTGAGAATTGTTCTCAAGGTTGAAAAGCTTGCAAATGTCCTTGAAGCGCCTCTTCCCGCCCGTCCTAGTGACGATGCAACTCTGGACCAATTCTTGGCCTATCAGAAACATGTGAGTGATTCTGAACAAATGAGTTGCATCATGCTAGCCGCGATGGAACCCAAGCTACGAAAGCAGCATGAGTATATGGATGCTCATATCGTAGTCCTTCATCTTTGTGAGTTGGTTGATGAGCAAGTGAGATTCGAAAGGTTCGAAGTGTCAAAGCTCCTCTTCACCTCTGAGATGCTAGAAGGTTCATCTGTGGTACTGCTCAATATGCTGAAGACTGTGGAGTCTTCTGAGAAGCATGTGTTAGTAATATATGAGAGATGTCCTAAGGCAATCGCCTTATGTATGAACCATTTATATGATAAATGAAGATTCACTATTTGAGTATACATGTTTAATGTATTTGATTGGATCTTAAACTCATTTACTGAATGTCCACGATACGATTCACAGCATGAGAGAATTTGTGATTGGATCACAACTAGTGAGTATCTCTACATGTGTAATTGTGATGTATCGGAATTATCCCGAGTCGATGAATTGATGGATTTGGACACCATCAATTTTGTCGAGACTAGCACGAGGTATACTCCTTGGTGTATCCAAGCAGCTGATTCTCACTGGCTGGAGACATAGTGATGTCCGGAGTTGATCGTGGATGCTAGTTATGGTAACTAGTTCATTGGAGTGACCAGCCGTAAGACTTCATATGGTTCTCTGCATATATAGATATGTCAATGAAGTTCTTACTGTGGCTTAAGTGCGATGTTCCTTTGACTTGCGATTCAAGTCATCTTGATCATGGAGACTTATGCTTTGACATCTTAAGCAAACATCTCAGGAGATGTGGACCCAGATGATTGGGTATAAGTCAGTGATCGAAGGTGTTTGAATAGCCTATAAAGGATTCACCACTCCTTGCGAGGAGATGTATACCCATGGCCTCTCGTCGGATTGTTACTAAAGTCTTTGGCCAAAGCATTACATGTTTAGAGTAAAGTACTCTTCGATACATGTCGAGTAACTAAAATCCGTAGGACGAGGAAATGATACTTGGGCTAGGTGTGACGTAGTTAGCCTAGTGGGGACTGACACAATAGACCATGTCCTGAACCAAGTGGGTATAAGATGAGTGAAGGGAATGGGGCACGATTCATTCGAGCTGCTGAAGGGTTTCAGAAATAGTTCTGGATCAACCGTTGATCTTTTCGGTTAATTGGGGATCATGATGTACTACTAGGTGCCACTCATGATCGTTCTATAATTAATGGTTAATTATAGACGGCCAACATAAACCGAGAACCTATTTGGTCACACGCACAACGAGTGTAATCCAAAGGATTTAAAACGAGCTTGAGAATGGGATTCTCAGACCGAGAGAAACTATGTTTGGTTGGACCAAACAAAAAGCGAGCATGAAATTGTTTCAGTCGCAATGGAAGCGTGGATGGGCAGTGTCTTATGAAGACATAATGGATGGACCAAAATGGTTTGGTCCTAATCCAATGGATGAGAATAAACCAAAGGGTTTGGTTTATATTAAACGAATGAACCAAAGGTTGGTTCGGTTCGTTTTAACTTAAAATAAACCATCATGGTTTGGTTTATTTTAACTTATCTTAATGGAGCGGGTTAACGGGCTTTATGGATATGATCCATTAACCATTAAGAGAATTAGTTCTCTATAAAAGTGGGCTTAAGGGATTGTTAAACCCTAACTAATCCAATCATCCAAATCCTAGCCGCCCAACACATTGTTGCCGCCCAGCTTGTGTTGCCGCCCAGCCCATAGCACCTCCATCCGGCGTCCAGAAGGCGGCTTCCTTCCTCCTCGCCGGCGTCGAGCTGCTGCCGGAAGAGTTCCGGCGATCCTCCTTAGGTTTGGCATCAAGGTAAGCACTTGGCTTCCTTTGTTGGCCGGCGCCTATCTCCTCCACCAAGCTGTCCAGTTTTCTGGACAGCTTCTTCTCCTCTCGTCGGAGCGTCGTTTGGACGACGGTTAGTGCTCCGACAGCGGCTAACATACCGGGGATTTGATCTCCGGTAATCCTCTGAGGTGGAGGACGAAGGATTTGTCAAACGGTTGACGAATACCTCTCCGGAGAAGCGAGTTTTGAGAACTCGTTTTGGATCCGAATTTGGATTCGGATCGTGATCATCTCTCGATCACGTCGTCTTCAACACGAGGCTAGTAACCCATACGAAGACGAAGCTCGTGACTTAGCGAAGTCATCCCGAGGAGCTCGGCATGGATATGGATAGAGACGATTCTTACGAGGATCGTTCCGGTTGATGCCGTTCCCGCTACACGTCATACGGAAGGTATAACGTAGTTTAATTTCCTTTTATCGCAATTTTAATTTTCGGTTATGTCTACACTTGTTGTAATAGCATGCGTGTGTTGTGTGTGTTGTAATAAATAGGAGTATTTATTATTTTTATTGCTTCCGCTGTGCTCATGTTTACGAAACATGATCGAACACACACACGCCGCGGTGCCGGAAACCCAACAGTGGTATCAGAGCCCAGGTTGTGTTTCGACATAATCGTAAAATAGTTTTGCGATAGTCATAATGTATTTCTGGAAATTTTCTAATTTTGGAAATTTAGAAGTATTTATGGAAAATTTTCAATTTTGGAAAGTCTAGAAGTATTTATGGAAATCTTCCACTTTTGGAAAGTTGGAAGTATTTATGGAAATTGATATTTTCCATAAATAAAATATTTGATTAGATTCTGGAAATTTGTTTTCTAATTTAATCATGATTTGATTTGGGAAATCAAATCTTAAAATATTTTATTTCCATAAGTAGTTTTAATGATTTAGGAAATTGGTTTCCTAAATAGATTTTCCTTAATCAAATAATTCCATGAATAAAATATGTGATTAGATTTGGAAATTTGTTTCCTAATTTAATTATGATTTGATTTGGAGAATCAAATCTTAAACATATTTTATTTCCATAAATAGTTATGACATATAAGGAAATATATACATGACATAATTGTATGTCATGTAATTGCATTAGATGCATAACATTATGCCATGCGTGTCGTGACATGTAGATGTATGCCATGTATGCCATGCCATGTAGATAATAGTTATTTGCATGCAAAGAGGATGAGACATAAAAACCCTTAATCAATATTAAAGCCTACACCTTCCATTAATATGGTTAGAACCAGAGTTCTGTTTCTTGTTTGGGTTGTTGGACTCTCTCCAAGCCCGGCTCGAACCTGAATATGTTCAAACTATAGAATAGTTTAATACTAATATGGTAAGAGTCAGAGGTCAATCGTTAGCTTTGGTTGTTGGACTCTCTCCAAGCTGGGCTAATTGGTTGAATGCGCTCTAACCATATTAAAACTATGTCCTGATTAATGGGTTGGCTTTAACCTGGAGCATCGGCTTGTTGGACTCTCTCCAAGGTCGATGTAAAGGGAGGTGAAGTTGGGTGCTATGCATATGATGCATACTTGTTAATGTGTTAACAACCCGATGTATGTGTGAACATTCAAATAGT
This sequence comes from Wurfbainia villosa, assembly GCA_025175895.1. Classification (NCBI taxonomy): domain Eukaryota; kingdom Viridiplantae; phylum Streptophyta; class Magnoliopsida; order Zingiberales; family Zingiberaceae; genus Wurfbainia; species Wurfbainia villosa. The sequence goes on from CM045989.1 coordinate 41,188,306, forward strand.
TGATAGTACATTGTGATAGTTGCATATACGTGATATGCAATCGGTATAGATGATACCTACCGTCGTAGTTATGAATGGCTTGTTGGACTCTCTCCAAGGTTGTTCATAACTATGATGGATATCAGCCCATTCGGAGATGGACCTACAATCTCCCGAAGTGATTTTGGGGTTTTTTGAAATTCGAAAAATGAATGGGATTTATAAATGTATATTGATGCATTTTAAAATCATCTTTCTCATATATGCTCGTTTTGTATTTCTAAGTTAATATATTGATCATGATGTGTTTGAATTTGCGTTCCATTTTGGATTCAAATAAATTGACTGGGCCGAACTTCTTGGACTGGCTTAGAAACTTGAGAATTGTTCTCAAGGTGAAAAGCTTGTGTATGTCCTCGAAGCGCCTCTTCCCGCCCGTCCTAGTGACGATGTAACTTTGGACCAATTGTTGGCCTATCAGAAACATGTGAGTGATTCTGAACAAATGAGTTGCATCATGCTAGCCGCGATGGAACCCAAGCTATGAAAGCAGCATGAGCATATGGATGCTCATATCGTAGTCCTTCATCTCTGTGAGTTGGTTGATGAGCAAGTGAGATTCGAAAGGTTCGAAGTCTCCAAGCTCCTCTTCACCTCTGAGATGCAAGGAGGTTCATCTGTGGTACTGCTCAACATGCTGAAGACTGTGGAGCCTTCTGAGAAGCATGAGTAGGGGACAGTGTTGTTAGTTGATTCCTCGAAGAAAGGTTCTAAGAGGGAGTCAAAGGAACAACAGAAGGGGAAGAAGAAAAAGGCTAAAAGGCAGAACCAGCTCAAAAGGGCACTTGCCATCATTATGGCAAGGAGGGTCATTGGCGAAGAAATTGCAAGGTTTATCAAGAGTCCGTGAAGAAGGATAAGGCATCGGATGCCCCATCTTCTTCAGAAATCTTCTTTATTGATTGTCATTCTATTTCCTTAGACACTTGGGTATTGGATACTGGGTGTGGCTCACATATATGTAATGACATACATGGGCTAAGGAATAGAAGAAGACTCGTCAAGGGAGAGTCAAATTTACGTGTTGGGAATGAAGCAAAGGTTGCTGCACTCGCCATCGGAACGTATTTATTGAAACTCCCTGCAGGACTTGTCTTAGAACTGGACAATTGCTTTTATATTCCTTTGTTGATAAAGAACATCATTTCTATTTCTTGTTTAAATAGAAATGGTTTCCATTTGACGTTTAGTAACAATTGTTGTTACATAACTTTGAATGGGGTTCTTTATGGGACTGGAACTTTAAGCAATGGTGTTTATACGTTGGACATATCCAGTGACATTTGCAATATCGAAGCGAGCAACAAGAGTGCTCGAAAGGATAATCAAATAGACTCCTACATGTGGCATTGTCGTCTTGGCCATGTAAGCAAGAAACGCATGTCCGAATTACACCGATGTGGAATTCTGGAATCGTTTGAATTGGATTCATACGATACATGCGAATCATGCTTAAAAGGCAAGATGACTAAGTTACCTTTTACGGAAAAAGGTGAACGAGTGGGAGAGTTACTAGGTCTAATACATACTGATGTATGTGGACCTATGTCAACTCAAGCTTTAGGAGGCTATAGCTACTTCATTACCTTCACCGATGATCACTCACGGTTTGGGTATGTGTTCTTGATGAAACACAAGTCTGAAGCCTTTGAAAGGTTCAAAGAATTCAGAAATGAAGTAGAGAAACAACATGACAAGAGTATTAAAATACTTCGATCGGATCGAGGTGGTGAATACTTAAGTCAAGAGTTTCTTGATTATCTAAGAGACAATGGTATATTGTCTCAATGGACTCCGCCCTATACACCACAGAATAATGGTGTATCTGAGAGGCGTAACCGGACCTTGTTGGACATGGTCAGGTCAATGATGAATCATGCAACTCTTCCCAAGTCCTTTTGGGGTTATGCACTTCAGACAGCTGTTTACTTGTTAAACAGAATGCCTACCAAGGTAGTCTCAACTACTCCATATGAGATATGGAATGGTAAGAAACCTCATGTATCTTACTTGAAGATATGGGGTTGTCCTGCTTATGTGAAGCGGACTGTATCAGACAAACTGGATGCTAAGTCTGATAAATGTCTATTCATTGGATACCCTAAGGAAACAAGGGGTTACCAATTCTATCATCCTGTGGAACAAAAGGTGTTTGTTTCAAGGCATGCTGTGTTTCTAGAGAAAGAGTTTCTCTTGCAAGAAAACAGTGGGAGTTTCGTCGAGCTTGAGGAGGCTCGAGAGACATAAATAGACATTAATGAGATACCTGGTGAAGCACAACAACCGACAACTCATAGTGATGAGCAATCGGCTGGACCTATTGTAACACCACATCTTCGTAGATCTGGTAGAACACGCAATATTCCTGAGAGATATGGATTTCTCGTAAGCGAATCGAACGACGTGTTACTCATTGATGATAAGGAGCCTACCAGTTATGAAGAAGTGCTGACAAGTTCAGAAAGGGATAAGTGGCTTGGTGCCATGAAGTCGGAAATGGATTCCATGTACGAAAACCAAGTTTGGAACTTGGTTGACCCACCTGAAGGCATAAAGCCTATAGGGTGCAAGTGGGTTTTCAAGAAGAAAACCGACATGGATGGTAATGTGATTACCTATAAGGCTAGATTGGTGGCGAAAGGATATACGTCGAAGCAAGGTGTTGATTATGACGAAACCTATTCGCCTGTAGCTATGCTTAAATCCATTCGGATGCTCCTGGCCATAGCGGCTCATTATGATTATGAGATATGGCAGATGGATGTGAAAACAGCTTTCCTTAATGGAAACCTACTCGAGGACGTGTATATGATACAGCCTAAGGGTTTCACATCGGTTGATAAAACCAAGGTATGCAAATTGCGACGATCCATTTATGGATTGAAGCAAGCATCCAGGAGCTGGAATATCCGTTTTGATGAGACGATCAAAAAGTTTGATTTCTCACAAAATCCAGACGAACCTTGTGTGTACAAGAAGGTTAGTGGGAGTGCAGTCGTGTTCCTAGTATTGTATGTCGATGACATATTACTTATAGGAAACGATGTGTCAATCTTACAGTCAGTTAAGGTTTGGTTATCCAAGACATTCTCCATGAAAGACCTGGGAGAAGCAACCTACATCCTTGGGATTAAGATCTATAGAGATAGATCGAAAAAGGTTGCTTGGTCTTTCGCAGTCTACATATATAGACCGAGTGCTAAAGAGGTTTAGCATGTCGGAATCCAAGAAAGGATTCCTACCCATCAGGCATGGGGCACACCTTTCGAAGTCTATGTGTCCGCGCACACAAGACGAGAGGATTTGCATGAGTAAGATTCCCTATGCATCCGCAATAGGATCTATCATGTATGCTATGTTATGTACGAGGCCCGATGTATCGTATGCTCTGAGTGTCACGAGAAGATACCAGTCCGATCCAGGAATGGATCATTGGGCGGCTGTTAAGACGATCCTTAAGTACTTGAGAAGAACTAAGGATGTGTTCCTAATATATGGAGAAGGGTACATGGTGATACGTGGGTATACGGATGCCAGCTCCAGACAGACAAGGATGATTCCATGTCTTTGTCTGGGTATGTATTCACCTGGAATGGAGACGCAATAAGTTGGAAAGGTTCCAAGCTTGACACTATAGCGGATTCTGCCACTAAGGCAGAATACATTGCAGCTTTGGAAGCAGCAAAGGAAGCGGTTTGGATCAAGAAGTTCATCTCTGAACTTGATGTGGTCTCATCAATAATCCAAACATGTGCTTCGCCGCTATCATCTTATCAGAGAGATCATCAGTAGGAATGAAATACAAATCGAGAAAATTCCCACTGAAAGGAACTTAGCGGATCCTTTGACTAAAGCATTACCTCAAAGTAAGTTTGAGGGTCATGTTGGTGCTTATGGTATTGGATACCGTAGCGATTGGCATTAGGCCAAGTGGGAGTCTGTTAGTAATATATGAGAGATGTCCTAAGGCAATCGCCTTATGTATGAACCATTTATATGATAAATGAAGATTCACTATTTGAGTATACATGTTTAATGTATTTGATTGGATCTTAAACTCATTTCTTGAATGTCCACGATACGATTCACGGCCATGAGAGAATTTGTGATTGGATCACAACTAGTGAGTATCTCTACATGTGTAATTGTGATGTATCGGAATTATCCTAGTCGATGAATTGATGGATTTGGACACCATCAGTTACATCGAGACTAACACGGTATACTCCTTGGTGTATCAAGCGGTGATTCTCCTTTGGTGGAGACATAGTGATGTCGGAGTTAATCGTGGATGCTAGTTATGGTAACTAGTTCATTGGAGTGACCGGTAGTAAGACTTCATATGGTTCTCTGCATATATAGATATGTCAATGAAGTTCTTCTTTGTGGCTTAAGTCGATGTTCCTTTGACTTGCGGTATTCAAGTCATCTTGATCATGGAGACTTATGCTTTGACATCTTAAGCAAACATCTCAGGAGATGTGGACGGGATGATTGGGTATAAGTCAAGTGATCGAAGGTGTTTGAATAGCCTATAAAGTTCACCACTCCTTGCGAGGAGATGTATACCCATGGCCTCGTCGGATTGTTACTAAAGTCTTTGGCCAAAGCATTACATGTTTAGAGTAAGGTACTCTTGATACATGTGGAGTAACTAGAATCAGTAGGGACGAGGAAATGATACTTGGGCTAGGTGGCGTAGTCGACCTAGTGAGGGCTGACACAATAGACCATGTCTGAACCAAGTGGGTATAAGATGAGTGAAGGGAATGGGGCCGCGATTCATTCGAGCTCTTGAAGGGTTTGAGAAATAGTTACGGATCAGCGGTTGATCTTTTGGTTAATTGGGGATCATGATGTACTACTAGGTGCCACTCATGATCGTTCTATAATTAATGGTTAATTATAGGCGGCCAACATAAACCGAGAACCTATTTGGTCACCACGCGAGTGTAATCCAAAGGATTTAAAACGAGCTTGAGAATGGGATTCTCAGACCGAGAGAAACTATGTTTGGTTGGACCAAACATAAAGCGAGCATGAAATTGTTTCAGTCGCAATGGAAGCGTGGATTGGCAGTGTCTTATGAAGACATAATGGATGGACCAAAATGGTTTGGTCCTAATCCAATGGATGAGAATAAACCAAAGGGTTTGGTTTATATTAAACGAATGAACCAAAGGTTGGTTCGGTTCGTTTTAACTTAAAATAAACCATCATGGTTTGGTTTATTTTAACTTATCTTAATGGAGCGGGTTAATGGGCTTTATGGATATGATCCATTAACCATTAAGAGAATTAGTTCTCTATAAAAGTGGGCTTAAGGGATTGTTAAACCCTAACTAATCCAATCATCCAAACCCTAGCCGCCCAACACATTGTTGCCGCCCAGCTTGTGTTGCCGCCCAGCCCATAGCACCTCCATCCGGCGTCCAGAAGGCGGCTTCCTTCCTCCTCGCCGGCGTCGAGCTGCTGCCGGAAGAGTTCCGGCGATCCTCCTTAGGTTTGGCATCAAGGTAAGCACTTGGCTTCCTTTGTTGGCCGGCGCCTATCTCCTCCACCAAGCTGTCCAGTTTTCTGGACAGCTTCTTCTCCTCTCGTCGGAGCGTCGTTTGGACGACGGTTAGTGCTCCGACAGCGGCTAACATACTGGGGATTTGATCTCCGGTAATCCTCTGAGGTGGAGGACGAAGGATTCGTCAAACGGTTGACGAATACCTCTCCGGAGAAGCGAGTTTTGAGAACTCGTTTTGGATCCGAATTTGGATTCGGATCGTGATCATCTCTCGATCACGTCGTCTTCAACACGAGGCTAGTAACCCGTACGAAGACGAAGCTCGTGACTTAGCGAAGTCATCCCGAGGAGCTCGGCGTGGATACGGATAGAGACGATTCTTACGAGGATCGTTCCGGTTGATGCCGTTCCCGCTACACGTCATACGGAAGGTATAACGTAGTTTAATTTCCTTTTATCGCAATTTTAATTTTCGGTTATGTCTACACTTGTTGTAATAGCATGCGTGTGTTGTGTGTGTTGTAATAAATAGGAGTATTTATTATTTTTATTGCTTCCGCTGTGCTCATGTTTACGAAACATGATCGAACACACACACGCCGCGGTGCCGGAAACCCAACAGCATGAGCAGGGGACAATGCTATTAGTTGATTCCTCGAAGAAAGGTTCTAAGAGGAAGTCAAAGGAACAGCAGAAGGGAATGAAGAGAAAGGCTAAGAAGATAGAACTAGCACAAAAGGAAACTTGCCATCATTATGGCAAGGAGAGCCATTTGCGAAGAAAGTGCAAGATTTATCTTGAGTCCGTGAAGAAGAATAAGGCATCGGATGCCCCATCTTCTTCAGATATCTTCGTTATTGATTGTCATTCTATTTCCTCAAACACTTGGGTATTGGATACTGGGTGTGGCTCACATATATGTAATGACATACATGGACTAAGGAATAGAAGAAGACTCGTCAAGGGAGAGTAAAATTTGCGTGTTGGGAATGGAGCAAAGGTTGCTGCAGTCGCCATTGGAACGCATTTGTTGAAACTCCCTACAGGACTTGTCTTAGAACTGGACAATTGCTTTTATGTTCCTTCGTTGATAAAGAACATCATTTCTATTTCTTGTTTAAATAGATATGGGTACCATTTGACTTTTAGTAACAATTGTTGTTACATAACTTTGAATGGAGTTCTTTAAGGGACTGGAACTTTAAGAAATGGTGTTTATACGTTGGACGTATCCAGTGATATTTTCAATATCGAAGCGAGCAACAAGCGTGCTCAAAAAGATAATCAATTAGACTCCTACATGTGGTATTGTCGTCTTGGCCATGTAAGCAAGAAACGCATGTCCGAATTACACCGATGTGGAATTCTGGAATCGTTTGAATAGGATTCATACGATACATGTGAATCATGCTTAAAAGGCAAGATGACTAAGTTACCTTTTACTGGAAAAGGTGAACGAGTGGGAGAGTTACTAGGTCTAATACATACTGATGTATATGGATCTATGTCAACTCAAGCTTTAGGAGGCTATAGCTACTTCATTACCATCACCGATGATCACTCACGGTTTGGGTATGTGTTCTTGATGAAACACAAGTCTGAAGCCTTTGAAAGGTTCAAAGAGTTCAGAAATGAAGTAGAGAAACAACATGACAAGTGTATTAAAATACTTCGATCAGATCGAGGTGGTGAATACTTGAGTCAGGAGTTTCTTGATTACCTAAGAGACAATGGTATATTGTCTCAATGGACTCCGCCCTATACACCACAGCATAATGGTGTATCTGAGAGGTGTAACCGGACCTTGTTGGACATGGTCAGGTTAATGATGAATCATGCGACTCTTCCCAAGTCCTTTTGGGGTTATGTGTTGGTGCAGTGGCCACCAAAGTCGAACCGGTATTTTGATTATGGCAAAAGGCTCAATAGTTAAGGGTATATTTGTTATCTTACGAGCTCAATTAAGTGTGCAGAAATGCTAAAGTTGAGCGGAAGGTCTGCGACACCCGGTGGGAACCGAGGTGGTCGGGCAACGCCAGAGGGACTTCGGAGGAAGCCGAGGTACTCGGGTGAAGACCGGAAGCGAGGCTACAAGGTAAGCTCGTGTGAAAGCGAAGCAAGGTCGTTAAGCGTAGATCCGACCCAATACCTCCAATGGAAGGTCTAGGTCGAGATCAGATGGTTAGAACCATCGTACTTTATATTTTAAGCTAACTTGTACTGCAGTCCAAAACCCTTTGACTACAGTCAACTGCTAGTCAAGTTCCAGCCTCGAGAAGAGCTCGAATTTCAAGGGGGTGAATTTGGACTTGACTCGTGTTTTGGTACAAAGGGTGATGTGGCATCAAGGTGGACATCCAAACCATCACCAAGCTTGGACCTCATCCTTGAGTTGGCGTGAAGGCCTCCTTGAGGTGGCACAAGATGGTTGGCTCCCATGATGTGGCACAAGTTGGATGGCTTCTTCTTCTTGGCGTGAAGGCCTCCTTGAGGTGGCACAAGATGGTTGGCTCCCTTGATGTGGCACAAGTTGGATGGCTTCTTCTTCTTGGCGTGAAGGCCTCCTTGAGGTGGCACAAGATGGTTGGCTCCCATGATGTGGCACAAGTTGGATGGCTTCTTCTTCTTGGCGTGAAGGCTTCCTTGAGGTGGCACAAGGTGGTTGGATGAAACACCTCATCCTTGAGTTGGCGCAAAGGATGTGGATGAACAAGTCTTGGGGGATAAGAACCTCACCTTGGACACTACCTATGTCTAAATTCATAGATCAATATCCATAAATAGACATGTTCAAGCCAAGCAAATAACAAGAATTCAAGAGCTCTCAACACGCGCCGTAAATAGCATAGCTACTACTACTCACATTTGCTCTGACGAAGTCTTGCTTGCAGAAGCTACATCTTCTACTTATAAGAGTTGTCGGTATATTTATTTAAGTTCTACTTCTTTAAATTGTCTTTGTTAGCTAATCGTAACAAGGAAAGGGAGTGTCCTTTGCCTTGATTTCTTTTGTAATCGTTGCTCCTACCTCCAACGAGGAGGAGTGGTTTTAGTGAATTGCCCTCCTTTACGTGATCAAGGATCACTAGGGCCGTGGATTAGCAATCGAAAGATTGTGAACCACGTAAAAATATCTTGTCTACTTTATATTTCCGCTGTGCACTCTCTACTTGCTTTTTACTTATTGCAAAAGTTTTTTAACGACATCGTATCGCTATTCACCCCCCCCTCTAGCGACACTTTCGATCCAACAATTGGTATCAGAGCCGGGGGCGCTAAGATTCGGTGAAACCACCAATCTAGCTTTGGTTTTCTTTTTTTTACAGATTTTTTATTTATTTATTTCTGTTTTCGTATAATTATTTCACTTGCTTTTCTTCTCCTACATATAGAATTGCATTAGAGGCTTTAGGATCCGGATAAGGTTGTCCTTCGGGTTAGATCCCGAGTAAGGTTGTCCTCCGGAACTTCAACGACATTCGCATTTGATTGTTTATTTCTTTTTGCAAGTTACATTTTATATATCTTTTTTTACTTCCCGCACTACTAATCCAAGACGAAAGTCTTGGAATATTCTTTCCGTGTGTGTTTTGCAAGATTCTTTTCGTCGTTCTTCTTCTTGTTTTTAAATGGCCCATCTCGAAGGGTTTAGCACCGCCCGACCCCCGTTTTACAACGGTAATGACTTTCGTTATTGGAAGGGTCGGATGGAATGCTTTCTTAAAACCCAAATCGAGATGTGGATCGTAATACAAACCGGTTTCACACTTCCTATTAATGAAGATGGTGAATCTTTGGGTTACGATCAATGGTCAAATTCCATGAAAAAACAAGTAGAAGCCGATGCCAAGGCAACTCAAATCTTGCAATGTGGGTTGTCCAAGGAAGAGCTCAACCGCGTCGGCCCCTTCATTAGTGCAAAGGACTTATGGACCAAGCTAGTGGAACAACACGAAGGCACCGACGACACGAAGGTATGTAAAAGAGATTTACTTTTAAATAAATTGTATAACTTGAAAATGCAGGAAAACGAGACCGCAACTCAACTACATGCTCGTATCCAAGACATCGTCAACCAACTCCATGCCATCGGACAAAAGGTCGAGAATCGCGACCTTATCAGGTATTCTCTTAACTCGTTTCCTAGGACCACCTTGTGGGCATCCATGGTCGATGCCTACAAGGTCTCCAAGGACCTTTCTAAAATTAGGTTAGACGAATTGTTTTCGGAACTTGAATTACATGAGCAAACTAACATGGTCCAGGCCGAGAAGAGTATTGCGTTAGTTGCAGGTTCCAAGAAGAAGAAGCCCACAAGCAAGCCACCCCCGAAGGAAGAAGACGAGTCCGAATCGGAAGTAGACTCCGAAATAGAATCCGAACTAGTCAATCTAGTTCGGAAGATGATCAAGAGACGAAAACGACCAACAACTCAAGGTAAGCCTAAACCTAATTCAAATACTTCTAATTTTAGATGCTATGAGTGCAACAGGTTCGGTCACATCAAGTCCGAGTGCCCAAAGCTAAAGAATAACGCATCAAAGACCAAGAAAGCGCTAAACGCTACTTGGGAGGAGTTGTCGGAGGAAGAAGACGATATCCAAGCTCTAATGGCCAAGCCGACCGAGCACGACTCAAATCAAGAAGAGTCCGAGTCCGAATCCGGCGATGAGCTTCCATTCAAGACAAGCCACGGATCCGTATCCGGTTCAAAAGAATCATTAAGGGTAAGTCGGTCGTTACTTAATACTTTGTATGGTGCAATTAAATTTTTAAATAAGAAACTAGCTAAGTCCGAGTCCAAGGTCGAGACCCTAATTGAGGAGGTTAACCTTCTCAAACATGAGGTCTCCCTAACTTCTTCGACTACTCGTATTCAAGAGGAGGACTCAACTCAAGTTGAAAAGCTTGAAGTTGAGAACTCGCTTTTGAAAACACAAGTCGAAGACCTTAGGAACACGTTGGAAAGGTTCACTTTGGGATCCAAGGGACTTGACCTCTTACTTGGATCACAAAGGGCCGTGTACAACAAGGCCGGACTCGGGTTTAACTCAAATACAACCAATAAGTCATATATGTCTATAGTAAACCAACATAAGAAAAATGTCCAAGCATGGGTCCCTAAGACCACTTTGATTTCAACTTTAGGATCTAACATGTATTGGGTTCCCAAGGACCAAATTCACTATGTGAATAGACCCACTCGATTCAATGGTCCAGGGGGAGCCAATACAAAATGTATTTTTGTTAAGTCTTAGAAATTGCATGCTTAGTTTTTCCTTTATTTTTAGAATGGTTAGATAGGACTCATAACCAACTAAAATCCTGCGAAAAGATTGAGCCTCGGGGAGCCTCTTTTCAAAAATAAACCAACTAAAATCCTACGAAAAGATTTAGCCTCGGGGAGCCTCTTTTCAAAAATAACTAGTTAGACCAAGACGTAGTCTCAAGTAAGTCGAGTTATCAATTTCTTGAAATTAGCTTTGTCTAAGGAAGTGGTCGTTGTTCCGATCAAAGAAGGCCTCTGTGCCTCGCCACGACCTGGAAGCTAATCTCTTGAAAAGATTACTTGATGAGCTTAGACTAAATCCGAATCTAACCTAATGTTGGTTAATTTAAATTCATTAAAATTAATCAAGTAAAATTGATAGTCATCTCACAATAACACATAGGAATAACATGTTTTGATCATGTAGATATTGGTGAGATGATTTAGGTTTAAAAACTTACAAACAACCCTTTAGTAATTCCAATATCCGATCCAACTACCTTATGTGTAGGATCAATGGATGTTGATGTGGTTGCTCCCGACACATGACCGGATCAACTCAAATTTTCGAAGTTACGATTCAAACGACAAGGATCGGGAGCCTTCGGAAATAACGGCAAGCTCAAAATCATCGGATCAGGTGATATTGAGCTCAACTCTAACTTTACAATTCAAAATGTCTTATTAGTAGAAAACTTTCAATATAATTTACTTAGTGTAAGCCAATTGTGTGATAACAATTATAAGGTCATATTTCTAGAAAATGAATGCGTAATCAAAATAAATGCAACATCTAAAATAATACTTAAAGGAACTAGGAGTAGCAACATCAACACAATAAATTTACCCAACTCCTCAACCAAGTGTCTTATGACATAGCAAGAGGAATCTTGGTTATGGCACCGAAGACTCGGACACTCGCACCCAAGACTCGTCCACAAGATGAGTCAGAGTGGCTTGGTTATAGGTTTGCCTAAACTAAACAACTTGGATAATAAAATATGTAATGCTTGTCAACAAGGTAAACAATCTAGGACACAACATCAATTAACTAATCAAGAACGAACCAAAAGTGTTCTTGAGCTCCTACACATGGATCTATTTGATTCACATGGAGCTAAGTCACTCAATGGTAGTCAATTTTGCTTAGTCATAATTGACGACTATTCTAGATTTACTTGGGTTAGGTTTATCAAACATAAAAATGATACCCTAGACCAACTAATCAATCTTTGTAGGTTAATCGAAAATCAAAAGAACCTTAAGATTAGAAGACTTAGAAGCGATCATGGTGGTGAATTCGAAAACCACAGGTTTCTGATTTACGTAACCTAAGCGGATACCACCATGAGTTTTCATGTCCTAGAACCCCACAACAAAATGGGTTAGTCGAGCGGAAAAATAGAACCCTACAAGAAGCGCTAGGACAATGTTAAGCAGTATAACCTAGATAGATTTTGCGGGAGGCCGTTATGCGACCAAAATAGGATCCTTATGGTAAAGAGGCACCAAAAGACCTCGTACGAGATTTATCACGATAAAATACCGAACATCAAGTACTTTAGGGTATTTGGATGCAAGGTACATATCTTAAACACTAAGGATTACCTAGGGAAATTCAAATCCAAAACCTCTACTGGAACCTTTCTAGGATACTCAACCACCAGTAGAGCTTATAGGGTATACAATCACGACACTCTTAGAGTCGAAGAAACCATTAATATAGTTTTCGACGAAGGACACGAACCCGTTCAATCCTTAACAAAACCAACTAGCAAATCAACTTATAGCGAACCCGACTCTGATCTTGAACTTGAATCTCGTCCTAACCCAAGTCATCCTATCGACCAAGTGATAGATGACTCTAACCCGAGTCACACTAAGACTCAAACAAATCATCCTATCAATCAAGTTATAGGTGATCCAAATTTAGGGGTTCGAACTAGAGCTTCATATCGAAACCTTAGTCAAATCTCGTTAATTTCCAAAATCGAACCCAAAACTATTGAACAAGCACTTCTTGATCCCATTTGGATTATTGCTATGCAAGAAGAGCTAGCTCAATTCACTAGAAATGAAGTGCAGGAATTAGTACCACCACCTAAAGAAAAATCAATTATTGGAACAAGGTGGGTATTTGAAATAAACTTGATGATAAAGGTGAAGTAGTTAGAAATAAAGCTAGGTTAGTCGCAAAGGGTTTAGTCAAGTCGAAGGTTTAGATTACGATGAGACCCTCGCCCGTAGCTTGGACTAGAATCCATCCGAATGTTGTTAGCATATCTTTGCACATCGAGGTTTTAAATTGTTTCAAATGGATGTCAAGTCAGCATTTTTGAATGGATACATTAAGGAAGAAGTTTCGTCGGTCAACCTCCGGATTCGAAAATCTAGATAAACGACCATGTCCTTAGACTTAAGAAAGCCCTATATGGACTCAAACAAGCCCCAAGAGCTTGATGCGAAGGCTTCGATCTATCTTAAGTCCAAAGGATTCAACCAAGGTTTAGTCGACCCAACCTTATTCGTAAAAACCGTAGGAAAAGAAATCTTTATAGCCCAAATCTATGTAGATGATATAATTTTTGGAACTACCAACTCGATCCTGCTAAACGAATTCATCTCACTTATGGAAAGTGAATTTGAAATGAATTTAGTAGGAGAGTTAAGTTTCTTCTTAGGTTTACAAATTAAACAAACTAAAGATGGAATATATTTACATCAACAAAAATATACTAAGGACTTAATAAATCGATTTGGAATGCAAGATGCTAAAATAATCAATACACCTATGGCAACTAATGTTAATATAATCGAAGATGTAGAAGGATAACCCGTTGACCTAAAATACTATAGGAGCGCTCGAGGAAGTCTCCTATACTTAACCGATGAAACGCATTTTATTCGGTAAGTATGTGCGCAAGGTTACAAACCTGCCAAGGAGTCTCACCTAACCCTAGTCAAGCGTATCCTTAGATATCTAAAGAGGCACGCTAAGCGTAGGTATTTGGTACCTAGATCTACGAGTTTAATCTAATCGGCTACTCAGGACTCGACTATGCGGTAGTAAACTCGATAGAAAGAGCACGAGTGGTTGTTGTCAAATCCTCTCGAGTCTAGTAAGTTAGTGCGATGGAAGCGACATTGCGTTGCCTTATCTACCACAGCGAATCGTTGCGATGGGTGAGTGTGTCTCTCGGCTCACTGTGGATGAAGCACACTCTCCAAGACTTTAACTTAATCTTTAACAACATTAAAGTTAGGTATGCGTAATAGAGTAGGATTTAAATTTTTCTATATATGTACTCTATTTTTGCTTCTTTTTATGAAATTAGCCTAAGTCTTACCTTAGAAATCATATTGGGAACTTGCTTGGACTTACAAACCCTAAAATATATTTACAAACTTTTTGAGTTAAGGCAAAAGGGGGAGAAAGTCACAAAAGTAACCAAAATTAACCAAAATTAAAGGGGAAGAAAGTAAACAAAATTATTACCTTTTATATTAAGTAATTCCGTTTACTTAAGCAAACTATTAAGGGGGAGTAAAAATTATTTTTCAAGAACTCACCTTCGGTCAAGGGGGAGGTTACCTCAAAGGGGAGAACTTGAAACAATAATATTGCTCATTCATATTTAATCTTTATGCTAGCTCATTCATATTTAATCTTTATGCTAGCTCATTCATGCTTAATCATTATGCTAGCTCATTCATATTTAATCATTATGCTAGCTCATTCATATTTAATCTTTATGCTAGCTCATTCATATTTAATCTTTATGCTAGCTCATTCATGCTTAATCATTATGCTAGCTCATTCATATTTAATCATTATGCTAGCTCATTCATATTTAATCTTTATGCTAGCTCATTCATATTTAATCTTTATGCTAGCTCATTCATGCTTAATCATTATGCTAGCTCATTCATATTTAGTCTTTATGCTAGCTCATTCATGCTTAATCATTATGCTAGCTTCTTTGTTAATTTTTCCTTAACTTTTGTGTCGGTTTGCCATGAATCAAAAAGGGGGAGATTGTTGGTGCAGTGGGCACCAAAGTCGAACCGGTATTTTGATTATGGCAAAAGGCTCAATAGTTAAGGGTATATTTGTTATCTTACGAGCTCAATTAAGTGTGCAGAAATGCTAAAGTTGAGCGGAAGGTCTGCGACACCCGGTGGGAACCGAGGTGGTCGAACGCCGAGGGACTTGGAGGAAGCCGAGGTACTCGGGTGAAGACCGGAAGCGAGGCTACAAGGTAAGCTCGTGTGAAAGCGAAGCAAGGTCGTTAAGCGTAGATCCGACCCAATACCTCCAATGGAAGGTCTAGGTCGAGATCAGATGGTTAGAACCATCGTACTTTATATTTTAAGCTAACTTGTACTGCAGTCCAAAACCCTTTGACTACAGTCAACTGCTAGTCAAGTTCCAGCCTCGAGAAGAGCTCGAATTTCAATGGGGTGAATTTGGACTTGACTCGTGTTTTGGTACAAAGGGTGATGTGGCATCAAGGTGGACATCCAAACCATCACCAAGCTTGGACCTCATCCTTGAGTTGGCGTGAAGGCCTCCTTGAGGTGGCACAAGATGGTTGGCTCCCATGATGTGGCACAAGTTGGATGGCTTCTTCTTCTTGGCGTGAAGGCCTCCTTGAGGTGGCACAAGATGGTTGTCTACATTTATGTGGCACAAGTTTGATGGCTTCTTCTTCTTGGCTTGAAGGCCTCCTTGATGTGGCTCAATATGGTTGGCTCCCATGATGTGGCACAAGTTGGATGGCTTCTTCTTCTTGGCGTGAAGGCGTCCTTGAGGTGGCACAAGGTGGTTGGATGAAACACCTCATCCTTGAGTTGGCGCAAAGGATGTGGATGAACAAGTCTTGGGGTATAAGAACCTCACCTTGGACACTACCTATGTCTAAATTCATAGATAAATATCCATAAATAGACATGTTCAAGCCAAGCAAATAACAAGAATTCAAGAGCTCTCAACACGCCGTAACGTCGCTACTACTACTCACATTTGCTACGACGAAGTGTCAGACAACGAAAGCTACATCTTCTACTTATAAGAGTTGTCGGTATATTTATTTAAGTTCTACTTCTTTAAATTGTCTTTGTGCTTTAATCGTAACAAGGAAAGAGTGTCCTTTGCCTTGATTTCTTTGTAATGTCGTTGCTCCTACCTCCAACGAGGAGGAGTGGTTTTAGTGAATTGCCCTCCGTACGTGATCAAGGATCACTAGGGCCGTGGATTAGCAATCGAAAGATTGTGAACCACGTAAAAATATCTTGTCTACTTTATATTTCCGCTGTGCACTCTCTACTTGCTTTTTACTTATTGCAAAAGTTTTTTAACGACATCGTATCGCTATTCACCCCCCCCCTCTAGCGACACTTTCGATCCAACATTATGCACTTCAGACAGCTGTTTACTTGTTAAACAGAATGCCTACCAAGGTAGTCTCAACTACTCCATATGAGATATGGAATAGTAAGAAACCTCATGTATCTTACTTGAAGATATGGGGTTGTCCTGCTTATGTGAAGCGGACTGTATCGGACAAATTGGATGCTAAGTCTGATAAATGTCTATTTATTGGATACCCTAAGGAAACAAGGGGTTACCAATTCTATCATCCTGTGGAACAAAAGGTGTTTGTTTCAAGGCATGCTGTGTTTCTAGAGAAAAAGTTTCTCTTGCAAGAAAACAGTGGGAGTGTCGTTGAGCTTGAAGAGGCTCGAGAGACTCAAATAGACATTGATGAAATACCTGGTGAAGCACAACAGCCGACAACTCATAGTGATGAGCAATCGGCTGGACCTATTGTAACACCACATCTTCGTAGATCTGGTAGAACACACAATATTCCTGAGAGATATGGATTTCTCGTAAGTTAATCGAACGATGTGTTACTCATTGATGATGAGGAGCCTTCCAGTTATGAAGAAGTGCTGACAAGTTCAGAAAAGGATAAGTGGCTTGGTGCCATGAAGTCAGAAATGGATTCCATGTATGAAAACCAAGTTTGGAACTTGGTTGACCCACCAGAAGGCATAAAGCCTATAGGGTGCAAGTGGGTTTTCAAGAAGAAAACCGACATGGATGGTAATGTGATTACCTATAAGGCTAGATTGGTGGCGAAAGGATATCGTCAAAAGCAAGGTGTTGATTATGACGAAACCTATTCGCCTGTAGCTATGCTTAAATCCATTCGGATGCTCCTGACCATAGCGGCTCATTATGATTATGAGATATGGCAGATGGATGTGAAAACAACTTTCCTTAATGGAAACCTGCTCGAGGACGTGTATATGATACAGCCTGAAGGTTTCACATCGGTTTAAAAAACCAAGGCATGCAAATTGCGACGGTCCATTTATGGATTGAAGCAAGCATCCAGGAGCTGGAATATCCATTTTGATGAGACAATCAAAAAGTTTGATTTCTCACAAAATCCAGACGAACCTTGTGTGTACAAGAAGGTTAGTGGGAGTGCAGTCGTGTTCCTAGTATTGTATGTCGATGACATATTACTTATAGGAAACGATGTCTCAATCTTACAGTCAGTGAAGGTTTGGTTATCCAAGACATTCTCCATGAAAGACCTGAGAGAAGCAACCTACATCCTCGGAATTAAGATCTATAGAGATAGATCGAAACAGTTGCTTGGTCTTTCGCAGTCTACATATAGAGACCGAGTGCTAAAGAGGTTTAGCATGTCAGAATCCAAGAAAGGTTACCTACCCATCAGGCATGGGGTACACCTTTCGAAGTCTATGTGTCCACGCACAGAAGACGAGAGGATTTGCATGAGTAAGATTCCCTATGCATCCGCAATAGGATCTATCATGTATGCTATGTTATGTACGAGGCCCGATGTATCGTATGCTCTGAGTGTCATGAACAGATACCAGTCCGATCCAGGAATGGATCATTGGGTGGTTGTTAAGACGATCCTTAAGTACTTAAGAAGAACTAAGGATGCGTTCCTAATATATGGAGAAGGGTACATGGTGATACGTGGGTATACGGATGCCAGATCCAGACAGACAAGGATGATTCCATGTCTTAGTCTGGGTATGTATTCACCTGAAATGGAGGCGCAATAAGTTGGAAAGGTTCCAAGCTTGACACTATAGCGGATTCTGCCACTAAGGCAGAATACATTGCAGCTTTAGAAGCAGCAAAGGAAGTGGTTTGGATCAAGAAGTTCATCTCTGAACTTGATGTGGTCTCATCAATGATCCAAACATGTGCTTCGCCGCTATCATCTTATCAGAGAGATCATCAGTAGGAACGAAATACAAATCGAGAAAATTCCCACTGAAAGGAACTTAGCGGATCCTTTAACTAAGGCATTACCTCATAGTAAGTTTGAGGGTCATGTTAGAGCTTATGGTATTGGATACCGTAGCGATTGGCATTAGGCCAAGTGGGAGTCTGTTAGTAATATATGAGAGATGTCCTAAGGCAATCGCCTTATATATGAACCATTTATATGATAAATGAAGATTCACTATTTGAGTATACATGTTTTATGTATTTGATTGGATCTTAAACTCATTTACTGAATGTCCACGATAAGATTCACAGCATGAGAGAATTTGTGATTGGATCACAACTAGTGAGTATCTCTAAATGTGTAATTGTGATGTATCAGAATTATCCCTAGTCGATGAATTGATGGATTTGGACACCATCAATTCTGTCGAGACTAGCACGAGGTATACTCCTTGATGTATCCAAGCAGCTGATTCTCACTGGCTGGAGACATAGTGATGTCCGGAGTTAATCGTGGATGCTAGTTATGGTAACTAGTTCATTGGAGTGACCAGCCGTAATACTTCATATGGTTCTCTGCATATATAGATATGTCAATGAAGTTCTTACTGTGGCTTAAGTGTGATGTTCCTTTGACTTGCGGTATTCAAGTCATCTTGATCATAGAGACTTATGCTTTGACATCTTAAGCAAACATCTCCGAGGAGATGTGGACCCGGGATGATTGGGTATAAGTCGAAGTGATCGAAGGTGTTTGAATAGCCTATAAAGGATTCACCACTCCTTGCGAGGAGATGTATACCCATGGCCTCTCGTCGGATTGTTATTAAAGTCTTTAGCCAAAGCATTACATGTTTAGAGTAAGGTACTCTTCGATACATGTGGAGTAACTAGAATCCGTAGGACAAGGAAATGATACTTGGGCTAGGTGTGACGTAGTCAGCCTAGTGGGGACTGACACAATAGACCATGTCCTGAACCAAGTGGGTATAAGATGAGTGAAGGGAATGGGGCACGAATCATTCGAGCTGCTGAAGGGTTTCAGAAATAGTTCTGGATCAACCGTTGATCTTTTCGGTTATTTGGGGATCATGATGTACTACTAGGTGCCACTCATGATCGTTCTATAATTAATGGTTAATTATATACGGCCAACATAAACCGAGAACCTATTTGGTCACATGCACAATGAGCGTAATCCAAAGGATTTAAAACGAGCTTGAGAATGGGATTCTTAGACCGAGAGAAACTAGGTTTGGTTGGACCAAACATAAAGCGAGCATGAAATTGTTTCAGTCGCAATGGAAGTGTGGATGGGCCGAGTCTTATGAAGACGTAATGGATGAACCAAAATGGTTTGGTTCTAATCCAATGGAGGAGAATAAACCAAAGGGTTTGGTTTATTTTAAACGAATGAACCAAAAGTTGGTTCGGTTCGTTTTAACTTAAAATAAACCATCATGGTTTGGTTAATTTTAACTTATCTTAATGGAGCGGGTTAACGGGCCTAATGGTTATGATCCAATAACCATTAAGAGAATTAGTTCTCTAGAAAAGAGGGCTTAAGGGATAATTAAACCCTAATCCAAAAAAAAACCCTAGCCCTAAGGTTGCCGCCCACTCCATTGAGGGAGCTCTCGGCGCCAACCCTAAACCGCCGCCCATTGCTCCTCCAACCGGCGTCTAGAAGGCTACTTCCTTCCCCCTCGCCGGCGTCGAGCTGCTGCCGGTTAGTGCTCCGGTGATCTCCTTCAAGTTTGGCATCAAGGTGAGCTCTATCTTCCCTTGGTTGGCCGGCGCCTATCTCCTCCACCAAAGCTATCCAATTTTCAGGACAGCTTGTTCTCCTCTCGTCGGAGCGTCGTTTGGATGATGGTTAGAGCACCGACAACGGCTAACTTATCGGGGATTTGATCTCCGGTAATCCTCTGAGGTGGAGGACGAAGGATTCGTCAATCGGTTGACGAATACCTCTCCGGAGAAGCGAGTTTTGAGGACTCGTTTTGGATCCGAATTTGGATTCGGATCGTGATCATCTCTCGATCACGTCGTCTTCAACACAAGGATAGTAACCCATACGAAGACGAAGCTCGTGGCTTAGCGAAGTCATCCTAAGGATACTCGGCGTGGATGCAGATAGAGACGATTCTAGCGAGGATCGTTCCGGTTGATGCCGTTCCCGCTACACGTAATACGAAAGGTATAACGTAGTTAAATTTCCTTTTATTGCAAATTTAAATTTACGGTTATGTCTACACTTGTTGTACTATGCATGCGTGTGATGTGTGTGTTGTAATAAATGTAGATTTATTATTTTTATTGCTTCCGCTGTGCTCATGTTTACGAAATGTGATCGAACACACACACGCCGCGGTGCCGGAAACCCAACAGATATTATTTTTGGGTCAACAAATGATGAACTACTACAAGATTTTATCAAAAACATGGAGAATGAATTTGAAATAAGTCTAGTTGGAGAATTAAAATTTTTCTTAGGATTACAAGTCAAACAAACTAATGAAGGAACCTATGTATACCAAGCCAAATATGCTAAAGAAATGATCAAGAAATTTGGTTTGGAAAATGCTAAGGTAGTTTCAACTCCTATGACAACCAATACAAAAATAGATAATGATCATGAAGGAAAATCAATTGACCTTAAGCTTTATAGGAGCATGATTGGTAGTCTTTTATACTTAACCGCTAGTAGATCCAACATTTTATTTGCGGTAGGTATGTGTGCAAGATACCAATCTTGTGCCAAAGAGTCCCATTTAGTGGCCGTTAAGAGAATTTTAAGATATATCAAAGGCACATTAAATGTAAGACTTTGGTACCCTAGGACAAAATCTTTTGATTTGGTTGGGTACCCGATTCCGACTATGTCAGTTGCAAGTTGGATAGGAAGAGTACTAGTGGTGGATGTCAATTTCTTGGATCCTCCCTAGTTAGTTGGAGTAGTAGAAAGCAACCTTGGGTTGCTTTGTGTAACACCCCAAAATTTTTCTCCAAAATTTTTGGTATAGAATTTAATTTTTTGTCTAGTAGATTATATATCGGATCCTGGAAAATGATGATAAAAGAACAAAAAAAGTGGAGAGGTGGGGTTTGAACCTTAAACCTCTTGGTGAGAGTTAACTCTTACCATGCATGTGATGACCAAGTGCTCAGCAGTAGCTTATTGTTAGAGAAAGAGGAGAAATTGTAGATGAGTGTGAGGAGGGTAAAATGAAGAGGCATGAAAAGAGAAGAGGCACTTCTCTTCCTCCCTTTATAAATAGGAGTGGAAGTTCCATTTGGCAACTTCTTCCTCCCTCTTCTCTTCTTCTTCCTCACCGAAACTCACCTTCTCCCTTTCCATTTTCCGAAATTCATCCAAGCAAGAAGAAGGCTAGGGTTGGCTTCCATTAGGTCATCTTCAAACTAAAAGCCAAGCAAAGAAAGTAAGATTCCCTCACCTACAGTATATTTGTTCTTGTAGGACATGATACATGAAAGAAATATGATGCTAGATACCTTATAAGTTTCGGCCAACCAAGGTTTTGGGCTAGGGTTGCATGAAAATGCTTCTAAAGAAATTTTTATAGGTTGTATGCTTCATGTATCTTTGTGCCCCTATATGTTTCGGCCAACCAAGGTTTTGGGGCTAGGGTTGCATGAAAATGCTTCTAAGGAAATTTTTATAGGTTGTATGCTTCATATAGAAATTTTTAGGTGCTAAAAACCCAAGCTTTGTGCCCCTACAAGATTCGGCCAACATTGGTTTGAGGGCTAGGGTTTCATGAAAACACCCCTTATGAAGTTATGTTATGTTGTATGCCTTCATGTATGAATTTATGTAACAAAAAAAATGAAATTTTGGTACCCTACAAGTTTCGGCCAACAATGGTTTTAGGGCTAGGGTTTCATGAAAACACCCCTTATGAAGTTATGTTATGTTGTATGCCTTCATGTATGTATTTATGTAACAAAAAAATGAAATTTTGGTACCCTACAAGTTTCGGCCAACATTGGTTTTAGGCCTAGGGTTTCATGAAAACACCCCTTATGAAGTTATGTTATGTTGTATGCCTTCATGTATGAAAATACAAGTTTTAAGAAGTTTTAGGGCTAGGTTTAGCAATACGTAACTGAAACGAAGCAGCTAGGGTTGCATGAAAACACCCCTTAGGAAATTAGGATATGTTGTATGCCTATGTGATGAACAGGTTTATGATTTTCATATGTCATTAATTATGCCTATGTGAAGAACGTGTTTATGATTTTAATATGCCATGAATTATGCCTATGTGATGACCATGTTTCTGATTTTAATATGCCTATCTGATGAACATGTCTATGATTTTCATATGTCATGAAATATGCCTATGTGATGATCATGTTTATGATTTTAATATGCCATGAATTATGCCTATGTGATGACCATGTTTCTGATTTTAATATGCCTATGTGATGAACATGTCTATGATTTTAATATGTCATGAATTATGCCTATGTGATGAATATGTTTATGATTTAATATGCCATGAAATATGCCTATGTGATGAACAAGTTGATGATTTTAATATGCCATGAAATATGCTTATGTGATGAACATGATTATGCTTTAAGACCCCTTTAGGGTATTCTTAAGTTATGAATGCATATATGCTATGACATGTCTAAAAAGATGCTTCCCCTTTTTATGTTGGGATTAAGAGCTCTCCTTATGATAAGATAAGACGGAGATGCTTCTCTTTTTAAGTAAGGATTAAGAGCTCTCCTTATGATGAGATAAGACGGAGATGCTTCCCTTTTATGTTGGGGATTAAGAGCATTCTTTATGATATGACAAGAAAAAAAGGAATTAAGTAGTTTACTTTGTAAGAGGTTAAGTACCCAACCCGTTAGGTGGTCGTTAATCAAATCCAAAGGGACATAAGATGTCGTAAGAGGTCTTGCCCTGGTAAGACGTAAGAGGTCTTGCTCTAGTAGGTCTGGTGGCTCGCTACCCCAGCCTATTAGGGAACGCGCATTATGTGGTACTTAACCTGGGGCCCCCATTCAAGTTATGATTATGTTGAAGTACATATATGTATATGTTTTGAAAAGAAAGGACTTGTATGAAATTAAGAATGCTTATGATTATGTCCTTGATGCATGTTTAGGATTTATTAAATTATGAATGCTTATGTTCAAGTTTAAGAATGCTTATGATTATGTCCTTTATGCATGTTTAGGATTGATGATGTCATGAATGCTTATGTTTAATTTATGCCATGCTTAGATTTAATTATGTTTATCATGTTTATGTAAATCTCATGCCATGCTTATGTTTCATTACGTGGGTATGTTGATGATTAGTGTTGTTATGAAATACTTATGCTATTTATGCTAGTATGCTCATGTCTTCTAATTGTTTGATGAAGTTGTGGCTTTTGTGAGTAGGCAAGAATCTTACTAAGCTATATGGTTATAGTTTATGTTGTCCATATACTGCAGATAAAGGAAACATGAACTAGAGGAAGTAGCAGGAGGGGCCAAGTGTGTGTGATAGTGACATGGTGGAAAAAGACCCTATTACTATCTGCTTATATTTATATGCTCAATGAATAACTTAAGACATTGCTTCCGCTTATAAGACTTGTGATTTATTAGTACCATGTTGGATGTTGCTTAGTTATGATACTTTTCAATTACTTAAGAAAGTGTGATATGTTAGAACTCATGAATGAATCTTTATGTTATGCATGTTATAAAATGAGATAAGATATGTTAACATGCTAATTATGAATATGATATGGGATGCATGTATAAAAGAAGGTTTAAGCCATGATAACATGTTTAAGTATGTAAATGGTGAAATGATCCATATATGTTATGTTATAAAAAAAAAAAAAAAGTAGTGCCACCTGAGAGCAGATAAGGGCGGGCATTACAGGTTGGTATCAGAGTGGGGTTCACCTTTCCACTATCACACATCTAGCCTCCATCCTGCTATTTCCAAGTAAGTAACTTTATGCATACCTAAGTTTCTTTTATAATGAAAAATTTCTTCTATTTAGATAGAAATAATACCTCATCATGTTTTAGTAGAATGGGATCACACTTGTGACTTAGATAGAAATAATACCTCGTCATGTTTTAGTAGAATGGAACCCTACTTGTGACTTAGATAGTAATGATACCTTACCAAGCTTTATATGATGGAAACATTTTTCTAACCTAGAAATGCAACTAGGAAGGATACCTTACCTTGTTTATGATAAGGAATGTTTAGATGCATGTATATGAGTAGAAATTATAATAATACCTTAATTATTTATTTATCACTTAGATAACATGAATGGGAGACGTAGTAATAGAGGGAATGAATCGGCACCCCCACCCGATTTGGTGCATGTGGTTACCGAGCTACGATGTCGCAGAACAACTGGTTATCAATGCTCTCATGAACCAACAAGGGAACCCTAGCACC
The DNA here is from genome assembly GCA_025175895.1 of Wurfbainia villosa. NCBI lineage: Eukaryota > Viridiplantae > Streptophyta > Magnoliopsida > Zingiberales > Zingiberaceae > Wurfbainia > Wurfbainia villosa. The sequence continues at coordinate 41,212,871 of CM045989.1, forward strand.
ACACCGAGATCACGAGCGTGGCCTAAACACGACCACTATGGTGCAAGCACCACTAGTCAATGCTGCCACCGGGGTCCGGCCCGAAACTTATCTGATTTAGTGGCAGAGGCTGAAACCAGAAAATTTCTCAGGTGCTTGCGAACCATGGGATGCCCAAGCCTGGTTCAAAATAGTTGAGAGCATCGTGGAGCTGCTGGATTGGCCCGAGCACGAAAAGATAAAATGTGCCTCCTTCTGTCTTTCCGAAGATGCAAGGATGTGGTGGGAGAGAGTCAAAGCAAAGAGACAAGTAAATCAAATGAGGTGGATAGACTTTGAATCTGAGTTCTTCGAGGAGTTCTTTCAGAGACAGATCACAAATAAGCACTACGATGAGTTCCTCGAGTTTCGACAAGGCGATCTATTAGTCAGTGAAGCTATGAAAAGGTTCAACCGACTGGCACGTCTCTGCCCCGAATTAGTCAGTACAGAAAGGAAAGGACCAGACTCATGCTGAAAATGTTACGACCGGAGATAGCTCTAAATGTGGCCGGCGAAGTCAATTGATGCCAGACCGCCGAAGAGCTGTTCAGTAGCGCCCTGATCACCGAGCACTACCTGAACAACATCGGTCGCCAATAAAACGATCGAGATCAAATCTCAATACTAGCTGGAAGAGGGACCGCAATGGCAAGAAGAAACAGTGGAATGGCCCAGCCCAGGGGCCTGTGAAAGGGTATCATCTGACTGTCCTACATGTGGGAAGAAGCATCCGGGGGAATGTCGTCACGGCACGAGGAAGTGTTACAACTGTGGACTAGAGGGGCACATAGCCTGGAACTGTCCTACCCGAGTTCAGGCACCTCCTCCTCAATAGTATGTCCAGTACCCGGGAACTCCTCCATAGCTTCACCAGATGCAGGCTACGATAGAGGGTCCTCAGGTAAGACAAGGGAGACTGGAAGCCCCACCCATTGGGACAAATGCCAGGGTGTTCTCCCTCACCAGAGAGGACGTAGCGAGTGCCTCGACGGTTGTCACAGGTCAGATATTTATTTTCAGTCAGTATGCTACTGTATTGTTTGACACTGGGGCAACCCATTCATTCATCTCTATGCCTTTCACAAGAAAGATAGATAGGCATCCCCAAGTTTTGAACTATAAATTCTTAACAACGTTACCTTCGGGAGAAGTGATTCCATCCACCCATATTCTGCGCGCCGCACCAATTAGACTCGCAGACAAGGAGCTCTATCGTGACTTGATAGTTCTGGATATGTGGGACTATGATGTTATAGTGGGCATGGATTTCCTGCACAAGTACGACGCTTCAATTGAGTGCCGTAAACGGAAGGTGATCTTCCGACCCGAAGCAGAGGTCTCATTTGAGTTTATCGGGGAGCCAAAGAAAGGAACAAGGAAATTCTTATCAGCGCTGAAAGCCCGAAAAATGTTAGAAAATGGATGCACGGGATTTCTAGTACACGTGGTTGATACCGTATCAACAAGGAACCAGAAGCTAGAAGATGTCAGAGTGGTATGCGACCATCCGGAGCTATTCCCTGATGACCTACCTGGATTACCACCTGATAGAGAAATTGAGTTCGAGATAGAATTTATTCCCGAAACTAACCCGATCTCCAAGGCACCTTACCGTATGACGCCGACTGAGTTGAAAGAACTTCAGAAATAGCTACAAGAGTTACTTGACCAGGGATTTATCCGCCCTAGTCACTCACCATGGGGAGCTCCTGTGCTGTTCATAAAGAAAAAGATGGGTCTATGCGAATGTGTATAGACTACCCGACACTGAACAACGTGACCATCAAGAATAGGTACCCCCTTCCCAGGATCGATGACCTGTTCGACCAACTGAAGGGAGCTACTGTCTTTTCAAAGATCGATCTCAGGTCTGGCTATCATCAAGTAAAAGTAAAGCCAGGCGATATTCTGAAGACGGCCTTCCGGACAAGATACGGACATTATGAGTTCGTAGTTATGCCCTTCAGAGTAACCAATGCTCCTGCGATGTTCATGGACCTGATGAATCAAGTATTCTCGGCCTTCCTCGACAAACTTATAATCGTCTTCATCGACGATATTCTTATCTACTCGAGAGACCGAGAAGAGCATGCTGGACATCTGAAGACAGTACTATAGATTCTGCAGAAAGAGCAACTATATGCGAAGTTCTCCAAATGTGAGTTATGGCTTGATCAAGTGTCCTTCTTGGGTCATGTCATCTCTAAAGAAGGAATCATGGTAGACCCAATAAAGGTTGAAGCTGTGAGGAACTCGAATAGGCCAAGAAATGTGAGTGAAATCAGGAGTTTTCTCGGGCTAGAAGGCTATTACAGAAAGTTTGTAGAGGACTTCTCTAGAATTTCAGCCCCTATGACAGCCCTCACTAGAAAGGACAAGCAATACAAATGCACTGAGGACTGTGAGAGGAGTTTTACGAAACTGAAGAGGAGACTGACCAGCGCTCCCATTCTGACTCTCCCTGAAGATAATGAAAGCTTCGATATGTATAGTGACGCTTCTAAACTGGGGCTCGGAGCTGTACTTATGCAAAATGGCAAGGTTATCGCTTACGCCTCTAGACAGCTCAAGGAGCACGAAATAAATTATCCTACCCACGACTTAGAACTGGCAGCCGTGGTATTCGCTCTGAAAATATGGAGACACTACTTATACGGAGCTCGGTGCAGGATTTATACAGACCACCAGAGTCTGAGATATTTCTTCACTCAGAAAGACCTAAACATGAGACAACGCAGATGGCTCGAGCTAGTCAAAGATTATGATTGTGAGATATTCTATCATCCAGGGAAGGCCAACAAGGTGGCAGATGCACTTAGCAGAAAGTCCTGTGACGCTTTGATGTCCTTATCGATGCTATCTCAGCCCCTGAAAAGGGAAATAATGAATTACGGAATAGAGATTATTTCTGGACAACTTTCCACCATGACGATAGCGCCGACGTTGTTCGACGATATATTGGGAAAGCAAGATGGTGATTTAGACATCCAGAAGATCAAACAGGAAGTCCGGGAAGGAAGGGATAATGGATTCCGCATTTCTGACAGCGGATTATTATACCTTCGAGACCGACTATGTATTCCGTATGATCCAGAATTACAAAAGAAGATACTCGAGGAATCCCATGGAACCCCTTATACCCTGCATCCTGGATCTACAAAAATGTATCATGACTTAAGAGATAAATTTTGGTGGTCCGGCATGAAAAGGGATGTGGCTCAGTACGTCAGCACCTATCTGACCTGCCAGAGGGTTAAGGCAGAACACCAGAAACCTGGAGGATTACTGCAGCCGATACAGATTCCATAGTGGAAATGGGAAGAAATTTCTATGGATTTCATCTCGGGATTACCCAGAATAACAAATGGTTATGATGCTATATGGGTAATCATAGACCGGTTGATAAAGTCTACCCATTTCCTGGCAATTAAGATGACCTATCTGGTTGAGCAACTAGCTCAATTATATGCCAAGGAAATTATCAGATTACATGGAGTGCCTAAGGCTATTATTTCTGATCGTGATGGTCGTTTTACCTCCCATTTCTGGGAATGTGTTCAGAAGGCTCTTGGCACTAAGTTGAGATTCAGCACTACGTTTAATCCTCAGACCGACGGTCAGACAGAAAGAGTGAACCAAGTGCTGGAAGATATGTTGCGGGCTTATGCCTTAGACTTTAAGGGGAGTTGGTGTCGATATTTGTGCTTGGCAGAGTCTGCTTACAACAAATAGCTACTGTGCGAATGGCACCATATGAAGCTCTATACCGGAGAAGATGCAGGTCTCCTATCTGCTGGTACGAGGGTGGTGAAAGGAGGGAAATGGGTCTTCAGGCCGATATTATTGACGATACCACCCGAGCGATACAGACTATTCGTTAGAGGATAGAGACTGCTCAGAGCCGGCAAAGGAGTTATGCGGATAAGAGACGCCGACCACTGGAATTCGAAGTTGGGGATTTTGTGTTCCTCAAGGTCGCCCCTATGAAAGGAGTAATGAGATTTGGAAGAAAGGGAAAGTTGAGTCCGCATTATGTAGGACCGTATCAGATCCTGAAAAGAATCGGCAAGGTGGCCTATGAGCTGGAGCTACCTCCGGAGATGTCGGCAATACACAATCTCTTTCATGTAACAATGCTCAAGAGATGCGTTCCCAATGCAGACTAGGTGATCGAACCCATGGCAGTACAAATTCTAGGGGACCTAAGTTATGAAAGCCGACTTGTTCAGATAACAGATCGGGAGGTCAAGAAGCTAAGGAGCAAAGAGGTACCCTTAGTGAAGGTCCTATGGCGAAGTCAAGGTTTCGAAGATTTCACGTGGGAACGAGAAGACGAGATGCGACAAAAGTATCCGAAACTGTTTTAAGTTCGGGACGAACTTTTCATAAGGTATGGGGGATTGTAACACCCCAAAATTTTTGGTATAGAATTTAATTTTTTGTCTAGTAGATTATATATGGGATCCTGGAAAATGATGATAAAAGTACAAAAAAAGTGGAGAGGTGGGGTTTGAACCTTAAACCTCTTGGTGAGAGTTAACTCTTACCATGCATGTGATGACCAAGTGCTCAGCAGTAGCTTACAGTTGGAGAAAGAGGAGAAATTGTAGATGAGTGTGAGGAGGGTAAAATGAAGAGGCATGAAAAGAGAAGAGGCACTTCTCTTCCTCCCTTTATAAATAGGAGTGGAAGTTCCATTTCGCCACTTCTTCCTCCCTCTTCTCTTCTTCTTCCTCACCGAAACTCACCTTCTCCCTTTCCATTTTCCGAAATTCATCCAAGCAAGAAGAAGGCTAGGGTTGGCTTCCATTAGGTCATCTTCAAACTAAAAGCCAAGCGAAGGAAGTAAGATTCCCTCACCTGCAGTATATTTGTTCTTGTAGGACATGATACATGAAAGAAATATGATGCTATATACCTTATAAGTTTCGGCCAACCAAGGTTTTGGGCTAGGGTTGCATGAAAATGCTTCTAAGAAAATTTTTATAGGTTGTATGCTTCATGTAGATTTGTGCCCCTACATGTTTCGGCCAACCAAGGTTTTGTGGCTGGGGTTGCATGAAAATGCTTCTAAGGAAATTTTTATAGGTTGTATGCTTCATATAGGAATCTTTAGGTGCCAAAAACCCAAGCTTTGTGCCCCTACAAGTTTCGGCCAACATTGGTTTTACGGCTAGGATTTCATGAAAACACCCCTTATGAAGTTATGTTATGTTGTATGCCTTCATGTATGAATTTATGTAACAAAAAAATGAAATTTTGGTACCCTACAAGTTTCGGCCAACATTGGTTTTAGGGCAAGGGTTTCATGAAAACACCCCTTATGAAGTTATGTTATGTTGTATGTATGAATTTATGTAACAAAAAAATGAAATTTTGGTACCCTACAAGTTTCGGCCAACATTGGTTTTAGGCCTAGGGTTTCATGAAAACACCCCTTATGAAGTTATGTTATGTTGTATGCCTTCATGTATGAATTTATGTAACAAAAAAAATGAAATTTTGGTACCCTACAAGTTTCGGCCAACATTGGTTTTAGGGCTAGGGTTTCATGAAAACACCCCTTATGAAGTTATGTTAGGTTGTATGCCTTCATGTATGAATTTATGTAACCAAAAATAAAATTTTTGTACCCTCCAAGTTTCGGCCAACAATGGTTTTAGGGCTAGGGTTGCATGAAAACACCCCTTAGCAAATTAGGATATGTTGTATGCCTATGTGATGAACATGTTTATGATTTTCATATGTCATGAAATATGCCTATGTGAAGAACGTGTTTATGATTTTAATATGCCATGAATTATGCCTATGTGATGACCATGTTTCTAATTTTAATATGCCTATATGATGAACATGTCTATGATTTTCATATGTCATGAAATATGCCTATGTGATGAACATGTTTATGATTTTAATATGCCATGAATTATGCCTATGTGATGACAATGTTTCTGATTTTAATATGCCTATGTGATGAACATGTCTATGATTTTAATATGTCATGAATTTTGCCTATGTGATAAATATGTTTATGATTTAATATGCCATGAAATATGCCTATGTGATGAACAAGTTGATGATTTTAATATGCCATGAAATATGCTTATGTGATGAACATGATTATGCTTTAAGACACCTTTAGGGTATTCTTAAGTTATGAATGCATATATGCTATGACATGTCTAAAAAGATGCTTCCCCTTTTTATGTTGGGATTAAGAGCTCTCCTTGTGATAAGATAAGACGGAGATGCTTCCCTTTTTAAGTAAGGATTAAGAGCTCTCCTTATGATAAGATAAGACGGAGATGCTTCCCTTTTTATGTTGGGGATTAAGAGGATTCTTTATGATATGACAAGAAAGAAAGGAATTAAGTATTTTACTTTGTAAGAGGTTAAGTACCCTACCCGTTAGGTGGTCGTTAATCAAATCCAAAGGGACATAAGAAGACGTAAGAGGTCTTGCCCTGGTAAGACATAAGAGGTCTTGCTCTAGTAGGTCTGGTGGCTCGCTACCCCAGACTATTAGGGAACGCGCATTATGTGGTACTTAACCTCGGGCCCCCCATTCAAGTTATGATTATGTTGAAGTACCTATATGTATATGTTTTAAAAAGAAAGGACTTGTATGAAATTAAGAATGCTTATAATTATGTCCTTGATGCATGTTTAGGATTTATGAAATTATGAATGCTTATGTTCAAGTTTAAGAATGCTTATGATTATGTCCTTTATGCATGTTTAGGATTGATGATGTCATGAATGCTTATGTTTAATTTATTCCATGCTTAGATTTAATTATGTTTAGCATGCTTATGTAAATCTCATGTCATGCTTATGTTTCATTACGTGGGTATGTTGATGATTAGTGTTGTTATGAAATACTTATGCTATTTATGCTAGTATGCTCATGTCTTCTAATTGTTTGATGAAGTTGTGGCTTTTGTGAGTAGGCAAGAATCTTACTAAGCTATATGCTTATAGTTTATGTTGTCCATATACTGCAGATACAGGAAACATGAACTAGAGGAAGTAGTAGGAGGGGCCAAGTGTGTGTGATAGTGGCATGGTGGAAAAAGACCCTATTACTATCTGCTTATATTTATATGCTCAATGAATAACTTAAGACATTGCTTCCGCTTATAAGACTTGTGATTTATTAGTACCATGTTGGATGTTGCTTAGTTATGATACTGTTCAATTACTTAAGATAGTGTGATATGTTAGAACTCATGAATGAATCTTTATGTTATGCATGTTATAAAATGAGATAAGATATGTTAACATGCTAATTATGAATATGATATGGGATGCATGTATAAAAGAAGGTTTAAGCCATGATAACATGTTTAAGTATGTAAATGGTGAAATGATCCATATATGTTATGTTATAAAAATAAAAAAAAAGTAGCGCCGCCCTGAGAGTAGATAAGGCCGGGCGTTACACTTTGTCCACCACCAAAGCCGAATATGTGGCTATGGGTGATTGTGTGGCTTAATTACTTTGGATGAGACACACTCTAGAGGACTATAAGCTACACTACTCCAATATCAAGGTTTATTGTGATGCATCACTCTAGGAAAAAGCACATTGAAGTGATGCATCACTTCATTAGAGATCATGTGGCTAAGGGGGACATTGAACTCAATTACAAAGACTCTAAGTCCAACCTAGTTGACATATTCACCAAAGCTCTCCCCAAAGCGTAATATGTTAGTGCCTATAAGATCCACATATCTTCACAATGACATGATATTGTCCACTTTGGGCCAAAGCCCTCATGGTTTTGTTTTTGGGCTTTATCCAAAAGGCCTCATACCAATGGAGATATCTTTTCATCTTATAAGCACATGCTCTTTTCCATGTCTTACAAATGTGGAAATTTGATTGTATTCCCAATACTCTAACAATCTCAAACAAAGGACCACATTGACCCCCCCCCTCAAGCCTATCCGTCCTCAAAGGACATCCTCTGCTTGATATCCGATCCTCAACCCACCAAGACTTCCTGCCAACTATTTGGTCCTCCCGACCCAACTGGACTTCCTGTCAGTTGTCCAGCCCTTCTGACCCAACTGGACTTCCTACCAATTTTTCGATCCTCCCGACCCAACTGGACTTCCTGCCTGGTGTTTGGTTCTCTTGATCCAGACATGGGAGCTCAACTTTCTTCGTTCGAGGTTCATGGATTGACATGGACCATGACTCTGATACCAATTGTTAGTGTCTATAAGATCCACATATCTCCACAACGACATGATATTGTACACTTTGGACCTAAGCCCTCATGGTTTTGTTTTTGGGCTTTACCCAAAAGGCCTCATAGCAATGGAGATATGTTTTCATCTTATAACCACATGATCTTTTCCATATCTTACCAATGTGGGACTTTGATTGTATTCCCAATACTCCAACAAAATATTCATCACTTAAGAGAGAACTTGGAATGTGCTTAGTAGAATAGAGGTCTAGATTTGCATGATCCTATAGAAAATCTAGGACTTATACCTCTAAGCATCTCACAAAAGACCTAAGAAACCATGATTTTTGCATTAAGCCACTTAAATAATATGTGAGATGTTAGGAAGATGTATTTGGTTCATCATGCTTATTATGATGCATTACTATGAACCAAAATGTCATCTAGAGACATTAATCCTTCATTGGACCAATCATTGGGAAGTGTTGTGCACAATTAATGTGCATATAGCTCTAAGAACATGATTGTAAATGTCAAACAAAATATATTTTCAACTATGTTTATCATACTTTGGAAAACAGTTTTCAATTGCTAGGCAAAGGTGATACAAAGTTTGCAAAATTCTTAAAGATTTTGCTAGTTTTCAAAATTATATCATTTTCCAGATCTGGAAAACATATATTTTTTGAATTATTTTTCCTTGATAAACAATGATTTCAGAAATATTTACACAAAATTTCTTTATTTTTCTATCTTTCTAGAATATTTGGCGCATTTAAGTTAAAAAAACCCAAAATGACATTTAGTGTGGCGGCTTCATCGACCCACTCTAAATTTTCTACAAATCAGCCTTTTTTCTTGACTTAAGTGTAATCTTAAGTGTCCTAACCCTATGGTGTGATAATTCAAGTAATTAAAAGGGTATAGGACTGACTTATGCATTGTTTTAGGGGGAGCTTCATAGTGAAATCTTTTCATTCCCTAAAATTATATTGTTGGTGCCAAGTTAGGACATATTTTTATATCTCTTGTTTATGCTTTGCTCCACGTGTTATTCACACATCATAAACCATATCATGGATTAAGGGGGAGCCCCATATTTATCTTATACCTTAGTTCAAGACATAATCAATTCAATTCTTTCATTAACTTATCATTGTATGAATCCTTCTCTTTTTGATGTATGTAAAAAGGGGAGAAGAAAACTTTAAGTTAGAATTCATATTGGAAATATGATGTTTTCATTATATGCATATGTTAAGACCTAACTTAAATGATTTCCAAACATCAAAAACGGGGAGATTATTGGTGCAACAATGCCCCAAGCATTTATATGTTTTGATGTTTGGATAATCATCTATAGTTAGGTAATATTTTGTGATCTAACTATGAACGTGTTAAGTGATAGGAAATCCAAGTGTGAAGACTTGGTAAAGGAAAGTCCAAGTATGATCTTGGCAAAGAAAGTCCAAGGGAAGGTCTTAGCGACGTAAGACCAAGCATGTAGTCTCGGCGGTGTAAAGTCCAAGCGAACCTTGGAAAAGGAAGACCAAAGGCAAGGTCTTGGCAGCGTAAGACCAAGCATGTAGTTTTGGCGGCATAAAGTCCAAGCGGTCCTTTGGCAAAAGAGAAACCCAAGACATGACGAAACTGATGGAAGCTCTTGGAAGCAAGCTCAAGGATGAAGGAGTCGTGGACTCGGAGGGATCCTAGAGGCGAAAGGCTGAAGGAAGAGTTAGAAGGTTAAGTCTAGGTCTAGGAGGTTAATTCAAGTATGATTTATTCATACTTGAAGAGTATCGATCATTGGTGCGTCGTCATTGCTCGATCTTCCGAAGTTGGCCGAGTTCTATGGCTAACGATCATCGCTAGGTTTAGCGACCGTCATTTCCACCTATCGATCGCTATACCTAGCAATCGACTGCTATAAGTGGACTTCGACACAAAAAGGTTATCAGTCGAGTGATCACTTGGAGCACTCGACTAGTTACTCTATCAGTCTACTGATTGTTTGATCTGTCGACTGATCTCTTCCCGTTGGGTTGTGAAGATCGCGGATCCGTCTTGTCAGAATCCGTTGGATTACATTGGCTATAGTATCAGTCGACTGATAGAGACCATCAGTCGACGGATCTAGACTCAACGGGAAAATCATCCTCTTCTCTATAAAAAGAGGCCATGGGGTGCTTGATGAGGCTAGTGCTTACATTATAACCATAACTCTCAAGCTCCCCACATTTTCTTAAGCTTTCTATGTCTTTTAAATCCTCCTCTTCTCTAGTCATCATCTTCATCAATTGTAAGAAGAGGAGTGTATTTCTAAAGAAAGCTTTCTGGTGGAGATTTGATTGGATTGATCCACCTCAAGGATCACCGTGGAGTAGGAGCTTAATCTCTGAACAACATAAAAGCCTTCTTGTTAGTGATTGTATTTTTAGCTTCTTAATTTCATTCAGTATTTGTTTTTTCTTCCGCTAACCTTTCTTGTAGAAATGAAAATAGGCTATTCACCCTCCTCTAGCCTTCCAAAGATCCCCAACATATTTTTCATGTTGTTTAGGTAAGTGGACCAAGTATGTGGATTGTGGATAGTGGTTGCTCAAGACACATGACTGGAGATGTGAGCAAGTTTTCCACAATCAACTATGTTAACAAAGGAACTATGTCTTTTGGAACTAGTGGGAGCTTAAGATTTTAGGTAGAGGTACAATTGAGGTATCCCCTAAAATCATCATTCACAAAGTTTTATTAGTGAAAAGCATGAAATTTCACTTATTTAGTAAACTTTGTGTTGCGGGCTATAATGTTGAGTTAAATCCACTAAATGTTTGATTGGGCACAAATGTTTAGATGATTTCATGTTAGTTCGATAAAAGAAATCAAATATGTATTATGTTGATCTTTCCTATGCTTTTAACATTTCTACTAAGTGTCACATGTCAAAAGAAGAGGAAGGTTGGCTATAACATAGGAGGCTTGGATATGTCAACATGAAGAAGATAGCCAAGTTGGAACTAGTGAAAGGGCTACCAAAAGTGAAGTATGTCAAGGACAAATTGTGTGATGCATCTCAAGAAGGAAAGCAATCCAAATGATCACACAAAGGTAAAACTCTAACTAACACTTCATTACCATTAGCATTATTGCATTTAGATCTATTTGATTGTCATAGCATTCCTTCATTAAATGGTAATAAGTATTGCTTAGTTATAGTAGATGATTTTTCTAGGTATACATGGATGTATTTTATGTAACATAAGGATGATACCTTAGAAACAATCAGAAGAATTAGCAAAAGGGTTGAAAACGAAAGGAATCTCAAAATCAACTAGATCCGTATTGATCATGGTAGAGAATTTGAGAATTCTAACTTTTCTAAATTTTTCTTAGAACAAGGGTACAAACATGAGTTCTCTTGTCCTAGAGCACCCCCAACAAAATGCAGTGGTGGAAAGGAGAAATGATACCCTATAAGAGGCGGCTAGAACTATGCTTAATGCATATTCTTTACCTAACTGCTTGTGGGTAGAAGCAGTTAACACCACTTGCTATATCAAAAACCGTGTCATAATCCTAATACATAGGTTTTTAGGTAAAATACCCTTTGAATTATGGAATGACACAATTCAAACAATCCATTATTTTAAGGTCTTTGGATGTATTCTATATTTTGAATACCAAAGAATATTTAGAAAAATTTGAATCTAAGGCTGATGAAGATATCCTAGTTGGATATCCATCCACTAGTAGAGGTTATAGAGTATATAACAAAATGACTCAAAAGGATGAGGAATCCTCTAATGTTGAATTTGATGAGTCTACTAGTACCTACCCTAGGAAATCATTTATTGAAAAGGATATCAATAAAAAAAAATCTAGACATTAACCAAAGACTTCAAAATCTAAATTTATGGGGTGATGATCAAGGGGAGGATTAGAAGATAATGATCAAGGAGGAGGAAGAGGAGATTCTGATGATGAAAGAAGAGAGGATAACCATGATCAAATTGAATGTGACTCACCTCCTAGGACCTTAAGGATTCATCAAAACTATCCTCTAGACTAAGTAGTAGGAGAATTATCACAAGGAGTAAAGACTAGGTCCTCCTATAGATCTCCTACTAGTCAAGTTTCCCTTATCTCCCAATTTGAGCCCAAATCAATTAATGATGCTTTGCTTGATCTGGATTGAATATTAGCAATGCAAAAGAGTTAGCTCAATTTGAGAGAAGTCAAGTATGGGAACTAGTCCCTAGACATAATGATAACAAAATTATTACCACAAGATGGGTCTTTAGGAACAAGTTGGATGATCAAGATAAAATCACTAGAAACAAAGCTAGGTTACTGACCCGAGGATTTAATCAAGTTGAAGGACTTGATTATGATGAGACTTATGCTCCGGTAGCTATATTAGAGTCTATCCAAATCTTATTAGTATATGTCACTCACATGGATTTCAAACTCTATCAAATGAATGTGAAATCGGCATTCCTAAATGGGTTCTTTAAGGAAGAAGTCTATGTGGAGCAACCACCCTGATTTGAAAATATAGACTACCCAAACCAAGTGTGTAAGCTTAAGAGAGCTTTGTATGGGTTAAAACAAGCTCCCCGGGCTTGGTATTTGAGACTCTCATCATTCCTATTTCTAAAGTCAAGTTGTTCAAACCCTATTTCTAAAGTCAAAAGAAAAAAACAACTTTGTTGCCCAAGTGTATGTTAATGATATTATTTTTGGGTCAACAAATGATGAAATTCTCCAATACTTCATTAGGAATATGGTAAATGAATTTGAAATGAGTCTAGTAGAAGAGTTAATCTTTTTCTTAGGCTTACAAGTGAAATAAACTAGTGAGGGAATCCATGTTTATCGAACCAAATATGCCAAGGAAATCATCAAGAAATTTGGTTAAGAAAATGCTAGGGTAGTGTATACTCCTATGGAAACCAACACTATGATGGATAATGATCAAAATGGAAAATTGATAGACTCAAAACTTTATAGGAGTATGATTGGTATCTTACTATACCTAACCGCTAGTAGATACTGTTGGGATGTATACTGAAAAGTCTATCTTTTATATGAACATCTTTATTTTTGAAATAAGAATCACATGATTATTGTTTGCATATTTATGGTTATGCATATTTTCTAATAAATTACATTGTAGATAACATGGTGTGTAGTGTCACATGGGAGATCATGTTATTAGTTCCTTATAAATTATAAGTATAGGCTTACAACCGAGATGGTTATGGACAAACCATTCGTATGGTTGTAGTGTAATTTGGTATTGGTTTGTCTTGACCATAGAATTACACTAGTACACTTTGTGTGTATTGAGCAGGACCGAATTACAGGTGATTCGATTTATTGCTGACAACATAATCAAATCGGACCTCAGATATTATGTTTTGCATACTCTTAATCCTGATATAATAATGGGCACATATACTTAGTAATCATTACTTTGATTTACCAATGGGCGAGATTTATAGAGTAAATCGATAAGCTCAATAAGTTGGGAAATGATATTATTTATATGGTGTGACGTTGATTAAAGGAGGAAATCGTGTCCTATATATTAGGATGATGATGTCCCCTTGAGGAGCTCATAAGGTTCATCATGTAAACCCTGCAGGTGGACTTGGTCTGGCATGAGGATAAGGCTCAGTGGTACTACTCATGGAGTTAGATGTTGATTAATTAATTGTCAGTAAATTAATTAATCGACGGACATTCGAGATCTTAAACACGGGGAGACATTTGTACAAATAATTTATGGAGCCCATATTAACTTATTTGGGTTGGTGAGGTAGATCAATGATAATTCTCTAGTGGAATGGATTATCATTAAGGGATCAGACTTTATGTGGGCTTGATCCATTGGGTGGCCAAGATCCAACTCATCCTCATGGTCCCTATCATAGCCTATTATAATCCTCATGAAGCCTAGATCCGATGGTGGAGAATGTAACTCAAGATCCGAAGGTGGAGATTAAATCTCGAGATCCAACGGTGGAGATTAAATCTTTAGATCCGACGATGGAGATTAAAACTCTAGATCCGACGGTTGAGATTAAATCCCTAGATCCGATGGTTGAGGTTAAATCCCTGGATCTGACGGTGGAGATTAAAGGAGGCTTAAGCCAAACTCTATAAATATAGGGTAAGGGTTGGGCGACAACAATCAATCTTGGAGATTATTGCTTTGGGAAGCTAGGGTTTGGAGAGCTTTGGGCAGCTAGGGTTTGGTGGAGACTTGGGCGGCAAGACCTTCTCCTTCCTAGGGTTTTGGCCAGTGCCCCTTTCCTTTTCTCAACCATGGTCGGCACTCAACCTCTTCTTCCTCTTCTCCTTGGCCGGTGGAAACAAGAGTAAGGGTGGTTCCTTGGAACTCTTGGTCGGTGCCCACTTCCTCCTCTATTCCTTGGTCGGTGGCATCATCAAGTCTCTTGACTTGGTGGCCGGTCTTAGATAGGGAGGAGTTTCGTTTCTATACTTCTTCTTGTTCGGAGCGAGCAAGGAAAGAAGATCGTGATATAGGAGGCTTCATCACTTGGAGGACTGTTGGCCACAAAACGTCCAAGAGGAGGATAGGACATACGATAGAAGATCTTGAGGTAAATAAGAGGAATAAATCTTGTTATGTTTTCCTTGTTTGTTTCTTTGTATATTGTATGTATGGCATGTGGCTAAATTTACTTGGACCCCGAATACAAATGCAAAAACCGATGATCCGTACATCGTCTATTCCACGGCTATTCGAAGAATAGAGGTTGGTTGCTTGAACAACAAGTTTGTTCAAGTGACTACTCTAATCAAATAGCATGATGATGGAACGAAATCTTGGGTAATCCCTATTTGTCAAGGATTATTTTTTTTAATTTGGGGACGAAGACGGGATTGCCATGAACAAGCGACCGAGTTGAAGTGGGAAGCGAAGTTTCTCCTACCTTCAAGTGGTATCAGAGCAACGGTTTCCGATTTTGTGTGTTTAGGATTCGGTTACTTTTATGCACTTTTCATATATTATATGTGTCGGATAATAGTAGGATGTGCGTAGGTTAACTTTTTTGTTGCAGGCATAGGATCCAACTATTATGGCCATATGTGTGTATGTGATTATATGTGTGTAATTGTATATTATTTGAATCCTCGGGGTTGACGAGGCTAATATTTAATTTTTGTAATTAAGTACGACATTGTTTAGCCACTCTTTTTATTTTAGTTTACTTTCGATCTAGATTTCATGTACACTTCTTCATGGAGTATAGGATCGATGGATGTAAATTAAAATAGTTTTTCTCGGCTCGGATCTCTGGATGGCTTGTATAAGACATAGGGAGGAGCGGACGAGATGGCGATACGACGGGAGGCATATTAGAGACAAAATGCATAATAGTTGGAAAATATTTTTTCATATTTATTGCTTTTTTTATTATATGCATGTCGTAGGCTAGGAAAATTTCTCAATTTTAAATTACTTAGTGGGAGAGGGATATTTTTATAAATTCCCACTACCTCCATTACGATTTGACAAGTGATGCAAACAAACTTCCGCGTCGGCTCTGAGTGCCTTCCTCCCCATCGGATGAGTTTATTTGCGGATCACAGGGTCGAATATGGTTATAGAAAATTATTAAAGAGCGTGTGTACTCTCCATCGGAAGGCACATAACCCGAGATAATTGTCTTGGTACCGAGCAATGGTGAACACTTAGATGCAAATAGGAGTATCCTCCCCATCGGAGTTACTGCTTTTATTTGTAGGGCCGAAGAGGAACCAACTATTATTTTATTTGTCAAAAAGTTAGGTTGACAAGATAGTAAAATTAATGGATAAAATCTCCTCTTACAAATGAAGACTTCGTATATGTCCACACTATCATGGCATACGATATTCTCGATGTTTTGAGGTGTTGGTTGATTTTAAAATTTTATTGTTTGAGGAATCAATAATTTTTTGAAATCTAATGTTTTGATCTATGTGATTCTTAGGTTTTTCAAAATGACTTTCAACCCGCTTGCTGTGATACTAAATGAAAATAAACTTACTGGACCCAATTATATTGATTGGAAGAGGAATCTTGACATTGTCTTGACTGCTGAGGAGTACAAATATGTACTCTTCGAAGAGTGTCATCCTAAGCCTGCGGATCATTCTGGGGAAAAGGAGAAGGAGAGTTATAAGAAGTGGATTAAGCCTGATGAGATGGCGCGATGTTACATTTTGGCATCTATGTCAAATGTTCTGCAACATCAACATCAAGCCATGCCCACTGTTTATGACATGATGCTTAATCTCAAAGAGCTTTTCGGACACCAGAATCAGGCTGCTAGGCAGGAAGCCATGAGGAACTTGATGACGACCACCATGATCGAGGGAACACACATTAGGGATCATGTTCTCAAGATGATGGCTCATTTGAATGAGCTAGAAGTCCTCGGAGCTAAGATCGATGGGGAAACCCAGGTCGATATAATTCTCCAGTCTCTACCTAGGAGTTTTGAGCAGTTTCGCCTGAACTACAACATGAATAAAAGGTTGTCTTCGTTGGCGGAGCTTCTGACAAAACTCCAGGTGATAGAGGGGCTATGTCATCAGAGTGCTCAGGTGCAGGCCATGGTTGCCCAAAAGGTTTCTACTTCTAAGCCGAAAGGCAAGAAGAAGAAGAAACAAGCAGGGGAAAAGGTGGCGGGAGGATCTTAAGGAGGAGTGAAGAAGCCGAAAGGCAAGTGCTTCACTTTCAAGCAGACTAGACACTGGAAGAAGGACTGCCCCAACCGGAAGCAGAACAAAGGTATCTCTTTTGGTCTAGTCGTTGAAACATGTTTAGCGGTGTTATCTATTGGCACCTGGTGTGTAGATACGGGAGCCACTGATCATGTATGCAATACTTTGAAGGGGTTCTAGGAAACCATATGACTAGGTGAAGGGGAGATTATCGTCTACTTGGGTAATGCTACCAAGGAAGTGGTTGTTGTAGTGGGTGATGTTTATTTGTCTTTTGAGAGGAATAAAGTTTTGGTTCTTAAGAATTACCTTTATGTACCTTTATTTAGAAAGAATTTGATTTCGATTTCTAAATTGTTTATGGATGGATATGTTATTTCCCTTAATGACAGAGTTGTTATAAAAAGGAATAGAGAGATTATCTGTTAAGGTGCATTGATAGGAAATTTGTATACACTGGAACCAAAAGCTCCCAGGATGCAAATAGAAGTAAATGACTCATCTACTAATTCCAATAAGAGAAAAGAACCTTCGAAGATGAACCAAACATATCTTTGGCATCTAAGGCTAGGTCATATTAACCTAAGCAGAATTCAAAGGTTGATAGCTGATGGACCTCTGGGTTCATTAGTGGTGGAAGATTTCCCAACCTGCGAATCTTGCTTGGAGGGTAAAATGACCAAGAGGCCTTTTAAGGCTAAAAGGTATAGAGCCAAAGATGTGTTGGAGTTGGTTCATTCTGATTTGTGTGGTCCTATGTCTATCCAGGTGTAACGCCCGTAAAATTTCTAGCAATTTTATGAGAGTTTTTGGCTTTACAATAATGGGCTTGATGTGGGCTTTTTTCTAAAAATAAAAGAAAATAGCCAAAAAGAGATGCAAGTCCTAAGAATTAAACCCCAAACCTCTAGAGATAGCCAAGCCCTATAGATGCACCCACTAACCAGAAGCCCAATAGGATTATATCATTAGAAGAAGAGGGGAAATTGTAGATAAGTGTGATGAGGGTAAATGAAGGGGCATGGAAAAGAGAAGAGAAACTTCTCTTCCTCCCTTTATAAAGAAGAAGGAAGTTTCCACTTGACCACTTCTTCTTCCCTTCTTCTTCCTCACCGAAAACCATCTCTCTCCCTCTCCATTTTCACCTTTGGCCGAACCCCATCCAAGCAAGGAGAAGCTAGTTCTTGGCTTCCATAAGGTCAACTACCCACTAAAAGCAAGCGAAGGAAGTAAGATTCCCTCACCTGCAGTATATTAGTTTTGTAGGATAGGTTACATGAAAGAAATATGAAGTTTGTAGCCCTATATGTTTCGGCCAACTAAGTTTATGGGCTAGGATTCATGAAAATGCTACTAGGGAAATTTTTATAGGTTGTATGCTTCAAGTAGGAATCTTTAGGTGTCAAATGTCCAAAGATTATAGCCCTACATGTTTCGGCCAACCCAAGCTTTTGGGGTTAGGGTTGCATGAACTTGATTCTAAGGTTATGTTCATAGATAGTATGCTTCAAGTAGGATTTTTAGGTGTCAACAATCCAAGATAATGTCCCTATATGTTTCGGCCACCAATGGTTTTAGGGTTAGGGTATCATGAAAATAACCCTTATGAAGTTATGTTAGGATATATGCCTACATTAATGAATTTAGGTGACAAAAATCCAAGCTTTGTGCCCCTATATGTTTCGGCCACCAATGGTTTTAGGGTTAGGGTTTCATGAAAATACCCCTTATGAAGTTATGCTATGATATATGCCTACATGAATAAATTTAGTTGACAAAAATCCAAGCCTTGTGCCCCTATATGTTTCGGCCCCCAATGGTTTTAGGGTTAGGGTTTCATGAAAATACCCCTTATGAAGTTATGTTATGATATATGCCTACATGAATAAATTTAGGTGACAAAATCCAAGCTTTGTGCCCCTATATGTTTCGGCCAACCTTGGGTTTAGGGTTAGGGTTTCATGAAAACACCCCCTTAGGAAGTTATGTTAGGTGGATGACTTTATATGCCTATGTGATGAACATGTTTTATGATTCAATATGCCAAGAAATATGTTTATGAAATATGCCTATGTGATGAACATGTTTATGATGTAATATGCCATGAAATATGCCTAGGTGATGAACATGTTTTATGATTTAATATGCCAAGAAATATGTTTATGAAATATGCCTATATGATGAACATGTTTATGATGTAATATGCCATGAAATATGTCTATATGATGAACATGTTTTATGATTTAATATGCCATGAATATGTCTATGAATTATGCTTATGTGATAAACATGTTTATGCTTTAGGACCCCTTTAGGGTACTCTTATGTTTTGAATGCATGTATGCTATGAAATGTCTAAGATGGAGATGCTTCCCTTTCAAGTAGGGATTAAGAGCTCTCCTTATGATAAGATAAGATGGAGATGCTTCCCTTTCAAGTTGGGATTAAGAGCTTTCCTTATGATAAGATAAGATGGAGAAGCTTCCCTTTCAAGTAGGGATTAAGAGCTCTCCTTATGATAAGATAAGATGGAGATGCTTCCCTTTCACGTAGGGATTAAGAGCTCTCCTTATGATAAGACAAGAAAGAAAGGAATTAAGTATTTTACTTTGTAAGAGGTTAAGTTCCCGACCCGTCAGGTGGTCGTTAATCAAATATATAGGGACATAAGAAGATGTAAGAGGTCTTGCCCTGGTAAGACGTAAGAGGTCTTGCTCTAGTAGGTCTGGTGGCTTGCTACCCCAGCCTATTAGGGAACGCGCATTATGTAATTGGTACTTAACACAGGGCCCCCCGTTATGATTATGTTGAAGTATCTATATGTATATGTTTTGAAAAGAAAAGACCTTTAAGAAATTATGAATGCTTATATTGAAGTTTAAGAATGCTTATGATTATGTCTTTGATGCATGTTTAGGATTTATGTAATTATGAATGCTTATGTTCAAGTTTAAGAATGCTTATGATTATGTCTTTGATGCATGTTTAGGATTTATGCAATTATGAATGCTTATGTTTAATTTATGCCTTGCTTAGAGTTAATTATGTTTAGCATGCTTATGTAAATTGTATGCCATGCTTAAGTTTTCATTACGTTGGTATGTTGATGAATAGTGTTGCTATGAAATACTTATGCTATTTTGCTAGTATGCTCCTGTTTTCTAATTGTTTGATGAAGTTTGTGGCTTTTGTGAGTAGGCAAGAATTTTACTAAGCTATATGTTTATAGTTTATGTTGTCCATATACTGCAGATAAAGGAAACATGAACTAAGAGGAAGTAGCAGGACGGGCCAAGTGTGTGTGATAGTGGCATGGTGGAAAGAGACCCTATTACTATCTGTTTATATTTATATGCTCAGTGAACACCTTAAGACATGTGCTTCCGCTTATAAGACCTATGATTTATTACTACCATGATTGAATGTTGCTTAGTTATGTTACTGTTCAATTACTTATGAAAGTTTGGTATGTTAGAACTCATGGATGAATCTTGATGTTATGCATGTTATAAAATGAGATAAGATGAGATAACATGCTAATTAAGAATATGATATGTGATGCATGTATAAAAGAAGGTTTAAGCCATGATAGCATGTTTAAGTATGTAGAAGGAGAAATGATCCATATATGTTATGTTATAAGGAAAAAAAAAGCATACGAGAGCAGATAAGGGTGGGCGTTACAGGTTGGTATCAGAGCGGGTTCACCTTTCCACTATCACACATCAAGCCTCCTTCCTGCTGTTTCCAAGTAAGTAACTTTATGCATACCTAAGTTTCTTTTATAATGAAGAGTGTCTTCTATCTAGTTAAAATTAATACCTCATCATGTTTTAGTAGAATAGAATCACACTCGTGATTTAGATAGAAATAATACTCGTCATGTTTTAGTAGAATGGGACCGTACTTGTGACCTAGATAGTAAGGATACCTTACCATGCCTTATAGGATGGAAACAGGTCTCTCACCTAGAATTTCAACTAAGAAGGATACCTTACCAAGCTTTATATGATGGAAACATGTCTCTAACCCAGAAATACCCCTAGAAAAAAAACTCTTAAAATTATGAAGATTTGATTTTCGTAATTATTTGTGTAAGGTCTATGCTCATATGAATTAAATTAAGCCGGTTTAAATGCGGGTTAGTCGGTTTATCTTGACTTCATTTTCAATTTCGGATGGCACGACGATGACCACCATGACCCGTCGTGATGTGTTACGAAACCGACTAAGGGAAGCTATTGAAGAGATAGTTTATAAACCTGATGGTGGGGTCAGCGGACACATGAGAAGGCTCGATGGTCTTTTTAGGAGACTCGAGCTGCAGGAGTTTCCGTTACTGGACAATTATAGGATATGGGCCTTGGTACGCTCTCTGCCAAATGATCTCATGGTAGTTTCACATCACGTATAGGGCTACTATGAAGGGCGGATAACATATGCTGAGTTGTGTTGGGAACTACTGGAGCACCAGGCTTAAGAGAAGCCCATGGTAGAGAATCTGGTGGTAGCTGGCCTCGAGAAGAATGAAGAGAGTTCTATAAAAAGTCAACTTATTGGCCAGCCTGAGACTACCCTAGTGAGGCCAAGGAAGATAGGACTAAAAATAATTACAACTGCACTAGGGTTTGTCCTAGTGGGAGTCGTAATGAACTATCTTCTCAAGTAGTTTTTGTTTAGATTAGAAATAAGAAATGTTATATGTTAACATTTTTCCTTCTGGTATGAAGGTATGAAAGTATGAATAAGAGATAATAAGTTCGGTTCTTTCGAAATTACTTATGAGTTCGTAGTTATGCCCTTCAGGGTAACCAATGCTATTGCGATGTTCATGGACCTGATGAATCGAGTATTCTCGGCCTTCCTCGACAAATTTGTAATCGTTTTCATCGACGATATTCTTATCTACTCGAGAGACCGAGAAGAGCATGCTGAACATCTGAAGACCGTACTACAGATTCTTCAGAAAGAGCAACTATATGCGAAATTCTCCAAATGTGAGTTCTGGCTCAATCAAGTGTCGTTCTTGGGTCATGTCATCTCTAAAGAAGGAATCATGGTAGACCCAATAAAGATTGAAGCTGTGAGGAACTGGAATAGGCCAAGGAATGCGAGTGAAATCAGAAGTTTTCTCGGGCTAGCAGGCTATTACAGAAAATTTGTAGAGGACTTCTCTAGAATTGCAACCCCTATGACAACCCTCACCCGAAAGGACCAGCAATACAAATGGACTGAGGACTGTGAGAGGAGTTTTACGGAACTGAAGAGGAGACTAACCAGCGCTCCCATTCTGACTCTCCCTGAAGATAATGAAAGCTTCGATATGTATAGTGACGCTTCTAAACTCGGGCTCGGAGCTGTACTTATGCAAAATGGCAAGGTTATCGCTTACGCCTCTAGACAGCTCAAGGAGCACGAAAGAAATTCTCCTACCCATGACTTGGAACTAGCAGCCGTGGTATTCGCTCTGAAAATATGGAGGCACTACTTATACGGAGCTCGGTGCAGGATGTTAGTGCATATAAGATCCACATATCTCCACAATGGTATGATATTGTCCACTTTGGGCCCAAGCCCTCATGGTTTTGTTTTTGGGCTTTACCCAAAAGGCCTCACGCCAATGGAGATATCTTTTTTCTTATAAGCACATGATCTTTTCCATGTCTTACCAATGTGGGACTTTGATTGTATTCCTCATACTCCCAACAATCCCCCCCTCAAACGAAGGACCACATTGGGCCCCCCCTCAAGCCTATCCCTCCTCGAAGGATTTTCTCTGCTTGATGTCCGATCTTCAACCCACCAGGACTTCCTGCCAGTTGTTTGGTCCCCCCGACCCAACTAGACTTCCTTCCTGATGTCTGGTTCTCTTGATCCGGACGTGGGAGCTCAACTTCCTTCGTTCGAGGTTCATGGCTTGACATGGACCATGGCTCTGATACCAATTGTTAGTGCATATAAGATCCACATATCTCCACAATGGTATGATATTGTCCACTTTGGGCCCAAGCCCTCATGGTTTTGTTTTTGGGCTTTACCCAAAAGGCCTCACGCCAATGGAGATATCTTTTTTCTTATAAGCACATGATCTTTTCCATGTCTTACCAATGTGGGACTTTGATTGTATTCCTCATACTCCCAACACAGGATTTATACAGACCACCAGAGTCTGAGATATTTCTTCACTCAGAAAGACCTAAATATGAGGCAACACTGATGGCTCGAGCTAGTCAAAGATTATGATTGTGAGATATTCTATCATCCCGGAAAGGCCAACAAAGTGGCAGATGCACTGAGCAGAAAGTCCAGTGCCGCTTTGATGTCCTTATCAATGCTATCGCAGCCCCTGAAAAGGGAAATAATGAATTACGGAGTAGAGATTATTTCTGGACAACTTTCCACCATGGCTATAGCGCCGACGTTGTTCGACGATATATTGGGAAAGTAAGATGGTGATTCAGACATCCAGAAAATCAAACAGGAAGTCCGGGAAGGAAGGGATAATGGATTCCGCATCGCCGACGACAGATTATTATACCGACCGCTATGTATTTCGAACGATCCGGAATTACGGAAGAAGATACTCAAGGAATCCCATGGAACAACTTATACCATACATCCTGGATCTACAAAAATGTATCAGGACTTACGAGATAAATTTTGGTGGTCCGGCATGAAAAGGGATGTGGCTCGATGCGTCGGCCGACTGGACTGCGCCAGAGGGTTAAGGCATAACACCAGAAACCTGGGGGACAACTGCAGCCGATACAGATTCCAGAGTAAAAATGGGAAGAAATTTCTATGGATTTCATCATGGGATTACCCAGAACAACAAATGGTTATGATACTATATGGGTAATCATAGACCGATTGACAAAGTCTGCCCATTTCCTGGCAATTAAGATGACCTATCCGGTTGAGCAGCTAGCTCAATTATATGTCAAGGAAATTATCAGATTACATGGAGTGCCTAAGGCTATTATTTCTGATCGTGATGGCCATTTTACCTCCCATTTCTGGGAATGTGTTCAGAAGGCTCTTGGCACTAAGTTGAGATTCAGCACTGCGTTTCATCCTCAGACCGACGGTCAGACAGAAAGAGTGAACTAGGTGCTGGAAGATATGTTGCGGGCCTGTGCTCTAGACTTTAAGGGGAGCTGGTGTCGATATTTGTGCTTGGCAGAATTTGCTTACAACAACAGTTACCAGGCTACTATTGGAATGGCACCCTATGAAGCTCTATACGGGAGAAGATGCAGGTCTCCTATCTGTTGGTACGAGGGTTGTGAAAGGAGGGAAATGGGGCTTCAGGCCGATATTATTGACGATACCACCCGAGCTATACAGAATATCCATCGGAGAATCAAAACTGCTCAGAGCCGACAAAAGAGCTATGCGGATATGCGGCGTAGACCGTTATAATTCGAAGTCGGGGACCTGGTATTTCTCAAAGTGGCCCCTATGAAGGGAGTGATGAGATTCAGAAGGAAGGGTAAACTGAGTCCACGCTACGTGGGACCATATCCGATATTGCAGAGGGTTGGCAAGGTAGCTTACAAGCTGGAGCTGCCTCAAGAGATGTCAGCTATACACAACGTGTTCCATTTCTCTGTGCTCAAGAAATGCATATCCAGTGCGGACCAAGTGATTGAGCGACAGACTGTACAAGTTCAAGAGGACCTGAGTATGGAAAGTCGGCCTATCCAGATACTGGACCGAGAGGTCAAGAGGCTAAGGAACAAAGTGGTCCCCTTAGTAAAGGTCCTGTGGCAGAATCAATGATACGAGGAAGCTACCTGGGAACGAGAGGAGGACATGAAGCAGAAATACCCAGAATTGTTTTAAGTTTCGAGGATGAAACTTTTACAAGGTATGAGGGATTGTAATGCCCGTAAAATTTCTAGCAATTTTACAAGAGTTTTTGGCTTTACAATAATGGGCTTGATGTGGGCTTTTTTCAAAAAATAAAAGAAAATAGCCAAAAAGAGATGCATGTCCTAGGAATTGAACCCCAAACCTCTAGAGATAGCCAAGCCCTATAGATGCACCCACTAACCAGAAGCCCAATAGGATTATATCATTAGAAGAAGAGGGGAAATTGTAGATAAGTGTGATGAGGGTAAATGAAGGGGCATGGAAAAGAGAAGAGAAACTTCTCTTCCTCCCTTTATAAAGAAGAAGGAAGTTTCCACTTGGCCACTTCTTCTTCCCTTCTTCTTCCTCACCAAAAACCATCTCTCCCCCTCTCCATTTTCACCTTTGGCCGAACCCCATCCAAGCAAGGAGAAGCTAGTTCTTGGCTTCCATAAGGTCAACTACCCACTAAAAGAAAGCGAAGGAAGTAAGATTCCCTCACCTGCAGTATATTAGTTTTGTAGGATAGGTTACATGAAAGAAATATGAAGTTTGTAGCGCTATATGTTTCGACCAACTAAGTTTATGGGCTAGGATTCATGAAAATGCTACTAGGGAAATTTTTATAGGTTGTATGCTTCAAGTAGGAATCTTTAGGTGTCAAAAGTCCAAAGATTATAGCCCTACATGTTTCGGCCAACCCAAGCTTTTGGGGTTAGGGTTGCATGAACATGATTCTAAGGTTATGTTCATAGATGGTATGCTTCATGTAGGATTTTTAGGTGTCAACAATCCAAGATAATGGCCCTATATGTTTCTGCCACAAATGGTTTTAGGGTTAGGGTTTCATGAAAATACCCCTTATGAAGTTATGTTAGGATATATGCCTACATGAATGAATTTAGGTGACAAAAATCCAAGCTTTGTGCCCCTATATGTTTCGCCCACCAATGGTTTTAGGGTTAGGGTTTCATGAAAATACCCCTTATGAAGTTATGCTATGATATATGCCTACATGAATAAATTTAGGTGACAAAAATCCAAGCCTTGTGCCCCTATATGTTTCGGCCCCCAATGGTTTTAGGGTTAGGGTTTCATGAAAATACCCCTTATGAAGTTATGTTATGATATATGCCTACATGAATAAATTTTGGTGACAACATCCTAGCTTTGTGCCCCTATATGTTTCGGCCAACCTGTAACGCCCATAAAATTTCTAGCAATTTTATGAGAGTTTTTGGCTTTACAATAATGGGCTTGATCTGGGCTTTTTCAAAAAATAAAAGAAAATAGCCAAAAAGAGATGCAAGGCCTAGGAATTGAACCCCAAACCTCTAGAGATAGCCAAGCCCTATAGTTGCACCCACTAACCAGAAGCCCAATAGGATTATATCATTAGAAGAAGAGGGGAAATTGTAGATAAGTGTGATGAGGGTAAATGAAGGGGCATGGAAAAGAGAAGAGAAACTTCTCTTCCTCCCTTTATAAAGAAGAAGGAAGTTTCCACTTGGCCACTTCTTCTTCCCTTCTTCTTCCTCACCGAAAACCCTCTCTCCCCCTCTCCATCTTCATCCTTTGGCCGAACCCCCATTCAAGCAAGGAGAAAGCTAGGTGGCTTCCATTAGGTCATCTCCCAAGCAAAGCGAAGGAAGTAAGAATCCCTCACCTGTAGTATATTAGTTTTGTAGGATAGGTTACATGAAAGAAATATGAAGTTGTAGCCCTCTATGTTTCGGCTAACTAAGTTTATGGGCTAGGATTCATGAAAATGCTACTAGGGAAAATTTTTATTGGTTGTATACTTCAAGAAGGAATCTTTAGGTGTCAAAAGTCCAAGGGTTTTAGCCCTTACATGTTTCGGCCAACACAAGCTTTTGGGGTTAGGGTGGCATGAACTTGATTCTAAGGTTGTGTTCATAAATGGTATGCTTCAAGTAGGAATCTTTAGGTGTCAAAAGTCCAAGGATTTTAGCCTTACATGTTTCGGCCAAACCAAGCTTTTGGGGTTAGGGTTGCATGAACTTGATTCTAAGGTTGTGTTCATAAATGGTATGCTTCAAGTAGGAATCTTTAGGTGTCCAAAGTCCAAGGATTTTAGCCTTACATGTTTCGGCCAACCCAAGCTTTTGGGGTTAGGATTGCATGAACTTGATTCTAAGGTTATGTTCATAGAGTGTAGGCTTCATGTAGGAATGTTTAGGTAATAAAAACCCAAGCTTGAGCCCTTACATGTTTCGACCAACCAAGATATTTAGGGCTAGGGTTGCATGAAAAGGCTTCTAAGGGAAGTAGGAGATGTTATATGCTTCATGTAGAAGTTTTAAGTGACAAAAAAAAATATACAAGGTTTGATACCTTACATGTTTCGGCCAACATTGGTTCTAGGGTTAGGGTTTCAAGAAACCCCCCCCCCCCCCCCCCTTATGAAGTTATGTTATGTGTATGAGTTTAATATGTTAGGAAATGAAAATATGCCTATGAAATATGCTTAGGGTTCATGATGTAATATGCTATAAAATATGCTTAGGTGATGAACATGTTTTGTGATTTAATATGCCATGAATATGCCTAGGAAATATGCTCATGTGATGAACATGTTTATGAAATAATATGCCATGAAATATGCCTATGTGATGAACATGTTTTATGATTTAACATGCCATGAATATGCCTATGAAATATGCTTAGGTGATGAACATGTTTGTGATGTAATATGCCATGAATATGCCAAGGAAATATGCTCATGTGATGAACATGTTTATGATATAATATGCCATGAAATATGCCTATGTGATGAAATGTTTTATGATTTAACATGCCATGAATATGCCTATGAAATATGCTTGTGTGATGAACATGTTTGTGCTTTAGGACCCCTTTATGTTATGAATGCATGTATGCTATGAAATGTCTAAGATGGAGATGCTTCCCTTTCAAGTAGGGATTAAGAGCTCTCCTTATGATAAGATAAGATGGAGATGCTTCCCTTTCAAGTAGGGATTAAGAGCTCTCCTTATGATAAGATAAGATGGAGATGCTTTCCTTTCAAGTAGGGATTAAGAGCTCTCCTTATGATAAGACAAGAAAGAAAGGAATTAAGTATTTTACTTTGTAAGAGGTTAAGTACCCGACCCGTCGGGTAGTCGTTAATCAAATCTATAGGGACATAAGAAGACGTAAGAGGTCTTGCCCTGGTAAGACGTAAGAGGTCTTGCTCTAGTAGGTCTGGTGGCTCGCTACCCCAGCCTATTAGGGAACGCGCATTATGTGGTACTTAACCTGGGGCCCCCCATTCAAGTTATGATTATGTTGAAGTATCTATATGTATATGTTTTGAAAAGAAAGGACTTTTATGAAATTATGAATGCTTATGGTTAAGTTTATGAATGATTATGAACTTGTCCTTTATGCATGTTTAGATTTCATGATGCCATGAATGCCTATAGTTAAGTTTAAGAATATTTGTGACTATGGACTTTATGCATGTTTAGATTTCATGATGCCATGAATGCTTATAGTTATGTTTAAGAATAGTTGTGACTATGTACTTTATGCATGTTTCGGATTTATTATGTTACAGATACGTATGTTAGGAATGCTTATGGTTATGTTTATGAATGCTTATGAACTTGTCCTTTATGCATGTTAGATTTTATGAAGTTATGATGCTCATAGTTGAGTTAAGAATAATTGTGATTATGTACTTTATGCATGTCTAAGATTTATAATGTTATGGATTGCTGATGTCATGAATGCTTATGTTAAATTATGCCCTGCTTAGGTTTATTTATGCTTAGCATGCGGATGTAAACTCTATGCCATGCTTAGGTTTTATTACGTGGGTATGTTGATAATTAGTGTTGCTATCAAACACTTAGGCTATTTATGCTAGTATGCTCATGTTTCTAATTGCTTGATGAAGTTTGTGGCTTTTGTGAGTAGGCAAGAATCTTACTAAGCTATATGCTTATAGTTTATGTTGTCCATATACTGCAGATAAAGGAAACCTGAACTAGCAGGAAGGGCCGAGTGTGTGTGATAGTGGCATGGTGGAGAAAGACCCTGTTACTATCTGCTTATATTACATGCACAATGAACCACTTAAGACTTTGCTTCCACTTATAAGACTTATGAATCATTAGTATCATGTTGGATGATGCTTATTTATGTTACTGTTCAAGTACTTAAGAACTCATGAATGACTCTTTATGTTATGCATGTTAGAAATGAGACAAGATATGTTAACATGGTGATTATGAATATGATATGTGACACATGTGCAAAAGAACGTTTAAGTTATGATAACATGTAAACAAAAAAAAAATAGTAAAGTAGCGCACTACGAGGAGGCGAGATAAGGCGAGGCGTTCTGAGTTAATATCGAGGCGGGTTCACCTTTCCACTATCACACATCAAGCCTCCTTCCTGCTGTTTCCAAGTAAGTAACTTTATGTATACTTAAGTTTCTTTTATAATGAAGAATGTCTTCTATTTAGATAGAAATAATACCTCATCATGATTTAGTAGAAGGGAATCACACTTGTGATTTAGATAGAAATAATACTTCGTCATGCCTAGTATAATGGAACCATACTTGTGGCTTAGATAGTGATGATACCTTACCAAGCTTTATATGATGGAACACGTCTCTAACCTAGAAATATCACCAGAAAGGATACCTTGCCTTGTTTAAGATGTGGGATGTTAGATGCCTGTATATGAGAAGAAATTATAATAATACCTTAATTAATTATTTATTTATCACTTAGATAACATGAACGGGAGACGTAGTGCTAGAGGGAATGACTCAGAACCCCACCGGTTGATGCATGTGGTTCTGAGCTCTGGCCAGTCGCAGAACAACAGCTGGTTATCAATGCTCTCACGAATCAACAAGGGAACCCTAGCACCACACCAGGGGCGCAGAACGTAACTCCTAACATGACCACTATGGTGCAAGCACCGCTAATCAATGCTGCCACCGGGATCCGGCCCGAAGCCTATCTAATTCAGTGGCAGAGGCTGAAACCAGAAAATTTCTCTGGTGACGGCGAACCATGGGATGCCCAAGCCTGGTTCAAAATAGTTGAGAGCATCGTGGAGCTGTTGGATTGGCCCGAGCATGAAAAGATAAAATGTGCCTCGTTCTGTCTTTCCGGAGATGCAAGGATGTGGTGGGAGAGAGTCAAAGCAAAGAGACAAGTAAATCAAATGAGGTGGACAGACTTTGAATCGGAGTTCTTCGAGGAGTTCTTTCAGAGACGGATCACAAATAAGCACTATGATGAGTTCCTCAAGTTCCGACAAGGCGATCTATCAGTTAGTGAAGCTATGAAAAGGTTCAACCGACTGGCACGTCTCTGCCCATAGTTAGTCGGTACTGAAAGGGAGAGGATCAGACTCCTGCTGAAAATGTTGCAACCAGAGATAGCCCTGAATGTGGCCGGCGGAGTCAATCGACCCCAGACCGCCGAAGAGCTATTCAGTAGTGCACTGGTCACCGAGCACTACCTGAACAACATCAGTCAGCAGAGTAAGGCGCGGACCGGAGATCCGAAATCTCAAAATACTAGCTGGAAGAGGGACCGCAGTGGCAAGAAGAAAAGCAGTGGAATGGCCCAGGGGCCCGAGGAACAAAAGCGGGTATCCCAGTTCTTACATGTGGGAAGAAGCATCCAGGGGAATGACGTTAGGGTACGAGGAAGTGTTACAACTATGGACTAGAGGGGCACATAGCTTGAACCGCCTACACCGAGTTGAGCACCTCCTCGGCCGATATGTCCGATGCAGGAGCTCCTCCACACTTCACCATATCACAAAGCTACGATAGAGGGTCCTCATATAAGCCAAGGGAGACTGGAAGCCCTACCCGTTGGGACAAATGCCAGGGTGTTCTCCCTCACCAGGGAAGATGTGGCGAGTGCCTCGACGGTTGTCACAGGTCAGATATTTATTTTCAGTCAGTATGCTACTGTGTTATTTGACACTGGGGCAACCCATTCGTTCATTTCTACGCCTTTCACAAGAAAGATAGATAGGCATCCCCAAGTCTTGGACTATAAATTTTTAACCACGTTACCTTCGGGAGAAGTGATGCCATCCACCCATATTCTGCGCGCCGCACCAATTAGACTCGTAGACAGGGAGCTCTATTGTGACCTGATAGTCCTAGATATGTGGGACTATGATGTTATATTGGGCATGGATTTTCTGTACTAGTACGGTGCTTCAATTGAGTGTCGTAAACGGAGGGTGACCTTCCGACCCGAAGCAGAGGTTTCATTTGAGTTTATCGGGGAGTCAAAGAAAGGAACGAGGAAATTTTTATCGGTGCTAAAAGCCCGAAGAATGTTAGAAAAGGGATGCACCAGATTTCTAGCACATGTGGTGGAAACCATATCAGCAAAGAACAAGAAGATAGAAGATGTCAGAGAGGTATGTGACCATCCGGAGGTATTCCCTGATGACCTACCTGGATTACCGCCTAATAGAGAAATTGAGTTCGAGATCGAATTGATTCCCGGAACTAATCTAATCTCCAATGCACCTTACCGTATGGCGCCGACTGAGTTGAAAGAACTTCAGAAATAGCTACAGGAGTTACTTGACCAGGGATTTATCCGCCCCAGTCACTCACCATGGGGAGCTCCAGTACTGTTCATAAAGAAAAAAAGATGGGTCTATGCGAATGTGTATAGACTACCGGGCACTGAACAACGTGACCATCAAGAATAGGTACCCCCTTCCCAGGATCGACGACCTGTTCCACCAACTGAAGGGAGCTACTATCTTTTCCAAGATCGATCTCAGGTCTGGCTATCATCAAGTAAAAGTAAAGCCAGGCGATATTCCGAACATGACCTTCCAGACGAGATACGGACATTATGAGTTCGTAGTTATGCCCTTCGGAGTAACCAATGCTCCTGCGATGTTCATGGACCTGATGAATCGAGTATTCTCGGCCTTCCTCGACAAATTTGTAATCGTTTTCATCGACGATATTCTTATCTACTCGAGAGACCGAGAAGAGCATGCTGAACATCTGAAGACCGTACTACAGATTCTTCAGAAAGAGCAACTACATGCAAAATTCTCCAAATGTGAGTTCTGGCTCAATCAAGTGTCGTTCTTGGGTCATGTCATCTCTAAAGAAGGAATCATGGTAGACCCAATAAAGATTAAAGCTGTGAGGAACTGGAATAGGCCAAGGAATGCGAGTGAAATCAGAAGTTTTCTCGGGCTAGCAGGCTATTACAGAAAATTTGTAGAGGACTTCTCTAGAATTGCAAGCCCTATGACAGCCCTCACCCGAAAGGACCAGCAATACAAATGGACTGAGGACTATGAGAGGAGTTTTACGGAACTGAAAAGGAGACTAACCAGCGCTCCCATTCTGACTCTCCCTGAAGATAATGAAAGCTTTGATATGTATGGTGACGCTTCTAAACTCGGGCTCGGAGCTATACTTATGCAAAATGGCAAGGTTATCGCTTACGCCTCTAGACAGCTCAAGGAGCACGAAAGAAATTATCCTACCCATGACTTAGAACTAGCAGCCGTGGTGTTCGCTCTGAAAATATGGAGGCACTACTTATACGGAGCTCGGTGCAAGATTTATACAGACCACCAGAGTCTGAGATATTTCTTCACTCAGAAAGACGTAAATATGAGGCAACACCGATGGCTCGAGCTAGTCAAAGATTATGATTGTGAGATATTCTATCATCCCGGAAAGGGCAACAAAGTGGCAGATGCACTGAGCAGAAAGTCCGGTCTTATCGATGCTATCTCAACCCTTGAAAAGGGAAATAATGAATTACGGGATAGAGATTATTTCAGGACAACATTCCACCATGACGATAGCGCCGACGTTGTTCGACGATATAATGGGAAAGCAAGATGGTGATTCAGACATCCAGAAGATCAAACAAGAAGTCCTGGAAGGAAGGGATAATGGATTCCGCATTTCCAACAGCGGACTATTATACCTCCGGGACCGACTATCTATTTCGGACGATCTAGAATTTTGGAAGAAGATACTCGAGGAATCCCATGGAACACCTTATACCATGCATCCTGGATCTAATAAAATGTATCAGGACTTAAGAGATAAATTTTGGTGGTCCGGCATGAAAAGGGATGTGGCTCGATGCGTCGACACTGTCCCGACTGCAGAAAGTTAAGCGGGAACACCGAGAACCCGGGATTCTTGCAGTGGAAATGGGAAGAAATTTCTATGGACTTCATCTCGGGATTACTCAGAACAACAAATGGTTACGATGCTATATGGGTAATCATAGACCGGTTGACAAAGTCTACCCATTTCCTGGCGATTAAGATGACCTATTCGGTGGAGCAACTAGCTCAATTATATGTCAAGGAAATTATCAGATTACATGGAGTGCCTAAGGCTATTATTTCTGACCGTGATGGCCGTTTTACCTCCCATTTTTGGGAATGTGTTCAGAAGGCTCTTGGCATAAAGCTGAGATTTAGCACGGCGTTTCATCCTCAGACCGACGGTCAGATAGAAAGAGTGAACCAGGTGCTGGAAGATATGTTGCGGGATTGTCCTCTAGACTTTAAGGGGAGCTGGTGTCGATATTTGTGCTTGGCGGAATTTGCTTACAAAAATAGCTACTAGGCTACTATTGGAATGGCACCATATGAAGCTCTATACGGGAGAAGATGCAGGTCGCCTATCTCTTGGTACGAGGGTGGTGAAAGGAGAGAAATGGGTTCTCAGGCCGTTATTATTGACAATACCACCCGCGCTATACAGAATATCCGTCAGAGAATCGAAACTGCTCAGAGCCGACAAAAGAGCTATGCGGCGTAGACCGTTAGAATTCAAAGTCGGAGACCTGGTATTTCTCAAAGTGACCCCTATGAAGGGAGTTATGAGATTCGGAAGGAAGGGTAAACTAAGTCCACGCTACATGGGACCGTATCCGATATTGCAGAGGGTTGGCAAGGTAGCTTACAAGCTGGAGCTGCCTCAAGAGATGTCAGTTATACACAACGTGTTCCATGTCTCTGTGCTCAAGAAATGCATATCCAGTGCGGACCAAGTGATTAAGCCACAGACTGTACAAGTTCAAGAGGACCTGAGTATGGAAAGTCGGCCTATCCAGATACTGGACCGAGAGGTCAAGAGGCTAAGGAACAAAGAGGTGCCCTAAGTGAAGGTCTTGTGGCAGAATCAACGATACGAGAAAGCTACCTGGGAACGAGAGGAGGACATGAAGCAGAAATACCCAGAATTGTTTTAAGTTTCGAGGACAAAACTTTTACCAGGTAGGAGGGATTGTAACGCACGTAAAATTTCTAGCAATTTTATGAGAGTTTTTGGCTTTACAATAATGGGCTTGATGTGGGCTTTTTCGAAAAATAAAAGAAAATAGCCAAAAAGAGATGCAAGGCCTAGGAATTGAACCCCAAACCTCTAGAGATAGCCAAGCCCTATAGATGCACCCACTAACCAGAAGCCCAATAGGATTATATCATTAGAAGATGAGGGGAAATTGTAGATAAGTGTGATGAGGGTAAATGAAGGGGCATGGAAAAGAGAAGAGAAACTTTTCTTCCTCCCTTTATAAAGAAGAAGGAAGTTTCCACTTGGCCACTTCTTCTTCCCTTCTTCTTCCTCACCGAAAACCCTCTCTCCCCCTCTCCATCTTCATCCTTTGGCCGAACCCCCATTCAAGCAAGGAGAAAGCTAGGTGGCTTCCATTAGGTCATCTCCCAAGCAAAGCGAAGGAAGTAAGATTCCCTCACCTGTAGTATATTAGTTTTGTAGGATAGGTTACATGAAAGAAATATGAAGTTGTAGCCCTCTATGTTTCAGCTAACTAAGTTTATGGGCTAGGATTCATGAAAATGCTACTAGGGAAAATTTTTATGGGTTGTATACTTCAAGAAGGAATCTTTAGGTGTCAAAAGTCCAAGGGTTTTAGCCCTTACGTGTTTCGGCCAACCCAAGCTTTTCGGGTTAGGGTGGCATGAACTTGATTCTAAGGTTGTGTTCATAAATGGTATGCTTCAAGTAGGAATCTTTAGGTGTCAAAAGTCCAAGGATTTTAGCCTTACATGTTTCGGCCAACCCAAGCTTTTGGGGTTAGGGTTGCATGAACTTGATTATAAGGTTGTGTTCATAAATGGTATGCTTCAAGTAGGAATCTTTAGGTGTCCAAAGTCCAAGGATTTTAGCCTTACATGTTTCGGCCAACCCAAGCTTTTGGGGTTAGGATTGCATGAACTTGATTCTAAGGTTATGTTCATAGAGTGTAGGCTTCAAGTAGGAATGTTTAGGTAATAAAAACCCAAGCTTGAGCCCTTACATGTTTCGGCCAACCAAGATATTTAGGGCTAGGGTTGCATGAAAAGGCTTCTAAGGGAAGTAGGAGATGTTATATGCTTCATGTAGAAGTTTTAAGTGACAAAAAAAAATATACAAGGTTTGATACCTTACATGTTTCGGCCAACATTGGTTCTAGGGTTAGGGTTTCATGAAACCACCCCCCCCCCTTATGAAGTTATGTTATGTGTATGAGTTTAATATGTTAGGAAATGAAAATATGCCTATGAAATATGCTTAGGGTTCATGATGTAATATGCTATGAAATATGCTTAGGTGATGAACATGTTTTGTGATTTAATATGCCATGAATATGCCTAGGAAATATGCTCATGTGATGAACATGTTTATGATATAATATGCCATGAAATATGCCTATGTGATGAACATGTTTTATGATTTAACATGCCATGAATATGCCTATGAAATATGCTTAGGTGATGAACATGTTTGTGATGTAATATGCCATGAATATGCCTAGGAAATATGCTCATGTGATGAACATGTTTATGATATAATATGCCATGAAATATGCCTATGTGATGAACATGTTTTATGATTTAACATGCCATGAATATGCCTATGAAATATGCTTGTGTGATGAACATGTTTGTGCTTTAGGACCCCTTTATGTTATGAATGCATGTATGCTATGAAATGTCTAAGATGGAGATGCTTCCCTTTCAAGTAGGGATTAAGAGCTCTCCTTATGATAAGATAAGATGGAGATGCTTCCCTTTCAAGTAGGGATTAAGAGCTCTCCTTATGATAAGATAAGATGGAGATGCTTTCCTTTCAAGTAGGGATTAAGAGCTCTCCTTATGATAAGACAAGAAAGAAAGGAATTAAGTATTTTACTTTGTAAGAGGTTAAGTACCCGACCCGTCAGGTGGTCGTTAATCAAATATATAGGGACATAAGAAGATGTAAGAGGTCTTGCCCTGGTAAGACGTAAGAGGTCTTGCTCTAGTAGGTCTGGTGGCTCACTACCCCAGCCTATTAGGGAACGTGCATTATGTGGTACTTAACCTGGGGCCGCCCATGCAAGTTATGATTATGTTGAAGTATCTATATGTATATGTTTTGAAAAGAAATGACCTTTAAGAAATTATGAATGCTTATATTCAAGTTTAAGAATGCTTATGATTAAGTCTTTGATGCATGTTTAGGATTTATGTAATTATGAATGCTTATGTTCAAGTTTAAGAATGCTTATGATTATGTCTTTGATGCATGTTTAGGATTTAAGAAATTATGAATGCTTATGATTATGTCTTTGATGCATGTTTAGGATTTATGTAATTATGAATGCTTATGTTCAAGTTTAAGAATGCTTATGATTATGTCTTTGATGCATGTTTAGGATTTATGCAATTATGAATGCTTATGTTTAATTTATGCCTTGCTTAGAGTTAATTATGTTTAGCATGCATTATGGATCATTTTAGCATGCAGAACTCCAAGAAAGGTTTTCTACCTTTCAGGCATGGAGTTCCTTTATCTAAGGAGATGTGTCCTAGAACACCTAAGGAGATAGAGGAGATGAAGGTGGTTCCTTATGCTTCAGCAGTAGGAAGCCTCATGTATGCCATGCTATGTAGGAGACCGGATATCTACTTTGTCATGGGCTTGGTCAGCAGATATCAAAGTAATCCAAGAAAGGAACATTGGACTACGGTAAAGCATATATTGACATACCTGAGAAGGACTAGGGATTATATGCTGGTTTACCAGGCAGACCAATTACTCCCTGTGGGTTATACAGATTCTGACTTCCAATCAGATAGGGATAACAGTAAGTCTATCTCAGGTTTTGTGTTTACTTTGGGAGGTGGAGTCATTGTATGGAGGAGTGTCAAGCAGAAATGCGTGGCAGACTCTACCATGGAAGCTGAGTATGTGGCGGCCTCTAAGGCGGCCAAAGAAGTTGTGTGGCTCAGGAACTTCTTGATGGACTTGGATGTGAATCCTGGTTTATCCAGAACTATCACAATTTATTGTGATAATAGTGGTGCATTTGCAAACTCGAAGGAACTATGAGCCCATAACGCAAGTCAACACATAGAGCGCAAATACCACCTGATATGAGAAATCATAAAGCGAGGAGAAGTTGTTGTGGCTAAGATTGCATCGGAAGATAACCTGGTAGATCCTTTCACTAAGGCCCTTCCAGCGAGAGCTTTTGATAGGCATGTGGAGGAAATGGGAATCAGATGTATGACAGTATGAGGACAGCATAGTCTTTTAGTATAAGTGGGAGATTGTTGGGATGTATACTGAAAAGTCTATCTTTTGTATGAACATCTTTATTTTTGAAATAAAAATCACATGATCATTATTTGCATATTTATGGTTATGCATATTGTCTAATACATTACATTGTAGATAACATGGTGTGTAGTGTCACACGGGAGATCATGTTATCAGTTCCTTAAAAAGTATAAGTAAAGGCTTAAAACCGAGATGGTTATGGACAAACCATTGCTATGGTTGTAGTGTAATTTGGTATTGGTTTGTCTTGACCATAGAATTACACTAGTACACTTTATGTGTATTGAGCAGGACCGACTTAGAGGTGATTTGATTTATTGCTGAGTACTTAATCGAATAGGATCTCAGATATTATGTTGTGCATACTCTTAATCCCGATATAATAATGGGCACATATACTTAGTATTCATTTCTTTGATTTACCAATGGGCGAGATTTATAGAGTAAATCGATAGGCTCGGTAAGTTAGGAAATGATATTATTTATATAGTGTGACGTTGATTATAGGAGGAAACCGTGTCCTATATATTAGGATGATGATATCCCCTTGAGGAGCTCATAAGGTTCATCATCTAAACCCTGTAGGTGGACTTGGTCCGGCATGATGATAAGGTTGAGTGGTACTTCTCATGGAGTTAGATGTTAATTAATTAATTGTCAGTAAATTAATTAATCAACGGACATTCAAGATCTTAGACACGGGGAGACATTTGTACAAATAATATATGGAGCCGATAATAACTTATGGGGGTGGTGAGGTAGATCAATGATAATCCTCTAGTGGAATGGATTATCATTAATGGATCGGACTTTATGTCGGCTTGATCAATTGGGTGGCCAAGATCCAACTCCTCCTCATGGTCCCTATCTTAGCCTATTATAACCCTCATGAAGCCTAGATCCGATGGTGGAGAATGGAACTCAAGATCCGAAGGTGGAGATTAAATCTCAAGATCCAACGGTGGAGATTAAATATTTAGATCCGACGGTGGAGATTAAAACTCTAGATCCGACGATTGAGATTAAATCCCTAGATCCAATGGTTGAGATTAAATCCCTGGATCCGACGGTAGAGATTAAAGGAGGCTTAAGCCTAACTCTATAAATACAGGGTAAGGGTTGGGCGGCAACAATCAATCTTGGAGATTATTGCTTTGGGCCGCTAGGGTTTGGAGAGCTTTGGGAGGCTAGGGTTTGGTGGAGACTTGGGCGGCAAGACCTCCTTTCTAAGGTTTTGGCCGGCGCCCCTTTCCTTTTCTCAACCTTGGCCGGCGCTCAACCTCTTCTTCCTCTTCTCCTTGGCCGGTGGAAACTAGGGTAAGGGTGGTTCCATGGAACTCTTGGCCGGCGCCCACTTCCTCCTCTATTCCTTGGTCGGCGGCATCATCAAGTCTCTTGACTTGGTGGCACGTCTTAGATAGGGAGGAGTTTCATTTCTATACTTCTTCTTGTTCGGAGCGAGCAAGGAAAGAAGATTGTGATCTAGGAGGCTTCATCTCTTAGAGGACCATTGCCCACACAAACGTCCAATAGGAGGATAGGATATACGATAGAAGATCTTGAGGTAAACTAGAGGTATAAATCTTGTTTTGTTTTCCTTGTTTGTTTCTTTGTATAATGTATGTATGGCATGTGGCTAAATTTACTTGGACCCCGAATGCAAACACAAAAACCGGCGATCCATACATCGTCTATTTTGAGGCTATTCGAAGAATAGAGGTTGGTTGCTTAAACAATAATTTTGTTCAAGTGACTACTCTAATCGAATAGCACAATGATGGAACAGAAGCTTGGG
This sequence comes from Wurfbainia villosa, assembly GCA_025175895.1. NCBI lineage: Eukaryota > Viridiplantae > Streptophyta > Magnoliopsida > Zingiberales > Zingiberaceae > Wurfbainia > Wurfbainia villosa. The sequence goes on from CM045989.1 coordinate 41,252,106, forward strand.
TAATCCCTATTTGTCAAGGATTAATTTTTTTTAATCCGGGGACGAAGACAGGATCGCCATGAATAAGCGACTGAGTTGAAGTGGGAAGCGAAGTTTCTCCTACCTTCATATCCAATATTTTATTTACGATAGATATGTGTGCAAGATACCTATCTTGTGCCAAAGAGTCCCACTTAGTAGCAGCCAAACGAATATTAAGATACATAAAGGGCACTCTTAATGTAGGTTTATGGTACCCTAGGACTCAAACTTTTGTTTTGTTTGGGTACAATGATTCCCATTATGCGGGTTGCAAATTGCATTAGAAGAGCACTAGTAGTGGATATCAATTTTTTTGATCCTCCCTAGTGAGTTGGGGTAGTAGAAAGCAATCTTGTGTTGCCCTATCCACAATCGAGGCTGAGTATGTGGGCATGGGTGGTTGTGTAGCTCAATTAATTTGGATGAGACATACTCTAGAGGATTATGAGCTACACTTCTCCAAAGTTAAGGTTTATTGTGATAATGTGAGTACCATCAACTTGACCAAAAATCCAGTACTTCACTCTAGGACAAAGCACATTGAAGTGAAGCATCACTGTTAGTAATATACGAGATATGTCCTAAGGCAATCGCCTTATGTATGAACCATTTATATGATAAATGAAGATTCACTATTTGAGTATACATGTTTTATGTGTTTGATTGGATCTTAAACTCATTTACTGAATGTCCACGATACAATTCACAGCATGAGAGAATTTGTGATTGGATCACAACTAGTGAGTATCTCTACATGTGTAATTGTGATGTATCGGAATTATCCCTAGTCGATGAATTGATGGATCTGGACACCATCAATTCTGTTGAGACTAGCACGAGGTATACTCCTTGGTGTATCCAAGCAGCTGATTCTCACTGGCTGGAGACATAGTGATGTCCGGAGTTAATCGTGGATGCTAGTTATGGTAACTAGTTCATTGGAGTGACCGGTAGTAAGACTTCATATGGTTCTCTGCATATATAGATATGTCAATGAAGTTCTTACTGTGGCTTAAGTGCGATGTTCCTTTGACTTGCGGTATTCAAGTCATCTTGATCATGGAGACTTATGCTTTGACATCTTAAGCAAACATCTCTAAGGAGATGTGGACCCGGGATGATTGGGTATAAGTCGAAGTGATCGAAGGTGTTTGAATAGCCTATAAAGGATTCACCACTCCTTGCGAGGAGATGTATACCCAGGGCCTCTCGTCGGATTGTTACTAAAGTCTTTGGCCAAAGCATTACATGTTTAGAGTAAAGTACTCTTCGATACATGTGGAGTAACTAGAATCCGTAGGACGAGGAAATGATACTTGGGCTAGGTGTGACGTAGTCAGCCTAGTGGGGACTGACACAATAGACCATGTCACGAACCAAGTGGGTATAAGATGAGTGAAGGGAATGGGGCACGATTCATTCGAACTCTTTGAAGGGTTTGAGAAATAGTTACGGATCAACCGTTGATCTTTTAGGTTAATTGGGGATCATGATGTACTACTAGGTGCCACTCATGATCGTTCTATAATTAATGGTTAATTATAGACGGCCAACATAAACCGAGAACCTATTTGGTCACACGCACAACAAGTGTAATCCAAAGGATTTAAAACGAGCTTGAGAATGGGATTCTCGGGCCAGGAGAAACTATGTTTGGTTGGACCAAACATAAGCGAGCATGAAATTGTTTGATCGCAATGGAGGCGTGGATGGGCGGTGTCTTATGAAGACATAATGGATGGACCAAAATGGTTTGGTTCTAATCCAATGGATGAGAATAAACCAAAGGGTTTGGTTTATATTAAACGAATGAACCAAAGGTTGGTTCGGTTCGTTTTAACTTAAAATAAACCATCATGGTTTGGTTTATTTTAACTTATCCTAATGGAGCGGGTTAACCGGCTTTATGGATATGATCCATTAACCATTAAGAGAATTAGTTCTCTATAAAAGAGGGCTTAAGGGATTGTTAAACCCTAATCATCCAAAACCCTAAACCTAGTGGCCGCCCAACATAGTTGCCGCCCACCTCCTTGGTGATTTCGGCGCCCAACTACTAGCTGCCGCCGCCCAGCTTTGTGCCGCCGTCCAAGACCCTTGCCGGCGTCCAAGCTCCAGCCGGTGAACCTCCGGCGACCCTCCGGTGATCTCCTATAGGTTCGGCATCAAGGTGAGCTTCTTCTCTCCTTGTTTTGGCCGGCGCCTACTCCTCCACCAAGCTGTCCAGTTTTCTGGACAGCTTCTCCTCCTCTCGTCGGAGCGTCGTTTGGACGACGGTTTGTGCTCCGACAGTGGCTAACTTACTGGGGATTTGATCTCCGGTAATCCTCTGAGGTGGAGGACGAAGGATTCGTCAAACGGTTGACGAATACCTCTCCGGAGAAGCGAGTTTTGAGAACTCGTTTTGGATCCGAATTTGGATTCGGATCGTGATCATCTCTCGATCACGTCGTCTTCAACACGAGGCTGGTAACCCGTACGAAGACGAAGCTCGTGACTTAGCGAAGTCATCCCGAGGAGCTCGGCGTGGATACGGATAGAGACGATTCTTACGAGGATCGTTCCGGTTGATGCCGTTCCCGCTACACGTCATACGGAAGGTATAACGTAGTTTAATTTCCTTTTATTGCAAATTTTAATTTACGGTTATGTCTACACTTGTTGTAATAGCATGCGTGTGTTGTGTGTGTTGTAATAAATATAGATTTATTAATTTTAATTGCTTCCGCTGTGCTCATGTTTACGAAACATGATCGAACACACACACGCCGCGGTGCCGGAAACCCAACAGTGGTATCAGAGCCCAGGTTGTGTTTCGACATAATCGTAAAAATGGTTTTGCGATAGTCATAATGTATTTCTAGAAATTTTCTAAATTTTGGAAATTTAGAAGTATTTATGGAAATTTTTCAATTTTGGAAAGTCTAGAAGTATTTATGGAAATCTTCCACTTTTGGAAAGTTGGAAGTATTTATGGAAATCGATACTTTCCATAAATAAAATATTTGATTAGATTCTGGAAATTTGTTTCCTAATTTAATCATGATTTGATTTGGGAAATCAAATCTTAAAATATTTTATTTCCATAAGTAGTTTTAATGATTTAGGAAATTGGTTTCCTAAATAGATTTTCCTTAATCAAATAATTCCATGAATAAAATATGTGATTAGATTTGGAAATTTGTTTCCTAATTTAATTATGATTTGATTTGGAGAATCAAATCTTAAACATATTTTATTTCCATAAATAGTTATGACATATAAGGAAATTATATACATGACATAATTGTATGCCATGTAATTGCATTAGATGCATAACATTATGCCATGCGTGTCGTGACATGTAGATGTATGCCATATATGCCATGCCATGTAGATAATAGTTATTTGCATGCAAAGAGGATGAGACATAAAAACCCTTAATCAATATTAAAGCCTACACCTTCCATTAATATGGTTAGAACTAGAGTTCTGTTTCTTGTTTGGGTTGTTGGACTCTCTCCAAGCCCGGCTCAAACCTGAATATGTTCAAACCATGGAATAGTTTAATACTAATATGGTAAGAGTCAGAGGTCAATCGTTAGCTTTGGTTGTTGGACTCTCTCCAAGCTGGGCTAATTGGTTGAATGCGCTCTAACCATAGTAAAACTATTTCTCGATTAATGGGTTGGCTTTAACTTTGATAATCGGATTGTTGTACTCTCTCCAAGGTCGATGTAAAGGGAGGTGAAGTTGGGTGCTATGCATATGATGCATACTTGTTAATGTGTTAACAACCCGATGTATGTGTGAACATTCAATTAGTTGATAGCACATTGTGATAGTTGAATATACGGGATATGCAATCGGTATAGATGATACCTACATCGTGAGTTATGAATGGCTTGTTGGTGGACTCTCTCAAGGTTGTTCATAACTATGATGGATATCAGCCCATTCGGAGATGGACCTACAATCTCCCGAAGTGATTTTGGGGTTTTTTGAAATTCGAAAAATGAATGGGATTTATAAATGTATATTGATGCATTTTTAAAATCATCTTTCTCATATATGCTCGTTTTGTATTTCTAAGTTAATATATTGATCATGATGTGTTTGAATTTGCGTTCCATTTTGGATTCAAATAAAATGACTGGGCCGAACTTCTTGGACTGACTTAGAAACTTGAGGATTGTTCTCAAGGTGAAAAGCTTGTGTATGTCCTCGAAGCGCCTCTTCCCGCCCGTCCTAGTGACGATGCAACTTTGGACCAATTGTTGGCCTATCAGAAACATGTGAGTGATTCTGAACAAATGAGTTGCATCATGCTAGCCGCGATGGAACACAAGCTACGAAAGCAGCATGAGCATATGGATGCTCATATCGTAGTCCTTCATCTCTGTGAGTTGGTTGATGAGCAAGTGAGATTCGAAAGGTTCGAAGTCTCCAAGCTCCTCTTCACCTCTGAGATGCAAGGAGGTTCATCTGTGGTACTGCTCAACATGCTGAAGACTGTGGAGCCTTCTGAGAAGCATGAGTAGGGGACAGTGTTGTTAGTTGATTCCTCGAAGAAAGGTTCTAAGAGGGAGTCAAAGGAACAACAGAAGGGGAAGAAGAAAAAGGCTAAAAGGCAGAACCAGCTCAAAAGGGCACTTGCCATCATTATGGCAAGGAGGGTCATTGGCGAAGAAATTGCAAGGTTTATCAAGAGTCCGTGAAGAAGGATAAGGCATCGGATGCCCCATCTTCTTCAGATATCTTCTTTATTGATTGTCATTCTATTTCCTCAGACACTTGGGTATTTGATACTGGGTGTGGCTCACATATATGTAATGACATACATGAGCTAAGGAATAGAAGAAGATTCGTCAAGGGAGAGTCAAATTTGCGTGTTGGGAATGGAGCAAAGGTTGCTGCAGTCGCCATTGGAACGCATTTGTTGAAACTCCCTACAGGACTTGTCTTAGAACTGGACAATTGCTTTTATATTCCTTCGTTGATAAAGAACATCATTTCTATTTCTTGTTTAAATAGAAATGGGTACCATTTGACTTATAGTAAAAATTGTTGTTACATAACTTTAAATGGAGTTCTTTATGGGACTGGAACTTTAAGCAATGGTTTTTATACGTTGGACGTATCCAGTGACATTTGCAATATTGAAGCGAGAAACAAGTGTGCTCGAAAGGATAATCAAATAGACTCCCATATGTAGCATTGTCGTCTTGGCCATATAAGCAAGAAACGCATGTCCGAATTACACCGATGTGGAATTCTGGAATCGTTGAATTGGATTCATACGATACATGTGAATCATGCTTAAAAGGCAAGATGACTAAGTTACCTTTTACTGGAAAAGGTGAACGAGTGGGAGAGTTACTAGGTCTAATACATACTGATGTATGTGGACCTATGTCAACTCAAGCATTAGGAGGCTATAGCTACTTCATTACCTTCACCGATGATCACTCACGGTTTGGGTATGTGTTCTTGATGAAACACAAGTCTGAAGCCTTTGAAAGGTTCAAAGAATTCAGAAATGAAGTAGAGAAACAACATGACAAGAGTATTAAAATACTTCGATCGGATCGAGGTGGTGAATACTTAAGTCAAGAGTTTCTTGATTATTTAAGGGACAATGGCATATTGTCTCAATGGACTCCGCCCTATACACCACAGCATAATGGTGTATCTGAGAGGCGTAACCGGACCTTGTTGGACATGGTCAGGTCAATGATGAATCATGCAACTCTTCCCAAGTCCTTTTGGGGCTATGCACTTCAGACAGCTGTTTACTTGTTAAACAGAATGCCTACCAAGGTAGTCTCAACTACTCCATATGAGATATGGAATGGTAAGAAACCTCATGTATCTTACTTGAAGATATCGGGTTGTCCTGCTTATGTGAAGCGGACTGTATCAGACAAACTGGATGCTAAGTCTGATAAATGTCTATTTATTGGATACCCTAAGGAAACAAGGGGTTACCAATTCTATCATCCTGTGGAACAAAAGGTGTTTGTTTCAAGGCATGCTGTGTTTCTAGAGAAAGAGTTTCTCTTGCAAGAAAATAGTGGGAGTGTAGTCGAGCTTGAGGAGGCTCGAGAGACTCAAATAGACATTGATGAGATACCTGGTGAAGTACAACAGCCGACAACTCATAGTGATGAGCAATCGGCTGGACCTATTGTAACACCACATCTTCGTAGATCTGGTAGAACACGCAATATTCCTGAGAGATATGGATTTCTCGTAAGTGAATCGAACAACGTGTTACTCATTGATGATGAGGAGCCTACCAGTTATGAAGAAGTGCTGACAAGTTCATAAAGGGATAAGTGGCTTGGTGCCATGAAGTCGGAAATGGATTCCATGTACGAAAACCAAGTTTGGAACTTGGTTGACCCACCTGAAGGTATAAAGCCTATAGGGTGCAAGTGTGTTTTCAAGAAGAAAATCGACATTGATGGTAATGTGATTACCTATAAGGCTAGATTGGTGGCGAAAGGATATCATCAAAAACAAGGTGTTGATTATGACGAAACCTATTCGCCTGTAGCTATACTTAAATCCATTCGGATGCTCCTGGCCATAGCGGCTCATTATGATTATGAGATATGGCAGATGGATGTGAAAACAGCTTTCCTTAATGGAAACCTGCTCGAGGACGTGTATATGATACAGCCTGAGGGTTTCACATCGGTTGACAAAACCAAGGTATGCAAATTGCGACGATCCATTTATGGATTGAAGCAAGCATCCAGGAGCTAGAATATCCATTTTGATGAGACAATCAAAAAGTTTGATTTCTCACAAAATCCAGACGAACCTTGTGTTTACAAGAAGGTTAGTCGGAGTGCAGTCGTGTTCCTAGTATTGTATGTCGATGACATATTACTTATAGGAAACGATGTGTCAATCTTACAGTCAGTTAAGGTTTGGTTATCCAAGACATTCTCCATGAAAGACCTGGGAGAAGCAACCTACATCCTTGGGATTAAGATCTATAGAGATCGATCGAAACGGTTGCTTGGTCTTTCGCAGTCTACATATATAGACCGAGTGCTAAAGAGGTTTAGCATGTCGGAATCCAAGAAAGGTTTCTTACCCATCAGGCATGGGATACACCTTTCGAAGTCTATGTGTCCGCGCACAGAAGACGAGAGGATTTGCATGAGTAAGATTCCCTATGCATCCGCAATAGGATCTATCATGTATGCTATGTTATGTACGAGGCCCGATGTATCGTATGCTCTGAGTGTCACGAGCAGATACCTGTCTGATCCAGGAATGGATCATTGGGTGGCTGTTAAGATGATCCTTAAGTACTTAAGAAGAACTAAGGATGCGTTCCTAATATATGAAGAAGGGTACATGGTGATACGTGGGTATACGGATGCCAGCTCCAGACAGACAAGGATGATTCCATGTCTCAGTCTGGGTATGTATTCACCTAGAATGGAGGCGCAATAAGTTGGAAAGGTTCCAAGCTTGACACTATAACGGATTCTGCCACTAAGGCAGAATACGTTGCAGCTTTAGAAGCTGCAAAGGAAGCGGTTTGGATCAAGTAGTTCATCTATGAACTTGATGTGGTCTCATCAATGATCCAAACATGTGCTTCGCCGCTATCATCTTATCAGAGAGATCATCAGTAGGAACGAAATACAAATCGAGAAAATTCCCACTGAAAGGAACTTAGCGGATCCCTTGACTAAGGCATTACCTCAAAATAAGTTTGAGGGTCATGTTAGAGCTTATGGTATTGGATACCGTAGCGATTGGCATTAGGCCAAGTGGGAGTCTGTTAGTAATATATGAGAGATGTCCTAAGGCAATCGCCTTATGTATGAACCATTTATATAATAAATGAAGATTCACTATTTGAGTATACATGTTTTATGTATTTGATTGGATCTTAAACTCATTTACTGAATGTCCACGATACGATTCACAGCATGAGAGAATTTGTGATTGGATCACAACTAGTGAGTATCTCTACATGTGTAATTGTGATGTATCGGAATTATCCCTAGTCGATGAATTGATGGATCTGGACACCATCAATTCTGTTGAGACTAACGAGTATACTCCTTGGTGTATCAAGCGGTGATTCTCCTTTGGTGGAGACATAGTGATGTCGAGTTAATCGTGGATGCTAGTTATGGTAACTAGTTCATTGGAGTGACCGGTAGTAAGACTTCATATGGTTCTCTGCATATATAGATATGTCAATGAAGTTCTTCTTGTGGCTTAAGTCACGATGTTCCTTTGACTTGCGGTATTCAATGTCATCTTGATCATGGAGACTTATGCTTTGACATCTTAAGCAAACATCTCCAGGAGATGTGGACCGAGATGATTGGGTATAAGTCGAGTGATCGAAGGTGTTTGAATAGCCTATAAAGGATTCACCACTCCTTGCGAGGAGATGTATACCCATGGCCTCTCGTCGGATTGTTACTAAAGTCTTTGGCCAAAGCATTACATGTTTAGAGTAAAGTACTCTTGATACATGTGGAGTAACTAGAATCCGTAGGACGAGAAATGATACTTGGGCTAGGTGTGGCGTGAGTCGACCTAGTGAGGATGACACAATAGACCATGTCAACCAAGTGGGTATAAGATGAGTGAAGGGAATGGGGACGATTCATTCGAGCTCTTGAAGGGTTTGAAATAGTTACGGATCAGTTGATCTTTTCGGTTAATTGGGGATCATGATGTACTACTAGGTGCCACTCATGATGGTTCTATAATTAATGGTTAATTATAGGCGGCCAACATAAACCGAGAACCTATTTGGTCACACGCTGTGAGTGTAATCAAAGGATTTAAAGCGAGCTTGAGAATGGGATTCTCGAAGAGAAACTATGTTTGGTTGGACCAAACATAAGCGAAACATGAAATTGTTTGATCGCCAATGGAGCGTGGATGGGCGTGTCTTATGAAGACATAATGGATGGACCAAAATGGTTTGGTTCTAATCCAATGGATGAGAATAAACCAAAGGGTTTGGTTTATATTAAACGAATGAACCAAAGGTTGGTTCGGTTCGTTTTAACTTAAAATAAACCATCATGGTTTGGTTTATTTTAACTTATCCTAATGAAGCGGGTTAACGGGCTTTATGGATATGATCCATTAACCATTAAGAGAATTAGTTCTCTATAAAAGAGGGCTTAAGAGATTGTTAAACCCTAATCATCCAAAACCCTAAACCTAGTGGCCGCCCAACATAGTTGCCGCCCACCTCCTTGGTGATTTCGGCGCCCAACTACTAGCTGCCGCCGCCCAGCTTTGTGCCGCCGTCCAAGACCCTTGCCGGCGTCCAAGCTCCAGCCGGTGAACCTCCGGCGACCCTCCGGTGATCTCCTATAGGTTCGGCATCAAGGTGAGCTTTTTCTCTCCTTGTTTTGGCCGGCGCCTACTCCTCCACCAAGCTGTCCAGTTTTTCTGGACAGCTTCTCCTCCTCTCGTCGGAGCGTCGTTTGGACGACGGTTAGTGCTCCGACAGCGGCTAACTTACCGGGGATTTGATCTCCGGTAATCCTCTGAGGTGGAGGACGAAGGATTCGTCAAACGGTTGACGAACACCTCTCCGGAGAAGCGAGTTTTGAGAACTCGTTTTGGATCCGAATTTGGATTCGGATCGTGATCATCTCTCGATCACGTCATCTTCAACACGAGGCTGGTAACCCGTGCGAAGACGAAGCTCGTGACTTAGCGAAGTCATCCCGAGGAGCTCGGCATGGATACGGATAGAGACGATTCTTACGAGGATCGTTCCGGTTGATGCCGTTCCCGCTACACGTCATACGGAAGGTATAACGTAGTTTAATTTCCTTTTATTGCAAATTTTAATTTACGGTTATTGTTAGTGCTTATAAGCTCCACATATCTCCACAATGGCATGATATTGTCCACTTTGGGTCCAAGCCCTCATGGTTTTATTTTTGGGCTTTACCCAAAAGGCCTCATACCAATGGAGATATCTTTTTTCTTATAAGCACATGATCTTTTCCATGTCTTACCAATGTGGGACTTTGATTGTATTCCCCATACTCCCAACAATCCCCCCCTCAAACGAAGGACCACATTGGGCCCCCCCTCAAGCCTATCCCTCCTCGAAGGATTTTCTCTGCTTGATGTCCGATCTTGACCCACAGACTTCACGCCATTGTTTCGGTCCCCGACCCAACTAGACTTCCTTCTCGATGTCCTGGTTCTCTTGATCCGGACGTGGGAGCTCAACTTCCTTCGTTCGAGGTTCATGGCTTGACATGGACCATGGCTCTGATACCAATTGTTAGTGCTTATAAGCTCCACATATCTCCACAATGGCATGATATTGTCCACTTTGGGTCCAAGCCCTCATGGTTTTATTTTTGGGCTTTACCCAAAAGGCCTCATACCAATGGAGATATCTTTTTTCTTATAAGCACATGATCTTTTCCATGTCTTACCAATGTGGGACTTTGATTGTATTCCCCATACTCCCAACAGTTATGTCTACACTTGTTGTAATAGCATGCGTGTGTTGTGTGTGTTGTAATAAATATAGATTTATTAATTTTAATTGCTTCCGCTGTGCTCATGTTTACGAAACATGATCGAACACACACACGCCGCGGTGCCGGAATCCCAACAATCACTTCATTAGAGATCATGTGGCAAGAGGAGACATTGAACTTAATTACATTGAATCCAAGTCTTACCTTGTTGACATTTTCACCAAGGCTCTCCTCGAAGAGAAATTTACATCACTTAGGAGAGAACTTGGAATGTGTTTTGTAGAGTAATTTGTATAGGTTTACATGATCCCATAGTTAAAACCTAGGATAATACCTTGATACATCTCATAAAATACATAAGAAACCATGATTTTTGTATTTACCACTTAGACATTATGTGAGATGTTAGGAAGATGCATTTGGTTCACCATGCTTGGTGATGCATTACTATGAACCAAAGTGACATATAGAGTCATGAATCCTTCATTGGATAAATCATTGGGAACACTTGTGTATAATTAATGTGCACATATCTCTAAGAACATAGTTGTAAATGTCAAATTAAAATACCCTTTAAACCATGTTTATCATGTTTTGAAAGATAACTTTTACTTGCTATGCAAAAGTGGTACAAAATTTTGAAAAACCTTTAAAGCTTTTGCTAGTTTTAATCCTTTTGTAAATTTTAAAATTTGGAAAAGATATATTTTTAAATTTATTTTTCCTTGATAGAAAATGACTTGATAAATGTGTCTGTAAAATTTCAAGAATTTTTTACACTTTTGTATTTTTTTTTCCATTTCGAAATCTCATCTGAAAAACTATACTGTAATATTCAGAAGTTAGCAGTCGACTGATGCAGAAACCAGTTGACTGGTCATGCACCAGTCGACTCTCTTCTACTTGAGTCGACTGATCACTATGTTTTTGGTCGAGTAGGATTAATTTCACCATCTCACATCACTCCTAGGTTGTCCTAACCCTATAATATGATTATAGTAGCATTCAAATGATAATTGTTTAAGGATTAAGGGGGAGTAGGATTACTTGATGAAATAATTAAGAGGGGGGGGAGGTTTAACTATGTCAATCTTTAAACCCAAGACTATTATGCACATACTAAATTGTTGGTGCAAAGTTGTGCAATACATTTTATCCATATTTTCATACTTTGCTTAACATGAATATATGATAGAATGTGTCTTGGATTAAGGGGGAGCCTTAAGTTGTTCAAGGCATAACCACCTATTCATACTTGTTTTATTGAAAATTTGCCTATTTTTTTTTAATGTGTGTCAGGAGAAGGGAAAAGATTTAAGTTAGAATTCAATTCATATTGTGACATATGATGTTTCTTTGCATATTTAAAGACCTATCTTAAATGATTTCCAAACATCAAAAAAAGGGAGAGATTGTTATTGCAAGAATGCCCCAAAAATTATTTAATTTGGATATTTGGATAATCATTTATAGTTAGCAAATATTTGTAATCTAATATGGATGATTAAGTTTCAAGTTTAAAGAAAGTCCAAGTGTGAAGACTTGACAAGGAAAGTCCAAGGGTGAAGCCTTGGCAAGAAAAGTCCAAGAACGTGGACTTGGCGACATAAGTCCAAGCAAGTAGTCTTGGCGGAATAAGCCCAAGTGGATCTTGGCAAGGAAGTTCAGGGTTGAGGTCTTGATAGCATAAGTCCAAACATATACTTTTGGCGGCGTAAAGTCCAAGCGGACCTTGGCAAAGGAGGAATCCAAAGCATGACAAAATCGAAGAAAGCTTTTGAAGGCAAGTGCAAGGATGAAGGAGTCATGGACTCGGAGGGATCTTGAAGGTGCAAGGCTAATGGAGAAGCTTGAAGGTTGAGTCTAGGCTTGGCAGTCATACTTAAGGTATACTAGTCAACTAGTTCTTGAACCAGTCGACTGGTCATGAGTGTTCAACACTCGAGGATCCAGAAGACATGAGCAGTCAACTGCAGCTCGACTGATCTGTGGCTATGGTAGTTGATTGCTAGGGTTTGATAGTCGACTGGACACTAGTAGTTGACTGTTATGTATTAGCAGTCAATTGATTTAAGTAGAGAAACATCTGGAGTCGACTGTTCGCTTAGAGTAGTCGACTATTGGCATGGGGAGTCGACTGATCAAGTGTCCATTGAGTGGTGATGATCGCGATCAGGCTTCATCAGAAGACATTGGATCCGATCAACAGTAACACCAGTTGACTGTTGGTATGCAATAGTCGATTAGAGTTGGGCTCAACAGGCAGAAATGCCCAAGTCTATAAAAGGAGGCTTGGGGAGCTTGAAGATGGCTAGTGCTTTCATTCCAATCTTTCTTCCTAAGCTCATCAAGCCTTGTCCTAAGCTAAGTCCTTTAACATCAACATCCTTAGCTCAATTCAATCATCTTGTAAGAAGAAGAGTGTGCTTGTAAAGAATGCTTCTCCACCTTGGTATTTTCATCAAAAGGAGTTTCTAGTGAAGGCTTGCAAGGGATGATCCACCTTAAGGATTGTCATGGAGTAGGAGCATGATCTCCGAACCATGTTAAATAACCTTTGTTAGCATTTGTTTTTCTTTGTTTTTCATTATTAGCTTTCGATTTAAATTTTGTTTTCGCTAATTATTTGTTAGTAATATATGAGAGATGTCCTAAGGCAATCGCCTTATGTATGAACCATTTATATGATAAATGAAGATTCACTATTTGAGTATACATGTTTTATGTATTTGATTGGATCTTAAACTCATTTACTGAATGTCCACGATACGATTCACAGCATGAGAGAATTTGTGATTGGATCACAACTAGTGAGTATCTCTACATGTGTAATTGTGATGTATCGAAATTATCCCTAGTCGATGAATTGATGGATATGGACACCATCAATTCAGTCGAGACTAGCACGAGGTATACTCCTTAGTGTATCCAAGCAGCTGATTCTCACTGGCTGGAGACATTGTGATGTCCGGAGTTAATCGTGGATGCTAGTTATGGTAACTAGTTCATTGGAGTGACCAGCCGTAAGACTTCATATGGTTCTTTGCATATATAGATATGTCAATGAAGTTCTTACTGTAGCTTAAGTGCGATGTTCCTTTGACTTGCGGTATTCAAGTCATCTTGATCATGGAGACTTATGCTTTGACATCTTAAGCAAACATCTCTAAGGAGATGTGGACCTGGGATGATTGGGTATAAGTCGAATTGATCGAAGGTGTTTGAATAGCCTATAAAGGATTCACCACTCCTTGCAAGGAGATGTATACCCATGGCCTCTCGTCGGATTGTTACTAAAGTCTTTGGCCAAAGCATTACATGTTTAGAGTAAAGTACTCTTCGATACATGTGCAGTAACTAGAATCCGTAGGACGAGGAAATGATACTTGGGCTAGGTGTGACGTAGTCAGCCTAGTGGGGACTGACACAATAGACCATGTCCTGAACCAAGTGGGTATAAGATGAGTGAAGGGAATGGGGCACGAATCATTCGAGCTGCTGAAGGGTTTCAGAAATAGTTCTGGATCAACCGTTGATTTTTTTGGTTAATTGGGGATCATGATGTACTACTAGGTGTCACTCATGATCGTTCTATAATTATTGGTTAATTATAGACGGCCAAAATAAAACGAGAACCTATTTGGTCACACGCACAACGAGCGTAATCCAAAGGATTTAAAACGAGCTAGAGAATGGGATTCTCAGACAGAGAGAAACTAGGTTTGGTTGGACCAAACATAAAGCGAGCATGAAATCATTTCAGTCGCAATGGAAGCGTGGATGGGCCGAGTCTTATGAAGACGTAATGGATGAACCAAAATGGTTTGGTTCTAATCCAATGGAGGAGAATAAACCAAAGGGTTTGGTTTATTTTAAACGAATGATCCAAAAGTTGGTTCGGTTCGTTTTAACTTAAAATAAATCATCATGGTTTGGTTTATTTTAACTTATCTTAATGGAGCTGGTTAACGGGCCTAATGGTTATGATCCAATAACCATTAAGAGAATTAGTTCTCTATAAAAGAGGGCTTAAGGGATAATTAAGCCCTAATCCAAAAACCCTAGCAAGGAGTTGCCGCCCACCCAATTGAGGGAGTTGCCGACCAACCTCCTTTGCCGCCCAGCTTTTGTGCTGCCGTCCAAGTCCTTGCCGGCATCCAAGCTTCAGCCGGTGATCCTCCGGCGACCCTCCGGTGATCTTCCTAGGCTTCGATTAAAAGGTGAGCACTTGGCTTCCTTGTTTTGGCCGGCGCCTACTCCTCCACCAAAGCTATCCAGTTTTCTGGACAGCTTGTTCTCCTCTCGTCGGAGCGTCGTTTGGACGACGGTTAGAGCACCGACAGCGGCTAACTTACCGGGGATTCGATCTCCGGTAATCCTCTGAGGTGGAGGACGAAGGATTCGTCAATCGGTTGACGAATACCTCTCCGGAGAAGCGAGTTTTGAGGACTCATTTTGGATCCGAATTTGGATTCGGATCGTGATCATCTCTCGATCACGTCGTCTTCAACACGAGACTAGTAACCCGTACGAAGACGAAGCTCGTGGCTTAGCGAAGTCATCCTGAGGAACTCGGCGTGGATACGGATAGAGACGATTCTAGCGAGGATCGTTCCGGTTGATGTCGTTCCCGCTACACGTCATACGAAAGGTATAACGTAGATAAATTTCCTTTTATTACAAATTTAAATTTACGGTTATGTCTACACTTGTTGTAATATGCATGCGTGTGTTGTGTCTGTTGTAATAAATGTAGATTTATTATTTTTATTGCTTCCGCTGTGTTCATGTTTACGAAACGTGATCGAACACACACACGCCGCGGTGCCGGAAACCCAACAGTGGTATCAGAGCCCAGGTTGTGTTTCGACATAATCGTAAAAATGGTTTTGCGATAGTCATAATGTATTTCTGGAAATTTTCTAATTTTGGAAATTTAGAAGTATTTATGGAAATTTTTCAATTTTGGAAAGTCTAGAAGTATTTATGGAAATCTTCCATTTTGGAAAGTTGGAAGTATTTATGGAAATTGATATTTTCCATAAAATAAAATATTTTATTAGATTTTTGAAATTTGTTTCCTAATTTAATCTTGATTTGATTTGGGAAATCAAATCTTAAAATATTTATTTCCATAAGTAGTTTTAATGATTTAGGAAATTGGTTTCCTAAATAGATTTTCCTTAATCAAATAATTCCATAAATAAAATATGTGATTAGATTTAGAAATTTGTTTCCTAATTTAATTATGATTTGATTTGGAGAATCAAATCTTAAACATATTTTATTTCCATAAATAGTTAAGACATATAAGGAAATATATACATGACATAATTGTATGCCATGTAATTGCATTAGATGCATAACATTATGCCATGCGTGTCGTGACATGTAGATGTGTGTCATGTATGCCATGCCATGTAGATAATAGTTATTTACATGCAAAGAGGATGAGACATAAAAACCCTTAAACAATATTAAAGCCTACACCTTCCATTGATATGGTTAGAACCAGAGTTCCGTTTCTTGTTTGGGTTGTTGGACTCTCTCCAAGCCCGGCTCGAACCCGAACATGTTCAAACCATGGAATAGTTTAATACTAATATGGTAAGAGTCAGAGGTCAATCGTTAGCTTTGGTTGTTGGACTCTCTCCAAGCTGGGCTAATTGGTTGAATGCGCTCTAACCATATTAAAACTGTTTCCCGATTAATGGGTTGGCTTTAACCTGGAGCATCGGCTTGTTGGACTCTCTCCAAGGTCGATGTAAAGGGAGGTGAAGTTGGGTGCTATGCATATGATGCATACTTGTTAATGTGTTAACAACCCGATGTATGTGTGAACATTCAATTAGTTGATAGCACATTGTGATAGTTGCATATACGTGATATGCAATCGGTATAGTTGATACCTACCGTCGTAGTTATGAATGGCTTGTTGGACTCTCTCCAAGGTTGTTCATAACTATGATGGATATCAACCCATTCGGAGATGGACCTACGATCTCCCGAAGTGATTTTGGGGTTTTTGAAATTCGAAAAATGAATGGGATTTATAAATGTATATTGATGCATTTTAAAATCATTTTCTCATATATGCTCGTTTTGTATTTCTAAAATTGATCATGATGTCTTTGAATTTGCGTTCCATTTTGGATTCGAATAAATTGACTGGGCCGAGCTTCATGGACTGGCTTAGAAGCTTGAGAATTGTTCTCAAGTTTGAAAAGCTTGCAAATGTCCTCGAAGCACCTCTTCCCGCCCGTCCTAGTGACGATGCAACTCTGGACCAATTGTTGGCCTATCAGAAACATGTGAGTGATTCTGAACAAATGAGTTGCATCATGCTAGCGGCGATGGTACCTGAGCTGCAAAAGCAGCATGAGCATATGGATGCTAATACTATAGTCTTCCATCTTCATGAGTTGTTCGATGAGCAAGCGAGATCCGAAAGGTTCGAGGTCTCTAGGCTCCTCTTCACCTCTGAGATGCAAGAAGGTTCATCTGTGGTACTGCTCAACATGCTGAAGACTATGGAGCCTTCTGAGAAGCATGAGCAGGGGACGGTGTTGATAGTTGATTCCTCGAAGAAAGGTTCTAAGAGG
The DNA here is from genome assembly GCA_025175895.1 of Wurfbainia villosa. Lineage (NCBI taxonomy): Eukaryota > Viridiplantae > Streptophyta > Magnoliopsida > Zingiberales > Zingiberaceae > Wurfbainia > Wurfbainia villosa. Next base: position 41,269,219 of record CM045989.1, read on the forward strand.
GAGTCAATGGAACAACAGAAGGGGAAGAAGAAAAAGGCTAAAAAGGCAGATCCAGCTCAAAAGGGCACTTGCCATCATTATGGCAAGTAGGGCCATTTGCGAAGAAAGTGCAAGATTTATCTTGAGTCCGTGAAGAAGGATAAGACATTGGATGCCCCATCTTCTTCAGAAATCTTCTTTATTCATTGTCATTCTATTTCCTCAGACACTTGGGTATTTGATACTGGGTGTGGCTCACATATATGTAATGACATACATGGGCTAAGGAATAGAAGAAGACTCATCAAGGGAGAGTCAAATTTACGTGTTAGGAATGGAGCAACGGTTGCTGCACTCGCCATCGGAACGTATTTGTTGGAACTCCCTGTAGGACTTGTCTTAGAACTGGACAATTACTTTTATGTTCCTTTGTTGATAAAGAACATCATTTCTATTTCTTGTTTAAATAGAAATGGGTACCATTTGACTTCTAGTAACAATTGTAGTTACATAACTTTGAATGGAGTTCTTTAAGGGACTGGAACTTTAAGCAATGGTGTTTATACATTGGACGTATCCAGTGACATTTTCAATATCGAAGCGAGCAACACGCGTGATCGAAAGGATAATCAAATAGACTCCTATATGTGGCATTGTCGTCTTGGCCATGTAAGCAAGAAACGCATGTCCGAATTACACAAATGTGGAATTCTAGAATCGTTTGAATTGGATTCATACGATACATGTGAATCATGCTTAAAAGACAAGATGACTAAGTTACCTTTTACTGGAAAAGGTGAACGAGTGGGAGAGTTATTAGGTCTAATACATACTGATGTATGTGGACCTATGTCAACTCAAGCTTTAGGAGGCTATAGCTACTTCATTACCTTCACCGATGATCACTCATGGTTTGGGTATGTGTTCTTGATGAAACACAAGTCTGAAGCCTTTGAAAGGTTCAAAGAATTCAGAAATGAAGTAGAGAAACAACATGACAAGAGTATTAAAATACTTTGATCGGATCGAGGTGGTGAATACTTAAGTCAAGAGTTTCTTGATTATCTAAGAGACAATGGCATATTGTCTCAATGGACTCCGACATATACACCACAGCATAATGGTGTATCAGAGAGGCGTAACCGGACCTTGTTGGACATGGTCAGGTCAATGATGAATCATGCGAATCTTTCCAAGTCCTTTTGGGGCTATGCACTTCAGACAGCTGTTTACTTGTTAAACAGAATGCCTACCAAGGTAGTCTCAACTACTCCATATGAGATATGGAATAGTAAGAAACCTCATGTATCTTACTTGAAGATATGGGGTTGTCCTGCTTATGTGAAGAGGACAATATCGACAAATTGGATGCTAAGTCTGATAAATGTTAATTTATTGGATACCCTAAGGAAACAAGGGGTTACCAATTCTATCATCCTGTGGAACAAAAGGTGTTTGTTTCAAGGCATGCTGTGTTTCTAGAGAAAGAGTTTCTCTTGCAAGAAAATAGTGGGAGTGTCGTCGAGCTTGAGGAGGCTCGAGAGACTCAAATAGACATTGATGAGATACCTGGTGAAGCACAACAGCCGATAACTCATAGTGATGAGCAATCGGCTGGACCTATTGTAACACCACATCTTCGTAGATCTGGTAGAACACGCAATATTCCTGAGAGATATGGATTTCTCGTAAATGAATCGAATGATGTGTTACTCATTGATGATGAGGAGCCTACCAGTTATGAAGAAGTGATGACAAGTTCAGAAAGGGATAAGTGGCTTGGTGCCATGAAGTCGGAAATGGATTCCATGTATGAAAACCAAGTTTGGAACTTGGTTGACCCACCTGAAGGGATAAAGCCTATAGGGTGCAAGTGGGTTTTCAAGAAGAAAACCGACATGGATGGTAATGTGATTACCTATAAGGCTAGATTGGTGGCGAAAGAATATCGTCAAAAACAAGGTGTTGATTATGACGAAACCTATTCGCCTGTAGCTATGCTTAATTCCATTCGGATGCTCCTGGCCATAGCGGCTCATTATGATTATGAGATATGGCAGATGGATGTGAAAACATCTTTCCTTAATGGAAACCTGCTCGAGGATGTGTATATGATACAGCCTGAGAGTTTCACATCGGTTGATAAAACCAAGGTATGCAAATTGCGACGGTCCATTTATGGATTGAAGCAAACATCCAGGAGCTGGAATATCCGTTTTGATGAGACAATCAAAAAGTTTGATATCTCACAAAATACAGATGAACATTGTGTGTACAAGAAGGTTAGTGGGAGTGCAGTCGTGTTCCTAGGATTATATGTTGATGACATATTACTTATAGGAAACGATGTTTCAATCTTACAGTCAGTTAAGGTTTGGTTATCCAAGACATTCTCCATGAAAGACCTGGGAGAAGCAACCTACATCCTCAGGATTAAAATCTATAGAGATAGATCGAAATGGTTGCTTGGTCTTTCACAGTCTACATATATAGACCGAGTGCTAAAAAGGTTTAGCATGTCGGAATCCAAGAAAGGTTTCCTACCCATCAGGCATGGGGTACACCTTTCGAAGTCTATGTGTCCGCGCACAGAAGACGAGAGGATTTGCATGAGTAAGATTCCCTATGCATCCGCAATAGGATCTATCATGTATGCTATGTTATGTACGAGGCCCGATGTATCGTATGCTCTGAGTGTCACGAGCAGATACTAGTCTGATCTAGGAACGGATCATTGGGTGGCTGTCAAGACGATCCTTAAGTACTTAAGAAGAACTAAGGATGTGTTCCTAATATATGGAGAAGGGTGTTGGTGCAGGGGCACTAGATAATCGAACCTGTGTTTTGATTATGGCAAAGACACAAAGTTAAGTTTATATTGTTATCTCACGAGCTAAATCGTGCGTAAAAGTACTAAAGCCGAGTCAAGGCTAGCTACACCGAGGAAGCCGGTGGCTTGACACTTGGAGGACTCGAGGAGCCAAGGAATCGAGTGAAGGTCGCAAGCAAAGTTAATATAGCAGCACATACGTAACTGAACGAAGCACAGGTCGTGTCCTCTTTACGGGGGACGCATCAGAGGCGACGATTCGACTAAGACTTCTGTGGAAGGTCTAGGTCGAGATAATGACGGTTAAACCGTCAGATTTATCATTCGAGCTAATCTCTTCGCAGGGAAGTGGCCGGGCAATGATCACCGGACATTGGGCGATCGATCGTTATCGATCGACCGATGAGATCATCGATCGTATCATCGATCGATGAGAGGCATCAGTCGACTGATGGCGACGATTCAGCTTTTGCGCTAGGTCAAAACGGATAACGTTTGACGCGGCCACTTCGCGATAAAAATTTGGAAAAATTCATGATCCGTTCCAAAGAAATAGGAGACAAATTCAGAGGCTAAAGTCTATAAAAGGAGGGGAGGATTCATCTCCAAAGATCATCAATTATTCATCAAGTGCTCCTACAACGCCAACGCTTCAACACCGTCATAACGCCGACGCGACGACAACCTCAGATCTTCTTCGTCGGCAGCAGATTCAAGTAATATTTTTGATATTATATTCTGTGTATTTTATCTTCATAACGAGGTGAGGTAGGCTTGTTGCCTCATCCTCGTGTATTCGGTTTTTGTAATCGTTGTCTCCTACCTCCAACGAGGAGGAGACGTTTTAGTGCTTTGCCCTCCGTACGCGGTCTAGGACCGATAGGGCCTTGGAGTAGCAACCGCTGGGTTGTGAACCAAGTAAAATAAACGTGTTCATTTATTTTCCGCTGTGCTTACTTTGCGTATTGAACGAACGAAAAAGAAAAGATTTACGATCGCTATTCACCCCCCCCCCCTCTAGCGACGCTTCTCGATCCAACAAAGGGTACATGGTGATACGTGAGTATACGGATGCCAGCTCCAGACAAACAAGGATGATTCCATGTCTCAGTCTGGGTATGTATTCACCTAGAATGGAGACGCAATAAGTTGGAAAGGTTCCAAGCTTGACACTATAGCGGATTCTGCCACTAAGGAAGAATACGTTACAGCTTTGGAAGCAGCAAAGGAAGCGGTTTGGATCAAGTAGTTCATCTATGAACTTGATGTGGTCTCATCAATGATCCAAACATGTGCTTGGCCGCTATCATCTTATCAGAGAGATCATCAGTAGGAACGAAATACAAATCGAGAAAATTCCCACTGAAAGGAACTTAGTGGATCCCTTGACTAAGGCATTACCTCAAAATAAGTTTGAGGGTCATGTTCGAGCTTATGGTATTGGATACCGTAGCGATTGGCATTAGGCCAAGTGGGAGTCTGTTAGTAATATATGAGAGATGTCCTAAGGCGATCGCCTTATGTATGAACCATTTATATGATAAATGAAGATTCACTATTTGAGTATACATGTTTTATGTATTTGATTGGATCTTAAACTCATTTACTGAATGTCCACGATACGATTCACAGCATGAGAGAATTTGTGATTGGATCACAACTAGTGAGTATCTCTACATGTGTAATTGTGATGTATCGAAATTATCCCTAGTCGATAAATTGATGGATTTGGACACCATCAATTCTGTCGAGACTAGCACGAGGTATACTCCTTGGTGTATCCAAGCAGCTGATTCTCACTGGCTGGAGACATTGTGATGTCTGGAGTTAATCGTGGATGCTAGTTATGGTAACAAGTTCATTGGAGTGACCAGCCGTAAGACTTCATATGGTTCTCTGCATATATAGATATGTCAATGAAGTTCTTACTGTAGCTTAAGTGCGATGTTCCTTTGACTTGCGGTATTCAAGTCATCTTGATCATGGAGACTTATGCTTTGACATCTTAAGCAAACATCTCTAAGGAGATGTGGACCCGGGATGATTGGGTATAAGTCGAAGTGATCGAAGGTGTTTGAATAGCCTATAAAGGATTCACCACTCCTTGCAAGGAGATGTATACCCATGGCCTCTCGTCGGATTGTTACTAAAGTCTTTGGCCAAAGCATTACATGTTTAGAGTAAAGTACTCTTTGATACATGTGCAGTAACTAGAATCCGTAAGATGAGGAAATGATACTCGGGCTAGGTGTGACGTAGTCAGCCTAGTGGGGACTGACACAATAGACCAAGTCCTGAACCAAGTGGGTATAAGATGAGTGAAGGGAATGGGGCACGAATCATTCGAGCTGCTGAAGGGTTTCAAAAATAGTTCTGGATCAACCGTTGATTTTTTCGGTTAATTAGGGATCATGATGTACTACTAGGTGCCACTCTTGATCGTTCCATAATTAATGGTTAATTATTGACGGCCAACATAAAACGAGAACCAATTTTGTCACACGCACAACGAGCGTAATCCAAAGGATTTAAAACGAGCTTGAGAATGTGATTCTCAGACCGAGAGAAACTAGGTTTGGTTGGACCAAACATAAAGCGAGCATGAAATCGTTTCAGTCGCAATGGAAGCGTCGATGTGCCGAGTCTTATGAAGACGTAATGGATGAACCAAAATGGTTTGGTTCTAATCCAATGGAGGAGAATAAACCAAAGGGTTTGGTTTATTTTAAACGAATGAACCAAAAGTTGGTTCGGTTCATTTTAACCTAAAATAAACCATCATGGTTTGGTTTATTTTAACTTATCTTAATGGAGCGGGTTAACGGGCCTAATGGTTATGATCCAATAACCTTTAAGGGAATTAGTTCTCTATAAAAGAGGGCTTAAGGGATAATTAACCCCTAATCCAAAAACCCTAGCAAGGAGTTGCCGCCCACCCCATTGAGGGTGTTGCCGCCCAGCTTTTGTGCCGCCGTCCAAGTCCTTGTCTGCGTCCAAGCTTCAGCCGGTGATCCTCCGGCGACCCTCCGGTGATCTTCCTAGGCTTCGATGAAAAGGTGAGCACTTGGCTTCCTTGTTTTGGCCGGCGCCTACTCCTCCACCAAAGCTGTCGAGTTTTCTGGACAGCTTGTTCTCCTCTCGTCGGAGCGTCGTTTGGACGACGGTTAGAGCTCCGACAGCGGCTAACTTACCGGGGATGTGATCTCCAGTAATCCTCTGAGGTGGAGGACGAAGGATTCGTCAATCGGTTGACGAATACCTCTCCGGAGAAGCGAGTTTTGAGGACTCATTTTGGATCCGAATTTGGATTCGGATCGTGATCATCTCTCGATCACATCGTCTTCAACACGAGGCTAGTAACCCGTACAAAGACGAAGCTCGTGGCTTAGCGAAGTCATCCCGAGGAACTCGGCGTGGATACGGATAGAGACGATTCTAGTGAGGATCGTTCCGGTTGATGTCGTTCCCGCTACACGTCATACGAAAGGTATAACGTAGATAAATTTCTTTTTATTGCAAATTTAAATTTACGGTTATGTCTACACTTGTTGTAATATGCATGCGTGTGTTGTGTGTGTTGTAATAAATGTAGATTTATTATTTTTATTGCTTCCGCTGTGTTCATGTTTACGAATCGTGATCGAACACACACACGCCGCAGTGCCGGAAACCTAACATTATTCGTGTAGAAATCAAAAGAGGTTATTCTCCTCCTCTAGCACATCAAATGATTCCCTACACATGGAAGTCGACTGCTAGTGGCCAGTCGACTAATAGTCACATCAGCAGTCGAGCTATAGTCAACTACTCACTAGTCAACTAGGTTATAATCCCAATCGAATTGCCCAAGTCAACTAGGCCTCTCGAGTGTCATGCACTCGACCAATCGACCAATCAATACCACCAGTTGACTGGTAAACCTCGAACATGAGGTTTAACCCAAATATGATCCCCTCATACTTGATACTTACCCTAAGCCTAGACCTAAGCCTTCTAGCCACCTCCAATAGGCTCATGTTATCAGGGTCTATCTGAGTCCTTCATGACTCCTTCACCCTTTGTGCTAGTCGTCAGGTGCTTCCATCAACTTCGTCATGCCATCGAGTATCTTTGCCAAGAGACCGTGCCTCTTGGACTTCTCCATGTTCAAGCCTCAATGCTTGGACTTTCATCGCCAAGACTACTCCCTTGGACTTTACTTTTGCCAAATATTCATATTTGGCCTTTCACCGCTAAGACTACACACTTGGACTTACACAACCAAGACTACACCCTTAGACTTTTCTTTTGCCAAGTTTCCATACTTGCTCTTTCGTTTGCCAAGACTCCACCCTTGGACTTTTCTTTATCCATACTTGGACTTCTCCTTGCCAAGTCTCCAAACATGCACTTACACTCGAGTCTCACTTAAGCTTGGTCAACCTTCGACTTGAGGTCGACTGCTCCAACAATCTCCTCCTCACAATCACTTGCATATGATCTTGGATATCCCAATAATCCACTAGTCATATGGTCAAACCCATATTGTTAATCCAATTGACAATCTCATTGTCAAACATCAAAACCTTACTCAAGTCCCACTCGAGTTTGGTTAATCTTGACCTGGCCCGATTGCACCAACAATCTACCCCTTTTTGATGTTTGATAATGCCTTTTAGTTAGGATAACTTATAAGCCCAACTATGCCTTTTCTTATACCAAAGCATAATGAAGGTTTACCTAACTTGAACCCTCATTTCTCTCCCTTTGGCATACATTAAAAAGCCTACCAAAGTTTTCAATGTCTCATCTTCCAATGAGATCATTTTTTCTCCCTCTTGGTCCAAAATTGTATTGGATGCCTACACTCTTCTTAGTGACACAACCCGTATCATTAAATGAGAAGCAGTCCTCATTCTCCCCTTTTTAAACATTCATCATCCCTTGATGGACAAACTCCCCCTAAAGGCTTACACCCCCTTGATCATTGAACCAACAATGTCCTTGGAGAGTTCCTAAGTCTATAGGAAATCTAAACAATCGAAAATAAGGATAAAAGTTCAAACTTGAACATTAACCTCCCTTAAAGTTTGATTCTTCAACCTAATTAGTTCTTCTAATAATTTTCAATGAACCCTTCCAATGCTTGTCTAAGCATATCATAGGGTCAGGAGTTGTTAGGGTATCTACTGTTGGAGATTCTGGGTGTTGGGATGTATACTGAAAAGTCTATCTTTTGTATGAACATCTTTATTTTTAAAATAAGAATCACATGATCATTGTTTACATATTTATTGTTATGCATATTGTCTAATACATTACATTGTAGATAACATGGTGTGTGGTGTCACATGGGAGATCATGTTATCAGTTCCGTATAAAGTATAAGTAAAGGCTCACAACTGAGATGGTTTTGGACAAACCATTGGTATGGTTGTAGTGTGATATGGTATTGGTTTGTCTTGACCATAGAATTACACTAGTACACTTTGAGTGTATTGAGCAGGACCGAATTAGAGGTGATTCGATTTATTGCTGACTACATAATTGAATCAGACCTCGGATATTATGGTGTACATGCTCTTAATCCCGATATAATAACGTGCACATGTACTTAGTATTTATTTCTTTGATTTACCAATGGGCGAGATTTGTAGATTAAATTGATAGGCTCGGTAAGTTGAGAAATGATATTATTTACAAGGTGTGACGTTGATTATAGGATGAAACTGTGTCCTATATATTAGGATTATAATGTCCCCTTTAGGAGCTCATAAGGTGTACGGATGTATATTGAAAAGTCTATCTTTTGTATGAACATCTTTATTTTGAAATAAGAATCACATGATCATTGTTTGCATATTTTTATGGTTATGCAATATTGTCTAATACTTTACATTGTAGATAACATGGTGTGTGGTGTCACACGGAAGATCATGTTATCGACCCCATGAAAAGTATAAGTAAAGGCTCACAACCGAGATGACTTTGGACAAACCATCAGAACGGTTGTAGTGTGATTTGGTATTGGTTTGTCTTGACCATAGAATCACACTAGTGCACTTTGTGTGTATTGAGCAAGACCGACTTAGAGGTAATTCGATTTATTGCTGACTACAAAATCGAATCGGACCTCAGATATTATATTGTTCATACTCTTAATCCCGATATAATAATTGGAACATATATATAGTACTCATCTCTTTGATTTACTAATAGGCGAGATTTATAGATTAAATCGATAGGCTCGGTAAGTTGAGAGATGATATTATTTATATGGTGTGTCGTTGATTATAGGAGGAAACAGTGTCCTATATATTAGGATGATGATGTCCCCTTGAGGAGCTCATAAGGTTCATCATGTAAACCCTGCAGGTGGACTTCGTCTGACATGATGAAAAGGTTGAGTGGTACTACTCATGGAGTTAGATGTTGATTAATTAATGGTCAGTAAATTAATTAATCGACGGACATTCGAGATCTTAAACATGGGGAGAAAATGTACAAATAATATATGGAGCCCATATTATCATATGGGGCTTGGTGAGGTAGATCAATGATGATACTTTAGTGGATTGGATCATCATTAGTGGATCGGACTTTATGTGGGCTTGATCAATGGGTGGCCAAGATCCAACTCCTCCTCATGGTCCCTAATGTAGCCTATTAACACCTCATGAAGCTTAGATCCAATGGATAGAAACAAAATTTTAAGATCCATATGTAGAGATTAAATCTCTAAGATCCGACGGTTGAAATTAAATCTCTAGATCCGACAGTTGAGATTAAATCCCTAGAACCAATGGAGGAGATTAAATCATGACTTATCCCTAACTTTATAAAAGGAGGGCAAGGGGGTTGGCATTAACAACATCCATGAGAGCTAGGGTTTTGGCCGACAAGAGAGCAATCCTAGTTGGGATAGGATTAGGATTAGGGTTTGGAGGCTTGGGCGGCACCAAATAAGGAAGGCTTTGCTTTCTTCTTCTTCCTTCATTGGTCGGCGTCCAGTAGCTCATCCAACCCCTTTCCAACCTTGGCCGGCGGCCAAAGCTTCACTTCTCCCTCTCCATAGGTGGTGGAAACAAGATATAGGTATTTCCCTTGGTGTCTTGGTCGGATTCCACCACAAACTCCTCCTCCTAGTTGGCCGGGGGAAAGGAACTTATTTGTTCTTTGTTGGTTGGTTTTAGGGAAGAGAAGAACCTTGTTTCTATTCTTCCTCTTGCTTTGGAAGAGCAAGGAAGGAAGATTTGCGATCTATGAGCTTCGACTTTTGGTATATCGTCGCCCACACGACGTCCAAAAGGAGGAAGGTCATACATTAGAAGATCGAGAGGTATACCTATTCTTCTTTCTCTTTTTGTTACTTGCTTGTTTTTTTTTTCAACTATGAGCATGATATAAATTATTATATGGCTAAATAATACTTGGATCTCGAACATAAATACAAAAACTGGCGATCCGGACATCGTCTATTCCGTGACTACTCGTAGAATAGAGGATGGTCGCTTGAACAACTAGTTTGTTCAAGTGACCTCTCTAAACGAATAGAACGAAGATGACTTGGTTGTTTGGGCAATCCCTTTTGTCTAGGATTAAATTTTTAATCTAGGGACATCGAAGGGATCGCCATGATCAAACGACCGAGGTGAAGTGGGAAGCGAAGTTTCCCCTCACGAACTCGATAAGAAAAACCCTTCAATTGGTATCAGAGCAGAGGTTTTCGGTTTTGTGTGTTTAGGATTCGGTTAATGTTTATGCACTTTTCATATATTATATGTGCCGGATAATAGTAGGATATGCATAGTTTAACTCTTTGGTTGCAGGCATAAGATCCGACTATTATGGCCATATGTGTGTATGTGATTGTATGTGTGTAAATGTTTATTTTGTTGAATCCTCGGGGTTGACGAGGCTAGTATTTGATTTTTTTGTAAATTAGATACGGCATTGTTTAGCCACTCCTTATTTTATTTTACTTTCGATCTAGATTTCATGTACACTCTCTCGTGGAGTATAGGATCGATGGATGTAAATTAAAATAGGTTTTAGTCTCGGCTCGGATCTCCGGATGGCTCGTACATGGCGTAGGAGGAGCGGACGAGATGGCGATGCGATGGGAGACATATTAAAGACAAAAGCCATAATAGTTGGAAAATAATTTATTTTTCATATTTATTGATTTTTGTTTGATATGCATGTCGTAGGCTAGGAAAATTCCTCATTTTCAAATTATTAAGTGGGAGAGGGAATTTTTTTTAATTCCCACGGCCTCCATTACGATTTGACAAGTGATGCAAACAAACTTGCGCGTCGGCTCTGAGTGCCTTCCACCCCATCGAATGAGTTTGTTTGCGGATCACAAGGTCAAATATGGTTATAGGCAATTATCAAGGAGCGTGTGTACTTCCCCATCGGAAGGCACATAACTCGAGATAAATACTTGGTACCGAGTAATGGTGAACACTTAGATACAAATATAAGTATCCTCCCCATCGGAGTCACTGCTTTTATTTGTAGGGCCAAAGAGGAACCAACTATTAATTTTACTTGTCAAAAAGTTAGGTTGGCAATATAGTAAAATTAATGGGTAAAACCTCCTCTTACAAATGTAGAATTCGTATAGGTCCACACTATCGTGGCATACGATATTCTCGGTGTTTAGAGGTGTTGGTTGATTTTAAAAATTTATTGTTTGAGGAATCAATAATTTTTTGAAATCTAATGTTTTGATTTATGTGATTCTTAGGTTTTCTTTCAAAATGACTTTCAACCCACTTGCTGTGATACTGAAAGAGAACAAACTTACTGGACTCAACTATGTAGATTGGAAGAGGAATCTAGACATTGTCTTGACTACTGAGGAATACAAATATGTACTCCTCGAAGAGTGCCCTCCCAAGCCTGCAGATGATTCTGGGGAAAAGGAGAGAGAGAGCTATAGGAAGTGGATCAAGGCCGATGAGATGGCACGGTGTTACATTTTGGCATCTATGTCAAATGTACTCCAACATCAGCATCAAGCCATGCCCACTGCTTATGATATAATGCTCAATCTCATGGAGCTTTTCGGACACCAGAATCAGGCTGCTAGGCAGGAAGCCATGAGGAACTTGATGATGACCACGATGATCGAGGGAACACCCGTGAGGGATCATGTTCTCAAGATGATGGCTCATTTGAATGAGCTGGAGGTCCTTAGAGCTGAGATTGATGGGGAAACCCAAGTCGATATCATACTCCAGTCTCTACCTAGGAGTTTTGAGCAGTTTCGCCTGAACTACAACATGAACAAGAGGTTGTATTCGTTGGCGAAACTTCTGATAGAACTCCAGGCGGCAGAGGGGCTATTTTGTCAGAGTGCTCAGGCACATGTCATGGTGACCCAAAAGGTTTCTACTTCAAAGCCGAAAGGCAAGAAGAAGAAGAAACAAACTGGGGTGAAGGTGGCGGGAGGTACTAAGGGAGGAGTGAAGAAACCTAAAGGCAAGTGCTTCACTTGTAAGTAGATGGGACACTGGAAGAAAGACTACCCCAACCGCAAGCAGAATAAAGGTATATCTTTTGGTCTAGTCGTTGAAACATGTTTAGCGGTGTTATCTACCAGCACCTGGTGTGTAGATACGGGAGCCACTGATCATATCTGCAATACTTTAAAGGGGTTCCAGGAAACCAGACGACTGGCTGAGGGGGAGATTACTGTGTACTTGGGTGATGCCATGAAAGTGGCGGCAGTTGCAATGGGAGATGTTCATTTATCTTTTGAGAAAAATAAACTTTTTGTTCTTAAGAATTGCCTTTATGTACCCTTATTTAGAAAGAATTTAATTTCAGTTTCTAAATTGTTTGTGGATGGATATTCTATTTCTTTTAATGACAGAGTTGTTATAAGAAGAGATAGGGGCATTATCTTTTCGGGTACATTGATAGAAAATTTGTACACACTTGAACCAAAACCTCCCACGATGCATATTGAAATTAATAACTCATCTTCTAATTCAAATAAGAGAAAAGAACCTTCGAAAATGAACCAAACATATCTTTGGCATCTTAGGCTTGGTCACATTAACCTAAGCAGAATTCAAAGGTTGATAGCTGATGGAGCTTTGGGTTCATTAGTGGTGGAGGATCTCCCAACCTGTGAATCTTGCTTGGAGGGTAAGATGACCAATAGGCCTTTTAAGGCCAAGGGGTATAGAGCCAAAGATGTGTTAGAATTGGTTCATTCTGATTTGTGTGGTCATATGTCTATCCAGGCTAGAAGTAGTTTCGAGTATTTCGTCTCTTTTATAGACGATTACTCGAGATATGGATACATTTACCTGATGCACTGCAAGTCTGAATGCTTTGACAAGTTCAAAGAATTCAAGGATGATGTGGAGAAACGTCAAGGTAAAAGTATCAAGACACTACGATCTGATCGTGGTGGTGAGTACCTCTTGGGAGAGTTTAAGAACTACTTATCAGAGGCTGGGATTCAATCCCAAATCATTGCACCTGGCACACCCCAGTCGAATGGTGTAGCAGAGCGAAGGAATAAGACTCTTATGGAGATGGTTAGATCGATGATGAGTTATTCTAAGTTGCCAGATTCGTTCTGGGGATATGCTCTAGATACGGCGGTGTACATTCTGAACTTGGTTCCATCTAAATCAGTGCCTTCTACTCCCACAGAATTGTGGACTGGGCGAAAGCCTAGTCTAAGACATATTCGGATATGGGGGAGTCCAGCACATGTGCTGAAGGCAGATGCTGGTAAGTTGGAACCTCATACAGAAGTCCGCATGTTGGTTGGCTATCCCAGGGGAACAAAGGGTGGATTGTTTTATAGTCCTAGAGATCAGAGGGTGATCGTTAGCACGAACGCCAGATTTCTAGAGGAAGACTATGTGATGAGCGACAAGCCCAAGAGTTAAATTGTTCTGGAGGAGTTAAAAGGGAAAGTCACTTCTTTAGTACCACCGGTACAAGAGGATATACCACATGTCACTGCACCGCGTGTCACAGAGGATACACAGATGATACCTCGTCGTAGTGGGAGGGTTGTGAGATAGCCTGATAGATTCATGCTCTTGGGAGAATCTTCTGATTTGGTCCCTACCGAACATGAACCTGATCTCTGGACATATGACGAGGCAATTCAAGATAAAGATGCAGTATCTTGGCAAAGTGCAATGAATGCTGAGATTGAATCTATGGATTCAAATCAGGTCTGGGAGCTAGTAGAACCACCCGATGGTGTAAAAACCATTGGATGTAAGTGGATCTACAAGAGAAAGAGAGGAATAGATGGGAAGGTTGAGACCTTCAAAGCGAGGCTTGTTGCGAAGGGGTATACTCAGAAAGAGGGTATCGATTATGAGGAGACCTTTTCGCCGGTAGCCATGCTTAAGTCTATCCGGATTCTCTTATGTATAGCAGCTCATATGGATTATGAGGTGTGGCAGATGGATGTCAAGATAGCTTTCTTTAATGGAAGTCTTGAGGAAAACATCTACATGAAGCAACCAGAGGGATTCATTGCTAAAGGCAAAGAGCATCTTGTGTGTAAGCTTAATCGGTCCATTTATGGATTGAAGCAAGCTTCGAGGTCTTGGAACATCCGCTTTGATGAGGTAATCCAGTCTTATGGATTTATTCAAAGTCCGGATGAGTCTCGTGTATACAAGAGATGAGATGGAAATGTAGTGGTATTTCTTGTACTATACATAGATGACATTGTGTTGATTGGCAATAATATCAAGGTGTTATCGGACGTAAGGGTATGGTTGTACAAACAGTTTGATATGAAGGACTTGGGGGAGGTGGGACACATCCTTGGGATCAAGGTTATAAGGGATCGCAAGAAAAGGATGTTGTGCTTATCCCAAGCTTCATACATAGACACGATTATGGAGCATTTTAGCATGCAGAACTCCAAGAAGTGTTTTCTACCTTTCAGGGATGGAGTTCCTTTATCTAAGGTGATGTGTCCTAGATCATCTGAGGAGATAGAGGAGATGAAGGCGGTTCCTTATGCTTCGGCAGTAGGAAGCCTCATGTATGCAATGCTCTGTACAAGACCAGATATCTTCTTTGCCGTGGGCATGGTCAGTAGATATCAGAGTAATACAGGACAGGGATATTGGACTGCGGTAAATCATATATTGAAGTACCGGAGAAGGACTAGGGATTATATGCTGGTTTACCGGGCAGACCAATTACTCTCTGTGGGTTACACGGATTCTGACTTCCAATCTGATACGGATAACAGTAAGTCTACCTCAGGTTTTGTGTTTACTTTGGGAGGTGGAGCCATTGTATGGAGGAGTGTCAAGCAGAAGTGCGTGGCGGACTCCACCATGGAAGATGAGTATGTGGTGGCCTCTGAGGCGGCCAAAGAAGTTGTATGGTTCAAAAACTTTCTGATGGACTTGGATGTGATTCCTAGTTTGCCCAGAACTATCACAATATTTTGTGATAATAGTGGTGCAATTGCAAACTCGAAGGAACCACGAGCCCATAAGGCTAGTAAACACATAGAGCGCAAGTACCACCTGATACGAGAAATCGTAAAGAGAGGAGAAGTTGTTGTGGCCAAGATTGCATCGGAGGATAACCTGACAGATCCTTTCACTAAGGCCCTTCCGGTGAGAGCTTTTGATAGGCATGTGGAGGGAATGGGAATCAGATGTATGGCAGTTTAACGACAGCATAGTCTTTTAGAAGAAGTGGAAGATTATAGAGATGTATACTGAAAAGTCTATCTCTTGTATGAACATCTTTATTTTGAAATAAGAATCACATGATCATTTTTTGCATATTTTTATGGTTATGCAATATTGTCTAATACTTTACATTGTAGATAACATGGTGTGTGATGTCACACGGGAGATCATGTTATCGGCCCCTTTGATAAGTATAAGTTCATGCTCACAACCGAGATAGCTTTGGACAAACCATCGGAATGGTTGTAGTGTGATTTGGTATTGGTTTGTCTTGACCATAGAATCACACTAGTGCACTATGTGTGTATTGAGCAGGACCGACTTAGAGGTGATTCGATTTATTGCTCACTACATAATCGAATTTCACCTCAGATATTATATTGTACATACTATTAATCCTGATATAATAATGGACACATATACTTAATACTCATCTCTTTGATTTACCAATGGGCGAGATTTATAGATTAAATCGATAGGCTCGGTAAGTTGGGAGATGATATTATTTATATGGTGTGCCATTGATTATAGGAGGAAACCGTGTCCTATATATTAGGATGATGATGTCCCCTTGAGGAGCTCATAAGGTTCATCATGTAAACCCTGCAGGTGGACTTGGTCCGGCATGATGAAAAGGTTGAGTGGTACTACTCATGGAGTTAGATGTGGATTAATTAATGGTCAGTAAATTAATTAATCGACGGGCATTCGAGATCTTAAACATGGGGAGAAAATTTACAAATAATATATTGAGCTCATATTATCATATGGGGTTGGTGAGATAGATCAATGATGATCCTTTAGTGGATTGGATCATCATTAGTGGATCGGACTTTATGTGGGCTTGATCCATGGGTGGCCAAGATCCAACTCCTCCTCATGGTCCCTAATGTAGCCTATTAACACCTCATGAAGCTTAGATCCAATGGATAGAAACAAAATTCTAAGATCCATAGGTAGAGATTAAATCTCTAAGATCCGACGGTTGAGATTAAATCTCTAGATTTGACGGTTGAGATTTAATCCCTAGAACCAATGGAGGAGATTAAATCATGACTTATCCCTAACTCTATAAAAGGATGGCAAGGGGGTTGGCGTGAATAAACATCCATGAGACCTAGGGTTTTGGGCGGCAAGAGAGCAATCCTAGTTGAGATAGGATTAGGGTTAGGGTTTGGAGGCTTGGGCGACACCAAATTAGGAAGGCTTTGCTTTCTTCTTCTTTCTTCATTGGCCGGCATCCAGCAGCTCATCCAGCCCCTTTCCAACCTTGGCCGGTAGCCAAAGCTTCTCTTCTCCCTCTCCTTAGGTGGTGGAAACAAGATATAGGGCTTTCTCTTGGTGTTTTGGCTGATTCCACCACAAACTCCTCCTCCTAGTTGGCCGGCGGTAAGGATCTTATTTTTTCCTTGTTGGTTGGTTTTAGGGAGGAGAAGAACATTGTTTCTATTCTTCCTCTTACTTTGAAAGAGCAAGGAAGGAAGATTTGTGATCTAGGAGCTTCGACTTTTGGTAGATCGTCGCCCACACGACGTCCAAAAGGAGGAAGGTCATACATTAGAAGATCGAGAGGTATACCTATTCTTCTTTCTCTTTTTGTTACTTGCTTGTTTTTGTTTTTCAACTATGAGCATGGTATAAATCTGTATAGGGCTAAATAATACTTGGATCCCGAACATAAACACAAAAACCGGAGATCCGGACATCGTCTATTCTGCGGTTACTCGTATAATAGAGGATGGTCGCTTGAACAACTAGTTTGTTCAAGTGACCTCTCTAAACGAATATCACGAAGATGGCTTGGTTGTTTGGGCAATCCCTTTTGTCTAGGATTAAATTTTTAATCCGGGGACATCGAAGGGATCGCAATGATCAAACGACCGAGGTGAAGTGGGAAGCGAAGTTTCCCCTCACAGACTCAATAAGAAAAACCCTTCATAAGGTTCATCATGTAAAGCCTGTAGGTGGACTTGGTCCGGCATGATGATAAGGTTGAGTGGTACTACTAATGGAGTTAGATGTTGATTAATTAATTGTCAGTAAATTAATTAATTGACAGACATTCGAGATCATAAACACGGGGAGATATTTGTACAATTAATATATGGAGCCCATATTTATTTATGGGGTTGGTGAGGTAAATCAATGATAATCCTCTAGTGGAATGGATTATCATTAATGGATCGGATTTTATGTGAGTCGGATCCATTGGGTGGCCAAGATCCAACTCCTCCTCATGGTCCCTATTGTAGCCTATTAAAACCCGCATGATGTCCAAATCTGACTGTGGAGAATAAATCCCTAAATCCGACGGTGGACAATAAATCTCTAGATCTTACTGTGGAGATTAAATCTCTAGATCTGACGGTGGAGATTAAATCTCTAGATCTGACGGTGGAGATTAAATCTCTATATCCGACGATGGAGATTGAAAGGAGGCTTAAACCTAGCTCTATAAAAGGAGGGCTAAGGTCTTGGCCGGTGAGATATCCAATTAGGGTTACGGTTTTTGGAGTTGGCTTGAGAGAAGAGGTGGTCGGCAACCCTAGGTTGTTCTTCTTCCTATTGGGCGGCGACAACCTTAGGTTTTGACTCTTCTTGGCCGGCGGTGCCTCACCCTCTCTCTCTCTATATTGGCCGGCGACTCCTCCCTCTCTCTCTCTCTCTTTGGCCGGTGGAAACCTTTCTTCAAGGTTGGTCGGTGCTCATTCATCCTCTCCTTGGCTGGCGGCAACATCAAGTTCCTTGGCTTGGTGGTCAGTTCTAGATAGGAGAAGATGTTTTGTTTTATTCTTCGCTTTGTTCGGAGCGCGCAAGGAAGTGAAGAACGAGATCTAGGAGGCTTCAACTTTTGGAAGATCGTCGCCCACATGACGTCCAAAAGAGGAAGGACATACAATAGAAGACCTAGAGGTAAACAAGAGGTATAATTCTTCTTTAAGTATGTTCTCTTATTCTATGCAAATTGCATGTATTGTATGTGGCTAATTTACTCGGACCCCGAAGACAAACACAAAATTGACGATTCGTACATCGTCTATTCCGTGGCTAATCGAAGATAAGAGGTGGGTTGCTTGAGCAACAAGTTTGTTCAAGTGACCACTCTATTCGAATAGCACGACGATGGATTGATTGCATGGCAATCTCTCTTTGTCAAGGATTATTTTTTTAATCCAGAGACGCAGATGGGATCGCCATGCACTAGCGACCGAGGTGGGAAGCGAAGCTTCGGATCCACCCTTCACCAGGATCATGCACAGTGAAATAAAGTGAATAAAATAATTTTTATTTCATCAAAGATATCCCTTAGGGGCTAGGAATCCTTGCTATTGACATAATCTCATGCTAATAAAGGAGAAGAGAAGATTCATACCTTCGAGATTCTTATTGAATCTATCGAAACCACGAGCAAGACCAACAGACCTTGCCTCTATCAGTATCCACATCGGGATCACATGAGACAACTCCTCAAGAAATGAGTCTTTGTCTCCGATTGGTGATAGCCAACTAGTGAAGACAAGAGAGGGAAAGAGAGAGGAGAAACACGGCTACCAAGGAAGAAAACCTAAGATTAGAACATTGCCTCCAAAGATTATCAAGGAATTTATTTATATATCTCTTGATTAGGGCATCTAAGGAGGCTTAAACAGAACCTATCTTTCTATAATTATCCCATAATTAAGGTAATAACAACCCAAGAAGTTTCCATAAGAGAAATCTCCAAAAATGACAGAGCCGCGACATGACCGTGTGTCTTACACACGGCAAACCGTGCTTAAAAGGCATGAACATGCTGGGACACACGCCTTGCCGCGTGTCCTTCTCGGCACAACCTAGACTTTGGCCATTTTCGGCTAGAGCTAGGCACAACCCATGCTTGGTTAGGTACGACCATGTGAGGCTCTGTACATCCGTTTAACTTTGTTTAGGTGTGATATGGCCAAGATATGTCCGATAAGACCATAGGAGTTTCCATAGTATATGTATTTCACCTTCTTGGCTTGGTCCAACCAGATACATCTTCTCTCTCATTGAGAATCTTATTCTTATACTTGTTTCACGTCTCTAGATCACCGAGTGTGACCCAATATATTTTTGGCTATATTGTCCATTCATAATTAACCCCCTAATTAAGAATAGAACATGAGTGGCACTTAGCAGTACATCATGACCCTCAATTGATCGAAAAGTCTAAATCTACCCCAAAACATTTCTGAACCCTTTAACAGCTACAGTTGTTCATGCCTTATTACTTTCACTCATCCTATACCCACCTGGTTCAGGACATGGTCTATGTGTTTGTCCCCACTAGGCTGACTACGTCACATCTAGCCCAAGTTAGTTTCCTTGTCCTATAGATTCAAGTTACTCCTACGTCTTCCTAAGAAGACCATCTTCTTAACATGTTTACTTTTGCTAGAGACTTCTGAGTAACAATCCTGACAAGAGGTCTAGGGTATACATCTCTTTTATCAGGAGTGGTGAATCTTCTATAGGCTATTCAAACACCTTCGATCACTTTGGCTTATACCCAATCATCCTGGAGTTACACCTCTTATGGAGATGGCTGCGAAAAAGTCAAAGTATAAGGCGACATGACTAAGATGACTTGAATACGTCAAGTCTAAGGAAGCTCACACTGGAACTGCAAGGAGATCTTTAATGACATATAGAAATATATGAAGTCTCATAGCAGGTCACTCCAATGAACTAGTTATCATAACTAACATTGACATGTTCACTCTCAACATCCCTATGCTTCCATTCAGTGAGTACTGAATGCTTGGATAATCTAAGGAGCATAACATGTGCTAGTCTCACAGAATTGATGATGTCCATTCTCATCAATTCATCGACTAGGGATAGTTTCAATAGTTACATGATTACACATGATAAGATACCCACAAATCATGATCCAATCACAATTTCTTTCATGTCATGCATCGTATTGTGAACTTTAGTACATGAGTTTAAGATTCAATCAAATACATAGATTATGTATACTAAATAGTGAATTTTATTAATAACTTCTAAGATGATTGTCTTAGGACACCTCTCATTTGCATCACCTACAAGTGTTGATAATTTGCTAAAAAAACCTTGTTCAGCTAAAATCAACACTAGCAGTCAACTGAACAACCACCAATAGACTGGCTATATGCAGCAGTTGACTAGAATCTGCATTTGCAAAAATCGACATTTCAGAAATGAAATTTAAAAATGAATAAGGAATACTGTATGTTTTATAAAATCATGAAATTTCAAAAACATATTACTTATGCTAAATACAATTGGTGAAAAATAGTTTTATATTAAAATACCCATTAATTTGAAGAATTGAAATAAATTTCAAAAGCATTGAAACATTCAATGTTTTTGGATAACTTTGTGTCAATATTATCAATGGTGGTTTCTATCAAAAGATAGACTTTACCAAGGGTTTTCAAAATGATTTTGAAATAGTTTTCAAACCTTAATTTCAATCATGGTCTATGGGCTAGATGTCCATGACTTTTACATTAACTTTCTTCATGATTTATACATATGATTTGAAAGAGTTTTAGTTCATTTTGATGTACCATACAAGCACATGAACTTAACTCATTTTCAAGCATCTCACATGTGTCTAGAGTGTATCAATACACACACATGTCTTCTTATAGTTTTTGTGAGATGTAGAGTTGGTTTTTCCAAAATCTAAGGGTTTGTGCATTATTAACTAGGCATATCCATTTGATTCATTTATCTATGACATCAAATAATGTCATTTGTCCTTAGTTTCAATTTCAATAACCTTAATGCATGAATTATGATCATGACATAAATGATTGCATTAATTAAAATATTGGCTCATGATTCATGATGTAATGACATAATATAGATAAACCTAAGTATTAGCATGACATTTTAAATAATCATATTAAGTAAGATATCATGACATGACATATGGCAAACAAGGCATGGAAAATTTTATAAAGTAAAGGTATAGAAATACCTAATACTTAAAATCTAATTTGTCATTTCCTAGGATTAGGACCAAATTGCCATAATGCTTTAATCTCCCTTGAGTGTGCCAAAGTGTTGGAATGTATACTGAAAGTCAGGCTCTTTTTGTATGAACATTTTATTTTGAAATAAGAATCACATGATCATTATTTGCATTTTATATATTCATTATATATGTGTGCATATTGTCTAATATTTTACATTGTAGATAACATGGTGCTTGGTGTGGCACAGAAGATCATGTTATTAGTACCTTTTAAAATATAAGTAAAGGCTCACAACCAAGATGATTTTGGACAAACCATTGGCATGGTTGTAGTGTAGCTTGGTATTGTTTTATCTTGAACATAGAGTTACACTAGTACACTTAGGTGGAGCAGACCGACTTAGAGGTGATTTGATTTATTGTATCACTACATAATCAATCTGACTCTCGATATTATATTGTACATGCTCTTAATCCCGATATAATAACGGGCACATGTACTTAGTGTTTATTTCTTTGATTTACCAGTGGGTGAGATTTAGATGGATTAAATCAATATGCCCGTTAAGTTGGGAAATAATATTATTTACATGGTGTGCCGTTGATTATAGGAGGAAACCGTGTCCTATATATTAGGTTGATGATGTCCCCTTGAGGAGCTCATAAGGTTCATCATGTAAACCCAGCTGGTTGACTTAGTCAACATGATGATAAGGTTGAGTGGTACTACTCGAGGAATTAGATGTTAATTAATTGATGGTCAGTAAATCAATTAATTGACGGACATTCGATATCTTAAACATGGGGAGATTAATGTACAAATAATATATGGAGCCCATATTGATTTATGGGGGTTGGTGACGTAGTTCAATGATGATCCTCTAGTGGAATGGAACATTCGACGGTTGGGATGAAACCTTAGATCCGACGGTTGGGATGAAATCCTAGATCTGACGGTTGGGATGAAATCCTAGATCCGATGGTTGGGATTAAACCCTAGATCCGACGGTTGGGATAAAACCCTAGATCCGACGGTGGAGATTAAATCCCTAGATCCGACGGTGGAGATTAAAGGAGGCTTAAGCCCTATTCTATAAATAGATGCTTAGGGTTGGGCGGCAAGAAGGTTAAGAATTGGAATTAGGGTTTGGCTCATCCTCAAGTGGGCGGCTAGGGTTCATTGGGCGGCTAGGGTTTTGGAGCAAAGAAGTGGGCGGCAACCTCCTTCCTTCATGTTGATTGCCGGCGCCCATCCTCCTCCATCAACACTTGGTCGGCGCCCATCCTAGAGGTCTTTCCCTTCTTCCTTGGCCGGCGGTTCTCCTCCCATTGGTGGCCGGCTCTTTTCCTCCTCCCTATTCTCCAAAGTGGCCGGCGGCAACACCTCTTGAAGTTGGCCGGCGAATCATCCAATTGTTCCTTGACCGGCGGTTGCACCAAGTTCCGTAATTTGGTGGCCGGTTCTAGATAGGAAGGTATTTGTTGTTTCTTCTCTTTGTTCGCAGCAGACAAGGTAGAGAAGAAAGCGATCTAGAAGGCTTCTACTCGTGGAGGATCTTCGTCCACACGTCGTCCACGAGAAGGATAGGACATACGGTAGAAGATCGTGAGGTAAAAAGTTATTTTAACTTTATGTACAGATCTGAGCATGTTCTTATTTGTTTTTATTATGCATGTGTGTGTATGAATATATATTGTATAATCATGGACCCCGAAGACAAACACAAAAACCGGCGATCCATCCGTCGTCTCTTCCGCGGCTAACCAACTAGAAGAGTTGTGTTGCTTGAACAACTAGTTTGTTCAAGCGACCACTCAAGTTGTTAGCACGACGACGAATAGGTTGAGCTAAGGAAGCTCATCCCATCCGGATTAATTCTTTCATTAGTGAAAATTTTAATCCGGGGACATGGGAGCCAATGATCCTCCGATGCGGCCACCTAACAACTGGTATCAGAGCCATCGGTTTTCGGTTTTTTGTGTTTAGGATTCGGTTAATTTTTTATGTATTTTTCATATATTATATGTGCCGGATAATAGTAGGATATGCGTAGTTTAACTCTTTGGTTGCAAGCATAAGATCCGACTATTATGGCCATGTGTGTGTATGTGAATGGATGTGTGTAAAAATTTATTATTTGAATCCTCGGGGTTGACGAGGCTAGATTAGTATTTAATTTTTGTAATTAAATACGGCATTGTTTAGCCGATCATTTTAGTTTACTTTCGATCTAGACTATTTGTACACTCCTTCGTGGAGTATAGGATCGATGGATGTAAATAAAATGATTTATCTCGGCTCGAAACTCTTTGGTGACTTGCGCACGGGAAAAGATGGAGCGGACGAGGTGGCGACACGACGGGATGCATATTGGAGGACAATGCCATAATAGTTGGAAAAATTCTGTTTTTTCCATATTTATTGCTTATTTGTTTTATATGCATGTTGTGTATGATTTAAAATTCCTCATTTGCAATTTACTAAGTGAGAGAGGGACATTTTAATTAATTCCCGCGGCCTCCATTACAATTTGACGTGTGATGCAACAAACTTGTGTGTCGGCTCTGAGTGCCTTCCTCCCTGAGGATGGGTTTGTTTGCGGATCACTAGGTCAAGTAATGGTTATAGGAAATTATCCAGGAGCAAGTGTACTTCCACATAGGTAAGGCACATAATCCAAAATAATTCCCTTAGTATCGTGTAATGGTGCACACTTAGATACAAATAAAAGTATCCTCCCCATAGGAGTCACTGCTTTTATTTGTAGGGCCAAAGAGGAACCAGCTATTAATTTTATTTGTCGGAAATAAAGGTTGACAAGATAATAAAATTAATGGGTAAAACCTCCTCTTACAAATGTAGAATTCGTATACGTCCACACAGAGTGGCATGCGACATTCTCGGTGATTTGAGGTGTTAGTTGATTTCAGGATTTTATTGTTTTGAGGAATCAATAATTTTTGAAATCTAATATTTTGATCATTGTGATTTTTAGGATTTTCAAATGGCTTTCAACCCACTTGCTGTGATTTTAAAAGAAAACAAACTTACTGGTCCAAACTACATTGATTGGAAAAGAAACCTGGATATTTTCTTAACTGCGGAGGAGTACAAATTTGTACTCTTCGAGGTCTGTCCTCCTAAGCCCACCGATAACTCTGATGAAAAGGAGAAAGAACGTTATAAGAAATGGATCAAGGCAGATGAGATGGCACGGTGTTACATTTTGGCATCTATGTCAAATGTCTTTGCAACATCGACATCGAGGCCATAGCTGACATGACATGATGTTCAATCTCAAGGAACTTTTGGACATCGAGTAGAGGCGGCTAGCGAGGAGGCTATGAGAAACTTGATGGCGACCTCCATGATCGAGGAACACCGTTAGGATCATGTTCTCAAGATGATGGCTCATCTTAATGAGATGGAAGTCCTAGGATTTGAGATCGATGGGAAACCCAGTCGATATCATTCTCGATCTCTGCCTAGGAGTTTTGAGTAGTTCGCCTCAACTACAACATGAACAAAGGTTGTATTCGTTGGCGGAGCTTCGAGAACTCAAGCGGCGAGAGGGCTTTTTGTCGAGTGCTCAAGCCATGGTCGCTCGAAGGTTTCTTCCTCTAAACCAGAAAGGTAAGAAGAAGAAGAAGCAAGGTGGAGTGAAGAAGGTGGCAGGACCTCGGCGAGGAGTGAAGAAGCCGAAGGCAAGTGCTTCACTTGCAAGACTAGACATTGGAAAGGCGGATGTCCTCGCCCGAAAGAACAAAGGTATATCTTCTTGTTTAGTTGTTGAAACATGTTTAGCGGTGTTATCTACGATTGCACGGTGTGTAGATCTGAGAGCCATGATCATGTCGCAATACTTTGCGGGGTTCGAAACCCGACGACTAGCTAAGGAGAGATTTAGTCTTCATGGGCAATGCTTCAAAGGTGGCGGCTATTGCAGTGGGAGACGTTTATTTATCTTTTGATAGGAATAAAGTTTTGGTTTTAAGAAATTGTCTTATGTACCTACTTTTAGAAAGAATTTAATTTCAGTTTCTAAATTGTTTATGGATGGATATTCTGTTTCTTTTAATGACAAAGTGGTTATAAAGAGGAATAGGGAGATTATCTGTTCTGGTACATTGGTTGGCAATTTATATACTCTTGAACCAAAAACTCCCACGATGCATATAGAAATCAATAACTCATCTTCTAAGTCTAATAAGAGAAAAGAACCTTCGCAAATGAACCAAACATATCTTTGGCATCTAAGGCTTGGTCATATTAACCTAAGCAGAATTCAAAGGTTGATAGCTGATGGAACTTTGGGTTCATTAGTGGTGGAGGATCTCCCAACCTGCGAATCTTGCTTGGAAGGTAAAATGACCAAGAGGCCTTTCAAGGCCAAGGGGTATAGAGCCAAAGATGTGTTGGAAATGGTTCATTCTGATTTGTGCGGTCCTATGTCTATCCAGGCAAGAGGTGGCTTTGAATACTTCGTCTCATTTATAGACGATTATTCAAGGTATGGATACATTTACTTGATGCGCCGCAAGTCTGAATGCTTTGACAAGTTCAAAGAATTCAAAGGTGATGTGGAGAAACCGTCGAGTAAAAGTATCAAGATATTACGATCTGATCGTGGTGGCGAGTACCTCTTGGGAGAGTTTAGGAGTTACTTATCGGCTGAGATTCAATCCCAATTATCACTTTAGCACACCCAGTAGAATGGTGTGGCGGAGGCGAAGGAATAGGACTCTTATGGAGATGGTCGGATCGATGATGAGTTATTACGAGTTACTGTTTAGATTCGGGGTATGCTCTTTGGATCTGACAATGTACACTCTGAACTTGGTTCCATCTAAATCAGTACCTTCTACCCCTGTAGAATTGTAGACTGGGCGAAAGCCTAGTCTGAGACATATTCGAATATGGGGGAGTCCAGCACATGTGATGAAAGCTGATGCTGGTAAGTTGGAACCTCGTACAAAAGTGTGCATGTTTGTTGGCTACCCTAAGGGAACGAAAGGTGGTTTGTTTTATAATCCTAGAGATCAGAGGGTGATCGTTAGCACGATGCATATTTCTAGAGGAGGATTATGTAATGAACCACAAGCCCAAGAGTAGGATTGTTCTTGAGGAGTTGGCGGGGAAGTCCCGACTTGATTACCAGGTACAGAGAGAGACACCACAAGTCAACGCACAGCGTGTCACAGAGCATACACAGGAGGCACCTCGTCATAGTGGGAGGGTTGTTAGACAACCCGAGAGATTCATGTTTTTGGGAGAGTCTTCGGACTTAGTCCCTGGTGAACATGAACCTGATCCCTGGACATATGACAAGGCAATCCAAGATAGAGATGCGGTATCTTGGCAAAGTGCAATGAATTCAGAGATAGAATCTATGGATTCTAATCAGGTCTGGGAGCTAGTAGAGCCACCCGATGGTGTAAAAACCATTGGATGCAAGTGGATCTACAAGAAAAAGAGAGGAGTAGATGGGAAGGTTGAAACCTTCAAAGCTAGGCTTGTTGCGAAAGGGTATACTCAGAAAGAGGGTATCGATTATGAGGAGACCTTTTCGCCGGTAGCTATGCTTAAGTCTAGCCGGATTCTCTTATCTATAGCTGCTCATATGGATTATGAGATTTGGCAGATGGATATCAAGACAGCTTTCCTTAACGGAAGTCTTGAGAATAACATCTATATGCGGCAACCAGAGGGATTCATTGCTAAAGGCAAAGAGCATCTTGTATGTAATCTTAATCGGTCCATTTATGGATTGAAGCAATCTTCTAGATCTTGGAACATCCGTTTTGATGAGGTAATCCAGTCATATGGATTTATTCAAAGTCCGGATGAGCCTTGTGTATACAAGAGATGTGACGGAAATGTAGTGGTGTTTCTTGTACTATACGTAGATGACATTTTGTTAGTTGGCAACAATATCAAAGTGTTATCAGACGTAAGGGTATGGTTGTCCAAACAGTTTGATATGAAGCACTTGGGAGAAGTAGGACACATCCTTGGGATCAAAGTTATAAGGGATCACAAGAAAAGGATGTTGTGCTTATCTCAAGCTTCATACATTGACACTATCCTTGCTCGTTTTAGCATGCAGAACTCCAAGAAAGGTTTCCTACCTTTCAGGCATGGAGTTTCTTTATCTAAAGAGATGTGTCCCAAAATATCAAAGGAGATAGAGGACATGAAGGCGGTTCCTTATGCTTCGGTAGTAGGAAACCTTATGTATGCTATGCTATGTACGAGACCGGATATCTGCTTTGCCGTGGGCATGATTAGCAGATATCAGAGTAATCCTGGATAGGGACATTGGACTGCAGTAAAGCATATATTGAAGTACCTGAGAAGGACTAGGGATTATATTTTGGTTCTGCAGGCGGATCAATTAGTCACATGGGTTACATTGATTTCCAATCGAGATAGGGACAAGAGTAAGTCTACCTCGGGGTTTGTGTTTACTTTTGGAGGTGGAGCCATAGTATGGAGGAGTGTCAGCGAAATCGTGGCGGACTCTACCATGGAAGTGAGTATGTGGCGACCTCAGGCGACCAAAGGAAGTTGTATGGCTCGGAACTTCTTGATGGACTTGGATGTGATTCTGGTTTGCCCGAACTATCACAATTTATTGTGATAATAGTAGTGCGATTGCAAACTCGAAGGAACCACGAGCCCATAAAGCGAGTAAACACATAGGCGCAAGTACCACCTCACGAGAGATCGTAAGCGAGGAGAAGTTCTTGTATGCCAAGATTGCATCGAGAGGATAACTGGCGGATCCATTCACTAAGGCCCTTCGTGAGCGTTTGATAGGCATGTGGAGGACATGGGGATCAGATGTATGGCAGAGTGATGACAGCATAGTCTTTTAGTATAAGTGGGAGATTGTTGGAATGTATACTGAAAGCCTAGCTCTTTTTGTATGAACATTTTATTTTGAAATAAGAATCACATGATCATTATTTGTATTTTATATATTCATTATATATATGTGCATATTGTCTAATATTTTACATTGTAGATAACATGGTGCTTGGTGTGGCACAGAAGATCATGTTATCAGTACCTTGTAAAATATAAGTAAAGGCTCACAACCAAGATGGTTTTGGACAAACCATTGGCATGGTTGTAGTGTAGCTTGGTATTGTTTTATCTTGAACATAGAGTTACACTAGTACACTTAGGTGTATTGAGTAGGACCGACATAGAGGTGATTCAATTTAGTACTGACTACATAATTGAATCAGACCTCGGATATTATGTTGTACATGCTCTTAATCCCGATATAATAACGGGCACATGTACTTAGTATTTATT
Source organism: Wurfbainia villosa (assembly GCA_025175895.1). Taxonomy (NCBI): domain Eukaryota; kingdom Viridiplantae; phylum Streptophyta; class Magnoliopsida; order Zingiberales; family Zingiberaceae; genus Wurfbainia; species Wurfbainia villosa. The sequence goes on from CM045989.1 coordinate 41,298,033, forward strand.
TCTTTGATTTACATTAAGGTGAATTTGAATGTTAAATTAATATGCCCGTTAAGTTGGGAAATAATATTATTTACATGGTGTGCCGTTGATTATAGGAGGAAATCGTGTCCTATATATTAGGTTGATGATGTCCCCTTGAGGAGCTCATAAGGTTCATCATGTAAACCCAGCTGGTTGACTTAGTCAACATGATGATAAGGTTGAGTGGTACTAATCGAGGAATTAGATGTTAATTAATTGATGGTCAGTAAATCAATTAATTGACGGACATTCGATATCTTAAACACGGGGAGATTAATGTACAAATAATATATGGAGCCCATATTGATTTATGGGGGTTGGTGAGGTAGTTCAATGATGATCCTCTAGTGGAATGGAACATCATTGTGTGGTTCGGATCCATCGGGTGGCCAAGACCCAACTCCTCCTTATGGTCCCTATCGTAGCCTAATATAATCCTTGTGAAGTTTAGATCCAAGAATGTAAAACAAAACCTAGAACCAACGGTTGGGATTAAATCCCTAGATCCGATGGTTGGATGAAACCCTAGATCCGACGGTTGGGATGAAACCTTAGATCTGACGGTTGGGATGAAATCCTAGATCTGACGGTTGGGATTAAACCCTAGATTCGACGGTTGGGATAAAACCCTAGATCCGACGGTGGAGATTAAATCCCTAGATCCCACGGTGGAGATTAAAGGAGGCTTAAGCCTTATTCTATAAATAGATGCTTAGGGTTGGGCGGCAAGAAGGTTAAGAATTGGAATTAGGGTTTGGCTCATCCTCAAGTGGGCGGCTAGGGTTCATTGGGCGGCTAGGGTTTTGGAGCAAAGAAGTGGGCGGCAACCTCCTTCCTTCAAGTTGATTGCCGGCGCCCATCCTCCTCCATCAACACTTGGCCGGCGCCCATCCTAGAGGTCTTTCCCTTCTTCCTTGGCCGCCGGTTCTCCTCCCATTGGTGGCCGGCTCTTTTCCTCCTCCCTATTCTCCAAAGTGGCCGGCGGCAACACCTCTTGAAGTTGGTCGGCGAATCATCCAATTGTTCCTTGATCGGCGGTTGCACCAAGTTCCGTAATTTGGTGGTCGGTTCTAGATAGGAAGGTATTTGTTGTTTCTTCTCTTTGTTCACAGCGCACAAGGTAGAGAAGAAAGCGATCTAGAAGGCTTCTACTCATGGAGGATCTTCGCCCACACGTCGTCCACGAGAAGGATAGGACATACGGTAGAAGATCGTGAGGTATAAAGTTATTTTAACTTTATGTACAGATCTGAGCATGTTCTTATTTGTTTTGATTATGCATGTGTGTGTATGAATATATATTGTATAATCATGGACCCCGAAGACAAACACAAAAACCGGCGATCCATCCATCGTCTCTTCCGCGGCTAACCAACTAGAAGAGTTGTGTTGCTTGAACAACTAGTTTGTTCAAGCGACCACTCAAGTTGTTAGCACGACGACGAATAGGTTGAGCTAAGGAAGCTCATCCCATCCGGATTAATTCTTTCATTAGTGAAAATTTTAATCCGGGGACATGGGAGCCAATGAGCCTCCGATGCGGCCACCTAACACAAACTCCCAACTTGGTACACTATTGACTCTAACTTATTTGTGCCAATTATATCAATTTCCAAGCTCCATATTTTCTATTGCCACATCCCAAAATCTCTTAAAATATAATTCTTATCTCATTTCCAAGGTATCATTTTACCTTGAAAATGCCCTAAAGTTTCAACTCTACCATGGTTCAGTTTACTACCCATCCCTTTAAGATTGACACACCCTATACCCAGCTAGCGTGAAGGGATCACACTCCTAGGAATTTAAAACCTATTGAAGCTCCTTGGGTTTACTATGTACTCACTAGGGATAACATCTTTTAGTACCTTTTTAATTGTTGGGATGTATACTGAAAGTCTAGCCTTTGTATGAACATCTTCATTTTGAGATGAGAATCACATGATCATTGTTTACATTTTATATTTATGCATATTGTCTGATATGTTACATTGTAGATAACATGGTATGTGATGTCGCACAAAAAATCATGTTATCAGTTCCTTGTAGAGTATAAGTAGAGGCTCACAACCAAGATGGTTTTGGACACACCATTGGCATGGTTGTAGTGTGATTTGATATTGATTTATCTTGACCATAGAATTACACTAGTACACTTTGTGTGTATTTAGCAGGACCGATTTAGAGGTGATTCAATTTATACTGACTATATAATTGAATAGGACCTCAGATATTATGGTGTACATGCTTTAATCCCTATATAATAATAGGCACATGTAGTTAATATTTATTTCTTTGATTTACCAATAGGCGAGATTTATGTGTTAAATTGATAGGCCTGGTAATTTGGGAAATAATATTATTTACATAGTGTGCCATTAATTATAGGAGGAAATCGTGTCCTATATACTAGGATGATGATGTCCCCTTGAGGAGCTCATAAAGTTCATCATGTAAATCCTGCAGGTGGACTTGGTCCAACATGATGATAAGGATGAGTGGTACTACTCATGGAGTTAGATATTAATTAATTAAATTGTCAGTAATTTAATTAATTAATGGACATTCGATATCTTAAATACGGGGAGATATTTTGTACAAATAATATGTGACGCCCATATTTAATTATGGGGGTTGGTGAGGTAGACCAATGATGATCCTCTAGTGGAATGGATCATCATTAATGGATCGGGTTTGTGTGGTTCAGATCCATTGGGTGTCCAAGATCCAACTTTCTCATGGTCCCTATTGTAGCCTATTATAAATACCTCATGATGCCTATATCTATATAAGGATGTGGAGAGCCTTGGGCGACAAGGGTTTTGGCTAGGGTTTGGAGTTGGCGTTGGAAAGGCTTGGGCGACAAGGAGATAGGAGGTGTGCTAGGGTTTTGTCCCTTTGGTCGGTGGCACAAGAGGGTATAGGGTTTCCTTTTACTTCTTTCTCTCTTGGCCACCGCACCCTCCTCTTCCCCTAGGGCTGGCGACGCCATATTCTTCCTCTCCTTTGGCCGGCGGCAAAAAGAGAGTTCTCTTGGCCGGCACACCCTCTCCCTCTCCTTAGGGCCGGCGAACACCAAGCGTGGTGGTTGGTGGTCGACGTAAGCAAGGAGAAGAAGGGAGTTTGTTCTTCCTTTGTTTCGAGCGAACAAGGAAGGGAAGACATGCGATCTAGTAGGCTTCGACTCTTGGAAGATCGTTGCCCACACGACGTCCAAGAGAAGGATAGGAATATAATAGAAGATCAAGAGGTATAATAAGAGGTATAATCTTGTTTAACTTTGATTAGTGTTCTTTTGTATTTTTGTATGTCATTGATTAACATGGACCCCGATAATAAACACAATAATAGACAATCCGTATATCATCTATTCCGTGGCTAATCGAGGAAAATAGTTAGGTAGCTTGAACAAGTTTGTTCAAGCGACCACTCAAATCGAATAGCACGTTGATGAAATGGTTACTTTGGTAATCCATTTGTGTCCAGATTAGTTTTTTTTATTCGAGGAGGTGTGATAGGATCGCCATGCATGAGCTACCGAAGCGGGAAGCAATTTTCCTTACACTAATGACCCTCTTAGGCTTGATAGCCTTGATTATTTTGGTCTTATCTAGGTCAACTCTAAGGATGACTTCCCATGTGACCTTCTTAGTGACTTTCTTAGGCTCCTTGTAAACCTTAGCCACTAGACCCCTAGCATGGTCAACCTTAGAGATAACTTCCCTAGTGTCCTTGACTTTCCTTGACCTATGGTTAGTTCCATAGTTAAATGGAACATTGTGGGAGGATTGCATGATCTTCTTGGACATAGGTTTGTGACCCAAACCTTTCTTGTCCTTAGTTGGTTCCTTCCTACCAAGACCTAGACCTTGTCCATTTGAACCTTGAATCATATTTTCTATTCTTTTTAAGGTCTTTTCCAATTTCTCATGCTTTGACTTCAAAGCTTGATTTTCTTTCTCCATGGCAGTTGACTGCTCAATCTAATAATCGACTGCCCAATGATGGCAATCAGCTTCCAAGGCTATTTGTGGCAGTCGAACACCAGTCAACTCATAGCAGTCGACTGGTTATAATCCCAGTCGACTGCCCAGAGTCAACTCAGCAGTCAAGTGTCAAAACACTTGACCAATCGACTGGTCCAAAGCCCTAGTTGACTGATAACCTCAACCATGATGTTTAACCCCAAGTATGATGCCCTCATACTTGATAGACCACCCTTAGCCTAGACCTAAGCCTTCTAGCCACCTCCATCAGCCTCACGCCTATCGGATCCCTCCAAGTTATCCATGACTTGTTCATCCATACGCTAGCCTTCAGGTGCTTCCATCGGCTATTGTCATGCTAAGCTGGTCTATACTGCCAAGACACATTTTGGCTTACATTGCCAAGACTACCGTTTGGACTTTACGCCGCCACACCATTGGACTTATGCTGCCAAGACTCCACCCTTGGACTTTATGCCACAAATATCAACCCTTAGACTTCCCAATTGCCAAGTGACCATGACTTGGACTTTCCTTGTCAACCCATGTTAGACTTTCCAATTACCAAGACTCAAGCTTGGACTTTCCCTTGCCAAAACCCATGCTTGGACTTTCCATGCCAAGTGTCCCACATGGACTTTTCATGCCAAGTACCCATGACTTGGACTTTCCCATGCCGAGTGTCCAACTTGGACTTCTCTATTATGGTCAACCCAAGCCAACCATCTAGTCAACCCATTGTCTAACAATGGTCAACTCCTTGGTCAAACATCAAAATACTACTCGAGTCCAACTCGAGTCTGGTCAATCGTGATCTGAGCTGATTCCATCAACAAAATTGATTTAAGGACTATGACATGATTTGAAATCCCATATATAAGGCAATCAAATAGTGTTGCCTTAGAAAAATGCATGAGACCTTAGTTTAGGATGAACAAAACCCACATCTCATATTACATTGACATGTGTGTGTATTCATACCCCCTAGACAATGTGAGATGCTAGGAAATGAGTTAAGTTCAAAGTTCATAGTTCTTGCATCTAGATGAACTCAAACTCATCTTATACCATGGATGAATCATGAGGAAAGTTTATCTACAAGTCATGTGCATTAAGCCCATAGACCATGGTTCAATATAAGGTTTTTAAATCATTTTGAAAAACCTTGGTGCAATTTATCTTTTGATAGAACTGACCATTGAAGAAGTTGAAACTAAGTAGGCTCAAAACATTGAAGTTATCTTTGTTTTTGAACTTTGTATCAATCTCACTATTTTATGGATATTTTATTTTTCAAATATTTTCACCCATAATGATTGACATAAGTATTATCCGTATGAAGTTTCATTATTTTTAAAATTAAGTATAATTACTTATGTATTTCCAAATCTCATTTTCTGAACTTGATTTATGCACTTGCAGAAATCAGTCGACTGCCATGGATGGCAGTCTACTGGAGTCAAGTGTAGTCGACTACTAATGCTGATTTTGGGTAAACAATGATGTTTAGCTCATGTTTCAGCTATGTTAGGCTATCCTAACTACTCCTACCCCTAGGATATGCTTTGGAAAGAATTATAAAGGGTGAAAATTCATTGGATATGGATTAGGAGAGTTGTTTAGGGTGCGTATCAATTTTAAGGTGTGTGAAAGTTCAATTTTAAACTTTTGCCCTTTATTTTGATGGTTTAGTGTATCTATAGGCTTAGGGACTCTCTAAGGACATTGTTGCTACAATGGTCAAGGGAGAGTAAGCCTTTAGGGGGGTGGTTATCCATCATGGGATGATGGATGTGTTTTTCCTCATAAGGGAGAGTTTGAAGGATTGCCTCTCTTTAGTGATATGGGACTTATCACTAGGAAGAGTGAAGGCATCCAAGATGTTTTTGGACCAAGGGGGAGATTGTAAGATCTCATTATGATATGAGACATTGATACCCTTGGGGAGAGCCTTTTTGATGTATATAAAAAAGGGAGAGAATTTGAGTGAGAATTTGGAATTCCCAATTTGGACAATTGGGAGGATTGGATTGAGTTAGTGCTCTAACTCAAAGGTGTTTGGTTTTTGTCAAACATCAAAAGGGAGAGATTGTTGGTGCAATCGGCCTAGGTCACGATTGACCAGACTTGAGTTTGACTCGAATAGTATTTTGATGTTTGATGATGAGTTAACCATTGTTTGACAATAGGTCTTGGCAATGGTAAAGTCCAAGTATTGGGTACTTGGCAATAGAAAGTTCAAGCATCAGTCTTGGCATTTGGAAAGTCTAACATGGAGTTTGCATGGAAAGTCCAAGGGTGTAGTCTTGGTCATGTATGTCCAAGTGTATAGTCTTGGTGGTGAAAGTCCAAGTCATAGGTACATGGCAATTGGGAAGTCCAAGGATTGATATTGGCGGCTAAAGTCCAAGGGTGGAGTCTTGGCAGCATAAGTCCAATGGTTGGCGGCGTAAAGTCCAAGCGTGAGTCTTGGCAGCGTAAGCCCAATGAGCCTTGGCAGTGTAGACTAGCTTAGCATGACAATAGCTGATGGAAGCACATGAAGACTAGCATATGGATGAACAAGTCATCGATGACGTGGAGGGATCAAATAGGCGTAAGGCTGCCAATCAGCTACCGAAGCAGCAGTCGACTAATGGTAAGGGTAGTCGACTGCTAAGGTATACGTTGGAATTTTTTCAGCGTGGATTGAGTTATTGTGAGATAATAACTACAGGAGCAGTCGACAGATGGGTATGATCAATTGACTGCTAGGTGGAAATCAGCCCGAGTTGCAGCATTATAAGGTGCTCGATGAATGGTTTTGCTTATCGAGTCTGTGAGGGGAAACTTCGCTTCCCACTTCACCTCGGTAGCTTGTCCATGGCGATCCCTTCGATATCCCCGGATTAAAAAAATTTAATCCTAGACAAAAGGGATTGCCCAAACCACCAAGTCATCGTCGTGCTATTCATTTAGAGAGGTCACTTGAACAAACTAGTTGTTCAAGCAACCATGGAATGGTTGTAGTGTGATTTGGTGTTGGTTTGTCTTAACCATAGAATCACACTAGTGCACTTTGTGTGTATTGAGCAGGATCGACTTAAAGGTGATTCGATTTATTGCTGACTACATAATCGAATCGGACCTAAGATATTATTTAGTACATGCTCTTAATCCCGATATAATAACGGGCACATATACTTAGTACTCATCTCTTTGATTTACCAATGGGCGAGATTTATAGATTAAATCGATAGGCTCGGTAAGTTGGGAGATGATATTATTTATATGGTGTGCCATTGATTATAGGAGGAAACCGTGTCCTATATATTAGGATGATGATGTCCCCTTGAGGAGCTCATAAGGTTTATCATGTAAACCCTGCAGGTGGACTTGGTCCGGCATGATGAAAAGGTTGAGTGGTACTACTCAAGGAATTAGATGACGATTAATTACTGGTCAGTAAATTAATCAATCAACGGACATTCAAGATCTTAAACAAGGGGAGAAAATGTACAAATAATATATGGAGCCCATAATATCATATGGGGGTTGGTGAGGTAGATCAATGATGATCCTTTAGTGGATTGGATCACCATTAGTAGATCTTAGAGTTTTGTGTGTAATCATTGGATCTAAGTTTCATGAGGTGTTAATAGGCTACATTAGGGACCATGAGGAGTTGGATCTTGGCCACCCATGGATCAAGCCCACATAAAGGATGATTTGCGATCTAGGAGCTTCGACTTTTGGTAGATCGTCGCCCGCACAACGTCCAAAAGGAGGAAGGTCATACATTAGAAGATCGAGAGGTATACCTAATCTTCTTTCTTGTTACTTGCTTGTATTTTTTTTTCAATTATGAGCATGATATAAATCTATAAATGGATAAATAATACTTGGATCCCGAGCATAAACACAAAAACTGCCGATCCGGACATCGTCTATTCCGCGGCTACTCGTAGAATAGAGGATGGTCGCTTGAACAACGAGTTTGTTCTAGTGACCTCTCTAAACGAATAGCACGACGATGACTTGGGTGTTTGGGCAATCCCTTGTATATAGGATTAAATTTTTAATCCGGGGACATCGATGGGATCGCCATGAACAAACGACCGAGGTGAAGTGGGAAGCGAAGTTTCCCCTCACGGACTCGATAAGCAAAACCCTACAATTGGTATCGGAGCTTCCAGGCAAAACCTTCAATTGGTATCAAAGCCATGATCCATGTCAAGCCATGAACCTCGAACGAAGGAAGTTGAGCTTCGATGTCCAGATCAAGAGAACCAGGAACCAGGAAAGAAGTCCAGTTGGGTTGGGAGGACCGAACAACTGGTAGGAAGTCCAACTGGGTTGTCCGTGAGGGTAAACTTCGCTTCCCACTTCACCTCGGTAGCTTGTGCATGGTGATCCCTTCGATGTCCCCGGATTAAAAAAATTTAATCCTAGACAAAAGGGATTGCCCAAACCACCAAGTCATCGTCGTGCTATTCGTTTAGAGAGGTCACTTGAACAAACTAGTTGTTCAAGCGACCATCCTCTATTCTACGAGTAGCCACGGAATAGACGATGTCCAGATCGCCGGTTTTTGTGTTTATGCTCAGGATCCAAGTATTATTTAGGCATTTACAGATTTATAACATGCTTATAATTGAAAAACAAAAACAAGCAACAAACAAAAGAGAAAAGAGAATAGATATACCTCTTGATCTTCTAATGTATGACCTTCTGCCTTTTGGACGTCGTGTGGGCGATGATCTACCAAAAGTCAAAGCTCCTAGATCACAAATCATCCTTCCTTGCTCTTCCCTAGCAAGAGGAAGAGTAGAAACAAGGTTTTCTCCTCCCTAAAACCATCCAACAAGGAGCACACAATCTCCTTGCCGCCGGCCAACTAGAAGGTGGAGAAGATGATGGAAAACAATCAAGACACCAAGGTAACCCATATATCTTATTTCCACCACCTAAGGAGAAGAGAGTAGGGCCTTTTGGGTGCCGGCCAAGGGCGGGAAGGGGCTGGAAAAGAAGCTGGATGCCGGCCACAAGAGGAGGAAGAAGAAAGAAACCTTCCTTATTTGGTGCCGCCCAAGCTACCAAACCCTAACCCTAATCCTATCTCAACTAAGATTCCTCTCCCTTGCCGCACAAAACCCTAGCATTCTTTGATGATGTTCACGCCAACCCCTTTGACCTCCTTTTATAGAGTTAGGGATAAGTCATGAATTAATCTCCTCCATTGGTTCTAGGGATTTAATCTCAACCGTCGGATCTAGAGATTTAATCTCAACCGTCGGATCTTAGATATTTAATCTCTACCTATGGATCTTAGAGTTTTGTTTCTATCCATTGGATCTAAGCTTCATGAGGTGTTAATAGGCTACATTAGGGACCATGAGGAGGAGTTGGATCTTGGCCACCCATGGATCAAGCCCACATAAAGTCCGATCCACTAATGATGATTCAATCCACTAAAGGATCATCAATGATCTACCTCACCAACCCCCATATGATAATATGGGCTCCATATATTATTTGTACATTTTCTTCCCGTGTTTAAGATCTCGAATGTCCATCGATTAATTAATTTATTGACCATTAATTAATCAACATCTAACTCCTTGAGTAGTACCACTAAACCTTTTCATCATGCCGGACCAAGTCCACCTGCAGGGTTTATATGATGAACCTTATGAGTTCCTCAAGGGGACATCATCATCCTAATATATAGGACACGGTTTCCTCCTATAATCAACGACACACCATATAAATAATATTACCTCCCAACTTACCGAGCCTATCGATTTAATCTATAATTCTCGCCCATTGGTAAATCAAAGAGATGAGTACTAAGTATATGTGCCCATTATTATATCGGGATTAAGAGCATGTGCTAAATAATATCTGAGGTCCAATTCGATTATGTAGTCAGCAATAAATCGAATCACCTCTAAGTCGGTCCTGCTCAATACACACAAAGTGCACTTGTGTGATTCTATGGTTAAGACAAACCAACACCAAATCACACTACAACCATTCCGATGGTTTGTCCAAAGCTATCTCGGTTGTGAGCCTTTACTTATACTTTTCTAGTGGTCGATAACATGATCTCCTGTGTGACACCACACACCATGTTATCTACAATGTAAAGTATTAGACAATATTGCATAACCATAAAAATATTCAAACAATGATCATGTGATTCTTATTCCAAAATAAAGATGTTTATACAAAAGATAGACTTTTCAGTATACATCCCTACAATCTCCCACTTATACTAAAAGACTATGCTATCCTCAAAGTGCCATACATCTGATCCACATTCCCTCCACAAGCCTATCAAAAGCTCTCGTCGGAAGGGCCTTAGCTAAAAGATTTGCCAGGTTATCCTCCGATGCAATCTTGGCCACCGCAACTTCTCCTCTCTTTACGATTTCTCGTATCAGGTGGTACTTGCGCTCTATGTATTTACTAGCCTTATGGGCTCGTGGTTCCTTCGAGTTTGCAACTGCACCACTATTATCACAAAAAATTGTGATAGTTCTGGGCAAACCAGGAATCACATCCAAGTCCATCAGGATGTTCCTCAGCCATACAACTTCTTTGGCCGCCTCAGAGGCTACCACATACTCAGCTTCCATGGTGGAGTCGGCCACGCATTTCTGCTTGACACTCCTCCATACAATGGATCGACCTCCCAAAGTAAACACAAAACCTGAGATAAACTTACTGTTATCCCTATCAGATTGAAAGTCGAAATTCGTGTAACCCACAGGGAGTAATTGGTCTGCCCGGTAAACCAGCATATAATCCCTAGTCCTTCTCAGGTACTTCAATATATGCTTTACCACAGTCCAATGTCCCTGTCCTGGATTACTCTGATATTTGCTGACCATGCCCACGGTAAAGCAAATATCTGGTCTCGTATAGAGCATCGCATACATGAGGCTTCCTACTGCCGAAGCATAAGGAACCACCTTCATCTCCTCTATCTCCTCAGATGATCTATGACACATCTCCTTAGATAAAGGAACTCCATGCCTGAAAGGTAGAAAACCCTTCTTGGAGTTATGCATGCTAAAACTCTCCATAATCGTGTTTATGTATGAACCTTGGGATAAGCACAACATCCTTTTCCTGCAATCCCTTATAACCTTGATCACAAGGATGAGTCCCACCTCTCCCAAGTCCTTCGTATCAAACTGTTTGGACAACCATACCTTTACGTCCGATAACACCTTGATATTATTGTCAATCAACAAAATGTCATCTACGTATAGTACAAGAAATACCACTACGTTTCCATGACATCTCTTGTATACACAAGACTCATCCGGACTTTGAATAAATCCATAAGACTAGATTACCTCATCAAAGCGGATGTTCCAAGACCTCGAAGCTTGCTCCAATCCATAAATGGACCGATTAAGCATAGACACAAGATGCTCTTTGCCTTTAGCAATGAATCCCTCTGCTTGCTTCATGTAGATGTTTTCCTCAAGACTTCCATTAAGGAAAGCTGTCTTGACATCCATCTGTCACACCTCATAATCCATATGAGCTGCTATGCATAAGAGAATCCGGATAGACTAAAGCATGGCTACCGGCGAAAAGGTCTCCTCATAATCGATAACCTCTTTCTGAGTATACCCCTTCGCAACAAGCCTCGCTTTGAAGGTCTCAACCTTCCCATCTATTCCTCTCTTTATCTTGTAGATCCACTTGCATCCAATGGTTTTTACACCATCGGGTGTTTCTACTAGCTCCCAGACCTGATATGAATCCATAGATTCAATCTCATCATTCGTTGCACTTTGCCAAGATTCTGCATCTTTATCTTGTATTGCCTCATCATATGTCAAGGGATCAGGTTCATGTTTGCCAGGGACCAAATCAGGAGATTCTCCCAAGAACATGAATCTATCAGGCTGTCTCACAACCCTCCCACTACGATGAGGTATCACCTGTGTATCCTCTGTGACACGCGGTGCAGTAACATGTGGTATATCCTCTTGTATCGGTGGTACTAAAGAAGTGACTTTCCCTTTTAACTCCTCCAAAACAAATTTACTCTTGGGCATGTGGCTCATCACATAGTCTTCCTCTAAAAATATGGCGTTCGTGCTAACGATCACTCTCTGATCTATAAGACTATAAAACAATCCACCCTTCGTTCCCTTGGGATAGCCAATGAACATGCGTACTTCTGTACGAGGTTCCAACTTACCAGCATCTGCCTTCAGCACATGTGTTGGACTCCCCCATATTCGAATATGTCTTAGACAAGGCTTTCGCCAAGTCCACAACTCTGTGGGAGTAGAAGGCACTGATTTAGATGGAACCAAGTTCAGAATGTACACCGCCGTATCTAGAGCATATCCCCAGAACGAATCTGGCAAGTCAGAATAACTTATCAATGATCTAACCATCTCCACAAGAGTCCTATTCCTTCGCTCTGCTACACCGTTCTGCTGGGGTGTGCCAGGTGCAGTCAATTGGGAGTAAATCCCAGCCTCTGATAAGTGTTCCTAAACTCTCCCAAGAGGTACTCACCACCACGATCAGATCGTAGTGTCTTGATACTTTTACCTTGACGTTTCTCCACATCAGCCTTGAATTCTTTGAACTTGTCAAAGCATTCAGACTTGTGGCGCATCAAGTAAATGTATCCATATCTTGAGTAATCATCTATAAAAGTGACGAAATACTCAAAACCACCTCTAGCCTGGATAGACATAGGACCACACAAATTAGAATGAACCAATTCTAACACATCTTTGGCTCTATACCCTTTGGCCTTAAAAGGCCTCTTGGTCATCTTACCCTCCAAGCAAGATTCACAGGTTGGGAGATCCTCCACCACTAATGAACCAAAAGGTCCATCAGCTATCAACCTTTGAATTCTTCTTAGGTTAATGTGACCAAGCCTAAGATGCCAAAGATATGTTTGGTTCATCTTTGAAGGTTCTTTTCTCTTATTGGAATTAGAAGATGAGTTATTAACTTCAATTTGCATCGTGGGAGGTTTTGGTTCAAGTGTGTACAAATTTTCTATCAATGCACCCGAACAGATAATGTCCCTATTCCTTCTTATAACAACTCTGTCATTAAAAAAATAGAATATCCATCCATAAACAATTTAGAAACTGAAATTAAATTCTTTCTAAACAAGGGTATATAAAGGCAATTCTTAAGAACCAAAAGTTTATGTTTCTCAAAAGATAAATGAACGTCTCCCACTGTAATAGTCGCCACCTTCGTGGCATCGCCCAAGTACACGGTAATCTCCCCCTCAGCTAGTCATCTGGTTTCCTGGAACCCTTGTAAAGTATTGCATACATGATCAGTGGCTCTCGTATCTACACACCAGGTGCCAGTAGATAACACCGCTAAACATGTTTCGATGACTAGACCAAAAGATATACCTTTGTTCTTGCGGTTGGGGCAGTCCTTCTTCCAGTGTCCAGTCTGCTTACAAGTGAAGCACTTGCCTTTCGGCTTCTTCACTCCTACCTGAGTTCCTCCCACCTCCTTCGCCCTGGTTTGTTTCTTCTTCTTCTTGCCTTTCGGCTTAGAAGTAGAAACCTCCTGGGTCACCACGGCATGCACCTGAGCACTCTGACGAAATAGTGCCTCTGCCACCTGGAGTTCTGTCAGAAGTTCCGCCAATGAATAGAACCTCTTGTTCATGTTGTAGTTCAGGCGAAACTGCTCAAAACTCCTAGGTAGAGACTGGAGTATGATATCGACCTGGGTTTCCCCATCGATCTCAGCTCCTAGGACCTCCAGCTCATTCAAATGAGCCATCATCTTGAGAACATGATCCCTCATGGGTGTTCCCTCGATCATGGTGGTCGTCATCAAGTTTCTCATGGCCTCTTGCCTCGTAGCTCGATTCTGGTGTCCGAAAAGCTCCTTGAGATTGAGCATCATATCATAAGCAGTGGACATGGCTTGATGCTGATGTTGCAGTACATTTGACATATATGCCAAAATGTAACACCACGCCATCTCATCGGCCTTGATCCACTTCTTATAACTCTCTCTCTCCTTTTCCCCAGAATTATCTGCAGGCTTGGGAGGGCACTCTTCGAGGAGTACATATTTGTATTCCACTGCAGTCAAGACAATATTTAGATTCCTCTTCCAATCAACATAGTTGGGTCCAGTAAGTTTGTTCTCTTTCAGTATCACAACAAGTGGGTTGAAAGTCATTTTGAAAGAAAACCTAAGAATCACATAAATCAAAACATTAGATTTAAAAAAATTATTGATTCCTCAAACAATAAAATTTTAAAATCAACCAACACCTCAAAACACTGAGAATATCATATACCATGATAGTGTGGACGTATACAAATTCTACATTTGTAAGAGGAGGTTTTACCCATTAATTTTACTATCTCGTCAACCTAACTTTTTGACAAGTAAAATTAATAGTTGGTTCCTCTTTGGCCCTACAAATAAAAGCAGTGACTCAGATGGGGAGGATACTTATATTTGTATCTAAGTGTTCACCATTACTCGGTACCAAGGTAATTAGCTTGGGTTATGTGCCTTACGATGGGCAAGTACACACGCTCCTTAATAATTTCCTATAACCATATTCGACCTTGTGATCCGCAAACAAACTCATTCGATGGGGAGGAAGGCACTCAGAGATGACATGCAAGTTTGTTTGTATCACTTGTCAAATCGTAATGGAGGTCGTGAGAATTTTAAAAATTCCCTCTCCCATTTAGTAATTTGAAATTGAGGAATTTTTCAAGCCTACGACATGCATATCAAACAAAAAGCAATAAATATAAAAAATAAATTATTTTCCAACTATTATGGCTTTTGTCTTCAATATGACTCCCGTCGCATCGCCATCTCGTCCGCTCCTCCAACGCCATGTACGAGCCATCCAGAGATTCGAGCCGAGACTAAAACCTATTTTAATTTACATCCATCGATCCTATACTCCACGAGGGAGTGTACATGAAATCTAGATCGAAAGTAAAATAAAATAAAATGAGTGGCTAAACAATGTCGTATCTAATTTACAAAAAATTAAATACTAGCCTCGTCAACCCCGAGGATTCAACAAAATAAATATTTACACACATACAATCACATACACACATATGGCCAGAATAGTGGGATCTTATGCCTGCAACCAAAGAGTTAAACTACGCATATCCTACTATTATTCGGCACATATAATATATGAAAAGTGCATAAAAATTAACCGAATCCTAAACACACAAAATCGGAAACTTTTGCTGTGATACCAATTGAAGGGTTTTGCTTATCGAGTCCGTGAGGGGAAACTTCACTTCCCACTTCACCTCGGTAGCTTGTCCATGGCGATCCCTTCGATGTCCTCGGATTAAAAAAATTTAATCCTGGACAAAAGGGATTGCCCAAACCACCAAGTCATCGTCGTGCTATTCGTTTAGAGAGGTCACTTGAATAAACTAGTTGTTCAAGCGACCATCCTCTATTCTACGAGTAGCCGCGAAATAGACGATGTCCGGATCACCGGTTTTTGTGTTTATGCTCGGGATCCAAGTATTATTTAGCCATTTACAGATTTATAACATGCTTATAATTGAAAAACAAAAACAAGCAACAAACAAAAGAGAAAAGAGAATAGATATACCTCTTGATCTTCTAATGTATGACCTTCCTCAATTTGGACGTCGTGTGGGCGACGATCTACCAAAAGTCGAAGCTCCTAGATCACAAATCTTCCTTCCTTACTCTTCCCAAGCAAGAGGAAGAGTAGAAACAAGGTTTTTCTCCTCCCTAAAACCAACCAACAAGGAGCACACAATCTCCTTGCCGCCAGCCAACTAGAAGGTGGAGAATATGATGGAAAACAATCAAGACAACAAGGGAACCCCTATATCTTATTTCCACCACCTAAGGAGAAGAGAGTAGGGCCTTTTGGGTGCTGGCCAAGGGCTGGAAGGGGTTGGAAAAGATGCTGGACACCGGCCACAAGAGGAGGAAGAAGAAAGAAACCTTCCTTATTTGGTGCCGCCCAATCTTCCAAACCCTAACCGTAATCCTATCTCAACTTGGATTCCTCTCCCTTGCCGCCCAAAACCCTAGCTTTCATTGATGATGTTCATGCCAACCCCTTTGACCTCCTTTTATAGAGTTAGGGATAAGTCATGAATTAATCTCCTCCATTGGTTCTAGGGATTTAATCTCAACCGTCGGATCTAGAGATTTAATCTCAACCGTCGGATCTAAGAGATTTAATCTCTACCTATGGATCTTAGAGTTTTGTTTCTATCCATTGGATCTAAGCTTCATGTGGTGTTAATACGCTACATTAGGGACCATGAGGAGGAGTTGGATCTTGGCCACCCATGGATCAAGCCCACATAAAGTCCGATCCACTAATGATGATCCAATCAACTAAAGGATAATCATTGATCTACCTCACCAACCCCCATATGATAATATGGGCTCCATATATTATTTGTACATTTTCTCCCCGTGTTTAAGATCTCGAATGTGTTGGATCGAAGCGGTTCGCTAGAGGGGGGGGTGAATAGCGAAAAACCTTTTTCTTTCAAGTTCGTATCAAAACAATTAAGTGCAGCGGAAAGATAAATGAAACAAAAAGAGACAAGATATTTTTTTACTTGGTTCATAGCCTTCGGCTACTACTCCAAGGCCCTAACAGTCCTAGACCTTGTACGGAGGGCAATTCACTAAAACACTCCTCCTCATTGGAGGTAGGAGTTTGACGATTTCAAAAACCTTCGAAGAAAGAAAGATAGAGAGACAAACCCTCTCTTCTCTTTAAGTAAAATGCAACGATAGAAAACCTCGATTAACAAGAATTGAAATATTGAAAGAAATAACAAAGAAAGATTATACCAACAACTAAAAAAGGAACTTAAGCTCGGGTTGTTGGCAGCACTTCATTGTTGTAGAGTCGTCAGAGAGTCGCAGCATTGCGGAGGCTTTTTAGCACTTAGAATTGATGAAGAAACCCTAGGTTAGGACCTCCTTTTATAGCCTTTGAGCCCCTTTTCGAGAGGAACCCTAGCCAATCATATTTGAGCACCATTCCCCTTGAAATTTGGTGATAAGGCGATCCTTTGACCATAAGATTGCCATCATCGATTGATTGATGGCGACATCGATCGAGTCTTGACCTCCGGCGATCGGCCGATTGGCGGCGATCGAGTCCTCCAAGTTTGCAGTCGACGGATGATTGCTGCAAGTCAAAGTTAGCTCAACAAAAACATAGTTCTGACGGTCGTTGACCGTCCGATCTCGACCTAGACCATCTATAGGATGTCTTTGGTCGGATCTACGCTTAAGATCATCCCCGTAAAGAGGATACGACCTCACTTACACTTGCACACACGAGCTTACCTCGATACTTACTGTGTCGCTTTTGCTTCCGGCCTTCCACTCGATTCCTTCGGCTCCCTCCGAAGTCACTCGAGTGTCTCCCGACCACCGCGGCTTCTTCCGGGTGTCGCTAGCCTTCAGCTCCAGCTATAGCAATTTTCTGCATACTCGGTTCAGCTCGTGAGATAACGACATGAGCTTAACTTTGTATCGTTTGCTATAATCAAAACTCAGGTTTGACTTAGGTGCCTACTGCACCAATAATCTCCCCCTTTTTGATTTATGGAAAACTCACATACAAAGTTAAGAAAAAATAAATTAAGTGCATTGAGTGTGAGATATGCATGAATGAGCAGGAGTATATAAAAACTCTTTCTCAAGTGCTCCCCCTTGAGGAATCCTCCCCCTTGACCGAGGGTGAGTACTTGAGCAAGAGTTTTAACTCTCCCCCTTGATGTTTGCTACTAAAAATTAAGTAATCGAAATTACTTAATATTAATAAGTTTTAAGTTAAGAAATCAAAAAATTGAATCCTTAACCTTGGCCTTTACTTCCATTTTGTTAACAAAAACAAGTTAACTAAATGTGTTTAAGTTTAAGAATTCTCTTAACTTGTTGTGTTAACTTAAAGTTAAGTAATCCCTGACCATAAAAAAAATGATCCCTTAACTTTGGTCTTTTTCTCCCCCTTTTGTCATATATCGAAAGGAGTGAGGGTGTGTGTGAAATAAAATAAGTATTAATTTCGAAGTCCAAGCATGTTCCTCATTATTTTTGAAAATAATATACTGAAAATAAGTTCATCTATAAAATGTTCGACTCATATTTGGCTTGATTGATATGAAAGATCAACCAGTCCTGGTCAGAGTCGGTTAGTATGTATGATTATACTCCATGGTTCATAGCGATGCACTAGCTCTACATCTGGGACCAGGAGTAAGGTCCTAACATCTCACTCCCATCTACGTGGCTAAGTACACAAACACATTAGTCCTATGTGTTGTGAGATGTACTGGCTCCTTAAATCTATAGGTGCATGATATCTAGGGTAAGTCCTATACTAGTTCCATGAAAAATGAAAAGTAAGAAATAGTAGTAATATAATTTGCAAAGTCCTATTCTACTACGCACATGCCCAATTTTCGTCTTAATAGACTGAATTCAGCTTCGGGTAGGGGTTTAGTAAATAGGTCTGCCAAGTTAGACTTCGATTTGATGTATTCAAGTTGTATGGCTCCGTTGGCCACATGTTCTCGAATGAAATGGTGTTTGACCTCTATATCTTTGGTCCTAGAGTGACATATCGGATTTTTAGTAAGGTTAATTGAACTAATGTTATCTACGTGGAGTTTTGTGTTCGTAAAGTCTAACTTAAAGTCACAGAGAGTGTGCTTCATCCAAAGAAGCTGAGTGACACACTCACCCATCACGATGTATTCGGCTTTGGTGGTAGATAAGGCAACACAATGTTGCTTCCTACTGCACCAACTCACTAGACTTGACCTGAGAAGTTGACAACAACCACTCGTACTCTTTCTATCGAGCTTACTACCGGCATAGTCCAAATCGGAGTAGCCGGTTAGTTCAAACTCAGTAGATCTAGGATACCAAATACCGACATTAAGTGTACCCTTTAGATATCTAAGGATACGCTTGACTAGAGTTAGGTGAGACTCCTTGGCACAGGTTTGGAACCTTGCACACATACTTACTGCAAATAAGATCTCGGGTCAGCTTGCAGTTAAGTAAAGGAGACTCCCTATTACGCTCCTATAGTATTTTAAATCAATTGAATTTCCGATTACATCTTCTTCTATATTCACATTAGTTGCCATTGGGGTATTAATAATTTTAGCGTCTTGCATTCCAAAGTGTTTAATTAATTCCTTAGTATATTTACGTTGATGTAGGTATATTCCATCTTTAGTTTGTTTAATTTGTAGACCTAAGAAGAAGTTTAACTCGCCTACTAAATTCATTTCAAATTCACTTTCCATAAGTGAAATGAACTCATTTAGTAGGATTGAGTTGGTGGTTCCGAAAATAATATCATCTATGTAGATTTGGGCTATGAATATGTCTTTACCTAAGGTTTTTACGAAAAGGGTTGGGTCAACTACACCTTGGTTAAAATCTTTGGACTTAAGATAAATCGAAAGTCTCTCGTACCAAGCTCGAGGAGCTTGTTTAAGTCCATAAAGAGCTTTCTTTAACCTAAGGACATGGTCGGGTTTGTCTAAACTTTCGAAACCAGGGGGTTGACTAACATAAACTTCTTCTTTAATGTATCCATTTAAGAACACAGATTTCACATCCATTTGAAACAACTTAAATCCTCGATGTGCTGCATACGCTAATAGCATTTGAATGGACTCTAATCTATCTACTGGGGCATAGGTCTCATCGTAATCTAAACCTTCGACTTGACTAAACCCTTTAGCGACTAGTCTAGCTTTATTCCTAACCACTTCACCTTTATCATCAAGTTTATTTCTAAACACCCACCTTGTTCCAATGGTTGTTTTATCTTTAGGTGGTGGTACTAATTCCCATACTTCGTTTCTAGTGAATTGATCCAACTCTTCTTGCATTGCAATAATCCAATCGGGATCAAGAAGAGCTTGGTCAATAGTTTTGGGTTCAATTTTGGAAATTAAGGAGATTTGACTAAGGTTTCTATATGAGGCTCTAGTTCAAACTCCTAGACTTGGATCACCTATCACTTGGTCGATAGGATGATTCGTTTGAGTCCTAGTTGGATTTGGGTTAGAGTCTACAACTTGATCAGTAGGATGACTCGTTTGAGTTCTTGTTTAGTTAGAGTCATCTATCACTTGGTCGATAGAGTGATTTGGTTAACTTAGATTAGGATTAACACTAGACCTGATCTCAAGATCAGAGTTAGGTCTAGTATGAATCGGCTCCCTAATTGGGGTTGTCGGGGGTTTTGTAGGTTCGTGTCCTTCATCAAATACTACATTGATAGTCTCTTCGACTCTAAGGGTGTCATGGTTATATACTCTATAAGGTCTACTTGTAGTCGAGTATCCTAGAAATATTCCGGTCGTAGTTTTGGATGTAAATTTTCCTAGGTAGTCCTTAGTGTTTAGGATATGTACCTTACACCCAAATACCCTAAAGTACTTGATGTTAGGTATTTTATCGTGATAAATCTCGTATGAGGTCTTAAGGTGTCTCTTTACCATATGGATCCTATTTTGGACATAGCATGTCGTACTTACGGCTTCCGCCCAAAACCTATCAGGTAGGTTATATTCGTTTAACATTGTCCTAGCGGCTTCTTGTAGGGTTCTACTTTTGCGTTCTACTAGGCCATTCTATTGTGGAGTTCTAGGGCAAGAGAACTCATGGTGGTATCCATTTAGATTATAGAATTCTGTAAACCTGTGGTTCTCGAATTCACCACCATGATCAGTCCTAAGTCTTTTGATTTTAATGCTTTGTTGATTTTCTATTAACTTAAATAGGTTGATTAATTGATCTAGGGTATCATTTTTGTGTTTGATGAACCTAACCCAAGTAAATCTAGAATAGTCATCAATTATGACTAAGCAGAATTTACTTCCATTAAGTGACTTAGCTCCATGTGAATCAAATAGATCCATGTGTAGGAGCTCAAGCACACTTTTGGTTCGTTCTTGATTAGTTAGTTGATGTTGTGTCCTAGATTATTTACCTTGTTGACAAGCATTACATATTTTATTATCCAAGTTATTAAGGTTAGGCAAACCTCTGACTAAGTCACTCTGACTCATCTTGTGGATGAGTCTTGGGTGTGAGTGACCGAGTCGTCGGTGCCACAACCATGATTCCTCTTGCCGTGTCATAAGACACTTAGTTGAGGAGTTAGTTAAGTTAATAGTGTAAATATTATTATTTCTGGTTCCCTTAAGGATTGTTTTAGAGGTTTCATTTGTATTAATTACACATTCGTTTTCTAGAAATACGACCTTATAGTTATTATCACACAATTGCCTTACACTAAGTAAATTATATTGAAAATTTTCTACTAATAAAACATTTTGAATAACAAAATTTGAGTTAAGCTCAATATCACCTGATCCGATGATTTTGAGCTTGCCATTATTTCCGAAGGCTACCGATCCTTGTCGTTTGAATCGAAGCTTCGAAAATTTGAGCCGATCCCCGGTCATGTGTCGGGAGCAACCACTGTCCAACATCCATTGATCCTACACACAAGGTTATTGGATTGGATATTGGATTTATTAAAGATTGGTTGAAAAATTATTAACCTAAATCATCTCACCCATGTCAACATGTTCAAACATGTTAACCCTATATGTTTTTGTGAGATGACTTCCAATTTTACTTGATTTAAATTTAATGGCTTAAACACTTGTCAAACATGCGTTAGATTCGGATTTGACCTTAGGCTTATCAAGTCACCTTTTCAAGATCATGGCTTCCAGGTCGTGGCGAGGCACAGAGGCCTTCTTTGATCAGAACAATGACCACTTCCTTAGACAAAGCCATTTTCAACAAAATAGAGACTTGACTTAACTAAGACCACTTCCTGGTCTAACTAGTCTAGGATACGGTGAGGTAGCTTTAGCTAGTTCTGCTCGGTCAAGTGCACCGAACCAGATACGCCTTATCTAGCCCGAATACACAAGACTCTACTTTCGTAGCGTACTATCATCTCGCCGTGTCCTGGTACTATGTTATCGAGTATTGACAAGTTATAGTCCTATCTAACCATTCTAAAAGGAAAATCAAACTAAATAAAAACCTAAGCATGCAATTTCTGGGTTAAAACACAAACAAGTTTCGTACTAGCTCCCCCTGGACCGTTGAATCGATTCGGTCTCTCCATATAGTGGATTTGATCCTTGGGAACCCAATACTGGTTCGATCCAAAGTTTGAAATTAAGGTGGTCTTAAGGACCCATTCTTGGACATGTTTTTTATGTCGACTTACAATCGACATATACAACTTGTTGGTCGTATTTGAGCTAAACCCTAGCCCGGCCTTGTTGTACACGACCCTTTGCGATCCAAGTAGAAGGTCAAGTCCTTTGGATCCCAAAGTAAACC
Organism: Wurfbainia villosa; assembly: GCA_025175895.1. Lineage (NCBI taxonomy): Eukaryota > Viridiplantae > Streptophyta > Magnoliopsida > Zingiberales > Zingiberaceae > Wurfbainia > Wurfbainia villosa. The sequence continues at coordinate 41,320,457 of CM045989.1, forward strand.
TTTCCAACATATTCCTAAGATCTTCGACTTGACTCTTCAAGAGTGAGTTCTCAACTTCGAGTTTTTCAACCCGAGTTGAGTCCTCCTCTTGAACTCGACTAGTCGAAGAGGTTAGGGAGACCTCGTGTTTGAGGAGTTTAACTTCCTCAACCAAGGTCTCGACCTTGGACTCGAACTTAGCTAACTTTCTATTTAAAAACTTAATTGCACTATAGAGTGTAGTAATGAGAGACCGACTTACCTTGAGTGTATCTTTTGAACCGGATGCGTATCCGTGGCTTGTCTTGAATAGTGCTTCGCAGTCCGACTTATCTTCAATTTCCGATTCAAGTTCCGGTTCCGACTCCGTCTCCGATTCCACCGGTTTAGCCATGAGGACTCGATCATTGTCTTCTTCCTCGGAAGCTTCTTCCCAAGTAGCGTTGAGTGCCTTTTTGTGTTTTGGTGCCTTGCTCTTGAGTTTTGGGCATTCGGACTTGATGTGTCCAAACCTGTTGCATTCATAACATCTAATATTAGAACTTTTAGGCTTACCTTTGTTGGGTCGAGTGATGGTTCTCTTTCATCCCTTGACTATTCTCCGAACTAGGTTGACTAGTTCGGTCTCCATTTCCGGGTCGACCTCCGAGTCGGAATCATCCTCTTCTTCCTTCGGGGGGTGGCTTGCTTGCGGTTTTCTTCCTCGAACCTGCAAAAAGTGCTATACCCTTCTCGGGATCCGAGTTAGACTACTCATGAAGTTCGAAATCAGAAAAGAGTTCATCTAACCTATGTTTAGAAAGATCCTTGGAGACCTTGTAGGCATCGACCATGGATGCCCACAAGGTAGTCCTTGGAAAGGAATTTAGGACATACCTTATAAGGTTGCGATTTTTGACCTTTTGCCCGATCGCGTGTAGATTGTTGACTATGTCTTGGACGCGGGCGTGAAGTTGCGTCGCGGACTCATGTTCCTGCATTTTTAGATTATATAGTTTATTAAATAAAAGGTCACGCTTACATACCTTGACTTCATCGGTCCCTTCGTGTAGCTCCACTAGCTTTGTCCAAAGGTCCTTTGCGCTTATGAAGGGGCCGACGCGATTTAGCTCCTCCTTGGACAAGCCGCATTGAAGGATTTGAGTTGCCTTAGCATCGGCTTCGACTTGTCATTTTGTCACAATGGTCCATTGGTCATAATCCAAAGATTCACCCACTTCTTTAGTCGGAAGTGTGAATCCCGTTTGGATTATGATCCACATCTCGATTTGGGTTTTGAGAAAGCATTCCATCCGACCCTTCCAATAACGGAAGTCATCTCTGTTGTAAAACAGAGGTCGGACGGTGCTAAAACCCTCGAGATGGGCCATTAGAACAAAAGAAACAAGTAGACGAAGGCAAAAAAACCTAGCAACGACAAAAACACACAAGAAAGTACCAACACTCGAGTATTGGATTAGTAGTGCGGTAGAAAAACTAAGCGAATGAATTAAATTCGAAATAAAGAGAAAAAAAAATATGTAAAAATGCTAGATTGGTGGTTTCACCAAATCTTAGCACCCCCGGCTCTGATACCAATTATTGGATCGAAACGGTTCGCTAGAGGGGGGGTGAATAGAGAAAAACCTTTTTCTTTCAAGTTCGTATCAAAACAATTAAGTGCAGCGGAAAGATAAATGAAACAAAAAGAGACAAGATATTTTTTTACTTGGTTTGTAGCCTTCGGCTACTACTCCAAGGCCCTAACGGTCCTAGACTGTGTACGGAGGGTAATTCACTAAAACACTCCTCCTCGTTGGAGGTAGGAGTTTGACGATTACAAAAACCTTCGAAGCAAGAAAGATAGAGAGACAAACCCTCTCTTCTCTTTAAGAAAAATGCAACGATAGAAAACCTCGATTAAAAAGAATTGAAATATTGAAAGCAATAACAAAGAAAGATTATACCAACAACTAAAAAAGGAACTTAAGCTAGGGTTGTTGGCAGCACTTCGTTATTGCAGAGTCGTCGGAGAGTCGCAGCGTTGCGGAGGCTTTTTAGCACTTAGAATTGATGAAGAAACCCTAGGTCAGGACCTCCTTTTATATCCTTTGAGCCCCTTTTCGAGAGGAACCCTAGCCAATCATATTTGAGCACCACTCCCCTTGAAATTTGGTGATAAGCTTGACTCCTCGAAGTTGATCCTTTGACCATCAGTCGACTAATGGCCATCATCAGTCGACTGATGGTAGCATCAGTCGAGTGCTGACCTCCGGCAGTCGACTGATTGATGGCAGTCGAGTCCTCCAAGTTGGCAGTCGACGGATGCTTGCTGCAAGACAAAGTTAGTTAACAAAAACATAGTTCTGACGGTCGTTGACCGTCCGATCTCGACCTAGACCATCTATAGGATGTCTTTGGTCGGATCTACGCTTAAGATCATCCCCGTAAAGAGGATACGACCTCACTTACACTCGAACACACGAGCTTACCTCGATACTTACTGTGTCGCTTTTGCTTCCGGCCTTCCACTCGATTCCTTCGGCTCCCTCCGAAGTCACTCGAGTGTCGCCCGACCACCGCGGCTTCCTCTGGGTGTCGCTAGCCTTCAGCTCCAGCTATAGCAATTTTTTGCATACTCGGTTCAGCTCGTGAGATAACGACATGAGCTTAACTTTGTATCGTTTGATATAATCAAAACTCAGGTTTGACTTAGGTGCCTACTGCACCAACAGAATGTTCGTCGATTAATTAATTTACTGACCATTAATTAATCAACATCTAACTCCTTGAGTAGTACCATTCAACCTTTTTATCATGCCGGAACAAGTCCACCTGCAGGGTTTACATGATGAACCGTATAAGCTCCTCAAGGGGACATTATTATCCTAATATATAGAACACAGTTTCCTCCTATAATCAACGACACACCATATAAATAATATCATCTCCCAACTTACTGAGCCTATCGATTTAATCTATAAATCTCGCCCATTGGTAAATCAAAGAGATGAGTACTAAGTATATGTGCCCGTTATTATATCGGGATTAACAGCATATACTAAATAATATCTGAGGTCCGATTCGATTATGTAGTAAGCAATAAATCAAATCACCTCTAAGTCGGTCCTGCTCAATACACACAAAGTGCACTAGTGTGATTCTACGGTTAAGACAAACCAACACCAAATCACACTACGACCATTCCGATGGTTTGTCCAAAGACATCTTGGTTGTGAGCCTTTATTTATACTTTTCAATGGGCTGATAACATGATCTCCTGTGTGACACCACACACCATGTTATCTACAATGTAAAGTATTAGACAATATTGCATAACCATAAAAATATGCAAACAATGATCATGTGATTCTTATTCTAAAATAAAGATGTTCATACAAAAGATAGACTTTTCAGTATACATCCCTACACTCGAAGGGGAGGTTTTTAGTCATGGTTCTTGGGGTGATTTGGAGGGGAATTGCTACTGCATTCCAAACCTTCAAGAGCAAACCAAAGCAATCAACAAGGAAGCAATACAAAGATCTTAGTGTAAAGTTTTCTTTAGTTGTCTTTTTTTATTGCTTAGTTTACTTGTTGTATTTCATTGTATTACTTTTGTAATCATTTGTACGAGGTTTCTTCACCTCTGAATTGTTCTGAGAATGAGTGTATTGATTAGTGGTGGTGTTTGCATCACTAGAGCTCATTTGAGTTCACCCCGTGGAGTAAGATCCCTAAGGTTCCAAACCATGTTATATCGCAGTGTTTGTATTTGTGTGCTTGTCTTGTTGTTATCGTGTTATTTGTTATTTGTATTCTGCTGTGTTAATGAAAATTGTAGACAAGTAATGCGATCAAATTCCGCCAAGCGACGATCACACTATTCACCCCCCTCTAGTTGTCATATGATCCCTATCACATATGACCATCCATGTCAGTCTTCCTTTTAAAGACCCACTTACACCCAATGGGTTTGACCCCTTCAAGTAAATCAACTAAGGTCCATAATTGGATAGTGTACATGGATTCCATTTCGGACCTCATGGCCTCTGTAGGGGATCCTTGGAAGCTTGTGGGGGGGGGGGGGGGTGAATAGCTTCTTTTCATTTCGTGATGGAAATTGTTCGTGTTCGTCTATAATTTTTGTTTGCGCACAGCAGAATAATAGTAAAGCAATAACGAAATAAGACAAAAACAATTCACAACACAAGCATATAACGTGGTTCGGAACCGAATGGTTCTGACTCCACGGATCTGGCTCTAAAAGCCCTAGCAATGCAAACACGCACTACAAATCACAATAACTCCTTCTCTACACAAGTCGAAGGTGGAGAAATCTCGTACAATTGATTACAATAGTAATATGAAAAACAAACAAGCAAATACAATGCAAATACAAAAACAAGTAAAGAGAACTTTACAACACTTTGCTTTTGATTGCTTGAATGCTTGGTTGCTTGAAATGAACTCGGAGACCCTGATTTGTAGCAGCAAATCGCCCCAAAAGCCTTCAAGAAACGCTGGCTTTTTCCTCCTTGATGAGCTCCATTTAAAGCTTCAACCTGTGGTAGAAATCGCCGATCAGTCGACTGCTTGGGACCATCAGTCGTCTGATACCACTGTTATCGTGAGACAATGGCTAGATCCATGCTAAAAAGATCCAACGGATCCATCATCAGTACATTGATCATGACCATCAGTTGACTGATAGAGCCTCAACTCGACTACTAACCCCATCAGTCGAGTCAGACTCCATTCTCATGCCGGCGAGCACGATTGGTGATCACAAGATCGATCATTGCTGTAATATCGATCATTTGCCCACCTCTGCGGCGATCACTAGGCCAATTCCCACAGTCAAACCCTACTTGACTCACGCAAGTCGACTACCACATGACACCAGTCGACTGACACACCTCAAACATGAGATTTTAATTCAAGTATGGTTCCCCCATACTTGCTAGACCACCCTGAGCCTAGAACTAAGCCTTCTAGCCATCTCCATCAGCCTCATGCCTCTCGGATCCCTCCAAGTCATCCATTGTTGGTGCAATCGGCCCAGGTCACGATTGACCAGACTCGAGTTTGACTCGAGTGATGTTTTGATGTTTGACAAACTGGTTTAACAAAGTAGTTTGACATTAATGTTTAACATTGATGTCGGTAAATATGTTTTGGGGAGATTGTTTATATAATCGACCCAGGTTATAATTGACCAAACTTGAGTTTGACTCGAGGGAGACTTTGATGGTTGACTAGGGTTGACCATGTGATTATGGGAAAGTCCAAGCATGGGTCTTGGCAAGGTAAAGTCCAAGTCATGGGTACTTGGCATGGAAAGTCCAAGTGGGACACTTGGCATTTGGGAAAGTCCAAGTCTTGAGTACTTGGCATAAGGAAAGTCCAAGCTTGAGTCTTGGCATTTGAGAAGTCCAAGGGATTTGATATTGGCGGCGTAAAGTCCAAGGGTGAAGTCTTGGAAGCATAAGTCCAATGGTTGGCGGCGTAAAGTCCAAGCGGAGTCTTGGCGGTGTAAGTCCAATGTGCCTTGGCGGTGTAGACACCATTAGCATGATGTAGCCGATGGAAGCACTTGAAGGCTAGCACGATGGATGAACAAGTCATGGATTACATGGAGGGATCTGAGAGGCATGAGGCTGATGGAGGTGGCTAGAAGGCTTAGGTCTAGGCTAAGGGTGGTCTAGCAAGTATGGGGGCACCATACTTGGGTTAAAACCTCATGTTTGAGGTTGGCAGTCGACTGACATTATGGCCGGTTTGATTGTCGTGAGTTGACCAGAGCTCGACTTCCACTTAGGGATGAAATTGCCTTGGCGATCGCTAATTGGAGCGATGGGTGGGCGATCGACTACCATGGATGGCGATCATTGCTAGTTGAGATGTGAACCGCGAATTCTCCATAGTCGATCGATCGGCTACAGCGCCATTGGAACTTGTCCAATGTGGATTGAGTCGTTGTCTCACAGCTACAGTGTTGGCAGTCGACTGCCAGGCAGAAATCCAGCTTGATGCAGGTTAAAAAGAGGAGCTCATGGAGGATTTCGGCATTGGTTCTTTGGGAGCTTTCTTGGGGCGATTTGAAGGTGATTTGCAGGTGCATTTCAGGGCCCTTCAACCTCATCCATGCAACCAACAAGCAAAGCGCTCAAACCCTAGTTTTGTAAAGTGTTCTTTACATTTCCTTTGTATTTTCTTGTATTTCTTTCGTTTATTGTTGTAAACATTTGTACGAGCTTTCTCCTCCTCTGACTTGTTGTCGAGAAGGAGTTTATTGATTAGTGATTGAATTGGCATCGCTAGAGCTCGTTAGAGCTCAATCCATGGAGTAGGAACCATTCGGTTCCGAACCACATTATATCCTTGAGTTTGTGTGTTTATGTTTTTGTTATTGCTTTAGTATCTTTGTTTCTGCTGCACTAATGAAAATTGTAGACAAGCATGCGAACAATTTCCATCAACGAATGATAACATGCTATTCACCCCTCTCTAGCGTCCAATCGATCCCCTACAAGTGGTATCAGAGCAAGGTCACTCTTCTAAGTTTAACAACAAAGGGAGCACACTAGAGGGTGAAGATGGAAGTCCAAGAGCAACTAGGATGGGATATCAATACACCTATCCCTTATACCTTCTATGGATAAGAAAGGTTTAGACAATGGAAGGCGAGAATTGAGGTTTTCTTAATGATAAGGGACTTCGAAGAATAGTCAATTTTAATGGATGGGTTTGAATATCCAAGAGGACCAAGAGGTGGTTTCCTCAAAAAGAAGAGATGGACTGAAGAGCAAGTCCAAGCATCCGAGAAAAATGATAAGGTGATAAAATTTTTAATTGATTTAATGCCTAATAATATCTTGTGTATGTTAGGTAATTATGTAGATGCTAAGGAGTTATGGAGCCAAGTGGCAAAGCTCCATGAAAACTCATCATCGGTCCAAGAAGACGAAGAAGAAGAAGAGTGCTCACCCTCTCAAGCTCAAGCAAGCACATCGCCATCTAAAGAGCTTGAGGAGTCAGAAATTGATAGGGAGTCAACTTCCGGATCGGTGGAGGAAGTGGAAGAAGCATCCACCTCAAGGATTGAGGGGGAGGAGAGACTTTCCACACCGGAACATCAAGAAGAAGCTTTGACATCCGGTGAAGATGAAGAAGCTCAAAATCCAACTCCGACACCTTCCACCACGGAACTAGGTAACTCAAGCAATGTAGTTTTAAATAAAAATCACATAGTTTGCTTTGAGTGTAGGGAAGTAGGACATTTCAAGAGTAAATGTCCTAAAAGAGTAAAGAAGTGTCCACCCATGCCAAAAGTCAAGGAGACCAGTCCCCCAACTATCAAAAGCAAGGAGCAAGTCATTTGGTTCAAATGCCGGCTACCGGAACATTACCGGAGTCAATGCCCAAGGAGGAAGAAAAAGGGTCAAGAAGCAGCACCACAAGTAGGGGGAGCTTCCAAAGCTAACCCTAAGGTATTTTCAAATAAAGCTCCTTCTAATTTAAATGTTAAAAAGCATGATAGGAATTATAATTCTCTTGCAATTTATGAAAAGCATGCTAATAGGAATAAATATTTCTGTTTAGGAGCTAAGAATGTCCACTTAGGAAATAAGGAGAAATTTTGGACTAATGTCCTTAAAAATATTTTACCTATGGAATCTATCAAGAAAATAGGAGAACACCTAGGTCTTAACCCTAAATGGACTAGGCATATGCCTAGGAAGTCCCATGCCCAAGGATTAAATCAAAATTCTAAAATTGGGCAATTAGAATTAGAAAATCAAGCTTTGAGGTCAAGGCTTGAAAAACTAGAAAAGACCCTAAATAAGATGCAAAATCAATTTCAAAGGTCTATAAGTCAAAGCCTAGGGTCAAATGATCAAAAATCAAGACCTAGGAAACTAGATTAATCCAAGGCCAAACCTAAGCCCAAGGAAACCTATCACAATGTTCCATTTGATTATGGAACTAAACCTAGGAAAACCAAGGTTACTAGGGAAGCTATCCCTAAGAGTGACCATGGTAAGTGCCTAGTGGCTAGGGTTTCTAGGAAACCTAGGGTGGCCACTAAGAAGGTTGAAAGGGGAGTTACCCCTAGAGTCAACCTAGGTAAGACCCAAATGACCAAGGCTAACAAGCCTAGGAGGGTCATTAGGAGGGTATCTAGGGAGGTCATCCCTAAGGAATACCTAATTAACCCTAGGAGCTCAAATAGGTTTTGGGTTCCTAAATGTGTGATTGATTCATGCTAAATGGGTTAGGGTGTGCCAACTTTAAATGGAAGGGTAGTTAACCTAACCATGGTAAAGGTGGCATTTTAGGTCATTTTCAAGGTTATGGTTACCTTGGGAATGTGGTTTGATTTGAATCCTAAATGTTTTTAGGATGTGCCAATATTAATTATGAGTTTTGATAAAATGATCAAATTGACACAATTTATGATTAGAGGTTTTAGTGTGCCATTTTGGGTTGTTGGCACACTAGGGAGAAAAGTAATAATATGGCAAAATATACTTAATTATATCAAATGGAAATTAATATTAAAATTTAGGTATTATTATACCTATACTTTTTATTTGCCATGCCTTGATTGCCATGTGCCATGACATGACATCATGTTTATTTTCATCACTCATATGTTATGATCATGTTTAGAAATTAGGTTTAAATGTCATGTGTTTTTAGATTTCATATTATGCCATGACATCATGATTATGAGCATATGCTTACTTATATAATCATTAATGTCATAATCATTCATGCATTTGATTAAAATTGAATTAAGGACAATGGTGTAACGCCTGTAAAAAGTCTACAACAATTTTACGAGGATTTTTGGCTTTACAATAATGGGCTTTATGGGGGTTTTCCGAAAATAAAAGGAAATGGCCAAAAAGAGATGCAAGGCCTAGGAATTGAACCCCAAACCTCTAGAGATAGCCAAGCCCTATAGATGTACCCCCTAACCATAAGCCCAATAGGATTACATCATTAAGAGAAGAGGGGAATTATAGATAAGGGTGATGAGGATAAATGAAGGGGCATGGAAAAGAAAAGAGGAACTTCCCTTCCTCCCTTCATAAAGAAGAAGGGAGTTCCCATTTGGTCACTTCTTCCTCTCCTCTTCATCCTCACCGAAACCACCTTGCTCCCCCTCTCCATTTGCACCTTTGGCCGAAATCCCTCCAAGCAAGAAGAAGGCTAGGGTTGGCTTCCATTAGGTCATCTTCCAACTAAAAAGCAAAGTGAAGGATGTAAGATTTCCTCACCTGCAGTATATTAGTTTTGTAGGATGAATTACATGAAAGAATATGAGTTTGGAGCTTCATATGTTTCGGCCAACTAATGTCTTGGGCTAGGATTCATGAAATATGCTATTAGGGAAACCTTTTGTATGTTGTATGCTCCAAGTAGGGATCCTTAGGTAACAAAAGTCCAAGGGTTTTAACCCTATATGTTTCGGCCACCAAGGGTTTAGGGTTAGGGTTTCATGAAGAGCTCCCACTTATGAAGTTAGGTTATGATATATGCCTACATGAATAGATTTAGGTGATAAAAATCCAATGATCTTAACCCTACAAGTTTCGGCCAAACCATGAAATTAGGGTTAGGGTTGCATGAAAATATTTCTAAGGATACTATGATAGGTTATAAGGCTTCATGAATGAATTTTAGGGGACAAACCCAAGCTTGAGCCCCTCACAAGTTTCGGCCAACCCATGCAATTAGGGTTAGGGTGGTATGAAAATATTTCTAAGGATACTATGATAGGTTATAAGGCTTCATGAATAAATTTTAGGGGACAAACCCAAGCTTGAGCCCCTCACAAGTTTCGGCCAACCAATGAAATTAGGGTTAGGGTTGCATGAAAATATTTCTAATGGTGCTATGATAGGTTATAAGGCTTCATGAATGAGTTTTAGGGGACAAACCCAAGCTTGAGCCCTTCACAAGTTTCGGCCAACCAAGGAAACTAGGGTTAGGGTTGCAAGAAAAAGGCTTCTAAGGGAACTAGGGGATGTTGTATGCCTCATGTAGGAGTTTTAGGTGATGAACATGCTTTGTGATTAATATGCCATGAATATGCCAAAGAAATAGGCTTCATGTTATGATGTAATGTGCCATGAAATATTCTTAGGTGATGAACATGTTTTTTTATGATTTAATATACCTTGAATATGCCTAGGAAACATGCTATATGTTATGATGTAATGTGCCATGAAATATGCTTAGGTGATGAACATGTTTTTATGATTTAATATGCCTTGAATATGCCTAAGAAACATGCTACATATTTATGGTGTAATGTGCCACGCAATATGCTTGTGTGATGAACATGTTTATACTTTAGGACCCCTTTAGGGTACTCTTATGTTATGAATGTATGTGTCCTTATGATAAGATGGAGATGCTTCCCTTTCAAGTAGGGATCAAGAGCTCTCCTTATGATAAGATGGAGATGCTTCCCTTTCAAGTAGGGATCAAGAGCTCTCCTTAAGATAAGATAAAGTGGAGATGCTTCCCTTTCAAGTAGGGATCAAGAGCTCTCCTTATGACAAGATAAGATTAAGATGCTTCCCTTTTTATGTTGGGGATCAAGAGCATTCTTTATACTATGACAAGAAAAGAAAGGAATTAAGTATTTTACTTTGTAAGAGGTTAAGTACCCGACCCGTCAGGTGGTCGTTAATCAAATCCATAGGGACATAAGAAGACGTAAGAGGTCTTGCCCTGGTAAGACATAAGAGGTCTTGCTCTGGTAGGTCTGGTGGCTCGCTACCCCAGCCTATTAGGGAACGCGCATTATGTGGTACTTAACCTGGGGCCCCCCAAACAAGTTATGATGATATTGAAGTATCTATATGTATATGTTTTGAAAAGAAAAGACTTTTATGAAATTGTGTATGCTTATGTTAAAGATTATGAATGCTTACGAACTCGTCCTTTATGCATTTTAGATGCTATGAAGTTATGATGCTTACAGTAGTTTAAGAATGCTTGTGATTATGTACCTTATGCATGTTTAGGATTTATATCATTATAAATGTTTATGCTCAAGTTAAAAAAAATGCTTATGAGTATGTCCTTTATGCATTTTAGATGCTATGAAGTTATGATGCTTACAGTAGTTTAAGAATGCTTGTGATTATTTAAAATATTCATGTTTAGGATTTATATCATTATAAATGTTTATGCCTGCTAAAAATGCTTATGATTATGTCCTTTATGCATGTTAGACTCTATGAAGTTATGATGCTTGCAGTAGTTTAAGAATACTTGTGATTTTGTGCCTTATGCATGTCTAGGATTTATGTCATTATAAATGTTTATGCTCAAGTTAAAAATGCTTATGATTATGTTCTTGAAGCCGTTAGATTTTACTAAGTTATAATGCTTATAGTAAGAACATTTGGGGTTTATGTACTTCCTGCATGTCTAAGATTTATATCATGAATGCTTATGTTTAGATTATGCCCTGCTTGGTGTTAATTATGCTTAGCATGCTGATGTAAACTCTATGCCATGCTTAGGTTTCATTACATGGTATGTTGTTGATTAGTGTTACTATGGAATACTTAGGCCATTTATGCTAGCATGCTTATGTTTCTAATTGCCTGATGAAGTTCGTGTTTTTTTTGTGAGTAGGCAAGAATCTTACTAAGCTTTATGCTTATAGTTTATGTTGTCCATATACTGCAGATCAAGGAAACTTGAACTAGAGAAGGTAGCAGGAAGGGCCCAGTGTGTGTGATAGTGGCATGGTGGAGAAAGACCCTACTACTATCTGCTTATATTTATAAGCTCAATTAACAACTTAAGACCTTGCTTCCGCTTATAAGACTTGTGAATTATTAGTACCATGTTGGATATTGCTTAGTTATGTTATTGTTCAATTACTTAAGAAAGTTGATATGATAGAACTCACGAATGGATCCTTATGATGGGCATGTTATGAAATGAGATAAGATATGGTAACATGCTAACTATGAATAAGATAGGTGATGCATGTAGAAAAGAAGGTTTATGCCATGATAACATGCTTAAGTAAATGGTGAAATGATCCATGTGTATTATGTTTTAAAAGAAAAAAAAAAGAAAGGGGTAAAAGTAGTGCCGCCCTGAGAGCAGATAAGGGCGGGCGTTACAAATGGCATGACTTGGAGTCCCATTTATAAGGGAATCAAGTAGAGTTGCCTTAGGAAAATGCATGAAACCCTAGATTAGGATGAACAAAACCCACATCTAACATTACATTGACATGTATGTATATTTTATACACCCTAGATACATGTGAGATGCTAGGATATGAGTTAAGTTCAAGGTGCATAGTTTTTGCATCTAGATGAACTCAAACTTATCTTTAACCAACAAGTGGATCATTATGAAAGCTTGCGTACAAGTCATGTACATAGAGCCCAAGAAATATGATCCAAAATAAGGTTTTTGAAAATATTTTAAAATCATTTTGATAAACCTTGGTGAAGTCTATCTTTTGATAGCAATCACCATTGATGAGATTGATACAAAGTGAGCTAAAACTTTAATGTTTTTATTCACTTTTGAATTTTGTATCAATTTTAGTATTTTATGGGTAAAATAATTTTCAAATATTTTTCACCCATTTTATTGACTATAAGTAATATACATATCAAATTTCATGATTTTTTGATATACGTAGAATTACTTATGATTTTCTGAAATTCGATTTTGATAGTTGAAATTCGGGAATTTCAGCTATCAGTCGACTGCCACCTGTTGGCAGTCGACTGATGAAGGAAAGTTCGACTGATTACTGATAGGAGTCGATTACCAGGTCTGATTTCAGGTTAACAAGGTTTGTTTAGCCTGATTTTAGCTATGATAAGGTTTCTTAACCACTCATAACCCTAGGATATGCTTTTGGAAGCATTATAAAGGGTGAAAATCCATTGGATATGGATTAGGAGAGTGTTTAGGGTTTGTATCAATCTTAAGGTGAGTGAAAGTTCTATGTTGAACTTTGAACCTTAATTTTGATGGTTTAGAGTTCCTATAGGCTTAAGGACTTTCCAAGGACATTGTTGGTGCAATGGTCAAGGGGGAGCAAGCCTTTAGGGGGAGTTATCCATCATGGGATGATGGATGATATTTTTCCTCATGGGGAGGAGAAAAAGGGATTTTGAGAGACCCAATTTGGAAATTGGCAGAGTGGATAGGATTGCCTCTTTTAGGTGATATGAGACTTATCACTAGGAAGATGGTAGCCATCCTAAGTATTTTTGAATCAAGGGAGAGATTGTAAGATCTCACTGGGACATGAGACATTGACTTCCTTGGAGAGATAACCTTTTTGATATATGTCAAAAAGGGGGAGAAGGTTAAATTACCAATTTGGAAAAATGGTAAGGGAATTTGAGTTAGGGGCCTAACTCAAGGTTTGTTTTGTCAAACATAAAAAAGGGGGAGATTGTTGGTGCAATCGGCCCGGGTCACGATTGACCAGACTCGAGTTTGACTCGAGTGATGTTTTGATGTTTGACAAAGTGGTTTGACAAAGTAGTTTGACATTGATGTTTAACATTGATGTCGGTTAATATATTTTGGGGAGATTGTTTATACAATCGACCCAGGTTATAATTGACCAGACTCGAGTTTGACTCGAGGGAGACTTTAATGGTTGACTAGGGTTGACCATGTGATTATGGGAAAGACCAAGCATGGGTCTTGGCAAGGTAAAGTCCAAGTCATGGGTACATGGCATGGAAAATCTAAGTGGGATACTTGGCATTTGGGAAAGTCCAAGTCTTGAGTACTTGGCACAAGGAAAGTCCAAGCTTGAGTCTTGGCATTTGAGAAGTCCAAGTGGTTTGATATTGGTGGCGTAAAGTTCAAGGGTGAAGTCTTGGCAGCATAAGTCCAATGGTTGGCGGCGTAAAGTCCAAGCGAAGTCTTGGTGGCATAAGTCCAATATGCCTTGGCGGTGTAGACACCGTTAGCATAACGTAGCCGATGGAAGTACTTGAAGGCTAGCGCGATGAATGAACAAGTCATGGATAACTTGGAGGGATCTAAGAGGCGTGAGGCTGATGGAGGTGGCTAGAAGACATAGGTCTAGGCTAAGGGTGGTCTATCAAGTATGGGGGCACCATACTTGGGTTAAAACCTCATGTTTGAGGTTGGCAGTCGACTAGCATTATGGTCGGTTCGACTGTCATGAGTCTACTAGAGCTCGACTGCCACTTAGTGTTGGTGCAGGGGCACTAGATAATCGAACCTGTGTTTTGATTATGGCAAAGACACAAAGTTAAGTTTATATTGTTATCTCACGTGCTAAATCAAGTGTGCAGAAAAGTACTAAAGCTGGAGCTGAAGGCTAGCGACACCCGGAGGAAGCCGTGGTGGTCGGGCGACACTTGAGTGAATTCGGAGGGAGCCGAAGGAATCGAGTGGAAGGCCGGAAGCGAGAGCTACTATCGAGGTAAGCTCGTGTGAGTGAGAGATTGTAAGGTCGTGTCCTCTTTACGGGGACGACCGTAGGCGACGATTCGACTAAGACTTCCTGTGGAAGGTCTAGGTCGAGATCGGACGGTTAGAAACCGTCGTATTTATCATTTTCCGAGCTAATCTCTTACTGCAGGAAGTGGTTAGCCGGGCAATGATCACGGACATTGGGGCGATCGTATTATCGCTGGATCGATGAGATGCATCGATCGATCGTATCACCGATCGATGAGAGGCATCACGATCGTGATGGCGACGACTCGACTTTGCGCTATGTCAAACGGATAACGCGACGCGCGATAAAATTTGGAAAAATCCATGATCCGTTCCAAAGAAATAGGAGACAATTTCAGAGGCCAAAGTCTATAAAAGGAGGGGAGGATTCCACTCCAAATCACATCAATTATTCATCAAGTGCTCCTACAACGCCAACGCTTCAACACCGTCATAACGCCGACGCGACGCCAACCTCAGATCTTCGTCGGCAGCAGATTCAAGTAATATTTTTGATATTATATTCTGTGTTTTTTATCTTCATAACGAGGTGAGGTAGGCTTGTTGCCTCATCCTCGTGTATTCGGTTTTTGTAATCGTTGTCTCCTACCTCCAACGAGGAGGAGACGTTTTAGTGCTTTGCCCTCCGTACGCGGTCTAGGACCGATAGGGCCTTGGAGTAGCAACCGCTGGGTTGTGAACCAAGTAAAATAAACGTGTTCATTTATTTTCCGCTGTGCTTACTTTGCGTATCGAACGAACGAAAAAGAAAAAGTTTTACGATCGCTATTCACCCCCCCCTCTAGCGACGCTTCTCGATCCAACAATTGGTATCAGAGCGGGGGCGCTAAGATTTGGTGAAACCACCAATCTAGCACGTTTTGGTTTTCTTTTCGTATTTTTCGATTCGTATATTTCTTAGGTTTTGTTTCCCTACTAATCCAAGACCAAGTCTTGGTACATAGTTTTTGGTTGTGTTTTTGCTAGTACTAATCTCCATCGGAGTACCTCACGATCAAACGAGCATAACTTTTGCTACGAGTGGACTCACGAAACGATCTACCCACCAAATCGAAGCTCTCTGAAAGATCTACACTTTTTACTGGGGGTTTACCCCCGTAACAAGCTGTTTCCAGCCCCAAAATCCAGCGTTTAGTACCCTTTCGGGGACATCGAAGGTCGTAAGTTTCAAATTTTTTTTAGTTTTTTTATCCTCCTTATTTATTTCTGTTTTTTTTCTATTATTTCCCGCATTACTAATCCAAGACCAAGTCTTGGAATTCTCTTTGGTTTTTATTTGTGTTTTTGTAAGATACTTAATGGCTCACATTGAGGGATATAGCACCACCCGACCTCCGTTCTTTAACGGAGATGATTTCCGTTATTGGAAAGGTCGGATGGAGTGTTTCTTGAAAACACAAGTCGAGACTTGGATAATAATCCAAACCGGCTTTGCTTTACCCACCAATGATCAAGGAGAGCCCTTGGATTTCAACAAGTGGACAAATGCAACCAAGAGGCAAATCGAAGCCGATGCAAGAGCAACCCAAATATTGCAATGCGGCTTGTCCAAGGAGGAACTCAACCGCATCGGACCATTCATTAGCGCCAAGGACCTATGGAATAAATTAATTGAGCTACGAAGGAACACCCGATGCTAAGGTATGTAAACGTGACCTTCTTTTCAATAAGTTGTATAACCTCAAGATGCGGGAACACGAGGCACAACTACACGCCTGCGCCCGGGACATTGTCAACGGCCTACACACCATCGGACACAAGGTCGAAAACCGTGACCTATTAAGTGTCGTTCTTAATTCATTTCTAGGACTACCTTGTGGGCATCCATGGTCGATGCCTACAAGGTCTCTAAGGACCTATCGAAGCTTAGGTTAGATGAATTATTTTCCGAGTTTGAACTTCATGAGCAAACTAACGTGATCCGGGCCGAGAGGTATTGCTCTACTTGCGGGACAAAGAAGCAAGCCACCTACTAGGCAAGTAGATGAACTCGAACCCAAGGCGAATCCGAATCCGAAGAGGAGGCCATAATAGTCAATATTGTGCGGAGAATAGTTCGACAAGAAAGAAGGAAATTGAAGAATGAGAACCAAAGAAAAAGGGAGCAAGGAAAGCCTTCCATGCAACTTGGGACAACGAGAAGACATAGCTTACATGGCAAGAAGCGGAGGAGTCCGAGTCGAATCGGCCGAGTCCAACTACAACTCGACTCCGACCGAAGATTATTTGAGAGAAAACTCAAAGCCGGACCAAAGGGAAAGTTAAGGTTGATTTCTCTTTAATTAGTACACTTTACAGTACAATTAAACTGCTTAATAGGAAATTAACTAAGTCCGAGTCTAGGGTTGAGTCGTTACTTGAGGAGGTTGAAACCCTCAAGCAAGAGGCTACTCTAACCTCTTCAATTAGTCAAGTTCAAGAGAGAAACTCAACCCAAATTGAAAAACTTGAGAAGGAGAATTCTCTCTTGAAAGACCAAGTTCAAGAGGTCGAGGCTAGGTTGGAAAAGTTCACGTTGGGATCTAAGAACCTTAACCGACTACTTGGAACCCAAAGAGCCGTGTACAACAAAGCCGGACTCGGATTTAAGTCAAAGACTACGAATAGGTCTTATATGTCTATCGTAAATCGTAGTCATCAAAGAGTTCAAGCATGGGTCCCAAAGGTTTTATTAAATTCACATATTAGGACTAATAAGTATTGGATTCCTCAGGATCAAGTTCATTATTTGAATAGACCTTATTGGTTCAATGGTCTAGGGAGCTAACACTAAAATAGTATACCCGCTTACTTAGCAAAACCATTGCATGCTTAGAATTTACATTAACTTGTGAACTTACTTAGAATACGTACATAACCAACTAAAATCCTTGAAAGATTGAGCCTCGGGAGCCTCTTTTCATAAATAACTAGTTAGTCAACTCTTGATAATATAGTATCGGGGCCAGCGAGATGATACGTTAGGAGACAAAGTCTCGTGTATTCGAGCTAGATAAAGCGTATCTAGCTTGGTGCACTTGACCGAGTGGAACTAGCTGAAGCTACATCACCGTATCCTAAACTAGTTAGACCAGGAAGTAACCCTAAGTGACTTAAGTAATATTTTCTTGAATTTGGCTTTGTCTAAGGAAGTGGTCGTTGTTCCGATCAAAGAAGGCCCCTGTGCCTCGCCACGACCTGGAAGCCAGTTTCTCGAAAAGTTACTTAACGATCTAAAGGTTAAATCTGAATCTAACCCAAGGTTGACTATCTTTAATCAATTTAAAATCATCTCACAAAACATATAAGGTGAACAAATTATGAGACACATAGAATGGGTGAGATGTTAAGGATAATTGAAATATACTTGAAACAATCCCTTCAAAATACTACTTATTTTCTCAACTATTGTACTTAACAACTCTGAGGCTAAAGTTTAGCGCCCCCTACATCTCTTATACTTCATATATTTGACTAAGGGGGAGAGCAAACTAATCTTAAGGGTTATATTATAAATCTTTAGATTATTGGTGCGAGAGGACACACCTCGAACCAATCCATCTAACTATTGCTAGGCATGCTTGGACTTATATTTGATTTTTCTAGATTCATTCATAATCTACATTGTTTTAAACCCCTATTTTATACAAAAACCCCAACACTCTTTTTTGATTTATGGCAAAAGGGGGAGAAGAGCGAAAGTTAAGGGGGAGTAACACAAAATTTGTTTTTGAAAACTAAAGTATCTCTTTCAAAACTCACCTAGGGTTAAGGGGGAGTTTTGGTTAAGGAGAGTTTTTGGGAATGGCATTCATCATCTACTATATGTGTTTTATGCTTTAATTTCCCTTAACTTTGTGTTGGTTTGCCATAGATCAAAGGGAGATTGTTGGTGCAGGGGCACTAGATAATCGAACCTGTGTTTTGATTATGGCAAAGACACAAAGTTAAGTTTATATTGTTATCTCACGTGCTAAATCAAGTGTGCGTAAAGTACTAAAGTGAGTGAAGGCTAGCGACACCGGAGGAAGCCGTGGTGGTCGGGCGACACTTGAGTGAATTCGGAGGGAGCCAGAAGGAATCGAGTGGAAGGCGCGAGAGCTACTATCGAGGTAAGCTCGTGTGAGTGAGAGATTGTAAGGTCGTGTCCTCTTTACGGGGGACGACCGTGGCGTGATCGACTAAGACTTCTGTGGAAGGTCTAGGTCGAGATCGGACGATTAGAAACCGTCGTATTTATCATTTTCCGAGCTAATCTCTTCGCGAGGAAGTGGCTAGGTGATCATTGTTGGACATTAGGCGTCAGTCGATGGTGATGAGATGCATCGATCGGTCATCGATCGATGAGAGGCATCGATCAGCGATGGCGACGACTTCGACTTTGCGCTATGTCAAAGCGGATAACGTTTGCGCGCAGCGATAAAATTTGGAAAAATCCATGATCCGTTCCAAAGAAATAGGAGACAATTTCAGAGGCCAAAGTCTATAAAAGGAGGGGAGGATTCCACTCCAAATCACATCAATTATTCATCAAGTGCTCCTACAACGCCAACGCTTCAACACCGTCATAACGCCGACGGCGGTAACCTCAGATCTTCTTCGTGCAGATTCAAGTAATATTTTGATATTATATTCGTGTTTTTATCTTCATAACGAGGTGAGGTAGGCTTGTTGCCTCATCCTCGTGTATTCGGTTTTTGTAATCGTTGTCTCCTACCTCCAACGAGGAGGAGACGTTTTAGTGCTTTGCCCTCCGTACGCGGTCTAGGACCGATAGGGCCTTGGAGTAGCAACCGCTGGGTTGTGAACCAAGTAAAATAAACGTGTTCATTTATTTTCCGCTGTGCTTACTTTGCGTATCGAACGAACGAAAAAGAAAAGTTTTACGGTCGCTATTCACCCCCCCCTCTAGCGACGCTTCTCGATCCAACACTTAGGGCTGAAATTGCCTTGGCAGTCGACTGCTAGTTGAGTTGCGAGCACAGAATGCTCTGTAGCCGACTAGCCAATCGGCTACGGGCGCTAGCAGTTGCCTGCCAATGTTGGCAGTCGACTGGTGAAAGTCCCATTGGAACTTGTCCAACGTGGATTGAGCCATTGTCTCACAGCTACAGTGTTGGCAGTCGACTGCCAGGCGGAAATCCAGCCCGACGCAGGTTAAAAAGAGGAGCTCGTGGAGAATTTTGGCATTGGTTCTTTAGGTGCTTTCTTGGGGTGATTTAAAGGCGATTTGCAGGTGTATTTCAAGTCTTTTCAACCTCATCCAAGCAACCAACAAGCAAAGCGCTCAAACCCTAGTTTTGTAAAGTGTTCTCTACATTTCCTTTGTATTTGCTTGTATTTCTTTCGTTTATTGTTTTAAACATTTGTACGAGGTTTCTCCGCCTCCAACTTGTTGTCGAGAAGGAGTTTATTGATTAGTGATTGCATTGACATCGCTAGAGCTCGTTAGAGCTCAATCTGTGGAGTAGGAACCGTTCAATTCCGAACCACGTTATATCCTTGAGTTTGTGTATTTGTGTTTTTGTTATTGCTTTAGTATCTTTGTTTCCGCTGCGCTAATGAAAATTATAGACAAGCACGCGAATGATTTCCATCAACGAACGGTAACGCGCTATTCACCCCCCTCTATCGTCCAATTGATCCCCTACATCCATGGCTTGTTCATCCATTGCGATTACCTTCAGATGCTTCCATCGGCTATGTCATGCTAACGGTGTCTACACCGCCAAGTCACGTTGGACTTACGCTACCAAGACTCCTCTTGGACTTTACACCGCTAACCATTGGACTTATACTGCCAAGACTCCCGCTTGGACTTTATGCCGCCAATATTAACCCCTTGGACTTCTCAAATGCCAAGACTCAAGCTTGGAATTTCCTTTACCAACCCATGTTGGACTTTCCATGCAAGTACTCAAGACTTGGACTTTACTTTGCCAAGATCCATGCTTGGACTTTACATGCCAAGTACTCAAGACATGAACTTTCCATAACATGGTCAACTCTAGTCAACCATCAAAATCCCTCGAGTCAAACTCGAGTCCGATTAATCATAACCCAATCGATTGTTCCAACAATCTCCCCAAGACATTATTAGACATTAATGTCAAAAATCAATGTCAACTCACTATGTCAAACATCAAAACATCACTCGAGTTTAACTCGAGTCCGATCAATCATGACCTAGGCCGATTACACCAACAATCTCCCCCTTTTTGATGTTTGACAAAAACACTTACCTTTGAGTTAGAACACTAACCCAAATTCCCTTACCAATTTCCCAAATTGGTGTCTTACCTTTCTCCCCCTTTTTGACATACATCAAAAAGGTTCACCCAAGGAGGTCAATGTCTCATATCCAATGAGATCTACAATCTCCCCCTTGGTCCAAAAATACCTAGGATGCCTACCATCTTCCTAGTGATAAGTCTCATATCACTCAAGAGAGGCAATCCTATTCATTTTCCCAATTTCCAAATTGGGTATCTTAAAATCCCATTTTCCTCCTCATGAGAAAAAAATATCATCCATCATCCCATGATGGATACCTCCCCCTAAAGGCTTGCTCCCCCTTGACCATTGCACCAACAATGTCCTTGTGAAGTTCCTAAGCCAATAGGAACTCTAAACTATCAAAATTATGGTTCAATGTTCAACATAGAACTTTCCCTCACCTTAAAATTGATACAAACCCTAAACAACTCTCCTAATCCATATCCAATGGATTTTCACCCTTTCTAATGCTTCTTAAAGCATATCCTAGGGTTACGAGTGGTTAGGGAACCTTACCATAACTGAAATGGGGTTAAATACCCTTGATTTACTTGAAAACAGCATAGGCAGTCGAGTCCTTCAGAAACTAGTCGACTGTCGTTCCCATTAGTCGACTGGTACCAGCGGCGGTCGGTCGATAATCGGGTCGGCGATTCGCTAGGCGGTTTCGCCAGAAGTCTTGTAAATCGCTGAGCGGTATTGCGAGTAGTTTTGCGCCAAAGGCGATTTTCCCGAGATGGTTTTTTTGCCGTCGAGGCGATTTCCGCTAGAGCGATTGCGCCAAAGCGCCACCCATCGATCACATTGAAACAATGGCAGTCGACTGATAACTAAAAACTCAGTTTTTCAGTTATCAGAAATAGACTTTGAAAAAATCATAACTAATTATATATATCTTGAAAAATCACAAAATTTCATATGTATAATACTCATAACACATACAATCGGTGAAAAATATTGGAAAAATATTTTACCAATTAAAATAGGAGATTTATACAAAGTTCAAAACAATTGAAATTTTCAATGTTTTGGCCCAACTTTGTATCAACTTCATCAATGGTGATTGCTATCAAAAGATAGACTTCACCAAGGTTTTCTAAAGTGATTTTAAAATGTTTTTGAAAACCTATTTTGAATCATGGGCTCTTGGCTTGATGTACATGACTTGTACATTAGCTTTCCTCATGATTCATATTGATGATAGAGATAAGTTTAAGTTCATCTAGATGCACTACCTATGCACCTTGAACTTAACTTATTTTCCTAACATCTCACATTTTATCTAAGGTGTATACATACACATACATGTCTATTTAGATGTGAGATGTGGAGTTAGGATTATTATAGCCTCATGCATTTTCTAGGCAACCCTACTTGATTCCCTTATAAATGGGACTCCAAGTCATGTCATTGTCCTTAAATAAATTTTAATCAAGTTAAATGCATGAATGATCATGGCATAAATGATAGTAATAATAAAACATGGCCAATGATCATGATGTCATGACATATGAATAAGCTCTAAAAATGAACATGACATCTAAAATAATCCTAAACAATATCATGACATGTTATATGATAAGATAGAATTTGATGTCATGACATGATAAATTTATATAAACAAGCACATTAATACACACATATAATCAGACAAAAATATTTTTTATAAACAAAACATTTCATTCAATTAAAACTTCAGTTTTTACAACCAAAATAGAAGTTTGAATTTCTCAACCTCACTAAGAAACTAAAAACAGAATCCCTAAACATCCTCTAGCTATCATCTCCTGCAGATGGTGGAGGCGAAGGAGGATGTTGGCTCAGGGTCCAGGCCCGCATCATCTCGTACATATCAAGCTGACGCTGCTCCATGTGGCTCTGGCACTCCTCCATCTGGGTGTGGCGCTCCTTCATCCGGGTGTGGCGCTCCTCCATCCGGTTGAGCTACTGAACCATGGAGGACTGACCCGATATGATCTCCGCCAGTCGAGAGTCAATCATTTGCTGGTAATCCTCGAATCTGGCCTCCAGCTGTGCAACCCGATCTGAAGGACCTGCTGCTAATGCATCTGCTGGCATATGGTCATCCTCATTAGTAACATTGGGGTACTCATACCATCTTGTAGGCTCTCCAGGCACTAGAGGTAGCCCCCCATGTGCCCTAGGCTGAGGTCGAGGTATCAGCTCCATCTGTCCATCTCCGGGCTGCAACCCTACCAATGTGAAGTTACGCACTGATATATAGTTGTACGTAAACCTTGGATAGCACCCTCAAAGATCCCCTGGAAATGTTAATGCCTATGGACTCTAACCATGCAGTGATGATATGTCCAAAAGGCATATGAACTTTCCCTTGCACAGGGGATATAAAATGGACAATGCAATGAAACATGTTTAATTCAATGTTTACATCTAATCTATGATGCATGGCATACATGAGGAAGAGATGGAGAGGCCGGATCTTGGCCAGACCCCGAGTCACAATAGGAAGAAAACACCCGACAATGACTTTGTAAAGCACATTGTTAGGTGCAGATAACTCACTAATGGGGAAAAGGTTCTGAGCTTGTGAACGAGGATGGCAAAAAAGGTGCTCATGCATGGAATCTAAAGAGATGTGATCAAATGGAGCAGAAAGAGGGGCATCAAATGTAGGATAGAAGATGAAGTTATCATCCAATGGTCTACACTCAAGGAACTCCTGCAAGATCGCAGGAGTGAACTCCAAGTCGCGTTTTGCAATGCGAGTGGTGTAGGTAGGACCATCGTCTACCTTCCTCAAGTTTTGGTAGAATTCCTTGAGAAGATCATCATTTATGGCATGAGTACACAATGCAACCTTCATGAGCTGATAATGCATTAGGATCTCAATGATGTCGCTACAGAAGTATCTAAAGAATTGGTTATCTATGTACCTATTCGGCATTGGTTGGTACAAACGTGGTCCACCCTCATTTGGGTCATTCCTACGCTGTCTCCTATAAGATGAATGATGAACGCAATGCAATGCAATGGATTGACACAAATAAATACGTGATTAGATCAATAATGTGGTGAAAAAAAAATTAGGGTTGAAGGGGTATAGAGATATACTTTGGTGCCATTACACAGTCGATGGTTGTGAGGGCCTAATGGACAGTTAGTTTGTCGGAGAGAACGCCGAAGGGTCACCAGAATGATGATCTCATCGGAACTCTGACGCTGGAGAAGAACCCTAGGGCTGTGAGATGCCATTAGGGCTATAGAGAGATCAAAAACATGAACGGGAGAGATGGCTTCCAAACCTAGGGCTTTGGTCGTCAGCGTGGACGGGGAATGACTGGTCGACGATCGGAGAGAAGAAATCGAGTGAAGAGGGCGTGAAGACGCCGAACCCTACCGGTTCGGCATTATAAAATCATTACACCAGTCGACTGATGTGTGACATCAGTCGACTGATGGTGGGTTAGTGAGCGGTTTACCGAACCGACAGTCGACTGCTCCGACTCAGCACTCGACTGATGAGCATTCTTTGACGAGCTACAGTAACATCAGTCGACTCATAGTGGTCGTCAGTCGACTGATGTCACCATCACTCGACTGCTGGATGAGCTACTCGATTGTTGGCTCTTCTGTCCCGATGAATAGTACCATCAGTCGACTGATGGACAAATCAGTCGAGTCCTGGAAGCAGCACTCGACTGTTGGGCTCACGGTGTCGTTCTACAGTGTTATAAGTCAATTGATATCTGATTTTCAGTTTCTGAAATTAAGTGAATTTCAATTTCTTCACTCAATTTATTTCATTTTACCATGTTTATTCATGTATATTGAATATATTAATGTTATACTTACGTTCATGTATTTGCCAATGTATTTTGGTATTTTATTTCATTTTCACAAGCATTATCATTCAATAGTTTCAAATCCTAACATCTCACCCTTTCTATGTGTTGAAATACACAATCAAGGTGAATGACCTATTTTGTGAGATGCAATACACTATAAACATTCCTTTCATGCAAACATATGGTAAAACACATGAAGCATGGTATGTTTGAGACATCATGAGGTGTAATACTTTAGTATCAATCTTAAAAATAATATCTAATCCTTAAGATACTTTTCTTGATACACTAAATCCCAAAGTGTGCCAAAACTTAAAAATAGCACACTATGATCTCTAGATCTAAGTTGTGCCAACTTGATTGATTTATTAAACTTCTTAGTTAGTATTGGCACATCCTAAAAGCCTTTAGGATTCAAGATCAAAACACATTTCCAAGGTAACCATATCCTTGAAAATGACCTAAACTGTCGCCTTTACCATGGTTAGGTTAACTACCCTTCCATTTAAAATTGGCATGCCCTAACCCCATTTAGCATGAATCGATCACGCTCTTAGGAACCCAAAATCTATTTGAGTTCCTAGGGTTTACAAGGTATTCCTTAGGGATAACCTCCCTAGATACCTTCCTAATGACCCTTCTAGGTTTGTTAGCCTTGGTCATTGTGGTCTTTCCATGGTTAACTCTAGGGGTGACTCCCCTTGTAACCTTTTTACTGGCTTCCCTAGGTTTCTTAGAAACCTTAGCCACTAGGCACACACCATGGTTGGCCTTAGGGATACCTTCCCTAGAAACCTTGGTTTTCTTAGACCTAGGTTTAGTTTCATAATCAAATGGAACATTGTGGTAAGTAGGCTTTACTTTCTTGGAAATAGGCTTGTGACCCAAACCTTGCCTCCTAGATGGCTCTTGCCTCTTACACCCTTTATTTTGACTCATAGATCCTAGAGTTTGACCATTTGACCCTTTAAATTGATTTTGCATGTTTGCAAGGGTATTTTTCAATTTCTCAAGCCTTGACCTCAAGGCTTGATTTTCTAACTCTAATTGCCTAATTGATTTTTATTAGGTTTTTGGGCATTACCATTTTCTTTAGGCATATGCCTACCATTATTAGGGTTAACGCCTAAATGGTTTTCAATTTTCTTAATTGTTTCCCTAGGAAGGACGTTTCTAGGGATATTAGTCCCAAATTTCTCCTTCTTTGAAATAGGTCTAGAGTTATTATTTCTAGATTTTTCTTTAGACCTAAAACCAACATGTTTAGCTTCTATACAAGCATACTTATTATTTCTAGCATGCTTTGATTCATGATTAATAGCTAAATTGTTTAAATTATTTCTAGCATGCTTTTGCCTAAAATTTAAAGAATGAGCATTATGAAAATATACCTTAGGGTTAGTCTTAGAGACACCCCCCATATGTGATGCTCCCTCTTGAGTCTTCTTGCTCCCCCTAGAGCATTGACTCCTATAGTGCCCCTTTTGATGGCACTTGAAGCAAATGATGTGATCCTTTCTCTTTTGTCTTTGGGCATCAGCATCCTTGACCTTTAGCACCGGTGGACTTTCTTGATCCTCTTTGGGCACTTGCTCTTATAGTGTCTAGTTCCTTACAGTCAAAGCAAATTATATGGATTTTATTTTGAATCGAAATGCTTGAGTTACCTAGGGTGATGGTGATCGTAGTGGGTTCTTCATCCCTCCCGGAGGTTGAGTCTTCTTCTTTATTTTGTTCCAACTCCGGTGTAGATGGTCTCTCCCCCTTAATGCTAGAGATGGATGCTTCTTCCACCTCTTCTACTTCTTCTTCCTCTGATCTGGAAGTTGACTCCATCTCAACTTCCGATTTCTCAGTTTCACTTGAGGATGAGCTCTCTTCTTCCTCTTCCTTATCTTCTTCTACTTGTGCTAAGTGAGGCTTCTCATGGAACTTGGCCAATTTGTCCTATAGCTCCTTGGCATATTGAAATTCACCTAAGCTAGACAAAATTGTTGGGATGTATACTGAAAAGTCTATCTTTTGTATGAACATCTTTATTTTGAAATAAGAATCACATGATCATTGTTTGCATATTTATGGTTATGCATTTTGTCTAATACATTACATTCTAGATAACATGGTGTGTAGTCTCACACAGGAGATCATGTTATTAGTTCCTTATACAGTATAAGTAAAGGCTCACAACCGAGATGGTTATGGACAAACCATTAGTATGGTTGTAGTGTAATTTGGTATTGGTTTGTCTTGACCATATAATTACACTAGTCCACTTTGTGTGTATTGAGCACGACCAACTTAGAGGTGATTCGATTTATTGCTGACTACATAATCGAATCGAACCTTAGATATTATGCTGTACATGCTCTTAATCCCAATATAATAACGGGCACATATACTTAGTATTCATTTCTTTGATTTACCAATGGGCGAGATTTATAGAGTAAATTGATAGGCTCGGTAAGTTGGGAAATGATATTATTTATATAGAGTGCCATTGATTTTAGGAGGAAACCGTGTCCTATATATTAGGATGATGATGTCCCCTTGAGAAGCGCATAAGGTTCATCATATAAACCCTGCAAGTGGACTTGGTATGGCATGATGATAAGGTTGAGTGGTACTACTCATGGAGTTAGATATTGATTAATTAATTGTTAGTAAATTAATTTATTGACGGGCATTCAAGATCTTAAACACGAAGAGATAAACGTATAAATAATATATGGAGCCCATATTAACTTATGGGGGTTGGTGAGGTAGATCAATGATAATCCTCTAGTGGAATGGATTATCATTAATGGATCGGACTTTATGTGGGCTTGATCCATTGGGTGGCCAAGATCCAACTCCTCCTCATGGTCCCTATTGTAGCCTATTAAAACCCCATGGAGCCTAGATCTGATGATGGAAAATAAAACTCTAGATCCGACGGTGGAGATTAAATCTCTAGATCCGACGATTGAGATTAAATCTCTAGATCCGACGGTTGAGATTAAAAAGAGGCTTAAGCCTAACTCTATAAAAGGAGGACAAGGCTTGGGCGTCGATGACTCTTTTGGGAGACTAGGATTTTTGGAGTTGGCTTTAGAGGAGAGGTGGGCGGCTAACCTAGGGTTTGCTTCCTCCTAGTGGGCGGCGGCAAGACAATCCTAGGGTTTGGCCATCTTTGGCCGGCGACAACTCCACCATCTCTCTCTCTCTTTAGACCGGCGGTAGCTCCTCTCTCTCTCTTTCTCTCTCTAGGTTGGCCGGCGGCAACCTTCCTTCAAGGTTGGCCGGCACTCCTCCACCTCTCTTTGGGCCGGCGACAAGCTTCAAGTTTGGAGCTTGTTGGTTGGTCCTAGATAGAGTAGAGTTTTGTTTATAATCTTCATTTGTTTGGGGTGAACAAAGAAAGGAAGATTGGTGATCTAGGAGGCTTCGACTTTTGGAGATCGTCGCCCACTCGACGTCCAAAAGGAGGAAGGACATACAATAGAAGATCGAGAGGTATAATAATTATTTTTGATCTTTTCTTATTATATGCATGTCGTAAGCTTTATTATGTGGCAAATATACTTGGACACCGAATACAAACACAAAAACTGGCGATCCGTACATTATCTATTCCATGGCTATTCGAAGAATAGAGGTAGGTTGCTTGAAGAACAAGTTTGTTCAAGTGACTGTAGGGTCGATAAGTGGCCAGCTAGAGGGGGGTGAATAGCCCTCAAACGTCATACGATGGAATACGATCGTTCTTCTTGCGTGCTCATCTACAATTGTCGTTAGCGCAGTGGAATAACAATAATAATACTAACGAGATATACAAATACACACAAGCACATGCAAAACACAAAGATATACGTGGTTCGGAACCGAATGGTTCCTACTCCACGGGCAAGCTCTCCGAGCTCTAGTTAGGCGCACGACACTAACTAAACCACTCCTTCTCGACAACATGTCGGAGGTGGAGAAACCTCTCAAAAGTAATTACACTAAGCAATGAAATACAAGCAATACAAAGACAAATACGAAATACACGTAAAGAACACTTTACAACGCTTTCTTTGAACCCCTTGCTTGTTGCTTGCTTTAGATGGCTCTTGAAGGTCTAGAATGAAGCAGCAATTCCCCTCCAATAGCTTCACAAAAGTCTTGGCAAAATCCCCCATCTTGAGCTCCCTTTATAACCTACATCAAGATGATTTCGCGGGCATCAGTCGACTGATCGTGACCATCAGTTGACAGGTCCTGTAGTCGTTGTCTCACAACGGCCAGATCCACATTGGATAAGTTCCAACGGATCACACATCAGTCGACTGATGTCCCTCATCAGTCGACTGATCATCCATCAGTCGAGTGATGGCGAGCTCGACTCCATTCTGTGCGTGCAGTCACCGATCATTCGCTTCCCTTAAGCGATGATGATGTCAACGATGGTGCCATCCTTTGGCGATCGATCGACCTACATGTTCGTCAAACACTGGTCAAACCAATACGACCTAGAGTAGTCGACTGACACCTATGACAGTCGACTGATGTCGGGTAAAACTTCAAACACAAGGTTGTTTGAGCTTCCGACACTCAGTCTTAGCCACTTGGCTAAGTCCACCTTATCCCTCATGGAGTTCCCCACTAAAGCTCTCTTCCCTCAGCCTACGTCCCTCGAATGCGCCAAGCGCACGACTTCGCAACGCCATCCTTCGTGTCTCATTCCCTCGAAGTATGCTACCCTTTGGTCTTACTCCATTCGCTCCCCATCCGACGGTCCCTAGGATGCACCAAGCGCACGACTTCGCAATTCCATCCTTCACCGACTCAAGGACCCCGAGCCTAGTGAACTTACTAAGTCCTCAAGACTTTCCTCATGCACCAAGCGCACGACTTCGCAATGCATTTCTCACCAAGCACCAAGCGCACGACTTCGCAATGCTTTGGACTTTTCCCACACCAAGCTCCATGCTTGGATTTTCCATGCCAACTCCATGTTGGACATTCCAACACCAAGCCCCATGCTTGGATTTTCCATGCCAACTCCATTTTGGAATTTCGTATGACAATCCCATGTCATAAGTTTTGTCTATCATCAAAATACTATCAAGGTACTGCTCGAGTCAAACTCGAGTCAACCTGGGCCGATTGCACCAACAATCTCCCCCTTTTTGATGATTGACAAGACTACCATCTCAAGTCTACCAATTATCCCATATTGGCTATTCTCATATCCCAATGAGAATTTCAGCGAACCCTAATTGATAACTTGGTAACTTCTCCCCCTTTTTGACATTACAACAAAAAGGTCCTCTCCAAGGGTATGAATGTCTCATATCCCAATGAGATCTTACAATCTCTCCCTTGGAGGAACACATGCCTACAATCTTTCTAGTGATCCCATATCACTTAAGAGAGGCAACCTAATTATCCTCCCATGAGGAAATACACATCCATCTTCCCATGATGGATACCTCCCCCTAGAGGCTTGCTCCCCCTTGACCATTGCACCAACAATGTCCTTGGAGAGTCCCTAAGCTAATAGGAACATAAAACCATCAAAATTAAGGCAAAGTTCAATAATGAACTTCCATCCACCTCAAAATTGATACTCTCCCTAAACACTTCTCCTAATCCATGTCCAATAGATTTCCACCCTTTCTAATACTCTCCCAAGCATATCCTAGGGCTAGGAGTAGTTAGGGGACCAAAACACAGTTCAACATGGGCCTAACGACCAAGTTTTACCCGAAATCAATCGGTACCAGTCGACTCTGTCAGTTACCAGTCGACTTGTATTCATGGCAGTCAACTGATAACTGCATTTGTAGTTTGCTGAATTTCAGAAATGAATTTCTGAAATTCGTAAGTAAATATGCATAAGTTGATAAATCTTGAAATTTGGTATGTTTATTACTTATCACAATCATTATGGGTGAAAAATATTTGAAAATTATTTTACCCAATAAATTAAGAGATTGATACAAAGTCCAAAAGTTTAAAAAAAACTTCAATAAAAAGCCCTCTTTGTATCATCCCATTCAATGGTGATAGCTATCAAAAGATAGACTTCACCATGGTTTTTCAAAATGTTTTTTAAACCTTTAATTCAATTTTCCTAAACATCTCACTTATATCTATATGTGTAAAACACATACAAGTCAAATATCTTAGTGAGATGTGGGTTTTTGTTCTTTTATTTGTCTCATGCATATTTCTAGGCAATATTATTTGAATCCCTCCAAATCATGCCATAGTCCTTAATTTCATTTTATTTTATGCATGATATGATTATGGCATAGATATGATATAAATGAAAGCATATGCCAAAATCATGATGTCATGGCATGTGAATGAAACTTTAGCATACATGACATATAAAAATACTTCTAAACATGATCATGAGATTTTTATAGATAAAAATGAAAATGATGTCATGACATGGCAAGGCAAATAAATCATGGCAAGTAAAATATACAAAGGTATAAACTACCTAAGTGTTAAATCCAAAATGTCATTTCTAGGAATTAATTCCATTTTGCCTTAATACCATCATTCCTCCTAGTGTGCCGAAAATCCAAAATGGCACACCAATACCTCTAAGACCTAATTGTGTCAATTTAATCATTTTTCAACTTCTCAAAGCATATTGGCACATCCTAATGTGTCAACTCACAATGGCTAGGTTAACTACCCATCCACTTAGGGTTGACACACCCTAACCCACCTAGCGTGAATCGATCATGCTTATAGGAACCCAATACCTATTGAAGCTCCTTGGGTTAACAAGTTATTCACTAGGGATAACCTCCCTAGATACCTTCCTAATGACCATTTTAGGCTTTAAAGCCATAGTCTTTTGGGTCTTTCCTAAGTCGAACCTAGGGGTAACTCCCCCTTTGACCTTCTTAGTGGCTACATTTGATTTCTTTGAAGTCTTAGCCACAAAGCAAATACCATGACTAGTCTTAGGGATAACTTCCCTATTAGCCTTGGTTTTTCTAGACCTAGATGTGGTTTCATAATTAAATGGAACATTATGGTAGGATATAGGTTTGTGACCCAAACCTTTCTTGTCCTTAGACATTTCTTGTTTCCTAGGTCTTGACTTTTGTACATTAGACCCCTTAACCGAATTTGAGATGATTGCTAGGGTTTTTTCCATTTTTTCTAGCCTTGACCTCAAGGCTTGGTTTTCTAGCTCTAATTTTCCCAATTTTGTATTTTCATTTATCTTTTGGGAAAAGTTCTTCTTCTTAGGCATGTGTCTACCCTTCTTAGGGTTAATGCCTAGATGGTTTTCAACTCTCCTAATGGACTCTTTAGGTAGAATAGGTCTATTGTTTTGAGTCGTAGGTTTGTCCTTAGAGAAACTAACTTGCTTAGCACCTAAACAATAAACCTTATTTCTACTAGCATGCTTTTCATTAATGATTGCAAGAGAGATAAAGTAATTCTTAGCATGCTTTTTGACTTTAGGAATTGAAGGTGCATTAAATGAATTTACCATAGGGTTAGCTTTAGAAGCTCCCCCTACATGAGATACACCCTCTTGCCCTTTCTTCCTCCCCCTAGGGCATTGGCTTCGGTAGTGTCCCTTTTGATTGCATTTAAAGCACACAATCTGCTCTTTGCTCTTGATTGTGGGGACTCCGGCATCCTTTGACTTTGGGTTGACTATTGATGTCGGTGTTTCCTTCTTAGCAAATTTTGGTCATTTACTCTTGTAATGCCCTTTCTCCCTACACTCAAACCATATTATGTGATTTTTATTTAAAATTACAACACTTGAGTTACCTAGGGAGGTGGAGGATTCTTGTTGATCACATCTTCTGGAGGTAGAAGCTTCGTTTTGACTTTGCTCCGGAATAGAAACCCTTTCCTCCCCCCCCCCCCCCTCAATTCTAGAGGTGGATGTTTCCACCAAATCATCAACATCTTCAAATGTTGTGGGTGCTTCTTCCTCATCATTCTCCTCTACTTGTGCCGGTTGGGGATTCTTGTGGAATTCAATCACCTTATTACACAAATCCTTTGCATCCCTAAAATCACCTAGTCTAGACCAAATATTGTTAGGTAACAAATCACTTATCAATTTTATTACCTCGAGATTTGTCATGAAGTTCTTGATTTGGTCTTGGGTCCACTTTGACTTCTCAATGGGTTTGTTCTCTTTATCCCTAGGAATCTCAAAACCGTTTTCTATAATAATCATAAAATCAAAATCAGTTTCGAGATATACCTCCATCCGTTTCTTCCACCGAGCAAAATCTCCATCGAATTTAGGTGGATGGACGAAGCCAGCCATTTTGTAGTGCTTGTGTCGGCGGTTAGTCCTCGACAAGCTCCTTGGCTCTGATACCACTTGTAGGGTCGATATGTAGCCAGCTAGAGGGGGGTGAATAGCCCTCAAATGTTGTACGATGGAATATGATCGTTCTTCTTACATGCTCGTCCACGATTGTCGTTACTGCAGCGGAATAACAATAATAATACTAATGAGATATACAAATACACACAAGCACATGAAATACACCAAGATATACGTGGTTCGGAAACGAATGATTCCTACTCCATGGGCGAGCTCTTCGAGCTCTAGTTATGCGCACAACACTAACTAAATCACTCCTTCTCGACAACACGTCGGAGGTGGAGAAACCTCTCACAAGCAATTACACTAAGTAATGAAATATAAGCAATACAAAGACAAATACGAAATATACGTAAAGAACACTTTACAACGCTTGCTTTTAACCCTTTGCTTGTTGCTTGCTTTAGATGACTCTGTTGGGATGTATACTGAAAGCCTAGCTCTTTTGTATGAACATTTTTATTTTGAAATAAGAATCACATGATCATTGTTTGCACTTTATATTTATTATATGTGTGCATATTGTCTAATATTTTACATTGTAGATAACATGGTGCTTGGTGTGGCACAGAAGATCATGTTATCAGTCCCTTATAGAATATAAGTAGAGGCTCACAACCAAGATGGTTTTGGACAAACCATTGGCATGGTTGTAGTGTAGCTTGGTATTGTTTTGTCTTGAACATAGAGTTAAACTAGTACACTTAGGTGTATTGAGCAGGACCGACATAGAGGTGATTCAATTTATTGTTGACTACATAATTGAATCAGACCTCGGATATTATGTTGTACATGCTCTTAATCCTGATATAATAACGGGCACATGTACTTAGTATTTATTTCTTTGATTTACCAAAGGGTGAGATTTAGATGGATTAAATCAATATGCCCGGTAAGTTAGGAAATGATATTATTTACATGGTGTGCCGTTGATTATAGGAGGAAACCGTGTCCTATGTATTAGGTTGAAGATGTCCCCTTGAGGAGCTCATAAGGTTCATCATGTAAACCCTGCAGGTTGACTTAGTCAACATGATGATAAGGTTGAGTGGTACTGCTTGAGGAGTTAGATGTTAATTAATTGATGGTCAGTAAATCAATTAATTGACGAACATTGGATATCATAAACACGGGGAGATGGATGTACAAATAATATATGGAGCCCATATTAATTTATGGGGGTTGGTGAGGGAGTTCAATGATGAACCTCTAGTGGAATGGAACATCATTGATGGATCAAGTTTGTGTGGTTCTGATCCATCGGGTGGCCAAGATCCAACTCCTCCTCATGGTCCCTATCGTAGCCTAATATAAACCTCATGAACTCTAGATCCAATGATGGAAAATAAAACTCTAGAATCGACGGTTGAGATTAAATCTCTAGATCCGACGGTTGGGATTAAATCTCTAGAATCGATGGTTGAGATTAAATCTCTAGATCCGACGGTTGGGATTAAATACCTAGAACCGACGGTTGAGATTAAATCTCTAGAACCGACGGTGGAGATTAAATCCTTAGAACCGACGGTTGAGATTAAATCTCTAGAACCGACGATTGGGATTAAATACCTAGAACCGACGGTTGAGATTAAATCTCTAGAACCGACGGTGGAGATTAAATCCCTAGAACCGACGGTTGAGATTAAATCTCTAGAACCGACAGTGGAGATTAAATCCCTAGAACCGACGGTTGAGATTAAATCTCTAGAACCGACGGTGGAGATTAAATCTCTAGAACCGACGATTGAGATTAAATCTCTAGATCCGACGGTTGAGATTAAATCTCTAGATCTGATGGTTGAGATTAAATCTCTTGATCCGATGGTTGAGATTAAATCCCTAGGTGGAGATTAAATCTCTAAGATCTGACGGTTGAGATTAAATCTCTAAGATCCGACGATTGAGATTAAATCTCTAGAACCAATGGAGGAGATTAAACCTAGGCCTAAACCTAACTCTATATATATGGGAGAATGGGTTGGGTGGCAAGAGGGATTTTGTTTTTGGAAATTAGGGTTTAGCCTCTCATTGCTTGGGCGGCAAGAAATCCAAAGGAAGAAAGGTTGGGCGGCTAGGGTTTGAAAGCTTGGTTGGGCGGCAACTATAGGGGAAGTGCTCTTCTTCTTCCTAGGGTGTTGCCGGCTCCTTCTCTTTTCCCTATACCTTGGCTGGCGCCAAACATATTCCTTTTATCCTCTTCACTCCCTATTGACTGGCGGCACTAGAAGCTAGGGTTTGTCCCTAGTTTGGTTCCTTGGTGGTTTCCATTTAGTTCTCTCTATTCTTGGGGCAGGCGGCATCAATCCTTTGTGGATTGGTGGTTGGCTCCAGCAAGAAGGGAAGAAGAGTTCTTCTTTCTTTGGATTGAAGAAGATCTAGGAAACTTCAACTTGTGGAGGATCTTCGCCCACACGAAGTCTACAAAAAGGTTAGGACATACGATAGAAGATCAAGAGGTATAAAAGTTTTATAACTTTTATTATTGATCTTTGCATGTTCTTATTATTTTGATTAGTATGTGTTGATTATACTAGTTTGCATGTGTATGTATTTGTATAATCATGGACCCCGAAGATAAACACAAAAACCGGCGATCCGTCCGTCGTCTCTTCCGTGGCTAACCGACTAGAAGAGTTGTGTTGCTTAAACAACTAGTTTGTTCAAGTGATCGCTCAAGTCGATAGCACGACGATGAATTGGTTGATCTTAGGAAACTTATCTCATCCGGATTACTTTTCATTAGTGAAAATTTTAATCCGGGGACATGGGAGCCAATGAGCCTCCGAAGCAATTACCTTCGGTTTCCGGTTTTGTGTGTTTTGGATTTGGTTACTTTCATGCACATATATTGAGTATGCCGAATAATAGTAGGATGTGCATAGGCTAACTCTTTGGTTGCAGGCATAAGATCTGACTATTATGGCTATATGTGTGTATGTGATTGTTTGTGTGTGATTGTATATTATTTGAATCCTCGGGGTTGACGAGGCTAGATTAGTATTTAATTTTTGTAATTAAATACGGCATTGTTTAGCCGCTCATTTTAGTTTACTTTCGATCTAGAGTATTTATACACTCCTTCGTGGAGTATAGGATCGATGGATGTAAATTAAAATGATATATCTCGGCTCGGATCTCTTTATGTGGCTTGCGCACGGAAAAGGTGGAGCGGATGAGGTGGCGACACGGCGGGATGTATATTGGAGAACAAAGCCATAATAGTTGGAAAAATTCTGTTTTTTCCATATTTATTGCTGATTTTTTTATATGCATGTTGTGTGTGCTTGAAAATTCCTCATTTTCAATTTACTAAGTGGGAGAGGGATATTTTAATTAATTCCCGCGGCCTCCATTACAATTTGACGTGTGATGCAACAAACTTGCGCGTTGGCTCTGAGTGCCTTCCTCCCCATCGGATGAGTTTGTTTGCGGATCACTAGGTTAAATAATGGTTATAAGAAATTATTTAGGAGCGTGTGTACTTCCACATCGGTAAGGCACAAATCCGAGGTAATTCCATTAGTATCGTGTAATGGTGCACACTTAGATGCAAATAAAAAATATCCTCCCCATCGGAGTCACTGCTTTTATTTGTAGGGCCAAAGAGGAACCAACTATTATTTTTTTTTTGTCAAAAAGTAAGGTTGACAAGATAATAAAATTAATTGGTAAAACCTCCTCTTACAAATGTAGAATTCGTATACGTCCACACTATCGTGGCATACGATATTCATGGTGTTTTGAGGTGTTGGTTGATTTCAAAGTTTTATTGTTTTGAGGAATCAATAATATTTGAAATCTAATATTTTGATCATTGTAATTCTTAGAATTTTCAAAAATGAATTTCAGTCCACTTACTATGATACTAAAGAAAATAAACTTACTGTACCCAAATAATGTTGATTGGAAAAGAATCTAGATGTTGTCTTATCTGCTAAGAAGTACAAGTATACACTCATCAAAGAGTGTCCTCAAGCCATGGTTGCTCAAAAAGGTTTCTACTTCTAAGCCGAAAGGCAAGAAGAAGGAGAAACAAGGTGGAGCAAAGGTGGTGGGAGGATCTCAGGGAGGAGTGAAGAAGCCGAAAGGCAAGTACTTCACTTGCAAGCAGACTGGACATAAGAAGAAGGATTATCCCAATCCGAAGCAAAAACAAATGTATATCCTTTGGTCCAGTCGTTGAAAGATGGTTAGAGGCATTATCTACAGGCACCTGGTGTGTAGATACGAGAGCCACTAATCATGTCTGCAACACTTTGCAGGGGTTCCAAAAAACCCGACGACTAGCTAAAGGAGATATTACCATTTACTTGGGCAATGCCATGAAGATGGCGTCTATTGCAGTGGGGGATGTTTTATTTATCTTTTGAGAAAAATAAAGTTTTTGGTTCTTAAGAATTTTCTTTATGTACCTTTATTTAGAAAGAATTGCTTTCGGTTTCTAAATTATGGATGGATAATCTATTCCTTTTAATGACAGATTTGTTATAAAAGGAATAGGGACATTATCTATTCAGGTACATAGATAGGAAATTTATAACTTGAACCACAAGCTTCCACGATGCAAATTGAAGTTTATAACTCATCTTCTAATTCTAATAAGAGAAAAGAACCTTCGAAGATGAACCAAACATATCTTTGGCATCTAAGGCTTGGTCATATTAACCTGAGTAGAATTCAAAGGTTGATAGCTAATGGACCTTTGGGTTCATTAGTGGTGGAGGATCTCCCAACCTGTGAATCTTGCTTGGAAGGTAAAATGACTGAGAGGCCTTTTTAGGCCAAGGGGTATAGAGCCAAAGATGTGTTAGGAATGGTTCATTCTGATTTGTGTGGTCCTATGACTATCAAGGAAAGAGGTAGTCTCGAATATTTCATCTCTTTCATAGATGATTATTCAAGATATGGATGACACCACGATCTGATCGTGGTGGTAAGTACCTCTTGGGAGAGTTTAGGAACTACTTATCAGAGGTTGGGATTCAATCCCAATTGTCTGCACCTGGCACACCCCAACAGAACGATGTAGCAGAGCAAAGGAATAGGACTCTTATGAAGATGGTTAGATCGATGATGAGTTATTTTGACTTGCTAGATTCGTTCTGGGGATATGCTCTAGATGCGGCGGTGTACATTCTGAACTTGGTTCCATCTAAATCAGTGCCTTCTACTCCCACAGAGTTGTGGACTGGGCGAAAGCCTAGTCTAAGACATATTCGGAAATGGGGGAGTCCAGCACATGTGCTGAAGGCTGATGCTGGTAAGTTGGAACCTCGTACAGAAGTGCACTTGTTTGTTGGCTATCCTAGGGAACGAAGGGTGGTTTGTTTTATAGTCCTAGAGATCAGAGGGTGATCGTTAATACGAATGCCAGATTTCTAGAGCAGGACTATGTGATGAACCACAAGCCCACGAGTAGGATTGTTCTTGAGGAGTTGACAGGGGAAGTCCCGACTTCAGTACTACCGGTTCAAGAGGATATACCACATGTCATTGCACCGCGTGTCACAGAGGATACACAGGTGATACCTCGTCGTAGTGGGAGGGTTGTGAGACATCCTGATAGATTCATGTTCTTGGGAGAATCTTTCGATTTGGTCCCTGGCCAACATGAACCTGATCCCTGGACATATGACGAGGCAATCCAAGATAAATATGCAGCATCTTTGCAAAGTGCAATGAATACTGAGATTGAATCTATGGATTCAAATCAGGTTTGGGAGCTCTTATGCATAGCAGCTCATATAGATTATGAGGTATGGCAGATGGATGTCAAGACAGCTTTCCTTAATGGAAGTCTTGAGGAGAACATCTATATGAAGCAACCAGAGGGATTCATTGCTAAGGGCAAAGAGCATCTTGTATGTAAGCTTAATCGGTCAATTTATGGATTGAAACAAGCTTCGAAGTCTTGGAACATCCACTTTGATGAGGTAAATCCAAACTTATGGATTTATTCAATGTCCGGATGAGTCTTGTGTATACAAGAGATGTGATGGAAACGTAGTGGTATTTTTTGTACTATACGTAGATAATATTTTGGTAGTTGGCAACAATATCAGAGTGTTATCAGACGTAAGGGTATGGTTGTCCAAACAATTTTGAAGGACTTGAGAGAAGTGGGACACATCCTTGGGATCAAGGTTAGTGTGCTAATCCGAAGCTTCATACATACACACGATAATGGATCATTTTAGCATGCAAAACTCCAAGAAAGGTTTTCTACCTTTCAGGCATGGAGTTCCTTTATCTAAGGAGATGTGTCCTAGATCATCTGAGGAGATAGAGGAGATGAAGGCGGTTCCTTATGCTTCGGCAGTAGGAAGCCTCATACGATGCTATGTACGAGACCCGATATCTGCTATGCCGTGGGCATGGTCAGCAGATATCAGTGTAATCCAGGACAGGGACATTGGACTGTGGTAAAGCATATATTGTAGTGCCTGAGAAGGACTAGGGATTATATGCTAGTTTACCGGGCAGACAAATTACTCCCTGTGGGTTACACGAATTCTGATTTCCAATCTGATAGGGATAACAGTAAGTCTACCTCAGGTTTTGTGTTTACTTTGGGAGGTGGAGCCATTGTATGGAGGAGTGTCCAGCAGAAATGCGTGGCGGACTCCACCATAGAAGCTGAGTATGTGGCAGCCTCTTAGGCGGCCAAAGAAGTTGTGTGGCTCAAGAACTTTCTGATGGACTTGGATGTGATTCCTGGTTTGCCCAGAACTATCACAATTTATTGTGATAATAATGGTGCAGTTGCAAACTCGAAGGAACCATGAGCCCATAAGGCTAGTAAACACATAGAGTGCAAGTACCACCTGATACGAGAAATCATAAAGGAGGTAGAAGTTGTTGTCGCCAAGATTGCATCAGAGGATGACCTGGTAGACCCTTTCACAAGGCCCTTCTGGCGAGAGCTTTGATAGGCATGTGGAGGGAAGGAGAATCAGATGTATGACAGTATGACGACAGCATAGTCTTTTAGTATAAGTGGGAGATTATTGGGATGTATACTGAAAGCCTAGCTCTTTTGTATGAACATTTTTATTTTGAAATAAGAATAACATGATCATTGTTTGCACTTTATATTTATTATATGTGTGCATATTGTCTAATACTTTACATTATAGATAACATGGTGCTTGGTGTGAAACAGAAGATCATGTTATCAGTCACTTGTAGAATATAAGTAGAGGCTCACAACCAAGATGGTTTTGGACAAACCATTGGCATGGTTGTAGTGTAGCTTGGTATTGTTTTGTCTTGAACATAGAGTTACACTAGTACACTTAGGTGTATTGAGCAGGACCGACATAGAGGTGATTCAATTTATTGCTGACTACATAATTGAATCGGACCTCGAATATTATGTTGTACATGCTCTTAATCCTGATATAATAACAGGCACATGTACTTAGTATTTATTTCTTTGATTTACCAAAGGGTGAGATTTAGATGGATTAAATCAATATGCCCGGTAAGTTTGGAAATGATATTATTTACATGGTGTGCCGTTGATTATAGGAGGAAACCGTGTCCTATATATTAGGTTGATGATGTCTCCTTGAGGAGCTCATAAGGATCATCATGTAACCCCTGCAGGTTGACTTAGTCAACATGATGATAAGTTTGAGTGGTACTACTCTAAGAGTTAGATGTTAATTAATTGATGGTCAGTAAATCAATTAATTGACGAACATTGGATATCTTAAACACGGGGTGATGGATGTACAAATAATATATGGAGCCCATATTAATTTATGGGGGTTGGTGAGGTAGTTCAATGATGATCCTCTAGTGGAATGGAACATCATTGATGGATCAAGTTTGTGTGGTTCCAATCCATCGGGTGGCCAAGATCCAACTCCTCCTCTTGGTCCCTATCGTAGCCTAATATAAACCTCATGAACTCTAGATCCAATGATGGAAAACAAAACACTAGAACCGACGGTTGAGATTAAATCTCTAGATCCGACGGTTGGGATTAAATCTCTAGAACCGACGGTTGAGATTAAATCTATAGATCCGACGGTTGGGATTAAATCCTTAGAACCAATGGTTAAGATTAAATCTCTAGAACTGACGGTGGAGATTAAATCCCTAGAACCGATGGTTGAGATTAAATCTCTAGAACCGACGGTGGAGATTAAATCCCTAGAACCGACGGTTGAGATTAAATCTCTAGAACCGACGGTGGAGATTAAATCTCTAGAACCGACGGTTGAGATTAAATCTCTAGAACCGACGGTGGATATTAAATCTCTAGAACCGACGGTTGAGATTAAATCTCTAGATCCGACGGTTGAGATTAAATCTCTAGATCCGACGGTTGAGATTAAATCTCTTGATCCGACGGTTGAGATTAAATCCCTAGGTAGATATTAAATCTCTAAGATCCGACGGTTGAGATTAAATCTCTAAGATCCGACGGTTGAGATTAAATCTCTAGAACCAATGGAGGAGATTAAACCTAGGCCTAAACCTAACTCTATATATATGGGAGAATGGGTTGGGTGGCAAGAGGGATTTGGTTTTTGGAAATTAGCTCATTGCTTGGGCGGCAAGAAATCCAAAGGAAGAAAGGTTGGGCGGCTAGGGTTTGAAAGCTTGGTTGGGCGGCAACTATAGGGGAAGTGCTCTTCTTTTTCCTAGGGTGTTGCTGGCTCCTTCTCTTTTCCCTATACCTTGGCCGGCGGCCAACATATTCCTTTTATCCTCTTCACTCCCTATTGGCCGGCAGCACTAGAAGCTAGGGTTTGTCCATAGTTTGGTTCCTTGGTGGTTTCCATTTAGTTCTCTCTATTCTTGGGGCCGGAGCCATCAATCCTTTGTGGATTAGTGGTTGGCTCAAGCAAGAAGGGAAGGAGAGTTCTTCTTTCTTTGGATTGAAGAAGATCTAGGAAGCTTCAACTTGTGGAGGATCTTCGCCCACACGAAGTCTACAAGGAGGTTAGGACATATGATAGAAGATCAAAAGGTATAAAAGTTTTATATCTTTTATTATTTATCTTTGCATGTTCTTATTATTTTGATTAGTATGTGTTGATTATACTAGTTTGCATGTGTATGTATTTGTATAATCATGGACCCCAAAGACAAACACAAAAATCGGCGATCTGTCCATCGTCTCTTCCGCGGCTAACCGACTAGAATAGTTGTGTTGCTTGAACAACTAGTTTGTTCAAGCGATCACTCAAGTCGATAGCACGACGACGAATTGGTTGAGCTTAGGAAACTCATCCCATCTAGATTACTTTTCATTTGTGAAAATTTTAATCCGGGGACATGGGAGCCAATGAGCCTCCGAAGCAATTACCTTCAGGCTCTTGAAGGTCTGGAATGCATCAGCAATTTCCCTCTAATAGCTTCACAAAAGTCTTGGCGAAATCTCCCATCTTGAGCTCCATTTATAACCTCCATCAAGCTGATTTCGCCCGCATCAGTTGACTAATCGTGACCATCAGTCGACTGTTCCTGTAGTCGTTGTCTCACAACGGCCAGATCCACGTTGGTTAAGTTCCAACGGATCACACATCAGTCGACTGATGTCCCTCATCAGTTGACTGATCATCCATCAGTCGAGTGCTGGCGAGCTCGGCTCCATTCTGTGCCCGTGCACAGTGCGACCAGTCGACTGCTTCCCTTAAGCAGTCGATTGATGATGTCAACAGTCGACTGCCATCCCTTGGAAGTCGACTGATCAGCCAACCTCTGTTCAGTTTAACACTGGTCGAACCAATACGACCTAGAGCAGTCGACTAGCACCTATGACAGTGATTGATGTCGAGTAAAACCTCAAACACAAGGTTGTTTGAGCTTCCGACACTCAGTCTTAGCCACTTGGCTAAGTCCACCTTATCCCTCATGGAGTTCCCCACCGAAGCTCTCTTCCCTTAACCTACGTCCCTTGGATGCGCCAAGCGCACGACTTCGCAACGCCATCCTTCGCGTCTTATGCCCTCGAAGTATTCTTCACTTTGGTCTCACTCTATTCGCTCCCCATCCGGCGATCCCTCAGATGCACCAAGCACACGACTTCGCAATGTCATCTTTCACCGACTCAAGGACCCCGAGCCTAGTGAACTTACCAAGTCCTCAAGACTTTCCTTATGCACCAAACGCATGACTTCGCAATGCATTTCTCACCAAGCACTAAGCGCACGGCTTCACAATGCTTTGGACTTTTACCACACCAAGCTCCATGCTTGGATTTTCCATGCCAACTCAATGTTGGACTTTCCCACACCAAGCCCCATGGTTTGGATTTTTTATGCCAACTCCATGTTGGACTTTCCTATGACAATCCCATGTCATAAGTTTTGTCTATCATCAAAATACTATCAAGGTACTGCTCGAGTCATCTCGAGTCAACCTGGGCCGATTACACCAACAGTGACCACTCTAATCGGATAACAAGATGATGGAACGGTAGCTTGGGTAATCCCTAATTGTCATGGTTTAATTTTTTTAATCCGGGGATGAAGATGGGATCGCCATGAACAAGCAACCGAGTTGAAGTGGGAAGCGAAGTTTCCTACCATCAAGTGGTATCAGAGCCATGGTTTCCG
This sequence comes from Wurfbainia villosa, assembly GCA_025175895.1. NCBI lineage: Eukaryota > Viridiplantae > Streptophyta > Magnoliopsida > Zingiberales > Zingiberaceae > Wurfbainia > Wurfbainia villosa. Next base: position 41,363,935 of record CM045989.1, read on the forward strand.
ATTTTGTGTGTTTAGGATTCAGTTACTTTTATGCACTTTTCATATATTATATGTGTCGGATAATAGTAGGATGTGCGCAGGTTAACTTTTTAGTTGTAGGCATAGGATCCAACTATTATGGCCATATGTGTGTATGTGATTGTATGTGTGTAATTGTATATTATTTGAATCCTCGGGGTTAACGGGGCTAGTATTTAATTTTTGTAATTAAGTACGACATTGTTTAGCCAATCTCTTTATTTTAGTTTACTTTCGATCTAGATTTCATGTACACTCGTTCGTGGAGTATAGTATCGATGGATGTAAATTAAAATAGTTTTTCTCGGCTCAGATCTCCGGATGGCTTGTACATGGCATAGGGAGGAGTGGACGAGATGGTGATACGACGGGAGGCATATTGGAGACGAAAGCCATAATAGTTAGAAAATATTTTTTCATATTTATTGTTTCTTATTTGATATGCATATCGTAGGCTAGGAAAATTCCTCAATTTTAAATTACTATGTGGGAGAGGGATATTTTTATAAATTCCCACGGCCTCCATTACGATTTGACATTTGATGCAAACAAACTTGCGCGTCGGCTCTGAGTTCCTTTCTCCATGTCGGATGAGTTTGTTTGCGGATCACAAGGTAGAATATGGTTATAGGAAATTATTAAGGAGCGTGTGTACTTCCCCATCGGAAGGCACATAACCAAAGATAATTACCTTGGTACCGAGTAAAGGTGAACACTTAGATACAAATTGAAGTATCCTCCCCATCGGAGTCACTGCTTTTATTTGTAGGGCCGAAGAGGAACCAACTATTAATTTTATTTGTCAAAAAGATATGTTGACAAGATAGTAAAATTAATGGGTAAAACCTCCTCTTATAAATGTAGAATTCGTATACGTCCAGACTATCGTGACATATGATATTCTCGCTGTTTTGAGGTGTTGGTTGATTTTAAAATTTTATTGTTTGAGGAATCAATAATTTTTTGAAATCTAATCTTTTGATCTATGTGATTCTTAGGTTTTTCAAAATGACTTTCAACCCGCTTGCTATGATACTGAAAAAAAATAAAAATAATTAGGTCTTTTGGCCCCAATTATGTTGATTGGAAGAGGAATCTTGACATTGTCTTGACTGTTGAGGGATACAAATATATACTCCTCGAAGAGTGCCCTCCTAAGCCTGTGGATGATTCTGGGGAAAAGGAGAAGGAGATTTATAAGAAGTGGATTAAGGCTGATGAGATGGTGCGATGTTACATTTTGGCATCTATGTCAAATGTACTGCAACATCAGCATCAAGCCATGCCCACTGCTTATGACATGATGCTCAATCTCAAAGAGCTTTTCGTACACCAGAATCGGACTGCTAGGCAGGAAGCCATGAGGAACTTGATGACGACCACCATGATCGAGGGAACACCCGTGAGGGATCATGTTCTCAAGATGATGGCTCATTTGAATGAGTTGGAAGTCCTCGGAGATGAGATTGATGGGGAAACCCAGTCGATATCATTCTCCAGTCTCTACCTAGGAGTTTTGAGTAGTTTCGCCTAAACTACAACATGAACAAAAGGTTGTATTTGTTGGCGGAGCTTCTGACAGAACTCCAGGCGACAGAGGGGTTTTTTCGTCAGAGTGCTCAGGCACAGGCCATAGTTGCCCAAAAGGTTTCTGCTTATAAGACAAAAGGCAAGAAGAAGAAGAAACAAGCTGGGGCAAAGTTGACAGGAGGAACATAGGGAGGAGTGAAGAAGTCGAAAGGCAAGTGCTTCACTTGCAAGCAGACTGGACACTGGAAGAAGAACTGCCCCAACCAGAAGCAAAACAAAGGTATATCTTTTGGACTAATCATTGAAACATGTTTAGCGGTGCTATCTACCGGCACTTGGTGTGTTTATACGGGAGCTACTGATCATGTCTGCAATACTTTGCAAGGGTTCCAAGAAACTAGACAACTGGCTGAGGGGAGATTACCGTATACTTTGGCGATGCCACGAAGGTGGCAGCTATTGTAGTGGAAGATGTTTATTTGTCTTTTGAGAGGAATAAAGGTTTAGTTCTTAAAAATTGCCTTTATGTACCTTTATTTAGAAAGAATTTGATTTCGATTACTAAATTGTTTATGGATAGATATTCTATTTCTTTTAATGACAGAGTTGTTATAAAAAGGAATAGGGAGATTATTTGTTCTGGTGCATTGATAGGAAATTTATATACGGTTAAACCAAAAGCTCCCACGATGCAAATAGGAGTGAATAACTCATCCTCTAATTCCAATAAGAGAAAAGAACCTTCAAAGATGAACCAAACATATCTTTGGCATCTAAGGCTAGGTCATATTAATTTAAGCAGAATTCAAAGGTTGATAGCTGATGGACCTTTGGGTTCATTAGTAGTGGAAGATTTCCCAACCTGTGATTCTTGCTTAGAGGGTAAAATGACCAAGAGGCCTTTTAAGGCCAAGGGGTATAGAGCCAAAGATGCGTTGGAATTGGTTCATTCTGATTTGTGTGGTCTTATGTCTATCCAGGCTATAGGTGGTTTTGAGTATTTCGTCTCTTTCATAGACGATTATTCAAGATATGGATACATTTACTTAATGCGTTGCAAGTCTGAATGCTTTGACAAGTTTAAAGAATTCAAGGCTGATGTGGAGAAATGTCAAGGTAAAAGAATCAAGACACTACGATCTGATCGTGGTGGTGAGTACCTCTTGGGAGAGTTTAGGAATTACTTATCAGAGGCTGAGATTCAATCCCAATTGTCTGCACCTGGCACACCCTAGCAGAATGGTGTAGCAGAGCGAAGGAATAAGACTCTTATGGAGATGGTTAGATCGATGATGAGTTATTCTGAGTTGCCAAATTCGTTCTGGGGATATGCTCTAGATACGTCAGTGTATATTCTGAACTTGGTACCATCTAAATCAGTGCCTTCTATTCTCATAGAATTATGGACTCGGTAAAAGCCTAGTCTAAGACATATTCAGATTTAAGGGAGTCTAACACATGTGCTGAAGGCAGATGCTAGTTAGTTGGAACCTTGTACAGAAGTACGCATGTCCGTTGGCTATCCTAGAGGAACGAAAGTAGGTTTGTTTTATAGTCCTCCATATCAGAGGGTGATCATTAGCATGAACGCCAGATTTCTAGAGGAAGACTATGTGATGAACCACAAGCTCATGAGTAAGATTGTTCTAGAGGAATTTAAAAGGGAAGTCACTACTTCAGTACCACCGGTACAAGTGGATATACCACAAGTCACTGCATCGCGTGTCACAGAGGATACACAGGTGATACCTCATCGTAGTGGGAGGGTTGTGAGACAGCCTCATAGATTCATGTTGTTGGAAGAATCTTCTGATTTGGTCCTTGGTGAAAAGAACTATTGTAATAGGTTTTTCTCCACCTCCGGAGTATTTTCCTAGAATGAGAGGTTGATTAGTAGTGCTTGCATCACTAGGGCTCGTTTGAGCTCAACCTGTGGAGTAGGAACCCTAAGGTTCTGAACCACATTATATCACTTGTGTATTGTTGTGGTTGTATTTTGTTTATGTTTTTCTATTATTTCCACTGTGTACTAATCAAATTGTACCAAGCACACAATCGAAACAATCGATGAACAGAAATGCACCATTCACCCGCCTCTAGCACTCACCGAAGTTCCTACAAGTGGTATCATAGGTAGGAGCTCTTCTACGGATTAACAATTGATAGCAAAAGCGCTTGAGGATGGAGTTGCCAAAAGATGGACTTTGATGGGACATCAACACGCCAATTCCATACACCCTCTATGGATGAGAAGGCTTCAATCAATGGAAGGGAAGGATTGAAAAATTCATAATGATGAGGAACTTCAATGATTGGTCCGCCTTAATGGAAGGATCTGAATATCCAAGAGGGTCAAAGGGAGGATTCTTCAAGATGAAGAAATGGACCGAGGAACAACTCCAAGAATTCGAGACAAATAAAAAGGTAATTAAATTCTTGGTCGATTTAATTCCTCATGATATTTTGTGTAGTTTAGGTGAATACAAGGATGCCAAGGAGCTTTGGAGCGAATTGGCAAAGTATCATGAAAATCCATCACCGGCTCATGAAGAAGAGGAGTCCGAGTAGGATTGTTCATCCTCTCAAGCTTAAGAAGAAGCAAATACATCATCCTCACAAGAGCTTGAAGATTGGGAGGTTGAGAGAGTTTCAACATCCGAAGGAGAAGAGGTATAAGGAGCCTCCACCTCTATGATTGAGGGGGAGGAGATTAGGCCAATCTCAATGCCGGAGCAATAAGAGAAAGCCTCAACCTTCGAAAGAGATGAAGAAACAATTTTGGCCACCATTGACCTAAATAACTCGAGCATTTCAATTAAAAATAAAAATCATATTGTATGCTTTGAGTGTAGGGAAGCCGGACACTACAAGAGTAAGTGTCCAAGAAGAGTCAAGAAGGCTCCACCGACACCAAAAGTCAATAAAAATTCAAAGGATACCGGAGTCCCCACTAGTAAGAGCAAGGAGAACGTGGAGTGCTTCAAATGCCAACAACGGGGACACTACTGAAGTCAATGTCCTAGAGGGAGAAAGAAAACCAAGGGGCAAGAAGGAGCTACACATGTAGGGGGAGCTTCTAAAACAAACCCTATCGTAAATTTTAATAATGTTCATTCTTTAAGTAATAGGCAAAAGCATGCTAGAAGTAATCTTGCTATTGTTCATAAAGACCATGCTAGAAATAGGTTTTATTGCTTAGGTGCAAAATCTTGCAATTTTAGGGCTAAAGACAAATCTAGATAGAATAACCTTAAAACAATTCTAACTAAGGAAAGTATTAGGAAGGTAGAGGACCATCTAGGCATTAATCCCAAGAACCATAGACATATGCCTAGAAAGAAAAACTCTACTCAAAGAAATAATGGGCCCACCAAATTAGAAAAATTAGAGTTTGAAAATCAAGCTTTGAGGTCAAAGCTTGAGAAAATGGAAAGGACCCTAAGGAAGATGTAAAATATTATTATAGAAATGGTAAAAATTTAAGATCAAGGAGTCATAACCCAAGATCTAGCGGGCAAGGTCCACCCAAGGACAACAAAGGTTTGGGTCACAAACCTAAGCCCAAGGGAACCTACCACAATGTTCCATTTGATTATGGAACTCAACCTAGTTGAAGGAAAACCAAGGTTACTAGGGAGGTCATCCCTAAGGTTAACCATGGTGTGTGCCTAGTGGCAAAGGTTTCAAGGAAATAAACCTAAGGAAGCCACTAAGAAAGTTATAAGAGGAGTTACCCCTAGAGTTAACCTAGGTAAAACCAAAATGTTCAAGGCTTCTAAGCCTAGGAGAGTCATTAGGAAAGTATCAAGGGAGGTCATCCCTAAGGAATATCTAGAAACCTAAGGAGCTCTAATAGGTTTTGGGTTCCTAGGAGCGTGATCGATTAATGCTAAATGAGTTAGGTTTTGTCAACCTTGAATGGATGGGTAGTTAACCTAAACATAGCAAAGTTGCCACTTTAGGTCATTTCCAAGGTAATAAGTATGAATTTAATACTAAAGGATTTTAGGATATGCCAATATAATTCATGGAAGTTGAAAAATCAATCAAATTGGCACAAACTAGGTTTAGAGGTCTTGGTGTGCAATTTTTGGGTTTTTGGCACGCTTGGAAGATAAGTGGTATTATGATAAAATGGACTTAATCATAACAAATGACAATTAATACTAAAACTTAGGTGTTATTATACCTTTATATTTTATTTTCCACAATTTGTTTTCCATAAGCCATGTCATGACATCATATTTTTTTTATCATATACTATGTCGCATACACTCTTTGCAAGGTAGTAGCTACCTTCTCATTGGAAAGGACCCAAGAATGTAGATCAACCAATGTTAGGAAATGCAATATCTAAGTATTAATGAATTTAAAGTTCTACAATCATTGGATTGAGGAGGTCATTCCCTACATATTATAGATAAACCACCTGATACTGTTAGAACAAGTCCTATAGATGAGAAAAATCATAATCGAGGTATGGAAGAGATGAAACCCATGGAACCCAAGTGGAACATGAGTACTTTGGAGCTCGGGTACTCATGAGCCTGAGAGACTGAGGCTAGGCATAGCTCAGGTATTCCGAAGCTCGGTTACTTGGGAGTACGAACACTTGGGAGCCCCTAATGATGCATATAAGAGCTCGGTACTCGAAGCCCGTGTAGGTTTTTGCTTATCGAGTCCGTGAGGGGAAACTTCGCTTCCCACTTCACCTTGGTCGTTTGTTCATGGCGATCCCCTCGATGACCCCAGATTAAAAAAATTTAATCCTAGACAAAAAGGATTGCCCAAACAACCAATTCATTGTCGTGCTATTTGTTTAGAGAGGTCACTTGAACAAACTAGTTGTTCAAGCGACCATCCTCTATTCTACAAGTAGCCGCGGAATAGACGATGTCCGGATCGCCGATTTTTGTGTTTATTCTCGGGATCCAAGTATTATTTAGCCATATACATATTTATATCATGGTCATAATTGAAAAACAAATACAAACATGTAACATATAAAAATTAGAGAATCGATATACTTCTCGATCTTCTAATGTATGACCTTCCTCCTTTCAGACGTCGTGTGGCCGACGATCTACCGTAAGTCGAAGCTCCTAGATCACAAATCTTCCTTCCTTGCTCTTCCAAAGCAAAAGGAAGAATAGAAACAAGATTCTTCTCCTCCCTAAAACCAACCAACAAGGAACAAAAGAGATCCATGCCGCCGGCCAACTAGGAGGAGGTGTTTGTGGTGGAATCCGGCCAAGACACGAAGGGAAGCCCTATATCTTGTTACCACCACCTAAAAAGAAGGAGAAGAGAAGCTTTGGCCGCTGGCCATGGTTGGAAAGGGGCTGGAAAAGCTGTTGGACGCCGGCCAATGAAGGAAGAAAAAGAAAAGAGAACCTTCCTTATTTGGTGCCGCCCTAGCCTCCAAACCCTAATCCTATCTCAACTAGGATTCCTTCTCTTGCCACCCAAAACCCTAGCTCTCTTGGATGTTATTCACGCCAACTCCCTTGCCCTCCTTTTATAGAAATAGGGATAAGTCTTGAAATAGGGATAAATCATGAATTAATCTAATCTCAAACATCGGATCTAGAGATTAAATCTCAACCGTCGGTTCTTAGAGATTTAATCTCTACGTATGGATCGTAGATTTTTGTATCTATCCATTGGATCTAAGCTTCATGAGGTGTTAATAGGCTACATTAGGGACCATGAGGAGGAGTTGGATCTTGGCCACCCATGAATCAAGCCCACATAAAGTCCGATCCACTAATGATGATCCAATCCACTAAAGGATCATCATTGATCTACCTCACCAACCCCCATATGATAATATGGGCTCCATATATTATTTGTACATTTTCTTCCCGTGTTTAAGATCTCGAATGTCCATCGATTAATTAATTTATTGACCATTAATTAATCAACATCTAACTCCATGAGTAGTACCACTCAACCTTTTCATCATGCCGGACCAAGTCCACCTGCAGGGTTTACATGATGAACCTTATGAGCTCCTCAAGGGGACATCATCATCCTAATATATGACACACTATATAAATAATATCATCTCCCAACTTACCGAGCCTATCGATTTAATCTATAAATCTCACCCATTGGTAAATCAAAGAGATGAGTACTAAGTATATGTGCCCGTTATTATATCGGGATTAAGAGTATGTACAATATAATATCTGAGGTCTGATTCAATTATGTAGTCAGCAATAAATCGAATAACCTCTTAGTCGGTCCTGCTCAATACACACAAAGTGCACTAGTGTGATTCTTTGGTCAAGACAAACCAATACCAAATCACACTACAACCATTCCGATGGTTTGTACAAAGTCATCTCGGTTGTGAGCCTTTACTTATACTTTTCAAGGGGACGATAACATGATCTCCTATGTGACACCACACACCATGTTATCTACAATGTAAAGTATTAGACAATATTGCATAACCATAAAAATATGCAAATAATGATCATGTGATTCTTATTTCAAAATAAAGATGTTCATACAAAAGATAGACTTTTTTGTATACATCCCTACAATCTCCCACTTATACTAAAAGACTATGCTGTCCTTAAACTGTCATACATCTGATCCCTATTCCCTCCACATGCCTATCAAAAGCTCTCTCCGGAAGGGCCTTAGTGAAAGGATCTGCCAGGTTATCCTCCGATGCAATCTTGGCCATAGCAACTTCTCCTCTCTTTACGATCTCTCGTATCAGGTGGTATTTGCGCTCTATGTGTTTACTAGCCTTATGGGCTCGTGGTTCCTTCGAGTTTGCAACTGCACCACTATTATCACAATAAATTGTGATAGTTCTGGGCAAACCAAGAATAACATCCAAGTCCATTAGGAAGTTCCTTATCCATACAGCTTCTTTTGTCGCCTCAGAGGCCGCCACATACTCTGCTTCCATGGTGGAGTCTGCCACGCATTTCTACTTGACACTCCTCCATACAATGGCTCCACCTCCCAAAGTAAACACAAAACATGAGGTAGACTTAATGTTATCCCTATCAGATTGGAAGTCGGAATCCGTGTAACCCACACGGAGTAATTGGTCTGCCCGGTAAACCAGCATATAATCCCTAGTCCTTCTCAGGTACTTCAATATATGCTTTACCGTAGTCCAATGCCCCTGTCCTAGATTACTCTGATATTTACTGACCATGCCCACGGTAAAGTAGATATCTGGTCTCGTATAGAGCATCGCATACATGAGCCTTCCTACTGCCAAAGCATAAGGAACAACCTTCATCTCCTCAATCTCCTCAGATGATCTAGGACACATCTCCTTAGATAAAGGAACTCCATGCCTGAAAGGTAGAAAACCCTTCTTGGAGTTCTGCATGCTAAAACATTCCATAATCGTGTCTATGTATGAAGCTTGGGATAAGCACAACATCCTTTTCATGAGATCCCTTATAACCTTGATCGCAAGGATGTGTCACACCTCTCCCAAGTCCTTCATATCAAACTGTTTGGACAAGCATATCCTTACGTCCGATAACACATTGATATTGTTGCCAATCAATAAAATGTCATCTACGTATAGTACAAGAAATACCACTACGTTTTCGTCACATCTCTTGTATACACAAGACTCATCCGGACTTTGAATAAATCCATAAGACTGGATTACCTCATCAAAGCGTATGTTCCAAGTCCTCGAAGCTTGCTTCAATCCATAAATGGACCGATTAAGCTTACACATAAGATGCTCTTTTCCTTTAGCAATGAATCCCTCTGGTTGCTTCATGTAGATGTTTTTCTCAAGACTTCCATTAAGGAAAGCTATCTTGACATCCATCTGCCACAGCTCATAATCCATATGAGCTGCTATGCATAAGAGAATCCGGATAGACTTAAGCATGGCTACCGGGGAAAAGGTCTCCTCATAATCGATAACCTCTTTCTGAGTATACCCCTTCACAATAAGCCTCGCTTTGAAGGTCTCAACCTTCCCATCTATTCCTCTCTTTCTCTTGTAGATCCACTTGCATCCCATGGTTTTTACACCATCGGGTGGTTCTACTAGCTCCCAGACCTGATTTGAATCCATAGATTTAATCTCAACATTCATTGCACTTTGCCAAGATACTGCATCTTTATCTTGGATTACCTCGTCATATGTCCAGGGATCAAGTTCATATTCACCAGGGACCAAATCAGAAGATTCTCCCAAGAACATGAATCTATCAGGCTGTCTCACAACCCTCCCACTATGACGAGATATCACCTGTGTATCCTCTATGACACGTGGTGCAGTGACATGTGGTATATCCTCTTGTACCAGTGGTACTAAAGAAGTGACTTCCCCTTTTAACTCCTCCATAACAATTTTATTCTTGGGCTTGTGGCTTATCACATAGTCTTCCTCAAGAAATCTGGCACTCGTTCTAACGATCACCCTCTGATCTCTAGGACTATAAGACAATCCACCCTTCGTTCCCCTGGGATAGCCAACGAACATGCGTACTTCTGTACAAGGTTCCAACTTACCAGCATCTGCCTTCAGCACATGTACTGGACTCCCCGATATCCGAATATGTCTTAGACTAGGCTTTCGCCCAGTCCACAATTCTATGGGAGTAGAAGGCACTGATTTAGATGGAACCAAGTTTAGAATGTACACCACCGTATCTAGAGCATATCCCTAGAATGAATCTGGCAAGTCAGAATAACTCATCATCGATCTAACCATCTCCATAAGAATCATATTCTTTCGCTCTGCTACACCATTCTGCTGGGGTGTGCCAGGTGCAGTCAATTGGGATTTAATCTCGGCCTCTGATAAGTAGTTCCTAAACTCTCCCAAGAGGTACTCACCACCACGATCTGATCGTAGTGTCTTGATACTTTTACCTTGACATTTCTCCACATCAGCCTTGAATTCTTTGAACTTGTCAAAGTATTCAGACTTGCGACGCATCAGGTAAATGTATCCATATCTCAAGTAATCGTCTATAAAAGAGACGAAATACTCAAAACCACCACTAGCCTGGATAGACATAGGACCACACAAATCAGAATGAACCAACTCTAACACATCTTTGGCTCTATACCCCTTGGCCTTAAAAGGCCTCTTGGTATCTTACCCTCCAAGCAAGATTCACAGGTTGGGAGATCATCCACCACTAATGAACCCAAAGGTCCATCAACTATCAACCTTTGAATTCTGCTTAGGTTAATGTGACCAAGCCTAAGATGCCAAAGATATGTTTGGTTCATCTTTGAAGGTTCTTTTCTCTTATTGGAATTAGAAGATGAGTTATTAACTTCAATTTGCATCGTGGGAGTTTTTGGTTCAAGTGTGTACAAATTTCCTATCAATGCACCCGAACAGATAATGTCCCTATTCCTTCTTATAACAACTCGGTCATTAAAAGAAATAGAATATCCATCCATAAAAAATATAGAAATTGAAATTAAATTCTTTCTAAATAAGGGTACATAAAGGCAATTCTTAAGAACCAAAAGTTTATTTTTCTCAAATGATAAATGAACGTCTCCCACTGCAACAGCCGCCAGCTTCGTGGCATCGCCCAAGTACACGAAAATCTCTCCCTCAGCCAGTCGTCTGGTTTCCTGGAACCCCTACAAAGTATTGCAGACATGATCAGTGGCTCTCGTATCTACACACCAGGTGCCGGTAGATAACACTGCTAAACATGTTTTAACGACTAGACCAAAAGATATACCTTTGTTCTTGCGGTTGGGGCAGTCCTTCTTCCAGTGTCCAGTCTGCTTACAAGTGAAGCACTTGCCTTTCGGCTTCTTCACTCCTCCCTGAGTACCTCCCACCGCCTTTGCCCCAGTTTGTTTCTTCTTCTTGCCTTTTGGCTTAGAAGTAGAAACCTTTTGGGTCACCATGGCATGCGCCTGAGCACTCTGATGAAATAGTCCCTCTGCCGCTTGGAGTTCTGTCAGAAGTTTCGCCAATGAATACAACCTCTTGTTCATATTGTAGTTCAGGCAAAACTTCTCAAAACACCTAGGTAGAGACTGGAGTATGATATCGATCTGGGTTTCCCTATCGATCTCAGCTCCTAGGACCTCCATCTCATTCAAATGAGCCATCATCTTGAGAACATGATCCCTCACGGGTGTTCCCTCGATCATGGTGGTCGTTATCAAGTTTCTCATGGCCTCTTGCCTCGTAGCCCGATTCTGCTGTCCGAAAAGCTCCTTGAGATTGAGCATCATATCATAAGCAGTGGACAAGGCTTGATGCTGATGTTGCAGTACATTTGACATAAATGCCAAAATATAACACCATGCCATCTCATCGGCCTTGATCCACTTCTTATAGCTCTCTCTCTCCTTTTCCCCAGAATCATCTGCAGGCTTGGGAGGCACTCTTCGAGGAGCACATATTTGTATTCCTCAGCAGTCAAGACAATGTCTAGATTCCTCTTTCAATCAACATAGTTGGGTCCAGTAAGTTTGTTCTCTTTTAGTATCACAACAAGTGGGTTGAAAGTCTTTTTGAAAGAAAACCTAAGAATCACATAAATCAAAAGATTAGATTTCAAAAAATTATTGATTCCTCAAACAATAAAAATTTAAAATCAACCAACACATCAAAACACCGAGAATATTGTATGCCACGATAGTGTGGACGTATACGAATTCTACATTTGTAAGAAGAGATTTTACCCATTAATTTTACTATCTTGTCAACCTAACTTTTTGACAAGTAAAATTAATAGTTGGTTCCTCTTTGGCCCTACAAATAAAAGCAGTGACTCCGATGGGGAGGATACTCATATTTGTATCTAAGTGTTCACCATTACTCGGTACCAAGGTAATTATCTCGGGTTATGTGCCTTACGATGGGCAAGTACACACGCTCCTTAATAATTTCCTATAACCATATTCGACCTTGTGATCCGAAAACAAACCCATCCGATGGGGAGAAAGGCACTCAGAGTCGACGCGCAAGATTGTTTGCTTCACTTGTCAAATCGTAATAGAGGCCGTGGGATTTTTTTTAAAAATTTCCCACTCCCACTTAGTAATTTGGAATTGAAGAATTTTCCTAGCCTACGACATGCATATCAAACAAAAAGCAATAAATATGAAAAAAAAAATATTTTCCAACTATTGTGGCTTTTGTCTTCAATATGTCTCCCGTCGCATCGCCATCTCGTCCGCTCCTCCTACGCCATGTATAAGTCATCCGACGATCCGAGTCGAGACTAAAACCTATTTTAATTTACATCCATCGATCCTATACTCCACGAGGGAGTGTACATGAAATCTAGATCGAAAGTAAAATAAAATAAAGAGTGGCTAAACAATGCCGTATTTAATTTATAAAAACTAAACACTGGCCTCGTAAACCCCTAGGATTCAACAAAATAAATATTTACACACATACGGCCATAATAGTCGGATCTTATGCCTGCAACCAAAGAGTTAAACTACGCATATCCTACTATTATCCGGCACCTATAATATATGAAAAAGTGCATAAAAATTAATCGAATATTAAACACACAAAACCGGAAACCTCGGCTCTAATACCAATTGTAGGTTTTTTCTTATCGAGTCCGTGAGGGGAAACTTCGCTTCCCACTTCACCTTGGTCGTTTGTTCATGGTGATCCCCTCGATGTCCCCAGATTAAAAAAATTTAATCCTAGACAAAAAGGATTGCCCAAACAACCAAGTCATCGTCCTGCTATTCGTTTAGAGAGGTCACTTGAACAAACTAGTTGTTCAAGCGACCATCCTCTATTCTACGAGTAGCCGCGGAATAGACGATGTCCGTATCGCCAGTTTTCATATTTATTCTCGGGATCCAATTATTATTTAGCCATATACTGATTTATATCATGCTGATAATTTAAAAATAAATACAAACATGTAACATATAAAAATTAGAGAATCGATATACCTCTCGATCTTCTAATGTATGACCTTCCACCTTTCGGACGTCGTGTGGGCGAAGATCTACCGTAAGTCGAAGCTCCTATATCTCAAATCTTCATTACTTGCTCTTCCAAAGCAAAAGGAAGAATAGAAACAAGGTTCTTCTCCTCCCTAAAACCAACCAACGAGGAACAAAAAAGATCCTTGCCGTCGGCCAACTAGGAGGAGTTTGTGGTGGAATCCGGCCAAGACACGAAGGGAAGCCCTATATCTTGTTTCCACCACCTAAAAAGAAGGAGAAGAGAAGATTTAACCAACGGCCAAGGTTGGAAAGGGGCTGGAAAAGCTGCTCGATGCCGGCCAATGAAAAAAGAAGAATAAAAGAGAACCTTCCTTATTTGGTGTCGCCCTAGCCTCAAAACCATAACCCTAATCCTATCTCAACTAGGATTCCTTCACTTGCCGCCCAAAACCCTAGCTCTCTTGGATGTCGTTCACGCCAACTCCCTTGCCCTGCTTTTATATAGTTAGGGATATGTCATGAATTAATCTCCTCCGTTGGTTCTAGGGATTTAATCTCAAACATCGGATCTAGAGATTTAATCTCAACCGTCGGTTCTTAGAGATTTAATCTCAACCGTCGGTTCTTAGAGATTTAATCTCTACGTATGGATCTTAGAATTTTGTTTCTATCCATTGGATCTAAGCTTCATAAGGTGTTAATAGGCTACATTAGGGACCATGAGGAGGAGTTGGATCTTGGCCACCCATGGATCAAGCCCACATAAAGTCCGATCCACTAATGATGATCCAATCCACTAAAGGATCATCATTGATCTACCTCACCAACCCCCATATGATAATATGGGCTCCATATATTATTTGTATATTTTCTTCCCATGTTTATGATCTCGAATAACCGTCGGTTAACTAATTTACTGACCATTAATTAATCAACATCTAACTCCATGAGTAGTACCACTAAACCTTTTTATCATGCCGGACCAAGGCCACCTGCAGAGTTTACATGATGAACCTTATGAGCTCCTCAAGGGTACATCATCATCCTAATATATAGGACACGGTTTCCTCCTATAATCAACGACACACCATATAAATAATATCATCTCCCAACTTACCGAGCCTATCGATTTAATCTATAAATCTCGCCCATTGGTAAATCAAAGAGATGAGTACTAAGTATATGTGCAGTTATTATATCGGGATTAAGAGCATGTACAATATAATATCCGAGGTCGATTTGATTATGTAGTCGACAATAAATCGAATCACCTCTAAGTCGGTCCTGCTCAATACACACAAAGTGCACTAGTGTGATTCTATGGTCAAGACAAACCAATACCAAATCACACTACAACCATTCCGATGGTTTGTCCAAAGCCATCTCGGTTGTGAGCCTTTACTTATACTTTTCAAGGGGTCGATAACATGATCTCCTGTGTGACACCACACACCATGTTATCTACAATGTAAAGTATTAGACAATATTGCATAACCATAAAAATATGCAAACAATGATCATGTGATTCTTTTTTCAAAATAAAGATGTTCATACAAAAGATAGACTTTTCAGTATACATCCCTATAGCCCGAGCAATCGAGGGTTCAAGGTGTCGAGGCTAGGGAAGTCATAAACTCAGAAGTTGTTGGAACTCGGAAGTTAAGAACTCGGAAATCGAGAACTTGAAAGTCAAAAACTCAGAGGTCACATTAAATCTGAAGTCGAAAACTTAGAAGTTGAAAACTCAAAAATTGACAACACAAAAGTTAGGAACTCTGAAGTGTTGGAGTATTGGGAATACAATCAAAGTCCAACATTGATAAGACATGGAAAAGATCATGTTCTTATAAGATGAAAAGATATCTCCATTGGTATGAGGACTTTTGGGTAATGCCCAAAAACAAAACCATGAGGGATTAGGCGCAAAGTGAATAATATCATACCATTGTGGAGATATTTAAATCTTATAGGCACTAACAATTGGTATCAGAGTCATAGTCCATGTCAAGCCATGAACCTCGAACAAAGGAAGTTGAGCTTCCATGTCCGGATCAAGAGAACTAGACATCAGGCAGGAAGTCCAGTTGCGTCGGGAGGATCGAACAACTAACAGGAAGTCCAATTGGGCTAAAAGAGTTAGACAACTGGTAGGAAGTCCAGCTGGGTAAGGAGGACCAAACAGTTGGCAGGAAGTCCTGGTGGGTTGAAGATCGAACATCAAGCAGAGAATGTCCTTTGAGAACGGATAGGGTTGAGGGCCGGGGGGGGTCAATGTGGTCCTTCGTTTGAGGGAGGGATTGTTGTAGTATTGGGAATACAATCAAAGTCCCACATTGGTAAGACATGGATAAGATCATGTGCTTATAAGATGAAAAGATATCTCCGTTGGTATGAGGCCTTTTGGTTAAAGCCCAAAAACAAAACCATGAGGGCTTGGGCCGAAAGTGAACAATATCATACCTTTGTGGAGATATGTAAATCTTATAGGCACTAACAAGAAGGTGGGATCATGAGGAGTCGGGAACTCGGGGACTATAAATGAGATTTTTCTAAATAGTTGTCACATCCTATCTCCTATCATCCGCACTAATGATAGCTCTGGAACATGTGACATGTCATGTGAAATTTCCATGTAGCGGTTGTCCCCTAACAGCTTGTCAAAGGGCTCCACTAACAGATAATCCTGGTCAATGAAAAAATTAGAGCTCCTATATAAGGGTCGATTGAGGTAAAGAAGGGGGTTCGAGTAGCCTCTTTGTTAACTAAGTTTTACCTTCCATTTTCTACATATTTTTCTGTCTGACAAAAGCATCAGAGGGCCGTTGCCAGAGTAGTGATGCCCTCTGACTCATGTTACAGTGGACAGGGACTTGCTGATGTTGGTAACTAATGCTCGCTCGGAGGCTCATTGGCTCACATGTCCCCGGATTAAAATTTTCACTAATGAAAACTAATCCAGATGGGATGAGTTTCCTAAGCACAACCAATTCGTCATCGTGCTAACAACTTGAGCGATCGCTTGAACAAACTAGTTGTTCAAGCAACACAACTCTTCTAGTTGGTTAGCCGCGGAAGAGACAATGGACGGATAACCGGTTTTTGTGTTTCTTATCGGGGTCCATGATTATACAAATACATACAAATGTAAACTAGTATAATCAACACATACATAAAGTAAGCATCCACACAAAACATGCATATAATTGAAAAGCAATTATAAACATAATACAAAAGAACATTAATCAAAATAAACAAGATTATACCTCTTGTTATACCTCTTGATCTTCTATTGTATGTCCTCCCTCCTTTTGGACGTCTTGTGGGCGACGATCTACCAAAAGTTGAAGCCTCCTAGATCACCAATCTTCCTTTCCTTGTTCACTAGGAACAAAGGAAGATCCTAAAACAAAACTCATCTTCCTTTCTAGAACCGGCCACCAAGTCAATAAACTCGATGTTGCCGCCAGCCAAGGAAGATCAAATGGAGTATGGAAACCAACCAAAAGAGAAACAACAAGGGCATGGGCGCCGGCCAACACTTGGAGAAAGGAAAGGAAAACAATCCTCCTCCTTGTTGCCGCCCAATCCCTAGACAAAGCTCTCCCAATTTCCGGCCATGGATGAAGGGAAGGAGAATAGGTTGAGCTCTGGCCAAGGTAGAGGGAACAAGGATAGTGGCCGGCCAACACTTAGAAGGAAGAAGAAAAGGATCTTGATCTTCTTGTTGCCGCCCACCCTAATCCCAAAACCCTAACCCTAGCCGCCCAATCCCAATCCTATCCCAACTAGGATTTGATTGCCGCCCAAGGGAAGCTATCCTAATGCCATCCAACCTAAGCCATAGAAGGAAGGGAGAAGCTTGGGCGCCGGCCAAACCAAGGAGGAAGGAGGAAGAAGGGTTGCCGCCCACCATTGCGAACCAAACCCTAACCCTAGCCTCCTCCTATTTCTTGCCGCCCAAGCCACCTTATCTCAATTAGGTTTTTCCATTTTTTTTCCACCCAAGCCTAAGCCCATATATATAGAGTTAGGTTTAGGCCTTGGTTTAATCTCCTCCATTGGATCTAGGGTTTTAATCTCAACCGTCGGTTCTAGAGATTTAATCTCCACCGTCATTTCTAGAGATTTAATCCCAACCGTCGGATCAAGAGATTTAATCTCAACCGTCGGATCTAGAGATTTAATCCCAACTGTCCGATCAAGAGATTTAATCTCAATCGTCGGATCTAGAGATTTGATCTCAACCGTCGGATCTAGAGATTTGATCTCAACCGTCGGTTCTAGAGATTTGATCTCAACCGTCAGTTCTAGAGATTTAATCCCAACCGTTGGATAAAGAGATTTAATCTCAACCGTCGGATCTAGAGATTTAATCTCAACCGTTGGATCAAGAGATTTAATCTCAACCGTCGGTTCTAGAGATTTGATCTCAACCGTCGGATCTAGAGATTTGATCTCAACCGTCGGTTCTAGAGTTTTGTTTTCCATCATTGGATCTAGACTTCATGAAGTGTTAATAGGCTACAATAGGTACCATGAGGAGGAGTTGGATCTTGGCCACCCGATGGATCGGAACCACACAAACTTGATCCATCAATGATGTTCCATTCCACTAGAGAATCATCATTGAATTACCTCACCAACCCCCATAAATTAATATGAGCTCCATATATTATTTGTATATCCATCTCCCCATGTTTAAGATATCGAATGTCCGTCAATTAATTAACATATAACTCCTCGAGTAGTACCACTCAACCTTATCATCATGTTGACTAAGTCAACCTGCAGGGTTTACATGATGAACCTTATGAGCTCCTCAAGGGGACATCATCAACCTATATATAGGACACGGTTTCCTCCTATAATCAACGACACACCATGTAAATAATATCATTTCCCAACTTACCGGGCATATTGATTTAATCCATCTAAATCACACCCTTTGGTAAATCAAATAAATAAATACTAAGTACATGTGCCCGTTATTATATCGCGATTAAGAGCATGTACAACATAATATCCAAGGTCCGATTCAATTATGTAGTCAGCAATAAATTGAATAACCTCTATGTCGGTCCTGCTCAATACACCTAAGTGTACTAGTGTAACTCTATGTTCAAGACAAAACAATACCAAGCTACACTACAACCATCCCAATGGTTTGTCTAAAACCATCTTGGTTGTGAGCCTCTACTTATACTCTACAAGGGACTGATAACATGATCTTTTGTGCCACACCCAAGCACCATGTTATCTACAATGTAAAGTATTAGACAATATGCACACATATAATAAATATAAAGTGCAAACAATGATCATGTGATTCTTATTTCAAAATAAAAATGTTCATACAAAAGAGCTAGGCTTTTCAGTATACATCCCAACAGCTGAGGTAAGGCAATCCATCTCGGTGAACCAACTCTCCTAGAGGACTCGACAAAAAGGGCTAGATCCTTACCATATCATTGGTGTCGTCTATGGAAAAATTTAAGTGAGACATAGACGATGCGATCTCACCAGGATCATTCTTCAGCCTCCGCTTCCAAGGAGTCCCCCATAACCTTGTCTCATGGCTAGTTGGTCGCAAAAGTGCAAAGAGTTGTAGAGGATGCCTTGGCCCAAGAAAGTGGAAGGGTCAAACGACCCTCATCTAATATGTCAGTGCAAGGGGAGGCCCCTTAGAGCATAGGGGGAATAGGTCGTCCTCCGCCGAAGAATAATAAAGGGCAGGCAAGGCAAAGGGGAAATCAATCGATGAGGAGCCAAGTGCCGACACTCACCATTCAATGTTGTACGTGCAAAGAATAGAAAGATAGCGTGTTGATGGAGTATAAGGTGTGATGAATACCTACTCCCTTCGTCGAAGAGATAATACTAGAGGAATTACTTTCCAGTTTTCGTTCTACCTCCTTGGGAGAAAATTAAGATTTCATGGATCATGAGGCGCATCTATGTAAATTCGAGAATGTGGCTCTCCTACATCAATGCTCTGACACTATCAAGTGTTGAGTATTCATCATTACCTTGGTGGCATTAACCCAGAAGTGGCTCCAATCACTGCGGCTAGGATCCCTGATGTTGTTCGAGAACCTATGTGAGGCATTTCTGTAGCATTTGCTAGTTACAAGAAGTATAAACTGAATAGTTTTAGTTTATTTAATGTAAAGAAGGATCTGATTGAGACCCTAAGGGGGTATATCCAATGATTCACTCGGGCCATCCTGGAGGTCTCTACTGCTGCTTCCAAAGTCATGGTGGCAACAATTTTCCAAGGATTAAAGGATGATGCCTTTTTCATTCTCTGGTAAATGTTGGGGATCTTGTGCTGGGCTGGGGGGGGTTGAATATCCTTTCTTCGATCATTTCTACAATTCATTAGCAGATGAAAATACAAATTGTAAGCTAGAATGGAAAAACAAAAAGAACAATGCTAACTCAATGATGTAATGTGGTTCGGAGATCAGCTCCTACTCTACAACAATGCTTAAGGTGGATCACTCCTTAGCAAGCTTTCACTATTTTCCCTTCGGATGAACCAAGGTGGAGAAACCTTTTCATACAAGACAATCTCTTCTTTTTACAAGATGATGAAAGTAAACTTAGGAAGAAGAGACTAAAAGACTTAGAAGGCTTGGTGAGCTTAGGATGAGAATTTAGAATGAGAGCACTAGCCCATTCCAAGCTCCCCAAACCCCGTCTTATAGAGTTTGGGTGTTTTTATCCATCGATCCCTTGCCAGTCAACTTCTATAAACCAGCAGTCGACTAGTTCATCCGTTGAACGAATCCAATGGCTTATAACTCGTCCTGATTGCGATTGTCACCACTCAACGAACACATGATCAGTTGACTGCTCATAGCACCAGTCGATTGTCAGAGCCATCAATGACTGCTATAAGCCAACAGTAGACTTAGAAACATTCTGTGCTCTTATCTACTGAAGTCAGTCGACTATTCAACCCTAGCAATCGACTGCTAGTGGTCAGTGGACTATCAGAGCATAGTTATGCTTTCGAGTGTGTAGCCTCAGACCAGTTGGTTGCTTAATACAACAGTCGGTTGCTCGATCATAACTTGGCTTCCCGAGTCCGAGTGTCGACTTGAGGCTGAGTGCGGCTCGAACTTCCCTAGTGTCGAGCACTTGAGACCAGTCGACTGGTCAAAGGACCAGTCGACTGGTCAAAGAGTCAGTCGATTGTTAAATAATATGTTCGATTGTTTTACTTCACTAGTCGACTGATTCAAATCCCAATCGAATGGTACACCTCAAGTA
Source organism: Wurfbainia villosa (assembly GCA_025175895.1). NCBI lineage: Eukaryota > Viridiplantae > Streptophyta > Magnoliopsida > Zingiberales > Zingiberaceae > Wurfbainia > Wurfbainia villosa. Next base: position 41,384,668 of record CM045989.1, read on the forward strand.
TGATTATTTCATACTTGAAACCTAACCCTAAGCCCAAACCAAACACCTTTAAGCTCTTCCATAAGCCTCGCGCCTTTAGGATCCCTTCGAGTTCATGATTCGTTCATCCTTGCACTTACCTTCAAAGCTTCCTTCGTCTTTGTTATGATTTAGGGTCTTCCTTTGCTAAGTTTCACTTGGAATTATGCCGGCAAAACTACACACTTGGACTTACACTACCAAGTCTTCATCCTTGGACTTTTCCTTGTCAAGATTCACTTGGACTTAAGCCGCCAAGATTGCACACTTGGACTTACATTGTCAAGCCCTTATCCTTGGACTTTTCTTGCCAAGACTTCACCCTTGGACTTTCCTTACTAAGTTTCCACACTTGGACTTTCCTGTTATCTGTCACTTAGTCATCCAAGTTAGATCAACAATATTGTATAACTTAAACTTGATTATCCAAACATAAAAAATAATTAATACTTGGGTCATTCTTGTACCAACAATCTCCCCTTTTTGATGCTTTACAATCATTTAAGTTAGGTCTTTAAATATTCAATGAAACATAATATAAAAGCACATATGTAAACACAATGTGTCTTTTCCATTAACATGAAGGTTCTACCTTAAATTCTTCCCTCTCCCCCTTTAACACACAAAAAAAAGAGATAGATAAATTTCCATCATGTCCAATGTTGACAATAAGCATATCATGTATGAATAAGGTGTTATGCTTTGAAATAAGGAATAAAATATACTTGACACTCCTCCTTAATCCAAGACATATTAGGATGATGAACCAATCAAATTGGAGAAAAAAATCCTTAAAATGGATGGGCAAAGCATTGAAATATGAGTGAAATCATTACATAACTTTTCACCAACAATAAGACATTAACATTTAAGCCTCCCCCCCCCCCCCCTAACCATTGCATCAATTATCCCTTCTCCCCCTTTTCCTTAAAATATTACCATTTTAATGCTTCTTAAAACATATCATAATGGTAAGACTATTTAGAATTGAGAATAGATGGCTAAATCAGGTTTAAGTAACAAAAATAGTGCTATCAGTCGACTCAGAGAATTACTAGTCAATTGGTACAAGATCAGTCGACTGGTATCTACAACAATCGACTGGTATTTGCAGCAGTGACTAGTATCATCCACAGTTTGGTTTTTCAGATATAATTTAGAAATGCATAACAAAATCTAGGAATGTCGAAAATTCATGAAAATTTGTAAACACATTTGTCAATCCATTTTCAATCAAGGAAAAATGATTGAAAAAATAAATGTTTTCTAGATCTCTAAATTAACACAAAGTTGGAAACCAATAAAAACTCTAATGTTTTTCAAAAACTTTGTATCAATTTTCTTAACAAATACAAACTGTTTTTCAAAGCATGATAAACACAATATAAAAAGTATTTTATTTTACATTTCCAACCATGTTCTTAGAGCTATATGCATATTAATTATACACAAGTCTTCTCAATGATTGGTCCAATTAAGGATTCATGTCTCTAGATGTCATTTTAGCTCAAAATAATGCATCATAACAAGCATGATGAACCAAATGCATCTTCCTAACATCTTACATGATTTCTACATGGATAAATACAAAAATCAAGGTTTGATTGCTTTCTACACCAACTCATTTGGGAGGATCCAAGAAATTGGTATCCACCACTAGTGCTTTTCTAATCCAATTTGCAACCTGCATAATTGAAATCGGTGTACCCAATCAAATCAAAAGTTTGAGTCCTAGAGTACCATAGACCTACATTAAGAGTATCCTTGATATATCTTAATATTCTCTTGGCTACTACTAGATGGGACTCTTTAGCACAAGATTGGTATCTTGCACACATACCTACCACAAATAATATATCCGATCTACTAGTAGTTAGGTATAATAGACTACCAATCATACTCCTATAATATTTTGAATCTATTATTTTTCCATCTAGATCATTTTCTATCTTAGTATTGGTTTCCATAAGAGTAAATACTATTTTAGCATTTTCTAAACAAAATTTCATAATGATTTCTTTAGCATATTTGGTTTGATAGATATGGATTCCATCACTAGTTTGTTTGACTTGTAATCCTAAGAAAAAGATCAATTCTCCTACTAGACTCATTTCAAATTCATTTTCCATATTTGTGATGAAGTTTTAGAAAAGTTCATCATTTGTTGACCCAAATATGATGTCATCAACATAAACTTGAGCAAAAAAAATGTCTTTTTCTTTAGAATTTAAAAATAAAGTTTGATCAACTTGACCCCTTCTAAAGTCCATAGAGATTAAGAATGATGAAAGTCTTTCATACCAAGCCCAAGGAGCTTGTAACCCATATAAGGCTTTCTTAAGCCTATAAACATGGTTTGAATAATCTACATTCTCAATCCCAGGTGGTTGTTCTACATAGACCTCTTCCTTAATGAGCCCATTTAGGAATGCCAATTTTACATCCATTTGATAGAGTTTGAAACTCATGTGAAAGGCATACCCTAAAAGGATTCAGATAGACTCTAACCGAGCTATCGAAGCATAGGTATCATAATAATCAAGTCCTTCAACTTGATTGAACCCTCGAGTTACTAACCTTGCCTTATTTCTAGCGACTTTCCTTGATCATCCAACTTGTTCCTAAAGACCCATCTATTGGGATGTATACTGAAAGCCTAGCTCTTTGTATGAACATCTTCATTTTGAAATAAGAATCACATGATCATTATTTGCATTTTATATTTATGTATATTGTATGATACGTTACATTGTAGATAACATGGTATGTGGTATCGCACAGAAGATCATGTTATTTGTTCCTTGTAGAGTATAAGTTGAGGCTCACAACCAAGATGGTTTTGACAAACCATTGGTATGGTTGTAGTGTAATTTGGTATTGGTTTATCTTTTAGTGCATATAAGATCCACATATCTCCACAATGGTATGATATTGTCCACTTTGGGCCCAAGCCCTCATGGTTTTGTTTTTGGGCTTTACCCAAAAGGCCTCATACCAATGGAGATATCTTTTTTCTTATAAGCACATGATCTTTTCCATGTCTTACCAATGTGGGACTTTGATTGTATTCCTCATACTCCCAACAATCCCCCCCTCAAACGAAGGACCACATTGGGCCCCCCCTCAAGCCTATCCCTCCTCGAAGGATTTTCTCTGCTTGATGTCCGATCTTCAACCCACCAGGACTTCCTGCCAGTTGTTCGGTCCCCCCGACCCAACTAGACTTCCTTCCTGATGTCTGGTTCTCTTGATCCGGACGTGGGAGCTCAACTTCCTTCGTTCGAGGTTCATGGCTTGACATGGACCATGGCTCTGATACCAATTGTTAGTGCATATAAGATCCACATATCTCCACAATGGTATGATATTGTCCACTTTGGGCCCAAGCCCTCATGGTTTTGTTTTTGGGCTTTACCCAAAAGGCCTCATACCAATGGAGATATCTTTTTTCTTATAAGCACATGATCTTTTCCATGTCTTACCAATGTGAGACTTTGATTGTATTCCTCATACTCCCAACAGTGGGCACCAAAGTCGAACCGGTATTTTGATTATGGCAAAAGGCTCAATAGTTAAGGGTATATTTGTTATCTTACGAGCTCAATTAAGTGTGCAGAAATGCTAAAGTTGAGCGGAAGGTCTGCGACACCCGGTGGGAACCGAGGTGGTCGGGCAACGCCAGAGGGACTTCGGAGGAAGCCGAGGTACTCGGGTGAAGACCGGAAGCGAGGCTACAAGGTAAGCTCGTGTGAAAGCTAAGCAAGGTCGTTAAGCGTAGATCCGACCCAATACCTCCAATGGAAGGTCTAGGTCGAGATCAGATGGTTAGAACCATCGTACTTTATATTTTAAGCTAACTTGTACTGCAGTCCAAAACCCTTTGACTACATAACCGCTAGTCAAGTTCCAGCCTCGAGAAGAGCTCGAATTTCAAGGGGGTGAATTTGGACTTGACTCGTGTTTTGGTACAAAGGGTGATGTGGCATCAAGGTGGACATCCAAACCATCACCAAGCTTCCTTGTGGTGGACGCCCAAAATAAGGTGAGTTGGCACAAGATGGTTGGATGAAACACCTCATCCTCAAGTTGGCGCCCAAGGAGGTTGGAGGTGGCACAAGGTGGTTGGATGAAACACCTCATCCTTGAGTTGGCGCACAAGAAGGTTGGAGGTGGCACAAGGTGGTTGGATGAAACACCTCATCCTTGAGTTGGGATAAGACCCTCACCTTGGACACTACCTATGTCTAAATTCATAGATCAATATCCATAAATAGACATGTTCAAGCCAAGCAAATAACAAGAATTCAAGAGCTCTCAACACGCCGCCGTAACGCGCTACTACTACTCACATTTCGCCGACAACGAAAGCTACATCTTCTACTTATAAGAGTTGTCGGTATATTTATTTAAGTTCTACTTCTTTAAATTGTCTTTGTGCTTTAATCGTAACAAGGAAAGGGGGAGTGTCACTTTGCCTTGATTTCTTTTTGTAATCGTTGCTCCTACTTCCAACGAAGAGGAGTGGTTTTAGTGAATTGCCCTCCGTACGTGATCAAGGATCACTAGGGCCGTGGATTAGCAATCGAAAGATTGTGAACCACGTAAAAATATCTTGTCTACTTTATATTTCCGCTGTGCATTCTCTACTTGCTTTTTACTTATTGCAAAAGTTTTTAACGACAACGTATCGCTATTCACCCCCCCCTCTAGCGACACTTTCGATCCAACAATTGGTATCAGAGCCGGGGGCGCTAAGATTCGGTGAAACCACCAATCTAGCTTTGTTTTTCTTTTTTTTTACAGATTTTTTATTTACATTTTCGTATAATCATTTCACTTGCTTATCTTCTCCTACATATAGAATTGCATTAGAGGCTTTAGGATCCGGATAAGGTTGTCCTTCGGGTTAGATCCCGAGTAAGGTTGTCCTCCGGAACTTCAACGACATTCGCATTTGATTGTTTATTTCTTTTTGCAAGTTACATTTTATATATCTTTTTTTACTTCCCGCACTACTAATCCAAGATGAAAGTCTTGGAATATTCTTTCCGTGTGTGTTTTGCAAGATTCTTTTCGTCGTTCTTCTTCTTGTTTTTAAATGGCCCATCTCGAAGGGTTTAGCACCTCACCCCGTTTTACAACGGTAATGACTTTCGTTATTGGAAGGGTCGGATGGAATGCTTTCTTAAAACCCAAATCGAGATGTGGATCGTAATCAAACGGTTTCACACTTCCTATTAATGAAGATAGTGAATCTTTGGGTTACGATCAATGGTCAAATTCCATGAAAAAACAAGTAGAAGCCGATGCCAAGGCAACTCAAATCTTGCAATGTGGGTTGTCCAAGGAAGAGCTCAACCGCGTCGGCCCCTTCATTAGTGCAAAGGACTTATGGACCAAGCTAGTGGAACTACACGAAGGCACCGACGACACGAAGGTATGTAAAAGAGATTTACTTTTAAATAAATTGTATAACTTGAAAATGCAGGAAAACGAGACCTCAACTCAACTACATGCTCGTATCCAAGACATCGTCAACCAACTCCATGCCATCGGACAAAAGGTCGAGGATCGCGACCTTATCAGGTATTCTCTTAACTCGTTTCCTAGGACCACCTTGTGGGCATCCATGGTCGATGCCTACAAGGTCTCCAAGGACCTTTCTAAGATTAGGTTAGACGAATTGTTTTCGGAACTTGAATTACATGAGCAAACTAACGTGGTCCAGGCCGAGAAGAGTATTGCGTTAGTTGCGAGTTCCAAGAAGAAGAAGCCCCAAGCAAGCCACCCTCGGAGGAAGAAGAATATCCAAGCTCTAATGGCCAAGCCGATCGAGCACGACTCCGAAACCGAAGAAGAGTCCGAGTCCGAATCCGATGATGAGCTTCCATTCAAGACAAGCCACGGATCCGTATCCGGTTCAAAAGAATCATTAAGGGTAAGTCGGTCGTTACTTAATACTTTGTATGGTGCAATTAAATTTTTAAATAAGAAACTAGCTAAGTCCGAGTCCAAGGTCGAGACCCTAATTGAGGAGGTTAACCTTCTCAAACATGAGGTCTCCCTAACCTCTTCGACTACTCGTATTCAAGAGGAGGACTCAACTCAAGTTGAAAAGCTTGAAGTTGAGAACTCGCTTTTGAAAACACAAGTCGAAGACCTTAGGAACACGTTGGAAAGGTTCACTTTGGGATCCAAGGGACTTGACCTCTTACTTGGATCACAAAGGGCCGTGTACAAACAAGGCCGGACTCGGGTTTAACTCAAATACAACCAATAAGTCATATATGTCTATAGTAAACCAACATAAGAAAAATGTCCAAGCATGGGTCCCTAAGACCACTTTGATTTCAACTTTAGGATCTAACATGTATTGGGTTCCCAAGGACCAAATTCACTATGTGAATAGACCCACTCGATTCAATGGTCCAGGGGGAGCCAATACAAAATGTATTTTTGTTAAGTCTTAGAAATTGCATGCTTAGTTTTTCCTTTATTTTTAGAATGGTTAGATAGGACTCATAACCAACTAAAATCCTGCGAAAAGATTGAGCCTCGTGGAGCCTCTTTTCAAAAATAAACCAACTAAAATCCTACGAAAAGATTGAGCCTCTGGGAGCCTCTTTTCAAAAATAACTAGTTAGACCAAGACGTAGTCTCAAGTAAGTCGAGTTATCAATTTCTTGAAATTAGCTTTGTCTAAGGAAGTGGTCGTTGTTCCGATCAAAGAAGGCCTCTGTGCCTCGCCACGACCAGGAAGCTAATCTCTTGAAAAGATTACTTGATGAGCTTAGACTAAATCCGAATCTAACCTAATGTTGGTTAATTTAAATTCATTAAAATTAATCAAGTAAAATTGAAAGTCATCTCACAATAACACATAGGAATAACATGTTTTGATCATGTAGATATTGGTGAGATGATTTAGGTTTAAAAACTTACAAACAACCCTTTAGTAATTCCATTGATCCTACACATAAGAGTCGAAGAAACCATTAATATAGTTTTCGATTTAAGGACACGAACACGTTCAATCCTTAACAAAACCAACTAGCAAATCAACTTATAGCAAACCCGACTCTGATCTTGAACTTGAATCTCGTCCTAACCCAAGTCATCCTATCGACCAAGTGATAGATGACTCTAACCCAAGTCAAACTAGAACTCACCCAAGTCATCCTATCGACCAAGTGATAGATGACCCTAACCCGAGTCCCACTAAGACTCAAACAAATCATCCTATCAATCAAGTTATAGGTGATCCAAATTTAGGGGTTCGAACTAGAGCTTCATATCGAAACCTTAGTCAAATCTCGTTAATTTCCAAAATCGAACCCAAAACTATTGAACAAGCACTTCTTGATCCCGACTGGATTATTGCTATGCAAGAAGAGCTAGCTCAATTCACTAGAAATGAAGTCTGGGAATTAGTACCACCACCTAAAGAAAAATCAATTATTGGAACAAGGTGGGTATTTCAAAATAAACTTGATGATAAAGGTGAAGTAGTTAGAAATAAAGCTAGGTTAGTCGCAAAAGGGTTTAGTCAAGTCGAAGGTTTAGATTACGATGATCGCCCGCCGTGAGCAGGACTAGAGTCCATCCGAATGTTGTTAGCATATCGCACATTGAGGTTTTAAATTGTTTCAAATGGATGTCAAGTCAGCATTTTGAATGGATACATTAAGGAAGAAGTTTACGTCAGTACCAACCTCCGGATTGAAAATCTAGATAAACTGACCATGTCCTTAGACTTAAGAAAGCCCTATATGGACTCAAACAAGCCCCAAGAGCTTGGTACGAAAGGCTTTCGATCTATCTTAAGTCCAAAGGATTCAACCAAGGTTTAGTCGACCCAACCTTATTCGTTAAAACCGTAGGACAAGAAATCTTTATAGCCCAAATCTATGTAGATGATATAATTTTTGGAACTACCAACTCGATCCTGCTAAACGAATTCATCTCACTTATGGAAAGTGAATTTGAAATGAATTTAGTGGGAGAGTTAAGTTTCTTCTTAGGTTTACAAATTAAACAAACTAAAGATGGAATATATTTACATCAACAAAAATATACTAAGGACTTAATAAATCGATTTGGAATGCAAGATGCTAAAATAATCAATACACCTATGGCAACTAATGTTAATATAAACGAAGATGTAGAAGGAAAACCCGTTGACCTAAAATACTATAGGAGCGCAATAGGAAGTCTCCTATACTTAACCGCGAGCCGACCCGACATTTTATTCGCGGTAAGTATGTGCGCAAGGTTACAAACCTGTGCCAAGGAGTCTCAAGCGTATCCTTAGATATCTAAAGGGCACGCTAAACGTAGGTATTTGGTACCCTAGATCTACCGAGTTTAATCTAATCGGCTACTCCGACTCCGACTATGCCGGTAGTAAACTCGATAGAAAGAGCACGAGTGGTTGTTGTCAAATCCTCGGCTCGAGTCTAGTAAGTTGGTGCAAGAGGAGGCGACATTGCGTTGCCTTATCTACCACCGGCGAATACGTTGCGATGGGTGAGTGTGTCTCTCACTCTGTGGATGAAGCACACTCTCCAAGACTTTAGCTTAATCTTTAACAACATTAAAACCTACATAGATAACATTAGTTCAATTAACTTAACTAAAAATCCAATATGTCATTCTAGGACAAAACATATAGAAGTTAAACACCACTTCATTAGCGAACATGTAACTAATGGAACTATACAACTAGAGTATGTTGAGTCCAAATCAAACCTAGCGGACATCTTCACCAAACCACTACCCGAAGCCGAATTTAGTTTATTAAGACGAAAGTTAGGTATGTGCGTAATAGAGTAGGATTTAAATTTTTCTATATATGTACTCTACTTTTGCTTCTTTTTATGAAATTAGCCTAAGTCTTACCTTAGAAATCATATACCTATAGATTTAAGGAGCCAACACATCTCACAACACATAGGACTAATGTGTTTGTGTATGCCAGGCGTGAGATGTTAGGACCTTACTCACAGGTTCGGAGATGTAGATTCAGTGCATCGACATGAACCATGGAGTATAATTATTTAAAATTAATCAATTCCTTCAAGACTTATTGATCATTCTATATCAATCAAGTCCAACCGGAGTTGTACATTTTAGATGAACATATTTTCAAGCTTATTATTATTTAAAAAAAAAAAAAATTATATATATATATATATATATATATATATATATATATATATATATATATATATATTGGGAACTTGCTTGGACTTACAAACCCTAAAATATATTTACAAACTTTTTGAGTTAAGGCAAAAGGGGGAGAAAGTCACAAAAGTAACCAAAATTAACCAAAATTAACCTTTTATATTAAGTAATTCCGTTTACTTAAGCAACTATTAAGGGGGAGTAAAAATTATTTTTCAAGAACTCACCTTCGGTCAAGGGGGAGGTTACCTCAAAGGGGAGAACTTGAAACAATAATATTTCTCACTCATGCTTAATCTTTATGCTAGCTCACTCATGCTTAATCTTTATGCTAGCTCACTCATGCTTAATCTTTATGCTAGCTCACTCATGCTTAATCTTTATGCTAGCTCATTCATGCTTAATCATTATGCTAGCTTACTGTTATGCTTAATTTTTCCTTAACTTTTGTGTCGGTTTGCCATGAATCAAAAAGGGGGAGATTGTTGGTGTAGTGGGCACCAAAGTCGAACCGGTATTTTGATTATGGCAAAAGGCTCAATAGTTAAGGGTATATTTGTTATCTTACGAGCTCAATTAAGTGTGCAGAAATGCTAAAGTTGAGCGGAAGGTCTGCGACACCCGGTGGGAACCGAGGTGGTCGGGCAACGCCGAGAGGACTCGGAGGAAGCCGAGGTACTCGGGTGAAGACCGAAGCGAGGCTACAAGGTAAGCTCGTGTGAAAGCGAAGGTCGTTAAGCGTAGATCAGGCCCAATACCTCCAATGGAAGGTCTAGGTCAAGATCGATGGTTAGAACCATCGCATTTTATATTTTAAGCTATGTCCAAAACCCTTTGACTACGGTCAACTGCTAGTCAAGTTCCAAACCTCGAGAAGAGCTCGAATTTCAAGGGGTGAATTTGGACTTGACTCGTGTTTTGGTACAAAGGGTGATGTGGCATCAAGGTGGACATCCAAACCATCACCAAGCTTCCTTGTGGTGGACGCCAAAATAAGGTGAGTTGGCACAAGATGGTTGGCTCCCATGATGTGGCACAAGTTGAATGGCTCCAACAAGTTGGCGCCCAAGGAGGTTGGAGGTGGCACAAGGTGGTTGGATGAAACACCTCATCCTCAAGTTGGCGCCAAGGAGGTTGGAGGTGGCACAAGGTGGTTGGATGAAACACCTCATCCTTGAGTTGGCACAAGAAGGTTGGAGGTGGCACAAGGTGGTTGGATGAAACACCTCATCCTTGAGTTGGCACAAGAAGGTTGGAGGTGGCACAAGGTGGTTGGATGAAACACCTCATCCTTGAGTTGGGATAAGAACCTCACCTTGGACACTACCTATGTCTAAATTCATAGATCAATATCCATAAATAGACATGTTCAAGCCAAGCAAATAACAAGAATTCAAGAGCTCTCAACACGCCGTCGTAACGCCGCTACTACTACTCACATTTGCTACGACGAAGTGCCGCCGACAACGAAAGCTACATCTTCTACTTATAAGAGTTGTCGGTATATTTATTTAAGTTCTACTTCTTTAAATTGTCTTTGTGCTTTAATCGTAACAAGGAAAGGGGGAGTGTCCCTTTGCCTTGATTTCTTTTTGTAATCGTTGCTCCTACTTCCAACGAAGAGGAGTGGTTTTAGTGAATTGCCCTCCGTACGTGATCAAGGATCACTAGGGCCGTGGATTAGCAATCGAAAGATTGTGAACCACGTAAAAATATCTTGTCTACTTTATATTTCCGCTGTGCATTCTCTACTTGCTTTTTACTTATTGCAAAAGTTTTTAACGACACCGTATCGCTATTCACCCCCCCCTCTAGCGACACTTTCGATCCAACACCCACTGCACCAACATTATCTTGACCATAGAATTACACTAGTACACTTTGTGTGTATTAAGCAAGACTGATTTAGAGGTGATTCAATTTATACTGACTATATAATTGAATCAGACCTCAGATATTATGGTGTACATGCCATTAATCCCGATATAATAACGGGCATATGTACTTAGTATTTATTTCTTGGATTTACTAATGGGCAAGATTTATGTATTAAATCGATAGGCCTGGTAAGTTGGGAAATAATATTATTTACATCGTGTGTCATTGATTATAGGAGGAAACCGTGTCATATATACTAGGATGATGATGTCCCCTTGAGGAGCTCATAAGGGTCATCATGTAAATCCTGCAGGTTGACTTGGTCCAACATGATGATAAGGATGAGTGGTACTACTCATGGAGTTAGATATTAATTAATTAAATTGTAAGTAATTTAATTAATTAATGGGCATTCGATATATTAAACACGGGAAGAATTTGTATACAAATAATATGTGGAGCCCATATTTAATTATGGGGGTTGGTGAGGTAGATCAATGATAATCCTCTAGTAGAATGGATCATCATTAATGGATCGAGTTTTGTGTGGTTCGAATCCATTGGGTGGCCAAGATCCAACTCCTCCTCATGGTCCCTATTGTATCCTATTATAAATACCTCATGAAGCCTAGATCTATAAAAAGGGTTGGAGAGGCTTGGGCGACAACATAAGTTGGCTAGGGATTTGGAGTTGGCGTGGAAGGCTTAGGTGGCAAGAAGTGGTGGCTAGGGTTTTGCTTCTCCTTGTGGGCGGCGGCAACCTAGGGCTTCTCTTCTCCTTTGGCTGGTGGCAACAAGTCTTCCTTCTCCATTGTCGGTGCCTCCTTTTCTTTCTCCAAGAGCCGACGGCAACAAAGGTGAGGGTTCCTCCTTCCTTTGTCTTGGCCGGCACACCCTCTCCCTCTCCTTAGGGCCGGCGGACACCAAGCTTGGTGGTTGGTGGTCGGTACAAGCATGGAGAAGAAGGGAGTTTGTTCTTCCCTTGTTTGGAGTGAACAAGGAAGGGAAGACACGTGACCTAGGAGGCTTCGACTCTTAGAAGATCGTCGCCCACATGATGTCCAAGAGGCAGATAGGAATACAATAGAAGATCAAGAGGTAAAACAAAAGGTATAATCTTGTTTAACTTTGATTAGTGTTCTTTTGTATTTTTGTATGTTATTGATTAACATGGAGCCCGATGATAAACACAAAAATTGGCGATCCGTTCATCATCTATTCTACAGCTAATCGAGGAAAAGAGTTAGGTTGCTTGAACAATAAGTTTGTTCAAGCGACTACTCAAATCGAATAGCACGATGATGGATTGGTTGCTTCGGTAATCCATCTCCATCCATATTAGTTTTAGTTGATAAAATTTTAATCTAGGGATGTGTGATAGGATCGCCATGGACAAGCGACCGAAGCAGGGGAAGCAATTTTCCCTTCAACTGGTATCAGAGCCACAGTTTCCAATTTTGTATGTTTTGGATTCCATTACTTTCATGCATTTATCATATATTTTATGCCGGATAATAGTAGGATGTGAGTAGGCTATCTTTTTGCTTGCAGGCAAAAGATCCAACTATTATGACTATATGGATGTATGTGATTGCATGTGTGTAATTGTAATTATTTATTTGAATCCTTGGGGTTGACGAGGCTAATTAGTATTTAATTTTTGTAATTAAATACGACATTATTTAGCCACCCATTTTAATTTACTTTCGATCTAAATATGTTGTACACTCCTTCGTGGAGTATAGGATTGATGGATGTAAATTAAAATAGTTTATCTCGGCTCGGATCCCCTTGTGGCTAGAGCATGGTAAAGGGAGGAGCGGACGAGGTGGCGACACGACAGGAAGCATATTGGAAAACAAAAGCCATAATAGTTCGAAAATAATTTTTTTCATATTTATTGCTTATTGTATGATATGCATGTTGTGTGTTCCTCAATTTTAAATTACTAAGTGGGAGAGGGATATTTTTTAATTCCCATGGCCTCCATTACAATTTGACATGTGATGCGAACAAACTTGCGTGTTGGCTTTGAGTGCCTTCCTCCATATCGGATGAGTTTGTTTTGCGGATCATTAGGTCAAATATGGTTATAGGAAGTTATTTAGGAGCATGTATACTTCCCCATCGGAAGGCACATAATCCGAGATAATTGCCTTAGTATCGGGTAATGGTAAACATTTAGATGTAAATAAAAGTATCCTCCCCATCAGAGTCACTGCTTTTATTTGTAGGGTCGAAGAGGAACCAACTATTAATTTTATTTGTCAAAAAGTAAGGTTGATAGGATAATAAAATTAATGGGTAAAACCTCCTCTTACAAATGTAGAATTCGTATACGTCCACACTATCGTGGCATATGATATTCTCGGTGTTTTGAGGTGTTGGTTGTTTTTAAATTTTATTGTTTGAGGAATAAATAAATTTTTGAAATCTAATGTTTTTGATTTATGTGATTCTTAGGTTTTTCAAAATTACTTTCAACCCACTTGCTGTGATTCTGAAAGAAAACAAACTTACTGGACCTAACTAAGTTGATTAGAAAAGGAATCTGGTCTTAACTGCTAAGGAGTACAAATATTTACTCTTCGAAGAGTGTCCTCCTAAGCCTATGGATGATTCTGGTGAAAAGGAGAAAGAGAGTTATAGTAAGTGGATCAAGGTTGATGAGATGGCGTGCTGTTACATTTTGACTTCCATGTCAAATGTATTGCAACATCAACAGCAAGCCATGAATACTGGCTATGACATGATGCTCAATCTCAAAGAACTTTTCGGACACCAGAATCAGGCTGCTAGGCATGAAGCTATGAGGAACTTGATGACGACTACCATGGTTGAGGGAACACCCATGAGGGATCATGTTCTCAAGATGATGGCTCATTTGAATGAGCTGGAAGTCCTTAGAGCGGAGATCGATGGGGAAACCTAGGTCGATATCGTTCTCCAATCTCTACCTAGGAGTTTTGAGCAGTTTCGCCTGAACTGCAACATTAATAAGAGGTTGTATTCATTGGCGGAGCTTCTGACAGAACTCCAGGCGGCGGAGGGGCTTTTTCGTCAGAGTTCTCAGGCTTTGGTTGCTCAGAAGGTTTCTACATCTAAGCAGAAAAGCAAGAAGAAGAAGAAACAAGGTATAACAAAGGTGGCAGGAGGATCTCAGGGAGGAGTGAAGAAGTCGAAAGACAAGTGCTTCACTTGCAAGCAGACTGAACATTATCCCAACCGCAAATAGAATAAAGGTTTATCTTTTAGTCTAGTCATTGAAATATGTTTAGCGGTGTTATCTACAAGTACCTAGTGTGTAGATACGGGAGCCACTGATCATGTCTATAACTCTTTGCAGGGGCTCTAGGAAACTAGACGACTAGCTGAGTGGGAGATTACTGTCTACATGGGAAATGCTACGAAGGTGCCAGCTATTGCAGTGGGAGATGTTTATTTATCTTTTGATAGGAATAAAACTTTGGTTTTGAGAAATTGCCTTTATGTACTTTCATTTAGAAAGAATTTAATTTCAGTTTCTAAATTATTTTTGGATGGATATTCTATTTCTTTTAATGACAGAGTTGTCATAAAAAGGAATAGGGAGATTATCTGTTCTGGCGCATTGGTAGGAAATTTATATACTCTTGAACCAAAAACTCCCACGATGCAAATAGAAATAAATAACTCATCTTATAAATCTAATAAGAGAAAAGAACCTTTGAAAATGAACCAAACATATCTTTGGCATCTAAGGTTAGGTCATATTAACCTAAGTAGAATTCAAAGGTTGATAGCTGATGGACCTTTGGGTTCATTAGTGGTGGAAGATTTTCCAACTTGTGAATCTTGCTTAGAAGGTAAAATGACCAAGAGGCCTTTTAAGGCCAAGGGGTATAGAGCCAAAGATGTGTTGGAATTGGTTCATTCTGATTTGTGTGGTCCTATGTCTACCTAGGCTAGAGGTGGTTTTAAATATTTCATCTCTTTTATAGATGATTATTCATGATATGGATACATTTACTTGATGCGTCGCAAGTCTGAATACTTTGATAGGTTCAAAGAATTCAAGGCTGATGTGGAGAAACGTCAGGGTAAAAGTATCAAGACACTACGATCTGATCGTGGTGGTGAGTACCTCTTGGGAGAGTTTATAAGTTACTTATCATAGGCTGGGATTCAATCTCAACTGTCTGCACCTGGTACACTCCAGTAGAATGGTGTGGCAGAGCGAAGGAATAGGACTCTTATGGAGATGGTTAGATCGATGATGAGTTATTCTAAGTTCCCAGATTCGTTCTGGGGGTATGTTCTGGATATGACAGTGTATATTCTGAACTTGGTACTATCTAAATCAGTACCTTCTACTCTCACAGAATTGTGGACTAGTCGAAATCCTAGTCTGAGACATATTCGGATTTGGGGTAGTCCAGCACATGTGCTGAAGGGAGATGTTGGTATGTTGGAATCTCGTACAGAAGTGCGCCTATTCATAGGGTATCCTAGAGGAACGAAAGGTGGTTTGTTCTATAGTCCTAGAGATCATAGGGTGATCATTAGTACGAATGCTCGATTTTTAGAGGAAGACTATGTGATGAACAACAAGCCCATGAGCAAGTTTGTTCTGGAGGAGTTAAGAAGGGAAGTCACTACTTCAGTACAAACGGTACAAGAGGACATACCACAAGTGACTGCACCGCATGTCACAGACGATACACAGGTGATACCTCGTCGTTGTGGAAGGGTTGTTAGACAACCTAATAGATTTATGTTCTTGGAAGAATCTTCTGATTTGGTCCTTGGAAAATATGAACCTGATCCCTGGACATATGACGAGGAAATCCAAGATAAAGATGCGGTATCTTGGCAAAGGACGATAAATTCTGAGATAGAATCTATGGATTCAAATCATGTCTAGGAGCTAGTAGAATCACCCAATGATGTAAAAGCCATTGGATGCAAGTGGATCTACAAAAGAAATAGAGGATCAGACGGGAAGGTAGAGACCTTCAAAGCATGGTTTGTTGCGAAAGGGTATACTCAGAAAGAGGGTATCGATTATGAGGATACCTTTTCACCGGTAGCCATGCTTAAGTCTATCCGGATTCTCTTATCTATTGCTGCTCATATGGATTATGAGGTTTGGCAGATGGATGTCAAGATAACTTTCCTTAATGGAAGTCTTGAAGAAAACATCTATATGAAGCAACCAGAGGGATTCATTGCTAAGGGCAAAGAGTATCTTGTGTGCAAGCACAATCGGTCGATTTATGGATTGAAGCAAGCTTCGATATCTTGGAACATTCGCTTTGATGAGGTAATCCAGTCATATGGATTTATTCAAAGTCTGGATGAGTCTTGTGTATACAAGAGATGTGATGGAAACGTAGTGGTATTTCTTATACTATACGTAGATGACATTTTGTTCATTGGCAACAATGTCAATGTGTTATCAGACGTAAGGGTATGGTTGTCCAAACATTTTGATATGAAGGACTTGGGAGAAGTGGGACACATCCTTGGGATCAAGGTTATAAGGGATCGCAAGAAAAGGATGTTGTGCTTATCTCAAGCTTCATACATAGACACTATTTTGGCTCGTTTTAGCATGTAAAACTCCAAGAAAGGTTTTCTACCTTTTAGGCATGGAGTACCTTTATCTAAAGAGATGTGTCCTAGACCATCAAAGGAGATAGAGGAGATGAAGGCGGTTCCTTATGCTTCGACGGTAGGAAGCCTCATGTATGCTATGTTATGTATGAGGGAGGATATTTGCTTTGTCGTGGGCATGGTTAGAAGATATCAGAGTAATCCATGACAGACACATTAGACTGCGGTAAAGGATATATTGAAGTACCTGAGAAGGACTAGGGACTATATGCTGGTATACCAGACAGATCAATTTCTCCCTGTGGGTTACATAGATTCTGACTTCTAATCAGATAATAGTAAGTCTACCTCGGGTTTTGTGTTTACTTTGGGAGGTGGAGCCATTGTTTGGAGGAGTGTCAAGAAAAAATGCATGGCGGACTCCACTATGGAAGCTGAGTATGTGGCAGCCTCTGAGGCAGCCAAATAAGTTGTATGGCTCAGGAATTTCTTGATGGACTTGGATGTTATTCCTGGTTTGCCCAGAACTATCACAATTTATTGTGATAACAGTGGTGCAGTTACAAACTCGAAGGAACCACGAGCTCATAAGGCAAGTAAACACATAGAGCGCAAGTACCACCTGATACGAGAGATCGTAAAGCGAGGAGAAGTTGTTGTCACCAAGATTGCATCAGAGGATAACCTGGTAGATCCTTTCACTAAGTTCCTTCCAACGAGAGCTTTTGATAGGCATGTGGAAGGAATGGTAATTAAATGTATGTCAGTTTGATGACAGCATAGTCTTTTAGTATAAGTGGGAGATTGTTGGGATGTATACTGTGTTGGTGCAATCAGCCCAGGTTGACTCGAGTTTGACTTGAGCAATACCTTGATAGTATTTTGATGATAGAGAAAACTCATGACATGGGATTGTCATGGGAAAGTCCAACATGGTGTTGGCATGGAAAATCCAAGCATGGAGCTTGGTGTGGGAAAAGTCCAAAGCATTGCGAAGCTGTGCGCTTGGTGCTTGGTGAGAAATGCATTGTGAAGCCATGCACTTGGTTCATGTGGGAAGTCTTGAGGACTTGGTAAGTTCACTAGGCTCGGGGTCCTTGAGTCGGTGAAGGATGACATTGCGAAGCAGTGCGCTTGGTGCATCCGAGGGACCGCCGGACGGGGAGCGAATGGAGTGAACCCAAAGGGAAGCATACTTCGAGGGCATGAGATGCGAAGGATGGCATTGCGAAGCCGTGCGCTTGGCACATTCGAGGGACGTAGGCCGAGGGAAGAGAGCTTTGGTGGGGAACTCCATGAGGGATAAGGTGGACTTAGCCAAGTTGCTAAGACTGAGTGTCAGAGGCTCAAACTTGATGTTTGAGGGTTTACCCGACGATCGGATGCTCAAACAACTTGGTGTTTGAGGTTTTACCCCGACGTCGGTCGGCCCGACATAGGTGTCGGTTCGGTGATCCAATCGACTAGGGTTCGTAGTGTAAGGCTAGGGTTTTGTGCTTAGCGATCATTGATGGATCGGCGATCGCCGAGGTATGGCGATCAATCGATGGGAGTGTCGCAGCAGAGCGCCGTGGCCGCGCCGATCGACTACAAGGTCACCATTCGACTTCCATGGACTGGCAGTCGACTGGTAAGTGATCCATTGGAACTTATCCGACGTGGATCTGGCCATTGTGAGACAATAGCGGAGCTCAAGTGGAAGGATTTCGCCAAAACTTTAAGGAAGCGATTGGAGGGGAATTGCTGCTGCATTCCAGTCCTTCAAGAGCCATCCAAAGCAAGCAATAAGAAAGGGTTCAAAGCAAAGAGTTGTAAAGCATTCTTTACTTATATTTCTTGTGTTTTTGTATTTCTTGTAGTATTACTGTTGTAATAGCTTGTACGAGGTTTCTCCACCTCCGACGTGTAGTCGAGAAGGAGTTTAGTTAGTGTCGTGTGCATAACTAGAGCTCGGTGAGCTCGCCCGTGGAGTAGGAACCATTCGTTTCCGAACCACATATATGCTTGTGTATTGCTTGTGATTGTTATGTGTTGTTAGTATTTATTATTATCATTGTTATTCCACTGTGCTAACAACAATCGTAGACAAGCAACGCAACGAGAATGAGCAAATTCCACCGTATGACGATTGAGAGTTATTCACCCCCCTCTAGCCGGCCATACACATATCGGCCCTATAAGTGGTATCAGAACCAAGGCGCTTGTCAAGGACTAACCACCGACACAAGCACTACAAAATGGCCGGCAACATCCATCCACCAAAATATGATGGAAATTTTGCTTGGTGGAAGAAACGGATGGAGGTATATCTCGAAACCGACTTTGATGTTATGATTATTGTAGAAAATGGTTTTGAGATGCCTAGGGACAAAGACAACAATCCAATTGACAAGTCAAGGTGGAACCAAGACCAAATCAAGGACTTCGAGACAAATTGCAAGGTAATCAAATTACTTAGTGATTTGATTCCTAACAACATTTAGTCTAGGTTGGGTAATTTTAGGGATGCAAAGGAATTATGGGATAAAGTAATGAAATTCCAAGAAAATTTCCAACCGACACAAGTAGAGGAGAATGCCGAGGAAGAAGTACCCACAACATTTGAAGATGTTGATAATTTGGTGGAGACCTCCACCTCTAGCATTGAGGGGGAGGAAAGAGTTTCCATTCCGGAGCAAGATTAAAATGAAGCTTCTACCTCCGGAAGAAGTGAAGAGGCCTCCACCACCTCCCTAGGTAACTCGAGTGTTATTATTTTAAATAAAAATCACATAATGTGCTTTGAGTGTAGGGAGAAAGGGCATTACAAGAGCAAATGCCCTAAATTGGCTAAAGAAAAGGCATCGACATCAAAAGTCAACCCAAAGTCAAAGGATGTTGGAGTCCCCACAACCAAGAGCAAAGAGCACATTGTGTGCTTTAAATGCAATCAAAAGGGGCACTACCGAAGTCAATGCCCTAGGGGGAGGAAGAAAGGGCAAGAAGGTGTATCTCATTTAGGGGGAGCTTCCCAAGCTAACCCTAAGGTAAATTTAAATTATGCACCTTCAATTCCTAAAGTCAAAAAGCATGCTAAAAACTATTTTAGTTCTCTTGCAATTATTAATGAAAAGCATGCTAGTAGGAAGAAATATGTGTGTCTAGGTGCTAAGCATGTTAGTTTCTCTAAGGACAAACCTAGGACTCAACACACTAGACTTATTTTACCTAAAGAGTCCATTAAGAGAGTTGAAAACCATCTAGGCATTAACCCTAAGAAGGGTAGACACATGCCTAAGAAGAAGAACATTTCCCAAAAGAAAAATGAAAATTCAAAATTGGGAAAATTAGAGCTAGAATACCAAGCCTTGAGGTCAAGGGTATAAAAACTAGAGAAGACCCTAGCAATCATCTCTAATTCGGTTAAGGGGTCTAATGTACAAAAGTCAAGACCTAGGAAACAAGAAATGTCTAAGGGCAAGAAAGGTTTGGGTCACAAACCTATGTCCTACCATAATGTTCCATTTAATTATGGAACCACATCTAGGTCTAAAAAAACCAAGGCTAATAGGGAAGTTATCCCTAAGACTAGTCATGGTATTTGCTTAGTGGCTAATGACTTAAAAAAAACCAAGAAAACCACTAAGAAGGTCATTGGAGGAGTCATCTCTAGAGTTGACCTAGGAAAGACCCAAAAGACTATGGCTTTAAAGCCTAAAAGGGTCATTAGGAAGATATCTAGGGATGTTATCCCTAGGGAATACCTTGTTAACACAAGGACCTCCAATAGGTATTGGGTTCCTAGGAGTGTGATTGATTCACGCTAGATGGGTTAGGGTGTGTCAACCCTAAGTGGATGGGTGGTTAACCTATCCATGGTGAGTTGACACATTAGGATGTGCCAATATGTTCGAGAAGTTTAAAAATGATTAAATTGGCACATTTAGGTCTTAGAGGTATTGGTGTGCCATTTTGGGTTTATGGCACACTTGGAAGATAAATGGCTTTAAGGCAAAATGGAATTAATTCTTAGAAATGGCAACTTGGATTTAACACTAAGGTATTCCATACTTTAGTATATTTTACTTGCCATGATTTATTTGCCTTTCCATGTCATGACATCATTTTCATTTTTATCTATAAAAATGTCATGATCATATTTAGAATTATTTTTAGATGTCATGTATGCTTAGTTCTCATTCACATGCCATGACATCATGATTTTGGTATATGCTTTTATCTATATCATATCTATGCTATAATCATCATCATGCATAGAATAAAATGGAATTAAGGACTATGGCATAATTTGAAGGGAATCAAATAATATTGCCTAGAAATATGCATGGGACCAATAAAAGAACAAAAACCCACATCTCACTAAGATATATGACTTGTATGTGTTTTACACATCTAGATACAAGTGAGATGTTTAGGAAAAAGGAATTAAAGGTTTCAAAAACATTTTGATAACATTTTGAAAACCCTTGGTGAAGCCTATCTTTTGATAGTTATCACCATTGAATGAGATGATACAAAGAGGGCTCTTTATTGAAGCTTTTCTAAACTTTTGGACTTTGTATCAATCTCTTAATTTAGTGGGTAAAATAATTTTCAAATAGTTTTTACTCATAGTGTTTATGATAAGTAATATACATACCAAATTTCATGATTTTTAAACTTATGTATATTTACTTATGGATTTAAGAAATCCATTTCTGAAATGCTGAAAAACTGCAAATCGATCATGATCGCTGCCATGGTGGCGATCGTGATGGGGTAATGGGTTAATCTTGTTAGTTAGGCCCATGTTCATCTAGGTTATGGTCCCCTAACCACTCCTAACCCTAGGACATGCTTGGGAGAGCATAAGAAAGGGTGGAAATCCATTGGACATGGATTAGGAGAAGAGTTTAGGGAGAGTATCAATTTTAAGGTGGATGAGAGTTCATTGTTGAACTTTGCCTTAATTTTGATTGGTTAAATGTTTTTATTGCCTTAGGGACTCTCCAAGGACATTATTGGTGCAATGGTCAAGGGGGAGCAAGCCTCTATGGGGAGGTATCCATCATGGGAAGATGGATGTGTGTTTCCTCATGGGAGGAAATTTTGGGTTGCCTCTCTTAAGTGATATGGGATCACTAAAAAGATTGAGGGCATGCCAAGGGGAAGATTGTAAGATCTCATTGGGATATGAGACATTGAAACCCTTGAGGACCTTTTTGATGCAATGTCAAAAAGGGGGAGAAGTTACCAAGTTACCAATTAGGGTTCGTTGGAATTCTCATTGGGATGTGAGAATTGCCAATATGGGAGAATTAGTAGACTTGAAATGGTAGTTTTGTCAATCATCAAAAAGGGGGAGATTGTTGGTACAATCGGCCCAGGTTGACTCGACTTTGACTCGAACAATACCTTGATAGTATTTTGATGATAGACAAAACTCATGACATGGGATTGTCATGGGAAAGTCCAACATGGTGTTGGCATGTAAAATCAAAGCATGGAACTTGGTGTGGGAAAAGTCCAAAGCATTGCGAAGCCGTGGGCTTGGTGCTTGGTGAGAAATGCATTGTGAAGTCATGCGCTTGGTGCATGTGGGAAGTCTTGAGGACATGGTAAGTTCACTAGGCTCGGGGTCCTTGAGTCGGTGAAGGATGGTATTGCGAAGCCGTGCGCTTAGTGCATCCGAGGGACCGCCAGACGGGGAGCGAATGGAGTGAGCCCAAAGGGAAACATACTTCAAGGGCATGAGACGCAAAGGATGGCATTGCGAAGCTGTGCGCTTGGCGCATCCGAGGGAAGAGAGCTTCGGTGGGGAACTCCATGAGGGATAAGGTGAACTTAGCCAAGTTGCTAAGACTGAGTGTCGGAGGCTCAAACTTGATGTTTGAGGGTTTACCCCGATGGTCGGATGCTCAAACAACTTGGTGTTTGAGGTTTGCCCGACAGCGATAAGCGCATAGGTGTCGGTTGGTGATCAAGTCGACTAGGATTGTAGTATAAGGCTATGGTATTGTGCTTAGTGATCGCCATGGTGGCATTCGATCGTGATATCGGCAATGATCGGCGAGGATGGCGATCGGTGATGGGAGTGTCGCGAGCACGAGCGCTCCGTAGTCGGTAGGGCGATCGACTACTAGGTCCGTTGGAACTTATCCGACGTGGATCTAGCCGTTGTGAGACAACGACTACGAGGCGATCGTAGGGCCTTTTGATCATTGCTGCTAGGTAGGTTATAAATGGAGCTCAAGTGGGAGGATTTTGCCAAGACTTTTAGGAAGCGATTGGAGGGGAATTGTTGCTGCATTCCAGTGCTTCAAGAGCCATCCAAAGCAAGTAACAAGAAAGGGTTCAAAGCAAAGAGTTGTAAAGCGTTCTTTACTTGTATTTCTTGTGTCTTTGTATTTCTTGTAGTATTACTGTTGTAATATCTTGTACGAGGTTTCTCCACCTCTAATGTGTAGTCGAGAAGGAGTTTAGTTAGTGTCGTGCGCATAACTAGAGCTCGGTGAGCTCGCCTGTGGAGTAGGAACCATTCAGTTCCGAACCACATATATGCTTGTGTATTTCTTGTGATTGTTATGTGTTGTTAGTATTTGTTATTATCATTGTTATTCCGCTACGCTAACAACAATCGTAGACAAGCAACGCAACGAGAACGAGCAAATTCCACCATATGACGATTGAGGGCTATTCACCCCCCTCTAGCCGGCCATACACATATCGACCCTACATACTGAAAGCCTAGCTCTTTGTATGAACATCTTCATTTTGAAATAAGAATCACATAATCATTGTTTACATTTTATATTTATGTATATTGTCTAATAGGTTACATTATAGATAACATGGTGTGTGGTGTCGCACAGAAGATCATGTTATCAGTTCCTTGTAGAGTATAAGTTGAGACTCACAACCAAGATGGTTTTGGACAAACCAATGGAATGGTTGTAGTGTAATTTGGTATTGGTTTATCTTGACCATAGAATAACACTAGTACACTTTGTGTGTATTGAGCAAGACCGATTTAGAGGTGATTCAATTTATACTGACTATATAATTGAATCGGACCTCAGATATTATGGTATACATGCTCTTAATCCCGATATAATAACAGACACATGTACTTAGTATTTATTTCTTTGATTTACCAATGGGCGAGATTTATGTATTAAATTGATAGACTTGGTAAGTTGGGAAATAATATTATTTACATAGTGCGTCGTTGATTATAGGAGGAAATTGTGTCCTATATACTAGGATGATTATGTCCCCTTGAGGAGCTCATAAAGTTCATCATGTAAATCCTGCAAGTGTACTTGGTCCAACATGATGATAACGATGAGTGGTACTACTCATGGAGTTAAATATTAATTAATTAATGGACATTCGATATCTTAAACACGAGGAGATTTTTAGTACAAATAATATGTGGAGCCCATATTTAATTATGAGGGTTGGTGAGGTAGATCAATGATAATCCTCTAGTAGAATGGATCATCATTAATGGATCGGGTTTTGTGTGGTTCGGATCGATTGGGTGGCCAAGATCCAACTCCTCCTCATGGTCCCTATTGTAGCCTATTATAAATACCTCATGAAGCCTAGATCTATAAAAAGGGTTGGAGAGGCTTGGGCGGCAACATAAGTTGGCTAGGGTTTTGGAGTTGGCATGGAAGGCTTAGGCAGCTAGAAGTGGTGGCTAGGGTTTTGCTTCTCCTTGTCGGTGGCGGCAACTCTTCTCCTTTGACCAGCGGCAACAAATCTTCCTTCTCCATTGTCGGCGCCTCCTTTTCTTTCTTTTAGACCCGGCGGCAACAAAGGTGAGGGTTCCTCCTTCCGTTATCTTGGCTGGCACAACCTCTCCCTCTCCTTTGGGCCGGCGGACACCAAGCTTGGTGGTTGGTGGTTGGTGGTCGGCGCAAGCAAGGAGAAGAAGGGAGTTTGTTCTTCCCTTGTTCGGAGCGAACAAGGAAGGGAAGACACGCGACCTAGGAGGCTTCGACTCTTAGAAGATCGTCGCCCACATGATGTCCAAGAGGCAGATAGGAATACAATAGAAGATCAAGAGGTAAAATAAGAGGTATAATCTTTTTTAACTTTGATTAGTGTTCTTTTGTATTTTTGTATGCTATTGATTAACATGAACACCAATTATAAACACAAAAATCGGTGATCCGTTCATCATCTATTCCGTGGCTAATTGAGGAAAAGAGTTAGGTTACTTGAACAACAAGTTTGTTCAAGCGACTATTCAAATCGAATAGCACGATGATGGATCAGTTGCTTGGGTAATGCATCTCCGTTCGGATTAGTTTTTATTGATAAAATTTTAATCCGGGGACGTGTGATAGGATCGCCATGCACAAGCGACCGAAGTAGGGGAAGAAATTTTCCCTTCACCATCTTGTTGTAACAATTGTGTCATCATTTGGTCTAGGAACTAGTTCTAATACTTGACTTTTCTCAAATTGAGATAACTCTTCTTGCATTGCTAATATCCAATGCGGATCAAGCATGGCATCATTAATTGGCTCAATTTGGGAGATTAGGGGAACATGGCTAGTAGGATCTATATAGAAGGACCTAGTCCTTACTCCTTGTGAAAGTTCTCCTACTACTTGGTCTAGATGATGGTTTTGAAGAATTATTAAAGTCCTAGGAGATGAATCACATTGAATTTGATTATCATTATTCTTCCTCCTTTCATCATCAGAATCTCCTTTTCGTCCCCCTTGATCATTACCCCTAAATTTAAATTTTGAAGTCCTTGAGTAATGTCTTGATTTCATGTATTGATATCCTTATCAATGGAAGATTTTCTAGGGTAGGGACTAGTAGATTCATCAAATTCAACATTAGAGGATTCCTCAACCTTTTGAGTCCTCTTTTTGTATACTCTATATCCTCTACTAGTAGATGAATATCCAATTAGAATTCCGTCATTCGCCTTATACTTGAATTTTTCTAAATTTTCTTTAGTATTTAAAATATAAACTTTGCAACCAAACACCTTTAAATAGTGAATTTTAGGAATTGTGTCATTCTATAATTCAAAATATTTTTTTCTTAAAAACCTATGGATTAAGATACGATTTTAGATATAACAAGTGGTATTAACCACTTCCGCCCACAAGTAACTAGGTAAAGAACATGCATTAAGCATAGTCCTAACTGCTTCTTATAGGGCACGATTTCTCCTTTCCACCATCCTATTTTGTTGAGGTCTTCTTGGACAAAAGAATTCATTCTTATACCCTTGTTCTGAGCAAAACCTAGAGAGGTTAGAATGAAAGGTTTTGCCCGGAAGCTCTGATACCAATTTAAGGGATTTCCCTTGTCGAGTCCGTGAGGGGAAACTTCGCTTCCCCTTCGCCTCGGTTGCTTGACCATGGTGATCCCTTCAATGTCCCCGGATTAAAAATTTAATCCTAGACAAAAGGGATTCCCAAAGCAACCAAGTCATCGTCGTGCTATTCATTTAGAGAGGTCACTTGAACAAACTAGTTGTTCAAGCGACCATTCTCTATTCTACGAGTAGCCGCGGAATAGACGATGTCCGGATCGCCGGTTTTTGTGTTTATACTCGGGATCCAAGTATTATTTAGCCTATTTACAGAAATATAACATGCTTATATTTTGAAAAACAAACACAAGCAATGAATAAAAGAGATAGAAGAATAGTTATACCTCTTGGTCTTCTAATGTATGACCCTCCTCCTTTTGGACGTCGTGTGGGCGACGATCCACCAAAAGTCGAAGCTCCTAGATCGCAAAACTTCCTTCCTTGCTTTTCCCAAACAAGAGGAAGAAGAGAAACAATGTTTTTCTCCTTCAAAAACTCAACCAACAAAGAACTATAGAAGTTCTTGCCGCCGGCCAACTAGAAGGAGAAGAAGATGATGGAAAACTACCAAGACACCAAGGGAAACCCTATATCTTGTTTCCACCACCTAAGGAGAAGAGAGGGGAGTGTTTTGGGTGCCGGCCAAGGGCTGGGAAGGGCTGGAATAGCTGCTGGACGTTGGCCACAAGGCAAGGAAGAAGAAGGAAATCTTGCCTTATTTGGTGCCACCCTTGCTTCTAAACCCTAACCCTAATTCCAATCCTATCTCAACTAGGATTGCCCTATTCTTGCCGCCCAAGCCTTGCTCCCTCTCTATCATGTTATCCACGACCACTTCCCATGCCCTCCTTTTATAGAGTTAGGGATAAGTCATGAATTAATCTCCTCCATTGGTTCTAGGGATTTAATCTCAACCGTCGGATCTAGAGATTTAATCTCAACCGTCGGATCTTAGAGATTTAATCTCTACCAATGGATCTTAGTGTTTTGTTTCTATCCATTGGATCTAAGCATCTTGAGGTGTTAATGGGCTCCATTAGGGACCATGAGGAGGAGTTGGGTCTTGGCCACCCATGGATCAAGCCCACATAAAGTCCGATCCACTAATGATGGTCCAATCCACTAAAGGTCCATCATTGATCTACCTCACCAACCCCCATATGATAATATGGGATCCATATATTATTTGTACATTTTCTCCCCGTGTTTAAGATCTCGAATGTCCGTTGATTAATTAATTTACTAACCATTAATTAATCAACATCTAACTCCTTGAGTAGTACCACTCAACCTTTTCATCATGCCGGACCTAGTCCACCTGCAGGGTTTACATGATGAACCTTATGAGCTCCTCAAGGGGACATCATCATCCTAATATATAGGACACGGTTTCCTCCTATAATTAATGGCACACCATATAAATAATATCATCTCCCAACTTACCGAGTCTATCGATTTAATCTATAAATCTCGCCCATTGGTAAATCAAAGAGATGAGTACCAAGTATATGTGCCCGTTATTATATCGGGATTAAGAGCATGTACTAAATAATATCTGAGGTCCGATTCGATTATGTAGTCAGCAATAAATCGAATCACCTCTGTGTCGGTCCTGCTCAATACACACAAAGTGCACTAGTGTGATTCTATGGTCAAGACAAACCAATACCAAATCACACTACAACCATTCCGATGGCTTGTCCAAAGCCATCTCGGTTGTGAGCCTTTACTTATACTTTACAAGGAGCCGATAACATGATCTCCCGTGTGACACCACACACCATGTTATCTACAATGTAACGTATTAGACAATATGCATAAATATATGCAAACAATGATCATGTGATTCTTATTTCAAAATAAAGATGTTCATACAAAAGATAGACTTTTCTGTATACATCCCTACATAGAATTCTCAAATCCTCCACCGTGATCACTTCGAATCCGGTTAAAGCCTATGATTATTTCTAGGGTACCATCCTTATTGTTGGTACAGAGGGCACCACTCATGAGTTTTGATATATGAACCATGGTTAAAGCTAGGATAAGCATGTAATCTAATTTGCATGTTGAGTTTGCAAGCCTAACAGGAAAGTCATAGAAGGTCATGTGGACTGGACACTAGGCATGAGTATTAACAATTCAAGAGGACCAGACATCAGGTATGAAGTCTACATGAGTCTAGTGGACTGGACATTTGGCAAAAAATGGATTGGGTCAGGAAGACTGGATAGTCGGCAGGAAGCCTAGTTGGGTCAGGGAGCGTGGACAGTGTAGGAACGATTGGTGTCACTGGAGGGGGGTGAATAATGACTTCTCGTCATTTGATGGAATTCGTTCATGTTCGTTTGATTGCTTGTCTACAATTGTTGTTAGCACAGCAGAATATAAAACAATATAAGCACAGATGACAAGCGATATAACATGGCTCGAAACATATGGTTCCTACTCCACGAGTCGAGCTCAAGTGAGCTCTAGTGATACACACCATAACTAATGAAACTCTACTTCTCAGAAAACACTTTGGAGGTGGAGAAACCTCTTGCTAGTGATTAACAAAGTAATACAACAACAAGATACAATCAAATACAATAATACAAATGAAATGCAAAGAAAATCTTTACAAGAGAGTGCTTTGATTGCCTTGCTTGTTGCTCGCTTTGAATTGCTCTTGAAGGTCTAAAATGTAGCAGCAATTCTCCTTCAAAATCTCCCCAAAATCTAATGTAAAATCATCCATTTGGTGCTCCTTTTATAACCTGCATCGAGCTGATTTTGCACCTAGCAGTCAACTGCCAAAAGGCCCCAGTCTACTTCTCATAGTGTCATTGTCTCACAAAGGCTCAATCCAAACAAGAAAAGTTCAGCGGATACACTAACAGTCGACTGCCCTTATCAACAGTCAACTGTTGGCCCAATAGTTGACTGATCAGTCGACTACCAAATCTTTTGTGCTCGTGTCCACTTAAATCAGTCAACTGCCAAACCAAGCTGTCGACTGCCAAGGTCACAGACTAGCAGTCTAGACTCAATCAACTATTGACCAATTGATTGGTCATAATCCCAGTCGACTGATCCAAGTTGACTAGGCTGATAAGTGTCAAACACTCAGCTAGTCGATTGATCCATAACCCCAGTCGACTGATAAACCTCAAACATGAGATTTAACTCAAGTATGATCTCTTCATACTTGATATACCACCCTTAGCCTAGACCTAAGCCTTCTAGCCACCTCCATCAGTCTTATGCCAATCAGATCCCTCCAAGTCATCCATGGCTTGTTCATCCACCTCCAATAAACTTATCTGAATCTTTAATCCAAGGAACTAACATGTAGGAGCAGAGTGATCAGAGTGATCGGGAAGGCTGACGGTGCCAACAAAGAGGAGCAAGCTACAGCGACGAAGGAAAACAGAGAAGAAGAGGCATGTACATGGCCGAAGAGTCGCTAGCCGCGATGCTGCCGATGTTTAGTGGCCTGGCGACCGACTAGTTGCTCCGATGATGCTTGACGGAGAAAAAAGAAGCGGCGGCAAACCCTCGGCGAGAAGGAACAAGCCGATCGGGGAGAGGAGAAAAGGCTAGCGTGGAGAAAAGAATCGGGGAAATCGTGATTGAGAAGAAAGAAAGTCGTGATGGGGGAAAATGGAAGGAATTGGGAGGAAAAATAACCGTTTAGCATTTATAACATAGGCTAATTAAACTTATTAAATCCTCAATAGAAGCTAGTCAAAACAAACTTTACAAAAGCCTATCCGCTTTATCCCCATGAAATATCTATAAAACTTCCGTTTAAATCAAGAATTTTTTTTAAAATTCTATAACATAATTTCTTAATTAATAAGAGTATTTATTATTATTTTATTTTTCGGTATCTTATATTCTACCCCACTAAAAAAAATTTGGTCTCCAAATTTCGTACTCAAGTATGATAAGTAAGCAATGTCACCACAACCATCTCAAGTATCTGGAGACAAGTCAAACACCTCAAGTGACTAAGTGGGGTACTGAGCTTAAATATCATTTACTAACTCTTAAAAGTCTTGTACAGAGTCATTTCCAAACTCATGACTCGATAGCAATGTGCACTAGTAAGAACTGATAGAATATCCAAACACCCTGATATGAATATAAGCCAATAAACCACGGGTGGCTTAAGACATCCGTTCACACTCTTGAGCTATTAGGTGGGGGTAAACTCTACAAGTCTAACGACTCTGCAAGATACTCCAATTACCAAATGATCATCCTACTTGAAGCTCTAAGAATTCCCTGACAACACATCAAAAAGAATAACGCGATAAATTACTCTCTCTCAACATTACTACACCATGACCAAGTGACGTGTCATTCCCTGAAGGTTATTTCCTACATCTTCCACCATGTACCGACTTGATCCCGATAATGGTATGAAACTAATTATACTCTCTCTATATAACATGAGTTAAGTAATCAAAATTACCTTCAAAGTTATACAATCCAGCACGACCAACTCAAGGATCAAAATCGCTATGAAACACCATATACTAATCCTCCAATATTTGCATCAACAATAGTATACTCGCGTGTCCATTACCCCACAGGTAATGTTCTAACTAGCATAATTAGTTAAAATCCCTAAGAATATTATGTTCAATCTCCATAAGTAAAGTGACGGCCTGACCTCTGCTATCTGACTCGGTATTAGTCGGCTCTCAAAGAAATTTCACCTTTTCAAAAGCAGGTACATGTCTAATAAACTCAACATGTCATTCCTGTGGTCAACTCAAACCATGGTTACGAATAATGACTAACACACTACATGTCATTCCCTATTATAAGCAAATAAATGCATAGCCAACATAATGATATGTGATAACAATTAGCATACCTTATGTTAGTACTTGTGCTCTCGCTAGAGGGGGGGTGAATAGCGATTGTCGTCGGTTGATCAGAATTCGTTCATTTCTACAAATTGTGTTAGAACACAGCGGAATAATAATAATAACAGAAAACAAAATGCACAAACACAATCACAACGCGAGGATGTAACATGGTTCGGAACCGTATGGTTCATACTCCACGGATTGGGTTCTAAAAGCCCTAGCAATGCAAACACACACCACTAATCCAATAAACTCCACCTCGACAACACGTCAAAGGTGGAGAAACCTCGTACAAATGATTACACAAAGTAATACAACAAAAAACAAGCAAATACAAGTATGAATACAAAAATCTATGTAAGAGAACTTTAGAAATGAGCTTTTTGATGCATGCTTATTTGGTTGCTTGAGTTGCACTTGGAGACCCTGAATTACAGCAGCAAATCGCCCCAAAACTCCTCAAGATACCTTAGCCAAAATCTTCCCTTCATGCTCCTTTTAAACCTGCAACTCGGGCTGATTTTTGCCTAGCAGTCGACTGATCGAGACCATCAGTCGACTACTCCTGTAGTCGTTGTCTCACAACGGCATGAGCCACGTTGGATATGTTTCGATGGATAGACCATCAATCAACTGATCATACCCATCAGTCGACTGATCGAGTTATCACTTGACTATCAAACTCTAAGAGTCGACTCGGAAACTTTTTATCCTCAAATACCCGACCAACAATCGACTAATCTCCATTTCAATCGACTGCTCAAGCCATCAGTCGACTGCCTAATGCTGGTAGTCGATTGCTAGGCCATTTCCTGCAGTCGAACTCTAGTCCGAGTCAACTGATACACCTCAAACATGAGGTTTTACCCCAAGTATGGTGCCCCCATACTTGTCAGACCACCCTTAGCCTAGACCTAAGCCTTCTAGCCACCTCTGTCAGCCTCACACCTATAGGATCCCTCCAAGTCATCCATGACTTGTTCATTCATACGCTAGCCTTCAGGTGCTTCCATCAGCTATTGTCATGCTAATGTGGTCTACACAGCCAAGGCACATTGGGCTTAGGTTGCCATGACTCCGCTTGGACTTTACGTCGCCAACCATTGAACTTATGCTGCCAAGACTCTACCCTTGGACTTTACGCCACCAATATTCCCCTTGGACTTCTCAATTGCCATGACTCAAGCTTGGACTTTCCCTTGCCAACCCATGTCGGACTTTCCATGCCAAGACCCATGCTTGGACTTTCACTTGCCAAGACCCATGCTTGGACTTTCCTTTGACAACCCATGTTGGACTTTCTATGCCAAGTACACAAGACTTGGATTTCTCCTATTACAATGGTCAAACCATCGTCAAACATATCATGACCTGGGTCGATTGCACCAACAATCTCCCCAACACATTGTCAAACATCAAAACACTACTCGAGTCAAACTCGAGTCTGGTCAATCGTGACCTGGGCCGATTGCACCAACACCTTAAAACTTGTAGCTCGGAGATGTCCCGCAACAGCCAGATCTCAGAACTCACAAAACCAAAATCAAGTAAAACAAAACTCAACATCCAAACGAAATAAAATCCGAAAGTGAACTTCGTAACCTAGGGCTCTGATACCAATAAAGTTGTCATGCCCCGAGAGTATGCCAAGCCGGAAAACAAACGGATATCATCTCCCCTATACGTGACACTATATCTTATTGATACAAGGCCTTTCGACCAAAATCACAACAACATATATAATGTTGGTGCAATCGGCCCAGGTTGACTCGAGTTTGACTCGAGCAGTACCTTGATAGTATTTTGATAATAGACAAAACTCATGACATGGAATTGTCATGGGAAAGTCCAACATGGGGTTGGCATGGAAAATCCAAGCATGGAGCTTGGTGTGGAAGTCCAAGGGGGAAGTCGTGTACTTGGTGCTTGGAGAGAAATGCATTGCGAAGCCATGCGCTTGGTGCATTTGGGAAGTCTTGAGAACTTGGCAAGTTCACTAGGCTCGGGTCCTTGAGTCGGTGAAGGATAGCATTGCGAAGCCATGCGCTTGGTGCATCCGAGGGACCGTCAGACGGGGAGAAAATAGAGTGAGCCCAAAGGGAAGCATACTTCTAGGGCATGAGACGCGAAGGATGGCATTGCGAAGTCGTGCGCTTGGCGCATCCGAGGGACGTAGGCCGAGGGAAGAGAGCTTCGGTGGGGAACTCCATGAGGGATAAGGTGGACTTGACCAAGTGGCTAAGACTGAGTGTCAGAGGCTCAAACATCGTTATGTTTGAGGTTTTAGCCGACATCAGTCGACTGGCATAGGTGCCAGTCGACTGCTCTAGGTCGTATGGGTTCGACCAGTGTTCGACTAAACCAACTCTGGCAGATCGATCCGAGGAGGGCAAGCTCGTTGGGAGGATTAGTCGACCGGGCGAGGATGGCCGATCGATGACACCGCGGACAGAATGGACGGAGTTGAGCTTCGCGACCTCGACCGATGGATGATCGGGCCGATCGATGGGTGCCATCGATCGTGATGTGTGATCCGTTGGAACTTAACCAACGTGGATCTGGCCGTTGTGAGACAATGGCTACGGGACCAGTCGACTGATGGGCGCGAAAACAGCTTGATGCAGGTTATAAATGGAGCTCGAGTTGGAGGATTTTGCCATGGTTTTTGTGGAGCTATTGGAGGGGAATTACTGCTGCATTCCAGTCCTTCAAGAGCCAATCAAAGCAAGCAACAAACAAGTGATCAAAAGCAATCGGTGAAAAGTGTTTCTTTTGTATTGTATTTGTATTCTTGTTTGTATTTGTATATTACTGTTGTAATTTCTTGTGAGAGGTTTCTCCACCTCCGACGTGTAGTCGAGAAGGAGTTTGAGTATTGTCGTGTGCATCTCTAGAGCTCGAGGAGCTTGCCCGTGGAGTAGGAACCATTCGGTTCCGAACCACCTATATCATGTGTGTTTGCATGTGCTTATTTGTTGTTAGTATTATTATTGTTTTATTATTTCCGCTGCGCTAACGACAATCATAGACAAGCAACGCAACGAGAACGAACGAATTATAACATCCAATGATTGAGGGCTATTCACCCCCCTCTAGCTGGCCAATCGATCTCCAACAAGTGGTATCAGAGCCGAGGTTGCTCTTCAAGGACTAACCACCGTGAGAGCACTACAAGATGGCCGACTACAACCTCCAACCACCAAAATTCGAAGGAGATTTACTATGGTGGAGAAGAAAAATGGAGGTATACCTAGAAACCGATTTTGATTTTATGCTAATCTTAGAAAATAGTTTCGAATTGCCTACAGATGAAAGAAATAGGCAAATTGAGAAGTCAAGGTGGACCCAAGACCAAATCAAAGACTTTGAGACAAATCACAAGGTAATCAAATTGCTTAGTGATTTGATTCCTAACAACATTTGGTCTAGGTTGGGAAATTTTAGGGATGCAAAAGAATTATGGGATAAAGTAATGAAATTCCAAGAAAATTCTCAATCGGCACAAGTAGAGGAAGATGTCGTGGAAGAAAGACCATCCACTTTCGAAGATGTGGATGACTTGGTGGAGACCTCCACCTCTAGCATTGAGGGGGAGGAGAGGTAATCTTCCATCCCGGAGCAAGAACAAGAAGCATCCACATCCAAAAGAAGTGAAGATCAAGAAGAGGCCTCCACCATCTCCCTAGGTAACTCAAGTGTTATTATTTTAAATAAAAATCACATAATATGCTTTGAGTGTAGGGAGAAAGGGCATTACAAGAGCAAATGGCCTAAATTGGCTAAGAAGAAGGCATCGACACCAAAAGTCAACCCAAAGTCAAACGATGCCGGTGTTCCCTCAATTAAGAGCAAAGAGCACATTGTGTGCTTCAAGTGCAACCAACGGGGACACTACCGAAGCCAATGCCCTAGGAGGAGGAAGAAAGGGCAAGAAGGTGCAACTCATGTAGGGGGAGCTCCTAAAGCTAACCCTAAGGTACATTTAGTTAATGCACCTTTAATTCCTAAAGTCAAAAAGCATGCTAAAAATTATTTTAGTTCTCTTGCTATTATCAATGAAAAGCATGCTAGGAGAAACAATAAGGTCTATTGCTTAGGTGCTAAGCATGTTAGTTTCTCTAAGGACAAACCTAGGACTCAAAACACTAGATCTATTTTACCTAGGGAGTCAATTAGAAGAATTGAAGAAAACTTGGGTGTTAATCCCAAGAAATCTAGGCATATGCCTAAAAAGAAAAACATTTCCCAAAAGATAAATGGAAATTCAAAATTGAGAAAATTAGAGTTAGAAAACCAAGCCTTAAGGTCAAGGCTAGAAAAAGTGGAGAAGACCCTAGCAATAATATCAAATTCGGTTAAGGGGTCTAATGTACAAATGTCAAGACCTAGAAAACAAGAAATGTCTAAGGGCAAGAAGGGTTTGGGTCACAAACCTATGTCCTACCATAATGTTCCATTTAATTATGGAACCACATCTAGGTCTAGGAAAACCAAGGCTAATAGGGAAGTCATCCCTAAGTCTAGCCATGGTATGTGCTTAGTGGCTAAGGACTTAAGGAAAACCAAGAAAGCCACTAAGAAGGTCAATGGAGGAGTCACCTCTAGAGTTGACCCAAGTAAGACCCAAAAGACTATGGTTTCAAAGCCAAAAAGCGTCATTAGGAAGGTATCTAGGGAATTTATCCCTAGGGAATACCTTGTTAACCCAAGGAGCTCCAATAGATATTGGGTTCCTAAGAGCGTGATTGATTCACGCTAAATGGGTTAGGGTGTGTCAACCCTAAGTGGAGGGGTGGTTAACCTAGCCATTGTGAGTTGACACATTAGGGTGTGCCAATATGGTTTGAGAAGTTAAAAATGATTTAAATTGGCACAATTATGTCATAGAAGTAGTGGTGTGCTATTTTGGGTTTTTGGCACACTAGAGAAATGAATGGCATTAAGGAAAAATGAATTTAATTCCTAGAAATGGCAAATTAATTTTAACACCTAGGTATTTTATACCTTAGTATATTTTTCTTGCCATACTTTATTTGCCTTGCCATGTCATGACATCATTTTCATTTTATCTATAAAATGTCATGATCATGTTTAGAATTATCTTTAGATGTCATGTATGCTTAGCTCCCATTCCCATGCCATGACATCATGATATTGGCATATGTTTTTATCTAAATCATATTTATGCCATAATCATATCATGCATAGTTTAAAATGGAGTTAAGGACTATGGCACAATTTGAAGGGAATCAAATTAATGTTGCCTTGAAATATGCATGAGAACATAAACAAAACAAAACCCACATTTCACACAAATTTGACTTGTATGTGTTTTACACATCTAGATATTGGTGAGATGTTTAGGAAAAAGAAAATAAAGGTTTGAAAAACATTTTGAAAACTTTTTGAAAAACCTTGGTGAAGCCTATCTTTTGATAGCTATCACTATTGAATGGAATGATACAAAGATGGCTCTTTATTGAAGCTTTTCTTAAATTTTGAACTTTGTATCAATCTCCTAATTTAATGGGTAAAATAGATTTCCAATATTTTTCACCCATAGTGTTTAGGATAAGTATTATACGTATGCATTTTCAAGATTTTTAGAATTACGTATATTTACTTATGAATTTCGAAAATCCATTTTCTGAAACTGAAAACTGCAGAATGCAGTAATCAGTCGACTGCCTGTAATGGCAGTCGACAGATGGAAAGTCCAGTCGACTAGTATCTGACGGAGTCGACTGGCACAGGCTGATTTCGGGTAAACTTGATAGTTAGGCCCATGTTTAACCATGTTTTGGTCCCCTAACCACTCCTAACCCTATGATATGCTTGGGAGAGCATTAGAGAGGGTGGAAATCCATTGGATATGGATTAGGAGTTGGGTTATGGGTGAGTATCAATTTTAAGGTGAAAGAAAGTTCATTGTTGAACTTTGCCTTAATTTTGATTTGGTTAATATTCCTATTGGCTTAGGGACTCTCCAAGGACATTGTTGGTGCAATGGTCAAGGGGGAGCAAGCCTCTAGGGGGAGGTATCCATCTTGGGAAGATGGATGTGTATTTCCTCATGGGAGGAAAATTGGGTTGCCTCTCTTTAAGTGATATGGGATAACTAGAAAGATTGTAGGCATGTGTTCCTCCAAGGGAGAGATTGTAAGATCTCATTGGGATATGAGACATTCATACCCTTGGGGAGGACCTTTTTGATGTAATGTCAAAAATGGGGAGAAGTTACCAAGTTACCAATTAGGGTTCGTTGGAATTCTCATTGGGATATGAGAATTGCCAATATGGGAGAATTGGTAGACTTGAGATGGTAGTTTTGTCAATCATCAAAAAGGGGGAGATTGTTGGTGCAATCGGCCCAGGTTGACTCGAGTTTGACTCGAGCAGTACCTTGATAGTATTTTGATGATAGACAAAACTCATGACATGGAATTGTCATGGGAAAGTCCAACATGGGGTTGGCATGGAAAATCCAAGCATGGAGCTTGGTGTGGAAGTCCAAGGGGGAAGCCGTGCGCTTGGTGCATGGTGAGAAATGCATTGCGAAGCCGTGCGCTTGGTGCATTTGGGAAGTCTTGTGAACTTGGCAAGTTCACTAGGCTCGGGTCCTTGAGTCGGTGAAGGATAGCATTGCGAAGCCGTGTGCTTGGTGCATCCGAGGGACCGCCGGACGGGGAGCGAATGGAGTGAGCCCAAAGGGAAGCATACTTTTAGGGCATGAGACGCGAAGGATGGCGTTGCGAAGCCGTGCGCTTGGCGCATCCGAGGGACGTAGGCCGAGGGAAGAGAGCTTCGGTGGGGAACTCCATGAGGGATAAGGTGGACTTGGCCAAGTGGCTAAGACTGAGTGTCGGAGGCTCAAACATCGTTATGTTTGAGGTTTTAGCCGACATCAGTCGACTGGCATAGGTGACAGTCGACTGCTCTAGGTCGTATGGGTTCGACCAGTGTTTGACTGAACCAACTATGGTTGATCAGTCGACTGTTGGGAGGATCAGTCGACTGTCGAGGGATGGCAGTCGACTGATGACACTGTGCACGGGCACAGAATGGAGTCGAGCTCGCCAGCACTCGACTGATGGATGATTAGTCGACTGATGGGTGCCATCAGTCGACTGATGTGTGATCCGTTGGAACTTAACCAATGTGGATCTGGCCGTTGTGAGACAACGGCTACGGGACCAGTCGACTGATGGTCACGATCAGTCGACTGATGGGCGTGAAAATAGCTTGATGCAGGTTATAAATGGAGCTCTAGTTGGAGGATTTTGCCATGGTTTTTGTGGAGCTATTGGAGGGGAATTGCTGCTGTATTCCAGTCCTTCAAGAGCCAATCAAAGCAAGCAACAAACAAGCGATCAAAAGCAATCAGTGAAAAGTGTTTCTTTTGTATTGTATTTGTATTCTTGTTTGTATTTGTATATTACTGTTGTAATTGCTTGTGAGAGGTTTCTCCACCTCCGACGTGTAGTCGAGAAGGAGTTTGAGTATTGCCGTGTGCATCTCTAGAGCTCGAGGAGCTCGCCCGTGGAGTTGGAACCATTTGGTTCCGAACCACGTATATCGTGTGTGTTTGCATGTGCTTATTTGTTGTTAGTATTATTATTGTTTTATTATTTCTGCTGCGCTAACGACAATCGTAGACAAGCAACGCAACGAGAACGAACGAATTACGACATCCAACGATTGAGGGCTATTCACCCCCCCCTCTAGCCGGCCAATCGATCTCCAACATATAAATGTATATATAACAATATAAAGCGGAAACTATCACAATGAAATAATAAACTACACACAATGCATACCAGTATGACTGACCACAACATAAAGAAAACATCGTCAAAACCCAAATCAACAAGTGCGTACTTCAACAATGTCTAACACAACATCCACCATATAAATCTGGATTAATATAAGAAACATCCAAAACTAAAGGAAACATAAATCCAAAGTCGGGACCCTCGGAAGTGAGATGAGATGTTCCCAGCCAGCGATGCTCCAAGCCCATTACGAAGTCGGGTACTTGTTATCTGGGCGATAAGAAAACACAGGGTCTGTTGTGGTGAGTACAAAACTCAGCGGTAATAAGAATAGAAGTGCATATATATATATATATATATATATATATATATATATGTATATATATATCATATGCGAGTCAACAATATGTTGTCTAAACGTATAACAGGTATACATCCGCATGATATAACAACTGTATAACTAAACTGATCAACAATAACAACATAAGGTACAGACATACCTGAAGGTCGACAACGATGTAACTCATACAACCTGAGTATAAGTACCATAATACAACACCTAGAACATGGTAGAGTAAATACTGACTCTGTAATCAACAACACCGGCATACTAACATTCTATGTCAAATACAAAATGAATCGGGTCCATCCCGTATCACCTCAAGTTACTGGACAAAGGTATACAACAGTCTGACCACCTCAATACTAGTAATCCACACACGACCATATAAAATATGTAAGTGGAATGCAAGATGATGTAGTGTGGCCTAGGTGGCATGACATGACAACTGTCCCAACTCAACAATAACCACCGCTCCCAAGTGGCCGAGTGGCCAGTATGAACAAGTAGAATATAAGAATAAAGAGCTAGCTACACAATGGGGATCCATGTTTCTGGCCACTCCGACTGTCACTACCCATGAGTGGTCGAGTGCCACTCACCCAAGAAAAATGCACGCAACTCCAACAACCACTGTCAATAGTGGAGCGAGTGCGGCACAACAAATGCTCTGCCCTCACACCAGTTACTCCACGAGTAACCTGGGAGGCAGGATGACTGACGACCCTCTAAACCACAAGGGAGACTAAGTCGTCAGCATGCATGTAAATGAAATGAACGCATGACAGTACATACATATGTCCACAATACACTCTCTATTCTATAGAGAGGCAAATACAATTGACAACAACCAAGCTTGGACCTCCAGTCCGTAGCGACACTGTATCAACAAATCACACGTCCATACATGACTACATGATCCATAGTAAATATATACACAACATTAAAATATGATATGAAAACTCAACTTTACTTCTAGAACATCAACCACCCCCGAATGATTTATCTAAATTGTGCAATTCAATTTTTACAACCGAATTTAGCTACGTACACATAGGTAAACAACTATAGGTCCACTTACCATAACATCTATAATTCATAACAAAAATGAATGAATAGATAATAATAATGATAGAGTATTTAAGTGCAAAGACAAGTATCAAGCATTAGAAAAACAAGAGTGGAGTCAAGGACAAAGTGACAACAATATGAAGTCATATACTTCAGGGTTTAGCTACTACCTGACCAAGGTAGGAAATATTACCCACCTGATATGTAGAATATCCAAATAAATCTCCACGTCCAAGAATTTATCACAATCAAAATCTTGCAAGGAAGAGCAAGGAACATATCTAAGTTCTTCATAAGTCCAACAGTGCTATCAAATCCCTATCGATTAAGTTATCCACTTAATTGATCTTTCCATTCCCTTACACTATTTAATCAACCCAAAAATGCATATACTGCAACATGCATAACACATCTAGATACAAACTTACAAAGATTAACTTTCTTTGCACATCTTCTTGATCTCCAATTCCCTGTAATTCCACCATAATTATCCTAACCAAGTATTCACATAAATCCATCCATAATAATCCAAATTCGGACTTACCAACTTAGCTTCCTCTATAAAGCTGTTTAGTATCAAACCAACTCATCTACTAAGGTGGAGGCAAAAGACCAATCAGATTCCATAGTCCCCCCGTAACCTATAATTGCCAAGATATAAGTTTCCCACTCCAATCAACTTATCTGAATCTTTAATTCAAGGAGCTAACATGTAAATGGAGATGCTTCCAAAAAAAATAAATCGATCATCGACAATGAGAACCTACACACCGGACTACGGATTGAGCCTCCAACTACCCTGAGCAGCAACAAAATTGAGCTTTTCAGTGTGGTTATAGCTCAACCGATTGGAAATCACAGACCATCGATAATGAGGAAGTTGTGCCCTGTTTTGAGTGTTGTCGCAAAGGTGACACAAGCGCCAAATCACCCTCTTGGCCTCGACATCATCTCGTGAGGTGGACAAAAGTTGACTATGAGGTTGCCAAGAAAAACGGGTTGAGGCAGCACACGAACAAAGAAGAAGAAGATGGTGCGGCTCATGATCGTCGCACAGAGGAAAACTCGCAACGAGGCTGCTGAACCCTTAGCGGCAAAGCACGGGCATGACCGCAATGCTCTCATCGTCTTGGGAGTAGGGTCCCCAGTGAGGAATTGGATCGGTAGAAGGAAGAGTCGGATCGTTCGCAGCGACGATCGTCGAAGGGGTCTGCGATGTCACGTTCACAGTTGCGGTGGTACACGAACAGAAAGCGACACTTCCAGCGTAGCGATCAGAGCGATCGGGAAGGTTGATGGTGTAGACGAAGAAGATCAAGCTACGGCGACGAAGGAAAATAGAGAAGAAGAGGCATGTCCAAGGTCGGAGAGTCGTTAGTCGCGATGCTACCGACGTTCAGTGGCCTAGCGACCGACAAGTTGCTCTGCCGATGCTTGAGGGATAAAGAGGAAATGGCAACAAAACCTCAGTGAGAAGGAACAAGCCGATTGGGGAGAGGAGAAAACACGAGTGTGGAGAAAGGAATCGGGGAAATCGCGATAGAGAAGAAGGAAGTCGCCATCGAGGAAAATGGAAGGAATCGGAAGGGAAAATAACCGTTTAGCATTTATAACATAGGTTAATTAAACCTATTAATTCCTTAATAGCAGCTAGCCTAAAGAGACTTTACAAAAGTCTATCCACTTTATCCCCATGAAATATCCATAAAACTTCCGTTTAAATCCAGAAAAATTTCTAAAAATTCCTGAAAAATTCTATAAGATAATTTCTTAATTAACAAGGGTATTTATTATTAATTTATTTTTCTGTATAATACATTCTCCCCCACTAATAAAAATTTAGTCACCAAATTTCGTACTCAAGTACGATAAGTAAGCAATGTCACCACAACTATCTCAAGTATCTGGAGACAAGTCAAACACCTCAAGTGACTAAGTGGGGTACTAAGCTTGAATATCATTTCCCAACTCTTAAAACTCTTGTACGGAGTCATTTCCAAACTTATGACTCGATACCAATGTCCACTAGTAAGAACTGATAGAATATCCAAACACCCTGATATGAATATAAGCCAATAAACCACGGGTGGCTTAAGACATCCGTTCACACTCTTTAGCTATTAGGTGGGGGTAAACTCTACAAGTCTAATGACTCCGCATGGTACTCCCATTACCAACGATCATCCTACTTGAATCTCTAAGAATTCCATGAAAATGCGTCAAAAAAATTACGCGAGAAATTACTCTCTCTCAACATCACTACACCATGACCAAGTGATGTGTTATTTCCTAAAGGTTATTTCCTACATCTTCCACCATGTACCGACTTGATCCCGATAATGGTATGCAACTAATTCTACTTTATCTATATAACACGAGTTCAAAGTTATACAATCTAGCAAGACCACCTCAAGGATCAAAATCCCTATGAAACACCATATAATAATCCTCCAGTATCTGCATCAACAATAGTATACTCGCGTGTCCATTACCCCACAGGTAATGTTCTGACTAGCATAATTAGTTAAAATCCCTAAGACTGTAATGTTCGATCTCCATAAGTAAAATGACGGCCTGACCCTTGCTATCTGATTCGATATCAGTCGACTCTCAAAGAAATTTCACCATTTCAAAAGCAGGTACATGTCTAATAAACTCAACATGTTGTTCTCTTGGTAAACTAAAACTATGATAACGAATAATAACTAACACACTACATGTCATTCCCTGTTATAAACAACTAAATGCATAGCCAACATAATGATATGTGATAACAATCAACATTCCTTAAACCTTGTAGCTCAGAGATGTCCCGCAACAGCCAGATCTCAGAACTCACAAAACCAAAACTGAGTAAAACAAAACTCAATGCCCGGACAACATCTCCCCTGTACGTGACACTATATCCTATTGATACAAGGCCTTTCGACCACAATCACAACAACATATATAAATATATATATAACAAAACACAGCAGAAACTATCACAATGAAATAATAAACTACACACAATGCATACCGATATGACTAACTACAACATAAAGAAAACATCGTCAAAACCTGAATCAACAAGTGCGTTCATCTACAATGTCTAACACAACATCCACCATATAAATCCGGATCAATATAAGAAACATTCAAAACTAAAGGAAACATAAATCTAAAGCTGGGACCCTCAGAAGTGAGATGAGATGTTGTCAGCCAGCGATGCTCCATGCTCATTATGAAGTCCCTTACCTGTTACCTAGGCGACAAGAAAACCCAAGGTCTATGGTGGTGGTACAAAACTTAGCGGTAATAAGAATAGAAGTGCATGCATAATATATATAAATATATTTATATATATCACATGCGAGTCAACAATATGTTGTCTAAATGTATAACAGGTATACACCACCATGATATAACAACTGTATAACTAAACTGATCAACAATAACAACATAAAGTACTGACATACCTCAAGATCGACAACGATGTAACTCATACAACCTGAGTATAAGTAGCATAATACAACACCTAGAACATGGTAGAGTAAATACTGACTCTGTAATCAACAACACTGGCATACTAACTTTCTATGTCAAATACACAATGAATTGGATCCATCCCGTATCACCTCAAGGTACTGGTCAAAGATATACAATAGTCTGACCACCTCAATACTAGTAATCAACACACGACCATATAAAATATGCAAGTGGAATGCAAGATGATGTATAATCAAATGCCTCTAGCATAGCTCAAACGAATGCAACATCAAACGATCATATATGTAGACTCTATCTATATATATTCTCATCACACTCAACAATATATATATATATATATATATATATATATATATATATATATATATATATATATATATATATATATATATATTCCCTCTCCAATCAACTTATCTGAATCTTTAATCCAAGGAACTAACATGTAAATGGAGATGCTTCCAAAAAAAATAAATTGATCACCGACATTGAGAACCTGCACACCGGACTGCCGATTGAGCCTCCAACTACCCTGAGCAGCAACGAAATTGATCTTTCCAGTGTGGTGATAGTGGTGATAGCTCAACCGATTGGAAATCATAGACCATCGATAATGAGGAAGTTTTGCCCTGTTTTGAGTGTTGTTGCAAAGGTGACACTACCGTCGAATCTCCCTCTTGGCCTCAACATCAGCTCGCGAGGTGGACAAAAGTTGACTGTGAGGTGGCAAAGCATAACGGGTTGAGGCAGCACACGAACATAGAAGAAGAAGATGGTGTGGTTCACGATCATCGCACAAAGGAAAACTCGCGATGAGCCTGCTAAACCCTCGACGGTAAAGCTCAGGCATGACCACAATGCCCTCATCATCTTGGGAGTAGGGTCCACAGTGAGGATTTTGTTGGAAGATTAGTGGGTGGCTTGATGGGGGTGAATAGTCCAATACACATAGATGACAGAAATCATTCATTCGTCACATGTCGCTTGTCTACAATTATCGTTAGCGCAGCGGAATATACAATAATGAACACACAAGAAGAATACAAGAGACATCAC
Source organism: Wurfbainia villosa (assembly GCA_025175895.1). NCBI lineage: Eukaryota > Viridiplantae > Streptophyta > Magnoliopsida > Zingiberales > Zingiberaceae > Wurfbainia > Wurfbainia villosa. Next base: position 41,429,263 of record CM045989.1, read on the forward strand.
ACGATATACATGGTTTGGATCCTTAGGGTTCCTACTCCACGGGGTGAGCTCAACAAGCTCGTGCTATGCGCACGACACTAATAAGACTCCTTCTCGTCCACAAGTCGGAGGTGGAGAAACCTCGTACAAGCAATTACAACAAGTAATACAAAATGTACAAGAAAATACAAAGAACACAAATGAAATATGTAAAGAACACTTTACAACAAATGGCTTTGACCTCTTGCTTGTTGCTTGCTTTGGTTTGCTCTTAAGGATTGAAATGCAGCAGAAATTCTCCTCCAAAATCTCCCCAAAAATCTTGGCTAAATCCTCCATCTCGTGCTCCATTTATAACCTGCATCGAGCTAATTCCGTGCCCATCAGTCGACTGATCGTGACCATTAGTCTACTTATATCGTTGTCTCACAATGACTCGATCCACGCTGGACAAGTTCCAACGGATCCATCATCAATCGACTGATCATGCCCATCAGTCGAGTGGTCGACGTGACCACTCGACTAGAAAACGTTGTGTGTCCGAATTCACCCTGATCAGTTGGTTGCCATCCCTCGACAGTCGACTTATGGTGTCGACAGTCGACTGCCATCCCTCGGGAGTCGGGTGTTCGCCCAAATCTCGATCAGTCGAACGATGTGCATGGTATTAGTCGTGGTACCATTTCAAATTAAATACCGAACTCCCTAACTACACTAATATAGCATAGTGGATGGCCCAGATCATTTCCCAATAAGTGTAATCGACAGAATAGAAAACTTAGTGTTGGAATGTATACTAAAAGTCTAGAACTTTTTGTATGAACATTTTATTTTGGAATAAGAATCACATGATCATTGTTTGCACATTATATGTGTGTGCATATTGTCTAATATTTTACATTGTAGATAACATGGTGCTTGGTGTGGCACAAAAGATCATATTATCAGTCCCTTGTAAAATATAAGTAGAGGCTCACGACCAAGATGGTTTTGGACAAACCATTGGCATGGTTGTAGTGTAGCTTGGTATTGTTTTGTCTTGAACATAAAGTTACACTAGTACACTTAGGTGTATTGAGCAGGACCGACATAGAGGTGATTCAATTTAGTATTGACTACATAATTGAATCGTACCTCGGATATTATATTGTGCATGCTCTTAATCCCGATATAATAACGGGCACATGTACTTAGTATTTATTTCTTTGATTTACCAGAGGGTGAGATTTAGATGGATTAAATCAATATGCCCGGTAAGTTGGGAAATGATATTATTTACATGGTGTGCCGTTGATTATAGGAGGAAACCGTGTCCTATATATTAGGTTGATGATGTCCCCTTGAGGATCTCATAAGGTTCATCATGTAAACCCAGCTGGTTGACTTAGTCAACATGATGATAAGGTTGAGTGGTACTACTCGAGGAATTAGATGTTAATTAATTGATGGTCAGTAAATCAATTAATTGACGGACATTCGATATCTTAAACACAGGGAGATTAATGTACGAATAATATATGGAGCCCATATTAATTTATGAGGGTTGGTGAGGTAGTTCAATGATGATCCTCTAGTGGAATGGAACATCATTGATGGATCAAGTTTGTGTGGTTCCGATCCATCGGGTGGCCAAGAACCAACTCCTCCTTATGGTCCCTATCGTAGCCTAATATAATCCTTATGAAGCCTTGATCCAAGAATGTAAAACAAAACCTATAACCAACCGTTAGGATTAAATCCCTAGATTCGATGGTTAGAATGAAACCCTAGAACCAACGGTTGGGATTAAATCCCTAAGATCCGATGGTTAGGATGAATCCCTAGAATCGACAGTTAGGATTAAATCCCTAGATCCGACGGTTGGGATAAAACCCTAGATCCGACGGATGGGATGAAACCCTAGATCCGACAGTTGGGATGAAATCCTAGATCTGACGGTTGGGATAAACCCTAGATCCAACGGTTGGGATAAAACCCTAGATCCGACGGTGGAGATTAAATACCTAGATTCGACGGTGGAGATTAAAGGAGGTTTAAGCCTAATTCTATAAATAGAGGCTTAGGTTGGGTGGCAAGATGAGATTGAGGAATTAGGGTTTTGGCTCATTCAAAAGTGGGCGGCTAGGGTTTTTGGGCGGCTAGGGTTTTGGAGTAAATCAAAGTGGGCGGCAACTTCTTCCTTCTAGTTGATTGCCGGCGCCCATCCTCCTCCATCAACACTTGGCCGGCGCCCATCCTAGAGGCCTCTCCCTTCTTCCATGGCCGGCGGTTCTCCCTCCATTGGTGGCCGGAGTTCATCTTCCTCCCTTTCTCCTTGGTGGCCGGCGGCAACCCTTCTTCAAGTTCATTTGATCCTTGGCCGGCGATTGCACCAAATTCCCTAATTTGGTTGCCGGTTCTAGAAAGGATAGGTATTTGTTGGTTCTTCTCTTTGTACGCAGCGGACAAGGCAGAGGAGAACGCGATCTAGAAGTCTTCTACTCGTGGAGGATCTTCGTCGACATGTCGTCCACGAGAAGGATAGGACATACGGTAGAAGATCGTAAGGTATAAAGTTTTTTTTAACTTTAATTACAGATCTGAGCATGTTCTTTTATGTTTTGATTATACATGTGCGTGTATGAAAATATATTGTATAATCATGGACCCCGAATACAAACACAAAAACCGGTGATCCGTCCGTCGTCTCTTCCGCGGCTAACCAACTAGAAGAGTTGTGTTGCTTGAACAACTAGTTTGTTCAAGCGACCTTTCAAGTTGTTAGCACGACGATGAAATGGTTGTGCTAAGGAAGCTCATCCCATCCGCATTAATTCTTTCATTAGTGAAAATTTTAATCCGGGGACATGGGAGCCAATGAGCCTCCGAAGCAACTCCCTACAAGTGGTATCAGAGCCACGGTTTCCGGTTTTGTGTGTTTAGGATTCAGTTAATTTTTTATGCATTTTTCATATATTATATGTGTCGGATAATAGTAGGATATGCGTAGTTTAACTCTTTTGTTGCAGGCATAAGATCCGACTATTATGGCCATGTCTGTGTATGTGAATGGATGTGTGTAAAAATTTATTATTTGAATCCTCGGGGTTGACGAGGCTAGATTAGTATTTAATTTTTGTAATTAAATACGGCATTGTTTAGTCGCTCATTTTAGTTTACTTTCGATCTAGATTATTTGTGCACTCCTTCGTGGAGTATAGGATCGATGGATGTAAATTAAAATAGTTTTATCTCGGCTCGGAACTCTTTGGTGACTTGTGCACGGGAAAAGATGGAGCGGACGAGGTGGCGACACGACGGGATGCATATTGGAGGACAATGCCATAATAGTTGGAAAAAATTCTATTTCTTCCATATTTATTGCTTATTTGTTTTATATGCATGTTGTGTATAATTTAAAATTCCTCATTTGCAATTTACTAAGTGGGAGAGGGACATTTTAATTAATTCCCGCGGCCTCCATTACAATTTGACATGTGATGCAACAAACTTGTGTGTCAGCTCTGAGTGCCTTCCTCCCTGAGGACGGGTTTGTTTGCGGATCACTAGGTCAAATAAAGGTTACAGGAAATTATCTAGGAGCATGTGGACTTCCACAGAGGTAAGGCACATAATCCAAAATAATTCCCTTAGTATCGTGTAATGGTGCACACTTAGATACAAATAGAAGTATCCTCCTCATAGGAGTCATTGCTTTTATTTGTAGGGCCAAAGAGGAACCAACTATTAATTTTATTTGTCAAAAAGTAAGGTTGACAAGATAATAAAATTAATGGGTAAAACCTCCTCTTACAAATGTAGAATTCGTATACGTCAACACAGCGTGGCATGCGATATTCTCGGTGATTTGAGGTGTTGGTTGATTTCGGGATTTTATTGTTTTGAGGAATCAATAATTTTTGAAATCTAATATTTTGATCATTGTGATTTTTAGGATTTTCAAATGGCTTTCAACCCACTTGTTGTGATTTTAAAAGAAAACAAACTTACTGGACCAAACTACATTGATTGGATAAGAAACTTGGATATTGTCTTTACTGCGGAGGAGTACAAATTTGTACTCTTCGAGGTCTTTCCTCCTAAGCCCTCCGATGACTCTGATGAAAAGGAGAAAGAACATTATAAGAAATGGATTAAGGTAGATGAGATGGCACGGTGTTACATTTTGGCATCTATGTCAAATGTGCTGCAACATCAGCATCAGGCCATAGCCACAGCTTTTGACATGATGTTCAATCTCAAGGAACTTTTCGTACATCAGAGTAGGGCGGCTAGGCAGGAGGCAATGAGAAACTTGATGACGACCACCATGATCGAGGGAACACCCGTTAGGGATCATGTTCTCAAGATGATGGCTCATCTTAATGAGATGGAATTCCTCGGAGCTGAGATCGATGGGGAAACCCAGGTCAATATCATTCTCCAGTCTCTGCCTAGGAGTTTTGAGCAGTTCCGCCTCAACTACAACATGAACAAGAGGTTGTATTCGTTGGCGGAGCTTCTGACAGAACTCCAGGCGGCAGAGGGGCTTTTTCATCAGAGTGCTCAAGCCATGGTCGCTCAGAATGTTTCTTCCTCTAAACCGAAAGGTAAGAAGAAGAAGAAGCAAGGTGGAGCGAAGAAAATGGCAGTGGAACCTCAGGCAGGAGTGAAGAAGCCGAAAGGCAAGTGCTTCACTTGCAAGCAGACTGGACATTGGAAGGCGGACTGTCCTCACCGAAAGAACACATGTATATCTTCTTGTTTAGTTGTTGAAACATGTTTAGCGGTGTTATCTACCAGTGCCTGGTGTGTAGATACAAGAGCCACTTATCATGTCTGCAATACATTGCAGGGGTTCCAGGAAACCCGACAACTAGCTGAGGGAGAGATTACCGTCATCATGGGCAATGCTTCAAAGGCGGCAGCTATTGCAGTGGGAGACGTTTATTTATCTTTTGATAGGAATAAAGTTTTGGTTTTGAGAAATTGTCTTTATGTACCTACTTTTAGAAAGAATTTAATTTCAGTTTCTAAATTGTTTATGGATGGGTATTCTGTTTCTTTTAATGAAAAAGTGGTTATAAAAAGGAATAGGGAGATTATCTGTTTTGGTACATTGGTTGGGAATTTATATACTCTTGAACCAAAAACTCCCACGATGCATATAGAAATCAATAACTCATCTTCTAAGTCTAATAAGAGAAAAGAACCTTCGCAAATGAACCAAACATATCTTTGACATCTAAGGCTTGGTCATATTAACCTAAGCAGAATTCAAAGGTTGATAACTGATGGACCTTTGGGTTCATTAGTGGTGGAGGATCTCCCAACCTGCGAATCTTGCTTGGAAGGTAAAATGACCAAGAGGCCTTTCAAGGCCAAGGGGTATAGAGCCAAAGATGTGTTAGAATTGGTTCATTCTGATTTGTGCGGTCCTATGTCTATCCAGGCAAGAGGTGGTTTTGAATACTTCGTCTCATTTATAGACGATTATTCAAGGTATGGATACATTTACTTGATGCGTCGCAAGTCTGAATGCTTTGACAAGTTCAAAGAATTCAAGGCTGATGTGGAGAACCGTCAAGGTAAAAGTATCAAGACACTACGATCTGATCGTGGTTGCGAGTACCTCTTGGGAGAGTTTAGGAGTTACTTATCAGAGTCTGGGATTCAATCCCAATTGTCTGCACCTGGCACACCCCAGCAGAATGGTGTAGCGGAGCGAAGGAATAGGACTCTTATGGAGATGGTCAGATCGATGATGAGTTATTCTGAGTTACCTGTTTCGTTCTGGGGGTATGCACTGGATACGACAATGTACACTCTGAACTTGGTTCCATCTAAATCAGTACCTTCTACCCCTGTAGAATTGTAGACTGGGCGAAAGCCTAGTCTGAGACATATTCGGATATGGGGGAGTCCAGCACATGTCTTTGGTGAATCTTTGGTAAGTTGGAACCTAAATGCATGTTTGTTGGCTACCCTAAAGGAATGAAAGCTGGTTTGTTTTATAATCGTAGAGATCAGAGGGTGATCATTAGCACGAACGCCAGATTTCTAGAGGAGGATTATGTAATGAACCACAAGCCCAAGAGTAGGATTGTTCTTGAGGAATTGTGAAGTCCGCCTTGATACCACGTACAAGAGGAGACACCACAAGTCACTGCACCGCGTGTCACAGAGCATACACAGGAGGCACCTCGTCGTAGTGGGAGGGTTGTGAGACAACCCGATAGATTCATGTTTTTGGGAGAGTCTTCGGACTTAGTCCCTGGCGAACATGAACCTGATCCCTGGACATTTGATGAGGCAATCCAAGATAGAGATGCGGTATCTTGGCAAAGAGCGATAAATTCAGAGATAGAATCTATGGATTCTAATCAAGTTTGGGAGCTAGTAGAACCACCCGATGGTGTAAAAACCATTGGATGCAAGTGGATCTACAAGAGAAAGAGAGGAGTAGACGGGAAGGTTGAGACCTTCAAAGCTAGGCTTATTGCGAAAGGGTATACTCAGAAAGAGGGCATCGATTATGAGGAGACCTTTTCGCCGGTAGCTATGCTTAAGTCTATCCGGATTCTCTTATCTATAGTTGCTCATATGGATTATGAGATTTGGCAGATGGATGTCAAGACAGCTTTCCTTAATGGAAGTCTTGAGGAGAACATCTATATGCGGCAACCAGAGGGATTCATTGCTAAAGGCAAAGAGCATCTTGTATGTAAGCTTCATCGGTCCATTTATGGATTGAAGCAAGCTTCTAGATCTTGGAACATCCGCTTTGATGAGGTAATCCAGTCATATGGATTTATTCAAAGTCCGGATGAGCCTTGTGTATACAAGAGATGTGACGGAAACGTAGTGGTGTTTCTTGTACTATACGTAGATGACATTTTGTTAGTTGGAAACATTATCAAAGTGTTATCAGACGTAAGGGTATGGTTGTCCAAATAGTTTGACATGAAGGACTTGGGACAAGTGGGACACATCCTTGGGATCAAAGTTATAAGGGATCGCAAGAAAAGGATGTTGTGCTTATCTCAAGCTTCATACATCGACACTATCCTTGCTCGTTTTAACATGCAGAACTCCAAGAAAGGTTTTTTACCTTTTAGGCAAGGAGTCCCTTTATCTAAAGAGATGTGTCCCAAAACATCAAAGGAGATAGAGGACATGAAGGCGGTTCCTTATGCTTTGGCAGTAGGAAGCCTCATGTATGTCATGCTATGTACGAGATCGGATATCTGCTTTGCCATGGGCATGGTTAGCAGATATCAGAGTAATCCTGGACAGGGACATTGGACTGCGGTAAAGCATATATTGGAGTTCCTGAGAAGGACTAGGGATTATATGATGGTTTACCGGGCAGATCAATTAGTCCCTGTGGGTTACACGGATTCGAATTTCCAATCAGATAGGGACAAGAGTAAGTCTACCTCGGGGTTTGTGTTTACTTTTGGAGGTGGAGCCATAGTATGGAGGAGTGTCAAGCAGAAATGCGTGGCGGACTCTACCATGGAAGCTGAGTATGTGGCAGCCTCTGAGGCAGCCAAGGAAGCTGTATGACTCAGGAACTTCTTGATGGACTTAGATGTGATTCTTGGTTTGCCCAGAACTATCACAATTTATTGTGATAATAGAGGTGCAGTTGTAAACTCGAAGGAACCACGAGCCCATAAGGCGAGTAAACACATAGAGCGCAAGTACCACCTTATACGAGAAATCGTAAAGCGAGGAGAAGTTGTTGTCGCCAAGATTGCATCAGAGGATAACCTGGCGGATCCATTCACTAAGGCCCTTCCAGCGAAAGCATTTGATAGGCATGTGGAGGACATGGGGATCAGATGTATAGCAGAGTGATGACGGCATAGTCTTTTAGTATAAGTGGGAGATTATTGGAATGTATACTGAAAGCCTAGCTCTTTTTGTATGAACATTTTATTTTGGAATAAGAATCACATGATCATTGTTTGCACATTATATGTGTGTGCATATTGTCTAATATTTTACATTGTAGATAACATGGTGCTTGGTGTGGCACTGAAGATCATGTTATCAGTCCCTTGTAAAATATAAGTAGAGGCTCACGACCAAGATGGTTTTGGACAAACCATTGGCATGGTTGTAGTGTAGCTTGGTATTGTTTTGTCTTGAACATAAAGTTACACTAGTACACTTAGGTGTATTGAGCAGGACCGACAAAGAGGTTATTCAATTTAGTATTGACTACATAATTGAATCGCACCTCGGATATTATGTTGTGCATGCTCTTAATCCCGATATAATAACGGGCACATGTACTTAATATTTATTTCTTTGATTTACCAGAGGGTGAGATTTAAATGGATTAAATCAATATGTCCGGTAAGTTGGGAAATGATATTATTTACATGGTGTGTCGTTGATTATAGGAGGAAACCGTGTCCTATATATTAGGTTGATGATGTCCCCTTGAGGAGCTCATAAGGTTCATCATGTAAACCCAGCTGGTTGACTTAGTCAACATGATGATAAGGTTGAGTGGTACTACTCGAGAATTAGATGTTAATTAATTGATGGTCGATAAATCAATTAATTGTGGACATTCGATATCTTAAACACGGGGAGATTAATGTACGAATAATATATGGAGCCCATATTAATTTATGGGGGTTGGTGAGGTAGTTCAATGATGATCCTCTAGTGGAATGGAACATCATTGATGGATCAAGTTTGTGTGGTTCCAATCCATCGGGTGGACAAGATCCAACTCCTCCTTATGGTCCCTATCGTAGCCTAATATAATCCTTATGAAGCCTAGATCCAAGAATGTAAAACAAAACCTAGAACCAACGGTTAGGATTAAATACCTAGATCCGATGGTTAGGATGAAACCCTAGAACCAACGGGTGGGATTAAATCCCTAAGATCCGATGGTTAGGATGAATCCCTAGAATCGACGGTTGGGATTAAATCCCTAGATCCGACGGTTGGGATAAAACCCTAGATCCGACGGATGGGATGAAACCCTAGATCCGACGGTTGGGATGAAATCCTAGATCCGACGGTTGGTATGAAACCCTAAATCCAACGGTTGGGATAAAACTATAGATCCGACGGTGGAGATTAAATCCCTAGATCCGACGGTGGAGATTAAAGGAGGCTTAAGCCTAATTCTATAAATAGAGGATTAGGTTGGGCGGCAAGATGAGATTGAGGAATTAGGGTTTTGGCTCATCCAAAAGTGGGCGGCTAGGGTTTTTGGGCGGCTAGGGTTTTGGAGTAAATCAAAGTGAGCGGCAACTTCTTCCTTCTAGTTGATTGCCGGCGCCCATCCTCCTCCATCAAGACTTGGCCGGCGCCCATCCTAGAGGCCTCACCCTTCTTCCATGGCCGGCGGTTCTCCCTCTATTGGTGGCCGGAGTTCATCTTCCTCCCTTTCTCCTTGGTGGCCGGCGGCAACCCTTCTTCAAGTTGGCCGGCGCTTCATCCATTTGATCCTTGGCCGGCAGTTACACCAAATTCCCTAATTTTGTTGCCGGCTCTAGAAAGGATAGGTATTTGTTGGTTCTTCTCTTTGTACGCAGCGGACAAGGTAGAGGAGAACGCGATCTAGAAGGCTTCTACTCGTGGAGGATCTTCGTCCACACGTCGTCCACGAGAAGGATAGGATATACAGTAGAAGATCGTAAGGTATAAAGTTTTTTTTTTAACTTTAATTACATATCTGAGCATGTTCTTTTATGTTTTGATTATACATGTGTGTGTATGAAAATATATTGTATAATCATGGACCCCGAAGACAAGCACAAAAACCGGCGATCCGTCCGTCGTCTCTTCCGCGACTAACCAACTAGAAGAGTTGTGTTGCTTGAACAACTAGTTTGTTCAAGCGACCTCTCAAGTTGTTAGGACGACGACGAAATGGTTGTGCTAAGGAAGCTCATCCCATCCGAATTAATTCTTTCATTAGTGAAAATTTTAATCCGGGGACATGGGAGCCAATGAGCCTCCGAAGAAACTCCCTACACTTAGGATCACTAATTTATTTCTTTGAGTTTTCTATTGAAGATGGGGGTTCGAGATTTAAGCTCTAATCCTACTAAACAAAAAAGACAATGCGCAAAATTAAATCAACAAAAACTGAAAGAAGAACTAATCTGATCAACCCAAGATAGGCCCGGCGAATGAACAAGGTCTTTCGGCTAAATCCAACGAAGCTCGATCGAGACTCTGCAAATGACAGTGGATGTGGGATGGCGCAAACTCCTTAATCCAGTAGTTTGATGGATACTCTGAACTCTCGTGGATCCGGTTGAGCACGAAGAAGTGTCGTAGGGGCGGACTCCTCCTCGAATCCAAAAGAGAAGGTGGATACTGTGGAGATGGAGGACGTTGCCGAAATCTATCGATGAAGTGGTTCCTCCTCGAATCCGTGGAGGAAAGTGGGTGGAAGCAAGGTGAAGACGGTTGCTAGGGCTCAAGGGAAGAAAAGATTTAACTAACAACAAATTAAAAACATGATTAAAAGAAAACAACTTAAGTAAAGCATGAAACTAAAGCTAAACTAACCAACTACGACCTAATTATCCAAAGAGACATTTAACCGAACCCTTCATAAGCATGAAATAAAGTAAACCGAATTCATGCCATATAAACATGGAGGATTGAATCTACTACAAACATTCAATACAAACTAAACAAACAAACAATCAAAACACATCAATGGAAATCAATGGAAGGCTTGCAATCCAAATGACGAAATGCTGGAAATAGGGCTATTGGAAATGAAGATGGAACTGCCGGATGGAGGTGGAGGGCGGCGCTGCTCACTGGACGGCGGAGGTATGGTGGCTACATATGGTGGAAGAGCTGGCCAGACTGGTCACCGGAGAGGATTCCCATCTATGATTGATCGACAGTGGCTGAGCTCAGAGCGGAGATGGCTGGAAGCAGTGAAATGGCTTCGGGTGAAATCCGTGAGAAGGGGCGAATGAAAAATGTCGACTGTGGAGGGGGTGATGAAGGAGAAGACCACCGGTCACTGAAGATTTGAGGGGATCCCCTTTCCTCTCCCGCGACCAGCGGGGAATGGGAGAGCGCGGCCGATGGGCGGAGGTGCGTCGGGTGGAAATCACAGAGAAGAAATGGTGAAGCAGGTTGCAGTGAAATGGGAAAATATTTGATTTTTAAAGGCAATTTTCGTGACCGTCTGATCCAAGCCCCATTTAATCCTACTCGTCCATTAAAGCTAGGTTAATTGAATCTGATTAATCCATGAATTAGGTAATGTATCCAATGCCTGAGAATTCTTCGACTTTGAATGGATGGATATGATCCATCTGAAGGGATAATCACGATCGGTCGAATCTTGATGAAGGGCTTAGATGTACAGATCAATATGTAGGGACCGGATCTCTCCAGATCTTGGTAGATGGCTCAGAATCAAGCTGCTTTAATTGGACGGTCCATATCGCTCAGATCTGATCTCTTGCTTAAATTACCCTCGATCATGATGAAAGGTCCAGATTGATCTAGCTTAAAATATCCTTCTAGCCTTAGATGAAGTCATATTTGATCCAACTCGAGTCTAATCCATTGGCTCATCTCATTCTCCTTCAATTAAGATGTAAAATTTGCATATAAGTCCAAAAATTAGGTGAATTTACAATAAGGTCCAAAACTATATCCAACTCATAAAACATGTAAATAATCGATAAATAAACACATGAGAGGATTAAAACAGTAATATTAAGGACCAAAATAACCTGACAAATGACATTTATCAATTCCCCCACACTTATTCTTGCACGTCCTGAGCAAGTAAAGAAAACTAAAAGTAAACTGAAAGTATGTTTCCCTAGCAATTCTCAAGCATACATAGAAAATCGTGAAAGAAAATTACCTAGGATTGTCAAATCTCAAAGACTCAAGCAATTATGGACTCAAATCTTACACAGGTTAACAAACATAGTGACTTCAATCCATCCTGTATAGACTAAGAATGATTAAGCCTCACAAGGTAAGTGGTGGTTTCTCTCGCTCTCATAAGCATGTAATAATGGATTTCACTCAAGCTACTAATGGTTTATGCACTATCATATGCTTGCTTTTCTTATACCTTCGTCACTATATACACATAAGGATGTACAATTATTGAAGGCTTATTAAGAATTTAATAGAAACATGAATACAAGAAAAAATGAAAATATGTGTGAAAGAAAAGAAAGATAAGAAATGAAATAGCTAAAGAAATGCAAGAATATATGAAAATACTAGAATGCTACATAGATGAGTACAAGAAAGCAGTGCCCCAAAAGTTTTCATCCAAGCTAGCATTTTACCATCCACAAAACATGTAAACAACCCCTATCACATTCACAATACAAGTCCAGATATGATATCCAATAACTCTTTCAATAGTTGTAATAAGGGATGTCTATCACAAAAATACTATCACACAGATAAAAAAAATTGCACAACATGTCAAATATTTTTTTTATTGTTTTTATTGTTTTGGCCAAATGTTCTTTTTTTCCAATTTTTTTTCTTATTTTTTTTTCTTATTTTTTTTTCTTCAATTTTTTTTCATTCATTTTTTTTGACATGCAGTACACTTTCCTATGCTCTAAAACATCAAGCTCAGCTATAAAAATAAAAACACGACTTGTCCATGGTGATCAAGCATGACATGTCTATGCTTACATTAAATTCTCCTGAGCTACTCTCTCCCCCACACAAACTTTTGTCCGTCCCGGGCAAAAACTCATCATGAAACATCTAATATTCCACATCCAACAAAATGGAAATAGAGAAGAAATGAGATGATGTAGGAATAGAAAGACAGTAGAATGAATAATGAGAATGACATGACATATGATAAGAAAATTATTTGAGTAGCATGTTACAACAAAAGTAGTAAAGGAAAACCAGTAAGATTACCTTCATAATAATCATGCACACCTATGGTTGTGTGGTCTCGAAAGAATCAAAGCAAGTTCTAGAGTTACAATAACTACAAGTGCACCACACACAAGCAATAAAAACAGTCACAATCCTCACTAGAATGAAAAAAAAATCATCTTAATCTATCAATATAGAGTCCATCACCAAGGAGTAATCATATGTAATCAAATAATCCATTCATGACAATAAATACCCAAAATGTGACAATCAAATTTAACTAGCTTTTACGACTTCAAAGATGATATAAAGGAATGCATAGGAAATTTATTTGAAAAACCGATAAAACAAAAACTCAACAACCAAAACTTAACAACTAAAACAAAAACAAATGAAGTAAAAGAAACATATATACAAAGGAAAAGAAAAGAGATGAGATGGAGCAAACTCCCCTAAGGTCCTGACGATTGAAGAAGATTCAGCAGGAGGAGCCACTCAAGCAGTGGAGTGCTCCGAAAGAAATCCCATCCCGGTGGTTGAAGAAGATTCAGTGTAAGCATCCATGCCGGGAGTGGAATGGACTAAATGGGGGTGAGTGCGTTCATGGTGTGATCATGATAATACTGTGTTTCTCCCTCCAATATGATTGCCTCATCATAAGTAATCTCTAGTGGTCGAAGGCGATTCAGAAAAAGTATCCAACCTTGGGGCTGGATTATTGTATATGTTGTTAGGGCAATCATCAGTAAAATTCTTGGAGTCTTTAGCTCAAATAGGAGTGTCCAGTCTGGGGGAAAAACCCAGCTATCCATCACTCCTCTGTCAGGCTTATCGAGTGTTTGAACAGCTAAACATAAAAAATCTATAGGCACTGTCTCCTCTGCAACATCGTCTGCAATAAAACTGTAAATAGGAGTAGCTGGCAACTCACTAACATCATCCTCAACTATTTTTTCTGACCCTACTTCCACTGTAGATATCTCAGTATCAGTAGCATAAATAGCATCACAAAATAAATCCAAGCCACTAGTATCATCATCCACTTCATCTACTACAGCAGCAACTTCATCTACAAATTCACATCCATCAGTATCTACAATAACATCACACCACAAATATTCACAGGAGTCCTGTGGAGTGGCTGAATCATAGACATGCCCATCACTCACACCATAATCCATCTCTCTACGCATGTTAATATCCATAGAAATAGTCTTTGACGGAGGCTGAATAAATCCTTGTGCTTGCATTTGCTGGGACTGCTGTGGGCTATTAAGTATTGAATTAATCTGTAACTCAGGAGTCAACCTTTGAAATGTCGGTGGAGGCTGATAAGAATGTTGTGAATTCGCAGTCGTGACCTCAATAATTTCTCTAGCCTGAGCAGGAGTCTTGTTGACTTGGGACCCTCCAGTAGCTACATCAAGCATACACCTATCCATAGGAAATAATCCATCATACAAGTGCAGGATAAGTATGTGATCGCTAATCTGGTGATGGGGGCAACTAGCACACAATCTTTTGAATCTCTCCCAATACTCATATAGAGTCTCTCCTATCCTTTGCTCAATACCACAAATACTCTTCCGAATTTCTACGATCTTGGATGCAGGGAAAAACTTTTCAAAAAAGGCTTTCTTCATTTCACTCCAACATGTAATAGAGCCAAGAAGAAGATAATAGATCCAATCCTTTGACCTATCTGATAAAGAGAATAGAAATACTCTGAGCATAATATCCTCCAGTGATATACCTCGTGGCTTCATTGCTGAGCATCCCATATAAAATTTTTGCAAGTGCCTAATTGGATCTTTGCTAGCATAACCATGGAATTTCGGAAGAAAATGTACAATTTCAAAAAGTTCAACATCCACATTTAATTCAGGAAACTGAATTAAAAAAGATTGGCAAGCAATATCTGGTGCAGTGAGTTCCCTTACAGTTCTGTTAATCCCTGAATCATCAGCCTGATGAAAGCCTCCTAATAATCTCTTATAATATGGATCCATGATCAAAGAAATTTCCTGTATTTATCCTGAAACACTAGCAAACAAAATCAAAAGATACAGGAAGCAAACAAAATCAAAAGATACATGAAGCAAACAAAATATAACACATGGATATACAAGATATAAAAGAATTAAGCCCTCAACAAAAGTTTTGAATTTTGAATTTTTTTTTTAGAAAGATGGACAAACAATCCTAAGTCTACAAAACATCATTACACTCCCCGACAACGGCACCAAAATTTGATGTGCACGGTATTAGTCGTGGTACCATTTCAAATTAATTTCCGAACTCCCTAACTACACTAATATAGCATAGTGGATGACCCAGATCATTTCCCAACAAGTGTAATTGAAAGAATAGTAAACTTAGGATCACTAATTATTGCTTTGAGTTTTCTATTGAAGATGGGGATTCGGGATTTAAGCTCTAATCCTATTGAACAAAAAGACAATGCACGAAATTAAATCAACAAAAACTGAAATAGAAACTAATCTGATCAACCCAAGATAGGCCTGGTGAATGAACAAAGTCCTTCGGCTAAATCCAACGAAGCTCGATCGAGACTCCGCAAATGACAGTGGATGTGAGATAGTGCAAACTCTTGAATCCAGTAGTTTGATGGATACTCCAAACTCTCGCGGATCCGGTTGAGCTCGAAGAAGTGTCATTGGGGTGGACTCCTCCTCGAATCCGAAAGAGATGGTAGATGTTGTGGAGATGGAGGACGTTGCCGAAATCTCTCGATGAAGCGGTTCTTCCTCGAATCCATGGAGGAAAGTGGGTGGAAGCAAGGTGAAGACGGTTGCTAGGGCTTAAGGGAAGAACATATTTAACTAACAATAAATTAAAAACATGATTAAAAGAAAACAACTTAAGTAAAACATGAAACTAAAGCTAAACTAACCAACTACGACCTAATTATCCAAAGAGACATTTAACCGAACACTTCATAAGCATGAAATAAAGTAAACTGAATTCGTGCCGTCTAAACATGGAGGATTGAATCTACTACAAACATTCAATACAAATTAAACAAACAAACAATCAAAACACATCAATGGAAATCAATGGAAGGCTTCCAATCCAAATGACGAAATGTTAGAAACAGGGCTGCTGGAAATGAAGATGGAACTCTTGGATGGAGGTGAAGGGTGGCGGTGCTCACTAGACGGCAGAGATGTGGTGGCTGCTAATGGTGGAAGAGCTGGCCGGACCGGTCACCGGAGAGTAATCCCATCTCCGATTGATCAGCAGTGGCTGAGCTCGAAGCGGAGATGGCGTGCGGCAGTGAAATGGCATTGGGTGAAATCCGTGAGAAGGGGCGAATGAAAAATGTCGGCTGTGGAGGGGGTGATGAAGGAGAAGACCACCGGTCACCGGATATTGGAGGGGATCCCCTTCCCTCTCCCGTGATCGGTGGGGAAAGGGAGAGCGCGATCGACGGGCGGAGGTGCATCAGGTGGAAATCGCGGAGAAGAAATGGTGAAGTCGGCTGCGGTGAAATGGGAAAATGTTTGATTTTTAAAGGTAATTTTCGTGTCCGTCTGATCCAAGCCCCATTTAATCCCAACCGTCCATTAAAGCTAGGTTAATTGAATATGATTAATCCATGAACTAGGTAATGCATCCAACGACTGAGAATTCTCAGACTTTGAATGGATGGATGTGATCCATCTGAAGGGATAATAACGATCGGTCGAATCTAGATGAAGGGCTCAAATGTACAGATCAATATGTATGGACCGGATCTCTCCAGATCTAGGTAGATGGCTCAGAATTAAGCCGCTTTCATCGGACGGTCCATATCTCTTAGATCTGATCTCTTGATTAAAATGCCCTCGATCATGATGAAAGGTCCATATTGATCCAGCTTAAAATATTCTTTTAACCTTAGATGAAGCTATATTTGATCCAACTCAAGTCTAATCTACTGGCTCATCTCGATCTCCTATGATTAAGATGTAAAATTTGCATATAGGTCCAAAAATTAGGAGAATTTACAATTAGGTCCAAAGATATATCCAACTCATAAAACATGTAAATAATCGATAAATAAACATATGAGAGGATTAAAATAGTGATATTAAAGACCAAAATAACCTGACAAAAGGGAGTTATCATCGAACACCAATCGAACTCATTCTACATGGAGCAGTCGACTGGCACCTATACCAGTCGACTAATGTCGAGTAAAACCTCAAACACCAAGTTGTTTGAGCATCCGACCGTCAGGTAAACCCTCAAACACAACGTTTGAGCATCTGCCACTCAGTCTTAGCCACATGGCCAAGTCCACCTCATCTCTCATGGAGTTCCCAACCGAAGCTCTCTTCCCTCAGCTTATGTCCCTCGAATGCACCAAGCGCACAACTTCGCAATGCCATACTTTGTGTCTCTTGCCCTGGAAGTTTAGGACTTACTCCATTCGCTCCCCATCCGACGGTTCCTCAGATGCACTAAGCGCATGACTTCGCAAGACCATCCTTCACCGACTCAAGGACCCCAAGCATAATGAACTTGCCAAGTCCTCAAGATTTCCCATTGCCAAGGCTACACACTTGATCTTACCAACACCAAGCCCGATGCTTGGATTTTCCCAACACCAAGCCTCATGCCTAGACTTTTCACCACCAAGGCTACACACTTGGATTTACGTGGCCAACCCATGTTGGACTTCCCATGACAATGTTGGAATGTATAATGAAAGCCTAGCTCTTTTTGTATGAACATTTTATTTTGAAATAAGAATCACATGATCATTGTTTGCACTTTATATATTTATTATATGTGTGCATATTGTCTAATATTTTACATTGTAGATAACATGGTGCTTGGTGTGGTACAGAAGATCATGTTATCAGTATCTTGTAGAATATAAGTAGAGGCTCACAACCAAGATGGTTTTGGACAAACCATTGGCATGGTTGTAGTGTAGCTTGGTATTGTTTTGTCTTGAACATAGAGTTACACTAGTACACTTAGGTGTATTGAGTAGGACCGACATAGAGGTGACTTCATAATTGAATCGGACCTCGGATATTATGTTGTACATGCTCTTAATCCCAATATAATAATGGGCACATGTACTTAGTATTTATTTCTTTGATTTACCAGAGGGTGAGATTTAGATGGATTAAATCAATATGCCCGGTAAGTTAGGAAATAATATTATTTACATGGTGTGTCGTTGATTATAGGAGGAAACCGTGTCCTATATATTAGGTTGATGATGTCCACTTGAGGAGCTCATAAGGTTCATCATGTAAACCCTGCTGGTTGACTTAGTCAACATGATGATAAGGTTGAGTGGTACTACTCGAGGAGTTAGATGTTAATTAATTGATGGTCAGTAAATCGATTAATTGATGGACATTCGATATCTTAAACACGGGTAGATGAATGTACAAATAATATATGGAGCCCATATTGATTTATGGGGGTTGGTGAGGTAGTTCAATGATGATCCTCTAGTGGAATGGAACATCATTGATGGATCAAGTTTGTGTGGTTCCGATCCATCGGGTGGCCAAGATCCAACTCCTCCTTATGGTCCCTATCGTAGCCTAATATAATCCTCGTGAAGCCTAGATCCAAGGATGTAAAACAAAACCTAGAACCGACGGTTGGGATGAATCCCTAGATCCGATGGTTGGGATGAAACCCTAGAACCAACGGTTGGGATTAAATCCCTAGATCCGATGGTTAGGATGAAATCCTAGAATCGACAGTTGGGATGAAACCCTAGATCTGACGGTTGGGATGAAATCCTAGATTCGACGGTTGGGATGAAAGCCTAGATCCGACGGTTGGGATAAAACCCTAGATCTGACGGTGGAGATTAAATCCCTAGATCTGACGGTGGAGATTAAAGGAGGCTTAAGCCCTATTCTATAAATAGAGGCTTAGGCTTGGGCGGCAATGAGATTTTGGAAATTAGGGTTTGGCTCTTCTCAAAGTGGGCGGCAAACAAAAACCCTAGAAGCGGCTAGGGTTTTTGGGCGGCTAGAAGTTGGGCAGCAAGTTTGTTCTCCCTAGGGTTTTGGCCGGCGCCCATCTTCCTCTTCTCATCCTTGGCCGGTTCTCTTCTTCCTCCTCCCTTGCTCCTTTGTGGCCAGCGGCTCTCCAACACTTGGTGGTTGGCGCTTCTCCTAACTCTAGGTGGCCGGCGGCAACATTGCATTGGTGGCCGGCGCTTCATCCAATTGTTCCTTGGCCGGCGGTTGCATCAAACTCCCTAGCTTGGTTGCCGGTTCTTGAAAGGAAAGGTATTGTTGGTTCTTCTCTTTGTTCGCAGTGGACAAGGACGGGAAGAAAGCGATCTAGAAGGCTTCTACTCGTGGAGGATCTTCGTCCACACGTCGTCCACGAGGAGGATAGGACATACGGTAGAAGATCGTAAGGTATAAATTTTTACAACTTTATTTTCAGATCTGATCATGTTATTTTATGTTTTTTTTATATATGTGTGTGTATGTATATATTTTGTATAATCATGGACCTCGAAGACAAACACAAAAACCGGCGATCCGTCCGTCGTCTCTTCCGCGGCTAACCAACTAGAAGAGTTGTGTTGCTTGAAAAACTAGGTTGTTCAAGCGACCACTCAAGTTGTTAGCACGACGACGAATTGGTTGTGCTAAGGAAACTCATCCCATCCGGATTAATTCTTTCATTAATGAAAATTTTAATCCGGGGACATGGGAGCCAATGAGCCTCCGAAGCATCTCCCTACAAGTGGTATCAGAGCCACGGTTTCCGGTTTTGTGTGTTTGGATTTGGTTACTTTCATGCACTTATCATATATTGAGTATGCCGGATAATAGTAGGATATGCGTAGTTTAACTCTTTGGTTGCAGGCATAAGATCCGACTATTATGGCTATTTGTGTTTATGTGATGGTTTTGTGTGTGATTGTAGTTATATTATTTGAATCCTCGGGGTTGACAAGGCTAGATTAGTATTTAATTTTTGTAATTAAATACGGCATTGTTTATCCACTCATTTTAGTTTACTTTCGATCTAGATTATTTGTACACTCCTTTGTGGAGTATAGGATCGATGGATGTAAATTAAAATAGTTTATCTCGGCTCGGATCTCTTTGATGACTTTCGCACGGGAAAAGATGGAGCGGATGAGGTGGCGACACGACGGGATGCGTATTGGAGAACAATGCCATAATAGTTGGAAAAATTCTATTTTTTCCATATTTATTGCTGATTTGTTTTTATATGCATGTTGTGTATGCTTGAAAATTCCTCATTGTCAATTTACTAAGTGGGAGAGGGACATTTTAATTAATTCCCGCGGCCTCTATTACAATTTGACGTGTGATGCAACAAATTTGCGCGTTAACTCTGAGTGCCTTCCTCCCCATCGGATGGGTTTGTTTGCGGATCACTAGGTAAAATAATGGTTATAGGAAATTATTTAGGAGCGTGTGTACTTCCCCATCGGTAAGGCACATAATCCGAAATAATTCCCTTAGTATCGTGTAATGGTGCACACTTAGATGCAAATAAAAAGTATCCTCCCCATCGGAGTCACTGCTTTTATTTGTAGGGCCAAAGAGGAACCAACTATTAATTTTATTTGTCAAAAAGTAAGGTTGACAAGATAATAAAATTAATGGGTAAAACCTCCTCTTACAAATGTAGAATTCGTATACGTCCACACTATCGTGACATGCGATATTCTCGGTGTTTTGAGGTGTTGGTTGATTTCGGAATTTTATTATTTTTGAGGAATCAATAATATTTGAAATCTAATATTTTGATAATTGTGATTTTTAGGATTTTCAAATGGCTTTCAACCCACTTGCTGTGATTTTAAAAGAAAATAAGCTTACTGGACCAAACTACATTGATTAGAAAAGAAATCTGGATATTGTCTTAACTGCGGAGGAGTACAAATTTGTACTCTTCGAGGTCTGTCCTCCTAAGCCCTCCGATGACTCTGATGAAAAGGAGCAAGAACATTATAAGAAATGGGTCAAGGCAGATGAGATGACGCGGTGTTACATTTTGGCATCTATGTCAAATGTTCTGCAACATCAGCATTAGGCCATAGCCACAGCTTATGACATGATGTTCAATCTCAAAGAACTTTTCGGACATCAGAGTAGGGCAGCTAGACAGGAGGCGATGAGAAACTTGATGACGACCACCATGATCGAGGGAACACCCGTTAGAGATCATGTTCTCAAGATGATGGCTCATCTTAATGAGATGGAAGTCCTCGGAGCTGAGATCGATGGGGAAACCCAGGTCGATATCATTCTCCAGTCTCTGCCTAGGAGTTTTGAGCAGTTCCGCCTCAACATGAACAAGAGGTTGTATTCGTTGGCGGAGCTTCGACGAACTCCAGTGGCAGAGGGCTTTTTCACAAAGTGCTCAAGCCATGGTCGCTGTAAGGTTTCTTCCTCTAAACTGATAGGTAAGAAGAAGAAGAAGCAAGGTGGGGTGAAGAAGGTGGCGATGGGACCTCAGCAGAGTGAAGAAGCCGAAGGCAAGTGCTTCACTTGCAAGCATGGACATTGGAAGGCGGTGTCTCGGAAAGAACAAAGGTATATCTTCTTGTTTAGTTGTTGAAACATGTTTAGCGGTGTTATCTACGATTACGGTGTGTAGATCTGAGAGCCAGCGATCATGTCTGCAATACTTTGCGGGGTTCGAGAAAACCCGACACTAGGTGAGGAGAGATTACCGTCTTCATGGGCAATGCTTCAAAGGTGGCGGCTATTTGCGAGGCGTTTATTTATCTTTTGATAGGAATAAAGTTTTGGTTTTGAGAAATTATCTTTATGTACCTACTTTTAGAAAGAATTTAATTTCAGTTTCTAAATTGTTTATGGATGGATATTCTGTTTCTTTTAATGACAAAGTGGTTATAAAAAGGAATAGGGAGATTATCTATTCTGGTACATTGGTTGGCAATTTATATACTCTTGAACCAAAAACTCCCACGATGCATATAGAAGTGAATAACTCATCTTCTAAATCTAATAAGAGAAAAGAACCTTCGCAAATGAACCAAACATATCTTTGGCATCTAAGGCTTGGTCATATTAACCTAAGTAGAATTCAAAGGTTGATAGCTGATGGACCTTTGGGTTCATTAGTGGTGGAGGATCTCCCAACCTACGAATCTTGCTTGGAAGGTAAAATGACCAAGAGGCCTTTCAAGGCCAAGGGGTATAGAGCCGAAGATGTGTTAGAATTGGTTCATTCTGATCTGTGCGGTCCTATGACTATCCAGGCTTGAGGTGGGTTTGAATACTTCGTCTCTTTTATAGACGATTATTCAAGGTATGGATACATTTACTTGATGCGCCGCAAGTCTGAATGCTTTGACAGGTTCAAAGAATTCAAGGTTGATGTGGAGAACCGTCAAGGTAAAAGTATCAAGACATTACGATCTGATCGTGGTGGCGAGTACCTCTTGGGAGAGTTTAGGAGTTACTTATCAGAGGCTGTGATTCAATCCTAATTGTCCACACTGGGCACACCCCAGCAGAATGGTGTGGCGGAGCGAAGGAACAGGACTCTTATGGAGATGGTCAGATCTATGATGAGTTATTCTGAGTTACCGGATTCGTTCTGGGGGTTTGCTCTGGAAACAGCAACACACATTCTGAACTTGGTTCCATCTAAGTCAGTACCCTCTACTCCCACAGAGTTGTGGACTGGGTGAAAGCCTAGTCTAAGACATATTCAGATTTGGGGTAGTCCAGCACATGTGCTGAAGGGAGATGCTGGTAAGTTAGAATCTCGTACAGAAGTACGCTTGTTTGTTGGCTACCCCAAGAGAACGAAGGGTGGTTTATTCTATAGTCCTAGAGATCAGAGGGTGATCGTGAGTACGAATGCCAGATTTCTAGAGGAGGACTATGTGATGAACCACAAGCCCACGAGTAGGATTGTTCTTGAGGAGTTAACAGGGGAAGTCCCGACTTCAGTACCACCGGTACAAGAGGAGATGCCACAAGTCACTGCACCGCGTGTCACAGAGTATACACAAGAGGCACCTCATCGTAGTGGGAGGGTTGTTAGACAACCCGAGAGATTCATGTTTTTGGGAGAGTCTTCGGACTTAGTCCCTGGTGAACATGAACCGGATCCCTGGACATATGACGAGACACTCCAAGATAGAGATGCGGTATCTTGGCAAAGAGCGATGAATTCATAGATAGAATCTATGGATTCTAATCAGGTATGGGAGCTAGTAGAACCACCCGATGGTGTAAAAACCATTGGATGCAAGTGGATCTACAAGAAAAAGATAGGAGTAGATGGGAAGGTTGAAACCTTCAAAGCTAGGCTTGTTGCGAAAGGGTATACTCAGAAAGAGGGTATCGATTATGAGGAGACCTTTTCGCCGGTAGCCATGCTTAAGTCTATCCGGATTCTCTTATCTATAGCTGCTCATATGGATTATGAGATTTGGCAGATGGATGTCAAGACAGCTTTCCTTAACGGAAGTCTTGAGAAGAACATCTATATGCGGCAGCCAGAGGGATTCATTGCTAAAGGCAAAGAGCATCTTGTATGTAAGCTTAATCGGTCCATTTATGGATTGAAGTAAGCTTCTAGATCTTGGAACATTCGCTTTGATGAGGTAATCCAGTCATATGGATTTATTCAAAGTCTCGATGAGCCTTGTGTATACAAAAGATGTGACGGAAACGTAGTGGTGTTTCATGTACTATACGTTGATGACATTTTGTTTGTTGGCAACAATATCAAAGTATTATCAGACGTAAGGGTATGGTTGTCCAAACAGTATGACATGAAGGACTTGGGAGAAGTGGTACACATCCTTGGGATCAAAGTTATAAGGGATCGCAAGAAAAGGATGTTGTGCTTATCTCAAGCTTCATACATTGACACTATCCTTGCTCGTTTTAGCATGCAGAACTCCAAGAAAGGTTTTCTACCTTTTAGGCATGGAGTTCCTTTATCTAAAGAGATGTGTCCCAAAACATCAAAGGAGATAGAGGACATGCAGGCGGTTTCTTATGCTTCGGCAGTAGGAAGCCTCATGTATGCTATGCTGTGTACGAGACCGGATATCTGCTTTATCGTGGGCACGGTTAGCATATATCAGAGTAATCCTGGACAGGGACATTGGACTGCGGTAAAACATATATTGAAGTACCTGAGAAGGACTAGAGATTATATGATGGTTTACCGGGCAGATCAATTAGTCCCTGTGGGTTACACGGATTCGGATTTCCATTCAGATAGGGACAAGAGTAAGTCTACCTCGGGGTTTGTGTTTACTTTTGGAGGTGGAGCCATAGTATGGAGGAGTGTCAAGCAGAAATGCGTGGCGGACTCTACCATAGAAGCTGAGTATGTGGAAGCCTCTGAGGCAGCCAAAGAAGCTGTATGGCTCAGGAACTTCTTGATGGACTTGGATGTGATTCCTGGTTTGCCCAGAACTATCACAATTTATTGTGATAACAGTGGTGCAGTTGCAAACTCGAAGGAACCACGAGCCCATAAGGCGAGTAAACACATAGAGCGCAAGTACCACCTTATACGAGAGATCATAAAGCGA
Organism: Wurfbainia villosa; assembly: GCA_025175895.1. Taxonomy (NCBI): domain Eukaryota; kingdom Viridiplantae; phylum Streptophyta; class Magnoliopsida; order Zingiberales; family Zingiberaceae; genus Wurfbainia; species Wurfbainia villosa. The sequence continues at coordinate 41,453,675 of CM045989.1, forward strand.
GGAGAAGTTGCTGTCGCCAAGATTGCATCAGAGGATAACCTGGCAGATCCATTCACTAAGGCCCTTCCAGCGAAAGCGTTTGATAGGCATGTGGAGGACATGGGGATCAGATGTATGGCAGAGTGATGACGGCATTGTCTTTTAGTATAAGTGGGAGATTGTTGGAATGTATACTGAAAGCCTAGCTCTTTTTATATGAACATTTTATTTTGAAATAAGAATCACATGATCATTGTTTGCACTTTATATATTTATTATATGTGTGCATATTGTCTAATATTTTACATTGTAGATAACATGGTACTTGGTGTGGCACAGAAGATCATGTTATCAGTATCTTGTAGAATATAAGTAGAGGCTCACAACCAAGATGGTTTTGGACAAACCATTGACATGGTTGTAGTGTAGCTTGGTATTGTTTTGTCTTGAACATAGAGTTACACTAGTACACTTAGGTGTATTGAGCAGGGCCGACATAGAGGTGATTCAATTAATTGCTGACTTCATAATTGAATCGGACCTCGAATATTATGTTCTACATGCTCTTAATCCCGATATAATAACAGACACATGTACTTAGTATTTATTTCTTTGATTTACCAGAGGGTGAGATTTAGATGGATTAAATCAATATGCCCGGTAAGTTGGGAAATAATATTATTTACATGGTGTGTCGTTGATTATAGGAGGAAACCGTGTTCTATATATTAGGTTGATGATGTCCCCTTGAGGAGCTCATAAGGTTCATCATGTAAACGCAGCTGGTTGACTTAGTCAACATGATGATAAGTTTGAGTGGTACTACTCGAGGAGTTAGATGTTAATTAATTGATGGTCAGTAAATCGATTAATTGACGGACATTCGATATCTTAAACACGGGGAGATGAATGTACAAATAATATATGGAGCCCATATTGATTTATGGGGATTGGTGAGGTAGTTCATTGATGATCCTCTAGTGGAATGGAACATCATTGATGGATCAAGTTTGTGTGGTTCCGATCCATCGGGTGGCCAAGATCCAACTCCTCCTTATGGTCCCTATCGTAGCCTAATATAATCCTCATGAAACCTAGATCCAAGGATATAAAACAAAACCTAGAACCGATGGTTAGGATGAATCCCTAGATCCGATGGTTGGGTTGAAACCCTAGAACCAACGGTTGGGATTAAATCCCTAGATCCGATGGTTAGGATGAAATCCTAGAATTGACGGTTGGGATGAAACCCTAGATCCGACAGGTTGGATGAAATCCTAGATTTGACGGTTGGGATGATACCCTAGATCCGACGGTTTGGATAAAACCCTAGATCCGACGGTGGAGATTAAATCCCTAGATCCGACGGTGGAGATTAAAGGAGGCTTAAGCCCTATTCTATAAATAGAGGCTTAGGCTTGGGCGGCAATAAGATTTTGGAAATTAGGGTTTGGCTCTTCTCAAAGTGGGCGGCAAACACAAACCCTAGAGGCGGCTAGGGTTTTTGGGCGGCTAGATGTTGGGCAGCAAGTTTGTTCTCCCTAGGGTTTTGGTCGGCGCCCATCTTCCTCTTCTCATCCTTGGCCGGTTCTCTTCTTCCTCCTCCCTTGCTCCTTGGTGGCCGGCGGCTCTCCAACACTTGGTGGCCAGCGCTTCTCCTAACACTAGGTGGCCGGCGACAACATTGCATTGGTGGCCGGCGCTTCATCCAATTGTTCCTTGGCCGTTGGTTGCATCAAACTCCCTAGCTTGGTGGCCGGTTCTAGAAAGGAAAGGTATTGTTGGTTCTTATCTTTGTTCGCAGCGGACAAGGAAGGGAAGAACGCGATCTAGAAGGCTTCTACTCATGGAGGATCTTCGTCCACACGTCGTCCACGAGGAGGTTAGGACATACGGTAGAAGATCGTAAGGTATAAAGTTTTACAACTTTATTTTCAGATCTGATCATGTTCTTTTATGTGTTGATTATATATGTGTGCGTATGTATATATTTTGTATAATCATGGACCCCGAAGACAAACACAAAAACCGGCGATCCGTCCGTCGTCTCTTCCGCGGCTAACCAACTAGAAGAGTTGTGTTGCTTGAACAACTAGTTTGTTCGAGAGACCACTCAAGTTGTTAGCACGACGACGAATTGGTTGTGCTAAGGAAACTCATCCCATCCGGATTAATTCTTTCATTAATGAAAATTTTAATCCTGGGACATGGGAGCCAATGAGCCTCCGAAGCATCTTCCTACAGACAATCCCATGTCATATGTTTTGTCTAACATCAAAATATAGTTCGAGTCAAACTCGAGTCCGGTCAATCGTGACCTGGGCAGATTGCACCAATAATCTCTGTCTTTTTGATGTTTGATAAAACCAAACTCAAGTCTACCAATTATCCTCAATTGGCAATTCTCACATCCCAATGAGAATTCCATCTTACCCCAATTGGTAACTTCTCCCCCTTTTTGACATACATCAAAAACGTCCTCCCCAAGGTTTGAATGTCTCATATCCAAATGAGATCTTGCAATCTCTCCCTTGGAGGAAAACACATGCCTTCAATCTTTCTAGTGATAAGTCCCATATTACTTAAGAGAGGCAATCCCTCAATTTTCCTCCCATTAAAAAAAATACACATCCATCTTCCCATGATGGATACCTCCCCCTAAAGGCTTGCTCCCCCTTGACCATTGCACCAACAATGTCCTTGGAGAGTCCCTAAGCCAATAGGAACATTTAAACAATCAAAATTAAGGCACAAGTTCAACATTGAACTTCCATACACCTTAAAATTGATAGACACCCTAAACACTTCTCCTAATCCATATCCAATGGATTTCCACCCTTTCTAATGCTTTCCAAAGCATGTCCTAGGGTTAGGAGTGGTTAGGGAACCCAAACATAGCTGAATATGGGCCTAACAAACCTTGTTTACTCGAAATCAGCCTGGCAGTCGACTATGATAGAAATCAATCGACTGCCATTAAGCGGCAATCGACTGGTAACTAAAAAATCCAAATTTCAATTATCAGAAATGGTTTTCAAAAATTCATAAGTTATTATACATACGGTGAAAAATCATGAAAATTCATATGCATAATACTTATAACAATCAATATGGGTGAAAAATATTTGAAAATTATTTTCCTCAAAAAATAGTGAGATTGACACAAAGTTCAAAAGATGAGAAAAACTTCAATATTTGTGCCATCTTTGTAACACCTCATTCAATGGTGATTGCTATCAAAAGATAGACTTCACCAAGGTTTTTCAAAATATTTTTAAAATGTTTTTAAAACTTTTAGATTCATTTTCATAAACATCTCACTTGTATTTAAATGTGTGAAACACATACAAGTCAAGTATTCTAGTGGGATGTGGGCTTTGTTCATTTAGGGTCTCATGCATTTTTCTAGGCAATACTATTTGACTCCCTTATGTATGGGACTTCAAATCATGCCATAGTCCTTAAATCCATTTTATTTATGCATGAATGATGATTATGGTATAATGATAATAAAAATTAGAGCACGTTCCAATAATCATGATGTCATGGCATGTGGATGAAATCTAACCATACATGACACAAAAACATAACCCTAAATATGATCATGACATTTTACATGATAAAATTAAATATGATGTCATGTCAAGGCATATGGCAAGTAAAAGATAAAGGTATAAATACCTAGATTTTAGTATTAATTTCCATTTGATATAATTAAATCCATTTTGCCATAATACAACCCATTTTCCTAGTGTGCCAAAAATCCAAAATGGTACACCATGACCTCTAAACCTAAAGTGCCAATTTTAATCAATTTTCAACTTCTCAAAACACATTGGCGCATCCTAAAGTGTCAACTCTACCATGACTAGGTTAACTACCCATCCACTTAGGGTTGACACACCCTAACCGATCTAGCGTGAATCAATCACACTTCTAGGAACCCAATATCTATTGGAGCTCCTTGGATTAACTAGGTATTCATTAGGGATAACCTCCCTAGATACCTTCCTAATGACCCTTTTTGGCTTTGAAGCCTTAGTCAAATGGGTCTTTCCTAGGTCACTAGGGATAACCGTCTTGGTGGCTACCTTAGATTTTCTTGAATTCTGAGCTACTAGACATTTACCATGGTTAGTCTTAGGGATGACTTCCCTAGATTTAGTTTCATATGTAGGGTCGATGGTGGCTAGCTAGAGGGGGGGGGGTGGTGAATAGCCTTTATCGTAGATGATGGTAGTCGTTCGTTGATTGCTCATCTACAAGTAATGTTAGCACAAGTGGAATATAATAATACAAACAATTAAGACAAAGCAAAGTAAAGAGTAATTCGCTAACAAGAGAATATAACGTGGTTCACGGCCTTGCCGCTAATCCATGACCCGATTCGTCCAAGGTGAATCACTCCTTTGCCAAATCCACTAGATCTCTCCTTTGCACCAAGCTAGGTGGAGGTAACCTTTTACACAAGAATCACTCCTCTTACAATATGATGTAAATAAGCTTAAGTAAGAGGATAGAAAATGTATTGGGCACTTTGGAGGAGTTTGTTGGTGCAACAATGCCCCAAGCATTTATATATTTTGATGTTTGGATAATCATCTAAGTTAGGCAATGTTTTGTGATCTAATTTTAAACATGTTTAAGTGACAGGAAAATCAAAGTATGAAGACTTGGTAAAAGACAAGTCCAAGTGTGATCTTGGCAAAGAGAAGTCAAAGGAAAGGTCTTGGTCTTGGCAGCGTAAGTCCAAGCATGTAGTCTTGGCGGCGTAAAGTCCAAGTAGTCCTTGGAAAAGAAAGACCAAAGGAAAGTCTTGGCGGCATAAGTCCAAGCATGTAGTTTTGGCGGCATAAAGTCCAAGCAGTCCTTGGAAAAGAAAGACCAAACGAAAGTCTTGGCGGCATAAGTCCAAGCATGTAGTCTTGGCGGCGTAAAGTCCAAGCGTACTTTGGCAAAGAAGAAAACCAAAGCATGACAAAACCGAAGGAAGCTTTTGAAGGCAAGCGCATGGATGGAGTCGTGGACTCAAAGAAATCCTGGAGGCGCAAGACTGATGGAGAAGCTAAAAGGTTAAGTCTAGGATTAGGTTATGTTTTCAAGTATGAATTAGTCATACTTGGGGTGTGCCAGTCAACTGGAACATGGTGTCGGTCGAACTGGCCCTTAAAATGCAGCATTAGAGGTTGGAAGGACAGTAGCGATCGGTAGGGAGTTATCTAGTCGAGTGGTGAGAGTCGACTGCACCCGATCGCCGATATATAGCCGGGCAAATGATCGCCATTATTAGCGATCGCCACAAACAATGGTTCAGAGCCGATCGCTGGCCGGCTATTTAGCAAGACCGAATCGCCATCGCTGGCCAATCGATAGTCTTTCCGCTGGCGATGACGATCGCAAATCCCGCGAATCCATGTTCGAAGCCGTTAGAATCGGGCGCGCAATGATCGATGTAAGTCATCAGTCGACTGATAGACCTCCAACGGGAAAAAGAGGCTCTTTCCTATAAAAAGAGCCCAATGGGAGCAAGAAGGGGCTAATGCTAATATTCTGATCATTCTTCTAAGTTCCCACAAGTTTTTCAAGCTTTCTAAGTGTATTAATCTCCCTCCTCCTCTCAAATCTTCATTGTCATCTTTTGTAAGAAGAGGATGTCTTTGTAAAGAGAAAGCTTCTTAGTGGAATTGCTTGGGTTGATCCACCTTAAGGATCGCCGTGGAGTAGGAGCGTTATCTCCGAATCACGTAAAGGCCTTGTTAGCATTGTTTTTGTGTTTTTACATATATTATTTGTGCTTGCTTCCACTAATCATTTTTGTAGAAACCGAAAAGCGCTATTCACCCCCCCTCTAGCTTCCAAACGATCTCCAACAAGTAGTATCAGAGCCCGGATCGCATCGGAAGATCTAACCATCAACCGGAGCATGACATTTCAAGAGGGATATAGCATGGCAAGGCCTCCATTTTTCGACGGCAATGACTTCGGCTATTGGAAAGGTAGGATGGAATACTATCTCATGAATGACATAGAAAATTGGTTTAGTATTGTAGATGGATTCGAAAAGCCGATCGACTAATTCGGAGCACCACTACCGACAAAAGATTGGACAAGAGAGATGGCCATGAAAGCACAAGCAAATGCAAAAGCAACGACCACACTTCAATGTGGTCTATCCAAGGAGCAACTCTCTAAGGTCGGGCCCTTCAACTCCGCAAAAGAGCTTTGGGAGAAGCTCATCGAACTCAACGAAGGATCCAAAGAGACAAGAAGGGCCAAGAGGGATCTTTTGATTGGCCAACTCCAAAGCTTCACTATGAAGACAAATGAGACCGTGAGCCAAATGCACGGGCGTTTGAAGTAGTCAACGGACTACATGTTATAGGTGAAAAGGTCGACAACTGTGACCTTGTAAGGTATGTATTACAAGCTTTTCCTAGGACCACCTTATGGGCCTCAATGGTAGATGCCTATAAGGTCTCTAGGGATCTTTCATTAGTCAAGTTAGATGAACTTTTTTGTGAATTTCAATTACATGAACAAGCTAACACTTCATCCAAAGAGAAGGGTATAGCTCCTTTTTTGTAGGAAAGAAGGAGAAGGAGAAGGAGAAGAAGAAGGAAGTGTCCTCATCCGAATCCGAGGAAGACTCATCATGTAGTGAAGATGAGTTATCGACAAGCGAGGTGGCACATTACGTCAAGAAGTTTGGTGGGAAGTCAAGGAGACTCACCAAGAAGGATGTGAAGAGGATGTTCCAATCCTCAAGAGGTAAATCTTCAAATAATTCAAATTCTTCATCTAATGTAACTTGATATGGTTGCAATAAGAAATGGCACATCAAGCCAAATTGCCCAGAACTAAAGAAAAAAGAGGAGAAAGAAAAGAAGCATAAGGAGAAGAAGGAAAAGAAGGAAAAGAAGACGAAAGAAGCAATGGTGGCACAAACATGGGACACTCTAAGTATGGAGGAGTCTTCCGACGATGAGGAAGTATGCCATGCCACCCGGAACCTAGCTCTTATGGCATTAGAGGAAGAAGCCGCGAGCTCAAGCAAGGAGTTCTCTTCATCTTCAAGTGATGAATCATCATCAAGTGATGATGATGAGGTAAACAACTCACCTAAAATAGATTTACTTTATAAGACTATTGCACGTTTACAAAATGCTTTAAATAGATCAAAAATTAGGGTTAAGGATCTAAAATTAGAAATAAAATCACTCAAAAGTGTAGATTCATCATGTTGCAAACAATCTAGTGATATTGATGAATGTACTCTTAGGGATGAAAATGATGAGTTAAGAAAAGAAATAGGTAAATTAAGAGCATGCCTAGAAAAATTCACTAATGGTTCTAAATATCTAGATATGATTATTAAAAATCAAAGGGCAATTTACAATAAGGCCAGATTAGGATATAGACCTAAGGAGAAAGAGGTAGCATTTGCATCCCTTGTTAGTAGAAAAACAATGATTAAAAGCAAGGGGAGAAAGGCATGGGTACCAAAGAAATTTATAATTGATGCTAGTGGTCCTAAGATTTGGGTACCTAAGGATTGTGTTTTTCATGTGACATAGGTAGAAGAACCAAGCTTGTGGATAGTTGATAGTGGGTGCTCAAAGCATATGACCGGGGATGAGAGAAAATTCTCCACTATCAACCACACTAGCAAAGGAAAAGTGTCATTTGGTAATAGCGGTAAACTTAAAATTTTAGGAAAGGGCACCATTGAGGTATCTCCCAATCTTGCCATTCATAAAGTTCTATTAGTTAAAAATATGAAATTTAATTTACTTAGTGTAAGTCAATTATGTGATGCAAACTTTGATGTTAAATTTGATTCCTCAAAATGTTTTATAAGACACAAAACTATAAATGATTGCATGTTAGTAGGCTTTAGGAAATCAAATATATATTATGTTGATTTATCCTATGCTACTAATCCTTCCACTAAGTGTCTTATTGCAAAAGAGGAAGAAAGTTGGCTTTGGCATAGGAGGCTAGGACACATAAACATGAAGAATATAGCCAAAATAGCAAAATTGAAGCTAGTCAAAGGATTGCCTAGAGTCAAATTTCTCAAGGACAAGATGTGTGATGCTTGCCAAGAAGGGAAACAATCAAAAACATCACACAAAGATAAAAATTTACTTAGTACCGCTTTACCATTAGAATTACTACATATGGATTTATTTGATTGCCATAGTACCCCATGTTAGTAATATATGAGAGATGTCCTAAGGCAATCGCCTTATGTATGAACCATTTATATGATAAATGAAGATTCACTATTTGAGTATACATGTTTTATGTATTTGATTGGATCTTAAACTCATTTACTAAATGTCCACGATACGATTCACAGCATGAGAGAATTTGTGATTGGATCACAACTAGTGAGTATCTCTACATGTGTAATTGTGATGTATCAGAATTATCCCTAGTCGATGAATTGATGGATTTGGACACCATCAATTCTGTCGAGACTAGCACGAGGTATACTCCTTGGTGTATCCAAGCAGCTGATTCTCACTGGCTGGAGACATAGTGATTTCCGGAGTTAATCGTGGATGATAGTTATGGTAACTAGTTCATTGGAGTGACCAGCCGTAAGACTTCATATGGTTCTCTGCATATATAGATATGTCAATGAAGTTCTTACTGTGGCTTAAGTGCGATGTTCCTTTGACTTGCGGTATTCAAGTCATCTTGATCATAGAGACTTATGCTTTGGCATCTTAAGCAAGCATCTCTAAGGAGATGTGGACCCAGGATGATTGGGTATAAGTCGAAATGATCGAAGGTGTTTGAATAGCCTATAAAGGATTCACCACTCCTTGCGAGGAGATGTATACCCATGGCCTCTCGTCGGATTGTTACTAAAGTCTTTGGCCAAAGCATTACATGTTTAGAGTATGGTACTCTTCGATACATGTGGAGTAACTAGAATTCGTAGGACGAGGAAATGATACTTGGGCTAGGTATGACGTAGTCAGCCTAGTGGGGACTGACACAATAGACCATGTCCTGAACCAAGTGAGTATAAGATGAGTGAAGGGAATTGGGCACGAATCATTCGAGCTGCTGAAGGGTTTCAGAAATAGTTCTGGATCAACCGTTGATCTTTTCGGTTAATTGGGGATCATGATGTACTACTAGGTGCCACTCATGATCGTTCTATAATTAATGGTTAATTATAGACGGCCAACATAAACCGAGAACCTATTTTGTCACACGCTCAACGAGCGTAATCCAAAGGATTTAAAACGAGCTTGAGAATGAGATTCTCAGACCGAGATAAACTATGTTTGGTTAGACCAAACATGGAGCGAGCATGAAATCGTTTCAGGCACAATGGAAGCGTGGATGAGCAGTGTCTTATGAAGACATAATGGATGGACCAAAATGGTTTGGTTCTAATCCAATGGAGGAGAATAAACCAAAGGGTTTGGTTTATTTTAAATGAATGAACCAAAAGTTGGTTCGGTTCATTTTAACTTAAAATAAACCATCATGGTTTGGTTTATTTTAACTTATCTTAATGGAGCGGGTTAACGGGCCTAATGGTTATGATCCAATAATCATTAAGAGAATTAGTTCTCTATAAAAGAGGGCTTAAGGGATAATTAAGCCCTAATCGACAACCCTAAGTTGCCGCCCACCTCTCCTTGGAGAAATTCGGAGCTAACTCTCCTCCTCCTTGCCGCCGCCCACCTTGAGGCTCCAACCGGCGTCCAGAAGGCTGCTTCCTTCCCCCTCGCCGATGTCGAGCTGTTGCCGGTTAGTGCTCCGGTGATCTCCTTCAAGTTTGGCATCAAGGTGAGCTCTATCTCCCTTGGTTGGCAGGCGCTTATCACCTCCACCAAAGCTGTCCAGTTTTCTGAACAGCTTGTTCTCCTCTTGTCGGAGCGTCATTTGGACGACGGTTAGAGCTCCGACAGCGGCTAACTTACCGGGGATTCGATTTCCGATAATCCTCTGAGGTGGAGGATGAAGGATTCGTCAATTGGTTGACGAATACCTCTCCGGAGAAGCGAGTTTTGAGAACTCGTATTAGGATCCGAATTTGGATTCGGATCGTGATCATCTCTCGATCACGTCGTCTTCAACACGAGGCTAGTAACCCGTACGATGATGAAGCTCGTGGCTTAGCGAAGTCATCCCGAGGAACTCGGCGTGGATACGGATAGAGACGATTCTAGCGAGAATCGTTCCGGTTGATGCCGTTCCCGCTACACGTCATACGAAAGGTATAACGTAGATAAATTTCCTTTTATTGCAAATTTAAATTTACGATTATGTCTACACTTATTGTAATATGCATGTGTGTGTTGTGTGTGTTGTAATAAATGTAGATTTATTATTTTTATTGCTTCCGCTGTGTTCATGTTTACGAAACGTGATCGAACACACACGTCGCGGTGCCAGAAACCCAACAGTGGTATCAGAGCCCAGGTTGTGTTTCGACATAATCGTAAAATGGTTTTGCGATAGTCATAAGGTTATTTCTGGAAATTTTCTAATTTTGGAAATTTAGAAGTATTTATGGAAATTTTTCAATTTTGGAAAGTCTAGATGTATTTATGGAAATCTTCCACTTTTGGAAAGTTGGAAGTATTTATGGAAATTGATATTTTCCATAAATAAAATATTTGATTAGATTCTGGAAATTTGTTTCCTAATTTAATCATGATTTGATTTGGAGAATCAAACCTTAAAATATTTTATTTCCATAAGTAGTTTTAATGATTTAGGAAATTGGTTTCCTAAATAGATTTTCCTTAATCAAATAATTCCATGAATAAAATATGTGATTAGATTTGGAAATTTGTTTCCTAATTTAATTATGATTTGATTTTGAGAATCAAATCTTAAACATATTTTATTTTCATAAATAGTTATGACATATAAGGAAATATATACATGACATAATTGTATACCATGTAATTGCATTAGATGCATAACATTATGCCATTCGTGTCGTGACATGTAGATGTATGCCATGTATGCCATGCTATGTAGATAATAGTTATTTTCATGCAAAGAGGATGAGACATAAAACCCTAACTCAATATTAAAGCCTACACCTTCCATTAATATGGTTAGAACCAGAGTTCTGTTTCTTGTTTGGGTTGTTGGACTCACTCCAAGCCCGGCTCGAACCTGAATATGTTCAAATCATTGGAATAGTTTAACTCTAATATGGTAAGAGTCAGAGGTCAATCGTTAGTTTGGGTTGTTGGACTCACTCCAAGCCTGGCTAATTGGTTGAATGCGCTCTAACCATATTAAAACTATTTCGCGATTAATGGGTCGGCTCTAACTTGGAGCATCGATTTGTTGGACTCACTCCAAGGTCGATATGAAGAGAGGTGAAGTTGGGTGCTATGCATATGATGCATACTTGTTAATGTGTTAACAACCCAATGTATGTGTAAACATTCAATTAGTTGATAGCACATTGTGATAGTTACATATATTGGTATACTTGATACCCACCATCATAGCTAAGAATGACTTGTTGAACTCACTCCAAGGTTGTTCTTATCTATATTGGATATCAGCCCATTCGGAGATTGACCTACGATCTCCCGAATTTATTTCAAGGGTTTTTGAATTCGAAAAATGAATGGGATTTATAAATGTATATTGATGCATTTTAAAAATCATCTTTCTCATATATGCTCGTTTTGTATTTCTAAAATTGATCATGTTGTCTTTTAATTTGCGTTCCATTTTGGATTCGAATAAATTGACTGGGCCGAACTTCTTGGACTGGCTTAGAAACTTGAGAATTGTTCTCAAGGTGAAAAGCTTGCGTAAGTCCTCGAAGCGCCTCTTCCTGCCCATCCTAGTGACGATGCAACTCCAGACCAATTGTTGGTCTTTCAGAAACATGTGACTGATTCTGAACTGACAAGTTGCATCATGCTAGCCGCGATGGAACCCAAGCTACGAAAGCAGCATGAGCATATTGATGCTCATATCGTAGTCCTTCATCTTTATGAGTTGTTTGATAAGCAAATGAGATTCGAAAGGTTCGAAGTCTCTAAGCTCCTCTTCACTTCTGAGATGCAAGAAGGTTCATGCGTAGTCTTGCTCAACATCTTTGAAGGCATGGAGCCTTAAGAAGCATGAGCGAGGGCGGTTGTTAGTTGATTCCTCGAAGAAAGGTTCTAAGAGAAGTCAAAGGAACACAGAAGGGAAGAAGAAAAGGCTAAAAGCGAACCCTCGAAGGGCACTTGCCATCATTATGGCAAGTAGGGCCATTTCTTGAAGAAAGTGCAAGATTTATCTTGAGTCAGTGAAGAAGGATAAGGCATCGGATGCCCCATCTTCTTGAAATCTTCTTTATTGATTGTCATTCTATTTCCTCGGACACTTGGGTATTTGATCTAGGTGTGGCTCACATATATGTAATGACATACATGGGCTAGGAATAGAAGACTTGTCGAGGAAGAGTCAAATTTACGAGTTGGGAATGGAGCAAAGGTTGCCACGACGCCATCGAACTTATTTGTTGGAAGCTCCTCAGTGGACTAGTCTTAGAATCGACAATTGCTATTATGTTCCTTCTCTAATAAAGAACATTGTTTCTATTTCTGTTTAAATAGAAATGGTTTCCATTTGACGCTTAGTAACAATTATTGTTATATAACTTTGAATGGCGTAGTTTATGGAACCGAACTTTGAGGAATGGCATTTATACGCTGGACGATCCAAAGGACATTTTCAATATCGGCGAGCAACACGCGTGCTCGAAGGATAATCAAATAGACTCCTATATGTGGCATTGTCGTTTGGCCATATAAGCAAGAAACGCATGTCCGAATTACACCGATGTGGAATTCGAATCGCTTGAATTGGATTCATACGATACATGTAATCATGCTTAAAAGGCAAGATGACTAAGTTACCTTTACCGAAAAGGTGAACGAGTGGGAGAGTTACTAGGTCTAATACATACCGATGTATGTGGACCTATGTCAACTCAAGCATTAGGAGGCTATAGCTACTTCATTACCTTCACCGATGATCACTACGGTTTGGGTATGTGTTCTGATGAAACACAAGTCCAAGCCTTTGAAAGGTTCAAAGAATTCAGAAATGAAGTAGAGAAACAACATGACAAGAGTATTAAAATACTCGATCAGATCGAGGTGGTGAATACTTAAGTCAAGAGTTTCTTGATTATCTAAGAGACAATGGCATATTGTCTCAATGGACTCCGCCATATACACCACAGCATAATGGTGTATCTGAGAGGCGAATCGACCTTGTTGGACATGGTCAGGTCAATGATGAATCATGTGACTCTTCCCAAGTCCTTTTGGGGTTATGCACTTCAGACAGCTGTTTACTTGTTAAACAGAATGCCTACCAAGGTAGTCTCAACTACTCCATATGAGATATGGAATAATAAGAAACCTCATGTATCTTACTTGAAGATATGGGGTTGTCCTGCTTATGTGAAGCGGACAGTATCAGACAAATTGGATGCTAAGTCTGATAAATGTCTATTTATTGGATACCCTAAGGAAATAAGGGGTTACCAATTCTATCATCCTGTGGAACAAAAGGTGTTTGTTTCAAGGCATGCTGTGTTTCTATAGAAAGAGTTTCTCTTACAAGAAAAAAGTGGGAGTGTCATCGAGCTTGAGGAGGCTCGAGAGACTCAAATAGACATTGATGAGATACCTGGTGAAGCACAACAGCTGATAACTCATAATGATGAGCAATCGGCTGGACCTATTGTAACACCACATCTTCGTAGATCTGGTAGAACACGCAATATTCCTGAGAGATATGGATTTCTCGTAAGCGAATCGAACGACATGTTACTCATTGATGATGAGGAGCCTACCAGTTATGAAGAAGTGCTGACAAGTTCAGAAAGGGATAAGTGGCTTGGTGCCATGAAGTCGGAAATGGATTCCATGTATGAAAACCAAGTTTGGAACTTGGTTGACCCACCTGAAGGCATAAAGCCTATAGGGTGCAAGTGGGTTTTCAAGAAGAAAACCGACATGGATGGTAATGTGATTACCTATAAGGCTAGATTGGTGGCGAAAGGATATCGTCAAAAGCAAGGTGTTGATTATGACGAAACCTATTCGCCTGTAGCTATGCTTAAATCCATTCGGATGCTCCTGGCCATAGCAGCTCATTATGATTATGAGATATGGCAGATGGATGTGAAAACAACTTTCCTTAATGGAAACCTGCTCGAGGACGTGTATATGATACAGCCTGAGGGTTTCACATCGGTTGATAAAACCAAGGTATGCAAATTGCGACGGTCCATTTATGGATTGAAGCAAACATCCAGGAGCTGGAATATCCGTTTTGATGAGACCATCAAAAAGTTTGATTTCTCACAAAATCCAGACGAACCTTGTGTGTACAAGAAGGTTAGTGGGAGTGCAGTCGTGTTCCTAGTATTGTATGTCGATGACATACTACTTATAGGAAACGATGTTTCAATCTTACAGTCAGTGAAGGTTTGGTTATCCAAGACATTCTCCATGAAAGACCTGGTAGAAGAAACCTACATTCTTGGGATTAAGATCTATAGAGATAGATCGAAACAGTTGCTTGGTCTTTCGCAGTCTACATATATAGACCAAGTGGTAAAGGGGTTTAGCATGTCGGAATCCAAGAAAGGTTTCCTACCCATCAGGCATTGGATACACCTTTCAAAGTCTATGTGTCCGTGCAGAGAAGACGAGAGGATTTGCATGAGTAAGTTTCCCTATGCATCCGCAATAAGATCTATCATGTATGCTATGTTATGTACGAGGCCCGATGTATCGTATGCTCTGAGTGTCACGAGCAGATACCAGTCTGATCCAGGAATGGATCATTGGGTGACTATTAAGACGATCCTTAAGTACTTAAGAAGAACTAAGGATACGTTCCTAATATATGGAGAAGGGTACATGGTGATACGTGGGTATACGGATGCCAGCTCCAGACAGACAAGGATGATTCCATGTCTCAGTCTGGGTATGTATTCACCTGGAATGGAGGCGCAATAAGTTGGAAAGGTTCCAAGCTTGACACTATAGCGGATTCTGCCACTAAGGCAGAATACATTGCAGCTTTGGAAGCAGCAAAGGAAGCTGTTTGGATCAAGAAGTTCATCTATGAACTTGATGTGGTCTCATCAATGATCCAAACATGTGCTTCGCCGCTGTCATCTTATCAGAGAGATCATCAGTAGGAACGAAATACAAATCGAGAAAATTCCCACTGAAAGGAACTTAGCGCATCCCTTGACTAAGGAATTACCTCAAAATAAGTTTAAGGGTCATGTCAAACTAGATGACCAAGGGAATATCACTAGAAATAAAGCACGATTAGTTGCAAGGGGTTTTAATCAAGTTGAAGGACTTGATTATGATGAAACATATGCCCCGGTTGCTAGGTTAGAGTCCATTAGAATACTTTTAGCATATGCCTCCTATATGGGTTTCAAACTCCATCAAATGGATGTCAAATCGGCATTCCTAAATGGGTTTATTAAGGAAGAGGTGTATGTAGAACAACCTCCCGGGTTTGAAAATATGGACTACCCAAACCATGTATACAAGCTTAGGAAAGCCTTATATGGTTTGAAACAAGCTCCCCGAGCTTGGTATAAAAGATTGTCATCTTTCCTAATCTCTAAGGATTTCAAAAGGGGTAGTATAGATCAAACTCTCTTTATAAAGTCAACATCTAAGGACATCTTTGTAGCCCAAGTGTATATTGATGACATTATCTTTGGGTCAACAAATGATGAACTTTTTCAAGACTTCATTCAAAATATGGAAAAAGAGTTTGAGATGAGTCTAGTTGGAGAATTAAATTTCTTTCTAGGATTGCAAGTTAAACAAACAAGTGAAGGAATTTACATTTATCAAAACAAATATGCTAAGGAAATGATTAAGAAATTTGGTTTGGAAAATGATAAGGTAGTGTCAACTCCAATGGCAACAAATACTAAAATAGATAGGGATAGTGAAGGAAAACAAATAGATCTTACCCTTTATAGGAGCATGATTGGTAGCCTCTTGTATTTAACCGCTAGTAGACCCGACATATTATTTGCGGTTGGTATGTGTGCTAGGTATCAATCATGTGCTAAGGAATCTCATTTAGTTGCCGTTAAAAGAATTTTAAGATATGTTAAAGGCACACTAAATGTAGGTCTATGGTACCCTAGGACTAGGTCCTTTGATTTGGTTGGGTACACCGATTCCGATTATACCGGTTGCAAATTGGATCGGAAGAGTACTAGTGGTGGATGTCAATTCCTTAGGTCCTCCCTAGTGAGTTGGAGTAGTAGGAAGCAACCTTGTGTTGCTTTATCCACCATCGAGGCCGAATATGTGGCTATGGGTGGTTGTGTAGCTCAATTATTATGGATGAAACATAACTTAGAAGATTATGAGCTATCTTACTCCAACATGAAAGTATTTTGTGATAATGTGAGCACCATTAACTTGACCAAGAATCCGGTGCATCACTCTAGGACCAAGCACATTGAAGTGAAACATCACTTCATTAGAGACCATGTGGCTAAGGGGGACATTGAGCTTAATTACATTGAATCTAATTCCAACTTAGCCGACATCTTTACCAAGCCTCTCCCCGAAATAGAATTTTCATCACTTAGGAGAAAACTTGGAATGTGCTTTGTAGAATAGAAATGTAGGTTTGCATGATCCTATAGAAATACTAGGATTTATACCTTTAACCATCTCACAAAATACTTAGGAAACCATGATTTTTGTATTGAGCCACCTAGACAACATGTGAGATGTTAGGAAGATGCACTTGGATCATCATGCTTGTTATGATGCATTACTATGAACCAAAGTGTCATCTAGAGACATTAATCCTTCATTGGACCAATCATTGGGAAGGCCTATGTACAATTAATGTGCATATAGCTCCAAGAATATGATTGGAAATGTCAAATAAAATAAAATTTAAACTATGTCTATCAAATCTTGAGAAACAATTTCCTATTGATAAGCCAAAGTGATACAAAGTTTTGCAAAAATATCATAACTTTTGCAAAATCTCAAGATTGTGTCAATATCAAAATCTAGAGGTGATATAATTTTAAAATAATTTTTCCTTGATAGGAAATGATCTAACAATATTACCCACAAAATTTCGTGATTTTTTGATCTTTATTGAATTAATTATGAATTTTTTAATGGCTATCGATCGATATCATTCGACCGATACGACGCTATCAAACCGGCTTACCCGATTCGTTATCGGATCGCCATTTATGGCAAATGACCGCCGCACATAATCGTCAGATGCGGCCCGGTCGATTCGATCGATGTTCATCGCGATCGCCATTTATGGCGATCGACGCCTCTGAAATCGCTCGTATGCGATCGGCGCTTCGATCGATCCCCATCGATTCGGGCGACTAACGGCGATCGGCGATGTTGCATTTTAGGGCTTTCCACCGGTTCGACTCGCCAAACCATCCCGATTTTCTCTCCTCTTCCTCTTCCGACGAACCTCCACTGCGCCGTTTAGCCGTTCTCCCTCGCTTTTCCGGCGACTTCACCGACCGGTGCTCCCATTTGGAGTGCTCTCCAACTCGAGGACCTCCTCTTGTCACTCCGTTCGCGCCCTATTTTCTAGTCACTCGGCTAGGGTTCCGTGGTCCGACACTGTTCTTTGTTCACCATGCCGCCTAGGTATATTCTCATTCGTGATCAATGTTTGTTTGTTCCTATGATTGTATTTCACTAACCCATGATTGTCTTGGTGTCTTTGTCCATGCATCATCCTTAACCTACATTGTGCATATTTTTTTGTTGTCTTTTCACACATTTAGACTTAAGCACTTTGCTACTAAGCGTACCCGGGCACCTCCGACCAACGAGGGCCCGTCAAACCCTCGACCCCCTATCGATCCTCGATTTCCAAATTCCGCACTTGAAAGTGCTTTCAATAAAAACAAATTCCAAATTATTCCACCTAGATCAATGGATCCCAATTTTCTTAAAGACTATTGTTTTGACATTGTTCAAATCATTCAACATTACAAACTTGAGTCTTTAGTCTTTTGTGAACATCATGTTAATATCACTCTTCTCTCTGAATTTTTTCAACAACCTGCGACCGGCTGGAAATGGGCTGAGATACCGGACTCGCGTTGCTCAGCGCAATCTGGATTTCAGTCCCCAGATCTGGACTGATTTTCTCAGTTGTCTCTCTTCTGAGAATGATTTCATCTTATATCCATCTTGGAGTGAACCTCTTCCACCTCCTTTTGAGGAGATTTCTTTGGATTTCCTTCACACTACTTTCTAGCATTCTCCTCGACCTTTGAACACCAATCTATTTCAATCACAAGAACTTTCTGCCTATGACAATGTCCTTTATAAGGTCATTGCTCATTGTCTTCTCCCTATAGTTACTCGTGGTTTGGCTTTGGTTCGCCCTCCACACTTACTTCTCATGCATATCTTTCGTTCATACTTAGACATCAATATTAGCCTCAATACCTTCCATTGCATCACTCATTTCATAAGGCCAAACAATGGGAAGGTTCATATTCCTTTTGGAAATGTCCTTACTCAATGGCTCAGCTCCGTAGGCATTGATGTCAATATAGGAGTCATTAAAGTCATGAATAGAAAATATGATCAGATGACTCGACGGATCTTCTCCTTGGCCCAAGGCCGACAGAGGATCTATTTTCGGGAACCAAAGACGACGGCTAGCGGTGGCGCCCGGCGCAGAGGATGCCAGCGCGGAAGGAGTTGAAGGTGTTCTTGAGGGTGATGAGGAGCATATGGGGGAGGCTGCTGCAGCGAGCGATCGTTATGCGGATCCATCCTTCGTTGCCCATTTCGATGCTTTTGCGGAGCGGGTAGACACACGTTTTGAGGAGCCACGCTTAGAGCATCAGGAGCTTCGCCGGGAGCATCAGGAGCTCCTCTCCCTCGTGAGAGGGGTGCATCTGCAGCAGCAGGACATCTTGGCGATTCTCCGCCCTGCTGCACCTGGACACCCACCTCACAATGGATCGTCATCTGCACCGATGGATGCTGAGGACGACGATCGTTAGCTCACTTGTTTTTTTTATTATTTTCTTTTTCGCCGTATGTACGACATAAACTCCTACTTGTGTCATAACTTTTGATTAATGAAATGAAATTGTGTTTTTGTTTTAATTCATTTCTATTAGTGTCTACAACTTGTTATTTGTCAAGTTTAGAAGTTGAGCATATAGTACGAAGTTATGAATATTGATACGATATAATTACACTTTTTGTGTCATAATTTTGATATTTTGAATATCGTATCAATCCATTAATCTGATGAGCATATTTTTCGTCTAATATTTTTCATATGTTAAATTAGTCGAATAAAATGTGTATGACGAGTTTCGTGATTTTTTGACACCCACGAAATTTTCTACGCATTTTCAAACCTTGACTGAAAAATTCGATTTTCAGATTTTTCTGATATCAGTGGACTGCCGTTATTGGCGATCGCCAAGGCCGTAGATTGGTGATGCCTATTCCAGTCGAACCGGTGACACTGTTTTGGAATAGAAAATGGTTTTTTCATCGGTTAAAAGGTTCAATTTTGGACATTATATGATTTCCACAGTATATACATGATAACTTGTATGGAAAGGCGGATTTTCTTGGTGCACTAGTTTAGGGGGAGCTACATCCCTAATTTCTATAATTGTTGGTGCAAGGCTAGGACATATTTGCTTATTCTATTGCTTATGCCTTGCTTCACATGTTATTTCCTCATCATGAAACATGTCTTGGATTTATGGAGAGCTTCATATCAATTTTATACCTTTGTTCAAGATATGTCAATTCTTTATGCACTTATTGGATAAACTCTTTTCTTTTTGTTGTATGTCAAAGGGGGAGAAGGGATATTTAAGTTAGAATTCATATTGAAATATGTTTATATGTATGTGTTAAAGACCTAACTTAAATGATTGCCAAACATCAAAAAGGGGGAGATTGTTGGTGCAACAATGCCCCAAGCATTTATATATTTTGATGTTTGGATAATCATCTAAGTTAGGCAATGTTTTGTGATCTAATTGAAAACATGTTTAAGTGACAGGAAAATCCAAGTATGAAGACTTGGTAAAAGACAAGTCCAAGTGTGATCTTGGCAAAGAGAAGTCAAAGGAAAGGTCTTGGTCTTGGCAGCGTAAGTCCAAGCATGTAGTCTTGGCGGCGTAAAGTCCAAGCAGTCCTTGGAAAAGAAAGACCAAAGGAAAGTCTTGGCGGCATAAGTCCAAGCATGTAGTCTTGGCGGCGTAAAGTCCAAGCAGTCCTTGGAAAAGAAAGACCAAAGGAAAGTCTTGGCGGCATAAGTCCAAGCATGTAGTCTTGGCAGCGTAAAGTCCAAGCGTACTTTGGCAAAGAAGAAAACCAAAGCATGACGAAACCGAAGGAAGCTTTTGAAGGCAAGCGCATGGATGGAGTCGTGGACTCAAAGAAATCCTGGAGGCGCAAGGCTGATGGAGAAGCTAGAAGTTTAAGTCTAGGCTTAGGTTATGTTTTCAAGTATGAATTAGTCATACTTAGGTGTGCAATGATCGAACATGGTGTCGGCCGAATCGCCCTTAAAATGCGATTAGAGGTGAGAAGACTAGCAATCGACTAGGGGTTATCCTAATCGAATGGTGAGAGTCGACTCGACATCGATCGCCGATACAAGCGGCAATGCCATTATTGGCCGATCGCACAGCGAAATCGGCCCGTAGCCGATCGGCTACGATTTAGTAGTATCACCGAATCGCCATCGCTTGGGCCGATCGATAGTCTTCCGTTAAGCGATGACGCATCGCAAATCCCACGAATCCGGCTATTCAGAAGCCGTTAGAATCGGCGACAGTCGACTAATGTAAGTCATCAGTCGACTGATAGACCTCCAACGGGAAAAAGAGGCTCTTTCCTATAAAAAGAGCCCAATGGGAGCAAGAAGGGGCTAATGCTTATATTCTGATCATTCTTCTAAGCTCCCACAAGTTTTCCAAGCTTTCTAAGTGTATTAATCTCCCTCCTCCTCTCAAATCTTCATTGTCATCTTTTGTAAGAAGAGGAGGTCTTTGTAAAGAGAAAGCTTCTTAGTGGAATTGCTTGGGTTGATCCACCTTAAGGATTGCCGTGGAGTAGGAGCGTCATCTCCGAACCACGTAAAGGCCTTGTTAGCATTGTTTTTGTGTTTTTACATATATTATTTGTGCTTGCTTTCGCTAATCATTTTTGTAGAAATTGAAAAGCGCTATTCACCCCCCCTCTAGCTTCCAAACGATCTCCAACAGAGTTTAGAGCATAAGCATTAGCCTCCCAAAGGCCCTCACCCCTTCTCTTTATAGAGGAAGAGGGTTTCTTCCTGTTAACATAGCATCAGTCGACTAATGCCCCGATCAGTCGACTGATCCTGTAGCCGTTGCTCAATAACGACTTCTTCCATGTTGGATTCCAACCAACGGCTATGACATCAGTCGATCGATGATGTCATCAGTCGACTGATGTCGACTTCAAGTCGAGTGCCCGCGAGCTCGACTAGCTTTTATGCCCGTGCATAGTGTGATCAGTCGACGGCTTCCCTTGATCCAGCAGCTAACACCAGTCGATTGTCGATCGACTTGGAGCAGTCGACTTCCATGACATTGCAGTCGACTGGTGCTGGGTAAAACTCAAACTTAACATCCGTTTGAGCTTCTAGCAGTCGAGTAAACCTCAACCCTTACGGTCGAGCTTCCGACACTCAGCCATTCGGCCAAGTTCACCTAATGAGCTACTTACAATTCACTCATTCTCTCATCTCACTCGAAGTCCCTCACCGAAGCTCTCTTCTTTCACGGCCACGTCCCTCGGCAGCATCAGGCGCACGACTCTACAATGCTCCTTCGCGTCTCTTTCCCTCGAAGTCTGCTTCCTTGGCTTCGCTTCAAGTCATCTCATCCAGCGGTCCCTCAGCAGCATCAAGCGCACGACTTTGCAATGCTCCTTCGCCGACTCAAGCACGAGGTTGTGAGCGGTGACACTTGCCTAAGCTCCATGTGTGAATTACTAAGTCCTGTAAAACTCCAACGCACATATCAAATCCAATCATCCTAACTTAAACCCTTTGTCACACACATCAAAACCATATCACGGGTTGATTGCACTAACAATCTCCCCCTTTTTGATGTGTGGCAATCTGTTTAAGTTAGGTAAACATTGATAAAAATATTAAAGTAAGAAAGCTTGTAAATAAACTTGATTATCAACTCTCCCCCTTAATACATGAAACTCCCCCTAAATACAATTCTTCCCCTTAATATAACTCACTTAAACCTACATATTTTTCCCCCATTGACACCATCAAAATGATTAAACTAAGTTATTTAAGCATGACATCAAGTCTAAGAAAAGGAGAAATACCAAAACATGCCTTAAAATCTGATAAAAGAAGATACTGGGCATGTTTTCAGTCGATCAGTAAACTGGTTCAGACTACAAGTCGACTGACACTCTGATTTCAGGATATTCTGATTTTTGGGCTGAATTTTAGAAATGCATAAAAAATTCTACAAAATTTGAAAAATCATGAAATTTAGGGAACACATTTCTTGTAAGTTCCTTTATCAATGAAAAATAGTTTTCCATGAAAAATCATTATATTAGGCAAAATCTAAAAGGTTGGAAAATATCTAAAGTTTTTATCATTTTTAAAGCCTAGTTTTGTCTTAAAGCTTTTCAAAACATGAAAATTCAGTTTATGAAACAAGAAATGTTTTTCAAAACATTTGAAATATCCAATCATGATATTGGGGCAATATGTCTATGAATTAAACATAAGCCTTCCCCATGATTGATCTATTATTACTCTTTTGATACTTTAAATGACCATCTAAATGTCATAGGCATTAGTGGACCATTTGTATCATCCTATCATCTCACTCATGCTATGTTTTCAATCAAGGTAGCCTATAGTGAGTGTGAGATGTTCCTAAAGGTATTTGTATATACTTAACCATTAATTTCATGCAAATTTACACAAGGTTAAGTATCATCCTAACATACCACATGATCATAAGGACATATATGCATTGATTTCACATTATGATCATGAAACTAAAGTATCTATCAATTTGTAACCATGAATTAGGTATAAAGTCATCATAATAAGTCAATTATCACCCATACTATGATTTAAACCTTATTGCCCATAATTATATATCAAATGTCAAGATCATAAATCATGATTGCAAATATATATAACAATTACATTAACTATCATGATTTAAGCATTATTATCAATTTATGAGCACATTATCATCACCCAACACTATGCTAAAAATTTATAGGTCATGAGTATCAATATACATAACACTAAGTGTTGAGCATGATTTAAACTATTTAAGGGTGCATTATCATCACCTAACACTATTTCAAAAACTTAGTCCCGCCATCCTAAGTCAACCAAAATATGATATTGGTAAATTTCATATGGTTGACTATCCTTGGGTTTTCCTAACCCTTAAGGATGGATTTTGGAACCCAATACAAGTTCTTTCCTATGGGGTTCACTAAATATTCCTTAGGGATCCATTTTCTAGCTATTGTTTTCTTTTTATCTTGACCCCTAGCAATTAAATATTTATAGGCCTTTTCATTTTTATTTTCCGTATATCCTAGGCCTTTCTTATTGAAGCTTGCCATTTGGCTCCCTATGATCATGTTAAGGATGTTGGAGCCTATGGTGAATTTTTCTAGGGCCTTGGTCAAATGATCTACCTTTTCCCTAAACATCCTATTTTCCTCAATGCATGCATCATTAACATCAAATGACATATAGTCATGTGAGCATGCATCATCATTATTAACATTTAAACATGCATGTTCTAATTTATTTTCTAAAGCCTTAATTTGATCTAGCATGTTTTATTCTTTTTCTTTGCCCTAAATAAATCCTTAGTAAGGCTAGAAATCATGAAAACTATTTTATTGGGTGAGAGATTCGTTACCATAGTTTCCATGTCCTCTTCTTCGGATGAGGAGGATGATGATGAGCCTCCCCCTTCACTAGAGCTCTCCTCACTTGTGCTTCTTTCATCTTGCTCGGAGGAGGTGTCTAGGTCATCAAATGTCATTAGTGTCAAATTTGTGACAAAGGCATTTTATTCCTCGGATGATGATGATGAGGAGGAAGAAGGGTCATCCCAAGTCCTTGATTTGAGTGCTTTAACCTTCCCTTTTTCTTTGCCCTTCTTCTCTTCTTCCTTCTTCTTTCTCCCCTTTTTCTTCTTTTCTTCTTTATTTCTCCTCTCTTCTTTGCTCTTATTCAAGAGTGGACAATTATCTCTTATGTGTCCCTCTTGTCGGCAATTGTAGCAAATTATTTTCCTCCTTGGCCTTTTCCCCTTATCATGAGATTTGTTAAATTTAAAACCTTTTAATGCACACCTTACCTTCCTTACCATATAAGCTTCTTCCGTGTTATCCATGGAGGAGGAGGAAGATGCTTCATCAGAGGAGGAAGGAGTCTCCATCTTCTTCTTCCCCTTGTTGGCTAATAGTGTCACTCCTATTGATGGTTGAATTCTTGGCTCTTCTACTACTCCATCAAGTCTTGTTTCATGGAGCTCCATGGTTGAGAAGAACTCCTCCAAGGTGCTCACTTCTAGGTTCTTTGACATGTAGAAGGAGTCCACCATTGAGCTCCATTTCGATAACCACAGAAAAGCATCAATTGCTTTCATGAGCATATCCCGGTTCGAAAGATTTTCTCCTACACTTGTTAGCCCAATTAAAATTTCTTTAAATCTAGAATGTAATGAGGTTACCTTTTCTCCCTTTCCAAGTTTAATATTTGATAGTTGGGAGCGGAGGAGGTCTCTCCTTGCAAGCTTGGCCTCCGAGGTACCTTCATGAAGCTCTACTAGCTTCTCCCACATCTCTTTAGCACTTGCACACTCTCCAATCCGATTGATTTCTTGTTGGGGGAGTACGTTGTACAAGTGATGCTTGGCCTTCAAATTTGCTAAGTACTCCTCTCTTTGTCTCTTTGTCCATCTTGTCTTCTCTATTTGCTCCCCATCTTCACCCCAAGGTATCTCGAAACTATTTTCCATTATTAATAGAATTTTGAAATCAGTTTCGAAAAATACCTCCATTCTCTTCTTCCACCAAGAGAATTCTCCTTCAAATTTCGGTGGGTGAATGTTGGAGCCGACCATCCTTGATTCTTCTTGTTGCGGCGGTTAGTCCTCGACAAGAGACTTGGCTCTGATACCACTTGTAGGGTCGATGGTGGCCAGCTAGAGGGGGGGGTGAATAGCCTTTATCATAGACGATGGTAGTCGTTCATTGATTGCTCGTCTACATGTAACGTTAGCGCAAGCGGAATATAGTAATACAAACAATTAAGACAAAGCAAAGTAAAGAGCAATTCACTAAGAAGAGAATATAACGTGGTTCACAGCTTTGTCACTAATCCACGACCCGATTCGTCCAAGGTGAATCACTCCTTTGCCAAATCCACTAGATCTCTCCTTTGCACCAAGCTAGATGGAGGTAACCTTTTACACAAGAATCACTCTTCTTACAATATGATGTAAATAAGCTTAAGTAAGAGGATGGAAAATGTATTGGGCACTTTGGAGGAGTTTAGAGCATAAGCATTAGCCTCCCAAAGGCCCTCACCCCTTCTCTTTATAGAGGAAGAGGGTTTCTTTCCGTTAACACAACATCACTCGACTGATGCCCCGATCAGTCGACTGATCCTGTAGCCGTTGCTCAATAACGGCTTCTTCCACGTTGGATTCCAACCAACGGCTCTGACATCAGTCGACTGATGATGTCATCAGTCGACTGATGTCGACTTCCAGTCAAGTGCCTGCGAGCTCGACTAGCTTCTGTGCCCGTGCACAGTGCGATCAGTCGACTACTTCCCTTAAGCAGTTGACTGATGTTGACTTGATCCAGCAGCTAACACCAATTGATTGCCGATTAACTTGGAGCAGTCGACTGCCATGACATGGTAGTTGACTGGTGTCGGGTAAAACTCAAACTTAACATCTGTTTGAGCTTCCGACGGTTGAGTAAACCTCAACCCTTGCAGTCGATCATCCGACACTCAGCCATTCGGCCATGTTCACCTAATGAGCTACTTACAATTCACTCATTCTCTCATCTAACTCGAAGCCCCTCGTCGAAGCTCTCTTCGTTCGCGGCCACGTCCCTTGGCAGCATCAGGCGCATGGCTCTGTAATGCTCCTTCGCATCTCTTGCCCTCGAAGTCTGCTTCCTTGGCTTCG
The DNA here is from genome assembly GCA_025175895.1 of Wurfbainia villosa. Taxonomy (NCBI): domain Eukaryota; kingdom Viridiplantae; phylum Streptophyta; class Magnoliopsida; order Zingiberales; family Zingiberaceae; genus Wurfbainia; species Wurfbainia villosa. The sequence continues at coordinate 41,479,965 of CM045989.1, forward strand.
CTTCAAATCATCTTGTCCGGCAGTCCCTCGGCAACATCAAGCTCACGACTCTGCAATGCTCCTTCGCCGACTCAAGCACAAGGTTGTGAGCGGTGACACTTGCCTAAGCTCCATGTGTAAATTACTATGTCCTGCAAGACTCCAACGCACATATCAAATCCAATCATCCTATCTTAAACCCTTTGCCACACACATCAAAACCATATCACTGGTTGATTGCACTAACACAATAATCAAATGGAACATTATGATAGGACTTAGGTTTGTGACCCAAACCTTTCTTTCCCTTTACCGGTTCTTGTCTCCTAGGTCTTAAATTTTGATCCTTTGACCCCATAATTGAGTTTGTCATAATTTTGAGGGTCTTTTCTAATTTTTCAAGCCTTGATCTCAAGGCTCGATTTTCTAATTCTAATTTTCCCAATTTTGTTTTTTCATTTATCTTTTGGGAATGACTCTTCCTAGGCATATGCCTAGACTTCTTGGGGTTAATATCCAAATTTTCTTCAATTCTCCTAATGGACTCCCTAGGTAGAATAGGTCTAGAGTTATGGTGTCTAGGTTTGTCCTTAGGTAAGTCAACATGCTTGGCACCTAGGCAAAACTATTTATTCCAACTAGCATGATTTTCATTAATAATAGCAAGTGAGTTAAAATAATTTCTAGCATGCTTCTTAATCCCAGAGCTAGAAGGTGCATTAAGATATACCTTAGGGTTTGCTATAGAAGCTCCCCCTACTTATGTAGCTCCTTATTACCCTTTCTTCCTCCCCCTAGGGCATTGGCTTTGATAATGTCCTCTTTGGTTGCATTTGAAGCACACAATGTGCTCTTTGCTCTTCTTAGCGAGGACTCTGACATCCTTTGACTTTTGGTTGACTTTTGGTGCCGGTATCTTCTTCTTAGCCAATTTTGGGAATTTTCTCTTGTAATGCCCGATTTCCCTACACTCAAAGCATATGATATGTTTTTTTATCTTTAATTACAATGCATGAGTTACCTAGGGAGGTGGAAGCCTCTTCATCTTCACTTCTCTCGGATGTAGATGCTTCATCTTGATCTTGCTCCGGAATGGATGATAGCCTCTCCTCCCCCACAATGCTAGAGGTGGAGGTTTCCACCAATTCTTCAACATCCTCGGATCCGGATGTTGATAGGTAAGCTACTTCGGCTTCCTTCTCTACTTGTGCCAGTTCAGAGTTTTCGTGGAATTTGACCACCTTATGCCACAACTCCTTTGCATCCCTATAATTACCTAATCTAGACCAAATATGGTTAGTAATCAAATCACTTAGCAAATTGATTACCTTGAGATTTGTTTTGAAATCCTTGATTTGGTCCTTGTTTCATCTCGTCTTTTCAATTTGCCTATTGCCTTCATCCCTAGGCATTTCGAAACCATTTTCTAGAATTAATATTATATCAAAATCGGTTTCGAGATATACCTCCATTTTTCTTTTCCACCATTGAAAATCCCCTTCGAATTTTCGTGGTTGGAGGTTCAAGCCGACCATCTTGTTGTGCTTGTGTTGGCAATTAGTCCACGACAAGATACTCGCTCTGATACCACTTGTTGGAAGATCGGTGGCCGGTTAGAGGGGGGTGAATAGCCCAATACACATAGATGACGAAAATCATTCGTTCGTCGCATGTCGCTTGTCTACAATTCTCATTAGCGCAGGGGAATATACAATAATGAAAACATAACAAGAATACAAGAGACAACACACGATATATGTGCTTCAGAACCTTAGAAATCCTACTCGATGGGGTGAGCTCAATGAGCTCGTGTTATGTACACGACACTAACAAGACTCCTCGACCACAAGTCGGAGGTGGAGAATCCTCGTACAAGCAATTACAATAAGTAATACAAAATGTACAAGAAAATAAAAAGAACACAAATGAAATATGTAAAGAACACTTTACAACAAATGGCTTTGAACTCTTGCTTGTTGCTTGCTTTGGTTTCATGGAGCTCCATGGTTGAGAAGAACTCCTCTAAGGTGCTCACTTCTAGGTTCTTTGACATGTAGAAGTCCACCATTGAGCTCCATTTCAATGACCGGGGAAAAGCATCGATTGCTTTCATAAGCCTATCCCGGTTCGAAAGTTTTTCTCCTACACTTGTTAGGCCAATCAAAATTTCTTTAAACCTAGAATGTAAAGACCCCAAAATGGACTTGAATGCAATAGCAATTCGCCTCCAAAATCTCCCCGAAAGTCTTGGCAAAATCGGCCACCTTGTGCTCCATTTATAACCTGCATCGAGCTGATTCTACACCCATCAGTCGACTAATCATGACCATCAGTTGACAGGTCCTGTAGTCGTTGTCTCACAATGACTCTATCTACGCAGGACAAGTTCCAACGAATCCATCATCAATCGACTGATCATGCCCATCAGTCGACTAATGATCCCATCAGTCGAGTGGTCGACGCGACCACTCCACTGGAAAATGTTCTGTGCTCAAATTCACATTGATCAGTCGATTGCCGAGGGATGGCAGTCGACTGATGGTGTCGGTAGTCGACTGCCATCCCTCGGCAGTCGACTGTTTATCTAGAACTCGATCAGTCGAACACCAGTCGAACTTATTCAACTTGGAGCAGTCGACTGTCAGCTATACCAGTTGACTGATATTGGGTAAAACCTCAATCACTAAGTTGTTTGAGCATCCGACTATCGGGTAAAGCCTCAAACACCATGTTTGAGCATCCGACACTCAGTCTTAGCCACATGGCCAAGTCCACCTCATCTCTCATGGAGTTCCCCACTGAAGCTCTCTTCCCTCAGACTACATCCCTCGGATGCACCAAGCGCATGGCTTCGTAATGTCATCCTTCGCGTCTCTTGCCCTCGAAGTCTGCTTCCCTTGGGCATCAATCCATTCGCTCCCCGTCCGATGGTCCCTCGGATGCACCAAGCACACGGCTTTGCAATGCCATCTTTCACCGACTCAAGTGCCTCGAGCCTAGTGAACTTGCCAAGTCCTCAAGACTTCCCATTGCCAAGGCTACACACTTGGTCTTACCAACACCAAGCCCCATGCTTGGATTTTCCCAACACCATGCCTCATGCCTGGACTTTTCACCACCAAGGCTACACACTTGGATTTATGTGGCCAACCCATGCTGGACTTCCCATGACTATCCCATGTCATAAGATTTGTCTAACATCAAAATATAGCTTGAGTCAAACTCGAGTCCGATCAATCGTGACCTGGGCCGATTGCACCAATAGATTTGGACCGATAGAAGGAAGAGTCGGATCGGCCGTAACGACGATCGTCAAATTGTTGGGACGTATACTGAAAAGTCTATCTTTTATATGAACATCTTTATTTTTGAAATAAGAATCACATGATCATTGTTTGCATATTTATGATTATGCATATTGTCTGATACATTACATTGTAGATAACATGGTGTGTGGTGTCACATAGAAGATCATGTTATCAGTTCCTTGTAGAGTATAAGTGGAGGCTCACAACAGAGATGGTTATGGACAAACCATTGGTATGATTATAGTGTAATTTGGTATTGGTTTGTCTTGAACATAGAATTACACTAGTACACTTTGTGTGTATTGAGCAAGACCGACTTAGAGGTGATTCAATTTATTGCTGACTACATAATTGAATAGGACCTCAGATATTATGGTGTACATGCTCTTAATCCTGATATAATAACGGGCACATGTACTTAGTATTTATTTCTTTGGTTTACTAATGGGAGAGATTTATAGATTAAATTGATAGGCTCGGTAAGTTGGGAAATGATATTATTTACATGGTGTGTCGTTGATTATAGGAGGAAACCGTGTCTTATGTATTAGGATGATGATGTCCGTTTGAGGAGCTCATAAGGATCATCATGTAAACCATGCAGGTGGACTTTGTCTGGCATGATGATAAGGTTGAGTGGTACTACTAATTGAGTTAGCTGTTGATTAATTAATCATTAGTAAATTAATTAATTGACGGACATTCGAGATCTTAAACACGGGGAAATATTTGTACAATAAATATATGGAGCTCATATTTATTTATGGGGGTTGGTGAGGTAGATCAATGACAATCCTTTAGTGGAATGGATTATCATTAATGGATCAGATTTTATGTGGGCCGGATCCATTGGGTGGCCAAGATCCAACTCCTCCTCATGGTCCCTATTGTAGCATAATATTAAAACCCTCATGAAGCCTTGATCCAACGGACACGATTAAAATAAGGCTTGGGAGAAATCTATAAATATGGGAGGCTTGGCTTGGGCAAAAACAATCTTTTAAAGATTAGGGTTTTTTTGGAGTTGACGTGGGATAGGTTTGGGCAGCAAGAAGATTTGTCTTGCTTCCTAGGGCCGGCGGCTACAAGGAATTCTAGGATTTGGATCTTGCTCCTCCTTGGCCAGCAACACCTTCATTCACTCCATCCCCTATAGCCGGCGTCGCCTCTCCTCCCTCTCTTTTGGACGGAGACAAAGCAAGGAAGAAGGGATGTTTTCTTCTTTGGTTTTGGCTGGGTCATCTCTCCCTTTCCTTAGGGACGACGGACACTAAAGATTGGTTCTTGGTGGTTGGCGCAAATAAGGAGAAGAAAGGAGCATGTGTCTTCCCTTTGTTCGGAGCGAGTAAGGAAGGGAAGCTAGAGATCTAGGAGGCTTCAACTCTTGGAGGATCGTTGCCCACACAACGTCGAAGAGGAGGATAGGTCATACAATAGAAGACCAAGAGGTATAATTCTTGTTTAAGTTTCTTTCTTGTTCTATGCAATTTGTATGTAATTGTATGTGGCTAATCTACTTGTACCCTGAAAGATAAACACAAAAACTGGTGATCCGTACATCATCTATTCCGCGGTTAATCGAGGAAAAGAGTTAGGTTGCTTGAACAACAAGTTTGTTCAAGAGACCACTCGAATCAAATAGCACGAATATGGATCGGTTGCTTGGGTAATCCGTCTTTGTCAACGATTAATTTTTTTTATCCAGGGACATAGATAGGATCGCCATGCATGAGCAGAAGAAGCGGGAAGCAATTTCCCACAAGTGGTATCAGAGTCACGGTTTTCGGTTTTGTGTGTTTAGGATTTAGTTACTTTTATGCACTTATCATATACTATGAGTGCCGGATAATAGTAGGATCAAATTGAAAGCCTAGTTTTTTCTTGAATTGTTTTAAAACATGAACATACAGATTATCAAACATAAAATGGTTTTAAAACATTTGAAATATCCAACCATGATCTTTGGACAATATGTCTATGAATTAAACATATGCTCTCCCCATGATTAGTCTATTGTTGCTATTATGATACCTATAATGACTCATCAAAATGTTATAGTCATAAGTGAGTCATTTGTATCATCCTAATATATTACCCATGCTATGTTTTCAATCAAGTTAGCCTATAGGTAGTGTGAGATGAACCTAAAGGTATTTATACTTAACCATCAATTTTCATGCAATTCTACCAAGGTTAGGTATCTATATCCTAAAACACCCAATATGATCATAAAACACATATTATCAATCATGATCAAATATTTTCAATTATTATATATCATGATCATAAATCAAACAATATTCATGATTCTATATTATGATCACATTATCATCACCCAACACTATAACTCAAAAATCATGATCCACATCATCCTAAGTCAACCATATAATATGATATAAATAAAGTTCAATTATGGTTGACTATCCTAGGTCTCTCTAACCCTTAAGGATGGATTTGGGAACCCAATACAAATTTTTTCCAATGGGGTTCACCAAATATTCCTTTGGGATCCATTTCTTAGCTACCTTGGTTGTTTTAGATTGACCCCTTGCAATTAAACAATGATAGGCCTTTTCATTTTTGGATCCCTTATATCCTAACCCCTTCTTATTAAAGCTAGCCCTTTGGCTCCCAATTATCATGTTCAAAGTATTGGAGCCTATGGTAAATTTCTCTAGGGCCTTGGTTAGATGATCTACCTTTTCCCTTAAGGTCTTATTTTCATCAATACATGCATCACTATCATTAAGAGGAATATAATCATTATGTGAGCATGCATTTGCTAGTTTTTCTTCTAGGGTATTAATTTCATTTTGCATGCTTTTGTTTTTCCTTTTAGTCCTAAATAGGTCCTTTGTTAAACTAGTAATCATGGAAATAACTTTCTTGGGAGGAAGATTCGTTACCTCACTTACCTAATCTTCTTTTTCCGATTCCGATGAGGTAGACGCTCCCCCTTCACTTGAGCTCTCTTCACTTGAACTTGTTTCTTCTTTTTGCGAGGAGGAGGAGTCCAAGTCTTCTATTTCAATAAGGGCAAGGCTTGTGAAAGCTTGATCTTTTTCTGATGATGAAGATGGATCATCCGAGGTCGCTTTGTGTGACTTGGCCTTCCCCTTTTCTTTTGTTTTTCTTTCTTCTTCCTTTTTCGTGCTCCTCTTCTTCTTTTCATCTTTCTTTCTTCTTTCCTCCTTGCTTTTGTTCAAGAGGGGACAATCATCCCTTATGTGTCCCTCTCCTTGGAAATTGTAGCAAATGATTTTTCTCCTTGGTCTTCTTCCCCTATCATGAGATTTATTAAATTTAAAGCTTTTCAATGCACACCTTACCTTCCTTACCATGTATGCTTCCTCATTTCTATCCATGGAGGAGGAGGATTCTTCATCCGATGAGGAAGGTGGCGTCTCCTTCTTCTTCTTCCCTTTGTTGGCTATGAGCACTACTCCCCTTGATGGCTTGATTGGATCTTCTACTACTCCTTCAAGCCTTGTCTCATGCAATTCCATGGTGGAGAAAATCTCTTCTAGAGTGCTCACCTCTAGATTCTTCGAAATATAGAAAGAGTCCACCATAGATCTCCACTTTAAATACCAGGGCAAGGCATCTATTGCCTTCATGATCATGTCCCGGTTGAAGAGTTTTTCACCTACACTTGATAAATTGGTTATGATTTCCTTAAATCGAGAATGTAAAGATGTTACCTTCTCCCCTTTATCGAGTTTGATATTGTTGAGTTGGGAGCGGAGGACATCTCTTCTTGCTAACTTGGCCTCAGATGTGCCTTCATGAAGCTCCACTAGCTTCTCCCACATCTCTTAGGCGTTAAAGAATTCTCCTATTCGATTTACTTCTTGTTGAGGGAGCACATTGTATAAATGGTGCTTGGCCTTTCAATTCGCCAAGTACTCCTCTCTTTGCTTCTTTGTCCATCTCGATTTCTCTAGTGGCTCCCCTTCCTCATCCCTAGGCAACTCGAAACCGTTTTCCATAATTAATATTATATCGAAGTCGGTTTCGAAGAATACCTCCATTCTCTTCTTCCACCAAGATAATTCGCCTTCAAATTTGGGTGGATGAATGTTGGAGCCAGCCATTGTAGTTGATTGTAGTAATGGTGAGTCCGGTGACAATCTTCTCGCTCTAATACCACTTGTTGAAGGATAGGTGGCCGGCTAGAGGGGGAGGTTGAATAGCCCTTAATCGTAGATAGAGATCATTCGTTGCTTAATCGTCTACAATTATGTTAGCATAGCGGAATAATAAAATCAAAGATAATTAAGTAAATGCAAGAAGTAAAGGAGACAATACGCTAACAAGAATACGTAACGTGGTTCACGACCCTTGCCGCTAATCCACGACCCGATTCATTCAAGGTGAATCACTCCTTAACCAATCCATTAATCTCTCCTTTGCACAAAGCTAGGTGGAGGTAACCATTCTTACACAAGAATCACTCCTCTTACAATATGATTGAAATAAGCTCAAGGAAGACGATTGAAAATGTGTTGGGAACTTGGGAGATGTTTAGAAGTCAAGCATTAACCATCCCAAGTCACCTAAGCCCCCTTCTTATAGGGAAGAGGCCATTCTTCCCATTGGGCACCGAGCAGTGGATTGATGCAGCCATCAGTTGACTGCTGCTGTAGTCGTTGCCTCGCAACGACTTCATCCACGTTGGATTCAAACCAACAACTCCCACATCAGTCGATTGATCTTCACATCAGTTGACTGATGGAGCCAACAGATGAGTTGTCAACGAGATCACTCGACTATCAAATCTTATGTGCCCGCTGCCCATCAGTCGACTGCAGACCCTTGGCAGTCGACTGTTCGGCCAGAAACCAGACTCGAACACTAGTCGAGTCTTCAGTCAACTTGGAGCAGTCAACTGGTGTCGGGTAAAACCTCAAACCAACCTTTGGCTAAGCCTCCGACACTTGATTAGCCATTCGATCGAGTTAACCTATGAGCTACCCCATCTCGGGTTACAATCGTTCACTCTCATCTTCCCTTGGAGTCCCTCACCTTGAAGTTCTCTTTGTTAAGCCACGTCCCTCAGATGCACCAAGTGTACAACTTCGCAGTGTCATCCTTCGCGTCTCGCCCTGAAGTCTACTTCCTTTGGCTTCACTCCAATGCTCCTCGTTCGGCAGTCCCTTGGATGCACCAAGCACATGGCTTCGCAATGTCATCCTTCACCGACTCAAGGACCGAGTCATGAGATGGTGATCTTGCCAATGCTTTGTCAAGCTAACTATGTGTGAATTACTATGTCTTGCACGACTTCAACACACATATCAAATCCATAAAACAACCTAACTTAAACCTTTGTGCCACACATCAAAACACATCATCCATGGGTTGATTGCCCTAACAGTCTAGAAAATGTCCAATCGGAGAAAGAAATTTACAAAAAAAGATGCAAAAAATATGGTCGACAACAAGCCGAGTAGACCAAGATTGGAAGAGATATGTTGTGAGTGCAATGGGAAGGGTCACTATAAGTCTGAGTGTGAAAATCTTGAAATAGAAGAGAAGCCTAAAAAGGAAAAGAGGAAGAAGGCACTCAAGGCAACTTGGGATGAGTCGTCATCGGAAGATTTTGATGTGGAAGAACCAAAGAAGAGCTTCGTCATATTTATTGTAGCCGACAAGTCAGAAGCCAAGTCAAGCTCTGAGTCCAAATTCGAGTCCGAGTTCGAAAGAAGCCACGGATCCACATCCATTTTTGAAGGACTAGACGAGGTAAACTCTCCTTTAGAAGAGAAGTTGTACAATATCATAGCATGCCTAGGTAGGAAATTAGCTAAGTTCGAGAATCGAGTCAACTTACTTGTTAAGGAAATACAAATACTTAAGGAGCAAGTCAACTCGAAGACTTTGACTTACCAAGTTTGAGATAGAGACTCAACTCAAGTTACAAAGCTTGAGGAAGAGAACTCCATCCTGAAAAGGAAAGTAGATCTCACCGGAATATTGGAAAGGTTCACTTTGGCCTCCAAGTATCTCAACTTGATGCTTGGATCTCAACGAGCCATGTGTTAGTATGTATACTGAAAAGTCTATTCTTTGTATAAAAATCTTTATTTTTAAAATAAGGATCACATGATCATTGTTTGCAAATTTATGGTTATGCATATTTTTTGATACATTACATTGTAGATAACATGGTGTGTGGTGTCACATGGAAGATCATGTTATTAGTTCCTTGTAGAGTATAAGTAGAGGCTCACAACCGAGGTAGTTTTGGATAAACCATTTGTATGGTTGTAGTGTAATTTGGTATTGGTTTGTCTTGACCATAGAATTACACTAGTACACATTGTGTGTATTGAGCATGACCGACTTAGAGGTGATTCAATTTATTTCTGACTACATAATTGAATCGGACCTCAGATATTATGATGTACATGCTCTTAATCCCGATATAATAACGGGCACATGTACTTAGTATTTATTTCTTTGATTAACTAATGGGCGAGATTTATTGATTAAATCGATAGGCTCGATAAGTTGGGAAATGATATTATTTACATGGTGTGTCATTGATTATAGGAGGAAACCGTGTCCTATATATTAGGATGATGATGTCCCCTTAAGTAGCTCAAAAGGATCATCAAGAAAATCCTACAGGCGGACTTGGTCCAGCATGATGATGAGGTTAAGTGGTACTACTCATGGAGTTAGATGTTGATTAATTAATTGTCAGTAAATTAATTAATTGATGGACATTCGATATCTTAAACACGGGGAGACATTTGTACAATTAATATATGGAGCTCATATTTATTTATGGGGGTTGGTGAGGTAGATTAATGATAATCCTCTATGGAATTGATTATCATTAATCGATCGGATTTTATGTGGGCTAGATCCATTGGGTGGCAAAGATCCAAGTCCTCCTCATGGTTCCTATTGTAGCCTATTAAAACCCTCATGAAACCTAGATCCAATGGATACGATTAAAAGGAGGTTTGGGCAAAATCTATAAATATGAGGCAAAGGCTTGGGCGGCATAATATAGAATTTGAATTCTAGGGTTTGCTCTTTGGCTTGGGCGCCAACTAATCATTGGAGATTAGGGTTTTCTTCCAAAGGGGTTGGGCGGCTAGGGTTTGGAGAGGTTTTGGGCGGCAACAAGTGGAAGTTTTTCCTCTCTTCCTAAGGTTTAGCCGACACCCATATCTCTTCTTCTTTCTCTCTTGGTCGGCGCCCATATCTCTTCTTCTTCCTATATTTCTCTTTGGCCAGCGCCAAGAGTTAGGGTTTTTCCTTTAGAGCTCTTGGCCAGCGTCCAAATTTCCTCTTCCTCTCCTTGGCTGTGACAAGGATCAAGCTAGGAGCTTGGTGGTCGTGTTACGCCCCGAGAGCATGCCGAGTCGAAAATCAAACGGACGACATCTCCCCTGTACGTGGCAACATTTCGGGTTAATACAAGGCCCATAGGCCCACAATAACAACAACATATAAATATGTTAACAACCACAACAACATAACCAACTAACTACAACAACTACATAGCAGAAACATAAAACACAACAACATCACAACTATATAGTGCATACCGGTATGACTAACACATCACAACATAATGGAATAGTGACAAAATCCGAATCCACAAGTCCACAACACAGTACATCAGAAAAACTCCAAATACATAACACAATGTATGGAAAGCCCAAAACAAACACCAGAGTCTCGGAGATGAGATGAGATGTCAGCCAGCGGTGCTCCAAGCCATCACGAAGACTTCTACCTGTTACCTGGGTGATAGAAAAACCCAGGGTCCGTGGTGGTGGTGAGTAAAACTCAGCAGGTAATAAGATAGAACATGTAAATATATGTATCAATATTACATGTCATTCAACAGTTTAATCTACTCATACAACAGGTATACATTTGTAGGGTTTGATCTTTTCGAGTCCATGAGGGTAAACTTCGCTTCCCACTTCACCTCGGTTGCTTGTTCATGGCGATCCCATCGATGTTCCCGGATTAAAAAAAAATAATTCTAGACAAAAGGGATTGCCCAAACAACTAAGTCGTCATCATGCTATTCGATTAGAGAGGTCACTTGAACAAACTTGTTGTTCAAGCGACCAACCTCTATTCTACGAGTAGCCGCGGAATAGACGATGTCCGGATCGCCGACTTTTATGTTTATGTTCGGGATACAAGTATTATTTAGCCACAAACAGAATATATCATTTTCATAATTGAAAAAAAAATACAAACAAGTTACAAAATAGAATAGAGAATCAATATACCTCTCGATCCACTAATGATGATCCAATCCACTAAAAAATCATCATTGATCTACCTCACCAACCCCCATATGATAATATGGGCTCCATATATTATTTGTACAATTTCTCCCCATGTTTAAGATCTCAAATATCCGTCGATTAATAAATTTACTGACCATTAATTAATCAACATCTAACTCCATGAGTAGTACCACTCAACCTTTTCATCATGCCGGACCAAGTCCACCTGCAGGGTTTACATGATGAACCTTATGAGCTCCTCAAGGGGACATCATCATCCTAATATATAGGACACAGTTTTCTCCTATAATCAATGACACACCATATAAATAATATCATTTCCCAACTTTCAGAGCCTATCGATTTAATCTATAAATCTCGCCCATTGGTAAATCAAAGAAATGAATATTAAGTATATGTGTCCATTATTATATCAGGATTAAGAGCATGTACAATATAATATCCGAGGTCTGATTCGATTACGTAGTCAGCAATAAATTGAATCACCTCTAAGTCGGTCCTGCTCAATACACACAAAGTGCACTAGTATGATTCTATGGTCAAGACAAACCAATACCAAATCACACTACAACCATTCTGATGGTTTGTCCAAAGCCATCTCGGTTGTGAGCCTTTACTTATACTTTTCAAGGAGCCGATAACATGATCTCCCGTGTGACACCACACACCATGATATCTACAATGTAAAGTATTAGACAATATGCATAACCATAAAAAATATGCAAACAATGATTATGTGATTCTTATTTCAAAATAAAGATTTTCATACAAAAGATAGACTTTTCAGTATACATCCCTAAAATCTCCCACTTATACTAAAAGACTATGTTGTCCTCAAACTGCCATACATCTAATTCTCATTCCCTCTACTTGCCTATCAAAAGCTCTCGCTGAAAAAGGCCTTAGTGAAAGGATCTACTAGGGTATCCTCTGATGCAATCTAGGCGACATCTCCTTCTACCTCCTTTACGATTTCTCGTATCAGGTGGTACTTGCGCTCTATGTGTTTACTTGCCTTATGGGCTCGTGGTTCCTTCAAGTTTGCAACTGCACCACTATTATCACAATAAATTGTGATAGTTCTGGGCAAACCAGGAATCACATCCAAGTTCATCAGGAAGTTCCTGAGCCACACAGCTTCTTTGGCCGCCTCAGAGGCTGCCACATACTCAGCTTCCATGGTGGAGTCCGCCACGCATTTCTGCTTGACACTCCTCCATACAATGGCTCCACCTCCCAAAGTAAATGCAAAACCTGAGGTAGACTTACTATTATCCCTATCTGATTTGAAGTCGGAATTCGTGTAACCCACAGGAAGTAATTGGTCTGCCTGGTAAACTAGCATATAATCCCTAGTCCTTCTCAGGTACTTCAATATATGCTTTACTGCAGTCCAATGTCCCTGTCCTAGATTACTCTGATATCTGCTGACCATGCCCATGGCAAAGCAGATATCTTGTCTCGTACATAACATCGCATACATGAGGCTTCCTACTGCCGAAGCATAAGGAACCGCCTTCATCTCCTCTATCTCCTCATATGTTCTAGGACACATCTCCTTAGATAAAGGAACTCCATGCCTGAAAGGTAGAAAACCCTTCTTGGAGTTCTGCATGCTAAAATGATCCATAATCGTGTCTATGTATGAAGCTTGGGATAAGCACAACATCCTTTTCCTGCGATCCCTTATAATCTTGATCCCAAGGATGTGTCCCACTTCTCCCAAGTCTTTCATATCAAACTGTTTGGACAACCATACCCTTACGTCCGATAACACCTTGTTATTGTTGTCAATCAACAAAATGTCATCTACGTATAGTATAAGAAATACCACTACATTTTCGTCACATCTCTTGTATACACAAGACTCATCCTGAGTTTGAATAAATCCATAAGACTGGATTACCTCATCAAAGCGGATGTTCCAAGACCTCGAAGCGTGCTTCAATCCATAAATGGACCGATTAAGCTTACATACAAGATGCTCTTTGCCTTTATCAATGAATCCCTCTGGTTGCTTTATATAGATGTTTTCCTCAAGACTTCCATTAAGGAAAGCTGTCTTGACATCCATCTGCCACACCTCATAATCCATATGCGCTGCTATGCATAAGAGAATCCGGATAGACTTAAGCATGGCTACCGACGAAAAAGTCTCCTCATAATCGATACCCTCTTTATGAGTATACCCCCTTCGCAACAAGCCTCGCTTTGAAGGTCTCAACCTTCCCATCTATTCCCCTCTTTCTTTTGTAGATCCACTTGCATCCTATGGTTTTTACACCATCGGGTGGTTCTACTAGCTCCCAGACCTGATTTGAATCTATAGATTCAATCTCAACATTCATCGCACTTTGCCAAGATACTGCATCTTTATCTTGGATCGCCTCGTCATATGTCCAGGGATCAGGTTCATGTTCGCCAAGGATCAAATCAGAAGATTCTCCCAAGAACATGAATCTATCAGCCTGTCTCACAACCTTACCACTTCGACGATGTATCTCCTGTGTATCCTCTGTGACACGCGGTGCAGTGACTTGTGGTATATCCTCTTGTACTGGTGGTACTGAAGAAGTGACTTCTCCTTTTAATTCCTCTAGAACAATTTTACTCTTGTGCTTGTGGCTCATCACATAGTCTTCCTCTAGAAATCTGGCATTCGTGCTAACGATCACCCTCTGATCTCTAGGACTATAAAACAAACCACCCTTCGTTCCTCTAGGATAACCAACGAACATGCGTACTTCTGTGCGAGGTTCCAACTTACTAGGATCTGCCTTCAGCACATGTGTTGGACTTCCCCATATTCGAATATGTCTTAGACTAGGCTTTCGCCTAGTCCACAATTTTGTGGGTGTAGAAGGCATTGATTTAGATGGAACCAAGTTCAGAATGTACACCCTCGTATCTAGAGCATATCCCCAGAACGAATTTGGCAACTCAGAATAACTCATCATCGATCTAACCATCTCCATAAGAGTCCTATTTCTTCGCTCTGCCACACCATTCTGCTGGGTTGTGCCAGGTGCAGTCAATTAGGATTGAATCCCAGCCTCTGATAGGTAATTCCTAAACTCTCCCAAGAGGTACTCGCCACCACGATCAGATCATAGTGTCTTGATACTTTTACCTTGACGTTTCTCCACATCAACATTGAATTCTTTGAACTTGTCAAAGCATTCAAACTTACGGCACATCAGGTAAATGTATCCATATCTCGAGTAATCGTCTGTAAAAGAGACGAAATACTTGAAACCACCTCTAGCCTGGATAGTCGTAGGACCACAAAAATCAGAATGAGCCAGTTCTAACACATCTTTGGATCTTATACCCCTTGGCTTTAAAAGGCCTTTTGGGCATTTTACCCTCCAAGCAAGATTCGCAGGTTGGGAAATCTTCCACCACTAATGAACCTAGAGGTCCATCAGCTATCAACCTTTGAATTCTACTTAGGTTAATATGACCAAGCCTAAGATGCCAAAGATATGTTT
Organism: Wurfbainia villosa; assembly: GCA_025175895.1. Lineage (NCBI taxonomy): Eukaryota > Viridiplantae > Streptophyta > Magnoliopsida > Zingiberales > Zingiberaceae > Wurfbainia > Wurfbainia villosa. Next base: position 41,495,031 of record CM045989.1, read on the forward strand.
GGTTCATCTTCGAAGGTTCTTTTCCCTTATTGGAATAAGAAGATGAGTTATTAACTTCTATTTGCATCGTGGGAGCTTTTGGTTCAAGTGTATACAAATTTCCTATCAATGTACCAGAACAGATATTCTCCCTATTCCTTTTTATATCAACTTTGTCATTAAAAGAAATAGAATATCCATCCATAAATAATTTAGAAATTGAAATTAAATTCTTTCTAAATAAAGGTACATAAAGGGAATTTTTCAGAACCAAAGTTTTATTTTTTCTCAAAAGATAAATAAAACATCTCCCACTGCAATAGCCGCCACCTTCGTTGCATTGCCCAAGTAAACGGTAATCTCTCCCTCAGCTTATCGCCGGGTTTCCTGGAACCCCTGCAAAGTATTGCAGACATGATCAGAGGCTCCCGTATCTTCACACCAGGTGTTCGTAGATAACACCGCTAACCATGTTTCAACGACTAGACCAAAGGATATACCTTTGTTATGTTTTGGATTGGGACAGTCCTTCTTCCAATGTCCACCCTGCTTGTAAGTAAAGTACTTGCCTTTCAGCTTCTTCACTGGTCCCTGAGTTCTTCCAACCACCTTTGCTCCACCTTATTTCTTCTTCTTCTTGCCTTTCGGCTTAGAAGTAGAAACCTTTTGGGCAACCACGGCCTGAGCCTGAGCAAGCCTTTCTGTCGACTAGAGAATTATATCGACCTGGGTTTCCCCATCGATCTCAGCTCCAAGGACTTCCAACTCATTCACAGGCTTAGGAGGATACTCTTCTAAAAGTACATACTTGTACTTCTCAGCAGTTAAGACAATATCTAGATTCCTTTTCCAATCAACATAATTTTGGTACAGTAAGCTTATTTTCCTTTAGTATCACAACAAGTGGACTGAAAGTCATTTTTTAAAATCCTAAGAATCACATAGATCATTACTTTAGATTTCAAAAAATTATTGATTCCTCAAACAATAAAATTTTAAAATCAATAAACACCTCAAAACACCGAGAATATCGTATGCCACGATCGTGTGGACGTATACGAATTCTACATTTGTAAGAGGAGGTTTTACCCATTAATTTTACTAACTTGTCAACCTAACTTTTTGACAAATAAAATTAATAGTTGGTTTCTCTTCGGCCCTACAAATAAAAGCAGTGACTCCGATGGGGAGGATACTCCTATTTGCATCTAAGTGTTCAACATTACTTGATACCAAGGAAATTATCTCGGGTTATGTGCCTTCCGATGGGGAAGTACACACACTCCTAAATAATTTCCTATAACCATATCCGACCCTGTGATCCACAAACAAACTCATCCGATGGGGAGGAAGGCACTCAGAGCCGAAGCGCAAGTTTGCTTGCATGACATGTCAAATCGTAATGGAGGTCGTGGGAATTTATAAAAATATCCCTCTCCCACTTAGTAATTTGAAAATGAGGAATTTTCTAGCCTACGACATGCATATCAAACAATAAGCAATAAATATAAAAAATAAATTATTTTCCAACTATTATGGTTTTTGCCTTCAATATGTCTCCCGTCGCATCGCCTTCTCTTTCGCTCCTCCTACGCCATGTACGAGCCTTCCGGAGATCCGAGCCGAGACTAAAATCTATTTTAATTTACATCCATCGATCCTATACTCCACGAAGGAGTGTACATGAAATCTAGATCGAAAGTAAACTAAAATAAAAAGAGTGGATAAACAATGTCGTATCTAATTTACAAAAAAATAAATACTAGCCTCGTAAACCCCGAGAATTCAACAAAATATACACATACAATCACATACACACATATGGCCATAATAGTCGAATCTTATGCCTGCAACCAAAGAGTTAAACTACGCATATCCTACTATTATCTGGCACATATAATATATGAAAAATGCATAAGAGTAACCGAATCCTTAAACACACAAAACCGAAAACCTTGGCTCTGATACCAATTGTAGGGTTTGAGCTTTTCGAGTCTATGAGGGGAAACTTTGCTTCCCACTTCACCTCGGTCGCTTGTTCATGGCGATCCCATCGATGTCCCCGGATTAAAAAAAATTTAATCCTAGACAAAAGTGACCAACCTTGTTGTTCGTTTAGAGAGGTCACTTCAACAAACTTGTTGTTCAAGCGACCAACCTCTATTCTACGAGTAGCCGTGGAATTGACGATGTCCGGATCACCGGATTTTGTGTTTATGTTCGGGATCCAAGTATTATTTAGCCACAAACAGAATATATCATGTTCATAATTGAAAAACAAATACAAACAAGTTGCAAAAGAGAATAGAGAATCGATATACCTCTCGATCTTCTAATGTATGACCTTCCTTCTTTCGGACGTCGTGTGGGCGACGATCTACCAAAAGTTGAAGCTCCTAGATCGCCAATCTTCCTTCCTTGCTCGTTCCGAGCAAGGGGAAGAATAGATACAAAGCTCTATTCCTTCTTTCAACCAACCAACAACCTCCAAGGATGGAGCTTGCCGCCGGCCAAGAAGGAGGAGGAGATTAAGGTGGAAACCGGCCAAGACACCAAGGAAAAGCCCTAAATCTTGTTTCCACCTCCCAAGGAGAAGGAGAAAAGGGAGTTTGGATGCCGGCCAAGAGCTGGAAGGAATTCAATGGGCATCGGCAGCTTGCGGAAGAAGAAACACAAGGAAGTTCTTTCCTTATTTGGTGCTGCCAATGCTCCAAACCCTAGCTCCTCTTCTTGCCGCCAACTCCAAAAACCCTAGCTTCTCTTAATTGATCTCCACGCCAACCCCTTGTTCTAATTTTATAGAGTTAGGGATAAGCCTCTTTTTAATCTCCACCATTGGTTCTAGGGATTTAATCTCAACCGTCGGATCTAGAGATTTAATCTCAACTGTCGGATCTTAGAGATTTAATCTCTACCTTTGGATCTAGAGTTTTGTTTCTATCCATTGGATCTAAGCTTCATGAGGTGTTAATAGGCTACAATAGGGACCGTGAGGAGGAGTTGGATCTTGGCCACCCATGGATCAAGCCCACATAAAGTTCGATCCATTAATGATAATCCAATCCACTAAAGGATTATCATTGAACTACCTCACCAACCCCCATAAGATAATATGGGCTCCATATATTATTTGTACATTTTCTCCCCGTGTTTAAGATCTCGAATGTCCGTCGATTAATTAATTTACTGACCATTAATTAATCAACATCTAACTCCATGAGTAGTACCACTCAACCTTTTCATCATGCTGGACCAAGTCCACCTACAGGGTTTACATGATGAACCTTATGAGCTCCTCAAGGGGACATCATCATCCTAATATTCAACCTTTTCATCATGCCAGACCAAGTCCACCTACAGGGTTTACATGATGAACCTTATGAGCTCCTCAAGGGGATATAATCATCCTAATATATAGGACACGGTTTCCTTCTATAATCAACGACACACCATATAAATAATATCATTTCCCAACTTACCGAGCCTATCGATTTAATGTATAAATCTCGCCCATTGGTAAATCAAAGAAATGAATATTAAGTATATGTATCCGTTATTATATTGGGATTAAGAGTATATACAATAAAATATCCGAGGTCCGATTCGATTATGTAGTCAGCAATATCCGAGGTCCTGCTCAATACACACAAAGTGCACTAGTGTGATTCTATGGTCAAGACAAACCAATACCAAATCACACTACAATCATTCCGATGGTTTGTCCAAAGTCATCTCAGTTGTGAGCCTTTACTTATACTTTTCAAGGAGCCGATAACATGATCTCCCGTGTGACACCACACACCATGTTATCTACAATGTAAAGTATTAGACAATATGCATAACCATACAAATATGCAAACAATGATCATGTGATTCTTATTTCAAAATAAAGATGTTCATACAAAAGATAGACTTTTCAGTATACATCCCTACAACATCAGCATAACAAGTATACATGCATGCATATACTAATATAAACTGAACAACAAACGATGCTGACATACCTGACAGTCAGCTACTCTATCCTCATCCAACCTGGGCATACATCCACAACATAAGGTATAAAGAATCATACTAACTCACAATACATCCTGATATGGGTCGAGGGTATCACAGTGACTAACCAACAGGTATACATGTACCGACCTACTACCATACAGAAAATGCAATAGCATGTATGAATATGTACAAACAAATGCAACAAGCATAGTACATACAAATGCATCATCAAAGTGAGTATACATATAGACTACATCTGTATGTATACTAATCACCATCATCCATGTATATATATATATAAGAATTTATGTATATATATATAACCATATGGAAAACACCGTATGATATGGCAATGCAGCATGCATGGTCATGCCTGCTCACCCCTACTCGCTACCACGATCCCAGTGTGGCCTAGGTGGCACGACATGACAACTGTCCCAACTCACACCAACCACTGCTCTAGCGTGGCCGAGTGGACAGTATTATCAAGTAGCATATGAGCGTAAAGAGCTCGCTACACAACGGGGGTCTCTGCTGCTGGCCACTCCGACTGACACTACCAATGAGAGGTCGAGTGCCACGGACCCAGGACAACTGCACACAACTCCAACTACCACCGTCTATAGTGGTAGAGTGTGGCACAACAGATGCTCTACCCTCACACCAGTTACTCCTCGGGAAGTAATCTAGGAGGCAAGATGACTGACGACTCTCTCAACCCCCAAGGGAGACTATGTCGTCAGAATGCATGCAAATGACATGAATGTGTTGTCACACGTACAACCATCTACCACAGACTCTCTGTTCAAAAGAGAGTCATACCCATCTGATCAATACACTCTCTATCCTGAAGAGAGTCATACTCAACTGATCGACGTAATCTCTATCCTGTAGAGTGTCGTACTCAACTGATCATAACTCTCTATCCAATAGAGAGTCGTACTCAACTGATCAATGCACTCTCTATCCTGTAGAGAGTCGTACTCGACTAATCATATCAAATTGGGACCACTAGTCCGTAGCGACACACTAGTCACCCTTCACTTAACCATTACACAACCCATGGTTGGTAATAAGTATGCAATATACGGGTATTGGAAATAAATCCTATATTTAGGGCATTAATTACCCACAGATGACCCTTTTACCAATTTATAAATTTGGTCATCACCCGTACTCTAACATCCACACCATACTAAACATCTAGGCCTATTTACCTCACATCTATAACCCTAAATCATAATAAAGGGAATGTCATATCAACCTTTGAGTAAATATAGCCAACGACAAGTTCAAGCATAAGATAATAAGAGCAGGGTCAAGGTAACATGATCATATAAGATGATCATGCATCTAAATCTGTATGCATTAAAACTACCTGACCAGGGTAGGAATTACCCACCTGCTATAAATGCTCGTAGTACTAGAGTCCTCACGTCCGTGGACCTGTCTCGTATCTACGTCCTGCAAATATCAAACATTATGATTAAGTGCAAGCATACAATAAATGATCGAATCGAACCCTACATCGACTTCGTATCCCGATCAACTAGATTGATCTAGTTATCCAATTAACTCAATCAATCTTCCACATTAATCCTTATCAACTATTAGGTCACTTAACAACCTATTATGCATTTATAACCACCCATATCGGAACTTACCATCCATAGCTCCCTTCATCGGAATTGAGCTTCCCCAGCTCGTTCCCAACTCACACACAGAACACACACAACTCTCACATCCCACAAAACCCATTTACAACTCAATTTAACATATAATCTCACATTTAACATGAATTCAAGGGCCTACCCAACCCTATTTAAACTCCTCAACTCAACCCAGCTCCATCCACTCTCTCACAGCCGGCTAATTCTCCCAAACAGCACCATCCCACAATCTCCATCGAAAGAAACCCAAGGTCCAGATCAAATCACGTTGATACACAATAACTACAACCACACACAGTAATTGATAGATGGAAGCAAGGGTTAGATCAAGCTTACCGACCCCAAATCTCCACCAGTAGTAAATCTGCTCCTTCCATCCCCAATTCACCGGCCAAAGACCCTGCCCAATATCCACAGTCCATCGGAAACCAACACGAAGCTCTAGGTTACAATCGGAAAACTACGATCTAAGATGGATCTCACACGAGATCAAGGAAAAAGGATCAAGCCTCACCTTGTGCTGATAGAACTCGCCGCTCGCGAGATCAAAGATGCGCGTGGACAGTCTCTGGATCACGGAGAAGCAAAGGGGCACCGACTTCCTTCCCAATCGTCGTCTGCTCCGATAGAGGTCTCAGACAGTAGAAGGTTCGATCGATGGCGATCAAGAGTTGCGACGATGCTCGATCGGAAGAAAAGAAAGGCGACTATGGTGCTCGCGCAGCTTGCCATGGTGCCACGACCGATCGACAAATCGAAGGGTCCGACGACAAGTGGGAAGAGCCAATTCCGGCGGCGACGAGTGGAGAAGAAGGGTCACTACCGTCGAGATCCAGATCGGGGAACGAATCGGTGGATCAGGAAAAAATGGGCGGAGAAATGAAATCGAAGGAATGAAAACAGCGTGCATGGGGTGAAGAAATGGGAGAACGAGTTAATGGAAAAGAAACAGATCGAGTTTCCTCATATCGGGTTGGGTTTGAAGATCCTATTAGCCCAGCTCCAATTAATCCCTATCATTTTAAATCTATGTTAGGTTTTAATTAAAGTCCTAACCAATATTTTTTTTCTGTCGTATTTTATAGGTCGGCTCTAGATAGGAGAAGAATTGTTTGGTTATCTTCCTTTGTTCGGAGTGAACAAGGAAAAGAAGATATGCAATCTAGCAGGTTTTAACACTTGGAGGATCGTTGCCCACACAACGTTCAAGAGGAGGATAGGTCATACAATAGAAGATCAAGAGGTATACAAGAGGTATAATCTTGTTTGTTTTGATTTAGTTCTTTTGTATAATGCATGTGACTAATTTACTTGGACCCCGAAGATAAACACAAAAATCGGCGATCCGTACATCATCTATTCTACAGCTAATCGAGGAAAAGAGTTAGGTTGCTTGAACAACAAGTTTGTTCAAGAGACCACTCGAATCGAATAGCATGATGATGGAATGGTTTCTTGGGTAATCTGTCTTTGTCAAGGAATAATTTGTTTTATTTGGGGACGTAGATAGGATCGCCATGCATGAGCGGCCGAAGCGAAAAGCAATTTCCCACAAGTGGTATCAGAGCCACGATTTCCGGTTTTGTGTGTTTAGGATTCGGTTACTTTTATGCTCTTATCATATATTATGTGTGTCAGATAATAGTAGGATGTGCGTAGGCTAACTTTTTGGTTGCAAGCATAAGATCCAACTATTATGGCCATATGTGTGTGTATGTGATTGGATGTGTGTAATTGTAATATTATTTGAATCCTCTGGGTTGACGAGGCTAGTATTTAATTTTTGTAATTAAGTACGACACTGTTTAGCACACTTTTATTTTAGTTTACTTTCAATATAGATTTCATGTACACTCCTTTGTGGAGTATAGGATTGATGGATGTAAATTAAAGTAATTTTTTTCGACTTGGATTTCGGATGGCTTGTACATGGCGTAGGGAGGAGCGGACGAGATGACCACACGATGGGAGGCATATTGGAAAACAAAAGTCATAATAGATGGAATTTTTTTTTTCATATTTATTGCTTCTTGTTTGATATGCATGTTGTGTGCTTGGAAAATTCCTCATTTTAAATTACTAAGTGGAAGAGGGATATTTTTTTAAATTTCCATGGCCTCCATTACAATTTGACATGTGATGCAAACAAACTTGCGCGTCGGCTCTGAGTGCCTTCCTCCCTATCGAATGAGTTTGTTTTGTGGATCATTAGGTCAAATATGGTTATAGTAAATTATTTAGGAGTGTGTGTACTTCCCCATCGGAAGACACATAATCTGAGATAATTGTTTTAGTATCGGGTAATGGTGAACACTTAGATGAAAATAGGAGTATCCTCCCCATCGGAGTCACTGCTTTTATTTATAGGGTCGAAGAGGAACCAACTATTAATTTTATTTGTTAAAAAGTAAGGTTGATAGGATAATAAAATTAATGGGTAAAACCTTCTCTTACAAATGTAGAATTTGTATACGTCCAAACTATCGTGACATACTATATTCTCGGTGTTTTGAGATGTTGGTTGATTTTAAAATTTTATTGTTTGAGGAATCAATAAATTTTTTAAATCTAATGTTTTGATCTATGTGATTCTTAGGTTTTTCAAAAATGACTTTCAACCCACTTGTTGTGATACTAACGGAAAATAAACTTACTGGACCTAACTATGTGGATTGGAAAAGGAATCTAGATATAGTCTTGACTATTGAGGAGTACAAGTATGTACTTCTCGAAGAGTGTCCTCCTAAGCCTATAGAGGATTTTGGGAAAAAGGAGAAAGAGAGTTATAAGAAGTGGATAAAGGCTGATGAGATGGCGCGGTGTTACATTTTGGCTTCTATGTAAAATGTATTGCAACATCAGCATCAAGCCATACCTACTGCTTATGACATGATGCTCAATCTCAAAGAACTTTTCGGACACTAGAATTGGGTTGCTAGGCAGGAAGCCATGAGGAACTTGATGACGACCACCATGTTGAGGGAACACCCGTGAGGGATCATATTCTCAAGATTATGGCTCATTTGAATGAGCTCGAAGTCCTTGGAGCAGAGATCGATGGGGAAACCTAGGTCGATATTATTCTCCAATCTCTACCTAGGAGTTTTGAGCAGTTTCGCCTGAACTACAACATGAACAAGAGTTTGTATTTGTTAGCGGAGCTTCTGACAGAACTCTAGGCGGCAGAGGGGCTTTTTTGTCAGAATGCTCAGGCTCAGGCCATTGTTGCTCAGAAGGTTTCTACTTCTAAGCCGAAAGGCAAGAAGAAGAAGAAACAAGGTGAAGCAAAGGTGGCGGGAGGATCTCAGGGAGGAGAGAAGAAGTCGAAAGGCAAGTGCTTCACTTGCAAGCAGACTGGACATTGGAAGAAGCACTACCCCAACCGAAAGCAGAACAAAGGTATATCTTTTGGTCTAGTCATTGAAACATGTTTAGCGGTGTTATCTACCGACACCTGGTGTGTAGATACGGGAGCCACTGATCATGTCTGTCATACTTTGTAGGGGTTCCAAGAAACCAGACGACTAGCTGAGAGGGAGATTACTGTTTACTTGGGCGATGCTACGAAGGTAGCGACTATTGCAGTGGGAGATGTTTATTTATCTTTTGATAAGAATAAAACTTTGATTCTGAGAAATTTCCTTTATGTACCTTTATTTAGAAAGAATTTGATTTCGGTTTCTAAATTATTTTTGGATGGATATTAAATTTCTTTTAATGATAGAGTTGTTATAAAAAGGAATAGGGAGATTATTTGTTCTAGTGCATTGGTAGGCAATTTATATTCATTTGAACCAAAAGCTACCACGATACAAATAGAAGTAAATAACTCATCTTCTAAATCTAATAAGAGAAAACAACCTTCGAAAATGAACCAAACGTATCTTTGGCATCTAAGGTTAGGTCATATTGACTTAAGTAGAATTCAAAGGTTGATAGCTGATGAACCTTTGGGTTCATTAGTGGAGGAAGATTTCCCAACCTACAAATCTTGCTTGGAAGGTAAAATGACCAAGAGGCCTTTTAAGGCCAAGGGGTATAGAGCCAAAGATGTGTTGGAATTGGTTCATTCTGATTTGTGTGGTCCTATGTCTATCTAGGCTAGAGGTGGTTTTGAATATTTCGTCTCTTTTATAGACGATTATTCAAGATATGGATACATTTACTTGATGCGCCGCAAGTTTGAATGCTTTGACATGTTCAAAGAATTCAAACTGATGTGGAGAAACGTCAAGGTAAAAGTATCAAGACACTACGATCTGATCGTGGTGGTGAGTACCTCTTGGGAGAGTTTAGGAATTACTTATCAGAGGCTGGGATACAATCCCAATTGTTTGTACCTGACACACCCCAGCAGAATGGTGTAAAGGATCGAAGGAATAGGACTCTTATGGAGATGGTTAGATCAATAATGAGTTATTCTGAGTTACCAGATTCGTTCTGGGGGTATGCTCTGGATACGACAGTGTATATTCTGAACTTGGTACCATCTAAATCAATGCCTTCTACTCCCACAAAATTGTGGACTGGACGAAAGCCTAGTCTAAGATATATTCGGATTTGGGGGAGTCCAACACATGTGTTGAAGGCAGATTTTGATAAGTTGGAACCTCGTACAGAAGTGCGCATGTTTGTAGGCTATCCTAGAGGAATAAAAGGTGGTTTGTTCTATAGTCCTAGATATCAGAGGGTGATCGTTAGCACGAATGCCAGATTTTTAGAGAAAGACTATGTGATGAACCACAAGCCTATGAGTAAGATTGTTCTAAAGGAATTGAGAGGGGAAGTCACTACTTCAGTACCACTGATAAAAGAGGATATACCACAAGTGACTGCACTGCATGTTATAGAGGATACACAGGTGATACCTCATCGTAGTGGGAGGGTTATTAGACAACCTGATAGATTTATGTTATTGAGAGAATCTTCTAATTTAATCCCAGGCGAACATGAACCTTATCCCTGGATGTATGATGAGGCAATCCAAGATAAAGATGCGGTATCTTGGCAAAGTGCAATGAATTCTGAGATAGAATCTATGGATTCAAATCAGGTCTGGGAGCTAGTAGAACCACCCAATGGTGTAAAAACCATTGGATGCAAGTGGATCTTTAAAAAAAGAGAGGAATAGACGGGAAGGATGAGACCTTCAAAGCAAGACTTGTTGCGAAAGGGTATACTCAGAAAGAGGGTATCGATTATGATGAGACCTTTTCACCGGTAGCCATGCTTAAGGCTATCCAGATTCTCTTATGTATTGCCACTCATATGGATTATGAGGTGTGACAGATGGATGTCAAGACAGCTTTCCTTAATAGAAGTCTTGAGGAAAACATTTATAGGGAGCAACTAGAGGGATTCATTGCAAAGGGAAAAGAGCAACTAGTGTGCAAGCTTAATCGGTCCATTTATGAATTGAAGCAAGCTTCGAGATCTTGGAACATCCGCTTTGATGAGGTAATCCAGTCTTATAGATTTATTCAAAGTTCGGATGAGTCTTGTGTATACAAGAGATGTGACAGAAATGTAGTGGTATTTCTTGTACTATACGTAGATGACATTTTGTTAATTGGCAACAATATCAAAATGTTATTAGATGTAAGGGTATGGTTGTCCAAACAGTTTGATATGATGGACTTGGGAGAAGTGGGATACATCCTTGGGATCAATGTTATAAGGGATCATAGGAAAAGTATGTTGTGCATATCTCAAGCTTCATACATAGACATCATTTTAGCTTGTTTTAGCATGAAGAACTCCAAGAAAGGTTTTCTACCTTTTAGGCATGGAGTACCATTATCTAAAGAGATGTGTCCTAGAACATCAAAGGATATAGAGGAGATGAAGGCGGTTCCTTATGCTTTAGCGGTAGGAAGCCTCATGTATGCTATGTTATGTATGAGGTCGGATATCTGCTATGTCGTGGGCATAGTTAGAAGATATCAGAGTAATCCAAGACAGGGGCATTGGACTACGATAAAGCATATATTGAAGTACCTGAGAAGGACTAGGGATTATATGCTGGTATACCAGGCATACAAATTACTCCCTGTGGGTTACACAGATTTTGACTTCCAATCAGATAGGGATAACAGTAAGTCTACCTCAGGTTTTGTGTTTACTTTGGGAGGTGTAGCCATTTTAAGGAGGAGTGTCAAGCAGAAATGTGTGGCGGACTCCACCATGGAAGCTGAGTATGTGGCAGCCAAAGAAGTTGTATGACTCAGGAACTTCTTGATGGACTTGGATGTCATTCCTGGTTTGCCCAGAACTATCATGATTTATTGTGATAACAGTGGTGCAGTTGCAAACTCGAAGGAACCATGAGCCCATAAGGCAAGTAAACACAGAGTGCAAGTACCACCTAATACGAGAGATCGTAAAGCGAGGAGAAGTTACTGTAGCCAAGATTGTATCAGAGGATAACCTGGCAGATCCTTTCACTAAGGCCCTTCCAGCGAGAGCTTTTGATAAGCATGTGGAGGGAATGAGAATCAGATGTATGGCAATATGAGGATAGCATAGTCTTTTAATATAAGTGGGAGATTGTTAGGATGTATACTAAAAAGTCTATCTTTTTTATGAATATCTTTATTTTTGAAATATGAATCACATGATCATTGTTTGCATATTTATGGTTATGCATATTGTCTGATACATTACAATGTAGACAACATGGTGTGTGGTGTAACACGGAAGATCATGTTATCAGTTCCTTGTAGAGTATAAGTGAAGGCTCACAACCAAGATCGTTTTGGACAAACCATTGGTATGGTTGTAGTGTAATGTGGTATTGGTTTGTCTTGACCATAGAATTACACTAGTACACTTTGTGTGTATTGAACAGGACCGACTTAGAGGTGATTCAATTTATTGGTGACTACATAATTGAATAGCACCTCGAATATTATAGTGTACATGCTCTTAATCCCGATATAATAACGGGCACATATACTTAGTATTTATTTCTTTAATTTACCAATGGGAGAGATTTATAGATTAAATCTATAGGCTCGGTAAGTTGGGAAATGATATTATTTACATGGTGTGTCGTTGATTATAGGAGGAAACTGTGTCTTATGTATTAGGATGATGATGTCCCCTTGAGGAGCTCATAAGGATCATCATGTAAACCCTACAGGTGGACTTGGTCCGGCTTGATGATAAGGTTGAGTGGTACTACTCATGGAGTTAGATGTTGATTAATTAATCGTTAGTAAATTAATTAATTGACGGACATTCGAGATCTTAAACACATGGAGATATTTGTACAAATAATATATGGAGCCCATATTTATTTATGGGGGTTGGTGAGGTACATCAATGATTATCCTCTAGTGGAATGAATTATCATTAATAAATCGGATTTTATATGGGTCGGATCCATTGCGTGGCCAAGATCCAACTCCTCCTCATGGTCCCTATTGTAGCCTAATATTAAAACCCTCATGAAGCCTAGATCCAACGGACACGATTAAAAGAAGGCTTGGGAGAAATCTATGAATATGGGAGTCTTGGCATGGGCAAAAACAATCTTTTGGAGATTAGGGTTTTTTTGGAGTTGGCGTGGGATAGGTTTTGGCGGCAAGAAGATTTGTCTTACTTCCTAGGGCCGACAGCTACAAGGAATTCTAGGGTTTGGCTCTTGCTCCTCCTTGGCTGGCAACACCGTCATTCACTCCATCCCCTATAGTCGGCGCCTCTCCTCCCTCTCTTTTGGCCGGCAACAAAGCAAGGAAGAAGGGTTGTTTTGTTCTTTGGTTTTTGCCGGGTCATCTTTCCCTTTCCTTAGGGCCAGCGGACACAAAAGATTGGTTCTTGGTGGTTGGCGTAAGTAAGGAGAAGAAGGGAGCATGTGTCTTCCCTTTGTTCAGAGCGAGCAAGGAAGGGAAGCTAGAGATCTAGGAGGCTTTAACTCTTGGAGGATCGTTGCCCACACAATGTCCAAAAGGAGGATAGGTCATACAATAGAAGACCAAGAGGTAAACAAGAGATATAATTCTTGTTTAAGTTTCTTTCTTGTTCTATGCAATTTGTATGTAATTGTATGTGGCTAATTTACTTGGACCTTGAAAGATAAACACAAAAACCAGCGATCCGTACATCATCTATTCCGCGGCTAATCGATGAAAATAGTTAGGTTGCTTGAACAACAAGTTTGTTCAAAAGACTACTCGAATCGAATAGCACGATGATGGATCGGTTGCTTGGATAATTCATCTTCGTTAAGGATTAAGTTTTTTATCCGGGGGCATAGATAGGATCACCATGCACGAGCGGCCGAAGCAGGAAGCAATTTCCCACACAAAGGGGTCTGCGACGGCACATTAACAGCTGCGGTGGCACACGAGCGAAAGGCGACACTGCAGGTGTAGCGATCAAAGCTATCTGAAAGGATGATTGTGCAGACGAAGAGAAGCAAGTTGCGGTGACGAAGGAAAACAATGAAGAAGAGGCATGTCCATGGCCGGAGAGTCGCTAGCCGCGATGCTGCCACTGTTCAGTGGCCTAGTGACCGACGTGTTGCTCTGCCAGCGCTTGAGGGAGAAAGAAGAAGCGGTGGCAAAACCTCGGCGAGAAGTAACAAACTGATCGGGGAGAGGATAAAATGCGAGCGTGGAGAAAGGAATCGGGGAAAATCATGATAGAGAAGAAGGAAAGTTGCGATCGGGGAAAAAGGAAGGAATCGGGAGGAAAAATAACCGTTTAGCATTTATAACATAGGTTAATTAAACCTATTAATTCCTCAATAGCAGCTAGTCTAAACAGACTTTACAAAAGCTTATCCATTTTATCCCCATGAAATATCCATAAAACTTCCGTTTAAATCCAGAAAAATTTCTAAAAATTCCTGAAAAATTCTATAAGATAATTTCTTAATTAACAAGGGTATTTATTATTATTTTATTTTCTGGTATCTTACAGTTAGGATATTTCGACTCAGACTATGTCGGTTGTAAACAAGATAGAAAAAGTACAAGTGGAGGATGTCAATTCCTTGGGTCTTGTCTAGTCAGGTAGTTTAGTAGGAAGCAATATTGTATTTCTCTATTGACAACTAAGGCGGAATATATAGCATTAGAAAAGTGTATTGCACAATTACTATGGATGATGCATACCCTAAAAGACTTTGAGTAAGATTATAAAAATGTCGAGACGCTTGTTGATAACATAAGTTCAATAAATTTAACTAAAAATCTAATTTATCACTCACACACTAAACACATTGATGTTAAACATCACTTCATAAGGGATCATGTTGCAAAAGGGAGTATTGAACTCAACTATGTTGAGTCCAAGTCTAACTTGGCAGACATCTTTACTAAATCACTTCCCGAAGCTAAGTTTAGAACCCTTAGAAGACAATTAGGGTTATATATTGTAGAATATATTTCTTTATTACTATCACATTCAAAATCTATTTATATATTTAAGTATTATTATTTCTTAAGAAAAATTATAATTGAACTAGCCTACGTTGAAATTCGAATTAATGAACCTATAGTTGCATCTCACAAATACTTAGGATTAACTACTCGTGTATTGTGCCACGAAGATGGGCATGAGATGTTAGGACTACATCCTATGTTCTAGATGTAGACTTAGTGCATCGACATGAACTGAAATGGGGTTTTAAATTCAAATGGATCACTTCGGTGACTAACTTTAATCTAGGCTTGATGATAATTCATATAATTTGGATTTTAAGAAAATAGAGTTAGACATTTGCTTTAAGGACAAATTTTAGATGTATATTTTTAATACTTTTATATATAATTTTCAAGTCATGACCCATGCTTGGATGTTCTTAAGTCATAAATTGCATTGCTTAGAAATTAGTTTTAAAAGCATGATTTAAAGGGAGAGAAAGATATTTTGATGTTTTTTTTTTAAGTTTTGAAATAACATGCTTGAATTAAAAATTTACTTTTCAACTCCATCATTTTAAACTTTAATTAAGGGGGGAAAAATAATTTCAATTTTTTAAGCTTTAATTAAGGGGGAGAAAAATAATTTCATTTTTTTAAGCTTTGATTAAGGGGGAGAAAAATAATTTCAATTTTTAAAAGATTTGATTAAGGGGGAGAAAAACAATTTCAATTTTTAAAGCTTTAATTAAAGGGGAGAAATATATTTTCAAGAAATTATTTTTAAGCCTTAATATTCTTTGAGGAGAGAGAATGAAACTAACTTTACTTTTGAAATTTAAGTATGAACTTATTAGTTGTCAAGAAATTTTTTAAATTCCTTAGAAATTTTCAAATATTTGTGAATTCAAACACTTGGCTTATAAGATATATTATTTTGATGTATGCCAAAAGGGGAGAGAATGTAAGGTTTAAAGTTATACGCAAATAAATTTCATTGTTGCATTTCATTATATAAACTTGATACATTTCATTACATGTAATATGAATTTGATTCATTGAATGAGAACTTGTTATATTCCTTCTAACTTTAATCGATGTGTTGTCATGCATTAAAAAGAGAGAGATTGTTGGTGCAGAGGGCACTACTCCTGAGTTTTATTGTATGAACCATGGTTAATGCTAGGATAAGCCTTTGATCTGATGTGCATGTTGAGGATGCAGGCCTAACAAGAAAGTTCTAGAAGGTCGTGTGAACCAGAAACTAGGCCCAAATCTTGACAGATCAAGAGGACCGAACGTCAGGCATGAAGTCTAGATGGGTCGATTGGACAGGACATCTGGTAGAACACTGATTGGGTCAGGAAGACTGGACAGTCGATAGGAAGTCAAGCTAGGTCAGGGAGATCGGACAGCTGGCAAGAAGCCCTGGTGGGTCAGATCGATGTCAAGCAAGGTATCCAGGCGACTCAGACCCAGTCGACTAGTAAAGGTCTAGACGATTGGGATGCCAAGTTGGCAAGGTAGTTGTCATCCAAACTTGAAATCTTGTGATAGAGATGGCAAGCAATGCAGTCGACTGGGGTAGGAAGATACTGAAACAATGGCAGAGCAGAGGCAACTGACATGGAGTCGACTGGACCAAGTTTAGTCGACTGAAAAACCCTAGAATACTAAATTGACGGGCTAATTTGAAGTCGACTGGAGGGTAATCCAGTCAACTAGACCAGGTTCAGCCGACTGAAAAGCTAAGAATACCAAATTGACGGGCTAATTTGTAGTCGACTGGAGTGTAATCCAGTTGACTAGAAAAGGCTTATCAAAGAAATGGGGGGTCAACTCCGAATTGAAAACAACTACTACCTTAAAGTGTTGTTGCCATCATTTGTCATCTGCAAAAGCTTCAATACGGCGCAACTCCGACACTACTATTGGTGCAACATTCCCTGAGTCAATGTTGACCAAACTCGAGTGGGACTCGAGTAGTATTTTGATATTTGACAATGGGTTGGACCATTGTTTCACAATATAGTTTCACCATATATTGACCATATGACTAGTGGATGATTGAGATATCCAAAATCATATGGGAGAGATTATTCGTGGGAGATTATTGGAGCAATCAACTTCGGAAGTCAAAATATGAATATTTGGCAAGGGAAGTCCAAAGGCAAAGTCTTCGCAACATAAGTCTAAGTGTAAAGTCTTGGTGGCTTAAAGTTCAAGTAAATTTTGGCAATTGGAAAGTCCAACATGGAGTTGGCAAGAAAATTCCAAGTCATGGGTACTTGGCAATGGTAAAGTCGAAAGGTATAGTATTAGCGACATAAATCCAAGCATGTAGTCTTGACGGCGTAAAGTTCAAGTGAACTTTGGCAATTGGGAAGTCCAAGGGTAGATTGGTGGCGTAAAGTCCAAGCATGGGTTTTAGCGACATAAGTCTAAATAGTTCTTGGCAAGGAATTCTAAGGGTCAGGTTTTGGCAGCTTAAATTTCAAGAATGTGGTCCTAGAAGCATAAGTCCAAAAGAACCTTAGCAAAGGACCCAGTTAGCAAGACATAGCCAATGGAAGCACCTAAAGGCTAACGCGAAGGATGAAGAGTCACAAACTTGAGGGATTCGAGAGGTGTGAGATAGGTGAAGGTGGCTAGAAGGATTAGGTCTAGGCTAAGGGTGGTCAATTAAGTATGAGGGGATCATACATGGGTTAAATCTTATGTTTGAGATTTACCAGTCGACTGACTGAGTATTTGACACTCGGGAGCCTAGTTGACTCAGAGCAGTTGACTGGGATTATGACTCAGAGCCTGATGTATCCATTGGATAGATTCCAGTATAGATGGAGTTGTTGTGAGACAACGAATAGGCTAGCAGTCAACTGGTGTCTTTTGCCAGTCGACTGCTAGGAGCGAAATCAACCCGAGCTCAACTTTATAAGGAGGCTTCATGGAGGATTTGGAGCTCTCGGTTCTTGAGCATTTGGGTTAGGTTTTGCTATTGCATTTCAAATCTTCCAAGGCATTCAAGGCAATCAATAAACAAGTGATCAAAAGCAAGCTTCTTGTAAAGTGTTCTTTGCATTTCTAGTATTTGCTTTTCCATATTATTGTATTTGGTTGTTTCCTTATTTCTTGTTGTAAACATTCACATTGTACGAAGTTTCTCCACCTCTGGATTGTATTCCGAGAAGGAGACGAGGTTTAGTGGAGTAGACACTAAAGTTCGGCCGTGGAGTAGGAACCTCAGTTTCGAACCACGTAAAATCTTATCTTGTGATTATGCAAGTATTTTGTTCTCATTCATACTTGTATATTTGTTTTTGCTATGCATACTAACGATTGTAGACGAGCACGATGTAATCCATCGACAAAATCATGAAAGACACTATTCAACCTCCTCTACTGCAATCACCAATTCTTCTACAATTGCTATCAGAGCAAGGTTGCTCTTTAAGGATTAACAACGAAGGGAGCACGCGCTAGAAGAAATAGAGTGTCAATATAGATTGGGGGATGACATCACGATGGCACCTTCCTTTGTCCACGATGATTTCTGATATTGAGAAAATAAAATGAAATATTTTTTATATTTAATATAGAAAATTGGATTTGTATTGAAGTAGGTTTCAAAGAACCCATGGACAAAAAGGAAAGGCTCCCCAAGAAGAAGAAATGGATAAAGGAGCAAGTCCAATAGTATGAAACCAACAACAAGGTAACAAAAATGTTGGTGAACTTGATTCATAATGACCTATTGTGTAAGATAGGTGAATATCAAGATGCTAAGGAGTTATGAAATAAGTTTGCCAAGCTCCATGACAATTCCTCACCGACACAAGTAGAAAAGAAGGCTAAAGAAGAGGAATGCTCATCCTTTAAACATCTTGAGGATTTGGGGATTGAGAGAGAATCAACATCCAAAGAAGAAGAGGTGGAGGTATTGGAAGTCTCTACTTCTATAATTGAAGGGGAGCATAGGTATTCGACACCAGAGCAAAATCAAGAAGAACCTTCTATATCTGGGAGCCATGAAGAACAAGCCCAAGATATTCCCATAGGTAACTCAAGCACATCTCTTAAAAATAAAAATCATATTATGTGCTTTGAGTGTAGGGAACATGGGCATTACAAGAGTAAATGTCCAAAATTGGCCAAGAAGAAAACTCAAGTAACAAAGGCTAAAGAAAAGATCAAGGAGGTCGGGGTCCCAACTAGAAAGAGCATGGAGCATATAGTGTGCTTCAAGTGTCAGCAAAGGGACCACTATAGGAGTCAATGTCCTAGGGGGAGTCATTCAACCAAGGGCAAAGTGTTGGATCGAGAAGCGTCGCTAAAGGGGGGGGGTGAATAGCGATCGTAAATCTTTTCATTCGTTCGTTCGATATACGAGTAAGAGCAGCGGAAAATAAAGAGACACGTTTATGTTTACTTGGTTCACAACCCAGCGGTTGCTACTCCAAGGGCCTATCGGTCCTAGACCGCGTATGGAGGGCAAAGCACTATAACGTCTCCTCCTCGTTGGAGGTAGGAGACAATGATCACAAAACCGAAAGTCCGAGGATGAGGCAACAAGCCTACCTCACCTCGTCACGAATGAAAACAAAGAATACAATAATGAAATCTGTTACTTGTTGCTGCTGCCGACGAAGAGGATGAGAACTTGTCATCGCGTCGGCGTTGTGACGGTGTTGGAGCTTTAGCGTTGTTGGAGCACTTGAGATTAAACTTGATGATCTTTGGAGTTGGAATCCTCCCCTCCTTTTATAGATTTTAGCCTCTGAATTTGTCTCCTCTTTTTTCGAAACAGATCACGAAGTTGTACAAATTTTATCGCGAAGTGGTTGCATCAATCCTTATCCATTTTGACCTAGCGTAAAGGTTGATTCGTCGCCATCAGTCGACTGATGCCTCCCATCAGTCGACTGATGAGCATCAGTCGACTGCCCAATGTCCAACAGTCGACTGCAAGCCTGGCCACTTCCCTACAGTAAAAGGTTAGCTCGGAAAATGATAAATGCGACGGTTTCTGACCGTCTGATCTCGACCTAGACCTTCCACAGGAAGTCTTAGTCGGATCGCCGCCTACGGTAGTCCCCATACAGAGGACACGACCTTACCATCTCTCACTCACACGAGCTTACCTCGATACTTACTTTGTATCTCTTGCTTCCGGCCTCCCACTTGATTCATTCGGCTCCCTCCGAAGTCACTCGAGTGTCGCCCGACCACCGCGGCTTCCTCTGGGTGTCGCTAGCCTTCAGCTCCAGCTTTAGTACTTTTCTGCACACTCGATTTAGCTCGTGAGATAACAATGTAAACTTAACTTTGTGTCTTTGCCATAATCAAAACACAGGTTCGATTATCTAGTGCCCCTGCACCAACACAAAGGAGGAGCTTCCCATGTAAGGGGAGCTAAGGCAAACCCTAAGGTAACATTTAATAACACTTCTACCTTAAATAATGATAGCAAGCATGATAAAAATTTACTTGCTATCATTCATGATAAAAAGCATGCTAGTAGTAAACCTAAGGATCAATTTAGAAATAAATATTTTTGTTTCAGTGCTAAACATTGTATTTTTCCTAAGAACAATTCTAGCTCAACTTCACCTAAGGACAACAAGAACTTAGGCATTAACCTTAAATGGACTAGGCATATGCCTAGGAAGATGAATTCCCAAAAGAATAAAGAAAATTCAAATATTGGAAAATTAGAATTAGAAAACCAAGCCTTAAGGTCAAGGCTTGAAAAATTAGAAAAGACCCTTCAAATTATGACAAATTCAATTAAAGGGTCTAGGAGTCAAAATTTAGGGTCTAGGAGGCAAGCATTGCCTAAGGACAAGTAAAGCTTAGGTCACAAGCCTAAGTCTAAGATAGTCATGCCTACCTACCATAGTGTTCCATTCAACTATGGAAAAAATACTAGGTCTAGAAAAGCCAAGATCACAAGGGAATTCATCCCTAGAGTTGACCATAGTAACTGTCTAGTGGCTAAGGTTTCAAAGGAACCTAGAAAAGTCACTAATAAGGTAACAAGGGGAGTTACCCCTAAGTTCAACCTTGAGAAGGCCCAAATGACTAAGGCTTTAAAGCCTAGGAGTGTCATTAGGCGGGTAGCTAGGGAAGTCATCCCTAGCGAGTATCTAGTTAACCCAAAGAGCTACAATAGGTATTAGATTCCTAGGACAGTGATTCCATCACCCTAAATGGATTTAGGGTGTGTCAACCCTAAAGAATGGGTAGTTAACCTAACCACGGTAGAGTTGACACTTTAAGGAATTTTCAAGGTTAAGTGATACCTTGGAAATGAGTTTAAATTTATATCCTAAAAGAATTTTAGAATGTGCCAATAAAATTTATGAAGTTTGAAAAGTCAATCAAAATTGGCACAAACTAGGTTAGAGTCAATGATGTGCCATTTTATATTTTTGGCACACTTGAGGGAATTTTAGCATTATGGCAAAATAGACATAATCCTAGGAAATGTTGGTGCAGGGGCACCAGATAATCGAATCTTTGTTTTGATTATGGTAAAGACACAAAGTTATGTTTACATCGTTATCTCACGAGCTAAATCGAGTGTGAAGAAAATTACTAAAGCTAGAGCTGAAGGCTAGTGACACC
Source organism: Wurfbainia villosa (assembly GCA_025175895.1). Taxonomy (NCBI): domain Eukaryota; kingdom Viridiplantae; phylum Streptophyta; class Magnoliopsida; order Zingiberales; family Zingiberaceae; genus Wurfbainia; species Wurfbainia villosa. Next base: position 41,516,674 of record CM045989.1, read on the forward strand.
CGGAGGAAGCCACGGTGGTCGAGCGACACTCGAGTGACTTCGGAGGGAGCCGAAGGAATCGAGTGGAAGGCCGAAAGAGAGAGCTACAAAGTAAGTATCGAGGTAAGCTCATGTGAGTGAGAGATGGTAAGGTCATGTCCTCTATACGGGGACGACCGTAGGTGGCGATCCGACTAAGACTTCCTGTGGAAGGTCTAGGTTGAGATCGGATGGTTAGAAACCGTCGTATTTATCATTTTCCGAGCTAACCACTTACTGCAGGGAAGTGGCCAGGCTGGCAGTTGTCTACTGGACATTGGGTAGTCGACTGATGCTCATCAGTCGACTGATGGGAGTCATCAGTCGACTGATGGCGACGAATCAGCCTTTGCGCTAGGTCAAAATGGATAAGGTTTGATGTGGCCACTTCGCAATAAAATTTGTACAACTTTGTGATCTGTTCTGAAAAAAGAAGAGACATATTTAGAGGCCAAAATCTAAAAAAGGAGGTGAGGATTCCAGCTCCAAAGATCATCAAGTCTATTCTCAAGTGCTCTTACAATGCCAAAGCTTCAACACCGTCATAACGCTGACGTGACGACAAGTTCTCATCCTCTTCGTTGGCAGCAGCAACAAGTAACATATTCTATTGTACTCTTTGTTTTTATTCGTAACGAGGTGAGGTAGGCTTGTTGCCTCATCCTTGTACTTTCGGTTTTGTGATTGTTGTCTTCTACCTCCAACGAGGAGGAGACGTTTTAGTGCTTTGCCCTTCGTACGCTGTCTAGGAACGTTAGGGCCTTGGAGTAGCAACCACTGGGTTGTGAACCAAGTAAAAATAAATGTGTCTCTTTATTTTCCGCTACGTTTACTCATGTATCGAATGAACGAAAATATTTACGATCGCTATTCACCCCCCCTCTAGCGACACTTCTCGATCCAACAGGAAATGTCAATTAGGATTAAAACTTAGGTATTTTTATACCTTTATATTTTATTTGTCATGCATTGTTTGTCATATGTCATGTCATGACATCATAATTCATTTGATCATATAAAATGTCATGAAAATACTTAAGTTAATATGTCATGTTTGTATTTAAGTTTATATTATGTCATGACATCATGATTATTGGCTATTCTTTAATTTATGCAATCATCTATGCCATGATCATCATTTATGCATTAAGGTTAATAAAATTGAATTAAGGACAATGACATGATTGGAAGTCAAATGATAAGGGAATCAAATAGAGTTGCCTAGATAAAATGCAGGAGACCTTAGATAACGAAGAACAAAAACCCACATCTCACAAAAATAATAAATTTACATGTGTGTGTATTGATACACCCTAGATACGTGTGAGGTGTGTTGGGATCTTGTGTGAAAAACAATCGCAAAATGCAGCGGAAAAATTGGATCCCTCTAGAGATCCATGTGTATACATAAAACTAATCGTTCTTACAACTATATCTAGTTGAGAGATTACCCTTGATGCATAGCCCTTCGCAATCCTGGCAGCAACATTTCTTCGAAGGATCTCAGCGCGATCCAGATGGTCACGCCTCTATGGTATCTACATGAACACTCTGTTTTGGAGAAACAAGTTTTGCTTGCAACCCACTCAAGCTTTTCCCAAAAACATTAGCAATAGGTTTCAACCAAGAAGAAGAGGAAGAAGAAGAACAAAAAGAAATCTCTACTAAGCATCATGATCCAAATCCCCCTTTTTATATTCATCCTATGAATATGAAAGTTTTTTTTTTGCATCCTTTTGTATTCTCTCTTCAATGCATGATTAATCCACATTAATCATGCATGATAAGAGGTTTCTTCCAACCTTTGGTTTTCCCTCTTCCATGCATGATTAATTCACATTAATCATGCATGATGAATCCATAACCCTTCATCTTCTTCAATTGATTTGATTTGAGTCTAACTCAAGCTTCGGCCCAATAAATGAGTCTAACTCAATGAATCCAATTCAATAGCCTAATCGTTCATTAAACTAAAATGAACCCCATCACTAAAACAACATGTTCTTAGTGTGTGACCCAATAGGTTCTCGTAATGTTGGCAATGTCTCTAAAACCCCTTTTAGAAACATAAGCAATGAGTGGCATCTAGCAATGCATCACTGCTACCCAAGTGACGAGAATGTCGAGATCCGACATTACCTTTCTGTGACTATTATATTTTTATGACTCAATCCTTCTATCCTTAATATCTAGATTGATCAATGAGGCATAGCTCGTGTCATCCTCTTATCAATCTTTGTGTTTCTTGATCCCCAAGTAGACTACACCAATCAAATGAGCTCAATATCTCATATTGACTTATTTGAGCATGACCATGCATTTTAGTAGTCCTACTTTATCAAGGGGCCCACAGATATCACTTCGGTCATATAGAAAGGATATATCCCATCTATATCACTCACATCCCTCTGCATAATTCATTGCATACCCAGTGATCGACTTTATAGTCCACCCTATTACAAGTGACGTTTGACGATACCAAAGTATACAACTCCTTATGTAGGGAATCGTAGTGATTTTAGGTCTAAGGACTATTCATACCAATATTCACCATGAGAATGTCTATGACACTCATATGATGATCCATGAAACATTCTCATGGCGGGTCAGTTCAGTACATATTCTCTAATATATACTCATGTGTCAACTTGATATCCTATATCCATGACTTATGAGATTAAGTCATCAGTTGACCTACATGCTAGTCTCAACGTATTAATATTATCCTTGTATATTAATACTTGACTAGGAACAATTATGAGTAGTATTCTATATATCTATAGTATCCCACTATCAAGTCACAATCTTGATATATCGTAGACTAGAACCAACTACCCTAGGATATTATTATATTTATTCAAATGACACATCAATGAAGTAAATATAATAATCGTAAATTTTGCCTTTATTATGAAATATGATACAAAAATTTCCTTACCAATCATCTCATAATTGGCACTTAGGGCAATACTAATAATCTCCCACTAGCACTAATGTCAATCATTGAAATATCTTATACCCAGTGATCTAGTGTGACCATCATACTTCCTCTGTGCCAAAGCCTCGGTCAAAGGGTCCGCAATGTTAGCATCAGTCGGTATTCTGCATATCCTCACATCTCCTCTATCGATGATCTCTCGAATGAGATGAAATGACCATAGTATCTGTTTGGATCACTGATGAGAGCGAGGTTCCTTAGCCTGTGCAATAGCCCCATTGTTATCACAATAAAAGTCTATAGGGCTCAGTATGCTTGGAACAACACCATGCTCAGAAATAAACTTCCTGATCCAAACAACCTCTTTTTCTACAACTGAAGCAACAATATGTTGGTACAACAATGCCCCAAGCACTTATGTATTTTGATGTTTGGATAATCATTTATAGTTAGGAAATATTTGTGATCTAACCATTAATGTGTTAAGTAATAGGAAAATCCAAGTATGAAGTCTTGGTAAAGTGAAGTCCAAGTATGAATATTGGCAAGGAAAGTCCAAAAGAAGGTCTTGGCAGTGTAAGCACAAGCATATAGTCTTAGCGGCGTAAAGTCCAAGTGGACCTTGGCAAAGGAAGTCCAAAGGCAAGGTCTTGGCAGTATAAGTCTAAGCATGTAGTCTTGGCGACGTAAAGTCCAAGTGGACTTTGAAAAGGAAGAAACCCAAAGCATGACGAAACTGAAGGAAGCTTTTGAAGGCAAGCGTAAGGATGGAGTCATGGACTCGGAGGAATCCTGGAGGCGCAAGGTTGATGAAAAAGCTAGAAGGTTCAGTCTAGGCTTAGGGTATGGTTGCAAGTATGAATTAGTCATACTTGAGGTGTGCCAGTCGACTTCTATATTGTGCTAATCGAACTGGTCTCGAGTATTCAGCACTCGAGGTCCAGAAGACATTAGCAGTCGACTGGGGTTATGCCCCGGTCGACTGGTGGTAGTCGACTATGGACCAAACTGCCAAACGTAAGCTAGCAGTCCAACTAGTGTGTAACACCAGTTGACTGGTCAGCATGGTTCGACTAAGGTGCTCTTGTCTGACAGACTTGAACTCAGGTCTAGAATCTGAGTCAAGGTCTGGCAGTCGACTACCACGAGCATAGAAAAGTTGGTAGCCGACTGATCAGTTGGCTAAGGAGACACCAGTCGATTGCTGATTATGGTAGTCGACTGGTCAAGTATACCTTGGGCAATGACAAATGCAATCAAGCTCCATCAGAAGTCGTTGGATTAGATCAACAGTAATAGTAGTCAACTGATGGTATGCAGTAGTCGATTTTTGTCAGGCTTAACGAACAAAAATAGCCTTTCTCTATAAATAGAAGCTAGGGAAGCTTGGAGGAGGTTAATGCTTTCATTCTAAACGATCATACTAAGCTCCTCAAGTTTTTTCCTTAGGCTTCCAAGTGTTCTAACCTCTTCTTCCTAATCTCAAATCCATTACCTTGTAAGAAGAAGAGTGATTGTAAAAGGCTTCTCCACCTTGGTATGTTGCATCAAAAGGAGTCTTTTAGTGGAAGATTGCTAGGGGTGATCCACCTTACAGATTACCGTGGAGTAGGAGCATCATCTCCGAACCGCGTTAAAGAGTTTTGCTAGCATTGCATTCTTTGTTTTCTATTTCAATTGTAATTTTCTATTTCTTCCGTTAACGATTTCTTATAGAAAATGAATAATTGCTATTCACCCCCCTCTAGCCAATCCTCAAGGTCTCTACAAGTGGTATTAGAGCTCGGATAGCATCGGAGATCTAACCATCAACCGAAGCAAATGACTTTTCAAGAGGGTTATAACACGGTGCGACAACCCTTCTTAGACGGAAATGACTTTGCCTATTGGAAAGGTAGGATGGAGTATTATTTAATGAATGATATTGATAATTAGTTTAGCATTGTAGATGATTTTGAAAAGCCTTGAGATGAGTTTGGAGCGCCACTACCAACCACAGATTGGACAAGGGAGATGGCAAAGAAAGCTCAAGCCAATGCCAAAGCAACAACCACACTCCAATGTGGTTTATCTAAAGATCAATTGAGCAAGGTTGGACCTTTTGACTCTGCCAAAGAGCTTTGGGAGAAGCTCATTGAACTCAATGAAGGATCCAAGGAGACAAGGAGAGGTAAGAGAGACCTATTGATAGGTCAACTTCAAACTTTTAGCATGAAGACCAATGAAACTGTGAGTCAAATGCATAGTAGATTCAAGGAGATAGTAAATGGGATACACGGAATAGGTGAGAAGGTGGAGAATTGAGATTTGGTAAGGAATATTCTCCAAGCCTTTCCTAGGACAACCTTATAGGCATCAATGGTAGATGCTTATAAGATCTCTAGAGATCTTTCAATAGTTAAATTAGATGAATTATTTTGTGAGTTTGAATTGCATGAACAAGCTAACACTTCATCAAAAGAGAAAGGTTTAGCTCTTGATGTAGGAAAGAAGGCGAAGAAAAAGAAGGAGAAGAAAGAAGAATCATCCTCATCTGAATCAGAAGATGAAGCATCAAGTAGCGATGAAGGTATGACAGCAAATGAAATTGCTCACTATGACAAGAAGTGGGCGGGAAAATCTAGAAGGCACACCAAGAAGGATGTAAAGAAGATGTTCACATCCTCAAAAGGTAAATCAAGTAATAATTCAATTTCTAACACTAATGTCACTTGTTATGGATGCAATAAGAAGGGGCACATCAAGCTAAATTGCTCGGAGCTAAAGAAGAAGAAGGAGGCTATGGTGGCCCAAACCACATGAGACACTCAAAGTGTTGAAGACTCATCTGATGAGGACGAGCCATGTCATATCACATGCCATGTGACACTCATGGCCATGGGAGATGATACTGAAGCATCAACCCAAGAAGAGTCTTCATCAAGCGACGAATCGTCATCTAGTGACAATGAGGTAAAAGATTCCCCTATAGTAGAATTGTTATATAGAACTATTGCTTATCTTAAAAATGCTTTGGATAAATCAAAATCTAGGGTTAAGAACTTGATTGTAGAAATTAAGGCAATTAAAAATGAAGAACCTTCATGTAATGATGCATGCATGCTTAAGAATGAAAATGAGAAACTTAAAAAAGAAGTGTGTGAATTAAGAGCATGTTTAGAAAAGTTCACAAATGGATCTAAATACCTTGACATGATTTTTAGGGATCAAAGGGTCATTTATAACAAGGCCGACATAGGATATAAACATAAGGACAAGGAAGTAGCATATACCTCCCTAATTAGTAGAAAGGCAACAATTAGGGGTAAGGTTAAGAAGGCTTGGGTTCCCAAGAAGTTTTTGATTGATGTTACCAGTCCAAACATTTGGGTACCTAAGGCATTTGTTTTTCATGTTGTTTAGGTAGAAGGACCAAGTATGTGGATTGTGGATAGCGGTTGCTCAAGACATATGACCAGAGATGGAGCAAATTTTTCACAATTAACTACATTAACAAGGGAACCGTGTCTTTTGAAAATAGTGGAAAACTCAAAATTTTAGGTAAAGACACAATTGAGGTATCCCCTAAAATTGTTATTCATAAAGTCTTATTAGTTAAAAGCATGAAATTCAATTTACTTAGTGTTAGCCAACTTTGTGATGTCAGCTATAGTGTGGAATTCAATTCCTCAAAATGCTTAATTGGACACAAAAGCTTGAATGATTGCATGTTAATTGGATATAGGAAATCGAATATTTATTATGTTGATTTATCCTATGCTTCTAACATTTCTACTAAGTGTCTTATGGCAAAAGAAGAGGAAGGGTGGCTATGACATAGAAGGCTAGGGCACATCAATATGAAGAAGATAACCAAGGAAGCAAAATTGGAGTTGGTGAAGGGGCTACCAAAGATCAAGTACATTAATGACAAATTGTGTGATGCATGCCAAGAAGGAAAGAAATCAAAATCATCACACAAAGGTAAAACCCTAACTAGTACTTCATTACCTTTAGAGCTTTTACATTTGGACTTGTTTGATTACAATAGTATTCCTTCTTTAAATGGTAACAAATATTGTTTAGTCATAGTAGATGATTTTTCTAGGTATACATGGGTTTGTTTATTTTATGAAACATAAGGATGATACCTTAGAAATAATCATAGGATTTAACAAAAGGGTTGAAAATGAAAGAAATCTCAAAATCAACCGAATCCGTAGTGATCATGGTCGAGAATTTGAGAATTCAAAATTTTCAAAATTTTTCTTAGAACAAGGGTACAAGCATGAGTTCTCTTATCCTAGAAAACCCCAACTTAATTGGGTGGTGGAAAGGAGAAATCATGTCCTACAAGAAGTGCCTAGGATAATGCTTAATGCATATCTCTTACCTAGCTACTTGTGGGAAGAAGCGGTTAACACCGCTTGCTATATCCAAAAGTGAATTTTAATCAATAGGTTTTTAGGTAAAACACCTTTTGAATTATGGAATGGTAAAACTCCTACAATTCACTATTTCAAGGTCTTTGGTTGTAAAGTTTATATCTTGAGTCCTCCAACACTTACCCTAGGAAATCCTCTATTGATAAAGATATCAATGATAAAAATTAAGATATTATCCAAAAACTTCAAAACATGACCTTGGGTAATGATCAAGGGGGAGGATTAGGAAGTAATGATCAAAGGGGGAGGGGGGGGGGGGAGAGGAGATTCCGATGATGAGAGGAGGAAGGAAGACAACCATGATCAAAATTGGATTTTAGGAATAAGTTGGATGATCAAGGGAACATAACTAGAAACAAGGCTAGATTAGTGGCAATGGGATTCAATCTGAAGGTAGGAAACTTCGCTTCTCAAATCAACCCGGTCGCTTGTTCATGGCGATCCTGTCTACATCCCCGGATTAAAAAAATTAATCCTTAACATAGAGGGATTACCCAAGCAACAGTTCCATCGTCGTACTTTTCGATAAGAGTAGTCACTTGAACAAACTTGTTGTTCAAGCAACCAACCTCTATTCTACGATTAGCCGCAGAATAGACGATGTATGGATCGCCGGTTTTTGTTTTTGTATTCGGGGTCCAAGTAAATTTATCCACATGCCATACATACAATATACAAAGAAACAAATAAGGAAAACAAAACAAGATGTATACCTCTTGTTTACATCAAGATCATCTATCGTATGTCCTATCCTCCTCTTGAACGTTGTGTGGGCAATGGTCCTCCAAGAGATGAAGCCTCCTAGATCACGAACTTCTTTCCTTGCTCACTCCAAACAAGAGGAAGTTTATAAATGAAACTCTTCCCTATCTAAGACCGGCCACCAAGTCAAGAGACTTGATGATGTCGCCGGCCAAGGAATAGAGGAGGAAGTGGGCACCGACCAAGAGCTCCAAGGAATCACCCTCACCCTTGTTTCCACCAGCCAAGGAGAAGAGGAAGAAGAGGTTGGGCGCCGGCAAAGGTTAGGAGAAGGAAAGGGGGCCGGTCAAAACCCTAGGAAGGGGAGATAGCCTTGCCGCCCAAGGAGGATAGGAAACCATAGCCGCCCAAGCCTCTAAGCCCTAGCCGCCCAAACCCTAATCTCCTCTTCAATTCTCTTACCTCCCACCCTTATGCTTCCTTTTATAGAGCTAGGCCTAAGCCTTCTTTTAATTTCCACCCTCGGTTCTAGGGATTTAATCTCAATCGTCGGATCTAGAGATTTAATCTCAACCGTCAGATCTAGTGATTTAATCTCCACTGTCCGATCTAGAGTTTCATTCTCCACCATCAGATCTAGGCTTCAAGAGGGTTTTAATAGGCTATGATAGGGACCATGAGGAGGAGTTGGATCTTGGTCACCCAATGGATCAAGCCCACATAAAGTTCGATCAATTAATGTTAATCCATTCCACTAGAGAATTATCATTGATCAACCTCATCAACCCCCATAAGTTAATATGGGATCCATATATTATTTGTACATATATCTCCCCGTGTTTAAGATCTCGAATGTCCGTCGATTAATTAATTTACTGATAATTAATTAATCAACATCTAACTCCATGAGTAGTACCACTCAACCTTATCATCATGCCGGACCAAGTCCACCTACAGGGTTTACATGATGAACCTTATGAGCTCCTCAAGGGGATATAATCATCCTAATATATAGGACACGGTTTCCTCCTATAATCAACGGCATACCATATAAGTAATATCATTTCCCAACTTACAGAGCCTATCGATTTACTCTATAAATTTCGCCCATTGATAAATCAAAGAAATGAATACTAAGTATATGTGCCCGTTATTATATCGGGATTAAGAGCATGTACAATATAATATTTGAGGTCCGATTCGATTATGTAGTCAGCAATAAATCGAATCACCTCAAAGTCGGTCCTGCTCAATACATACAAAGTCTACTAGTGTAATTCTATGGTCAAGATAAACAAATACCAAATCACACTACAACCATTCCAATGGTTTGTCCATAACCATCTCGGTTGTGAGCCTGTACTTATAATTTACAAGGAACTGATAACATGATATCTCATGTGACACTACACACCATGTTATCTACAATGTAATGTATTAGAAAATATGCATAACCATAAATATACAAATGATGATCATGTGATTCTTATTTCAAAATAAAGATGTTCATACAAAAGATAGTCTTTTCAGTATACATCCCAACAATCTCCCACTTATACTAAAAGACTTTGCTGTCCTCAAACTGTCATACATCTAATTCCCATTCCCTCCACATGCCTATCAAAAGCTCTCGTCGGAAGGGCCTTAGTGAAAGGATCTGCTAGGTTATCCTCCGATGCAATATTGGTCACAACAACTTCTCCTCTCTTTACGATTTCTTGTATCAGGTGGTACTTGCGCTCTATGTGTTTACTTGCCTTATGGGATCGTGGTTCCTTTGAGTTTGCAACTGCACCACTATTATCACAATAAATTGTCATAGTTCTGGGCAAATCATGAATCACATCCAAGTCCATCAAAAAATTCCTGAGCCACACAACTTCTTTGGCTGCCTCAGAGGCTGCCACATACTCAGCTTCCATGGTGGAGTCCGCCATGCATTTTTGCTTGACACTCCTCCATACAATGGCTCCACCTCCCAAAGTAAACACAAAACCTGAGGTAGACTTACTGTTATCCCTGTCTAATTGGAAGTTGGAATTTGTGTAACCCACAGGGAGTAATTGGTCTGCCTGGTAAACTAGCATATAATCCCTAGTCGTTCTCAGGTACTTCAATATATGCTTTACCGCTGTCCAATGTCCCTGTCCTGGATTACTCTGATATCTTCTAACCATGCCCACAACAAAGCAGATATTCGATCTCGTACATAGCATAGCATACATGAGGCTTCCTACTGCCGAAGAATAAGGAACCACCTTCATCTCCTCTATCTCCTTAGATATTCTAGGACACAACCCTTTAGATAAAGGAACTCCATACCTGAAAGGTAAAAAGCCTTTCTTGGAGTTTTGCATGCTAAAACGATCTATAATGTTGTCTATGTATGAAGCTTGAGATAAGCACAACATCCTTTTCCTGCGATCCCTTATAACCTTGATCCCAAGGATGTGTCCCATTTCTCCCAAGTCCTTCATATCAAATTGTTTGGATAACCATACCCTTACGTCCGATAACTGTAACACCCCAAAATTTTTATCGAAAATTTTTGGTATAGAATTTAATTTTTTTGTCTAGTAGATTATATATGGGATCCTGGAAAATGATGATAAAAGAACAAAAAAAGTGGAGAGGTGGGGTTTGAACCTTAAACCTCTTGGTGAGAGTTAACTCTTACCATGCATGTGATGACCAAGTGCTCAGCAGTAGCTTACTGTTGGAGAAAGAGGAGAGATTGTAGATGAGTGTGAGGAGGGTAAAATGAAGAGGCATGAAAAGAGAAGAGGCACTTCTCTTCCTCCCTTTATAAATAGGAGTGGAAGTTCCATTTGGCCACTTCTTCCTCCCTCTTCTCTTCTTCTTCCTCACCGAAACTCACCTTCTCCCTTTCCATTTTCCGAAATTCATCCAAGCAAGAAGAAGGCTAGGGTTGGCTTCCATTAGGTCATCTTCAAACTAAAAGCCAAGCGAAGGAAGTAAGATTCCCTCACCTGCAGTATATTTGTTCTTGTAAAACATGATACATGAAAGAAATATGATGCTAGATACCTTATAAGTTTCAGCCAACCAAGGTTTTGGGTTAGGCTTGCATGAAAATGCTTCTAAGGAAATTTTTTATAGGTTGTATGCTTCATGTATCTTTGTGCCCCGACATGTTTCGGCCAACCAAGGTTTTGGGGCTAGGGTTGCATGAAAATGCTTCTAAGGAAATTTTTATAGGTTGTATGCTTCATATAGGAATTTTTAGGTGCCAAAAACCCAAGCTTTGTGCCCCTACAAGTTTTGGCCAACATTGGTTTTAGGGCTAGGGTTTCATGAAAACACCCCTTATGAAGTTATGTTATGTTGTATGCCTTCATGTATGAATTTATGTAACAAAAAAATGAAATTTTGGTACCCTACAAGTTTCGGCCAACATTGGTTTTAGGGCTAGGGTTTCATGAAAACACCCCTTATGAAGTTATGTTATGTTGTATGCCTTCATATATGAATTTATGTAACAAAAAAATGAAATTTTGGTACCCTACAAGTTTCGGCCAACATTGGTTTTAGGGCTAGGGTTTCATGAAAACACCCCTTATGAAGTTATGTTATGTTGTATGCCTTCATGTATGAATTTATGTAACCAAAAATAAAATTTTGGTACCCTCCATGTTTCGGCCAACAATGGTTTTAGGGCTAGGGTTGCATGAAAACACCCCTTAGGAAATTAGGATATGTTGTATGCCTATGTGATGAACGTGTTTATGATTTTCATATGTCATGAAATATGCCTATGTGAAGAACGTGTTTATGATTTTAATATGCCATGAATTATGCCTATGTGATGACCATGTTTCTGATTTTAATATGTCTATGTGATGAACATGTCTATGATTTTCATATGTCATGAAATATGCCTATGTGATGAACATGTTTATGATTTTAATATGCCATGAATTATGCCTATGTGATGACCATGTTTCTGATTTTAATAGGCCTATGTGATGAACATGTCTATGATTTTAATATGTCATGAATTATGCCTATGTGATGAATATGTTTATGATTTAATATTCCATGAAATATGCCTATGTGATGAACAAGTTGATGATTTTAATATGCCATGAAATATGCTTATGTGATGAACATGATTATGCTTTAAGACCCCTTTAGGGTATTCTTAAGTTATGAATGCATATATGCTATGACATGTCTAAAAAGATGCTTCCCCTTTTTATTTTGTGATTAAGAGCTCTCCTTATGATAAGATAAGACGGAGATGCTTCCCTTTTTAAGTAGGGATTAAGAGCTCTTCTTATGATAAGATAAGACGGAGATGCTTCCCTTTTTATGTTGGGGATTAAGAGCATTCTTTATGATATGACAAGAAAGTAAGGAATTAAGTATTTTACTTTGTAAGAGGTTAACTACCCGACCCGTTAGGTGGTCGTTAATCAAATCCAAAGGGACATAAGAAGACGTAAGAGGTCTTGCCTTGGTAAGACGTAAGAGGTCTTGCTCTAGTAGATCTGGTGGCTCGCTACCCCAGCCTATTAGGGAACGCGCATTATGTGGTACTTAACCTGGGGCCCCCCATCCAAGTTATGATTATGTTGAAGTACCTATATGTATATGTTTTGGAAAGAAAGGACTTGTATGAAATTAAGAATGCTTATGATTATGTCCTTGATGCATGTTTAGGATTTATGAAATTATGAATGCTTATGTTCATATTTAAGAATGCTTATGATTATGTCCTTGATGCATGTTTAGGATTTATGAAATTATGAATGCTTATGTTCAAGTTTAAGAATACTTATGATTATGTCCTTTATGCATGTTTAGGATTGATGATGTCATGAATGCTTGTGTTTAATTTATACCATGCTTAGATTTAATTATGTTTAGCATGCTTATGTAAATCTCATGCCTTGCTTATGTTTTATTACGTGGGTATGTTGATGATTAGTGTTGTTATGAAATACTTATGCTATTTATGCTAGTATGCTCGTGTCTTCTAATTGTTTGATGAAGTTGTGGCTTTTGTGAGTAGGCAAGAATCTTACTAAGCTATATGCTTATAGTTTATGTTGTCCATATACTGCAGATACAGGAAACATGAACTAGAGGAAGTAGCAGGAGGGGCCAAGTGTGTGTGATAGTGGCATGGTGGAAAAAGACCCTTTTACTATCTGCTTATATTTATATGCTCAATGAATAACTTAAGACATTGCTTCCGCTTATAAGACTTGTGATTTATTAGTACCATGTTGGATGTTGCTTAGTTATGATACTGTTCAACTACTTAAGAAAGTTTGATATGTTAGAACTCATGAATGAATCTTTATGTTATGCATGTTATAAAATGAGATAAGATATGTTAACATGCTAATTATGAATATGATATGGGATGCATGTATAAAAGAAGGTTTAAGCCATGATAACATGTTTAAGTATGTAAATGGTGAAATGATCCATATATGTTATGTTATAAAAAAAAAAGAAAAAGTAGCGCCGCCCTGAGAGCAGATAAGGGAGGGCGTTACAGGTTGGTATTAGAGCGGGGTTCACCTTTCCACTATCACACATCAAGCCTCCATCCTGCTATTTCCATGTAAGTAACTTTATGTATACCTAAGTTTCTTTTATAATGAAGAATGTCTTCTATTTAGATAGAAATAATACCTCATCTTGTTTTAGTAGAATGGGATCACACTTGTGACTTAGATAGAAATAATACCTCGTCATGTTTTAGTAGAATGGAACCCTACTTGTGACTTAGATAGTAATGATACCTTACCAAGCTTTATATGATGGAAACATGTTTCTAACCTAGAAATGCAACTAGGAAGGATACCTTACCTTGTTTATGAAAAGGAATGTTTAGATGCATGTATATGAGTAGAAATTATAATAATACCTTAATTATTTATTTATCACTTAGATAACATGAATGGGAGACGTAGTAATAGAGGGAATGAATCGGCACCCCCACCTGATTTGGTGCATGTGGTTACCGAGCTACAGCGTCAGGTCGCAGAACAACAGCTGGTTATCAATGCTCTCATGAACCAACAAGGGAACCTGTCAAAGCATTCAGACTTGCGGCGCATCAAGTAAATGCATCCATATATTGAATAATCGTCTATAAAAGAGACGAAATATTTAAAACCACCTCTGGCCTGGATAGACATAGGACCGCACAAATCAGTATGAACCAATTCTAACACATCTTTGGCTTTATACCTCTTGGCCTTGAAAGGCCTCTTGGTCATTTTACCTTCCAAGCAAGATTCGCAGGTTGGGAGATCCTCCACCACTAATGAACCCAAAGGTCCATCAGCTATCAACCTTTGAATTCTACTCAGGTTAATATGACCAAGCCTTAGATGCCAAAGATATGTCTAGTTCATCTTCGAAGGTTCTTTTCTCTTATTGGAATTAGAAGATGAGTTATTTACTTCTATATGCATCGTGGGAGCTTTTGGTTCAAGAGTATACAAATTGCCAACAAATGTACCTGATTAGATAATCTCTCTATTTCTTTTTATAACAACTCTGTCATTAAAAGAAACAGAATATCCATCCATAATCAATTTAGAAACCGAAATAAAATTCTTTCTAAATGTAGGTACATAAAGAAAATTTCTCAAAACCAAAACTTTATTTCTATCAAACGATAAATGAACGTCTCCCACTGCAATAGCTGCTACCTTTGTAGCATTGCCCATGTAGACGGTAATTTCTCCTTCAGCTAGTCGTTAGGTTTCCTGGAACCCCTGCAAAGAATTGCAGACATGATTAGTGGCTCCCGTATCTACACACCAGGTACCGATAGATAACACCACTAAACATGTTTCAACGACTAAGGTAGAAGATATACCTTTGTTCTGCTTTAGGTTGGGGAAGTCTTTCTTCCCATGTCCAATCTGTTTGCAAGTGAAGCACTTGCCTTTCGGCTTCTTCACTCCTCCCTGAGGTCCACCCGCCATTTTTGCTCCACCTTGTTTCTTTTTCTTCTTGCCTTTCGGCTTAGAAGTAGAGACCTTCTGAGCAACCATGACTTCCTACCTAGTAGCCCGATTCTGGTATCCGAAAAGTTCCTTTTCCCCAGAGTCATCCGCAGGCCTAGGAGGACACTCATCGACAGTTAAGACACTATCCAAATTTCTTTTCCAATCAATATTATTTGGGTACAGTAAGTTTATTTCTTTTAATATCACAGCAAGTGGGTTGGAAGCCATTTGAAAATCCTAAGAATCACAATGATCAAAATATTAGATTTCAAATATTATTGATTCCTCAAAATAATAAAATTCCAAAATCAACCAACACCTCAAAACACCGAGAATATCGCATGCCACGCAGTGTGGACGTATACGAATTCTACATTTTGCAAGAGGAGGTTTTACCCATTAATTTTATTATCTTGTCAACCTTACTTTTTGACAAATAAAATTAATAGTTGGTTCCTCTTTGGCCCTACAAATAAAAGCAGTGACTCCGATGGAGAGGATACTTTTATTTGCATCTAAGTGTGCACCATTACACGATACTAAGGGAATTATTTCGGATTATGTGCCATACCGCTGTGGAAGTTCACATGCTCCTAGATAATTTCCTATAACCATTATTTGACCTAGTGATCCACAAACAAACCCATCCGTAGGGAGGAAGGCACTCAGAGCCGACGCGCAAGTTTGTTTGCATCACTTGTCAAATTGTAATGGAGGCCACGGGAATTTATAAAAATATTCCTCTCCCACTTAGTAATTTGAAATTGAGGAATTTTCCTAGCCTACGACATGCATATCAAACAAAAAGAAATAAATATGAAAAATAAATTATTTTCCAACTATTATGGCTTTTGTCTTCAATATGACTCCCGTCGCATCTCCATCTCGTCCGCTCCTCCTACGCCATGTACGAGCCATCCGGAGATCCGAGCCGAGACTAAAACCTATTTTAATTTACATCCATCGATCCTATACTCCTCGAGGGAGTGTACATGAAATCTAGATCGAAAGTAAAATAAAATAAAGAGTGGCTAAACAATGCCGACAAAAACTAAATACTAGCCTCGTCAACCCTGAGGATTCAACAAAATAAATATTTACACACATACAATCACATACACACATATGGCCATAATAGTCAGATCTTATGCCTGCAACCAAAAAGTTAAACTACGCATATCCTACTATTATCCGGCACATATAATATATGAAAAAGTGCATAAAAATTAACAGAATCCTAAACACACAAAACCGAAAACCTTGGCTCTGATACCATTTGAAGGGATGTCCCTTGTCGAGTCCGTGAGGGGAAACTTAGCTTCCCCTTCGCCTCGGTTGCTTGACCATGGTGATCCCTTTGATGTCCCCGGATTAAAAAATTTAATCCTAGACAAAAGGGATTCCCAAAGCAACCAAGTCATCGTCGTGCTATTCGTTTAGAGAGGTTACTTGAACCAACTAGTTGTTCAAGCGACCTTCCTCTATTCTACGAGTAGTCGTGGAATAGACGATGTCCGGATCGCCGGTTTTTGTGTTTATACTCAGGATCCAAGTATTATTTAGCCATTTACAGAAATATAACATGCTTATATTTGTAAAACAAAAACAAGCAATGAATAAAAGAGAAAGAAGAATAGGTATACCTCTTGGTCTTCTAATGTATGACCTTCCTCCTTTTGGACGTCGTGTGGGCGACGATCCACCAAAAGTCGAAGCTCCTAGATCGCAAAACTTTCTTCCTTGCTTTTCCCAAGCAAGAGAAAGAAAAGAAACAATGTTTTTCTTCTTCCAAAACTCAACCAACAAAGAGCTATCAAAGCCCTTGCCGCCGGCCAACTAGAAGGAGAAAGAGATGGTGGAAAACTACCAAGACACCAAGGGAAACCCTATATCTTGTTTCCACAACCTAAGGAGAAGAAGAAGGGGACTTTGGGTGCCGGCCAAGGCTGGAAAAGAGATGGAAAAGGCTGCTGGACATTGGCCCAAAGAGGAAGAAGAAGAGAGAAAGAACCTTCCTTATTTGGTGCCACCCTAGCCTCAAAACCCTAATCCAAATCCTTGTTGGGAGTCGCTTCGGAGGCTCATTGGCTCCCATGTCCCCGGATTAAAATATTCACTAATGAAAGAATTAATCTGGATGGGATGAGCTTCCTTAGCACAACCAATTCATCGTCGTGCTAACAACTTGAGCGGTCACTTGAACAAACTAGTTGTTCAAGCAACACAACTCTTCTAGTTGGTTAGCCGCGGAAGAGACGACGGACGGATCGCCGGTTTTTGTGTTTGTCTTCAGGGTCCATGATTATACAATATATTTACTAATTCATACATGTATAATCAACAAATAAAAGATCATGCTCAGATCTGAAAATAAAGTTGCAAAACTTTATACCTTACGATCTTCTACCGTATGTCCTATCCTTCTCGTGGACTACGTGTGGACGAAGATCCTCCACGAGTAGAAGCCTTCTAGATCGCGTTCTTCTCTACCTTGTCCGCTGGGAACAAAGAGAACCAACAAATACCTATCCTTTCTAAAACTGGCCACCAAATTAGGGAATTTGGTGCGACCGCCGGCCAAGGAGTAAGTGGATGAAGCGCCGGCCAACTTGAAGAAGGGTTGCCGCCGGCCACCAAAGAGAAAGGGAGGAAGATGAACGCCGGCCACCAATGGAAGGAGAACCGCCAGCCAAGGAATAAGTGAGTGGCCAATAAGATGGGCGTCGGCCAAGCCTTGATGGAAGAAGGTTGGGCGCCGGCAATTAGATGGAGGAAGAAGGTTGCCGCCCAAACCCTAGCTCCCAAACCCTAGCCGCCCACTTTTTGGAAAAGCCAAACCCTAACTCTCAATCAATATCTTGCCACCCAAGCCTAAGCTCCCTATTTATAGAATTGGGCTTAAGCCTCCTTTAATCTCCACCGTCGGATCTAGGGATTTAATCTCCACCGTCGGATCTAGGGTTTTATCCCAACCGTCGGATATAGAGTTTCATCCCAACCATCGGCTCTAGGATTTCTTCCCAACCGTCAGATCTAGGGTTTCATCCAAACCATCAGATCTAGAGTTTTATCCCAACCGTCGGATCTAGGGATTTAATCCCAACTATCGATTCTAGGGTTTCATCCTAACCATCGGATCTAGGGATTTAATCCCAACCGTTGGTTCTAGGGTTTCATCCTAACCATCGGATCTAGGGATTTAATCCCAACCGTTGGTTCTAGCTTTTGTTTTACATTCTTGGATCTAGACTTCACAAGGATTATATTAGGCTATGATAGGGACCATAAGGAGGAGTTGGATCTTGGCCACCCGATGGATCGGAACCACACAAACTTGATCAATCAATGATGTTCCATTCCACTAGAGGATCATCATTGAACTACCTCACCAACCCCCATAAATTAATATGGGCTCCATATATTATTTGTACATTCATCTCCCCGTTTTTATGATATCGAATGTCCGTCAATTAATTGATTTACTGACCATCAATTAATTAACATCTAATTCCTCGAGTAGTACCACTCAACCTTATCATCATGTTGACTAAGTCAACCAGCTGGGTTTACATGATGAACCTTATGAGCTCCTCAAGGGGACATCATCAACCTAATATATAGGACACGGTTTCCTCCTATAATCAATGGCACACCATGTAAATAATATTATTTCCCAACTTACCGGGCATATTGATTTAATCCATCTAAATCTCACCCACTGGTAAATCGAAGAAATAAATACTAAGTACATGTCTCCGTTATTATATCGGGATTAAGAGCATCTACAATATAATATCCGAGGTCCGATTCAATTATGTAGTCAGTACTAAATTGAATCACCTCTATGTCGGTCCTGCTCAATACACCTAAGTGTACTAGTGTAACTCTCTGTTCAAGACAAAACAATACCAAGCTACACTACAACCATGCCAATGGTTTGTCCAAAACCATCTTGGTTGTGAGCCTCTACTTATATTTTACAAGGAACTGATAACATGATCTTCTGTGCCACACCAAGCACCATGTTATCTACAATGTAAAATATTAGACAATATGCACACATATAATAAATATATAAAATGCAAACAATGATCATGTGATTCTTATTTCAAAATAAAATGTTCATACAAAAAGAGCTAGGCTTTCAGTATACATTCCAACAATCTCCCACTTATACTAAAAGACTATGCCGTCATCACTCTGCCATACATCAGATCCCCATGTCCTCCACATGCCTATCAAACGCTTTCGCTGGAAGGGCCTTAGTGAATGGATCCGCCAGATTATCCTCTGATGCAATCTTGGCGATAGCAACTTCTCCTCGCTTTACGATCTCTCGTATAAGGTGGTACTTGCGCTCTATGTGTTTACTCGCCTTATGGGCTCGTGGTTTGTTGCTGCCATTATCACAATAAATTGTGATAGTTCGGGCAAACCAGAATCACATCCAAGTCCATCAAGAAGTTCTGAGCCATCTGACTTCCTTGGCTGCCTCAGAGGCTGCCACATACTCAGCTTCCATGGTAGAGTCCGCCACGCATTTCTGCTTGACACTCCTCCATACTATGGCTCCACCTCCAAAAGTAAACACAAACCCCGAGGTAGACTTACTCTTGTCCCTATCTGATTGGAAATCTGAATCCGTGTAACCCACAGGGACTAATTGATCTGCCCGATAAACCAGCATATAATCCCTAGTCCTTCTTAGGTACTTCAATATATGCTTTACTGCAGTCCAATGTCCCTGTCCAGGATTACTCTGATATCTGCTAACCATGCCCATGGCAAAGAAGATATCCAGTCTCGTACATAGCATAGCATACATAAGGCTTCCTACTGCCGAAGCATAAGGAACCGCCTTCATGTCCTCTATCTCCTTTGATGTTTTGGGACACATCTCTTTAGATAAAGGAACTCCATGCCTAAAAGGTAGAAAACTTTTCTTGGAGTTTTACATGCTAAAACGAGCAAGGATAGTGTCAATGTATGAAGCTTGTGATAAGCACAACATCCTTTTCTTGCGATCCCTTATAACTTTGATCCCAAGGATGTGTCCCACTTCTCCCAAGTCCTTCATGTCAAACTATTTGGACAACCATACCCTTACGTCTGATAACACTTTGATATTGTTCCCAACTAACAAAATGTCATCTACGTATAGTACAAGAAACACCACTACATTTCCGTCACATCTCTTGTATATACAAGGTTCATCCGGACTTTGAATAAATCCATATGACTGGATTACCTCATCAAAGCGGATGTTCCAAGATCTAGAAGCTTGCTTCAATCCATAAATGGACCAATTAAGCTTACATACAAGATGCTCTTTGCCTTTAGCAATGAATCCCTCTGGTTGCCGCATATAGATGTTCTCCTCAAGACTTTCGTTAAGGAAAGCTGTCTTGACATCCATCTGCCGAATCTCATAATCCATATGAGCAGCTATAGATAAGAGAATCCGGATAGACTTAAGCATAGCTACCGGCGAAAAGGTCTCCTCATAATCGATACCCTCTTTATGAGTATACCCTTTCGCAACAAGCCTAGCTTTGAAGGTCTCAACCTTCCCGTCTACTCCTCTCTTTCTCTTGTAGATCCACTTGCATCCAATGGTTTTTACACCATCGGGTGGTTCTACTAGCTCCCAGACCTGATTAGAATCCATAGATTCTATCTCTGAATTCATCGCTCTTTGACAAGATACCACATCTCTATCTTGGATTGCCTCGTCATATGTCCAGGGATCAGGTTCATGTTTACCAGGGACTAAGTCCGAAGACTCTCCCAAAATCATGAATCTCTCGGGTTGTCTAACAACCCTCCCACTACGACGAGGTGCCTCCTGTGTATGCTCTGTGACATGCGGTGCAGTGACTTGTGGTGTCTCCTCTTGTACCGGTGGTACTGACGTCGGGACTTCCCCTGTTAACTCCTCAAGAACAATCCTACTCTTGGGCTTGTGGTTCATTACATAATCCTCCTCTAGAAATCTGGCATTCGTGCTAACGATCACCCTCTGATCTCTAGGATTATAAAACAAACCACCTTTCGTTCCCTTAGGGTAGCCAACAAACATGCACACTTCTGTATGAGGTTCCAACTTACCAGCATCAGCCTTCAGCACATGTGCTGGACTCCCCCATATCCGAATATGTCTCAGACTAGGCTTTCGCCCAGTCCAAAATTCTACAGGGGTAGAAGGTACTGATTTAGATGGAACTAAGTTCAGAGTGTACATTGCCATATCCAGTGCATACCCCCAGAACGAAACAGGTAACTCAGAATAACTCATCATCGATCTGACCATCTCCATAAGAGTCCTATTCCTTCGCTCCGCTACACCATTCTGCTAGGGTGTGCCAGGTGCAGACAATTGGGATTGAATCCCAGCCTCTGATAAGTAATTCCTAAACTCTCCCAAGAGGTACTCGCCACCATGATCAGATCGTAATGTCTTGATACTTTTACCTTGACGGTTCTCCACATCAGCCTTGAATTCTTTGAACCTGTCAAAGCATTCAGACTTGCGGCGCATCAAGTAAATGTATCCATATCTTGAATAATTGTCTATAAAAGAGACGAAATATTCAAAATCACCTCTTGCCTCGGTTAGTGAGACCGGATCTTGAGATAAAAATGTATGACTTGGTAAAATGTTAATCCACGAAACCAGGAGCCATAGCAATACGTAACTGAAACGAAGTAAGCATGATTCGGTTGGGAGATCCTCCACCACTAATGAACCCAAAGGTCCATCACTATCAACCTTGAATTCTACTTAGGTTAATATGACCAAGCCTTAGATGCCAAAGATATGTTTGGTTCATTCATAAGGTTCTTTTCTCTTATTAGACTTAGAAGATGAGTTATTTATTTCTATATGCATCGTGGGAGTTTTTGGTTCAAGAGTATATAAATTGCCAACCAATGTACCAGAACAGATAATCTCCCTATTCCTTTTTATAACCACTTTGTCATTAAAAGAAATAATATCCATCCATAAACAATTTAGAAATCAAATTAAATTCTTTCTAAAAGTAGGTACATAAAGACAATTTCTCAAAACCAAAACTTTATTCCTATCAAAAGATAAATAAACGCCTCCCACGCAATAGCCGCCACCTCAAGCATTGCCCATGAAGACTAGAATCTCTCCTCACTAGTCGCTGTTTCTCGAACTCGCAAAGTATTGCAGACATGATCAGTGGCTCCTGTATCTACACACCATGCACTGGTAGATAACACCGCTAAACATGTTTCAACAACTAAACAAGAAGATATACCTTTGTTCTTTCAGCGAGGACAGTCCGCCTTCCAATGTCCTGTCTGCTTGCAAGCGAAGCACTTGCCTTTCGGCTTCTTCACTTCTGCCTGAGTCCCACTGCCACTTTCTTCGCTCCACCTTGCTTCTTCTTCTTCTTACCTTTCGATTTAGAGGAAGAAACCTTCTGAGCGACCATGGCTTGAGCACTTTGACGAAAAAGCCCCTCTGCCGCCTGGAGTTCTGTCAGAAGCTCCGCCAACGAATACAACCTCTTGTTCATGTTGTAGTTGAGGCTGTTGGCATCGTGCTAATCCTCGGAATGCTCATCGGCTCCCATGTCCCCGGATTAAAATTTTCACTAATGAAAACTAATCCGGATGGGATGAGTTTTCTAAGCACAACCAATTCGTCGTCGTGCTAACAACATGAGCGATCGCTTGAACAAACTAGTTGTTCAAGCAACACAACTCTTCTAGTTGGTTAGCCGTGGAAGAGACGATGGACGAATCGCCGGTTTTTGTGTTTATCTTCGGGGTCCATGATTATACAAATACATGCAAATGTAAACTAGTATAATCAACATATGCTAACATAAAGAACATAAGATAGCATATCAAATAAGAACATGCAAAGAACAATAATAAAAGTTGTAAAACTTTTATACCTCTTGATCTTCTATCGTATGTCCTAACCTCCTTGTAGACTTCGTTTGGGCGAAGATCCTCCACAAGTTGAAGCTTCCTAGATCTTCTTCAATCCAAAGAAAGAAGAACTCTCTTTCCCTTCTTGCTTGAGCCAACCCCCAATCCACAAAGGATTGATGCCGCCGGCCACAAGAATAGAGAGAACATAATGGAAACAACCAAGGAACCGAACTAGGGACAAACCCTAGTTTTGGTGCCGCCGGCCAAGATGGAGTGAAGAGGAGAAAGGGAATATGTTGGCCGCCGGCCACGGTGGAGGGAATAGAGGAAGGAGTCGGCCACAACCTAGGAAGAGGAAGAGCTCCTCTCCTATAGTTGCCGCCCACCTTCCTTGCATACCCTAGCCGCCCAACCATAGGAGCCAAACCCTAATTAGGGTTTCCTCCTTAGGTCTTCTTGCGCCCAACCAAGGTGGAAGGAGGAGATCTAAACCGGCCACCTTTCCTAGGAAGAAGAAGAACTCTTCCACAAGATGCCGCCTACCCTCCTTCCAAACCTTGGCCGCCCAACCCAAAAGGAGCCAAACCCTAATTAGGGTTTCCTCCTTAGGGTTTCTTGCCATCCAACTCCATCAACTATGCGCCGGCCATGGAAGAGGGGATAGAAGAATAGAATGTGGACCAACCAAGGTAGAAGGGTAGAAGGAAGGGACCGGCCATGCCTTAGGAAGAAAAAGAAACTCTTCTTCCACTTGTTGCCGCCCCTCTTCAGCCTATATATATATAGAGTTAGGTTAAGGCCTTGGTTTAATCTCCACCGTCGGTTCTAGGGTTTTAATCCCAACTGTCGGATCTAGAGATTTAATCTCAACCGTCGGTTCTAGGGTTTTAATCCTAACCATCGGATCTAGAGATTTAATCCCAACCGTCGGATCTAGAGATTTAATCTCCACCATCGGTTCTAGGGATTTAATCCCAACCGTTGGATCTAGAGATTTATTTTCCATCATTTGATCTAGACTTTATGAGGTTTATATTAGGCTACGATAGGGACCATGAGGAGGAGTTGGGTCTTGGCCACCCGATGGATCGAAACCACACAAACATGATCCATCAATGATGTTCCATTCCACTAGAGGATCATCATCGAACTACCTCACCAACCCCCATAAATTAATATGGGCTCCATATATTATTTATACATCCATCTCCCCGTGTTTAAGATATCGAATGTCCGTCAATTAATTGATTTACTGACCATCAATTAATTAACATCTAACTCCTCAAGTAGTACCACTCAACCTTATAATCATGTTGACTAAGTCAACCAGCTGGGTTTACATGATGAACCTTATGAGCTCCTCAAGGGGACATCATCAACCTAATACATAGGACACAGATTCCTCCTATAATCAACGACACACCATGTAAATAATATCATTTCCCAACTTACCGGGCATATTGATTTAATCCATAGAAATCTCACCCTCTGGTAAATCAAAGAAATAAATACTAAGTACATGTGTGCATTATTATATCGGGATTAAGAACATGTACAACATAATATCCGAGGTCTGATTCAATTATGTAGTCAGCAACAAATTGAATCACCTCTATGTCGGTCTTGCTCAATACACCGAGGTGTACTTGTGTAACTCTATGGTCAAGACAAACCAATACCAAGCTACACTACAACCTGTAAGTAATATATGAGAGATGTCCTAAGGCAATCGCCTTATGTATGAACCATTTATATGATAAATGAAGATTCACTATTTGAGTATACATGTTTAATGTATTTGATTGGATCTTAAACTCATTTACTGAATGTCCACGATACGATTCACAGCATGAGAGAATTTGTGATTGGATCACAACTAGTGAGTATCTCTACATGTGTAATTGTGATGTATCGGAATTATCCCTAGTCGATGAATTGATGGATTTGGACACCATCAATTCTGTCGAGACTAGCACGAGGTATACTCCTTGGTGTATCCAAGCAGCTGATTCTCACTGGCTGGAGCCATAGTGATGTCCGGAGTTGATCGTGGATGCTAGTTATGGTAACTAGTTCATTGGAGTGACCAGCCGTAAGACTTCATATGGTTCTCTGTATATATAGATATGTCAATGAAGTTCTTACCATGGCTTAAGTGCGATGTTCCTTTGACTTGCGGTATTCAAGTCATCTTGATCATGGAGACTTATGCTTTGACATCTTATGTAAACATCTCCGAGGAGATGTGGACCCAGGATGATTGGGTATAAGTCGAAATAATCGAAGGTGTTTGAATAGGCTATAAAGGATTCACCACTCCTTGCGAGGAGATGTATACCCATGGCCTCTCGTCAGATTGTTTCTAAAGTCTTTGGCCAAAGCATTACATGTTTAGAGTAAGGTACTCTTCGATACATGTGGAGTAACTAGAATCCGTAGGACGAGGAAATAATACTTGGGCTAGGTGTGACGTAGTCAGCCTAGTGGGGACTGACACAATAGACCATGTCCTGAACCAAGTGGGTATAAGATGAGTGAAGGGAATGAGGCACGATTCATTCGAGCTACTGAAGGGTTTCAGAAATAGTTCTGGATCAACCGTTGATCTTTTCGGTTAATTGGGGATCATGATGTACTACTAGGTGCCACTCATGATCGTTCTATAATTAATGGTTAATTACAGACGGCCAACATAAACCGAGAACCTATTTGGTCACACGCACAACGAGTGTAATCCAAAGGATTTAAAACGAGCTTGAGAATGGGATTCTCAGACCGAGAGAAACTATGTTTGGTTGGACGAAACATAAAGCGAGCATGAAATTGTTTCAGTCGCAATGGAAGCATGGATGGGCCGTGTCTTATGAAGACATAATGGATGGACCAAAATGGTTTGGTTCTAATCCAATGGAGGAGAATAAACCAAAGGGTTTGGTTTATTTTAAACGAATGAACCAAAAGTTGGTTTGGTTCGTTTTAACTTAAAATAAACCATCATGGTTTGGTTTATTTTAACTTATCTTAATGGAGCGGGTTAACGGGCTTTATGGATATGATCCATTAACCATTAAGAGAATTAGTTCTCTATAAAATAGGGCTTAAACTCTAATCCAAAGTCCTAATCAAGTTTTGGCGGCCCAACATAGTTGCCGCCCACCTCCTTGGAGTTTTCGGCGCCCAACCCTAAAGTGCCGCCGCCCAGCTTTTGTGCCGCCGTCCAAGTCATTGCCGGCGACCAAGCTTCAGCCGGTGAACACTCCGGCGACCCTCCGGTGATCTCCTATAGGTTTGGCATCAAGGTGAGCCTTTTCTTTCCTTGGTTGGCCGGCGCCTATATCCTCCACCAAGCTGTCCAGTTTTCTGGACAGCTTCTTCTCCTCTCGTCGGAGCGTCGTTTGGACGACGGTTAGAGCTCCGACAGTGGCTAACTTACCGGGGATTCTATCTCCGGTAATCCTCTGAGGTGGAGGACGAAGGATTCGTCAATTGGTTGACGAATACCCCTCCGGAGAAGCGAGTTTTGAGAACTCGTTTTAGGATCCGAATTTGGATTCGGATAGTGATCATCTCTCGATCACGTCGTCTTCAACATGAGGCTAGTAACCCGTACGAAGACGAAGCTCATGGCTTAGCGAAGTCATCCCGAGGAGCTCGGCGTGGATACGGATAGAGACGATTCTTACGAGGATCGTTCCGGTTGATGCCGTTCCCGCTACACGTCATACGGAAGGTATAACGTAGTTAAATTTCCTTTTATTGCAAATTTAAATTTACGATTATGTCTACACTTGTTGTAATATGCATGCGTGTGTTGTGTGTGTTGTAATAAATATAGATTTATTATTTTTAATTGCTTCCGCTGTGCTCATGTTTGCGAAACATGATCGAACACACACACGCCGCGGTGCCGGAAACCCAACAGTGGTATCAGAGCCCAGGTTGTGTTTCGACATAATCGTAAAAATGGTTTTGCGATAGTCATAATGTATTTCTGGAAATTTTCTAAATTTTGGAAATTTAGAAGTATTTATGGAAATTTTTCAATTTTGGAAAATCTAGAAGTATTTATGGAAATCTTCCACTTTTGGAAAGTTGGAAGTATTTATGGAAATTGATATTTTCCATAAATAAAATATTTGATTAGATTCTTGAAATTTGTTTCTTAATTTAATCATGATTTGATTTGGTAAATCAAATCTTAAAATATTTTATTTCCATAAGTAGTTTTAATGATTTAGGAAATTGGTTTCCTAAATAGATTTTCCTTAATCAAATAATTCCATGAATAAAATATGTTATTAGATTTGGAAATTTGTTTCCTAATTTAATTATGATTTGATTTGGAGAATCAAATCTTAAACATATTTTATTTCCATAAATAGTTATGACATATAAGGAAATATATACATGACATAATTGTATGCCATGTAATTGCATTAGATGCATAACATTATGCCATGCGTGTCGTGACATGTAGATATATGCCATGTATGCCATGCCATGTAGATAATAGTTATTTGCATGCAAAGAGGATGAGACATAAAAACCCTTAAACAATATTAAAGCCTACACCTTCCATTAATATGGTTAGAACCAGAGTTCCGTTTCTTGTTTGGGTTGTTGGACTCTCTCCAAGCCCGGCTCGAACCCGAACATGTTCAAACCATGGAATAGTTTAATACTAATATGGTAAGAGTCAGAGGTCAATCGTTAGCTTTGGTTGTTGGACTCTCTCCAAGCTGGGCTAATTGGTTGAATGCGCTCTAACCATATTAAAACTATATCCTGATTAATGGGTTGGCTTTAACCTGGAGCATCGGCTTGTTGGACTCTCTCCAAGGTCGATGTAAAGGGAGGTGAAGTTGGGTGCTATGCATATGATGCATACTTGTTAATGTGTTAACAACCCGATGTATGTGTGAACATTCAATTAGTTGATAGCACATTGTGATAGTTGCATATACGTGATATGCAATCGGTATAGTTGATACCTACCATCGTAGTTATGAATGGCTTGTTGGACTCTCTCCAAGGTTGTTCATAACTATGATGGATATCAGCCCATTCGGAGATGGACCTACGATCTTCCGAAGTGATTTTGGGGTTTTTGAAATTCGAAAAATGAATGGGATTTATAAATGTATATTGATGCATTTTAAAAATCATCTTTCTCATATATGCTCGTTTTGTATTTCTAAGATTGATCATGATGTCTTTGAATTTACGTTCCATTTTGGATTCGAATAAATTGACTGGGCCGAACTTCTTGGACTGGCTTAGAAACTTGAGAATTGTTCTCAAGGTGGAAAAGCTTGCGAATGTACTCGAAGCGTCTCTTCCCGCCCGTCCTAGTGACAATGCAACTTTGGACCAATTGTTGGCCTATCAGAAACATATGAATGATTCTAAAATGGTGAGTTGCATCATGGTAGCCGCGATGGAACCCAAGCTACGAAAGCAGCATGAGCATATGGATGCTCATATCGTAGTCCTTCATCTTTGTGAGTTGGTTGATGAGCAAGTGAGATTCGAAAGGTTCGAAGTCTCAAAGCTCCTCTTCACCTCTGAGATGCTAGAAGGTTCATACGTAGTCTTGCTCAATATCTTGAAGGCTGTGGAGTCTTACGAGAAGCATGAGGCGAGGCGTGTCTTTAGTTGATTCCTCGAAGAAAGGTTCTAAGAGGAAGTCAAAGGAACAGCAGAAGGGAAAGAAGAGAAGGGCTAAGAAGGTAGAACTAGCACAAAAGGAAACTTTCCATCATTATGGCAAGGAGAGCTATTTGCGAAGAAAGTGCAAGATTTATCTTGAGTCCATGAAGAAGGATAAGGCATCGGATGCCCCATCTTCTTCAGAAATCTTCTTTATTGATTGTCATTCTATTTCCTCAGACACTTGGGTATTTGATACTGGGTGTGGCTCACATATATGTAATGACATACATGGGCTAAGGAATAGAAGAAGACTCGTCAAGGGAGAGTCAAATTTACGTGTTGGGAATGGAGCAACGGTTGCTGCACTCGCCATCAGAACGTATTTGTTGGAACTCCCTGTAGGACTTGTCTTAGAACTGGACAATTGCTTTTATGTTCCTTTGTTGATAAAGAACATCATTTCTATTTCTTGTTTAAATAGAAATGGGTATCATTTGACTTTTAGTAACAATTGTTGTTACATAACTTTGAATGGAGTTCTTTAAGGGACTGGAACTTTAAGCAATGGCATTTATACGTTGGACGTATCCAGTGACATTTTCAATATCGAAGCGAGCAACATGCGTGCTCAAAAGGATAATCAAATAGACTCCTATATGTGGCATTGTCATCTTGGCCATATAAACAAGAAACGCATGTCCGAATTACACCGATGTGGAATTCTGGAATCGTTTGAATTGGATTCATACGATACATGCGAATCATGCTTAAAAGGCAAGATGACTAAGTTACCTTTTACTGGAAAAGGTGAACGAGTGGGAGAGTTACTAGGTCTAATACATACTGATGTTTGTGGACCTATGTCAACTCAAGCATTAGGAGGCTATAGCTACTTCATTACCTTCACCGATGATCACTCACGGTTTGGGTATGTGTTCTTGATGAAACACAAGTCTGAAGCCTTTGAAAGGTTCAAAGAATTAAGAAATGAAGTAGAGAAACAACATGACAAGAGTATTAAAATACTTCGATCGGATCGAGGTGGTGAATACTTAAGTCAAGAGTTTCTTGATTATCTAAGAGACAATGATATATTGTCTCAATGGACTCCGCCCTATACACCACAGCATAATGGTGTATCTGAGAGGCGTAACCGGACCTTGTTGGACATGGTCAGGTCAATGATGAATCATGCGACTCTTCCCAAGTCCTTTTGGGGTTATGCACTTCAGACAGCTGTTTACTTGTTAAACAGAATGCCTACCAAGGTAGTCTCAACTACTCCATATGAGATATGGAATGGTAAGAAACCTCATGTATCTTACTTGAAGATATGGGGTTGTCCTGCTTATGTGAAGTGGACTGTATCAGACAAATTGGATGCTAAGTCTGATAAATGTCTATTTATTGGATACCCTAAGGAAACAAGGGGTTACCAATTCTATCATCCTGTGGAACAAAAGGTGTTTGTTTCAAGGCATCTTTGTGTTTCTAGAGAAAGAGTTTCTCTTGCAAGAAAGCGATGGGAGTGTCGTCGAGCTTGAGGAGGCTCGAGAGACTCAAATAGACATTGATGAGATACGGTGAAGCCTGACGGTACAACTCATAGTGATGAGCAATCGGCTGGACCTATTGTAACACCACATCTTCGTAGATCTGGTAGAACACGCAATATTCCTGAGAGATATGGATTTCTCGTAAGCGAATCGAACGACGTGTTACTCATTGATGATGAGGAGCCTACCAGTTATGAAGAAGTGCTGACAAGTTCAGAAAGGGATAAGTGGCTTGGTGCCATGAAGTCGGAAATGGATTCCATGTACGAAAACCAAGTTTGGAACTTGGTTGACCCATCTGAAGGCATAAAGCCTATAGGGTGCAAGTGGGTTTTCAAGAAGAAAATCGACATGGATGGTAATGTGATTACCTATAAGGCTAGGTTGGTGGCAAAAGGATATCGTCAAAAACAAGGTGTTGATTATGACGAAACCTATTCGCCTGTAGCTATGCTTATATCCATTCGGATGCTCCTGGCCATAGCGGCTCATTATGATTATGAGATATGGCAGATGGATGTGAAAATAGCTTTCCTTAATGGAAACCTGCTCGAGGACGTGTATATGATACAGCCTGAGGGTTTCACATCGGTTGATAAAACCAAGGTATGCAAATTGCGACGATCCATTTATGGATTGAAGCAAGCATCCAGGAGCTGGAATATCCGTTTTGATGAGACGATCAAAAAGTTTGATTTCTCACAAAATCCAGACGAACCTTGTGTGTACAAGAAGGTTAGTGGGAGTGCAGTCGTGTTCCTAGTATTGTATGTCGATGACATATTACTTATAGGAAACGATGTTTCAATCTTACGATCAGATTAAGGTTTGGTTATCCAAGACATTCTCCATGAAAGACACAGGAGAAGCAACCTACATCCTTGGGATTAAGATCTATAGAGATAGATCGAAACGGTTGCTTGGTCTTTCGCAGTCTACATATATAGACCGAGTGCTAAAGAGGTTTAGCATGTCGGAATCTAAGAAAGGTTTCCTACCCATCAGGCATGGGGTACACCTTTCGAAGTCTATGTGTCCGCGCACAGAAGACGAGAGGATTTGCATGAGTAAGATTCCCTATGCATCCGCAATAGGATCTATCATGTATGCTATGTTATGTCACGAGGCCCGATGTATCGTATGCTCTGAGTGTCATGAGCGGATACTGCAATCCGATCCGAGGAATGGATCATTGGGTGGATGATCCTTAAGTACTTGAGAAGAACTAAGGATGTGTTCCTAATATATGGAGAAGGGGACATGGTGATACGCGGGTATACGGATGCCAGCTTCCAGACAGACAAGGATGATTCCAGGTCTCAGTCTGGATACGTGTTCACCTTGAATGGGGGCGCAGTGAGTTGGAAAAGTTCCAAACAAGAGAGTGTAGCGGATTCTACCACTGAGGCAGAATATATTGCAGCTTCGGAAGCAGCAAAGGAAGCGGTTTGGATCAAGAAGTTCGTTCATGAACTTGGTGTGATTCCGGCCATTGTTGAAGCAATACCGGTCTTCTGCGACAACAATGGAGCAATTGCACAGGCGAAAGAGCCAAGGTCTCATCAACGATCCAAACATGTGCTTCGCCGCTATCATCTTATCAGAGAGATCATCAGTAGGAACGAAATACAAATCGAGAAAATTCCCACTAAAAGGAACTTAGCGGATCCTTTGACTAAAGCATTACCTCAAAGTAAGTTTGAGGGTCATGTTAGTGCTTATGGTATTGGATACCGTAGCGATTGGCATTAGGCCAAGTGGGAGTCTGTTAGTAATATATGAGAGATGTCCTAAGGCAATCGCCTTATGTATGAACCATTTATATGATAAATGAAGATTCACTATTTGAGTATACATGTTTTATGTATTTGATTGGATCTTAAACTCATTTCTTGAATGTCCCACTACGATTCACAAAGATGAGAGAATTTGTGATTGGATCACAACTAGTGAGTATCTCTACATGTGTAATTGTGATGTATCGGAATTATCCCTAGTCGATGAATTGATGGATTTGGACACCATCAATTCTGTCGAGACTAGCACGAGGTATACTCCTTGGTGTATCCAAGCAGCTGATTCTCACTGGCTGGAGACATAGTGATGTCCAGAGTTGATCGTGGATGCTAGTTATGGTAACAAGTTCATTGGAGTGACCAGCCGTAAGACTTCATATGGTTCTCTGCATATATAGATATGTCAATGAAGTTCTTACCGTGGCTTAAGTGTGATGTTCCTTTGACTTGCGGTATTCAAGTCATCTTGATCATGTAGACTTATGCTTTGACATCTTAAGCAAACATCTCCGAGGAGATGTGGACCCGGGATGATTGGGTATAAGTCGAAATGATCGAAGGTGTTTGAACAACCTATAAAGGATTCACCACTCCTTACGAGGAGATGTATACCCATGGCCTCTCGTCGGATTGTTACTAAAATCTTTGGCCAAAGCATTACATGTTTAGAGTAAGGTACTCTTCGATACATGTGGAGTAACTAGAATCCGTAGGAGGAGGAAATGATACTTGGGCTAGGTGTGACGTAGTCAGCCTAGTGGGGACTGACACAATAGACCATGTCCTGAACCAACTGGGTATAAGATGAGTGAAGGGAATGGGGCACGATTCATTCGAGCTACTGAAGGGTTTCAGAAATAGTTCTGGATCAACCGTTGATCTTTTCGGTTAATTGGGGATCATGATGTACTACTAGGTGCCACTCATGATCGTTCTATAATTAATGGTTAATTATAGACGGCCAACATAAACCGAGAACCTATTTGGTCACACGCACAACGAGTGTAATCCAAAGGATTTAAAACGAGCTTGAGAATGGGATTCTCAGACCGAGAGAAACTATGTTTGGTTAGACCAAACATAAAGCGAGCATGAAATTGTTTCAGTCGCAATGGAAGCGTGGATGGGCCGTGTCTTATGAAGACATAATGGATGGACCAAAATGGTTTGGTTCTAATCCAATGGAGGAGAATAAACCAAAGGGTTTGGTTTATTTTAAACGAATGAACCAAAAGTTGGTTCGGTTCGTTTTAACTTCAAATAAACCATAATGGTTTGGTTTATTTTAACTTATCTTAATGGAGCGGGTTAACGGGCTTTATGGATATGATCCATTAACCATTAAGAGAATTAGTTCTCTATAAAATAGGGCTTAAACCCTAATCCAAAGCCCTAATCAAGTTTTGGCCGCCCAACATAGTTGCCGCCCACCTCCTTGGAGTTTTCGGCGCCCAACCCTAAAGTGCCGCCGCCCAGCTTTTGTGCCGCCGTCCAAGTCATTGCCGGCGACCAAGCTTCAGCCGGTGAACACTCCGGCGACCCTCCGGTGATCTCCTATAGGTTTGGCATCAAGGTGAGCCTTTTCTTTCCTTGGTTGGCCGGCGCCTATATCCTCCACCAAGCTGTCCAGTTTTCTGGACAGCTTCTTCTCCTCTCGTCGGAGCGTCGTTTGGACGACGGTTAGAGCTCCGACAGCGGCTAACTTACCGGGGATTCGATCTCCGGTAATCCTCTGAGGTGGAGGACGAAGGATTCGTCAATTGGTTGACGAATACCTCTCCGGAGAAGCGAGTTTTGAGAACTCGTTTTAGGATCCGAATTTGGATTCGGATAGTGATCATCTCTCAATCACGTCGTCTTCAACATGAGGCTAGTAACCCGTACGAAGATGAAGCTCATGGCTTAGCGAAGTCATCCCGAGGAGCTCGGTGTGGATACGGATAGAGACGATTCTTACGAGGATCGTTCCGGTTGATGCCGTTCCCGCTACACGTCATACGGAAGGTATAACGTAGTTAAATTTCCTTTTATTGCAAATTTAAATTTACGATTATGTCTACACTTATTGTAATATGCATGCGTGTGTTGTGTGTGTTGTAATAAATATAGATTTATTATTTTTAATTGCTTCCGCTATGCTCATGTTTGCGAAACATGATCGAACACACACACGCCGCGGTGCCGGAAACCCAACACAACCATGCCAATGGTTTGTCCAAAACCATCTTGGTTGTGAGCCTCTACTTATACTCTACAAGGCACTGATAACATGATCTTCTGTGCCACACCCAAGCACCATGTTATCTACAATGTAAAGTATTAGACAATATCCACATATATTAATATAAAGTGCAAACAATGATCATGTGATTCTTATTTCAAAATAAAATGTTCATACCAAAGAGCTAGGCTTTCAGTATACATCCCAACAGAGGCGGAACTACTCAAAACTCCTAGGCAGGGACTGGAGAATGATATCGACCTGGGTTTCCCCATCGATCTCAGCTCCGAGGACTTCCATCTCATTAAGATGAGCCATCATCTTGAGAACATGATCCCTAACGGGTGTTCCCTCGATCATGGTGGTCGTCATCAAGTTTCTCATTGCCTCCTGTCTAGCCGCCCTACTCTGATGTCCGAAAAGTTCCTTGAGATTGAACATCATGTCATAAGCTGTGGCTATGGCCTGATGCTGATGTTGCAGCACATTTGACATAGATGCCAAAATGTAACACCGCGCCATTTCATCTGCCTTTACCCATTTCTTATAACGTTCTTTCTCCTTTTCATCAGAGTCATCGGAGGGCTTAGGAGGACAGACCTCGAAGAGTACAAATTTGTACTCCTCCAGAGTTAAGATAATATCCAGGTTTCTTTTCCAATCAATGTAGTTTAGACTAGTAAGTTTGTTTTCTTTTAAAATCACAGCAAGTGGGTTGAAAGCCATTTGAAAATCCTAAAAATCACAATGATCAAAATATTAGATTTCAAATATTATTGATTCCTCAAAACAATAAAATCCCGAAATCAACCAACACCTCAAATCACCGAGAATATCACATGCCACGCTGTGTGGACGTATACGAATTCTACATTTGTAAGAGGAGGTTTTACCCATTAATTTTATTATCTTGTCAACCTTACTTTTTAACAAATAAAATTAATAGTTGGTTCCTCTTTGGCCCTACAAATAAGAGCAGTGACTCCGATGGGGAGGATATTTCTATTTGCATCTAAGTGTGCACCATTACATGATACTAAGGGAATTATTTCGGATTATGTGCCTTACCGCTGTGAAAGTACACATGCTCCTAGATAATTTCCTTTAACCATTATTTGACCTAGTGATCCGCAAACAAACCCGTCCGCAGGGAGGAAGGCACTCAGAGCCAACACACAAGTTTGTTGCATCACACGTCAAATTGTAATGGAGGCCGCGGGAATTAATTAAAATGTCCCTCTCCCACTTAGTTAATTGAAAATGAGAAATTTTAAAACATACACAACATGCATATAAAACAAATAAGCAATAAATATGGAAAAAATAGAATTTTTCCAACTATTATGGCATTGTTCTCCAATATGCATCCCGTCGAATCGCCACCTCGTCCGCTCCACCTTTTCCCGTGCGCAAGTCACCAAAGATATCCGAGCCGAGATAAATCATTTTATTTACATCCATCGATCCTATACTCCACGAAGGAGTGTACAAATAATCTAGATCGAAAGTAAACTAAAATGAGTGGCTAAAAATGTCATATTTAATTACAAAAATTAAATACTAATCAAGCCTCGTCAATCTCGAGGATTCAAATAATAAATATTTACACACATCCATTCACATACACACACATGGCCATAATAGTCGGATCTTATGCCTGCAACCAAAGAGTTAAACTAAGCATATCCTACTATTATCCGACACATATAATATATGAAAAAGTGCATAAAAATTAACCGAATCCAAAACACACAAAACCGGAAACCGTGGCTCTGATACCACTTGTTGGGAGTCGCTTCGGAGGCTCATTGGCTCCCATGTCCCCGGATTAAAATTTTCACTAATGAAAGAATTAATCCGGATGGGATGAGCTTCCTTAGCACAACAAATTCGTCGTCATGCTAACAACTTGAGTGGTCGCTTGAACAAACTAGTTGTTCAAGCAACACAACTCTTCTAGTTGGTTAGCCGCGGAAGAGACGACGGATGGATCGCCGGTTTTTGTGTTTGTCTTCGGGGTCCATGATTATACAATATATTTACTAATTCATACATGTATAATCAACAAATAAAAGATCATGCTCAGATCTAAAAATAAAGTTGCAAAACTTTATACCTTACGATCTTCTACCGTATGTCCTATACTTCTCGTGGACTACGTGTGGACGAAGATCCTCCACGAGTAGAAGCCTTCTAGATCGCGTTCTTCTCTACCTTGTCCGCTGCGAACAAAGAGAAGAACCAACAAATACCTATCCTTTCTAGAACCGGCCACCAAATTAGGGAATTTGGTGCAACCGCCGGCCAAGGAGCAAGTGGATGAAGCGCCGGCCAACTTGAAGAAGGGTTTCCGCCGGCCACCAAAGAGAAAGGGAGGAAGATGAACGCCGGCCACCAATGGAAGGAGAACCGCCAGCCAAGGAATAAGAGAGTGGCCAATAAGATGGGCGCCGGCAAGCCTTGATGGAAGAAGGTTGGGCGCCGGCAATTAGATGGAGGAAGAAGGTTGCCGCCCAAACCCTAGCTCCCAATCCCTAGCCGCCCACTTTTTGGAAAAGCCAAACCCTAACTCTCAATCAATATCTTGCCGCCCAAGCCTAAGCCCCCTATTTATAGAATTGGGCTTAAGCCTCCTTTAATCTCCACCGTCGGATCTAGGGATTTAATCTCCACCGTCGGATCTAGGGTTTTATCCCAACCGTCGGATCTAGAGTTTCATCCCAATCGTCGGATCTAGGATTTCATCCCAACCGTCGGATCTAGGGATTCATCCCAACCGTCGGATCTAGGGTTTTACCCCAACCGTCGAATCTAGGGATTTAATCCCAACCGTCGATTCTAGGGTTTCATCCTAACCATCGGATCTAGAGATTTAATCCCAACCGTTGGTTCTAGGGTTTCATCCTAACCATCGAATCTAGGGATTTAATCCCAACCGTTGGTTCTAGGTTTTGTTTTACATTCTTGGATCTAGACTTCACAAGGATTATATTAGGCTACGATAGGGACCATAAGGAGGAGTTGGATCTTAGCCACCCGATGGATCGGAACCACACAAACTTGATCTATCAATGATGTTCCATTCCACTAGAGGATCATCATTGAACTACCTCACCAACCCCCATAAATTAATATGGGCTCCATATATTATTTGTACATTCATCTCCCCGTGTTTAAGATATCGAATATCCGTCAATTAATTGATTTACTGACCATCAATTAATTAACATCTAATTCCTCGAGTAGTACCACTCAACCTTATCATCATGTTGACTAAGTCAACCAGCTGGGTTTACATGATGAACCTTATGAGCTCCTCAAGTGGACATCATCAACCTAATATATAGGACACAGTTTCCTCGTATAATCAATGGCACACCATGTAAATAATATTATTTTCCCATCTTACTGGGCATATTGATTTAATCCATCTAAATCTCACCCACTGGTAAATAAAAGAAATAAATACTAAGTACATGTGCCCGTTATTATATCGGGATTAAGAGCATGTACAACATAATATCCGAGGTCCGATTCAATTATGTAGTCAGTACTAAATTGAATCACCTCTATGTCGGTCCTGCTCAATACACCTAAGTGTACCAGTGTAACTCTCTATTCAAGACAAAACAATACCAAGCTACACTACAACCATGCCAATGGTTTGTCCAAAACCATCTTGGTTGTGAGCCTCTACTTATATTTTACAAGGAACTGATAACATGATCTTCTGTGCCACACCAAGCACGATGTTATCTACAATGTAAAATATTAGACAATATGCACACATATAATAAATATATAAAGTGCAAACAATGATCATGTGATTCTTATTTCAAAATAAAATTTTCATACAAAAAGAGATAGTCTTTCAGTATACATTCCAACAATCCTATCTCAAATAGGATTGCTCCTTTCCGCCCAAACCCTAGCTCTCCTCCTATTCATCATGTCATCCATGACCACTCCCCATGCCCTCCTTTTATAGAGTTAGGGATAAGTCATGAATTAATCTCCTCCATTGGTTCTAGAGATTTAATCTCAACCGTCGGATCTAGAGATTTAATCTCAACCGTCGGATCTTAGAGATTTGATCTCTACCAATGGATCTTAGAGTTTTGTTTCTATCCATTGGATCTAAGCTTCATGAGGTGTTAATAGGATACATTAGGTACCATGAGGAGGAGTTGGGTCTTGGCCACCCATGGATCAAGACCACATAAAGTCCGATCCACTAATGATGATCCAATCCACTAAAGGTCCATCATTGATCTACCTCACCAACCCCCATATGATAATATGGGCTCCATATATTATTTGTACATTTTCTCTCCGTGTTTAAGATCTCGAATGCCCATTGATTAATTAATTTACTGACAATTAATTAATCAACATCTAACTCCTTGAGTAGTACCACTCAACCTTTTCATCATGTCGGACCAAGTCCACCTGCAGGGTTTACATGATGAACCTTATGAGCTCTTCAAGGGGACATCATCATCCTAATATATAGGACACAGTTTCCTCCTATAATCAACGACACACCATATAAATAATATCATCTCCCAACTTACCGAGTCTATCGATTTAATCTATAAATCTAGCCCATTGGTAAATCAAAGAGATGAGTACTAAGTATATGTGCCCGTTATTATATCGGGATTAAGAGCATGTACTAAATAATATCTGAGGTCCGATTCGATTATGTAGTCAACAATAAATCGAATCACCTCTATGTCGGTCCTACTCAATACACACAAAGTGTACTAGTGTGATTCTATGGTCAAGACAAACCAATACCAAATCACACTACAACCATTCCGATGGTTTGTCCAAAGCCATCTCGGTTGTGAGCCTTTACTTATACTTTCCAAGGGGCCGATAACATTATCTCCTGTGTGACACCACACACCATGTTATCTACAATGTAAAGTATGAGACAATATTGCATAACCATAAATATATGCAAACAATGATCATGTGATTCTTATTTCAAAATAAAGATATTCATACAAAAGATAGACTTTTCAGTATACATTTCTACAATACTAATTCCCATACTTCGTTCCTAGTGAATTGATCCAACTCTTCTTGCATTGCAATAATCCAATCGGATCAAGAAGAGCTTGGTCAATAGTTTTGGGTTAAATTTTAGAAATCAAAGATATTTGACTAAGGTTTCTGTATGAGTCTCTAGTTCGAACTCCTAGACTTGGATCACCTATCACTTGGTCGATAGGATGATTCGTTTGAGTCCTAGTTGGATTTGGGTTTGAGTCTACAACTTGATCCATAGGATGACTCGTTTGAGTTCTAGTTTGGTTGGAGTCATCTATCACTTGATCAATAGAGTGACTTGGTTGACTTAGGTTAGGATTAACACTAGACCTGATCTCCGGGTCAGAGTTGGGTCTAGTATGAATCGGCTTGCTAATTGGGGTTGCTGGGGGTTTTGTAGGTTCATGTCCTTCATCAAATACTACATTGATAGTCTCCTCGACTCTAAGGGTGTCGTGGTTATATACTCTATAAGCTCTGCTTGTAGTCGAGTATCCTAGAAAGATTCTGATCGTGGTTTTGGATGTAAATTTCCCTAGGTAATCCTTAGTGTTTAGGATATGTACCTTACACCCAAATACCCCAAAGTACTTGATGTTAGGTATTTTATCGTGATAAATCTCGTATGAGGTCTTAAGGTGTCTCTTTACCATAAGGATCCTATTTTGAACATAGCATGCCGTACTCACGGCTTCCGCCCAAAACCTATAGGGTAGGTTATACTCATTTAACATTGTCATAACGGCTTCTTGTAGGGTTCTATTTTTGCGTTCTACTAGTCCATTTTGTTGTGGAGTTCTAGGGCAAGAGAACTCATGGTGGTATTCATTTAGGTTCTGAGTCAGAAACCTATGGTTTTTGAATTCACCACCATCATCAGTCCTAAGTCTTTTGATTTTAATGTTTTGTTGATTTTCTATTAACTTAAATAGGTTGATTAATTGATCTAGGGTATCACTTTTGTGTTTGATGAACCTAACCCAAGTAAATCTGGAGTAGTCATCAATTATGACTAAACAAAATTTACTTCCGTTAAGTGACTTAACTCTGTGTAAATCAAATAGATCCATGCAGAGGAGCTCAAGCACACTTTTGGTTCATTCTGACGGTTAGTTGATGTTGCGCCTAGATTGTTTACCTTGTTGACAAGCATTACATATTTTATTATCCAAGTTATTGAGGTTAGGCAAACCTCGACTAAGTCACTCGACTCATCTTGTGGATGAATCTTGTGAGTGACCGAGTCGTCGGTGCCACAACCATGATTCCTCTTGCCGTGTCATAAGACACTTAGTTGAGGAGTTAGTTAAGTTAATAGTGTAAATGTTGTTATTTCTAGTTCCCTTAAGAATTGTTTTAGAAGTGTCATTTGTATTAATAATACCTTTATTTTCTAGAAATATGACCTTATAGTTATTATCACACAATTGGCTTACACTAAGTAAATGATATTGAAAATTTTCTACTAATAAAACATTTTGAATAACAAAATTTTAGTTAAGCTCAATATCACCTGATCCGATGATTTTGAGCTTGCCATTATTTCCGAAGGTTACCGATCCTTGTCGTTTGAATCGAAGCTTCGAAAACATGAGTTAATCCCCGGTCATGTGTCGGGAGCAACCACTATCCAACATCCATTGATCCTACACGCAAGGTAGTTGGATCGGATATTGGATTTATTAAAGATTGGTTGAAAATTATTAACCTAAATCATCTCACCCATGTCTACATGATCAAACACATTAACCCTATATGTTCTTGTGAGATGACTTCCAATTTTACTTGATTTAAATTTAATGACTTAAACACTTATCAACCTTGCTTTAGATTCGGATTTGACCTTAGGCTTATCAAGTCACCTTTTCAAGATCATGGCTTCTAGGTCGTGGCGAGGCACAAAGGCCTTCTTTGATCGGAACAACGACCACTTCCTTAGACAAAGCCATTTTCAAGAAAATAGAGACTTGACTCACCTAAGACAACTTCCTGGTCTAACTAGTCTAGGATACGGCGAGGTAGCTTCAGCTAGTTCCGCTCGGTCAAGTGCATCGAACTAGATACGTCTTATCTAGCCTGAATATACAAGACTCTGCTTTCCTTGCGTACTATCATCTCGCTGCGTCCTGGTACTATGTTATCAAGTATTGACGAGTTATAGTCTTATATAACCATTCTAAAAAAAAAATCAAACTAAATAAACACCTAAGCATGCAATTTCTAAGTTAAAAGACAAACAAATTTCGTACTAGCTCCCCCTGGACTGTTGAATCGATTCGGTCTCTCCACATAGTGGATTTGGTCCTTGAGAACCCAGTACTGGTTTGATCCTAAGTTTGAAATCAAGGTGGTCTTAAGGACCAATGCTTGGACATGTTTTTTATGTCGACTTACAATCGACATATACGACTTATTGGTCGTGTTTGAGCTAAACCCTAGCCTGACCTTGTTGTACACGGCCCTTTGCGATCCAAGTAGGAGGTCAAGTCCTTTGGATCCCAAAGTAAACCTTTCCAACATATACCTAAGATCTTCGACTTGACTCTTCAAGAGTGAGTTCTCAACTTCGAGTTTTTCAACCCGAGTTGAGTCCTTCTCTTGAACTCGACTAGTCGAAGAGGTTAGGGAGACCTCGTGTTTGAGGAGTTTAACTTCCTCAACCAGGGTCTTGACCTTGGACTCGGACTTAGCTAACTTTCTATTTAAAAACTTAATTGCACTATAAAGTGTAGTAATGAGAGACCGACTTACCTTGAGTGTATCTTTTGAACCGGATGCATATCCGTGGCTTGTCTTGAATAGTGCTTCGCAGTCCGACTCGTCTTCGGTTTCCGATTCAAGTTCCGCTTCTGACTCCGTCTCCGATTCCACCGGTTTAGCCATGAGGACTCGATCATCGTCTTCTTCCTCGGAAGCTTCTTCCCAAGTAGCGTTGAGTGCCTTTTTTTGTTTTGGTACCTTGCTCTTGAGTTTTGGGCATTCGGACTTGATATGTCCAAACCTGTTGCATTCATAACATCTAATATTTGAACTTTTAGGCTTACCTTCGTTGGGTCGAGTGACGGTTCATTTTCGGCCCTTGACTATCCTCCGAACTAGGTTGACTAGTTCGGCCTGTTGCGTTTCCGACACCGCGGCGTGTGTGTGTTCGATCATGTTTCATAAACATGAGCACAGCGGAAGCAATTAAAAATAATAAATCTATATTTATTACAACACACACAACACACGCATGCTATTACAACAAGTGTAGACATAACCGTAAATTAAAATTTGCAATAAAAGAAAATTATCTACGTTATACCTTTCGTATGACGTGTAGCGGGAACGGCATCAACCGAAACGATCCTCGTAAGAATCGTCTCTATCCGTATCCACGCCGAGCTCCTCGGGATGACTTCGCTAAGTCACGAGTTTCGTCTTCGTACGGGTTACCAACCTCGTGTTGAAGACGACGTGATCGAGAGATGATCACGATCCGAATCCAAATTCGGATCCTAAAACGAGTTCTCAAAACTCGCTTCTCCGGAGAGGTATTCGTCAACCGTTTGACGAATCCTTCGTCCTCCACTAGAGGATTACCGGAGATCAAATCTCGTAGTTAGCCGCTGTCGGAGCATTAACCGTCGTCCAAACGACGCTCCGACGAGAGGAGGAGAAGCTGTCCAGAAAACTGAACAGCTTGGTGGAGGATATAGGCGCCGGCCAACCAAGGAAAGAAAAGCCTCACCTTGATGCCAAACCTATAGGGGATCACCGGAGGGTCGCCGGAGTGTTCACCGGCTGAAGCTTGGTCGCCGTCAATGACTTGGACGATGGCACAAAGGCTGGGCAGTGGCACTTAGGGTTGGGCGCCGAATTCACCAACAAGGGGTGGGCGGCAACTCTATGTTGGGCGGCAACAACTTGATTAGGGTTTTGGATTAGGGTTTAAGCCCTATTTTATAGAGAACTAATTCTCTTAATGGTTAATGGATCATATCCATAAAGCCCGTTAACCCGCTCCATTAAGATACGTTAAAATAAACCAAACCATGATGGTTTATTTTAAGTTAAAACGAACCGAACCAACCTTTGGTTCATTCGTTTAATATAAACCAAACCCTTTGGTTTATTCTCATCCATTGGATTAGAACCAAACCATTTTGGTCCATCCATTATGTCTTCATAAGACACGGCCCATCCACGCTTCCATTGCGACTGAAACAATTTCATGCTCGCTTTATGTTTGGTCCAACAAAACATAGTTTCTCTCGGTCTGAGAATCCCATTCTCAAGCTCGTTTTAAATCCTTTGGATTACACTCGTTGTGCGTGTGACCAAATAGGTTCTCGGTTTATGTTGGCCGTCTATAATTAACCATTAATTATAGAACGATCATGAGTGGCACCTAGTAGTACATCATGATCCCCAATTAACCAAAAGATCAACGGCTGATCCGTAACTATTTCAAACCCTTCAAAGAGCTCGAATGAATCGTGCCCCATTCCCTTCACTCATCTTATACCCACTTGGTTCAGGACATGGTCTATAGTGTCAGTCCCCACTAGGCTGACTACGTCACACCTAGCCTAAGTATCATTTCCTCGTCCTACGGATTCTAGTTACTGCACATGTATCGAAGAGTACCTTACTCTAAACATGTAATGCTTTGGCCAAAGACTTTAGTAACAATCCGACGAGAGGCCATGGGTATACATCTCCTCGCAAGGAGTGGTGAATCCTTTATAGGCTATTCAAACACCTTCGATCACTTCGACTTATACCCAATCATCCCGGGTCCACATCTCCTTAGAGATGTTTGCTTAAG
The DNA here is from genome assembly GCA_025175895.1 of Wurfbainia villosa. Taxonomy (NCBI): domain Eukaryota; kingdom Viridiplantae; phylum Streptophyta; class Magnoliopsida; order Zingiberales; family Zingiberaceae; genus Wurfbainia; species Wurfbainia villosa. Next base: position 41,560,758 of record CM045989.1, read on the forward strand.
ATGTCAAAGCATAAGTCTCCATGATCAAGATGACTTGAATACTGCAAGTCAAAGGAACATCGCACTTAAGCCACAGTAAGAACTTCATTGACATATCTATATATGCAGAGAACCATATGAAGTCTTACGGCTGGTCACTCCAATGAACTAGTTACCATAACTAGCATCCACGATTAACTCCGGTCATCACTATGTCTCCAGCCAGTGAGAATCAGCTGCTTGGATACACCAAGGAGTATACCTCGTGCTAGTCTCGACAGAATTGATGGTGTCCAAATCCATCAATTCATCGACTAGGGATAATTCCGATACATCACAATTACACATGTAGAGATACTCACTAGTTGCGATCCAATCACAAATTCTCTCATGTTGTGAATCATATCGTGGACATTCAGTAAATGAGTTTAAGATCCAATCAAATACATAAAACATGTATACTCAAATAGTGAATCTTCATTTATCATATAAATGGTTCATACATAAGGCGATTGCCTTAGGACATCTCTCATATATTACTAATGACTCCCACTTGGCCTAATGCCAATCGCTACAGATCCAATACCATAAGCTCTAACATGACCTCAAACTTACTTTGAGGTAATGCTTTAGTCAAAGGATCCGCTAAGTTCCTTCAAAGGGAATTTTCTCGATTTGTATTTCGCTCCTACTTATGATCTCTCCGATAAGATGATAGCGCGCACATGTTTGGATCGCTGATGAGACCTTGGCTCTTTCGCCATGCAATTGCTCCATTGTTGTCGCAAAGAGACCGTATTGCTTCAACAATGGCCAATCACACCAAGTTCATGAACGAACTTCTTGATCCAAACCGCCTCTTCACGCCCGGCCGCAATATATTCTCGCCTCGTAGAATCCGCTACGCCTCTTGTTTGGAACTTTTCCAACTCATCGCGCTCATTCAAGGTGAACACGCATCCAGATGAGACTGAATCATCCTTGTCTGTCTGAAGCCGCATCCGTATACCCGCGTATCACCATGTCCCCTTCTCCATATATTAGGAACACATCCTTAGTTCTTCTCAAGTACTTAAGGATCGTCTTAACAGCCGCCCAATGATCCATTCCTGGATCGGATTGGTATCTGCTCGTGACACTCAGAGCGTACGATACATCGGGCCTCGTACATAACATAGCATACATGATAGATCCTATTGCGGATGCATAGGGAATCTTACTCATGTAAATCCTCTCGTCTTCTGTGCGCGGACACATAGACTTCGAAAGGTGTTCCCCATGCCTGATGGGCATATAACCTTTATTGGATTCCGACATGCTAAACCTCTTTAGCACTCAGTCTATATATGTAGACTGCGAAAGACCAAGCAACCATTTCGATCTATCTCTATAGATCTTAATCCCAAGGATGTAGGTTGCTTCTCCCAGGTCTTTCATGGAGAATGTCTTGGATAACCAAACCTTAACTGACTGTAAGATTGACACATCGTTTCCTATAAGTAATATGTCATCGACATACAATACTAGGAACACGACTGCACTCCCACTAACCTTCTTGTACACACAAGGTTCGTCTTGATTTTGTGAGAAATCAAACTTTTTGATCGTCTCATCAAAACGGATATTCCAGCTCCTGGATGCTTGCTTCAATCCATAAATGGATCATCGCAATTTGCATACCTTGGTTTTATCAACCGATGTGAAACCCTCAGGCTCTATCATATACACGTCCTCGAGCAGGTTTCCATTAAGGAAAGCTGTTTTCACATCTATCTGTCATATCTCATAATCATAATGAGCCGCTATGGACAGGAGCATCCGAATGGATTTAAGCATAGCTACAGGCGAATAGGTTTCGTCATAATCAACACCTTATTTTTGACGATATCCTTGATGGGGTTGATCCGTGAGGGGAAACTTCGTTTCCCCTTCACCTCGGTTGCTTGACCATGGTGATCCCTTCGATGTCCCCGGATTAAAAAATTTAATCCTAGACAAAAGGGATTCCCAAAGCAACCAAGTCATCGTCGTGCTATTCATTTAGAGAGGTCACTTGAACAAACTAGTTGTTCAAGCGACCATTCTCTATTCTACGAGTAGCCGCGGAATAGACGATGTCCGGATCGCCGGTTTTTGTATTTATACTCGGGATCCAAGTATTATTTAGCCTATTTACAGAAATATAACATGCTTATATTTTGAAAAACAAACACAAGCAATGAATAAAAGAGATAGAAGAATAGTTATACCTCTTGGTCTTCTAATGTATGACCCTCCTCCTTTTGGACGTCGTGTGGGCGACGATCCACCAAAAGTCGAAGCTCCTAGATCGCAAAACTTCCTTCCTTGCTTTTCCCAAGCAAGAGGAAGAAGAGAAACAATGTTTTTCTCTTTCAAAAACTCAACCAACAAAGAACTATAGAAGTTCTTGCCGCCGGCCAACTAGAAGGAGAAGAAGATGATGGAAAACTACCAAGACACCAAGGGAAACCCTATATCTTGTTTCCACCACCTAAGGAGAAGAGAGGGGAGTGTTTTTGGGCGTGGCCAAGGGCTGGGAAGGGCTGGAATAGCTGCTGGACGTTGGCCACAAGGCAAGGAAGAAGAAGGAAAACTTGCCTTATTTGGTGCCACCCTTGCTTCCAAACCCTAACCCTAATTCCAATCCTATCTCAACTAGGATTGCCCTATTCTTGCCGCCCAAGCCTTGCTCCCTCGCTTTCATGTATATCACGACCACTCCCCATGCCCTCCTTTTATAGAGTTAGGGATAAGTCAAGAATTAATCTCCTCCATTGGTTCTAGGGATTTAATCTCAACCGTCGGATCTAGAGATTTAATCTCAACCGTCGGATCTTAGAGATTTGATCTCTACCAATGGATCTTAGAGTTTTGTTTCTATCCATTGGATCTAAGCATCTTGAGGTGTTAATGGGCTACATTAGGGACCATGAGGAGGAGTTGGGTCTTGGCCACCCATGGATCAAGCCCACATAAAGTCCGATCCACTAATGATGATCCAATCCACTAAAGGTCCATCATTGATCTACCTCACCAACCCCCATATGATAATATGGGCTCCATATATTATTTGTACATTTTCTCCCCGTGTTTAAGATCTCGAATGTCCGTCGATTAATTAATTTACTAACCATTAATTAATCAACATCTAACTCCATGAGTAGTACCACTCAACCTTTTCATCATGCCGGACCAAGTCCACCTGCAGGGTTTACATGATGAACCTTATGAGCTCCTCAAGGGGACATCATCATACTAATATATAGGACACGGTTTCCTCCTATAATCAACGGCACACCATATAAATAATATCATCCCCCAACTTACCGAGTCTATCGATTTAATCTATAAATCTCGCCCATTGGTAAATCAAAGAGATGAGTACCAAGTATATGTGCCCGTTATTATATCGGGATTAAGAGCATGTACTAAATAATATCTGAGGTCCGATTCGATTATGTAGTCGTAATAAATCGAATCACCTGCATGTCGGTCCCGCTCAATACACACAAAGTGCACTAGTGTGATTCTATGGTCAAGACAAACCAATACCAAATCACACTACAACCATTCCGATGGTTTGTCCAAAGCCATCTCGGTTGTGAGCCTTTACTTATACTTTACAAGGAGCCGATAACATGATCTCCCGTGTGACACCACACACCATGTTATCTACAATGTAACGTATTAGACAATATTGCATAACCATAAAAATATGCAAACAATGATCATGTGATTCTTATTTCAAAATAAAGATGTTCATACAAAAGAGCTAGGCTTTCAGTATACATCCCAACAATCTCCCACTTATACTAAAAGACTATGCTGTCCTTATACTGCCATACATCTGATTCCCCTTTCCTCCACATGCCTATCAAAGCTCTCGCTAGAAGGGCCTTAGTGAAAGGGTCTACCAGGTCATCCTCTGATGCAATCTAGGCGACAACAACTTCTACCTCCTTTATGATTTCTCGTATCAGGTGGTACTTGCGCTCTATGTGTTTACTAGCCTTATGGGCTCGTGGTTCCTTCGAGTTTGCAACTGCACCACTATTATCACAATAAATTGTGATAGTTACAGCAAACCAGAATCACATCCAAGTCCATCGAAGTTCTGAGCCATCTGACTTCTTTGGCCGCCTCATAGTCACCATACTCAGCTTCCATGGTGGAGTCCACCACGCATTTCTGCTGGGCACTCCTCCAAACAATGGCTCCACCTCCCAAAGTAAACACAAAACCTGAGGTAGACTTACTGTTATCCCTATCAGATTGGAAATCGGAATCCATGTAACCCACAGGGAGTAATTGGTCTGCCCGGTAAACTAGCATATAATCCCTAGTCCTTCTCAGGCACTACAATATATGCTTTACCTGATCCAATATCCCTCTCTGGATTACTCGATATCTGTGACCATGCCCACTGCAGCGGATATCCGTCTCGTACAGAGCATCGCATACATGAGGCTTCCTACTGCCGAAGCATAAGGAACCGCCTTCATCTCCTCTATCTACTCAAATGATCTAGGACATATCTCCTTAGATAGAGGTACTCCATGCCTGAAAGGTAGAAAACCCTTCTTGGAGTCCTGCATGCTAAAACGCTCCATAATCGTGTCTATGTATGAAGCTTGGGATAAGCACAACATCCTTTTCCTGCGATCCCTTATAACCTTGATCCCAAGGATGTGTCTCACCTCTCCCAAGTCCTTCATATCAAACTGTTTGGACAACCATACCCTTACGTCCGATAACACTTCGATGTTGTTGCCAACCGCCAAAATGTCATCTACGTATAGTACAAGAAATACCACTACGTTTCCGTCACATCTCTTGTATACACAAGACTCATCCGGACTTTGAATAAATCCATAAGACTGGATTATCTCATCAAAGCGGATGTTCCAAGATCTTGAAGCTTGCTTCAATCCATAAATGGACCGATTAAGCTTACACACAAGATGCTCTTTGCCCTTAGCAATGAATCCCTCTGGTTGCTTCATATAGATGGTTTCCTCAAGACTTCCATTAAGGAAAGCTTTCTTGATATCCATATGCCACACCTCATAATCCATATGAGCTGCTATGCATAAGAGCTCTCAAACCTGACTTGAATCCATAGATTCAATCTCAGTATTCATTGCACTTTGCCAAGATAGTGCATCTTTATCTTGGATTGCCTCGTCATATGTCCAGGGATCAGGTTCATGTTCGCCAGGGACCTAATCGAAAGATTCTCCCAAGAACATGAATCTATCAGGCTGTCTCACAACCCTCCCACTACGACGAGACATCACTTGTGTATCCTCTATGACACGCGGTGCAGTGACATGTGGTATATCCTCTTGTACCGGTGGTACTAAAGAAGTGACTTCCCCTTTTAACTCCTCTAGAACAATTTTACTCTTGGGCTTTGTGGCTCATCACATAGTCTTCCTCTAGAAATCTAGTGTTCGTGCTAACGATCACTCTCTGATCTCTAGGACTATAAAACAATCCACCCTTCGTTCATCTAGGATAGCCAACGAACAAGCGCACTTTTGTACGAGGTTCCAACTTACCATCATCTGCCTTCAGCACATGTGCTGGACTCTCCCATATTCGAATATGTCTTAGACTAGGCTTTCGCCCGGTCCACAACTCTGTGGGAGTAGAAGGCACTGATTTAGATGGAACCAAGTTCAGAATGTACACCGTCGTATCTAGAGCATATCCCCAGAACGAGTCTGGCAAGTCAGAATAACTCATCATCGATCTAACCATCTCTGTAAGAGTCCTATTCCTTCGCTCTTCTACATCATTCTGCTGGGGTGTGCCAGGTGCAGACAATTGGGATTGAATCCCAACCTCTGATAGGTAATTCCTAAACTCTCCCAAGAGGTACTCGTCACCACGATCAGATCGTAGTGTCATCTTGAATAATTGTCTATGAAAAAGACGAAATATTCAAAACTACCTCTTGCCAGGATAGACATAGGACCATACGAATCAGAATGAACCATTTATAACATATCTTTGGCTCTATACCCCTTGGCCTTGAAAGGCCTCTTGGTCATCTTACCCTCCAAGCAAGATTCGTAGGTTGGGAGATCCTCCACCACTAATGAACCCAAAGGTCCATCAGCTATCAACCTTTGAATTATGCTTAGGTTAATGTGACCAAGACTAAGATGGCAAAGATATGTTTGGTTCATCTTCGAAGGTTCTTTTCTCCTTTTGGAATTAGAAGATGAGTTATTAACTTCAATTTGCATCGTGGGAGGTTTTGTATACAAATTTCCTTTCAATGTAACGAGCAGATATTCTCCTATTCCTTTTATAACAACTCTGTCATTAAAAGAAATAGAATATCCATCCATAATAATTTAGAAATTGAAACTAAATTCTTTCTAAATAAAGATACATAAAGGAATTTTCAGAACCTTAGTTTTATTTTCTCAAGAGATAAATAAAACTTCTCCCCTTTGCAATAGCCGCCACCTTCATGGCATTGCCCAAAATGGTAATCTCCTTTAGCTAGTCGTTGGGTTTCTGAAACCCCAAAGTGTGTTGCACATGATTAGTGACTCTCATATCTACACACCAGTGCATTAGATAACACCGCTAATCATGTTTCAACGACTAGTCCAAAGGATATACCTTTGTTCATTTTGGATGGGGCAGTCCTTCTTCCAATGTCCATCCTGCTTAAAGTACTTGCCTTTCGGCTTCTTCACTCCTCCCTGAGATCCTCCCACCACCTTTGCTCCACCTTGTTTTTTTCTTCTTCTTGCCTTTCGGCTTAGAAGTAGAAACCTTTTTGAGCAACCATGGCTTGAGGACACTCTTCGAAGAGTGCATACTTGTACTCCTTAGCAGATAAGACAATATCTAGATTCTTTTCCAATCAACATTATTTTGGTACAGTAAGTTTATTTCTTTTAGTATCACAACAAGTGGACTGAAAGTCATTTTGAAAATCCTAAGAATCACATAGATCATTACTTTAGATTTCAAAAAATTATTGATTCCTCAAACAATAAAATTTTGATATCAACCAACACCTCAAAACACCGAGAATATCGCATGCCACGCAGTGTGGACGTATACGAATTCTACATTTGTTAGAGGAGGTTTTACCCATTAATTTTATTATCTTGTCAACCTTACTTTTTGACAAATAAAATTAATAGTTGGTTCCTCTTTGACCCTACAAATAAAAGCAGTGACTCCGATGGGGAGGATACTTTTTATTTGCATCTAAGTGTGCATCATTACATGATACTAAGGGAATTATTTCGGATTATGTGCCTTACCGCTGTGGAAGTACACACGCTCCTAGATAATTTCCTATAACCATTATTTGACCTAGTGATCCACAAATAAACACATCCGCAGGGAGGAAGGCACTCAGAGCCGACACGCAAGTTTGTTGCATCACACGTCAAATTGTAATGGAGGCCGTGGGAATTAATTAAAATATCCCTCTCCCACTTAGTAAATTGACAGTGAGGAATTTTCAAGAATCCCATAGATTATTATTTTAGATTTCAAAAAATTATTGATTCCTCAAAACAATAAAATTTCGAAATCAACCAACACATCAAAACACCGAGAATATCGCATGCCACGCAGTGTGGACGTATACGAATTCTACATTTGTAAGAGGAGGTTTTACCCATTAATTTTATTATCTTGTCAACCTTACTTTTTGACAAATAAAATTAATAGTTGGTTCCTCTTTGGCCCTACAAATAAAAGCAGTGACTCCGATGGGGAGGATACTTTTTATTTGCATCTAAGTGTGCACCATTACACGATACTAAGGGAATTATTTCGGATTATGTGCCTTACCGCTGTGGAAGTACACATGCTCCTATATAATTTCCTATAACCATTATTTGACCTAGTGATCCGCAAACAAACTCGTGCGCAGGGAGGAAGGCACTAAGAGCCGACACGCAAGTTTGTTGCATCACACGTCAAATTGTAATGGAGGCCGCGGGAATTAATTAAAATATCCCTCTCCCACTTAGTAAATTGAAAATGAGCAATTTTACTAGCCAACGACATGCATATCAAACAAAAAGCAATAAATATGAAAAATAAAAAATTTTCCAACTATTATGGCTTTTGTCTTCAATATGTCTTCCGTCGCATCGCCATCTCGTCCGCTCCTCCTATGCCATGTACAAGCCCTCCGGAGATCCGAGCCGAGACTAAAACCTATTTTAATTTACATCCATCGATCCTATACTCCACGAGGGAGTGTACATGAATCTAGATCGAAAGTAAAATAAAATAAAGAGCGGCTAAACAATGCCGTATTTAATTTACAAAAACTAAATACTAACCTCGTCAACCCCGAGGATTCAACAAAATAAATATTTACACACATACAATCACATACACACACATGCCATAATAGTGGAATCTTATGCCTGCAACCAAAGAGTTAAGCTACGCATATCCTACTATTATCCGACACATTTAATATATGAAAAAGTGCATAAAAATTAACCGAATCCTAAACACACAAAACCGGAAACCTTGGCTCTGATACCAATTGTTGGGGTTGATCCGTGAGGGGAAACTTCGCTTCCCCTTCACCTCGGTTGCTTGACCATGGTGATCCCTTCGATGTCCCCGGATTAAAAAATTTAATCCTAGACAAAAGGGATTCCCAAAGCAACCAAGTCATCGTCGTGCTATTCGTTTAGAGAGGTCACTTGAACAAACTAGTTGTTCAAGCGACCATTCTCTATTCTACGAGTAGCCGCGGAATAGACGATGTCCGGATCGCCGGTTTTTGTATTTATACTCGGGATCCAAGTATTATTTAGCCTATTTACAGAAATATAACATGCTTATATTTTGAAAAACAAACACAAGCAATGAATAAAAGAGATAGAAGAATAGTTACACCTCTTGGTCTTCTAATGTATGACCCTCCTCCTTTTGGACGTCGTGTGGCCGACGATCCACCAAAAGTCGAAGCTCCTAGATCGCAAAACTTCCTTCCTTGCTTTTCCCAAGCAAGAGGAAGAAGAGAAACAATGTTTTTCTCTTTCAAAAACTCAACCAACAAAGAACTATAGAAGTTCTTGCCGCCGGCCAACTAGAAGGAGAAGAAGATGATGGAAAACTACCAAGACACCAAGGGAAACCCTATATCTTGTTTCCACCACCTAAGGAGAAGAGAGGGGAGTGTTTTTGGGCATGGCCAAGGGCTGGGAAGGGGTGGAATAGCTGCTGGACGTTGGCCACAAGGCAAGGAAGAAGAAGGAAAACTTGCCTTATTTGGTGCCACCCTTGCTTCCAAACCCTAACCCTAATTCCAATCCTATCTCAACTAGGATTGCCCTATTCTTGCCGTTCAAGCCTTGCTCCCTCCCTTTCATGTATATCACGACCACTCCCCATGCCCTCCTTTTATAGAGTTAGGGATAAGTCATGAATTAATCTCCTCCATTGGTTCTAGGGATTTAATCTCAACCGTCGGATCTAGAGATTTAATCTCAACCGTCGGATCTTAGAGATTTGATCTCTACCAATGGATCTTAGAGTTTTGATTCTATCCATTGGATCTAAGCATCTTGAGGTGTTAATGGGCTACATTAGGGACCATGAGGAGGAGTTGGGTCTTGGCCACCCATGGATCAAGCTCACATAAAGTCCGATCCACTAATGATGATCCAATCCACTAAAGGTTCATCATTGATCTACCTCACCAACCCCCATATGATAATATGGGCTCCATATATTATTTGTACATTTTCTCCCCGTGTTTAAGATCTCGAATGTCCGTCGATTAATTAATTTACTAACCATTAATTAATCAACATCTAACTCCATGAGTAGTACCACTCAACCTTTTCATCATGCCGGACCAAGTCCACCTGCAGGGTTTACATGATGAACCTTATGAGCTCCTCAAGGGGACATCATCATCCTAATATATAGGACACGGTTTCCTCCTATAATCAATGGCACACCATATAAATAATATCATCTCCCAACTTACCGAGTCTATCGATTTAATCTATAAATCTCGCCCATTGGTAAATCAAAGAGATGAGTACCAAGTATATGTGCCCGTTATTATATCGGGATTAAGAGCATGTACTAAATAATATCTGAGGTCCGATTCGATTATGTAGTCAGCAATAAATCGAATCACCTCTGTGTCGATCCTGCTCAATACACACAAAGTGCACTAGTGTGATTCTATGGTCAAGACAAACCAATACCAAATCACACTACAACCATTCCGATGGTTTGTCCAAAGCCATCTCGGTTGTTAGCCGTTACTTATACTTTACAAGGAGCCGATAACATGATCTCCCGTGTGACACCACACACCATGTTATCTACAATGTAACGTATTAGACAATATTGCATAACCATAAAAATATGCAAACAATGATCATGTGATTCTTATTTCAAAATAAAGATGTTCATACAAAAGAGCTAGGCTTTCAGTATACATCCCAACAATCCTTTCGCCACCAATCTAGCCTTATAGGTAATCACATTACCATCCATGTCGGTTTTCTTCTTGAAAACCCACTTGCACCCTATAGGCTTTATAGGTAATCACATTACCATCCATTTCAGGAAAAACCCAGAAATGGTACTAAACGATAGTTTTTCGGGATGAATACAGCTTGTTACGAGGGTTTATCCTGGTAAGAAGTGTAGGTCTTTCCGAGAGCTTCGTTTTGGTAGGTAGACCGTTTCGTGGGACAACATGTACGAAAAGTTATGCCCATTTTATCGTCGGCTACTCCAAAACCGAATACTTGCAAAACAAAACCAAACGAAGAGTACCAAGACTTCGTCTTGGATTAGTAGTGCGGGAGAAAAATTTAAATGAACGAAAAATAAATCTGTAAAAAATGCTAGATTGGTGGTTTCACCAAATCTAAGCGCCCCCGGCTCTGATACCAATTGTTGGATCGAAGCTGATCGCTAGAGGGGGGGTGAATAGCGATAAACCTTTTTTTAAAATTCGTTCGTTAAAACTCGAGTAGATAGTTAATTGCAGCGGAAAGATAAACTATAAATAAATGAGACAAATGTTTTTTTACTTGGTTCATAGCCTTCGGCTACTACTCCAAGACCCTAGTGATCCTTGATCACGCACGGAGGGCAATTCACTTAAAACACTCCTCCTCGTTGGAGGTAGGAGTTTGACGATTACAAAAAAACTTTGAAAGAAAAGATAGAGAGACAAACCCTCTCTTCTATTAATGTAAAGTGCAACGATAGAAAACCTCGATTAATAAAAGAAATTGCAATATTTAAAGAGACGAAAAAATAAGAATATCAACAACTAAAAGAGTAGAAAGTAAACTAGGGTTGTTGACAACACGTCGTCGTAGAGTCGTCGGAAAATCGCAGAGTTGTGGAGGTTTGTGAGCACTTAGAGATGATGAAAAACCCTAGGAGAAGCCCTCCTTTTATAGCCTTTAAGCCCCTCATCGAATGGGTCTTCAACGAATAGGAATTGGGCACAAAAATCCTTGAAAAATGGTGATAAAGCTTGACTCCTCGAGGCTGATTTTTGACCATCGGTTGAAGCGGCGGTTGAAGGCGGCGGTTAGGCTATTTTTACTACAATAAAGAGTTAGCTCAAAATATAAGTGAATTCGATGACCACTTGCCGTCCGATCTCAACATAGACCTTCCATGGGAAGTCTTGGGTTCGATCGTTGCCTAAGGACGTCCCCGTACAAAGGACACCACCTCACTTCACTTTACTCACTCGAACTTACCTCGATACTTACTATGCCACTTTTGCTTCCGGACTTCCACTTGATTCCTTCGGCTCCCTCCGAAGTCACTCGAGTGTCGCCCGACCACCGCGGCTTCCTCCGGGTGTCTCTAGCCTTCAGCTCCAGCTATAGCAATTTTTTGTACACTCGATTCAGCTCGTGAGATAACGACATGAGCTTAACTTTGTATCGTTTGCTATAATCAAAACTCAGGTTCGACTTAGGTTCCTACTGCACAAACAAAAGGGGGAGAAAGGGGATTTAAGTTAGACTTACTTTTTGGATATTAGATTTAAGATGTCCTTATTGGATATTTTAAGACCTAACTTAAATGATTGTTAAACATCAAAAAGGTGAAGATTATTGGTACAACAATGCCCCAAGCACTTATGTATTTTGATATTTGGATAGTGGATTTGGTCCTTGAGAACCCAGTACTGGTTTGATCCTATGTTTGAAATCAAGGTGGTCTTAAGGACCAATGCTTGGACATGTTTTTTATGTCGACTTACAATCGACTTATACGACTTATTGGTCGTGTTTGAGCTAAACCCTAGCCTGGCCTTGTTGTACACGGCCCTTTGTGATCCAAGTAGGAGGTCAAGTCCTTTGGATCCCAAAGTAAACCTTTCCAACATATACCTAAGATCTTCGACTTGACTCTTCAAGAGTGAGTTCTCAACTTCGAGTTTTTCAACCCGAGTTGAGTCCTTCTCTTGAACTCAACTAGTCGAAGAGGTTAGGGAGACCTCGTGTTTGAGGAGTTTAACTTCCTCAACCAGGGTCTTGACCTTGGACTCGGACTTAGCTAACTTTCTATTTAAAAACTTAATTGCACTATAAAGTGTAGTAATGAGAGACCGACTTACCTTGAGTGTATCTTTTGAACCGGATGCATATCCGTGGCTTGTCTTGAATAGTGCTTCGCAGTCCGACTCGTCTTCGGTTTCTGATTCAAGTTCCGCTTCTGACTCCTTCTCCGATTCCACCGGTTTATCCATGAGGACTCGATCATCGTCTTCTTCCTCGGAAGCTTCTTCCCAAGTAGCGTTGAGTGCCTTTTTGTGTTTTGGTACCTTGCTCTTGAGTTTTCGGCATTCGGACTTGATATGTCCAAACCTGTTGCATTCATAACATCTAATATTTGAAATTTTAGGCTTACCTTTGTTGGGTCGAGTGACGGTTCATTTTCGGCCCTTGACTATCCTCCGAACTAGGTTGACTTGTTCGGCCTCCATTTCTGGGTCGACCTCCGAATCAGACTCATCCTCTTCTTTATTCAGGGGTGGCTTGCTAGCGGTTTTCTTCTTTGAACCTGCAAATAGTGCTATACCTTTCTCGGGTTCCGAGTTAGATTGCTCATGAAGTTTAAAATAAAAAAAAAGTTCATCTAACCTATGTTTAGAAAGATCCTTGGAGACCTTGTAGGCATCGACCATGGATGCCCACAAGGTAGTCCTCATAAAGGAGTTTAGGACATACCTTATAAGGTCACGGTTTTCGACCTTTTGCCCGATTGCGTGTAGATTGTTGACTATGTCCTGGATGCGGGCATGGAGTTGCGTCGCCGTTTCATGTTCCTGCATTTTTAGATTATATAATTTATTAAATAAAAGGTCGCGCTTACATACCTTTGCTTCATCGGTCCCTTCGTGTAGCTCCACTAGCTTTGTCCAAATGTCCTTTGCACTGATGAAGGGGACGACGCGATTTAACTCCTCCTTGGACAAGCCGCATTGGAGGATTTGTATTGCCTTGGCATTGGCTTCGACTTGTCGTTTTGTCGCAATGGTCCATTGATCATAATCCAAGGAGTCACCCACTTCATTAGTCGGAAGTGTGAAACATGTTTGGATTATGATCCACATCTCGATTTGGGTTTTGAGAAAGTATTCCATCCGACCTTTCCAGTAACGTAAATCATCTCCGTTGTAAAACGGAGGTCTAACGGTGCTAAAACCCTCAAGATGGGCCATTTGGAAGGGAAACAACCTTTGATGTCCCAGAAATGGTACTAAACGATAGTTTTTCGGGATGAATACGGCTTGTTACGAGGGTTTATCCTGGTAAGAAGTGTAGGTCTTTCCGAGAGCTTCGTTTTGGTAGGTAGACCGTTTCGTGGTTCAACATGTACGAAAAGTTATGCCCATTTTATCGTCAGCTACTCCAAAAGAGAATACTTGCAAAACAAAACCAAACGAAGAGTACCAAGACTTCGTCTTGGATTAGTAGTGCGGGAGAAAAATTTAAATGAACGAAAAATAAATCTGTGAAAAATGCTAGATTGGTGGTTTCACCAAATCTAAGCGCCCCCGGCTCTGATACCAATTGTTGGATCGAAGCTGATCGCTAGAGGGGGGGGTGAATAGCGATAAACCTTTTTTTTTAATTCGTTCGTTAAAACTCGAGTAGACAGTTAATTGCAGCGGAAAGATAAACTATAAATAAATGAGATAAATGTTTTTTTACTTGGTTCATAGCCTTCGGCTACTACTCCAAGACCCTAGTGATCCTTGATCACGCACGGAGGGCAATTCACTAAAAACACTCCTCCTCGTTGGAGGTAGGAGTTTGACGATTACAAAAAAACTTTGAAAGAAAAGATAGAGAGACAAACCCTCTCTTCTATTAATGTAAAGTGCAACGATAGAAAACCTCGATTAATAAAAGATATTGCAATATTTAAAGAGACGAAAAAATAAGAATATCAACAACTAAAAGAGTAGAAAGTAAACTAGGGTTGTTGACAACACTTCGTCGTAGAGTCGTCGGAAAATCGCAGAGTTGTGGAGGTTTGTGAGCACTTAGAGATGATGAAAACCCTAGGAGAAGCCCTCCTTTTATAGCCTTTAAGCCCCTCATCGAATGGGTCTTCAACCAATAGGAATTGGGCACAAAAATCCTTGAAAAATGGTGATAAAGCTTGACTCCTCGAGGCTGATTTTTGACCATCGGTTGAACTGGCCGGTTGAACTGGCCGGTTGAACTGGCCCAGTTGAACTGATGGCCAGGATTTCTGACTACAATAAAGAGTTAGCTCAAAATATAAGTGAATTCGATGACCACTTGCCGTCCGATCTCAACATAGACCTTCTATGGGAAGTCTTGGGTCGGATCGTCGCCTAAGGACGTCCCCGTACAAAGGACACCACCTCACTTCACTTTACTCACTCGAACTTACCTCGATACTTACTATGCCACTTTTGCTTCCGGACTTCCACTTGATTCCTTCGGCTCCCTCCGAAGTCACTCGAGTGTCGCCCGACCACCGCGGCTTCCTCCGGGTGTCTCTAGCCTTCAGCTCCAGCTATAGCAATTTTCTGTACACTCGATTCAGCTCGTGAGATAACGACATGAGCTTAACTTTGTATCGTTTGCTATAATCAAAACTCAGGTTCGACTTAGGTGCCTACTGCACCAACAAAAGGGGGAGAAAGGGGATTTAAGTTTGACTTACTTTTTGGATATTAGATTTAAGATGTGTTGGATCGAAAGTGTCGCTAGAGGGGGGGGTGAATAGCGATACGATGTCGTTAAAAAACTTTTGCAATAAGTAAAAAGCAAGTAGAGAGTGCACAGCGGAAATATAAAGTAGACAAGATATTTTTACGTGGTTCACAATCTTTCGATTGCTAATCCACGGCCCTAGTGATCCTTGATCACGTACGGAGGGCAATTCACTAAAACCACTCCTCCTCGTTGGAGTAGAGAACAGCGATTACAAAAGAAATCAAGGCAAAGGACACTCCCCTTTCCTTATTACGATTAAAGCACAAAGACAATTTAAAGAAGTAGAACTTAAATAAATATACCGACAACTCTTATAAGTAGAAGATGTAGCTTTCGTTGTCGTGACGCCGTCGTAGCAAATGTGAGTAGTTAGTAGCGGCGTTACGGGTGTTGAAGCTCTTGAATTCTTGTTATTTGCTTGGCTTGAACATGTCTATTTATGGATATTGATCTATGAATTTAGACATAGGTAGTGTCAAGGTGAGGTTCTTATCCCCCAAGACTTGTTCATCCACATCCTTTGCGCCAACTCAAGGATGAGGTGTTTCATCCAACCACCTTGTGCCACCTCCAACCTCCTTGTGCGCCAACTCAAGGATGAGGTGTTTCATCCAACCACCTTGTGCCACCTCCAACCTCCTTGGCGCCAACTTGAGGATGAGGTGTTTCATCCAACCACCTTGTGCCACCTCCAACCTCCTTGGGCGCCAACTTGTTGGAGCCATTCAACTTAATGCCACATCATGGGAGCCAACCATCTTGTGCCAACTCACCTTATTTTGGCGTCCACCACAAGGAAGCTTGGTGATGGTTTGGATGTCCACCTTGATGCCACATCACCCTTTGTACCAAAACACGAGTCAAGTCCAAATTCACCCCCTTGAAATTCGAGCTCTTCTCGAAATTTGGAACTTGACTAGCGGTTGGTGTAGTCAAAGGGTTTTGGGCTATGATACAAGTTAGCTTAAAATATAAAAATGCGATGGTTCTAACCATCGATCTCGACCTAGACCTTCCATTGGAGGTATTGGGTCGGATCTCGCTGCGACAGCCGCTTTCACGAGCTTACCTTGTAGCCTCGCTTCCGGTCTTCACCGAGTACCTCGGCTTCCTCAGAAGTCCCTGCGGCGTTGCGACCACCTCGGTTCCCCGGGTCGCGAACCTTCGCTCAACTTTAGCATTTCGCACTTAATTGAGCTCGTAAGATAACAAATATACCCTTAACTATTGAGCCTTTTGCCATAATCAAAATACCGGTTCGACTTTGGTGCCCTTTGCACCAACAATCTCCCCTTTTGATTCATGGCAAACCGACACAAAAGTTAAGGAAAAATTAAGCATAACAGTAAGCTAGCATAATGATTAAGCATGAATGAGCTAGCATAAAGATTAAATATGAATGAGCTAGCATAATAATTAAGCATGAATGAGCTAGCATAAAGATTAAATATGAATGAGCTAGCATAAAGATTAAATATGAATGAGCTAGCATAATGATTAAATATGAATGAGCTAGCATAATGATTAAGTATGAATGAGCTAGCATAAAGATTAAGCATGAGTGAGAAATATTATTGTTTCAAGTTCTCCCCTTTGAGGTAACCTCCCCCTTGACCGAAGGTGAGTTCTTGAAAAATAATTTTTACTCCCCCTTAATAGTTGCTTAAGTAAACGGAATTACTTAATATAAAAGGTAATAATTTTGTTTACTTTCTTCCTTACTTTTGTGACTTTCTCCCCCTTTTGCCTTAACTCAAAAAGTTTGTAAATATATTTTAGGGTTTGTAAGTCCAAGCAAGTTCCCAATATAAATATATTTTTTTTAAAATAATAATAAGCTTGAAAATATGTTCATCTAAAATGTACAACTCCGGTTGGACTTGATTGATATAGAATGATCAATAAGTCTTGAAGGAGTTGATTAATTTTAAATAATTATACTCCATGGTTCATGTCGATGCACTGAATCTACGTTTGGAACCAGGAGTAAGGTCCTAACATCTCACGCTTGGCTAAGTACACAAACACATTAGTCCTATGTGTTGTGAGATGTGTTGGCTCCTTAAATCTATAGGTATATGATTTCTAAGGTAAGACTTAGGCTAATTTCATAAAAAGAAGCAAAAGTAGAGTACATATATAGAAAAATTTAAATCCTACTCTATTACGCACATACCTAACTTTCGTCTTAATAAACTAAATTCGGGTAGTGGTTTGGTGAAGATGTCCGCTAGGTTTGATTTGGACTCAACATACTCTAGTTGTATAGTTCCATTAGTTACATGTTCCCTAATGAAGTGGTGTTTAACTTCTATATGTTTTGTCCTAGAATGACATATTGGATTTTTAGTTAAGTTAATTGAACTAATGTTATCTATGTAAGTTTTAATGTTGTTAAAGATTAAGCTAAAGTCTTGGAGAGTGTGCTTCATCCACAGGAGCTGAGAGACACACTCACCCATCGCAACGTATTCGGCTTCGGTGGTAGATAAGGCAACGCAATGCTGCTTCCTACTGCACCAACTTACTAGACTCGAGCCGAGGATTTGACAACAACCACTCGTGCTCTTTCTATCGAGTTTACTACCGGCATAGTCGGAGTCGGAGTAGCCGATTAGATTAAACTCGGTAGATCTAGGGTACCAAATACCTACGTTTAGCGTGCCCTTTAGATATCTAAGGATACGCTTGACTAGGGTTAGGTGAGACTCCTTGGCACAGGTTTGTAACCTTGCGCACATACTTACCGCGAATAAAATGTCGGGTCGGCTCGCGGTTAAGTATAGGAGACTTCCTATTGTGCTCCTATAGTATTTTAGGTCAACGGGTTTTCCTTCTTGTTAGTGCTTATAAGCTCCACATATTTCCACAATGGCATGATATTGTCCACTTTGGGTCTAAGCCCTCATGGTTTTATTTTTGGGCTTTACCCAAAAGGCCTCATACCAATGGAGATATCTTTTTTCTTATAAGCACATGATCTTTTCCATGTCTTACCAATGTGGGACTTTGATTGTATTCCCCATACTCCCAACAATCCCCCCCTCAAACGAAGGACCACATTGGGCCCCCCCTCAAGCCTATCCCTCCTCGAAGGATTTTCTCTGCTTGATGTCCGATCTTCAACCCACGGGACTTCACAGTTGTTGTTCGGTCCCCCCGACCCAACTAGACTTCCTTCCTGATGTCTGGTTCTCTTGATCCGGACGTGGGAGCTCAACTTCCTTCGTTCGAGGTTCATGGCTTGACATGGACCACGGCTATGATACCAATTGTTAGTGCTTATAAGCTCCACATATTTCCACAATGGCATGATATTGTCCACTTTGGGTCTAAGCCCTCATGGTTTTATTTTTGGGCTTTACCCAAAAGGCCTCATACCAATGGAGATATCTTTTTTCTTATAAGCACATGATCTTTTCCATGTCTTACCAATGTGGGACTTTGATTGTATTCCCCATACTCCCAACAATCCTTTGCGCCAACTCAAGGATGAGGTGTTTCATCCAACCACCTTGTGCCACCTCCAACCTCCTTGTGCGCCAACTCAAGGATGAGGTGTTTCATCCAACCACCTTGTGCCACCTCCAACCTCCTTGGGCGCCAACTTGAGGATGAGGTGTTTCATCCAACCACCTTGTGCCACCTCCAACCTCCTTGGGCGCCAACTTGAGGATGAGGTGTTTCATCCAACCACCTTGTGCCACCTCCAACCTCCTTGGGCGCCAACTTGTTGGAGCCATTCAACAATGCCCACATCATGGGAGCCAACCATCTTGTGCCAACTCACCTTATCTTGGGCGTCCACCACAAGGAAGCTTGGTGATGGTTTGGATGTCCACCTTGATGCCACATCACCCTTTGTACCAAAACACGAGTCAAGTCCAAATTCACCCCCTTGAAATTCGAGCTCTTCTCGAGGCTGGAACTTGACTAGCGATTGGTTAGTCAAAGGGTTTTGTACAAGTTAGCTTAAAATATAAAGTACGATGGTTCTAACCATCTGATCTCGACCTAGACCTTCCATTGGAGGTATTGGGTCGGATCTACGCTTAACGACCTTGCTTCGCTTTCACACGAGCTTACCTTGTAGCCTCGCTTCCGGTCTTCACCCTAGTACCTCGGCTTCCTCCGAAGTCCCTCTGGCGTTGCCCGACCACCTCGGTTCCCACCGGGTGTCGCAGACCTTCCGCTCAACTTTAGCATTTCTGCACACTTAATTGAGCTCGTAAGATAACAAATATACCCTTAACTATTGAGCCTTTTGCCATAATCAAAATACCGGTTCGACTTTGGTGCCCACTGCACCAACAATCTCCCCCTTTTTGATTCATGGCAAACCGACACAAAAGTTAAGGAAAAATTAAGCATAACAGTAAGCTAGCATAATGATTAAGCATGAATGAGCTAGCATAAAGATTAAATATGAATGAGCTAGCATAATGATTAAGCATGAATGAGCTAGCATAAAGATTAAATATGAATGAGCTAGCATAATGATTAAGTATGAATGAGCTAGCATAATGATTAAGCATGAATGAGCTAGCATAAAGATTAAATATGAATGAGCTAGCATAATGATTAAGTATGAATGAGCTAGCATAAAGATTAAGCATGAGTGAGAAATATTATTGTTTCAAGTTCTCCCCTTTGAGGTAACCTCCCCCTTGACCGAAGGTGAGTTCTTGAAAAATAATTTTTACTCCCCCTTAATAGTTGCTTAAGTAAACGGAATTACTTAATATAAAAGGTAATAATTTTGTTTACTTTCTTCCTTACTTTTGTGACTTTCTCCCCCTTTTGCCTTAACTCAAAAAGTTTGTAAATATATTTTAGGGTTTGTAAGTCCAAGCAAGTTCCCAATATGATTTCTAAGGTAAGACTTAGGCTAATTTCATAAAAAGAAGCAAAAATAGAGTACATATATAGAAAAATTTAAATCCTACTCTATTACGCACATACCTAACTTTTAATGTTGTTAAAGATTAAGCTAAAGTCTTGTAGAGTGTGCTTCATCCACAGGAGCTGAGAGACACACTCACCCATCGCAACGTATTCGGCTTCGGTGGTAGATAAGGCAACAATCATGCTTCCTCGCACTAACTCGCATACTAAACATCGAGCAAAAATCTACTATATCTCTCTTTACCTGTTTCTACCAAGATAAATGTTTCAAATCTTAAGTCTAAGGACATGGTCGAGGTTTATCTAGATTTTGAATCCGGAGGTTGGTACGTAAACTTCTTCCTTAATGTATCCATTCAAAAATGCTGACTTGACATCCATTTGAAACAATTTAAAACCTCGATGTGCAGCATATGCTAACAACATTCGGATGGACTCTAGTCTGGCTACGGGGGCGTAGGTCTCATCGTAATCTAAACCTTCGACTTGACTAAACCCTTTTGCGACTAACCTGGCTTTATTTCTAACTACTTCACCTTTATCATCAAGTTTATTTCGAAATACCCACCAATAATTGATTTTTCTTTAGGTGGTGGTACTAATTCCCAGACTTCATTTCTAGTGAATTGAGCTAGCTCTTCTTGCATAGCAATAATCCAGTCGGGATCAAGAAGTGCTTGTTCAATAGTTTTGGGTTCGATTTTGGAAATTAACGAGATTTGACTAAGGTTTCGGTATGAAGCTCTAGTTCGAACCCCTAAATTTGGATCACCTATAACTTGATTGATAGGATGACTTGGGTGAGTTCTAGTTTGACTTGGGTTAGAGTCATCTATCACTTGGTCGATAGGATGACTTGGGTTAGGACGAGATTCAAGTTCAAGATCAGAGTCGGGTTCGCTAAGATTCGGTGAAACCACCAATCTAGCTTTGTTTTTCTTTTTTTTACAGATTTTTTATTTATTTATTTCTGTTTTCGTATAATTATTTCACTTGCTTATCTTCTCCTACATATAGAATTGCATTAGAGGCTTTAGGATCCGGATAAGGTTGTCCTTCGGGTTAGATCCCGAGTAAGGTTGTCCTCCGGAACTTCAACGACACCTGCGACACCCGGTGGGAACCGAGGTGGTCGGGCAACACCAGAGGGACTTCGGAGGAAGCCGAGGTACTAGGGTGAAGACCGGAAGCGAGGCTACAAGGTAAGCTCGTGTGAAAGCGAAGCATGGTCGTTAAGCGTAGATCCGACCCAATACCTCCAATGGAAGGTCTAGGTCGAGATCAGATGGTTAGAACCATCGTACTTTATATTTTAAGCTAACTTGTACTGCAGTCCAAAACCCTTTGACTACAGTCAACTGCTAGTCAAGTTCCAGCCTCGAGAAGAGCTCGAATTTCAAGGGGGTGAATTTGGACTTGACTCGAGTTTTGGTACAAAGGGTGATGTGGCATCAAGGTGGACATCCAAACCATCACCAAGCTTCCTTGTGGTGGACGCCCAAGATAAGGTGAGTTGGCACAAGATGGTTGGCTCCCATGATGTGGCACAAGTTGAATGGCTCCAACAAGTTGGCGCCCAAGGAGGTTGGAGGTGGCACAAGGTGGTTGGATGAAACACCTCATCCTCAAGTTGGCGCCCAAGGAGGTTGGAGGTGGCACAAGGTGGTTGGATGAAACACCTCATCCTCAAGTTGGCGCCCAAGGAGGTTGGAGGTGGCACAAGGTGGTTGGATGAAACACCTCATCCTTGAGTTGGCGCACAAGGAGGTTGGAGGTGGCACAAGGTGGTTGGATGAAACACCTCATCCTTGAGTTGGCGCAAAGGATGTGGATGAACAAGTCTTGGGGGATAAGAACCTCACCTTGGACACTACCTATGTCTAAATTCATAGATCAATATCCATAAATAGACATGTTCAAGCCAAGCAAATAACAAGAATTCAAGATCTCTCAACACGCCGTCGTAACTCCGCTACTACTACTCACATTTGCTACGACGAAGTGCCGCCGACAACGAAAGCTACATCTTCTACTTATAAGAGTTGTCGGTATATTTATTTAAGTTCTACTTCTTTAAATTGTCTTTGTGCTTTAATCGTAACAAGGAAAGGGGGAGTGTCCCTTTGCCTTGATTTCTTTTTGTAATCATTGCTCCTACCTCCAACGAGGAGGAGTGGTTTTAGTGAATTGCCCTCCGTACGTGATCAAGGATCACTAGGGCCGTGGATTAGCAATCGAAAGATTGTGAACCACGTAAAAATATCTTGTCTACTTTATATTTCCGCTGTGCACTCTCTACTTGCTTTTTACTTATTGCAAAAGTTTTTTAACGACATCGTATCGCTATTCACCCCCCCCCTCTAGCGACACTTTCGATCCAACACTTCTACATCTTCGTTTATATTAACATTAGTTGCCATAGGTGTATTGATTATTTTAGCATCTTGCATTCCAAATCGATTTATTAAGTCCTTAGTATATTTTTGTTGATGTAAATATATTCCATCTTTAGTTTGTTTAATTTGTAAACCTAAGAAGAAACTTAACTCTCCCACTAAATTCATTTCAAATTCACTTTCCATAAGTGAGATGAATTCGTTTAGCAGGATCGAGTTGGTAGTTCCAAAAATTATATCATCTACATAGATTTGGGCTATAAAGATTTCTTTTCCTACGGTTTTAACGAATAAGGTTGGGTCGACTAAACCTTGGTTGAATCCTTTGGACTTAAGATAGATCGAAAGCCTTTCGTACCAAGCTCTTGGGGCTTGTTTGAGTCCATATAGGGATTTCTTAAGTCTAAGGACATGGTCAGGTTTATCTAGATTTTCGAATCCGGGAGGTTGACTGACGTAAACTTCTTCCTTAATGTATCCATTCAAAAATGCTGACTTGACATCCATTTGAAACAATTTAAAACCTCGATGTGCGATATGCTAACAACATTCGGATGGACTCTAGTCGCTCACGAGGCGTAGGTCTCATCGTAATCTAAACCTTCGACTTGACTAAACCCTTTTGCGACTAACCTAGCTTTATTTCTAACTACTTCACCTTTATCATCAAGTTTATTTGAAATACCCACCTTGTTCCAATAATTGATTTTTCTTTAGGTGGTGGTACTAATTCCCGGACTTCATTTCTAGTGAATTGAGCTAGCTCTTCTTGCATAGCAATAATCCGATCGGGATCAAGAAGTGCTTGTTCAATAGTTTTGGGTTCGATTTTGAAATTAACGAGATTTGACTAAGGTTTCGATATGAAGCTCTAGTTCGAACCCTAAATTTGGATCACCTATAACTTGATTGATAGGATGATTTGTTTGAGTCTTAGTGTGACTCGGGTTAGGGTCATCTATCACTTGGTCGATAGGATGACTTGGGTGAGTTCTAGTTTGACTTGGGTTAGAGTCATCTATCACTTGGTCGATAGGATGACTTGGGTTAGGACGAGATTCAAGTTCAAGATCAGAGTCGGGTTAGCTATAAGTTGATTTGCTAGTTGGTTTTGTTAAGGATTGAACGGGTTCGTGTCCTTCGTCGAAAACTATATTAATGGTTTCTTCGACTCTAAGAGTGTCGTGATTGTATAACCTATAAGCTCTAATGGTGGTTGATTATCCTAGAAAGGTTCGATGAGGTTTTGGATTTGAATTTCCTAGGTAATCCTTAGTGTTTAAGATATGTTCCTTGCATCCAAATACCCTATAGTTCTTGATGTTCGGTATTTTATCGTGATAAATCTCGTACGAGGTCTTTTGGTGCCTCTTTACCATAAGGATCCTATTTTGGACATAGCAAGCCGTACTAACGGCCTCTGCCCAAAATCTATCGGGTAGGTTATACTCGTTTAACATTGTCCTAGCGGCTTCTTGTAGGGTTCTATTTTTCCGTTCGACTAACCCATTTTGTTGTGGGGTTCTAGGACATGAAAACTCATGGTGGTATCCGTTTAGGTTACAGACATCTGTAAACCTGTGGTTTTCGAATTCACCACCATGATCGCTTCTAAGTCTTTTAATCTTAAGGTTCTTTTGATTTTCGATTAACCTACAAAGATTGATTAGTTGGTCTAGGGTATCATTTTTATGTTTGATAAACCTAACCCAAGTAAATCTAGAATAGTCGTCAATTATGACTAAGCAAAATTGACTACCATTGAGTGACTTAGCTCCATGTGAATCAAATAGATCCATGTGTAGGAGCTCAAGAACACTTTTAGTTCGTTCTTGATTAGTTAATTGATGTTGTGTCCTAGATTGTTTACCTTGTTGACAAGCATTACATATTTTATTATCCAAGTTGTTTAGTTTAGGCAAACCTATAACCAAGCCACTCGACTCATCTTGTGGGCCGAGTCTTGGAGTGCAGTGTCGAGTCTTGATTGCCATAACCAAGATTCCTCTTCTTTGTGTCATAAGACACTTGGTTGAGGAGTTGGGTAAATTTATTGTGTAGATGTTGCTACTCCTAGTTCCTTTAAGTATTATTTTAGATGTTGCATTTATTTTGATTACGCATTCATTTTCTAGAAATATGACCTTATAATTGTTATCACACAATTGGCTTACACTAAGTAAATTATATTGAAAGTTTTCTACTAATAAGACATTTTGAATTGTAAAGTTAGAGTTGAGCTCAATATCACCTGATCCGATGATTTTGAGCTTGCCGTTATTTCAGAAGTCTACAGATCCTTGTAGTTTGAATCGAAACATCGAAAATTTGAGTTGATCCCGGTCATGTGTCGGGAGCAACCAGCATCCAACATCCATTGATCCTACACATAAGGTAGTTGGATCGGATATTGGAATTACTAAAGGGTTGTTTGTAAGTTTTTAAAACTTAATCATCTCACCAATATCTACATGATCAAAACATGTTATTCCTATTTTTTATTGTGAGATGACTTTCAATTTTACTTGATTAATTTTAATGAATTTAAATTAACAAAAATTAGTTTAGATTAGGAATAAGTCTAAGCTAATCAAGTAATCTTTTCAAGAGATTAGCTTCCAGGTCGTGGCGAGGCACAGAGGCCTTCTTTGATCGGAACAACGACCACTTCCTTAGACAAAGCTAATTTCAAGAAATTGATAACTCGACTTACTTGAGACTACGTCTTGGTCTAACTAGTTATTTTTGAAAAGAGGCTCCCGAGGCTCAATCTTTTAAATAGGATTTTAGTTGGTTTATTTTTGAAAAGAGGCTCCCGAGGCTCAATCTTTTTTAGCAGGATTTTAGTTGGTTATGAGTCCTATCTAACCATTCTAAAAATAAAGGAAAAACTAAGCATGCAATTTCTAAGACTTAACAAAAATACATTTTGTATTGGCTCCCCACTGGACCATTGAATCAGTGGGTCTATTCACATAGTGAATTTGGTCCTTAGGAACCCAATACATGTTAGATCCTAAAGTTGAAATCAAAGTGGTCTTAGGGACCCATGCTTGGACATTTTCTTATGTTGGTTTACTATAGACATATATGACTTATTGGTTGTATTTGAGTTAAACCCGAGTCAGGCCTTGTTGTACACGGCCCTTTGTGATCCAAGTAAGAGGTCAAGTCCCTTGGATCCCAAAGTGAACCTTTCAACGTGTTCCTAAGGTCTTGACTTGTGTTTTCAGCGAGTTCTCAACTTCAAGCTTTTCAGCAGGTTGAGTCCTCCTCTTGAATACAGTAGTCGAAGAGGTTAGGAGACCTCATGTTTGAAAGGTTAACCTTGCCTCCTCAAGGTCTCGACCTTGGACTCGGACTTAGCTAGTTTCTTATTTAAAAATTTAATTGCACCATACAAAGTATTAAGTAACGACCGACTTACCCTTAATGATTCTTTTGAACCGGATACGGATCCGTGGCTTGTCTTGAATGGAAGCTCATCATCGGATTCGGACTCGGACTCTTCTTGGTTTCGAGTCGTGCTCCGGCTTGGCCATTAGAGCTTGGATATCGCCTTCTTCTTCCTCGACAACTCCTCCCAAGTAGCGTTTAGCGCTTTCTTGGTCTTTGATGTTATTCTTTAGCTTTGGGCACTCGGACTTGATGTGACCGAACTGCTTACCTCATAGCATCTAAAATTAGAAGTATTTGAATTAGGTTTAGGCTTACCTTGAGTTGTTGGTCGTTTCGTCTCTTGATCATCTTCCAACTAGATTGACTAGTTCGGATTCTATTTCGAGTCTACTTCCGATTCGGACTTCTTCTTCCTTGGGGTGGCTTGCTTGCGGCTTCTTCTTCTTGGAACCTGCAACTAACGCAATACTCTTCTCGGCTGGACCACGTTAGTTTGCTCATGTAATTCAAGTTCAAAACAATTGCCTAACCTAATTTTAGAAAGGTCCTTGGAGACCTTGTAGGCATCGACCATGGATGCCCACAAGGTGGTCCTAGGAAACGAGTTAAGAGAATACCTGATAAGGTCGCGATTCTCGACCTTTTGTCCGATGGCATGGAGTTGGTTGACGACGTCTTGGATACGAGCATGTAGTTGAGTTGCGGTCTCGTTTTCCTGCATTTTCAAGTTATACAATTTATTTAAAAGTAAATCTCTTTTACATACCTTCGTGTCGTCGGTGCCTTCGTGTAGTTCCACTAGCTTGGTCCATAAGTCCTTTGCACTAATGAAGGGGCCGACGCGGTTGAGCTCTTCCTTGGACAACCCACATTGCAAGATTTGAGTTGCCTTGGCATCGGCTTCTACTTGTTTTTCATGGAATTTGACCATTGATCGTAACCCAAAGATTCACCATCTTCATTAATAGGAAGTGTGAAACCGGTTTGATTACGACGATCCACATCTCGATTGGGTTTTAAGAAAGCATTCCATCCGACCCTTCCAATAACGAAAGTCATTACCGTTGTAAACGGGGGTCGGGCGGTGCTAAACCCTTCGAGATGGGCCATTTAAAAACAAGAAGAAGAACGATTTAAAAGAATCTTGCAAAACACACACGAAAGAATATTCCAAGACTTTCGCCTTGGATTAGTAGTGGGAAGTAAAAAGATATATAAAATGTAACTTGCAAAAGAAATAAACAATCAAATGCGAATGTCGCTGAAGTTCCGAGGACAACCTTACTCGGATCTAACCCAAGGACAACCTTATCCGGATCCTAAAGCCTCTAATGCAATTCTATATGTAGGAGAAGATAAGCAAGTGAAATAATTATACGAAAACAGAAATAAATAAATAAAAATCTGTAAAAAAGAAAACAAAGCTAGATTGGTGGTTTCACGAATCTTAGCGCCAGCCTCGATGATACCAATTGTTGGATCGAAAGTGTCGCTAGAGGGGGGGGTGAATAGCGATACGATGTCGTTAAAAACTTTTGCAATAAGTAAAAAGCAAGTAGAGAGTGCACAGCGGAAATATAAAGTAGACAAGATATTTTTACGTGGTTCACAATCTTTCGATTGCTAATCCACGGCCCTAGTGATCCTTGATCACGTACGGAGGGCAATTCACTAAAACCACTCCTCCTCGTTGGAGGTAGGAGCAACGATTACAACAAGAAATCAAGGCAAAGGGACACTCCCCCTTTCCTTGTTACGATTAAAGCACAAAGACAATTTAAAGAAGTAGAACTTAAATAAATATACCGACAACTCTTATAAGTAGAAGATGTAGCTTTCGTTGTCGGCGTCACTTCGTCGTAGCAAATGTGAGTAGTAGTAGCGGCGTTACGACGGCGTGTTGAGAGCTCTTGAATTCTTGTTATTTGCTTGGCTTGAACATGTCTATTTATGGATATTGATCTATGAATTTAGACATAGGTAGTGTCCAAGGTGAGGTTCTTATCACCCAAGACTTGTTCATCCACATCCTTTGCGCCAACTCAAGGATGAGGTGTTTCATCCAACCACCTTGTGCCACCTCCAACCTCCTTGTGCGCCAACTCAAGGATGAGGTGTTTCATCCAACCACCTTGTGCCACCTCCAACCTCCTTGGGCGCCAACTTGAGGATGAGGTGTTTCATCCAACCACCTTGTGCCACCTCCAACCTCCTTGGGCGCCAACTTGTTGGAGCCATTCAACTTGTGCCACATCATGGGAGCCAACCATCTTGTGCCAACTCACCTTATTTTGGGCGTCCACCACAAGGAAGCTTGGTGATGGTTTGGATGTCCACCTTGATGCCACATCACCCTTTGTACCAAAACACGAGTCAAGTCCAAATTCACCCCCTTGAAATTCGAGCTCTTCTCGAGGCTGGAACTTGACTAGCAGTTGACTGTAGTCAAAGGGTTTTGGACTGCAGTACAAGTTAGCTTAAAATATAAAGTACGATGGTTCTAACCATCTGATCTCGACCTAGACCTTCCATTGGAGGTATTGGGTCGGATCTACGCTTAACGACCTTGCTTCGCTTTCACACGAGCTTACCTTGTAGCCTCGCTTCCGGTCTTCACCCGAGTACCTCGGCTTCCTCCGAAGTCCCTCTGGCGTTGCCCGACCACCTCGGTTCCCACCGGGTGTCGCAGACCTTCCGCTCAACTTTAGCATTTCTGCACACTTAATTGAGCTCGTAAGATAACAAATATACCCTTAACTATTGAGCCTTTTGCCATAATCAAAATACCGGTTCGACTTTGGTGCCCACTGCACCAACAAGATGTCCTTATTGGATATTTTAAGACCTAACTTAAATGATTGTTAAACATCAAAAAGGTGAAGATTATTGGTACAACAATGCCCCAAGCACTTATGTATTTTGATATTTAGATAATCATTTATAGTTAGGCAATATTTATGATCTAACCATGAATGTGTTAAGTAACAAGAAAATCCAAGTATGAAGATTTGGTAAAGTCTTGTCCAAGTATGATTCTTGGCAAGGAAAGGCCAAGGGAAGGTCTTGGCAGCATAAGCCCAAGCTTATAGTCTTGGCGGCGTAAAGTCCAAGCGAACCTTGGCAAAGGAAGTCCAAAGGCAAGGTCTTGGAAGCATAAGTCCAAACATGTAGTCTTGGCGGCCCAAGAATGTAGTCTTAGTGGCGTAAAGTCCAAGTGGACTTTGGTATGGAAGAAACCTAAATCATTACGAAACCGAAGGAAGCTTTTGAAGTCAAGCGCAAGGATGGAGTAATGGACTCGAAGGAATCCTGGAGGCGCAAGGACGATGAAAAAGCTAGAAGGTTGAGTTTAGGCTTAGGGTATGGTTTCAAGTATGAATTAGTCATACTTGAGGTGTGCCAGTCGACTGCCATATTGTCTCAATCGAACTGGTCTCGTGTGTTCAACACTCGAGGTCCAGAAGACATTGGCAGTCGACTGGGGTTAAACCCAAGTCGACTGGTGGTAGTCGACTATGGACCAAACTATCGAACGTAAGCTAGCAGTCGAACTGGTGTGTAACACCAGTCAATTGGTCAACATGGTTCGACAAAGGTGCTCGTGTCTGACAGAATTGAACTCAAGTCTAGAATCTGAGTCATGGTCCGCAATGATCGCCACGAGCATAGAAAGGCTTGAGTCGACGATCATCCTAAGGAGACACCACTGATCACGATTATGGTAGTCGACTAGTCAAGTATACATTGAGCAATGACGAATGCAATCAGGCTTCGCCAGAAGTTGTTTGATTCGATTAACAGTAATAGTAGTCGACTAATGGTATGCAGCAGTCGACTGTTGTCGGGCTCAACAGGTAAAAATATCCTTTCTTTATAAATGTAAGCTAGGGAAGCTTAGAGGAGGTTAATGCTTTCATTCTAAACAATCATACTAAGCTCCTCAAGTTTTATCCTTAAGCATCCAAGTGTTCTAACCTCTTCTTCCTAAGCTCAAATCCATTACCTTGTAAGAAGAAGAGGAGTGATTGTAAAAGGCTTCTCCACATTAGTGTGTTGCATCAAAAGGAAGCTTTTAGTAGAAGATTGCTAGGGGTGATTCACCTTACGGATTGTCATGGAGTAGGAGCGTCATCTCCGAACCATGTTAAAGAGTTTTGTTAGCATTGCGTTCTTTGTTTTCTATTTCAATTGTAATTTTCTATTGCTTCTGCTAACGATTTCTTGTAGAAAATGAAGAATTGCTATTCACCCCCCCTCTAGTCATTCCTCAAGGTCCCTATACAATATACTCGGCCTCAGTAGTAGAATTAGCTATTGTGTCTTGCTTTGAACTCTTCTAGCTCATAGCACCACCATTTAAGCAAAATACATACCCTGACTGTGATCTAGAATCATCCTTGTCTGTTTGAAAGCTTGCATCGCTGTAACCCTTTACAACGAGCTCCTCCTCGCCTCCAAATATCAAGAAATAATCTTTTATGCTTCTCAAGTACTTAAGAATATTATTGACTGATGTCCAGTGACCTTCACCTGGATCTGATTGGTATCTTCTCGTCATGCTTAACGCATATGAGACGTTGAAACGAGTACACAACATGGCGTACATGATAGACCCTATAGCAGATGCATAAAGAATCTGATCCATGTGATCCCTTTCTTCCTTAGAAGAGGGGAATTGAGCCTTCGAAAGGCTTACACCGTGTAACATCTGCAAGAATCCTTTATTGGAATTCTGCATAGCAAACAATTAAGCACCTTGTCAATATATGTACTTAGACTTAGGCCAAGCAGTCTCTTAGATCTATCTCTATAGATCCTGATGCCCAATATATACGCTACTTCTCTTAAGTATTTCATTGAGAAAGAATTCCCAAGCAAAGTCTTCACAAACTACAATATAGGGATATCATTTCCAATGAGTAGTATGTCATCTACATACAAGATGAGAAAAATGATTGTGCTCCCACTAACCCTCTTGTAGACACAAGGTTCATCTTCCTTCTTTATAAAACCAAATGTTTTGATTGCATCATCAAATCGAAGATTCCATCTTCGAGAAGCTTGCTTTAAACCATAAATGGACCTATGCAACTTACATACCTTTCCAGCATCCTTTGGATCTACAAAACCCTCAAATTGTATCATGTATACATACTCAAGTAGATTTTAATTAAGAAATGCAGTTTTCATATCCATCTGCCAGATTTCATAATCATGGTAAGCTGCATTAGCAAGCATGATCCGAATAGATTTAAGCATCACAACTGGTGAAAAGGTTTCATCATAGTCTATACCATGAATCTGCTTGAGTCCTTTAGCTACCAATCACCCTTTATAGGTATGCATATGACAATCCATGTCAGTCTTTCTTTTAAAGACCCACTTACACACAATGGGTTTGACCCGTTCAGGTGGATCAACCAAATTCCATACTTGGTTAGTATGCAGGGATTCCATTTCAGACCTCATGGCCTCTAGCCATTACTCAGAATTTGGGCTCATTACAACTTCTTGATAGGTTGTAGGCTCATTGAAATCAATATGCATTACATCACCATGGTCACACAAGATAAAAGAGTATCTCTCAAGTTGACAACGTATCCTATCATATCAACACAATAAAATCCCGAAATCAACCAACACCTCAAATCACCGAGAATATCGCATGCCACGCTGTGTGGACGTATACGAATTCTACATTTGTAAGAGGAGGTTTTACCCATTAATTTTATTATCTTGTCAACCATACTTTTTGACAAATAAAATTAATAGTTGGTTCCTCTTTGGCCCTACAAATAAAAGCAGTGACTCCGATGGGGAGGATACTTCTATTTGCATCTAAGTGTGCACCATTACATGATACTAAGGGAATTATTTCGGATTATGTGCCTTACCGCTGTGGAAGTACACATGCTCCTAGATAATTTCCTATAACCATTATTTGACCTAGTGATCCGCAAACAAACCCGTCCGCAGGGAGAAAGGCACTCAGAGCCAACACACAAGTTTGTTGCATCACACGTCAAATTGTAATGGAGGCCGCGGGAATTAATTAAAATGTCCCTCTCCCACTTAGTTAATTGAAAATGAGGAATTCTAAAACATACACAACATGCATATAAAACAAATAAGCAATAAATATGGAAAAAATAGAATTTTTCCAACTATTATGACATTGTTCTCCAATATGCATCCCGTCGTATCGCCACCTCGTCCGCTCCACCTTTTCCCGTGCGCAAGTCACCAAAGATATCCAAGCCGAGATAAATCATTTTATTTACATCCATCGATCCTATACTCCACGAAGGAGTGTACAAATAATCTAGATCGAAAGTAAACTAAAATGAGCGGCTAAAAATGTCATATTTAATTACAAAAATTAAATACTAATCAAGCCTCGTCAATCCCGAGGATTCAAATAATAAATATTTACACACATCCATTCACATACACACACATGGCCATAATAGTCGGATCTTATGCCTGCAACCAAAGAGTTAAACTACGCATATCCTACTATTATCCGGCACATATAATATATGAAAAAGTGCATAAAAATTAACCGAATCCAAAACACACAAAACCGGAAACCGTGGCTCTGATACCACTTGTTGGGAGTCGCTTCGGAGGCTCATTGGCTCCCATGTCCCCGGATTAAAATTTTCACTAATGAAATAATTAATCCGGATGGGATGAGCTTCCTTAGCACAACTAATTCGTCGTCGTGCTAACAACTTGAGTGGTCGCTTGAACAAACTAGTTGTTCAAGCAACACAACTCTTCTAGTTGGTTAGCCGTGGAAGAGACGACGGATGGATTGCCGGTTTTTGTGTTTGTCTTCGGGGTCCATGATTATACAATATATTTACTAATTCATACATGTATAATCAACAAATAAAAGATCATGCTCAGATCTAAAAATAAAGTTGCAAAACTTTATACCTTACGATCTTCTACCGTATGTCCTATACTTCTCGTGGACTACGTGTGGACGAAGATCCTCCACGAGTAGAAGCCTTCTAGATCGCGTTCTTCTCTACCTTGTCCGCTGCGAACAAAGAGAAGAACCAACAAATACCTATCCTTTCTAGAACCGGCCACCAAATTAGGGAATTTGGTGCAACCGCCGTCCAAGGAGCAAGTGGATGAAGTGCCGGCCAACTTGAAGAAGGGTTGCCGCCGGCCACCAAAGAGAAAGGGAGGAAGATGAACGCCGGCCACCAATGGAAGGAGAACCGCCGGCCAAGGAATAAGAGAGTGGCCAATAAGATGGGCGCCGGCCAAGCCTTGATGGAAGAAGGTTGGGCGCCGGCAATTAGATGGAGGAAGAAGGTTGCCGCCCAAACCCTAGCTCCCAATCCCTAGCCGCCCACTTTTTGGAAAAGCCAAACCCTAAATCTCAATCAATATCTTGCCTCCCAAGCCTAAGCCCCCTATTTATAGAATTGGGCTTAAGCCTCCTTTAATCTCCACCGTCGGATCTAGGGATTTAATCTCCACCGTCGGATCTAGGGTTTTATCCCAACCGTCGGATCAAGAGTTTCATCCCAATCGTCGGATCTAGGATTTCATCCCAACCATCGGATCTAGGTATTCATCCCAACCGTCGGATCTAGGGTTTTATCCCAACCGTCGGATCTAGGGATTTAATCCCAACCGTCGATTCTAGGGTTTCATCCTAACCATCGGATCTAGAGATTTAATCCCAACCGTTGGTTCTAGGGTTTCATCCTAACCATCGGATCTAGGGATTTAATCCCAACCGTTGGTTCTAGGTTTTGTTTTACATTCTTGGATCTAGACTTCACAAGGATTATATTAGGCTACGATAGGGACCATAAGGAGGAGTTGGATCTTAGCCACCCGATGGATCGGAACCACACAAACTTGATCCATCAATGATGTTCCATTCCACTAGAGGATCATCATTGAACTACCTCACCAACCCCCATAAATTAATATGGGCTCCATATATTATTTGTACATTCATCTCCCCGTGTTTAAGATATCGACATCCACAATTAATTGATTTACTGACCATCAATTAATTAACATCTAATTCCTCGAGTAGTACCACTCAACCTTATCATCATGATGACTAAGTCAACCAGCTGGGTTTACATGATGAACCTTATGAACTCCTCAAGTGGACATCATCAACCTAATATATAGGACACAGTTTCCACGTATAATCAATGGCACACCAAGTAAATAATATTATTTTCCCATCTTACTGGGCATATTGATTTAATCCATCTAAATCTCACCCACTGGTAAATAAAAGAAATAAATACTAAGTACATGTGCCCGTTATTATATCGGGATTAAGAGCATGTACAACATAATATCCGAGGTCCGATTCAATTATATAGTCAGTACTAAATTGAATCACCTCTATGTCGGTCCTGCTCAATACACCTAAGTGTACCAGTGTAACTCTCTGTTCAAGACAAAACAATACCAAGCTACACTACAACCATGCCAATGGTTTGTCCAAAACCATCTTGGTTGTGAGCCTCTACTTATATTTTACAAGGAACTGATAACATGATCTTCTGTGCCACACCAAGCACCATGTTATCTACAATGTAAAATATTAGACAATATGCACACATATAATAAATATATAAAGTGTAAACAATGATCATGTGATTCTTATTTCAAAATAAAATTTTCATACAAAAAGAGCTAGTCTTTCAGTATACATTCCAACAATCCTATCTCAAATAGGATTGCTCCTTTCCGCCCAAACCCTAGCTCTCCTCCTATTCATCATGTCATCCATGACCACTCCCCATGCCCTCCTTTTATAGAGTTAGGGATAAGTCATGAATTAATCTCCTCCATTGGTTCTAGAGATTTAATCTCAACCGTCGGATCTAGAGATTTAATCTCAACCGTCGGATCTTAGAGATTTGATCTCTACCAATGGATCTTAGAGTTTTGTTTCTATCCATTGGATCTAAGCTTCATGTGGTGTTAATAGGATACATTAGGGACCATGAGGAGGAGTTGGGTCTTGGCCACCCATGGATCAAGCCAACATAAAGTCCGATCCACTAATGATGATCCAATCCACTAAAGGTCCATCATTGATCTACCTCACCAACCCCCATATGATAATATGGGCTCCATATATTATTTGTACATTTTCTCTCCATGTTTAAGATCTCGAATGCCCGTTGATTAATTAATTTACTGACAATTAATTAATCAACATCTAACTCCTTGAGTAGTACCACTCAACCTTTTCATCATGTCGGACCAAGTCCACCTGCAGGGTTTACATGATGAACCTTATGAGCTCCTCAAGGGGACATCATCATCCTAATATATAGGACACAATTTCCTCCTATAATCAACGACACACCATATAAATAATATCATCTCCCAACTTACCGAGTCTATCGATTTAATCTATAAATCTAGCCCATTGGTAAATCAAAGAGATGAGTACTAAGTATATGTGCCCGTTATTATATCGGGATTAAGAGCATGTACTAAATAATATCTGAGGTCCGATTCGATTATGTAGTCAACAATAAATCGAATCACCTCTATGTCGGTCCTGCTCAATACACACAAAGTGTACTAGTGTGATTCTATGGTCAAGACAAACCAATACCAAATCACACTACAACCATTCCGATGGTTTGTCCAAAGCCATCTCGGTTGTGAGCCTTTACTTATACTTTCCAAGGGGCCGATAACATTATCTCATGTGTGACACCACACACCATGTTATCTACAATGTAAATTATGAGACAATATTGCATAACCATAAAAATATGCAAACAATGATCATGTGATTCTTATTTCAAAATAAAGATGTTCATACAAAAGATAGACTTTTCAGTATACATTTCTACAATACTAATTCCCATACTTCGTTCCTAGTGAATTGATCCAACTCTTCTTGCATTGCAATAATCCAATCGGATCAAGAAGAGCTTGGTCAATAGTTTTGGGTTAAATTTTAGAAATCAAAGATATTTGACTAAGGTTTTTGTATGAGTCTCTAGTTCGAACTCCTAGACTTGGATCACCTATCACTTGGTCGATAGGATGATTCGTTTGAGTCCTAGTTGGATTTGGGTTTGAGTCTACAACTTGATCCATAGGATGACTCGTTTGAGTTCTAGTTTGGTTGGAGTCATCTATCACTTGATCAATAGAGTGACTTGGTTGACTTAGGTTAGGATTAACACTAGACCTGATCTCCGGGTCAGAGTTGGGTCTAGTATGAATCGGCTTGCTAATTGCGGTTGCTGGGGGTTTTGTAGGTTCATG
Organism: Wurfbainia villosa; assembly: GCA_025175895.1. Classification (NCBI taxonomy): domain Eukaryota; kingdom Viridiplantae; phylum Streptophyta; class Magnoliopsida; order Zingiberales; family Zingiberaceae; genus Wurfbainia; species Wurfbainia villosa. Next base: position 41,597,014 of record CM045989.1, read on the forward strand.
TCCTTCATCAAATACTACATTGATAGTCTCCTCGACTCTAAGGGTGTCGTGGTTATATACTCTATAAGCTCTGCTTGTAGTCCAGTATCCTAGAAAGATTCTGATCGTGGTTTTGGATGTAAATTTCCCTAGGTAATCCTTAGTGTTTAGGATATGTACCTTACACCCAAATACCCCAAAGTACTTGATGTTAGGTATTTTATCGTGATAAATCTCGTATGAGGTCTTAAGGTGCCTCTTTACCATAAGGATCCTATTTTGAACATAGCATGTCGTACTCACGGCTTCCGCCCAAAACCTATAGGCTTCTTGTAGGGTTCCTAGTGAATTGATCCAACTCTTCTTGCATTGCAATAATCCAATCGGATCAAGAAGAGCTTGGTCAATAGTTTTGGGTTAAATTTTAGAAATCAAAGATATTTGACTAAGGTTTTTGTATGAGTCTCTAGTTCGAACTCCTAGACTTGGATCACCTATCACTTGGTCGATAGAATGATTCGTTTGAGTCCTAGTTGGATTTGGGTTTGAGTCTATAACTTGATCCATAGGATGACTCGTTTGAGTTCTAGTTTGGTTGGAGTCATCTATCACTTGATCAATAGAGTGACTTGGTTGACTTAGGTTAGGATTAACACTAGACCTGATCTCCGGGTCAGAGTTGGGTCTAGTATGAATCGGCTTGCTAATTGGGGTTGCTGGGGGTTTTGTAGGTTCATGTCCTTCATCAAATACTACATTGATAGTCTCCTCGACTCTAAGGGTGTCGTGGTTATATACTCTATAAGCTATGCTTGTAGTCGAGTATCCTAGAAAGATTCTGATCGTGGTTTTGGATGTAAATTTCCCTAGGTAATCCTTAGTGTTTAGGATATGTACCTTACACCCAAATACCCCAAAGTACTTGATGTTAGGTATTTTATCGTGATAAATCTCGTATGAGGTCTTAAGGTGCCTCTTTACCATAAGGATCCTATTTTGAACATAGCATGTCGTACTCACGGCTTCCGCCCAAAACCTATAGGGTAGGTTATACTCATTTAACATTGTCATAACGGCTTCTTGTAGGGTTCTATTTTTGCGTTCTACTAGTCCATTTTGTTGTGGAGTTCTAGGGCAAGAGAACTCATGGTGGTATTCATTTAGGTTACAGAATTCTGTAAACCTATGGTTTTTGAATTCACCACCATCATCAGTCCTAAGTCTTTTGATTTTAATGTTTTGTTGATTTTCTATTAACTTAAATAGGTTGATTAATTGATCTAGGGTATCACTTTTGTGTTTGATGAACCTAACCCAAGTAAATCTGGAGTAGTCATCAATTATGACTAAACAAAATTTACTTCCGTTAAGTGACTTAACTCTGTGTAAATCAAATAGATCCATGTGCAGGAGCTCAAGCACACTTTTGGTTCATTCTTGACTGGTTAGTTGATGTTGCGTCCTAGATTGTTTACCTTGTTGACAAGCATTACATATTTTATTATCCAAGTTATTGAGGTTAGGCAAACCTCTGACTAAATCACTCTGACTCAACTTGTGGATGAATCTTGGGTGTGAGTGACCGAGTCGTCGGTGCCACAACCATGATTCCTCTTGCCGTGTCATAAGACACTTAGTTGAGGAGTTAGTTAAGTTAATAGTGTAAATGTTGTTATTTCTAGTTCCCTTAAGAATTGTTTTAGAAGTGTCATTTGTATTAATAATACCTTTATTTTCTAGAAATATGACCTTATAGTTATTATCACACAATTGGCTTACACTAAGTAAATGATATTGAAAATTTTCTACTAATAAAACATTTTGAATAACAAAATTTGAGTTAAGCTCAATATCACCTGATCCGATGATTTTGAGCTTGCCATTATTTCCGAAGGTTACCGATCCTTGTCGTTTGAATCGAAGCTTCAAAAACATGAGTTAATCCCCGGTCATGTGTCGGGAGCAACCACTATCCAACATCCATTGATCCTACACGCAAGGTAGTTGGATCGGATATTGGATTTATTAAAGATTGGTTGAAAATTATTAACCTAAATCATCTCACCCATGTCTACATGATCAAACACGTTAACCCTATTTGTTCTTGTGAGATGACTTCCAATTTTACTTGATTTAAATTTAATGACTTAAACACTTGTCAACCTTGCTTTAGATTCGGATTTGACCTTAGGCTTATCAAGTAACCTTTTCAAGATCATGGCTTCCAGGTCGTGGCGAGGCACAAAGGCCTTCTTTTATCGGAACAACGACCACTTCCTTAGACAAAGCCATTTTCAAGAAAATAGAGACTTGACTCACCTAAGACAACTTCCTAGTCTAACTAGTCTAGGATACGGCGAGGTAGCTTCAGCTAGTTCCGCTCGGTCAAGTGCATCGAACTAGATACATCTTATCTAGCCTGAATATACAAGACTCCGCTTTCCTAGCGTACTATCATCTCGCCGCGTCCTGGTACTATGTTATCAAGTATTGACGAGTTATAGTCTTATATAACCATTCTAAAAAAAAAATCAAACTAAATAAACACCTAAGCATGCAATTTCTAAGTTAAAACACAAACAAATTTCGTACTAGCTCCCCCTGGACTGTTGAATCGATTCGGTCTCTCCACATAGTGGATTTGGTCCTTGAGAACCCAGTACTGGTTTGATCCTAAGTTTGAAATCAAGGTGGTCTTAAGGACCAATGCTTGGACATGTTTTTTATGTCGACTTACAATCGACATATACGACTTATTGGTCGTGTTTGAGCTAAACCCTAGCCTGACCTTGTTGTACACGGCCCTTTGCGATCCAAGTAGGAGGTCAAGTCCTTTGGATCCGAAAGTAAACCTTTCCAACGTATACCTAAGATCTTCGACTTGACTCTTCAAGAGTGAGTTCTCAACTTCGAGTTTTTCAACCCGAGTTGAGTCCTTCTCTTGAACTCGACTAGTCGAAGAGGTTAGGGAGACCTCGTGTTTGAGGAGTTTAACTTCCTCAACCAGGGTCTTGACCTTGGACTCAGACTTAGCTAACTTTCTATTTAAAAACTTAATTGCACTATAAAGTGTAGTAATGAGAGACCGACTTACCTTGAGTGTATCTTTTGAACCGGATGCATATCCGTGGCTTGTCTTGAATAGTGGTTCGCAGTCCGACTCGTCTTCGGTTTCTGATTCAAGTTCCGCTTCTGACTCCGTCTCCGATTCCACCGGTTTAGCCATGAGGACTCGATCATCGTCTTCTTCCTCGGAAGCTTCTTCCCAAGTAGCGTTGAGTGCCTTTTTGTGTTTTGGTACCTTGCTCTTGAGTTTTGGGCATTCGGACTTGATATGTCCAAACCTGTTGCATTCATAACATCTAATATTTAAACTTTTAGGCTTACCTTCGTTGGGTCGAGTGACGGTTCATTTTCGGCCCTTGACTATCCTCCGAACTAGGTTGACTAGTTCGGCCTGTTGCGTTTCCGGCACCGCGGCGTGTGTGTGTTCGATCATGTTTCGTAAACATGAGGATAGCGGAAGCAATTAAAAATAATAAATCTATATTTATTACGACACACACAACACACGCATGCTATTACAACAAGTGTAGACATAACCGTAAATTAAAATTTGCAATAAAAGAAAATTATCTACGTTATACCTTTCGTATGACGTGTAGCGGGAACGGCATCAACCGAAATGATCCTCGTAAGAATTGTCTCTATCCGTATCCACGCCGAGCTCCTCGGGATGACTTCGCTAAGTCACGAGCTTCGTCTTCGTACGGGTTACTAGCCTCGTGTTGAAGACGACGTGATCGAGAGATGATCACGATCCGAATCCAAATTCGTATCCTAAAACGTGTTCTCAAAACTCGCTTCTCTGGAGAGGTATTCGTCAACCGTTTGACGAATCCTTTGTCCCCCACCTCAGAGGATTACCGGAGATCAAATCCCCGGTAAGTTAGCTGCTGTTGGAGCATTAACCGTCGTCCAAACGACGCTCCGACGAGAGGAGGAGAAGCTGTCAAGAAAACTGGACAGCTTGGTGGAGGATATAGGCGCCGGCCAACCAAGGAAAGAAAAGCCTCACCTTGATGCCAAACCTATAGGGGATCACCGGAGGGTCGCCGGAGTGTTCACCGGCTGAAGCTTGGTCGCCGGCAATGACTTGGACGGCGGCACAAAGGCTGGGCGGCGGCACTTAGGGTTGGGCGCCGAATTCACCAACAAGGGGTGGGCGGCAACTCTATGTTGGGCGGCAACAACTTGATTAGGGTTTTGGATTAGGGTTTAAGCCCTATTTTATAGAGAACTAATTCTCTTAATGGTTAATGGATCATATCCATAAAGCCCGTTAACCCGCTCCATTAAGATAAGTTAAAATAAACCAAACCATGATGGTTTATTTTAAGTTAAAACGAACCGAACCACCCTTTGGTTCATTCATTTAATATAAACCAAACCCTTTGGTTTATTCTCATCCATTGGATTAGAACCAAACCATTTTGATCCATCCATTATGTCTTCATAAGACACGGCCCATCCACGCTTCCATTGCGACTGAAACAATTTCATGCTGGCTTTATGTTTGGTCCAACCAAACATAGTTTCTCTCGGTCTGAGAATCCCATTCTCAAGCTCGTTTTAAATTCTTTGGATTACACTCGTTGTGCGTGTGACCAAATAGGTTCTCGGTTTATGTTGGCCGTCTATAATTAACCATTAATTATAGAACGATCATGAGTGGCACCTAGTAGTACATCATGATCCCCAATTAATCGAAAAGATCAACGGTTGATCCAGAACTATTTCTGAAACCCTTCAGTAGCTCAAATTAATCGTGCCCCATTCCCTTCACTCATCTTATACCCACTTGGTTCAGGACATGGTCTATTGTGTCAGTCCCCACTAGGCTGACTACGTCACACCTAGCCCAAGTATCATTTCCTCGTCCTACGGATTCTAGTTACTCCACATGTATCGAAGAGTACCTTACTCTAAACATGTAATGCTTTGGCCAAAGACTTTAGTAACAATACGACGAGAGGCCATGGGTATACATCTCCTCGCAAGGAATGGTGAATCCTTTATAGGCTATTCAAACACCTTCGATCACTTCGACTTATACCCAATCATCCCGGGTCCACATCTCCTTAGAGATGTTTGCTTAAGATGTCAAAGCATAAGTCTCCATGATCAAGATGACTTGAATACCGCAAGTCGAAAGGAACATCGCACTTAAGCCACAAGTAAGAACTTCATTGACATATCTATATATGCAGAGAACCATATGAAGTCTTACTGGTCACTCCAATGAACTAGTTACCATAACTAGCATCCACGATTAACTCCGGACATCACTATGTCTCCAGCCAGTGAGAATCAGCTGCTTGGATACACCAAGGAGTATACCTCGTGCTAGTCTCGACAAAATTGATGGTGTCCAAATCCATCAATTCATCGACTAGGGATAATTCCGATACATCACAATTACACATGTAGAGATACTCACTAGTTGCGATCCAATCACAAATTCTCTCATGCTGTGAATCATATCGTGGACATTCAGTAAATGAGTTTAAGATCCAATCAAATACATAAAACATGTATACTCAAATAGTGAATCTTCATTTATCATATAAATGGTTCATACATAAGGCGATTGTCATAGGACATCTCTCATATATTACTAACAGACTCCCACTTGGCCTAATGCCAATCGCTACGGTATCCAATACCATAAGCTCTAACATGACCCTCAAACTTACTTTGAGGTAATGCTTTAGTCAAAGGATCCGCTATGTTCCTTTCAGTGGGAATTTTCTCGATTTGTATTTCGTTCCTACTTATGATCTCTCTGATAAGATGATAGCGGCGAAGCACATGTTTGGATCGTTGATGAGACCTTGGCTCTTTCGCCTATGCAATTGCTCCATTATTGTCGCAGTACACCGGTATTGCTTCAACAATGGCCGGAATCACACCAAGTTCATGAACGAACTTCTTGATCCAAACCGCTTCCTTTGCTCCGCAATATATTTCGCCTCGGTAGAATCCGCTCTGCCTCTTGTTTGGAACTTTTCCAACTCATCGCGCCCATTCAAGGTGAACACGTATCCATCGAGACTGGAATCATCCTTGTCTCCGAAGCCGCATCCGTATACCCGCGTATCACCATGTCCCCTTCTCCATATATTAGGAACACATCCTTAGTTCTTCTCAAGTACTTAAGGATCGTCTTAACAGCCGCCCAATGATCCATTCCTGGATCGGATTGGTATCTGCTCGTGACACTCAGAGCGTACGATACATCGGGCCTCGTACATAACATAGCATACATGATAGATCCTATTGTGGATGCATAGGGAATCTTACTCATGCAAATCCTCTTGTCTTCTGTGCGCGGACACATAGACTTCGAAAGGTGTTCCCCTAGCCTGATGGGCAGATAACCTTTCTTGGATTCTGACATGCGAAACCTCTTTAGCACTCGGTCTATATATGTAGACTGTGAAAGACCAAGCAACCGTTTCGATCTATCTCTATAGATCTTAATCCCAAGGATGTAGGTTGCTTCTCCCAGGTCTTTCATGGAGAATGTCTTGGATAACCAAACCTTAACTGACTGTAAGATTGACACATCGTTTACTATAAGTAATATGTCATCGACATACAATACTAGGAACACGACTGCACTCCCACTAACCTTCTTGTACACACAAGGTTCGTCTGGATTTTGTGAGAAATCAAACTTTTTGATCGTCTCATCAAAACGGATATTCCAGCTCCTGGATGCTTGCTTCAATCCATAAATGGATCATCGCAATTTGCATACCTTGGTTTTATCAACCGATGTGAAACCCTCAGGCTCTATCATATACACGTCCTCGAGCAGGTTTCCATTAAGGAAAGCTGTTTTCACATCCATCTGCCATATCTCATAATCATAATGAGCCGCTATGGACAGGAGCATCCGAATGGATTTAAGCATAGCTACAGGCGAATAGGTTTTGTCATAATCAACACCTTGTTTTTGACGATATCCTTTCGCCACCAATCTAGCCTTATAGGTAATCACATTACCATCCATGTCGGTTTTCTTCTTGAAAACCCACTTGCACCCTATAGGCTTTATAGGTAATCACATTACCATCCATTTCAGGAAAAACCCAGAAATGGTACTAAACGATAGTTTTTCGGGATGAATACAGCTTGTTACGAGGGTTTATCCTGGTAAGAAGTGTAGGTCTTTCCGAGAGCTTCGTTTTGGTAGGTAGACCGTTTCGTGGGTCAACATGTACGAAAAGTTATGCCCATTTTATCGTCGGCTACTCCAAAAGCGAATACTTGCAAAACAAAACCAAACGAAGAGTACCAAGACTTCGTCTTGGATTAGTAGTGCGAGAAAATTTAAATGAACGAAAATAAATCTGTAAAAATGCTAGATTGGTGGTTTCACCAAATCTAAGCGCCGACTCGATACCAATTGTTGGATCGGTTTGATCGCTAGAGGGGGGGTGAATAGCGATAAACCTTTTTTTAAAATTCGTTCGTTAAAACTCGAGTAGACAGTTAATTGCAGCGGAAAGATAAACTATAAATAAATGAGACAAATGTTTTTTTACTTAGTTCATAGCCTTCGGCTACTACTCCAAGACCCTAGTGATCCTTGATCACGCACGGAGGGCAATTCACTAAAAACACTCCTCCTCGTTGGAGGTAGGAGTTTGACGATTACAAAAAAACTTTGAAAGAAAAGATAGAGAGACAAACCCTCTCTTCTATTAATGTAAAGTGCAACGATAGAAAACCTCGATTAATAAAAGAAATTGCAATATTTAAAGAGACGAAAAAATAAGAATATCAACAACTAAAAGAGTAGAAAGTAAACTAGGGTTGTTGACAACACTTCGTCGTAGAGTCGTCGGAAAATCGCAGAGTTGTGGAGGTTTGTGAGCACTTAGAGATGATGAAAAACCCTAGGAGAAGCCCTCCTTTTATAGCCTTTAAGCCCCTCATCGAATGGGTCTTCAACCAATAGGAATTGGGCACAAAACTGTTGGGTTTCCGGCACCGCGACGTGTGTGTGTTCGATAATGTTTCGTAAACATGAGCACAGCGGAAGCATTAAAAATAATAAATACTCCTATTTATTACAACACACACAACACACGCATGCTATTACAACAAGTGTAGACATAACCGTAAATTAAAATTACAATAAAAGGAAATTAAACTACGTTATACCTTCCGTATGACGTGTAGCGGGAACGGCATCAACCGGAACGATCCTCGTAAGAATCGTCTCTATCCGTATCCACGCCGAGCTCCTCGGGATGACTTCGCTAAGTCACGAGCTTCGTCTTCGTACGGGTTACTAGCCTCGTGTTGAAGACGACGTGATCGAGAGATGATCACGATCCGAATCCAAATTCGGATCCAAAACGAGTTCTCAAAACTCGCTTCTCCGGAGAGGTATTCGTCAACCGTTTGACGAATCCTTTGTCCTCCACCTCAGAGGATTACCGGAGATCAAATCCCCGGTATATTAGCCGCTGTCGGAGCACTAACCGTCGTCCAAATGACGCTTCGACGAGAGGAGGAGAAGCTGTCCAGAAAACTGGACAGCTTGGTGGAGGAGTAGGCGCCAGCTAAAACAAGGAGAGAAAAGCCTCACCTTGATGCCAAACCTATAGGAGATCACCGGAGGGTCGCCAGAGGTTCACCGGCTGAAGCTTGGTCGCCGACAAGGAGCTAGGCAAGACACAATCAAGCTGGCGGCAAGGAGGTTGGGCGGCACAACCAAAGGTTGGCGGCAAACTCCTTGGAGGCTAGGGTTTTGATTTTGGATTAGGGTTTAACAATCCCTTAAGCCCACTTTTATAGAGAACTAATTCTCTTAATGGTTAATGGATCATATCCATAAAGCCCGTTAACCCGCTCCATTAAGATAAGTTAAAATAAACCAAACCATGATGGTTTATTTTAAGTTAAAACGAACCGAACCAACTTTTGGTTCATTCGTTTAAAATAAACCAAACCCTTTGGTTTATTCTCATCCATTGGATTAGAACCAAACCATTTTGTTCCATCCATTATGTCTTCATAAGACACGGCCCATCCACGCTTCCATTGCGACTGAAACAATTTCATGCTCGCTTTATGTTTGGTCCAACCAAACATAGTTTCTCTCGGTCTGAGAATCCCATTCTCAAGCTCGTTTTAAATCCTTTGGATTACACTCGTTGTGCGTGTGACCAAATAGGTTCTCGGTTTATGTTGGCCGTCTATACTTAACCATTAATTATAGAACGATCATGAGTGGCACCTAGTAGTACATCATGATCCCCAATTAACCGAAAAGATCAACGGTTGATCCAGAACTATTTCTGAAACCCTTCAGTAGCTCGAATGAATCGTGCCCCATTCCCTTCACTCATCTTATACCCACTTGGTTCAGGACATGGTCTATTGTGTCAGTCCCCACTAGGCTGACTACGTCACACCTAGCCCAAGTATCATTTCCTCGTCCTACAGAGTCTAGTTACTCCACAGGTATCGAAGAGTACCTTACTCTAAACATGTAATGCTTTGGCCAAAGACTTTAGTAACAATCCGACGAGAGGCCATGGGTATACATCTCCTCGCAAGGAGTGGTGAATCCTTTATAGGCTATTCAAACACCTTCGATCACTTCGACTTATACCCAATCATCCCGGGTCCACATCTCCTTAGAGATGTTTGCTTAAGATGTCAAAGCATAAGTCTCCATGATCAAGATGACTTGAATACCATAAGTCAAAGGAACATCGCACTTAAGCCACAGTAAGAACTTCATTGACATATCTATATATGAAGAGAACCATATGAAGTCTTACGGCTCGTCACTCCAATGAACTAGTTACCATAACTAGCATCCACGATTAACTCCGGACATCACAATGTCTCCAGCTAGTGAGAATCAACTGCTTGGATACACCAAGGAGTATATCTCGTCCTAGTCTCGACAGAATTGATGGTGTCCAAATTCATCAATTCATCGACTAGGGATAATTCCGATACAACACAATTACACATGTAGAGATACTCACTAGTTGTGATCAAATCACAAATTCTCTCATGCTGTGAATCGTATCGTGGACATCCAGTAAATGAGTTTAAGATCCAATCAAATACATGAAACATGTATACTCAAATAGTGAATCTTCATTTATCATATAAATGGTTCATACATAAGGCGATTGCCTTAGGACATCTCTCATATATTACTAACAGACTCCCACTTGGCCTAATGCCAATCGCTACGGTATCCAATACCATAAGCTCTAACATGACCCTCAAACTTACTTTGAGGTAATGCTTTAGTCAAAGGATCCGCTAAGTTCCTTTCAGTGGGAATTTACTCGATTTGTATTTCGTTATTACTGATGATCTCTCTGATAAGATGATAGCGGAGAAGCACATGTTTGGATCATTGATGAGACCACATCAAGTTCATATATGAACTACTTGATCCAAACCGCTTCCTTTGCTGCTTCCAAAGCTGCAATGTATTCTGCCTTAGTGGCAGAATCCGCTATAGTGTCAAGCTTGGAACATTTCCAACTTATTGCGCCTCCATTCTAGGTGAATACATACCCAGACTAAGACATGGAATCATCCTTGTCTGTCTGGATATGGCATCCGTATACCCACGTATCACCATGTACCCTTCTCCATATATTAGGAACACATCCTTAGTTCTTCTCAAGTACTTAAGGATCGTCTTAACAGCCGCCCAATGATCCATTCCTGGATCGGATCGCAGTATCTGCTCAGCATACGATACATCGGGCCTCGTACATAACATAACATACATGATAGATCCTATTGCGGATGCATAGGGAATCTTACTCATGCAAATCCTCTCGTCTTCTGTGCGCGGACACATAGACTTCGAAAGGTGTACCCCATGCCTGATGGGCAGATAACCTTTCTTGGATTCCGACATGCTAAACCTCTTTATCACTCGGTCTATATATGTAGACTGCGAAAGACCAAGCAACCGTTTCGATCTATCTCTATAGATCTTAATCCCAAGGATGTAGGTTGCTTCTCCCACGTCTTTCATTGAGAATGTCTTGGATAACCAAACCTTAACTGACTGTAAGATTGACACATCGTTTCCTATAAGTAATATGTCATCGACATACAATACTAGGAACACGACTGCACTCCCACTAACCTTCTTGTACACACAAGGTTCGTCTGGATTTTGTGAGAAATCAAACTTTTTGATCGTCTCATCAAAACGGATATTCCAGCTCCTGGATGCTTGCTTCAATCCATAAATGGATCGTCGCAACTTGCATACCTTGGTTTTATCAACCGATGTGAAACCCTCAGGCTGTATCATATACACGTCCTCGAGCAAGTTTCCATTAAGGAAAGCTGTTTTCACATCCATCTACCATATCTCATAATCATAATGAGCTGCTATGGCCAGGAGCATCCGAATGGATTTAAGCATAGCTACAGGCGAATAGGTTTCGTCATAATCAACACCTTGCTTTTGACGATATCCTTTCGCCACCAATCTAGCCTTATAGGTAATCACATTACCATCCATGTCGGTTTTCTTCTTGAAAACCCACTTGCACCCTATAGGCTTTATGCCTTCTGGTGGGTCAACCAAGTTCCAAACTTGGTTTTCATACATGGAATCCATTTCCGACTTCATGGCACCAAGCCACTTATCCCTTTCTGAACTTGTCAGCACTTCTTCATAACTGGTAGGCTCCTCATCATCAATGAGTAACACGTCGTTCGATTACTTCAGAAATCCATATCTCTCGGGAATATTGCGTGTTCTACGGATCTACGAAGATGTGGTGTTACAATAGGTCGGCCGATTGCTCATCACTATGAGTTGTCATTTGCTTGTATCTCTTCAATGTCTATTTGAGTCTCTCGAGCCTCCTCAAGCTCAACGACACTCCCACTGTTTTCTTGCAAGAGAAACTCTTTCTCTAGAAACACAGCATACCTTGAAACAAACACCTTTTGTTCCACAGGATGATAGAATTGGTAACCCCTTGTTTCCTTAGGGTATCCAATAAATAGACATTTATCAGACTTAGCATCCGGTTTATACGTCTGATCCGCTTCACATAAGCGGGACAACCCCATATCTTCAAGTAAGATACATGAGGTTTCTTACTATTCCATATCTCATATGGAGTAGTTGAGACTACCTTGGTAGGCATTCTGTTTAACAAGTAAACAATGGTCAGTGCATAACCCCAAAGGACTTGGAAAGAGTTGCATGATTCATCATTGACCTGACCATGTCCAACAAGGTCCGGTTACGCCTCTCAGATACACCATTATGCTGTGGTGTATAGGGCGGAGTCCATTGAGACAATATGCCATTGTCTCTTAGATAATCAAGAAACTCTTGACTTAAGTATTCGCCACCTCGATCCGATCGAAGTATTTTAATACTTTTGTCATGTTGTTTCTCTACTTCATTTCTGAATTCTTTGAACCTTTCAAAGGTTTCAGACTTGTGTTTCATCAAGAACACATACCCAAACCGTGAGTGATCATCGGTGAAGGTAATGAAGTATCTATAGCCTCCTAATGCTTGAGTTGACATAGGTCCACATACATCAGTATGTATTAGACCTAGTAACTCTCCCACTCGTTCACCTTTTCCAGTAAAAGGTAACTTAGTCATCTTGCCTTTTAAGCATGATTCGCATGTATCGTATGAATCTAATTCAAACGATTCCAGAATTCCACATCGGTGTAATTCGGACATGCGTTTCTTGCTTATATGGCCAAGACGATAATGCCACATATAGGAGTCTATTTGATTATCCTTTCGAGCACGCGTGTTGCTCGCTTCGATATTGAAATCGTCACTGGATACGTCCAACGTATAAACACCATTGCTTAAAGTTCCAATCCCATAAAGAACTCCATTCAAAGTTATGTAACAACAATTGTTACTAAAAGTCAAATGGAACCCATTTCTATTTAGACAAGAAATAGAAATGATGTTCTTTATCAACGAAGGAACATAAAAGCAATTGTCCAGTTCTAAGACAAGTCCTACAGGGAGTTCCAAGAAATACGTTCCGATGGCGAGTGCAGCAACCGTTGCTCCATTCCCAACACGTAAATTTGACTCTCCCTTGACGAGTCTTCTTCTATTCCTTAGCCCATGTATGTCATTACATATATGTGAGCCACACCCAGTATCAAATACCCAAGTGTCTGAGGAAATAGAATGACAATCAATAAAGAAGATTTCTGAAGAAGATGGGGCATCCGATGTCTTATCCTTCTTCATGGACTCAAGATAAATCTTGCACTTTCTTCGCAAATGTCTCTCCTTGCCATAATGATGGCAAGTTTCCTTTTGTGCTAGTTCTACCTTCTTAGCCCTTCTCTTCTTTCCCTTCTGCTGTTCCTTTGACTTCCTCTTAGAACTTTTCCTTGAGGAATCAACTAATGACCCGTCCTATCATGCTTCTCGAAGACTCCAGTCTTGATATTGAGCGATTACGATGAACCTCCTAGCATCTCAGAGGTGAAGAGGTGCTTTGAGACTTCGAACCTTTCGAATCTCACTTGCTCATCAACCAACTCACAAAGATGAAGGACTACGATATGAGCATCCATATGCTCATGCTGTTTTCATAGCTTGGGTTCCATCATGGCTAGCATGATGCAACTCATTTGTTCAGAATCACTCACATATTTCTGATAGGCCAACAATTGGTCCAGAGTTGCAACGTCACTAGGATGGGCGGGAAGAGGCGCTTCGAGGACATACGCAAGCTTTTCCACCTTGAGAACAATTCTCAAGTTTCTAAGCTAGTCCAAGAAGTTCGGCCCAGTCAATTTATTTGAATCCAAAATGGAACGCAAATTCAAACACATCATGATCAATATATTAACTTAGAAATACAAAATGAGCATATATGAGAAAGATGATTTTAAAATGCATCAATATACATTTATTAATCCCATTCATTTTACGAATTTCAAAAACCCCAAAATCACTTCGGGAGATTGTAGGTCCATCTCCGAATGGGCTGATATCCATCATAGTTATGAACAACCTTGGAGAGAGTCCAACAAGCCATTCATAACTACGATGGTAGGTATCATCTATACCGATTGCATATCCCGTATATGCAACTATCACAATGTGCTATCAACTAATTGAATGTTCACACATACATCGGGTTGTTAACACATTAACAAGTATGCATCATATGCATAGCACCCATTAATCAGGACATAGTTTTAATATGGTTAGAGCACATTCAACCAATTAGCCCAGCTTGGAGAGAGTCCAACAACCAAAGCTAACGATTGACCTCTAACTCTTACCATATTAGTATTAAACTATTCCATGGTTTGAACATATTTAGGTTCGAGCCGGGCTTGGAGAGAGTCCAACAACCCAAACAAGAAACAGAACTCTGGTTCTAACCATATTAATGGAAGGTGTAGGCTTTAATATTGATTAAGGGTTTTTATGTCTCATCCTCTTTGCATGCAAATAACTATTATCTACATGGCATGGCAGACATGGCATACATCTACATGTCACGACACGCATGGAATAATGTTATGCATCTAATGCAATTACATGGCATACAATTATGTCATGTATATAATTTCCTTATATGTCATAACTATTTATGGAAATAAAATATGTTTAAGATTTGATTCTCCAAATCAAATCATAATTAAATTAGGAAACAAATTTCCAAATCTAATCACATATTTTATTCATAAAATTCTATTTGATTAAGGAAAATCTATTTAGGAAACCAATTTCCTAAATCTTTAAAACTACTTATGGAAATTAAATATTTTAAGATTTGATTTCCCAAATCAAATCATGATTAAATTAGGAAATAAATTTCCAGAATCTAATCAAATATTTTATTTATGGAAAATATAAATTTCCATAAATACTTCCAACTTTCCAAAAGTGGAAGATTTCCATAAATACTTCTAGACTTTCCAAAATTGAAAAATTTCCATAAATACTTCTAAATTTCCAAAATTTAGAAAACTTCCAGAAATACATTATGACTATCGCAAAACCATTTTTACGATTATGTTGAAACACAACTGGGCTCGATACCTTTGTTGGGTTTTAGACTGGCAGCGTGTGTTCGATCATGTTTCGTAAACATGAGCACATGAAGCAATAAAATAATAAATACTATATTTATTACAACACACACAACACGCATGCTATTACAACAAGTGTAGACATAACCGTAAATTAAAATTGCAATAAAGGAAATTAAACTACGTTATACCTTTCCATTATGGCGTGTAGCGAAACGGCATCAGACGGAGCGATCCTCGTAAGAATCGTCTCTATCCGTATCCACGCCCGAGCTCCTCGGGATGACTTCTGCTAAGTCACGAGCTTCGTCTTAAATTCGGGTTACTAGCCTCGTGTTGAAGGCGGCGTGATCGAGAGATGATCACGATCGAATCCAAATTCGGATCCAAAACGAGTTCTCAAAACTCGCTTCTCCGGAGAGGTATTCAGTCAACCGTTTGGCGAATCCTTCCTCAGAGGATTACGGAGATCAAATCCCCAGTTAGCCGCTGTCGGAGCACTAACCGTCGTCAAGCGGCGCTCCGACGAGGAAGGAGAAGCTGTCCAGAAAACTGGACAGCTTGGTGGAGGAGTAGGCGCCGGCCAAAACAAGGAGAGAAAAGCCTCACCTTGATGCCAAACCTATAGGAGATCACCGGAGGGTCGCCGGAGGTTCACCGGCTGAAGCTTGGTCGCCGGCAAGGAGCCGACGGCAGCACAATCAAGTTGGGCGGCAAGGAGGTTGGGCAGCACAACCGGGTTTAACAATCCCTTAAGCCCACTTTTATAGAGAACTAATTCTCTTAATGGTTAATGGATCATATCCATAAAGCCCGTTAACCCGCTCCATTAAGATAAGTTAAAATAAACCAAACCATGATGGTTTATTTTAAGTTAAAAGCGAAGAACCAACTTTTGGTTCATTCGTTTAAAATAAACCAAACCCTTTGGTTTATTCTCATCCATTGGATTAGAACCAAACCATTTTGGTCCATCCATTATGTCTTCATAAGACACGGCCCATCACGCTTCCATTGCGGTGAAACAATTTCATGCTCGCTTTATGTTTGGTCCAACCAAACATAGTTTCTCTCGATGCGAGAATCCCATTCTCAAGCTCGTTTTAAATCCTTTGGATTACACTCGTTGTGCGTGTGACCAAATAGGTTCTCGGTTTATGTTGGCCGTCTATAATTAACCATTAATTATAGAGCGATCATGAGTGGCACCTAGTAGTACATCATGATCCCCAATTAACCGAAAAGATCAACGGTTGATCCAGAACTATTTACGAAACCCTTGATGGCTCGAATGAATCGTGCCCCATTCCCTTCACTCATCTTATACCCACTTGGTTCGGGACATGGTCTATTGTGTCGGTCCCCACTAAGTGACTACGTCACACCTAGCCCAAGTATCATTTCCTCGTCCCTGATTCTAGTTACTCCACATGTATCGAAGAGTACCTTACTCTAAACATGTAATGCTTTGGCCAAAGACTTTAGTAACAATCCGACGAGAGGCCATGGGTATACATCTCCTCGCAAGGAGTGGTGAATCCTTTATAGGCTATTCAAACACCTTGATCACTTCGACTTATACCCAATCATCCGGGTCCATATCTCCTTAGAGATGTTTGCTTAAGATGTCAAAGCATAAGTCTCCATGATCAAGATGACTTGAATACCGCAAGTCAAAGGAACATCGCACTTAAGCCACAGTAAGAACTTCATTGACATATCTATATATGCAGAGAACCATATGAAGTCTTACGGTTTGGTCACTCAATGAACTAGTTACCATAACTAGCATCACGATTAACTCGGACATCACTATGTCTCTCGGCCCGGTGAGAATCGGTGCTTGGATACGAGGTATACCTCGTGCTAGTCTCGACGGAATTGATGGTGTCCAAATCCATCAATTCATCGACTAGGGATAATTCCGATACATCACAATTACACATGTAGAGATACTCACTAGTTGTGATCCAATCACAAATTCTCTCATGCTGTGAATCGTATCGTGGACATCAGTAAATGAGTTTAAGATCCAATCAAATACATGAAACATGTATACTCAAATAGTGAATCTTCATTTATCATATAAATGGTTCATACATAAGGCGATTGCCTTAGGACATCTCTCATATATTACTAAAAAAAACTCCTTGGAAAATGGTGATAAAGCTTGACTCCTCGAGGCTGATTTTTGACCATCGGTTGAACTGGCCGATTGAACTGGCCGGTTGAACTGGCCCAGTTGAACTGGCCGGTTGAACTGATGGCCAGGATTTTTTACTACAATAAAGAGTTAGCTCAAAATATAAGTGAATTCGATGACCACTTGCCGTCCGATCTCAACATAGACCTTCCATGGGAAGTCTTGGGTTCGATCGTCGCCTAAGGACGTCCCCGTACAAAGGACACCACCTCACTTCACTTTACTCACTAGAACTTACCTCGATACTTACTATGCCACTTTTGCTTCCAGACTTCCACTTGATTCCTTCGGCTCCCTCCGAAGTCACTCGAGTGTCGCCCTACCACCGCGGCTTCCTCCAGGTGTCTCTAGCCTTCAGCTCCAGCTATAGCAATTTTCTGTACACTCGATTCAGCTCGTGAGATAACGACATGAGCTTAACTTTTTATCGTTTGCTATAATCAAAACTCAGGTTCGACTTAGGTGCCTACTGCACCAACAAAAGGGGGAGAAAGGGGATTTAAGTTAGACTTACTTTTTGGATATTAGATTTAAGATGTCCTTATTGGATATTTTAAGACCTAACTTAAATGATTGTTAAACATTAAAAAGGTGAAGATTATTGGTACAACAATGCCCCAAGCACTTATGTATTTTGATATTTGGATAGTGGATTTTGTCCTTGAGAACCCAGTACTGGTTTGATCCTAAGTTTGAAATCAAGGTGGTCTTAAGGACCAATGCTTGGACATGTTTTTTATGTCGACTTACAATTGACTTATACGACTTATTGGTCGTGTTTGAGCTAAACCCTAGCCTGGCCTTGTTGTACACGGCCCTTTGCGATCCAAGTAGGAGGTCAAGTCCTTTGGATCCCAAAGTAAACCTTTCCAACATATACCTAAGATCTTCGACTTGACTCTTCAAGAGTGAGTTCTCAACTTCGAGTTTTTCAACCCGAGTTGAGTCTTTCTCTTGAACTCGACTAGTCGAAGAGGTTAGGGAGACCTCATGTTTGAGGAGTTTAACTTCCTCAACCAGGGTCTTGACCTTGGACTCGGACTTAGCTAACTTTCTATTTAAAAACTTAATTGCACTATAAAGTGTAGTAATGAGAGACCGACTTACCTTGAGTGTATCTTTTGAACCGGATGCATATCCGTGGCTTGTCTTGAATAGTGCTTCGCAGTCCGACTCGTCTTCGGTTTCCGATTCAAGTTCCGCTTCTGACTCCGTCTCCGATTCCACCGGTTTATCCATGAGGAC
This sequence comes from Wurfbainia villosa, assembly GCA_025175895.1. Lineage (NCBI taxonomy): Eukaryota > Viridiplantae > Streptophyta > Magnoliopsida > Zingiberales > Zingiberaceae > Wurfbainia > Wurfbainia villosa. Next base: position 41,615,570 of record CM045989.1, read on the forward strand.
TCGATCATCGTCTTCTTCCTCGGAAGCTTCTTCCCAAGTAGCGTTGAGTGCCTTTTTGTGTTTTGGTACCTTGCTCTTGAGTTTTGGGCATTCGGACTTGATATGTCCAAACCTGTTGCATTCATAACATCTAATATTTGAACTTTTAGGCTTACCTTCGTTGGGTCGAGTGACGGTTCATTTTCGGCCCTTGACTATCCTCCGAACTAGGTTGACTAGTTCGGCCTCCATTTCTGGGTCGACCTCCGAATCAGACTCATCCTCTTCTTTATTCAGGGGTGGCTTGCTAGCGGTTTTCTTCTTTGAACCTGCAAATAGTGCTATACCTTTCTCGGGTTCCGAGTTAGATTGCTCATGAAGTTTAAAATAAAAAAAAAGTTCATCTAACCTATGTTTAGAAAGATCCTTGGAGACCTTGTAGGCATCGACCATGGATGCCCACAAGGTAGTCCTCGGAAAGGAGTTTAGGACATACCTTATAAGGTCACGGTTTTCGACCTTTTGCCCGATTGCGTGTAGATTGTTGACTATGTCCTGGACGCGGGCATGGAGTTGCGTCACCGTTTCATGTTCCTGCATTTTTAGATTATATAATTTATTAAATAAAAGGTCGCACTTACATACCTTGGCTTCATCGGTCCCTTCGTGTAGCTCCACTAGCTTTGTCCAAAGGTCCTTTGCACTGATGAAGGGGACGACGCGATTTAACTCCTCCTTGGACAAGCCGCATTGGAGGATTTGTATTGCCTTGCCATTGGCTTCGACTTGTCGTTTTGTCGCAATGGTCCATTGATCATAATCCAAGGAGTCACCCACTTCATTAGTCGGAAGTGTGAAACATGTTTGGATTATGATCCACATCTCGATTTGGGTTTTGAGAAAGCATTCCATCCGACCTTTCCAGTAACGGAAATCATCTCCGTTGTAAAACGGAGGTCTAACGGTGCTAAAACCCTCGAGATGGGCCATTTGGAAGGGAAACAACCTTTGATGTCCCAGAAATGGTACTAAACGATAGTTTTTCAGGATGAATACCGCTTGTTACGAGGGTTTATCCTAGTAAGAAGTGTAGGTCTTTCCGAGAGCTTCATTTTGGTAGGTAGACCATTTCGTGGATCAACATGTACGAAAAGTTATGCCCATTTTATCGTCGGCTACTCCAAAAGCGAATACTTGCAAAACAAAACCAAACGAAGAGTACCAAGACTTCGTCTTGGATTAGTAGTGCAGGAGAAAAATTTAAATGAACGAAAAATAAATCTGTGAAAAATGCTAGATTGGTGGTTTCATCAAATCTAAGCGCCCCCGGCTCTGATACCAATTGTTGGATCGAAGCTGATCGCTAGAGAGGGGGTGAATAGCGATAAACCTTTTTTTTAAATTCGTTCGTTAAAACTCGAGTAGACAGTTAATTGCAGCGGAAAGATAAACTATAAATAAATGAGACAAATATTTTTTTACTTGTTTCATAGCCTTCGGCTACTACTCCAAGACCCTAGTGATCCTTGATCACGCACGGAGGGCAATTCACTAAAAACACTCCTCCTCGTTGGAGGTAGGAGTTTGACGATTACAAAAAAACTTTGAAAGAAAAGATAGAGAGACAAACCCTCTCTTCTATTAATGTAAAGTGCAACGATAGAAAACCTCGATTAATAAAAGAAATTGCAATATTTAAAGAGACGAAAAAATAAGAATATCAACAACTAAAAGAGTAGAAAGTAAACTAGGGTTGTTGACAACACTTCGTCGTAGAGTCGTCGGAAAATCGCAGAGTTGTGGAGGTTTGTGAGCACTTAGAGATGATGAAAAACCCTAGGAGAAGCCCTCCTTTTATAGCCTTTAAGCCCCTCATCGAATGGGTCTTCAACCAATAGGAATTGGGCACAAAAATCCTTGAAAAATGGTGATAAAGCTTGACTCCTCGAGGCTGATTTTTGACCATCGGTTGAAGCCAGTTGAAGCTAGAGTTAGCTCAAAATATAAGTGAATTCGATGACCACTTGCCGTCCGATCTCAACATAGACCTTCTATGGGAAGTCTTGGGTCGGATCGTCGCCTAAGGACGTCCCCGTACAAAGGACACCACCTCACTTCACTTTACTCACTCGAACTTACCTCGATACTTACTATGCCACTTTTGCTTCCGGACTTCCACTTGATTCCTTCGGCTCCCTCCGAAGTCACTCGAGTGTCGCCCGACAACCGCGGCTTCCTCCGGGTGTCTCTAGCCTTCAGCTCCAGCTATAGCAATTTTCTGTACACTCGATTCAGCTCGTGAGATAACGACATGAGCTTAACTTTGTATCGTTTGCTATAATCAAAACTCAGGTTCGACTTAGGTGCCTACTGCACCAACAAAAGGGGGAGAAAGGGGATTTAAGTTAGACTTACTTTTTGGATATTAGATTTAAGATGTCCTTATTGGATATTTTAAGACCTAACTTAAATGATTGTTAAACATCAAAAAGGTGAACATTATTGGTACAACAATGCCCCAAGCACTTATGTATTTTGATATTTGGATAATCATTTATAGTTAGGCAATATTTATGATCTAACCATGAATGTGTTAAGTAACAAGAAAATCCAAGTATGAAGTCTTGGTAAAGTCATGTCCAAGTATGATTCTTGGCAAGGAAAGGCCAAGGGAAGGTCTTGGCAGCATAAGCCCAAGCTTATAGTCTTGGCGGCGTAAAGTCTAAGCGAACCTTGGCAAAGGAAGTCCAAAGGCAAGGTCTTGGAAGCATAAGTCCAAACATGTAGTCTTGGCGGCCCAAGAATGTAGTCTTAGTGGCGTAAAGTCCAAGTGGACTTTGGTATGGAAGAAACCTAAATCATTACGAAACCGAAGGAAGCTTTTGAAGTCAAGCGCAAGGATGGAGTAATGGACTCGAAGGAATCCTGGAGGCGCAAGGCCAATGAAAAAGCTAGAAGGTTGAGTTTAGGCTTAGGGTATGGTTTCAAGTATGAATTAGTCATACTTGAGGTGTACCAGTCGACTGCCATATTGTGTCAATCGAACTGGTCTCGAGTGTTCAACACTCGAGGTCCAGAAGACATTGGCAGTCGACTGGGGTTCTGCCCTAGTTGACTGGTGGTAGACGACTATGGACCAAACTGTCGAACGTAAGCTAGCAGTCGAACTGGTGTGTAACACCAGTCAATTGGTCAACATGGTTCGACAAAGGTGCTCGTGTCTGACAGAATTGAACTCAAGTCTAGAATCTGAGTCATGATGCAGCGATCGCCACTGAGCATAGAAAGGCGATGTCGATCGCTAAGGAGACACCTGATTAAGTCGACTAGTCAAGTATACATTGAGCAATAGGATGCAATCAGCCGCCGAAGTTGTTTGATTCGATTAATGAATAGTAGTCGACTAATGGTATGCGTGATCATTGTTGCTGTCGGGCTCAACAGGTAAAAATATCCTTTCTTTATAAATGTAAGCTAGGGAAGCTTAGAGGAGGTTAATGCTTTCATTCTAAACAATCATACTAAGCTCCTCAAGTTTTTTCCTTAAGCATCCAAGTGTTCTAACCTCTTCTTCCTAAGCTCAAATCCATTACCTTGTAAGAAGAAGAGGAGTGATTGTAAAAGGCTTCTCCACATTAGTGTGTTGCATCAAAAGGAAGCTTTTAGTAGAAGATTGCTAGGGGTGATTCACCTTACGGATTGTCATAGAGTAGGAGCGTCATCTCCGAACCATGTTAAAGAGTTTTGTTAGCATTGCGTTCTTTGTTTTCTATTTCAATTGTAATTTTCTATTGCTTCTGCTAACGATTTCTTGTAGAAAATGAAGAATTGCTATTCACCCCCCCCTCTAGTCATTCCTCAAGGTCCCTATACAATATACTCGACCTCTGTAGTAGAATTAGCTATTGTGTCTTGATTTGAACTCTTCTAGCACATAGCACCACCATTTAAGCAAAATACATACCCTGACTGTGATCTAGAATCATCCTTGTCTGTTTGAAAGCTTGAATCGCTGTAACCCTTTACAACGAGCTCCTCCTCGCCTCCAAATATCAAGAAATAATCTTTTATGCTTCTCAAGTACATAAGAATATTATTGACTGATGTCCAGTGACCTTCACCTGGATCTGATTGGTATCTTCTCGTCATGCTTAACGCATATGAGACGTCGAAACGAGTACACAACATGGCGTACATGATAGACCCTATAGCAGATGCATAAAGAATCTGATCCATGTGATCCCTTTCTTCCTTAGAAGAGGGGAATTGAGCCTTCGAAAGGCTTACACCGTGTAACATCTGCAAGAATCCTTTATTGGAATTCTGCATAGCAAACAATTAAGCACCTTGTCAATATATGTACTTAGACTTAGGCTAAGCAGTCTCTTAGATCTATCTCTATAGATCCTGTTGCCCAATATATACGCTACTTCTCTTAAGTATTTCATTGAGAAAGAATTCCCAAGAAAAGTCTTCACAAACTACAATATAGGGATATCATTTCCAATGAGTAGTATGTCATCTACATACAAGATGAGAAAAATGATTGTGCTCCCACTAACCCTCTTGTAGACAAAAGGTTCATCTTCCTTCTTTATAAAACCAAATGTTTTGATTGCATCATCAAATCGAAGATTCCAGCTTCGAGAAGCTTGCTTTAAACCATAAATGGACCTATGCAACTTACATACCTTTCCAGCATCCTTTGGATCTACAAAACCCTCAAATTGTATCATGTATACATACTCAAGTAGATTTTCATTAAGAAATGCAGTTTTCATATCCATCTGCCAGATTTCATAATCATGGTAAGCTGCATTAGCAAGCATGATCCGAATAGATTTAAGCATCGCAACTGGTGAAAAGGTTTCATCATAGTCTATACCATGAATCTGCTTGAGTCCTTTAGCTACCAATCACCCTTTATAGGTATGCATATGACAATCCATGTCAGTCTTTCTTTTAAAGACCCACTTACACACAATGGGTTTGACCCATTCAGGTGGATCAACCAAAGTCCATACTTGGTTAGTATGCAGGGATTCCATTTCAGACCTCATGGCCCCTAGCCATTACTCAGAATTTGGGCTCATTACAACTTCTTGATAGGTTGTAGGCTCATTGAAATCAATATGCATTACATCACCATGGTCACACAAGATAAAAGAGTATCTCTCAAGTTGACAACGTATCCTATCATATCAACACAATAAAATCCCGAAATCAACCAACACCTCAAATCACCGAGAATATCGCATGCCACGCTGTGTGGACGTATACGAATTCTACATTTGTAAGAGGAGGTTTTACCCATTAATTTTATTATCTTGTCAACCTTACTTTTTGACAAATAAAATTAATAGTTGGTTCCTCTTTGGCCCTACAAATAAAAGCAGTGACTCCGATGGGGAGGATACTTCTATTTGCATCTAAGTGTGCACCATTACATGATACTAAGGGAATTATTTCGGATTATGTGCCTTACCGCTGTGGAAGTACACATGCTCCTAGATAATTTCCTATAACCATTATTTGACCTAGTGATCCGCAAAGAAACCCGTCCGCAGGGAGGAAGGCACTCAGAGCCAACACACAAGTTTGTTACATCACACGTCAAATTGTAATGGAGGCCGCGGGAATTAATTAAAATGTCCCTCTCCCACTTAGTTAATTGAAAATGAGGAATTTTAAAACATACACAACATGCATATAAAACAAATAAGCAATAAATATGGAAAAAATAGAATTTTTCCAACTATTATGACATTGTTCTCCAATATGCATCCCGTCGTATCACCACCTCGTCCGCTCCACCTTTTCCCGTGCGCAAGTCACCAAAGATATCCAAGCCGAGATAAATCATTTTATTTACATCCATCGATCCTATACTCCACGAAGGAGTGTACAAATAATCTAGATCGAAAGTAAACTAAAATGAGCGGCTAAAAATGTCATATTTAATTACAAAAATTAAATACTAATCAAGCCTCGTCAATCCTGAGGATTCAAATAATAAATATTTACACACATCCATTCACATACACACACATGGCCATAATAGTCGGATCTTATGCCTGCAACCAAAGAGTTAAACTACGCATATCCTACTATTATCCGGCACATATAATATATGAAAAAGTGCATAAAAATTAACCGAATCCAAAACACACAAAACCGGAAACCGTGGCTCTGATACCACTTGTTGGGAGTCGCTTCGGAGGCTCATTGGCTCCCATGTCCCCGGATTAAAATTTTCACAAATGAAAGAATTAATCCGGATGGGATGAGCTTCCTTAGCACCACTAATTCGTCGTCGTGCTAACAACTTGAGTGGTCGCTTGAACAAACTAGTTGTTCAAGCAACACAACTCTTCTAGTTGGTTAGCCGCGGAAGAGACGACGGATGGATCGCCGGTTTTTGTGTTTGTCTTCGGGGTCCATGATTATACAATATAATTACTAATTCATACATGTATAATCAACAAATAAAAGATCATGCTCAGATCTAAAAATAAAGTTGCAAAACTTTATACCTTACGATCTTCTACCGTATGTCCTATACTTCTCGTGGACTACGTGTGGACGAAGATCCTCCATGAGTAGAAGCCTTCTAGATCGCGTTCTTCTCTACCTTGTCCGCTGCGAACAAAGAGAAGAACCAACAAATACCTATCCTTTCTAGAACCGGCCACCAAATTAGGGAATTTGGTGCAACCGCCGGCCAAGGAGCAAGTGGATGAAGCACTGGCCAACTTGAAGAAGGGTTGCCGCCGGCCACCAAAGAGAAAGGGAGGAAGATGAACGCCGGCCACCAATGGAAGGAGAACCGCCGGCCAAGGAATAAGAGAGTGGCCAATAAGATGGGCGCCGGCCAAGCCTTGATGGAAGAAGGTTGGGCGCCGGCAATTAGATGGAGGAAGAAGGTTGCCGCCCAAACCCTAGCTCCCAATCCCTAGCCGCCCACTTTTTGGAAAAGACAAACCCTAACTCTCAATCAATATCTTGCCGCCCAAGCCTAAGCCCCCTATTTATAGAATTGGGCTTAAGCCTCCTTTAATCTCCACCGTCGGATCTAGGGATTTAATCTCCACCGTCGGATCTAGGGTTTTATCCCAACCGTCGGATCTAGAGTTTCATCCCAATCGTCGGATCTAGGATTTCATCCCAACCATCGGATCTAGGGATTCATCCCAACCGTCGGATCTAGGGATTTAATCCCAACCGTCGATTCTAGAGTTTCATCCTAACCATCGGATCTAGAGATTTAATCCCAACAGTTGGTTCTAGGGTTTCATCCTAACCATCGGATCTAGGGATTTAATCCCAACCGTTGGTTCTAGGTTTTGTTTTACATTCTTGGATCTAGACTTCACAAGGATTATATTAGGCTACGATAGGGACCATAAGGAGGAGTTGGATCTTAGCCACCCGATGGATCGGAACCACACAAACTTGATCCATCAATGATGTTCCATTCCACTAGAGGATCATCATTGAACTACCTCACCAACCCCCATAAATTAATATGGGCTCCATATATTATTTGTACATTCATCTCCCCGTGTTTAAGATATCGAATATCCGTCAATTAATTGATTTACTGACCATCAATTAATTAACATCTAATTCCTCGAGTAGTACCACTCAACCTTATCATCATGTTGACTAAGTCAACCAGCTGGGTTTACATGATGAACCTTATGAGCTCCTCAAGTTGACATCATCAACCTAATATATAGGACACAGTTTCCTCGTATAATCAACGGCACACCATGTAAATAATATTATTTTCCCATCTTACTGGGCATATTGATTTAATCCATCTAAATCTCACCCACTGGTAAATCAAAGAAATAAATACTAAGTACATGTGCCCGTTATTATATCGGGATTAAGAGCATGTACAACATAATATCCGAGGTCCGATTCAATTATGTAGTCAGTACTAAATTGAATCACCTCTATGTCGGTCCTGCTCAATACACCTAAGTGTACCAGTGTAACTCTCTGTTCAAGACAAAACAATACCAAGCTACACTACAACCATGCCAATGGTTTGTCCAAAACCATCTTGGTTGTGAGCCTCTACTTATATTTTACAAGGAACTGATAACATGATCTTCTGTGCCACACCAAGCACCATGTTATCTACAATGTAAAATATTACACAATATGCACACATATAATAAATATATAAAGTGCAAACAATGATCATGTGATTCATATTTCAAAATAAAATTTTCATACAAAAAGAGTTAGTCTTTCAGTATACATTCCAACAATCCTATCTCAAATAGGATTGCTCCTTTCCGCCCAAACCCTAGCTCTCCTCCTATTCATCATGTCATCCATGACCACTCCCCATGCCCTCCTTTTATAGAGTTAGGGATAAGTCATGAATTAATCTCCTCCATTGGTTCTAGAGATTTAATCTCAACCGTCGGATCTAGAGATTTAATCTCAACCGTCGGATCTTAGAGATTTGATCTCTACCAATGGATCTTAGAGTTTTGTTTCTATCCATTGGATCTAAGCTTCATGAGGTGTTAATAGGATACATTAGGGACCATGAGGAGGAGTTGGGTCTTGGCCACCCATGGATCAAGCCCACATAAAGTCCGATCCACTAATGATGATCCAATCCACTAAAGGTCCATCATTGATCTACCTCACCAACCCCCATATGATAATATAGGCTCCATATATTATTTGTACATTTTCTCTCCGTGTTTAAGATCTCGAATGCCCGTTGATTAATTAATTTACTGACAATTAATTAATCAACATCTAACTCCTTGAGTAGTACCACTCAACCTTTTCATCATGTCGGACCAAGTCCACCTGCAGGGTTTACATGATGAACCTTATGAGCTCCTCAAGGGGACATCATCATCCTAATATATAGGACACAGTTTCCTCCTATAATCAACGACACACCATATAAATAATATCATCTCCCAACTTACCGAGTCTATCGATTTAATCTATAAATCTAGCCCATTGGTAAATCAAAGAGATGAGTACTAAGTATATGTGCCCGTTATTATATCGGGATTAAGAGCATGTACTAAATAATATCTGAGGTCCGATTCGATTATGTAGTCAACAATAAATCGAATCACCTCTATGTCAGTCCTGCTCAATACACACAAAGTGTACTAGTGTGATTCTATGGTCAAGACAAACCAATACCAAATCACACTACAACCATTCCGATGGTTTGTCCAAAGCCATCTCGGTTGTGAGCCTTTACTTATACTTTCCAAGGGGCCGATAACATTATCTCCTGTGTGACACCACACACCATGTTATCTACAATGTAAAGTATGAGACAATATTGCATAACCATAAAAATATGCAAACAATGATCATGTGATTCTTATTTCAAAATAAAGATGTTCATACAAAAGATAGACTTTTCAGTATACATTTCTACAGTACTAATTCCCATACTTCGTTCCTAGTGAATTGATCCAACTCTTCTTGCAATGCAATAATCCAATCGGGATCAAGAAGAGCTTGGTCAATAGTTTTGGGTTAAATTTTAGAAATCAAAGATATTTGACTAAGGTTTCTGTATGAGTCTCTAGTTCGAACTCCTAGACTTGGATCACCTATCACTTGGTCGATAGGATGATTCGTTTGAGTCCTAGTTGGATTTGGGTTTGAGTCTACAACTTGATCCATAGGATGACTCGTTTGAGTTCTAGTTTGGTTGGAGTCATCTATCACTTGATCAATAGAGTGACTTGGTTGACTTAAGTTAGGATTAACACTAGACCTGATCTCCGGGTCAGAGTTGGGTCTAGTATGAATCGGCTTGCTAATTGGGGTTGCTGGGGGTTTTGTAGGTTCATGTCCTTCATCAAATACTACATTGATAGTCTCCTCGACTCTAAGGGTGTCGTGGTTATATACTCTATAAGCTCTGCTTGTAGTCGAGTATCCTAGAAAGATTCTGATCGTGGTTTTGGATGTAAATTTCCCTAGGTAATCCTTAGTGTTTAGGATATGTACCTTACACCCAAATACCCCAAAGTACTTGATGTTATGTATTTTATCGTGATAAATCTCGTATGAGGTCTTAAGGTGCCTCTTTACCATAAGGATCCTATTTTGAACATAGCATGCCGTACTCACGGCTTCCGCCCAAAACCTATAGGGTAGGTTATACTCATTTAACATTGTCATAACGGCTTCTTGTAGGGTTCTATTTTTGCGTTCTACTAGTCCATTTTGTTGTGGAGTTCTAGGGCAAGAGAACTCATGGTGGTATTCATTTAGGTTACAGAATTCTGTAAACCTATGGTTTTTGAATTCACCACCATCATCAGTCCTAAGTCTTTTGATTTTAATGTTTTGTTGATTTTCTATTAACTTAAATAGGTTGATTAATTGATTTAGGGTATCACTTTTGTGTTTGATGAACCTAACCCAAGTAAATCTGGAGTAGTCATCAATTATGACTAAACAAAATTTACTTCCGTTAAGTGACTTAACTCTGTGTAAATCAAATAGATCCATGTGCAGGAGCTCAAGCACACTTTTGGTTCATTCTTGACTGGTTAGTTGATGTTGCGTCCTAGATTGTTTACCTTGTTGACAAGCATTACATATTTTATTATCCAAGTTATTGAGGTTAGGCAAACCTCTGACTAAGTCACTCTGACTCATCTTGTGGATAAATCTTGGGTGTGAGTGATCGAGTCGTCGGTGCCACAACCATGATTCCTCTTGCCGTGTCATAAGACACTTAGTTGAGGAGTTAGTTAAGTTAATAGTGTAAATGTTGTTATTTCTAGTTCCCTTAAGAATTGTTTTAGAAGTGTCATTTGTATTAATAATACCTTTATTTTCTAGAAATATGACCTTATAGTTATTATCACACAATTGGCTTACACTAAGTAAATGATATTGAAAATTTTCTACTAATAAAACATTTTGAATAACAAAATTTGAGTTAAGCTCAATATCACCTGATCCGATGATTTTGAGCTTGCCATTATTTCCGAAGGTTACCGATCCTTGTCGTTTGAATCGAAGCTTCGAAAACATGAGTTAATCCCCGGTCATGTGTCGGGAGCAACCACTATCCAACATCCATTGATCCTACACGCAAGGTAGTTGGATCGGATATTGGATTTATTAAAGATTGGTTGAAAATTATTAACCTAAATCATCTCACCCATGTCTACATGATCAAACACGTTAACCCTATATGTTCTTGTGAGATGACTTCCAATTTTACTTGATTTAAATTTAATGACTTAAACACTTGTCAACGTTGCTTTAGATTCGGATTTGACCTTAGGCTTATCAAGTAACCTTTTCAAGATCATGGCTTCCAGGTCGTGGCGAGGCACAAAGGCCTTCTTTGATCAGAACAACGACCACTTCCTTAGACAAAGCCATTTTCAAGAAAATAGAGACTTGACTCACCTAAGACAACTTCCTGGTCTAACTAGTCTAGGATACGGCGAGGTAGCTTCAGCTAGTTCCGCTCGGTCAAGTGCATCGAACTAGATACGTCTTATCTAGCCTGAATATACAAGACTCCGCTTTCCTAGCGTACTATCATCTCGCCGCGTCCTGGTACTATGTTATCAAGTATTGACGAGTTATAGTCTTATATAACCATTCTAAAAAAAAATCAAAGTAAATAAACACCTAAGCATGCAATTTCTAAGTTAAAACACAAACAAATTTCGTACTAGCTCCCCCTTGACTGTTGAATCGATTCGGTCTCTCCACATAGTGGATTTGGTCCTTGAGAACCCAGTACTGGTTTGATCCTAAGTTTGAAATCAAGGTGGTCTTAAGGACCAATGCTTGGACATGTTTTTTATGTCGACTTACAATCGACATATACGACTTATTGGTCGTGTTTGAGCTAAACCCTAGCCTGACCTTGTTGTACACGGCCCTTTGCGATCCAAGTAGGAGGTCAAGTCCTTTGGATCCCAAAGTAAACCTTTCCAACGTATACCTAAGATCTTCGACTTGACTCTTCAAGAGTGAGTTCTCAACTTCGAGTTTTTCAACCCGAGTTGAGTCCTTCTCTTGAACTCGACTAGTCGAAGAGGTTAGGGAGACCTCGTGTTTGAGGAGTTTAACTTCCTCAACCAGGGTCTTGACCTTGGACTCGGACTTAGCTAACTTTCTATTTAAAAACTTAATTGCACTATAAAGTGTAGTAATGAGAGACCGACTTACCTTGAGTGTATCTTTTGAACCGGATGCATATCCGTGGCTTGTCTTGAATAGTGGTTCGCAGTCCGACTCGTCTTCGGTTTCCGATTCAAGTTCCGCTTCTGACTCCGTCTCCGATTCCACCGGTTTAGCCATGAGGACTCGATCATCGTCTTCTTCCTCGGAAGCTTCTTCCCAAGTAGCGTTGAGTGCCTTTTTGTGTTTTGGTACCTTGCTCTTGAGTTTTGGGCATTCGGACTTGATATGTCCAAACCTGTTGCATTCATAACATCTAATATTTGAACTTTTAGGCTTACCTTCGTTGGGTCGAGTGACGGTTCATTTTCGTCCCTTGACTATCCTCCGAACTAGGTTGACTAGTTTGGCCTGTTGCGTTTCCGGCACCGCGGCGTGTGTGTGTTCGATCATGTTTCGTAAACATGAGCACAGTGGAAGCAAGTAAAAATAATAAATCTATATTTATTACAACACACACAACACACGCATGCTATTACAACAAGTGTAGACATAACCGTAAATTAAAATTTGCAATAAAAGAAAATTATCTACGTTATACCTTTCGTATGACGTGTAGCGGGAACGGCATCAACCGAAACGATCCTCGTAAGAATCGTCTCTATCCGTATCCACGCCGAGCTCCTCGGGATGACTTCGCTAAGTCACAAGCTTCGTTTTCGTATGGGTTACTAGCCTCGTGTTGAAGACGACGTGATCGAGAGATGATCACGATCCGAATCCAAATTCGGATCCTAAAACGTGTTCTCAAAACTCGCTTCTCTGGAGAGGTATTCGTCAACCGTTTGACCAATCCTTCGTCCCCCACCTCAGAGGATTACCGTAGATCAAATCCCCGGTAAGTTAGCCGCTGTCGGAGCATTAACCGTCGTCCAAACGACGCTCCGACGAGAGGAGGAGAAGCTGTCCAGAAAACTGGACAGCTTGGTGGAGGATATAGGCGCCGGCCAACCAAGGAAAGAAAAGCCTCACCTTGATGCCAAACCTATAGGGGATCACCGGAGGGTCGCCGGAGTGTTCACCGGCTGAAGCTTGGTCGCCGGCAATGACTTGGACGGCGGCACAAAGGCTGGGCGGCGGCACTTAGGGTTGGGCGCCGAATTCACCAACAAGGGGTGGGCGGCAACTCTATGTTGGGCGGCAACAACTTGATTAGGGTTTTGGATTAGGGTTTAAGCCCTATTTTATAGAGAACTAATTCTCTTAATGGTTAATGGATCATATCCATAAAGCCCGTTAACCCGCTCCATTAAGATAAGTTAAAATAAACCAAACCATGATGGTTTATTTTAAGTTAAAACGAACTGAACCACCCTTTGGTTCATTCGTTTAATATAAACCAAACCCTTTGGTTTATTCTCATCCATTGGATTAGAACCAAACCATTTTAGTCCATCCATTATGTCTTCATAAGATACGGCCCATCCACGCTTCCATTGCGACTGAAACAATTTCATGCTGGCTTTATGTTTGGTCCAACAAAACATAGTTTCTCTCGGTCTGAGAATCCCATTCTCAAGCTCGTTTTAAATCCTTTGGATTACACTCGTTGTGCGTGTGACCAAATAGGTTCTGGGTTTATGTTGGTCGTCTATAATTAACCATTAATTATAGAACGATCATGAGTGGCACCTAGTAGTACATCATGATCCCCAATTAACCGAAAAGATCAACGGTTGATCCAGAACTATTTCTGAAACCATTCAGTAGCTCGAATTAATCGTGCCCCATTCCCTTCACTCATCTTATACCCACTTGGTTCAGGACATGGTCTATAGTGTCAGTCCCCACTAGGCTGACTACGTCACACCTAGCCCAAGTATCATTTCCTCGTCCTACGGATTCTAGTTACTCCACATGTATCGAAGAGTACCTTACTCTAAACATGTAATGCTTTGGCCAAAGACTTTAGTAACAATCCGACAAGAGGCCATGGGTATACATCTCCTTGCAAGGAGTTGTGAATCCTTTATAGGCTATTCAAACACCTTCGATCACTTCGACTTATACCCAATCATCCCGGGTCCACATCTCCTTAGAGATGTTTGCTTAAGATGTCAAAGCATAAGTCTCCATGATCAAGATGACTTGAATACCGCAAGTCAAAGGAACATCGCACTTAAGCCACAAGAAGAACTTCATTGACATATCTATATATGCAGAGAACCATATGAAGTCTTACTACCTGGTCACTCCAATGAACTAGTTACCATAACTAGCATCCACGATTAACTCCGGACATCACTATGTCTCACCGGTGAGAATCACCGCTTGGATACACCAAGGAGTATACCTCGTGCTAGTCTCGACAGAATTGATGGTGTCCAAATCCATCAATTCATCGACTAGGGATAATTCCGATACATCACAATTACACATGTAGAGATACTCACTAGTTGCGATCCAATCACAAATTCTCTCATGCTGTGAATCATATCGTGGACATTCAGTAAATGAGTTTAAGATCCAATCAAATACATAAAACATGTATACTCAAATAGTGAATCTTCATTTATCATATAAATGGTTCATACATAAGGCGATTGCCTTAGGACATCTCTCATATATTACTACTCACTTGGCCTAATGCCAATCGCTACGGTATCCAATACCATAAGCTCTAACATGACCCTCAAACTTACTTTGAGGTAATGCTTTAGTCAAAGGATCCGCTAAGTTCCTTTCAGTGGGAATTTTCTCAATTTGTATTTCGTTCCTACTGATGATCTCTCTGATAAGATGATAGCGGCGAAGCACATGTTTGGATCGTTGATGAGACCTTGGCTCTTTCGCCTATGCAATTGCTCCATTATTGTCGCAGTACACCGGTATTGCTTCAACAATGGCCGGAATCACACCAAGTTCATGAACGAACTTCTTGATCCAAACCGCTTCCTTTGCTGCTTCCGAAGCTGCAATATATTCTGCCTCAGTGGTAGAATCCGCTACAGTCTCTTGTTTGGAACTTTTCCAACTCACTGCGCCCCCATTCAAGGTGAACACGTATCCAGACTGAGACCTGGAATCATCCTTGTCTCGTCGAAGCCGCATCCGTATACCCGCGTATCACCATGTCCCTTCTCCATATATTAGGAACACATCCTTAGTTCTTCTCAAGTACTTAAGGATCGCCTTAATACCGCCCAATGATCCTTTCTGGATCGGATTGGTATCCGCCGTGACACTCGTGAGCGCATTTATACATCGGGCCTCGTACATAACATAGCATACATGATAGATCCTATTGCGGATGCATAGGGAATCTTACTCATGCAAATCCTCTCGTCTTCTGTGCACGGACACATAGACTTCGAAAGGTGTTCCCCATGCCTGATGGGCAGATAACCTTTCTTGGAATCCGACATGCTAAACCTCTTTAGCACTCGGTCTATATATGTAGACTGCGAAAGACCAAGCAACCGTTTCGATCTATCTCTATAGATCTTAATCCCAAGGATGTAGGTTGCTTCTCCCAGGTCTTTCATGGAGAATGTCTTGGATAACCAAACCTTAACTGACTGTAAGATTGACACATCGTTTCCTATAAGTAATATGTCATCGACATACAATACTAGGAACACGACTGCACTCCCACTAACCTTCTTGTACACACAAGGTTCGTCTGGATTTTGTGAGAAATCAAACTTTTTGATCGTTGTTAGGGCAATCTCTTGCCGTGATATGGTTTTGATGGTGTGGCAAAGGGTTTAAGTTAGTTTGATATGTGCGTTGAAGTCGTGCAGGACTTAGTAATTCGCACATGGAGCCGTGGCGAGTTTCACATCTCATGACTCGTGCCTTGAGTCGGTGAAGGATAGCTTTGCGGAAGCCGTGCGCTTGGAGCATCCGAGGGACCGCCGGACGAGAAGCTTGGAGTGAAGCCGGAGGAAGTAGACTTCGAGGCAAGAGACGCGAAGGAGCATTGCAGAGCCGTGCGCCTGATGCTGCCGAGGGATGTGGCAGAGAACGAAGAAAACTTCGAAGGCGAGGGACTCCGAGAAATGAGAGTGAGCGATTGTAACCCAGGGAAGGGTAGCTCTTAGGTGAAACTTGGCCATTTGGCCAAGTGTCGGATGGGTTTTCCCGACACCGATCGCCATGTCATGGCGATCGCCGCTCGAGTCGAGTGAGTTCGACCGGTATACGATCGATCGAATTGTAGCAGCCGATCGCCATACATGGGCGCCGATCGAAGATCACCGATCGATCGGCGGCCGATCGTGATAGATAAGGGTTCGACCACCGTTCGTAGCCGATCGGGCGGTCGACTTACGGAGCGGCCGATCGTGATGAGGTCCATCACCGATCGCCAAGAGTTCCGTTGGACTACAACGGTCGGGATCCGGCGTGTTCGAGGCCGTTAGTAGTGGCAATGATCGCCAAGGGCGCAATGATCGATGGCGGCAAACGGGAAGAAGTTAGCCCTCTCTATAAAAAGAGAGGGTGTAAGCCTTTGAGAGGCTAATGCTCATACTCCAAACGATCTTCCTAGTGCCCCACAAGCTCTAAACTCTTCTTACTTGTCTTTACGTCAATCCTATTGTAAGAAGAGTGATCTTGGTTGTAAAGGTTACCTCCACCTAGCTTTGTGCAAAGGAGAGACCGATAGTGATTGGTTTTGGCGGAGTGATTCACCGTGGACGAATCGGACCGTGGATTAGCGGCGTAGCCGTGAACCACGTTATATCTCGGTATTTGTATTCCTTGTTCATTTTATTGCTTGTCTTAGTTTATTGCTTCCGCTTGCGCTAACGTTTTTGTAGACGAGCAATTTACGACGTCCAACGTACGAGGGCTATTCACCCCCCTCTAGCCGGCCATATCGATCCCAACAAGTGGTATCAGAGCCGAGGTTGCTTGTCACCGGACTAACCGCCGCAACAAGCCCTACATCAAAAATGGCCGGCTCCAACATTCATCCTCCGAAGTTTGAAGGAGAATTCGCTTGGTGGAAGAAGCGAATGGAGGTATTTTTCGAAACGGATTTTGATATAATGATTACAATGGAATCCGGTTTCGTTTTGCCTAGGGATGAAGAGGGAAGCCAATAAAAATCAAGGTGGACCAAAAGGCAAAGGGAAGAGCACCTTGCAAATTCAAAAGCCAAACATCATCTCTTCAATGTGCTCCCCCAACAAGAAATCAACCGAATAGGAGAATGCCTAAGCGCCAAGGAGATGTGGGAGAAGCTAATTGAGCTTCATGAAGGCACATCCGAGGCAAAGCTAGCAAGGAGAGATCTCCTCCGCTCCCAACTATCCAACATCAAATTAGAAAAGGGAGAAAAGGTAATTTCTTTGCATTCTAGATTCAAAGAAATTTTAAATGGACTAACAAGTGTAGGTGAGAAGCTATCAAACCGGGATATGGTAATGAAGGCGATAGATGCCTTTCCCCGGTCCTCAAAGTGGAGCTCCATGGTGGACTCATTCTATATCTCAAAGAATTTAGAAGTGAGCACCTTGGAGGAGTTCTTCTCAAGAATGGAACTCCACGAAACTAGGCTTGAGGGAATACAAGAGGAGCCTAAAATTCAACCCTCAAGAGGAGTAGCACTATTGGCAAGTAAGGGAAGAAGAAGATGGAAATCCCTCCTCCTCCGATGATCCTTCCTCCTCCTCCATGGATAGCACCGAAGAAGCCTACATGGTAAGGAGGGTAAGACGTGCATTTAAGAATTTTAGATTTGATAAATCTAATGATAGGATGAGAAGACCAAGGGGGAAGGTCATATGCTACAATTGCCAAGGAGAAGGGCACATAAGGGACAATTGTCCTCTCCTAAACAAAAGCAAAGAAGAGAAGAAAAAGAAAGAAGAGAAGAGGAAGAAGAAGAAGGGGAGCAAGAGAAAGGAAGAGGAGAAGAAAACAAAGGAGAAGGGAAAGGCTAAGGCTCTCAAGGCAAGGACTTGGGATGACCCATCCTCATCCACCTCATCATCATCGGATGAGGAGAATGCCTTTGTCACCAATTTGGCCTTGATGGCCTTTGATGACTTGGATTGCTCTTCATCCAAAAATGAAGAATCAAGCTCAAATGGGGAGAGCTCAAATGAAGGGGGAGCTTCCACATCCTCCTCATCCGAAGAAGAGGACATGGAAACTATGGTAACGAATCTCTCACCCCATAAGATAGTTTCCATGATTTCTAGCTTAACTAAGGACTTATTTAGGGCAAAGAAGAAAAATAAATGCATGCTTGAACAAATTAAGGACCTAGAACAAAAATTAGAAAAAGCATGCTTAAATGATAATATTTCTTCTAGCTTAAATGATGATGCATGCTCACATGATTATATGCTTTTAAATGTTAGTGATGCATGCATAAATGAAAATAGGGCTTTAAGGGAAAAGGTAGACTATTTGACAAAAGCCCTAGAGAAATTCACTATTGGCTCCAATACCCTTAACATGATAATTGGGAGCCAAAGGGCAAGTTTCAACAAGAAAGGCCTAGGATACAAAGAAAAGAAAAATGAAAAGGCCTATAAATGCCTAATAGCTAGGGGACAAGATAAAAAGAAAGTAATTGCTAAGAAATGGATCCCCAAGGTATATTTAGTGAACCCAATAGGAAAGAATTTATTTTGGGTTCCAAAATCCATCCTTAAGAGTTAGAATAACCCCTAGGGTAGTCAACCATATGAACTTGACCTATATCATATTTTGGTTGACTTAGGATGACGGGACAACATTTTTTAGATAGTGTTGGGTGATGATAACGTACCCATAAATAGGTAATAATGCTTAAATCATGATGATTGTTGTAATTCCTATGTATGTTTTAAATCATGATTTATGATTTTGAAATTTGGCACGTTATCACTAGAAATAGGTTTAAATCATGCTTTAGGTGATAATTTGTTTATTATCATCACATATTACCTAATGCATGGTTATAAATTGATGAAAACATGTATTTCATGATCATAATGAGAATTCATTCATATATGTCATTATGATCATGTAGGATGTTAGGTTGATACTTAACCATGATAGAATTGCATGAATATATGGGTTAAGTATATACAATACCCCCTAGGATACATCTCACAATCACTATAGGCTAACTTGATTGCAAACTTAGCATGGGTGAGATATTAGGATGATACAAATGTCCACTAATGCCTATGGCATTTAGATGGTCATTTAAAGTATCAAAATAGCAATAATAGACCAATCATGGGGAAGGCTTATGTTTAATTCATAGACATATTGCCCAAAGATCATGGTTGGATATTTCATATGTTTTCAAAACAATTTCTTACCTTAAAATACATATATTCATGTTTTGAAACAATTGGATGCAAAACTAGGTAGCTAACTTGATACTAGAATGATCAAAAACCTAGTGGTTTTTAGAACTTTTGGATTTTTGGCAAAAACAAGAAAATATAATGAGTTTTCATGAAAAACTATTTTTCCTTGATAGATATACTTAAAAGAAACATGTTCCCCAAATTTCATGATTTTTCAAATTTTCTGGAATTTATAATGCATTTCAAATTGGCCGTAAAATCAAATTTGATTTTTGTGCTACGATCGCCATACCGATAGCTGATCGTGGCCTGTAAATCAGAATATTGAAGGCCGAATTCAGTTTGTAAACCTCCTACAAGTGGTAGAAATATACTTGATGCCACCAACAAGTGGTAGAAATATACTTGATGCCATCAACAAATGGTACCCAATTTTTAAATCAACTTGACATATTTTTCCTCCATTATACTTGATGCCATGAGCTTATAACTTAGTGTTAATCTTTTGAGGGTGTCAATGGGGGAGAAATAAGTATGTTTAAGTTAATCACATTAGGGGGAGAAATATATTGTAGGGGGAGAAATATATGATAAGGGGAGAAAATTTACATGGAGAGTTTCATGGATTAAGGGGGAGTTGCATGTTGCTATATCATGTTTATCTTTACATGCTTTCTTACCTTAGAATTTATTTCAAATGTTTTTACCTAACTTAAACGGATTGCCACACATCAAAAAGGGGGAGATTGTTAGGGCAATCTCTTGCCGTGATATGGTTTTGATGGTGTGGCAAAGGGTTTAAGTTAGTTTGATATGTGCGTTGAAGTCGTGCAGGACTTAGTAATTCGCACATGGAGCCGTGGCGAGTTTCACATCTCATGACTCGTGCCTTGAGTCGGTGAAGGATAGCTTTGCGGAAGCCGTGCGCTTGGAGCATCCGAGGGACCACCGGACGAGAAGCTTGGAGTGAAGCCGGAGGAAGTAGACTTCGAGGCAAGAGACGCGAAGGAGCATTGCAGAGCCGTGCGCCTGATGCTGCCGAGGGACGTGGCCGAGAACGAAGAGAACTTCGAAGGCGAGGGACTCCGAGAAATGAGAGTGAGCGATTGTAACCTAGGAAGGGTAGTTTAGGTGAAACTTGGCCATTTGGCCAAGTGTCGATGGGTTTTTCGACACCCCGATCGCTATGTCATGGCGATCGCCCGAGTCGAGTGAGTTCGACCGTATACGATCGATCAGGCCGCAGCCGATCGCCATACGCGGGCCGATCGCTAAGATTATCACCGACCGTCAAGGCGCGAATGACCGATAGATAAGGGTTCGGCCATTGACTCGTAGCCGATCGGGCAATACGAGGGAAGAAAGCAATGACCGATGAGGTCCATCACCGACCGCCAAGAGTTCTGCTGACTACAACGGCCGGGATCCGACGTGTTCGAGGCCGCTAGGACGGCAATGATCGCCAAGGGCGGCAATGACGATGGCGCAAACGGAAGAAGTTAGCCCTCTCTATAAAAAGAGAGGGTGTAAGCCTTTGAGAGGCTAATGCTCATACTCCAAACGATCTTCCTAGTGCCCCACAAGCTCTAAACTCTTCTTACTTGTCTTTACGTCAATCCTATTGTAAGAAGAGTGATCTTGGTTGTAAAGGTTACCTCCACCTAGCTTTGTGCAAAGGAGAGACCGATAGTGATTGGTTTTGGCGGAGTGATTCACCGTGGACGAATCGGACCGTGGATTAGCGGCGTAGCCGTGAACCACGTTATATCTCGGTGTTTGTATTCCTTGTTCATTTTATTGCTTGTCTTAGTTTATTGCTTCCGCTTGCGCTAACGTTTTTGTAGACGAGCAATTTACGACGTCCAACGTACGAGGGCTATTCACCCCCCTCTAGCCGGCCATATCGATCCCAACAATCGTCTCATCAAAACGGATATTCCAACTCCTGGATGCCTGCTTCAATCCATAAATGGATCGTCGCAATTTGCATACCTTGGTTTTATCAACCGATGTGAAACCCTCAGGCTGTATCATATACACGTCCTCGAGCAGGTTTCCATTAAGGAAAGCTGTTTTCACATCCATCTGCTATATCTCATAATCATAATGAGCCGCTATGGACAGGAGCATCCGAATGGATTTAAGCATAACTACAGGCGAATAGGTTTCGTCATAATCAACACCTTGTTTTTGACGATATCCTTTCGCCACCAATCTAGCCTTATAGGTAATCACATTACCATCCATGTCGGTTTTCTTCTTGAAAGCCCACTTGCACCCTATAGGCTTTATAGGTAATCACATTACCATCCATTTCAGGAAAAACCCAGAAATGGTACTAAACGATAGTTTTTCGGGATGAATACAGCTTGTCACGAGGGTTTATCCTGGTAAGAAGTGTAGGTCTTTCCGAGAGCTTCGTTTTGGTAGGTAGACCGTTTCGTGGGTCAACATGTACGAAAAGTTATGCCCATTTTATCGTCGGCTACTCCAAAAGCGAATACTTGCAAAACAAAACCAAACGAAGAGTACCAAGACTTCGTCTTGGATTAGTAGTGCGGGAGAAAAATTTAAATGAACGAAAAATAAATCTGTAAAAAATGCTAGATTGGTGGTTTCACCAAATCTAAGCGCCCCCGGCTCTGATACCAATTGTTGGATCGAAGCTGATCGCTAGAGGGGGGTGAATAGCGATAAACCTTTTTTTAAAATTCGTTCGTTAAAACTCGAGTAGACAGTTAATTGCAGCGGAAAGATAAACTATAAATAAATGAGACAAATGTTTTTTTACTTGGTTCATAGCCTTCGGCTACTACTCCAAGACCCTAGTGATCCTTGATCACGCACGGAGGGCAATTCATTAAAAACACTCCTCCTCGTTGGAGGTAGGAGTTTGACGATTACAAAAAAACTTTGAAAGAAAAGATAGAGAGACAAACCCTCTCTTCTATTAATGTAAAGTGCAACGATAGAAAACCTCGATTAATAAAAGAAATTGCAATATTTAAAGAGACAAAAAAATAAGAATATCAACAACTAAAAGAGTAGAAAGTAAACTAGGGTTGTTGACAACACTTCGTCGTAGAGTCGTCGGAAAATCGCAGAGTTGTGGAGGTTTGTGAGCACTTAGAGATGATGAAAAACCCTAGGAGAAGCCCTCCTTTTATAGCCTTTAAGCCCCTCATCGAATGGGTCTTCAACCAATAGGAATTGGGCACAAAACTCCTTGGAAAATGGTGATAAAGCTTGACTCCTCGAGGCTGATTTTTGACCATCGGTTGAACTGGCCGGTTGAACTGGCCGGTTGAACTGGCCCAGTTGAACTGGCCGGTTGAACTGATGGCCAGGATTTTTTACTACAATAAAGAGTTAGCTCAAAATATAAGTGAATTCGATGACCACTTGCCGTCCGATCTCAACATAGACCTTCCATGGGAAGTCTTGGGTTCGATCGTCGCCTAAGGACATCCCCGTACAAAGGACACCACCTCACTTCACTTTACTCACTCGAACTTACCTCGATACTTACTATGCCACTTTTGCTTCCGGACTTCCACTTGATTCCTTCGGCTCCCTCCGAAGTCACTCGAGTGTCGCCCGACCACCGCGGCTTCCTCCGGGTGTCTCTAGCCTTCAGCTCCAGCTATAGCAATTTTTTGTACACTCGATTCAGCTCGTGAGATAACGACATGAGCTTAACTTTGTATCGTTTGCTATAATCAAAACTCAGGTTCGACTTAGGTGCCTACTGCACCAAAAAAAGGGGGAGAAAGGGGATTTAAGTTAGACTTACTTTTTGGATATTAGATTTAAGATGTCCTTATTGGATATTTTAAGACCTAACTTAAATGATTGTTAAACATCAAAAAGGTGAAGATTATTGGTACAACAATGCCCCAAGCACTTATGTATTTTGATATTTGGATAATCATTTATAGTTAGGCAATATTTATGATCTAACCATGAATGTGTTAAGTAACAAGAAAATCCAAGTATGAAGTCTTGGTAAAGTCATGTCCAAGTATGATTCTTGGCAAGGAAAGGCCAAGGGAAGGTCTTGGCAGCATAAGCCCAAGCTTATAGTCTTGGCGGCGTAAAGTCCAAGCGAACCTTGGCAAAGGAAGTCCAAAGGCAAGGTCTTGGAAGCATAAGTCCAAACATGTAGTCTTGGCGTCCCAAGAATGTAGTCTTAGTGGCGTAAAGTCCAAGTGGACTTTGGTATGGAAGAAACCTAAAGCATTACGAAACCGAAGGAAGCTTTTGAAGGCAAGTGCAAGGATAGAGTAATGGACTCGAAGGAATCCTGGAGGCGCAAGGCCGATGAAAAAGCTAGAAGGTTGAGTTTAGGCTTAGGGTATGGTTTCAAGTATGAATTAGTCATACTTGAGGTGTACCAGTCGACTGCCATATTGTGTCAATCGAACTGGTCTCGAGTGTTCAACACCGAGGGTCCAAGACATTGGCAATGATCGGGTTCTCGCCCCTAGTTGATCGGGTGGTAGACGACTATGGACCAAACCGTAACGTAAGTTAGAAATAACCGTGTGTAACACCACCACCGTCAACATGGTTCGACAAAGGTGCTCGTGTTCCATGTAATTGAACCAAGTCTAGAATTCGAGTCATGGTCCGCAATGACCGCCACGCAGCATAGCGATGGTATCGATCGATCACCGCTAAGGAGACACCAGCTGATCACGATTATGGTAGTCGACTAGTCAAGTATACATTGAGCAGTGACGAATGCAATCAGGCTTCGCCAGAAGTTGTTTGATTTGATTAACAGTAATAGTAGTCGACTAATGGTATGCAGCAGTCGACTGTTGTCGGGCTCAACAGGTAAAAATATCCTTTCTTTATAAATGTAAGCTAGGGAAGCTTAGAGGAGGTTAATCCTTTCATTCTAAACAATCATACTAAGCTCCTCAATTTTTTTCCTTAAGCATCCAAGTGTTCTAACCTCTTCTTCCTAAGCTCAAATCCATTACCTTGTAAGAAGAAGAGGAGTGATTGTAAAAGGCTTCTCCACATTAGTGTGTTGCATCAAAAGGAAGCTTTTAGTAGAAGATTGCTAGGGGTGATCCACCTTACGGATTGTCATGGAGTAGGAGCGTCATCTCCGAACCATGTTAAAGAGTTTTGTTAGCATTGCGTTCTTTGTTTTCTATTTCAATTGTAATTTTCTATTGCTTCTGCTAATGATTTCTTGTAGAATATGAAGAATTGCTATTCACCCCCCCTCTAGTCATTCCTCAAGGTCCCTATACAATATACTCGGCCTCTGTAGTAGAATTAGCTATTGTGTCTCTCTTTGAACTCTTCTAGCTCATAGCACCACCATTTAAGCAAAATACATACCCTAACTGTGATCTAGAATCATCCTTGTCTTTTTGAAAGCTTGCATCGCTGTAACCCTTTACAACGAGCTCCTCCTCGCCTCCAAATATCAAGAAATAATCTTTTATGCTTCTCAAGTACTTAAGAATATTATTGACCGATGTCCAGTGACCTTCACCTGGATCTGATTGGTATCTTCTCGTCATGCTTAACGCATATGAGACGTCGAAACGAGTACACAACATGGCGTACATGATAGACCCTATAGCAAATGCATAAAGAATCTGATCCATGTGATCCCTTTCTTCCTTAGAAGAGGGGAATTGAGCCTTCGAAAGGCTTACACCGTGTAACATCTGCAAGAATCCTTTATTGGAATTCTGCATAGCAAACAATTAAGCACCTTGTCAATATATGTACTTAGACTTAGGCCAAGCAGTCTCTTAGATCTATCTCTATAGATCCTGATGCCCAATATATACGCTACTTCTCTTAAGTATTTCATTGAGAAAGAATTCCCAAGCCAAGTCTTCACAAACTACAATATAGGGATATCATTTCCAATGAGTAGTATGTCATCTACATACAAGATGAGAAAAATGATTGTGCTCCCACTAACCCTCTTGTAGACACAAGGTTCATCTTCCTTCTTTATAAAACCAAATGTTTTGATTGCATCATCAAATCGAAGATTCCATCTTCGAGAAGCTTGCTTTAAACCATAAATGGACCTATGCAACTTACATACCTTTCCAGCACCTTTGGATCTACAAAACCCTCAAATTGTATCATGTATACATCCTCAAGTAGATTTTCATTAAGAAATGCAGTTTTCATATCCATCTGCCATATTTCATAATCATGGTAAGCTGCATTAGCAAGCATGATCCGAATAGATTTAAGCATCGCAACTGGTGAAAAGGTTTCATCATAGTCTATACCATGAATCTGCTTGAGTCCTTTAGCTACCAATCACCCTTTATAGGTATGCATATGACAATCCATGTCAGTCTTTCTTTTAAAGACCCACTTACACACAATGGGTTTGACCCATTCAGGTGGATCAACCAAAGTCCATACTTGGTTAGTATGCAGGGATTCCATTTCAGACCTCATGGCCTCTAGCCATTACTCAGAATTTGGGCTCATTATAGCTTCTTGATAGGTTGTAGGCTCATTGAAATCAATAAGCATTACATCACCATGGTCACACAAGAGAAAAGAGTATCTCTCAAGTTGACAACGTATCCTATCATATATGTGCATAGCAAGGTCTACTCGAACAGGTTGTGTCACAACTGCATGCGGTGTTATAGATTCATAATCTTCACTAGCTTGTGGTGCCTATTCGATTTCCATCAAGGCTTCAGGGCTATCTTGTGTATCTTGAATTTCTTCAAGATCGACTTTACTCCCACTAATTCCTTTAGAAATAAATTCTCTTTCCAGAAAAACATCATTTATGGTAACAAACTCTTTTCCTTTTGTGGGATTATAAAAGTAATATCCCTTAGTCTCCTTGGGATATCCAACAACATAGCACTTATCTAATTTAGGTCCTAATTTATATGAGACTTATCGTCTAACGTAAGTCTCACAACCCGAAATCTTCATAAAAGACATCTTCGGACTCTTCCTAGTCCATATTGTATATGGTGTCTTTATGATTGTCTTAGATGGAACATGGTTAAGAGTGAAAGCAAAGGTCTCTAGAGCATATCCCTAGAAGAAAGAAGGAAGATCTGTTTGACTCATCATTGATCGTACCATATCTAATAAAGTATGATTTCTCCTTTCTGATACACCATTCCACTGTGGTGTTCCCGGTGGAGTGAGTTGAGATATTATCCCAGACTCAACTAGATGGTCATGAAACTCTTTACTAAGGTATTCCCCACGTCGATCTGATCAAAGTATTTTAATACTCTTACCAAGTTGGTTTTGTACTTCATTCTTGAATTCTTTAAACTTTTCAAAGGATTCAGATTTGTGTTTCATAAGATACACAACCATATCTACTGAAATCATGACCAGTAAATGTAATGAAGTACTGATAGCCTCCTCTTGATGCTACTTTGAAAGAGCCACAAACATCAGTATGTATGAGTCCTAACAAATCATTAGCTCTCTCGCTATGTCCATTAAAAGGAGTCTTTGTCATCTTGCCTAGTAGACAAGATTCGCATACCTCATATGATTCAAAATCAAATGAGTCCAAAAGTCCATCCTTATGGAGTTGGGATATGCGACTCTCATTTATGTGACCCAAGCGATAATATTAGAGATATGTTTGATTCATATCATAATATTTTAACCGTTATGTATTTATGTTATAGATTTGGTTATCAAAATCTAGAACATAGAGTCCATTCATCAGATGTGCACTGCAATAGAACATTTCATTTAAATAAATAGAACAACTTTTGTCCTTTATTACAAATGAGAAACCTTTCTTGTCCAAATAAGAAATAGAGATAATGTTCTTAGTTATAGCAGGTACATAATAGCACTCATCTAGTTCTAAGATAAAATCACTGGGCAAAGATAAAGAATATGTTCCTACAACTATAGTAGCAACTCTTGCACCATTGTCTATGCGTAGGTCCACATCTCCTTTTGTCAATGATATACTATTTCTCAGGCCCTATGCGTTGGCCTTGCTCTTATCTTTGGTCGTACCCTTTCCTTTGGGCTTATTTTTGCCTTTTCCCTTTTTAACCATGAGTACATTACCAGTTTGGATCTTTTAAGATTGCTTTCAGCAATTCTCAACATGCTTAATAACTCAGGCAAAGGCTTGTCAATTTCATTCATGTTATAGTTCATGACAAATTGATTGTAACCTTCAAGAAATGACTGTAGAACAAGGTCAGTGACTAACTCTTGACCCAATGGAAATCCCAATCTTTCAAGGTTCTCAATGTACCCAATCATTTTGAGTACAGAAGTTCTACAGGAGTTCCTTCTTGCATTTTGTATCTAAATAATGCCTTTGACACCTCAAATCTCTTTTGTCTTGCCTTCCCTTGATACAATTGTTTATGATGGGCAACCATATCAAAAGCATCCATGTTTTCATGTTGCTTCTAAATCTTAGAGTTCATAGAAGTAAGCATAAGACATGACACATCTAATGCATCATCTTGATGTCGTTTATAAGCATCCTTATCAGCACGAGTGGCAATAGTGACGGGTGATTCAGAAATGGGTTGCTCTAGGATATATATTTTTCATTCTTGCTTGAGAATAATTCTCAAATTTCTATACCAGTCTAGGAAATTAGCTCCATTGAGCTTGTCCTTTTCAAGGACATATCATAGAGAGAGAGAGTATTCGACGTATTTGATGACATGGTGATTCTACAAAAGGAAATACAGAAATAAGCATCATATTTTAATCATTTAATTAGGTCTTTAATTAAATGATTTTTCCACTTCACAAGTCGAGCAAGATCCATATTATACTTCTTCTTAAGTTAGCTTTGGCTAATCGCCCAAGACTAGTATAACTTAGGTAGGCACTATGTACCAATTACACCATGTAACTCTTGCTTGGAACAATACTATTTGTTCGTTTACCCATCGTATGAGATATGCCTCTAAGTTTTCCAATCTAATTGAGACGACTCAGTTAGGTCACACCCAAAGTTCAATAGTCAGACATCACTGTTGGAACATTGGTGGCCGACTAGAGGGGGGTGAATAGCCCTCTTTGGTCGTATGATGGAATTTCTTGTCTACAAATAATATTAGTGCAACGGAAACAAAACTAAACAAGCAATTAAGACAAACACAAGGTAAAAGAAATGCTAACAAAAGATATAACGTGGTTCATGGCCTCGCCGCTAATCCACGGTCTGATTCGTCTCCAGTGAATCACTCCGAAACCAATCCAATATTGGTCTCTCCCTTTAGCCAAAGCAAGGTGGAGGTAAACCTTCTTACAACCCAAGAACACTCTTTCTTACAATGGATTTGAAATAAGAAAAAGAGAAAGAGTTGGAAGCTTGTGGGAAACTTGAATGATCACTTAGAGCATAAGCATTACCCATCCAAAAGCCCGCACATTCTCTATAAATAGAGAAGGTTGTTTTCTTCCCGTTGGCCACTAGAAGTCGACTGATGCCCCGATCAGTCGATTGCTCTTGTAGTCGTTGCCCAATAACGGCTTCTTCCACATTGGATTTCATTCAATGGCTCCCACAACAGTCGGATGATCTTCCCATCAGTCGAATGATGGAGCTATCAGTCGAGTGCCGGAAGCGAGCACTCGACTGATCACCATTCTGTGCTCAAAAACCTCATGACCAGTCGACCAATGCCATCATCAGTCGATTAGTGGTCTCGATGATCGTCAATCCTTGGCGGATCGATGGCATGAACTAGACTCGTATACGGTCAGTCACGATCGACTTGGGCGATGCGCCATGACATGGTAGCCGACTGATGCCAGGTAAACCTCAAACTTTACATCTGTTTGAGCATCCGACAGTCGAGTAAACCTCAACCCTTGTAGTCGAGCCTCCGACACTTAGCCATTCGGCCAAGTTCACCTAATGAGCTACTTACATTTCACTCATTCTCTCATCTCACTTGAAGTTTCTCGCCAAAGCTCTCTTCGTTCTCGGCCACATCCCTCGGCAGCACCAAGCGCACGGCTTTGCAATGCTCCTTCGCATCTCTTGCTCTCAAAGTCTGCTTCTTTGGCTTCGCTTTAAGTCATCTTGTCCGGCAGTCCCTCGGATGCATCAATCGCACGGCTTCACAATGCTCCTTTGCCGACTCAACCACGAGGTTGTGATGTGGTGAAACTTGCTAAAGCTCCATGTGCGAATTGCTAAGTCCTGCAAGACTCCAACGCACATATCAAAACAATAACAACTTTACTTAAATCTTTTTCCACACACATCAAAACCATATCACATGGGTTAATTGCCCTAACAATCACAATTGTCCAGTCTCACTCTACTAAGATAAATCGAGTTACTTTGCTTTGGCAAACATGACTTCAATTGATCGAGGTAGTCATGAATACTAAACTTTGGTAGACATATATAATTGACCTAATTATGTTAACAAATTATGCCTCTAAGTTTTTCAATCTAATTGAGCGAACTTAATAAGGTCACACCCAAAGTTCAATAGTCGGACATCACAATTGTCCAGTACCACTATACCAAAATAAATCAAGTCACTTTGCTTTGGCAAACCTAACTACGATTAATCGAGGTAGTCATGAGTACTAAACTTTGGTAGGTATGTGAAAAATAACCTAATTTTTATAATCAAGTACACATGCATCACATATATGTTAGGTATAGCCCTAGAACCAATCATGTGATGGTTGAATAGGGAACATTCTGTATCATATTCTATAAAGGCAAAGGATTGGTTATTATATTTACGTCTTTCTTGTGCCAGCTAAATTAAATATAATAATGCCCTAGAAAAGTAGGTTCTTATCTACAACACATCGATTGGCAGAATTGATTATGAGAGGCTATAGAGAACACTTTTTTAAATGTTCCTAGTCAAGTATTAATATGCAAGGGCAATATTAATACATAAAGACTAGCATGTAGGTCAATTGATGACTTGATCTCACAAGTCATGGATATATGATATCAAGTTGACACTTGGGTATATATTAGAGAATATATACTGAACTGACCCGCCATGAGAAAGTTTCATGGATCGTCATATGAGTGTCATAAACTATCTCATGTGACTATTGGTGTGAATAGTCCTCAAACCTGAAGTCACTACGGTTCCCTACATAAGGAGTTATGTACTTTGGTATCGTTAAACGTCACCCGTAACAGGGTGGACCATAAAGGCGATTACTGGGTATATAACAAATTAAGCGGAGGGATGTAGATGGGATCTATCCCTCCCATATGACGGGAGTGATATCTGTGGGCCCCTTGATTGAGTAGAACTACTAAAATGCATGGCCATGCTCGAATGAGTCAATATGAGATATTGAGCTCATTTGTTTGAGTTAGTTTACTCAGGGATCGAGAAACACAGATTGATCGAGGATGACACGGTCTATGCCTCATTGGTCAATCTGATATCAAAGATAGAAGGACACGGTCATACATTATAGTAGTCACGGAAAGGTTAGTCGGATCTTGACTTATTTCGTAACTTGGGTAGCAATGATGTATTGCTAGATGCCGCTCATTACTTGTGTATCTAAAAGAGTTTAGATCCACTGCCAACATTATGAGAGCCTATAGGGTCACACACAAAGAGCATGATTATTAGAAGAATTAGTGCATTCTAGTTTGACTAGAATAATTTGGGAATAAGCTTAAGTACAAAATGGTTTTTGGACTTTAAGCTTAATGAGAATTTTAGCTTATTGATTTAATGAGATTAATTCAATATGCTAAGCTTATTAATTTAATAAGATTAAAAAAATATGTAATCATGATAGCCTAAGCTTAATTGATTTAATAAGATTAATTCAATATGTTACCTTATTGATTTAATGAGATTAATTCAATATGATAACATAAGCTTATTGAATTAATAAGATTAATTCAACATGCATGAATGCCACATAAGCATGCCACCTAAGCTTGATGAGGTGGAAGGAGTCAAAGGGTTTTGTCCTTTGGAATTTCTCCACATGTGGCCGGCCAAACAAATATTTTTCAATGCAATTGATTGCATTGAATGTGATAGGAGGTGAAAGGTTTTTTCAATCCTATAAAACACTCCATGGGGTGGCCGGCCAAGGTGGTGGAAGCTTGAGGCTTGGAGAGAGCTTGGTGGTGAGAGGCTTTGGTTGTGTGGCTTTTGTGAGTGTAGGCTAGCAAGAAGAGTGGTCTTCTTCTTCCTTTCTCTTTTTCCCTACCTTCCTCTCCTTTAGGGACTTCTTTAGCAAGAAGTAAATGAGAGCTCTTCTAGTTTCTTTTGTGAGACAAGAGCTTGCTCGTGTGGATACATATAGAGGCACGGACATTTGAACGTGCTAAAAGATCCAACAAACCCAAGGAGAAGCGGGTTTAAAAAGGGCACGCAACAAAGGTAATATTCTCCTATAAGATAGGTTTTGAGAAATTTATTTTTTTGTACGAGGTTTTCTTTCACAAGGATCACTTGGAAGGGATCCTATTTTTCCGTTGCGCATATGCTATTTTGCATAAAAAAATCCCAGAAGTGGTATCAGAGCCACTTACGAAAGATCGTATAAAAAAAAAAAGGTTTTCTCTATTTTATATATGATATAGAAGTAGGATAAATTTTATTATGAGTTGATAATTGCATTAGCAATTTTTCAAACATAATAAAATATCCGATGTCTTTTAAAAGTTAAAATTGACATGGTACATGGTTATGGCCTAGTCCCAAAAAGTTTGTGAATATGTGTGTTGTAATTCTTAATACGGCCTGCGTGTCGTGCCTTTCTCCTAAAATTCTTGTTGTAAAATTAGTTTTAGACTCGAATGTAACTCGAGTATTTCTCCTTTTGTAATATACAAAATAAAGATGGAGGGTCCATTGGAAGATGACGTTACAAGGAGGAAGTCAACAACACAAGACAACCAAAAGAAAGCAGTTGGGAGAAGATGTTATCCCTAGGTTGACCAATCAATCTTTTCATTGGCTTGAGAAGATTGTAGAATAAGGGCCACAACCATGACACGCTTAGTTTAATATGTATGTGATGCATGCTAATTTAGCTTATATGTAATGTATGCTAATATGTATGTGATGCATGTTTAAGTTTATTTCTTAATAAGTCAAAAACGATATGCCTACCAAAGTTTGGTACTCAATACTTCCTCGATCATTTGTTGTTGGGTTTGTCAAAGCAAAGCAATGCATTTTATCTTGGAAGAGTGTGAGTGGACAATTGTGATGTCCCGCTATCAAACTTGGTTAAGACTTAATTATGTTTTTCTTAATTAATTAAGAAAGTAGAGGCATATATTAGCTTTGAACATAAGTTTTAAAAATTAGTTTTGTGTGATTTCCAAACATCAGCTTTGTCTTAGAAAGTGGTCGTTGCTCCGATATCAAAGAAGGCCTCTGTGCCTCGCCACGGCCTGGAAGCTGGTTTAGGAATAAGCACTAAACTAATCTAAACTTAACCAAAGCTATTAAAGAATTACATCAAATGTAATTGGCAAAAGATTACCTACCTAATCATATTATGTCTTGGGCGATTAGCCAAAGCTAACTCAAGATGAAGTATGATGTGGATCTTTATCCCATATAAATTTATAGCTAAATAGAAGCTAATGATGTAAGCAAAATGTGTTTGGCTACATCAATGATTAGCTCATATCAAAGCTATGAGAATTTAGTGGGAGCCTCATTTAATTAAAGGCCTAATTAAATGACTTAGGTATGATACTTAATTTTGCATTTTAATGTTGTAGATCACCATGTCATCTAACACGACACACCCCCTTAACTTGCGATCTGTTCTTGAGAAAGACAAGCTCAATGGAGCTAACTTTCTAGACTGGTATAGGAACTTGAGGATTATCCTCAAGCAAGAACGTAAACTGTATGTCCTAGATGTTGGGTTTCCGGCACCGCGGCGTGTGTGTGTTCGATCATGTTTCGTAAACATGAACACAGCGGAAGCAATTAAAAATAATAAATCTACATTTATTACAACACACACAACACACGCATGCATTTTACAACAAGTGTACACATAACCGTAAATTAAAATTTGCAATAAAAGGAAATTTATCTACGTTATACCTTTCGTATGATGTATAGCGGGAACGGCATCAACCGGAATGATCCTCGTAAGAATCGTCTCTATCCGTATCCACGCCGAGCTCCTCGGGATGACTTCGCTAAGCCACGAGCTTCGTCTTCGTACAGGTTACTAGCCTCGTGTTGAAGACGACGTGATCGAGAGATGATCACAATCTGAATCCAAATTCGGATCCAAAACCGAGTCCTCAAAACTCGATTCTCCGGAGAGGTATTCGTCAACCGTTTGACGAATCCTTCGTCCTCCACCTCAGAGGCCGGAGATCAAATCCCCGGTAAGTTAGCCGCTGTCGAAGCACTAACCGTCGTCCAAACGACGCTCCGACAACAAAGAAACAAGCTGTCCAGAAAAACTGGACAGCTTTTGGTGGAGGAATAGAGGCCGGCCAAAGGAGATGTGGAGCTCACCTTATCACCGAACCCACAAGAGATCACCGGAGGGTCGCCGGAGCATCGCCGGCTGAAGCTTGGATGCCGGCGGCAAGGAGGTGGCAGCAGCTCCATGAAGTTGGCGGCAACACCATGTTGGGCAGCAACAACAAAAGGAGGCTAGGGTTGGGCGGCCAAAACTTCATTAGAGTTTTTGGGTTAGGGTTTAACCCCTATTTTATAGAGAACTAATTCTCTTAATGGTTAATGGATCATATCCATAAAGCCCGTTAACCCTCTCCATTAAGATAAGTTAAAATAAACCAAACCATGATGGTTTATTTTAAGTTAAAACGAACCGAACCAACTTTTGGTTCATTCGTTTAAAATAAACCAAACCCTTTGGTTTATTCTCATCCATTGGATTAGAACCAAACCATTTTGGTCCATCCATTATGTCTTCATAAGACACGGCCCATCCATGCTTCCATTGCGACTGAAACAATTTCATGCTCGCTTTATGTTTTGTCCAACCAAACATAGTTTCTCTCGGTCTGAGAATCCCATTCTCAAGCTCGTTTTAAATCCTTCGGATTACACTCGTTGTGCGTGTGACCAAATAGATTCTCAGTTTATGTTGGCCGTCTATAATTAACCATTAATTATAGAACGATCATGAGTGGCACCTAGTAGTACATCATGATCCCCAATTAACCGAAAAGATCAATGGTTGATCCAGAACTATTTCTGAAACCCTTCAGTAGCTCGAATGAATCGTGCCCCATTCCCTTCACTCATCTTATACCCACTTAGTTCAGGACATGGTCTATAGTGTCAGTCCCCACTAGGCTGACTACGTCATACCTAGCTCAAGTATCATTTCCTCGTCCTACGGATTCTAGTTACTCCACATGTATCGAAGAGTACCTTACTCTAAACATGTAATGCTTTGGCCAAAGACTTTAGTAACAATCCGACGAGAGGCCATGGGTATACATCTCCTCGCAAGGAGTGGTGAATCCTTTATAGGCTATTCAAACACCTTCGATCACTTCGACTTATACCCAATCATCCGGGTCCACATCTCCTTAGAGATGTTTGCTTAAGATGTCAAAGCATAAGTCTCCATGATCAAGATGACTTGAATACCGCAAGTCAAAGGAACATCGCACTTAAGCCACAGTAAGAACTTCATTGACATATCTATATATGTAGAGAACCATATGAAGTCTTACGACTGGTCACTCCAATGAACTAGTTACCATAACTAGCATCCACGATTAACTCCGGACATCACTATGTCTCCAGCCAGTGAGAATCAGCTGCTTGGATACACCAAGGAGTATACCTCGTGCTAGTCTCGACAGAATTGATGGTGTCCAGATCCATCAATTCATCGACTAGGGATAATTCCGATACATCACAATTACACATGTAGAGATACTCACTAGTTGTGATCCAATCACAAATTCTCTCATGCTGTGAATCACATCGTGGACATTCAGTAAATGAGTTTAAGATCCAATCAAATACATGAAACATGTATACTCAAATAGTGAATCTTCATTTATCATATAAATGGTTCATACATAAGGCGATTGCCTTAGGACATCTCTCATATATTACTAACACTAGAGCAGTCTATCCCTGAAACACCCGCCCCTGCGGCCACTCGTGCTGTAAAGGATGCTTATAAGAAGCATCAAGATGACGCATTAGATGTGTCATGTCTTATGCTTGCCACCATGAACTCTGAGCTTCAGAAGCAACATGAGAACATGGATGCCTATGGTATGGTTGAGCATTTGAAACAACTATATCAAGGACAAGCTAGGCACGAGCGTTTTGAAGTGTCTAAGTCTCTTTTTGCATGCAAGATTCAAGAAGGAACACCTGTAGGAACTCACGTACTTAAAATGATAGGGTACGTTGAGAACCTTGAAAGACTAGGTTTTCCACTGAGCCAAGAATTGGCAACCGATATTATCCTGCAATCATTGCCGGAAGCATATAATTAATTAGTCATGAATTATAACATGAATGAGATTGATAAGCCTTTGCCTGAGATTCTCAGCATGTTAAGAAATGCTGAACAACATCTCAAGAAGAAAGTTAGTAACGTACTAAAGGTCAAGAAGGATAAAGGTAAGCGCAAAGGCAAGGGTAATGTCAAGTCTCAAAAAAAAATAAAATAATAATAATAATAATGATAATAGTAATAACAATAATAAAATGATAAAAAAAATACACGGGCGTATGTCATCGGAAAAAGAGGATAAATTTCGAGGTCTATTTAAACCCTAAATAATCAAAGTTGAGGGGCATGAAGGAGAAAAAACCCTAAAACCCATTTAACTGGGCCGAACCCTTTTTTATTTTCCTTTCCTTTTTCTTTATTCCTTCTTTTTCGTTCGCGCGACCCACCTTACGCTCATGAGCCGCATGCGGAAGCGAAAGAAGCGTCGTCGAATCCCCTCCGTCGGAGGCGATGCCAGCTAGGAGCTACACCTGACCCTTCTCCTTCCTCTTCACGGTAAGTAATCTCTCTGGCTAGGCTGGCGAGGCGGAGGGTTTAAGCGGGTTCGTTTGGGGCTTTAGCGGCGGGATGGAGTCGGGATTTGGGATTGAATCGGGCTGAGCTTTGGGTTTGATTGAGTTCTAGTAGTGTTCGTGGGTGGAATTTCGGTATCTTTGGAATGGACTGAGCTATGGAACCTGGTGGAGCTTGGTTTCCTGTCGGTATGAGGAGGTGATGGAGTCGGGATTTCAGTATTGATTCGGGCCTGAGCTTTGGGTTTCCGGATTGAGTTCTAGCAGGGGTCACGGGTGGATTTTTGGTATTTTTGGAATGGATTGAGCTAAAGAAAACTGGTGGAGCTGGGTTTCCCGTCGGCTTGGAGGAGGTGAAGAGCAGAGGGATCACGGGAAGAGGTTAGGGAAGTAAATCGTTGGGCTGTAAT
Source organism: Wurfbainia villosa (assembly GCA_025175895.1). Lineage (NCBI taxonomy): Eukaryota > Viridiplantae > Streptophyta > Magnoliopsida > Zingiberales > Zingiberaceae > Wurfbainia > Wurfbainia villosa. The sequence goes on from CM045989.1 coordinate 41,652,446, forward strand.
GGGAGTTCTGGTTGGAAGGTGATCGGAACCGGTGGATGAGGGTGCTCGACAGGAGAGGGGCAGGGGGAATGGAATGGGTAAAACAGACTTTAGCTATTAGGAGGGAAGGGGATCGGATTATGATTTTAGGATAACTGTTGTTGAATTGATGCCTGGATTGGTGTTGTGGATTTCATTCGGTTGGGTTTTAATAACTGATAATATACAGGTTAGGGTCATTATGAATTGAGTACGTCGAGGGAGGTATAGAAGGGTTAAATATTCATATAATAGTTAGATAAATGTTTAATAGATGTAATGAGTAGTTTGTTTGAAAGAAATCAGCATGCTGGGGTGGATATAAATGTGTATGTACATGAGCATTATGTCCGTAGATGATTCTTGCTATATTTGTTATCGGTCAGCATGTTTAGTTAATCCTTCATAAGTTTTTCTTAATGCTGTAAATTATATGTAATATGTGATAAATATCATCTACCTGTGTATGAGGTCAGATGCTAAATATATATATATATATATAAGTGGTTAGTTATCATCTACCTTTGTATGAGGTTGGATGCTATATGTATATGTGTGTACTTACCATCTACCTGTGTCTGAGGTTAGATGCTATATATAGATAAATATATATATAATTATCCACCCATGATGATTATCAAGTTATTATTTTTTGTTAATTGTTTATCCAAATCTTTCTTGTAATCGATGTTATGTAAATAAGTTATACTATCATCTAACTGTGTGTGAGGTTAGATGCTATATGTATATGTCTGTAATTATCATCTACCTGTGTATGAGGTTAGATGCTGTATGTATATGGGCGTAATTACCATCTACCTGTGTATGAGGTTAGATTCTATATATTTAGTTATAAATGTTCACCCATGATGTTCTATGTTATCCTTCTGTGACTGAGTATGATAGAAAATGACAAAAAATTCTTTATTTAGCTAACTGTATGTACATGAGCATTAGGGGTGCCTGGATGGGTTGGGCTCCCCGAGTTGAGCTCCGGGGGGGCCCACCCAAATTATGATTAGTGATGATCGATGATTGATTCCCTTAATTTCTTTCTAGAGGTACCTGTGATTGCACAAGAAAATAAGGTATTTCGACAGCTCAACATGTTAAATGCATAATGCGAGGTACCACGAGGGTTTATGTTTAGATATGCTGATTAGCATAATGTAAAGGCATGATTGAGTTCGCAGTACTTGTTATAATGACATGTTGCTAAAAGTATAGGTTTTGTTACATACTGACTTATAGAAAGTGAAATAATAAAATGTATGTTGAGCTACAGTAGTTTACATTTACAGTTGAAAATATATAGGTTTCCTGTTGAATTTTCCTCCATCTGTTGTATCCCTATCATTGATCTACTTACTGGGCTGTGAACTCATGATTTCACATAATATTTTCAGGTAGGGAACAGGAAACCCAGATTGAGATGCAAGAAGCGGAGGTGGTGTAACTGAGGAGATGATGATGAGCATGACACACATTGTCCGGGACATCTATGATACAGGGTTACCAGTTTGAGGGGAGATGATTTTGATGTTCTATTTTTCTTCAGTTGAGAAGGTATATTGTGTGTAGTGGAGACTGCTAAACTGAATGGAATAAAATAAACTTGGAGCCGGGTGTTTCGGTCTTGCATATAATTGGGTAATATTGATGTGTGATTTGGGATTAAGTATATGCATACTGGGTTAGGTCTTTTTAGTTGGTATCAGAGCGAACGATCCTAAAGGACAGTGTGTGCATGCAATCTCATCAAGGACTCAAATACATCCATCCTCGCATTTGTAAGCTTCAAATTTACTTTTCAAGTAGTAGTCTTAATGTAATCATGTTTAGGTTTATGTATAAACTGGAGATAACGATGCAGGTATCGAGTTTTATAGGAGAATGGCGGGCCGAAGAAACAATGGTGAAGTGAAGTGCAGTAGTCGGGCCACTGAGCTTGCCGCAATTATGCAGGAACAGAGTCGGATCCAAGGAGAATAGATTTAACAGTTGTTGAGAGCCAGGGAGCATGGAAACACCCCCAGTGGTCCCACAGCCAGTGTGAACCCAGTTTACAAGCAGTTCAAGGATCTTGGACTGACAGAGTTTAAGGGAAGTACAGACCCGATTTTTGCAGAAGGATGGATTCGATCATTGGAGATGATATATGACGACGCCGATAAAGGTGAGGTGTGCCATATTCATGTTGCGGGGCGATGCTCGAATATGGTGGGAGGGTGCACGCTCAGCGGTGGATTTAGCTATAGTTACTTCGGTTGAATTCAAGGAGGTATTTTATGGTAAATACTTTACTACTAACACCAGAACCCGAATGGCCAGGGAATTCCTAGAGCTTCACCAAGGGGACTGGACAGTGGCTGAGTATGTCAAGGAATTCGAGAAGGGGCAGTATTTTGTACCTATGATTGCCAGTCAACCAGTAGAGGAGCTGAAACATTTCACTGAGGGATTGAGGGCAGCCATTCGCCATGATGTCAGGGTGAGTCGAGTTACCACCTTCAGAGAGGCTGTGGATCAGGCTCTGATGGCAGAGAGGGACAGGAATGACATGATAAAGGAAGTACAAGATAAGAGGTCTAGTTACCAGGGAAGGGAACCTCTTGCATTGAGTCAAGAAGATTAGGAAGCATATAATCAATTAGTCATGAATTATAACATGAATGAGATTGATAAGCCTTTGCCTGAGATTCTCAGCATGTTAAGAAATGCTGAACAACATCTCAAGAAGAAAGTTAGTAACGTACTAATGGTCAAGAAGGATAAAGGTAAGCGCAAAGGCAAGGGTAATGTCAAGTCTCAAAAAAAAATAAAATAATAATAATAATAATGATAATAGTAATAACAATAATAAAATGATAAAAAAAATACACGGGCGTATGTCATCGGAAAAAGAGGATAAATTTCGAGGTCTATTTAAACCCTAAATAATCAAAGTTGAGGGGCATGAAGGAGAAAAAACCCTAAAACCCATTTAACTGGGCCGAACCCTTTTTTATTTTCCTTTCCTTTTTCTTTATTCCTTCTTTTTCGTTCGCGCGACCCACCTTCTGCTCGCGAGCCGCCGCAGCCGACGAAAAGAGGCGATCGTCGAATCCCCTCCGTCGGAGACGATGCCAAGCTGCCGGAGCTACACCAACCCTTCTCCTTCCTCTTCACGGTAAGTAATCTCTGGCTAGGTCTGGCGAGGGCGGAGGGTTTAGCGGGTTTCGTTTGGGGCTTTAGCGGCGGGATGGAGTCGGGATTTCGGGATTGAATCGGGCCTGAGCTTTGGGTTTTCAGATTGAGTTCTAGTAGGGTTCTTGGGTGGATTTTCGGTATCTTTGGAATGGACTGAGCTATGGAAACTGGTGGAGCTTGGTTTCCGGTCGGTAAGGAGGAGGTGATGGAGTCGGGATTTCAGTATTGATTCGGGCCTGAGCTTTGGGTTTCCGGATTGAGTTCTAGCAGGGGTCACGGGTGGATTTTTGGTATTTTTGGAATGGATTGAGCTAAAGAAAACTGGTGGAGCTGGGTTTCCCGTCGGCTTGGAGGAGGTGAAGAGCAGAGGGATCACGGGAAGAGGTTAGGGAAGTAAATCGTTAAGAATGGGAGTTCGGTTGGAAGGTGATCGAACCGGTGGATGAGGGTGCTCGACAGGAGAGGGGCAGGGGGAATGGAATGGGTAAAACAGACTTTAGCTATTAGGAGGGAAGGGGATCGGATTATGATTTTAGGATCACTGTTGTTGAATTGATGCCTGGATTGGTGTTGTGGATTTCATTCGGTTGGGTTTTAATAACTGATAATATACAGGTTAGGGTCATTATGAATTGAGTACGTCGAGGGAGGTATAGAAGGGTTAAATATTCATATAATAGTTAGATAAATGTTTAATAGATGTAATGAGTAGTTTGTTTGAAAGAAATCAGCATGCTGGGGTGGATATAAATGTGTATGTACATGAGCATTATGTCCGTAGATGATTCTTGCTATATTTGTTATCGGTCAGCATGTTTAGTTAATCCTTCATAAGTTTTTCTTAATGCTGTAAATGATATGTAATATGTGATATATATCATATATCTGTGTTTGAGATCTGATTATAAATATATATATATATATATATATATATATATATATATATATATATATATATATATATAAGTGGTTAGTTATCATCTACCTTTGTATGAGGTTGGATGCTATATGTATATGTGTGTACTTACCATCTACCTGTGTCTGAGGTTAGATGCTATATATAGATAAATATATATATAATTATCCACCCATGATGATTACTGTTATTATTTTTTGTTAATTGTTTATCCAAATCTTTCTTGTAATCGATGTTATGTAAATAAGTTATACTATCATCTAACTGTGTGAGGTTAGATGCTATATGTATATGTAATTATCATCTACGTGTATGAGGTTAGATCTTTGTATGTATATGGGCGTAATTACCATCTACCTGTGTATGAGGTTAGATTCTATATATTTAGTTATAAATGTTCACCCATGATGTTCTATGTTATCCTTCTGTGACTGAGTATGATAGAAAATGACAAAAAATTCTTTATTTAGCTAACTGTATGTACATGAGCATTAGGGGTGCCTGGATGGGTTGGGCTCCCCGAGTTGAGCTCCGGGGGGGCCCACCCAAATTGACAGATTGACTGATGACTGATGATTGATTCCCTTAATTTCTTTCTAGAGGTACCGTGATTGCACAAGAAAATAAGGTATTTGACTGGCTCAACATGTTAAATGCATAATGCGAGGTACCACGAGGGTTTATGTTTAGGTACAGTTAGCATAACAGAAAGGCATGATTGAGTTCGCAGTACTTGTTATAATGACATGTTGCTAAAAGTATAGGTTTTGTTACATACTGACTTACAGAAAGTGAAATAATAAAATGTATGTTGAGCTACGAGTTTACATTCTGATTGAAAATATATAGGTTTCCTGTTGAATTTTCCTCCATCTGTTGTATCCCTATCATTGATCTACTTACTGGGCTGTGAACTCATGATTTCACATAATATTTTCAGGTAGGGAACAGGAAACCCAGATTGAGATGCAAGAAGCGGAGGTGGTGTAACTGAGGAGATGATGATGAGCATGACACACATTGTCCGGGACATCTATGATACAGGGTTACCAGTTTGAGGGGAGATGATTTTGATGTTCTATTTTTCTTCAGTTGAGAAGGTATATTGTGTGTAGTGGAGACTGCTAAACTGAATGGAATAAAATAAACTTGGAGCCGGGTGTTTCGGTCTTGCATATAATTGGGTAATATTGATGTGTGATTTGGGATTAAGTATATGCATACTGGGTTAGGTCTTTTTAGTTGGTATCAGAGCGAACGATCCTAAAGGACAGTGTGTGCATGCAATCTCATCAAGGACTCAAATACATCCATCCTCGCATTTGTAAGCTTCAAATTTACTTTTCAAGTAGTAGTCTTAATGTAATCATGTTTAGGTTTATGTATAAACTGGAGATAACGATGCAGGTATCGAGTTTTATAGGAGAATGGCGGGCCGAAGAAACAATGGTGAAGTGGGGCAGAGTAGTCAGTTTCTCGCTGAGCTTGCCGCAATTATGCAGGAACAGAGTCGGATCCAAGGAGAATAGATTTAACAGTTGTTGAGAGCCAGGGAGCATGGAAACACCCCCAGTGGTCCCACAGCCAGTGTGAACCCAGTTTACAAGCAGTTCAAGGATCTTGGACTGACAGAGTTTAAGGGAAGTACAGACCCGATTTTTGCAGAAGGATGGATTCGATCATTGGAGATGATATATGACTTCATGCAGCTTACGAATGCTGACAAGGTGAGGTGTGCCATATTCATGTTGCGGGGCGATGCTCGAATATGGTGGGAGGGTGCACGCTCAGCGGTGGATTTAGCTATAGTTACTTCGGTTGAATTCAAGGAGGTATTTTATGGTAAATACTTTACTACTAACACCAGAACCCGAATGGCCAGGGAATTCCTAGAGCTTCACCAAGGGGACTGGACAGTGGCTAAGTATGTCAAGGAATTCGAGAAGGGGCAGTATTTTGTACCTATGATTGCCAGTCAACCAGTAGAGGAGCTGAAACATTTCACTGAGGGATTGAGGGCAGCCATTCACCATGATGTCAGGGTGAGTCGAGTTACCACCTTCAGAGAGGCTGTGGATCAGGCTCTGATGGCAGAGAGGGACAGGAATGACATGATAAAGGAAGTACAAGATAAGAGGTCTAGTTACCAGGGAAGGGAACCTCTTGCATTGAGTCAGAAGAAGATTGCCGGAAGCATATAATCAATTAGTCATGAATTATAACATGAATGAGATTGATAAGCCTTTGCCTGAGATTCTCAGCATGTTAAGAAATGCTGAACAACATCTCAAGAAGAAAGTTAGTAACGTACTAATGGTCAAGAAGGATAAAGGTAAGCGCAAAGGCAAGGGTAATGTCAAGTCTCAAAAAAAAATAAAATAATAATAATAATAATGATAATAGTAATAACAATAATAAAATGATAAAAAAAATACACGGGCGTATGTCATCGGAAAAAGAGGATAAATTTCGAGGTCTATTTAAACCCTAAATAATCAAAGTTGAGGGGCATGAAGGAGAAAAAACCCTAAAACCCATTTAACTGGGCCGAACCCTTTTTTATTTTCCTTTCCTTTTTCTTTATTCCTTCTTTTTCGTTCGCGCGACCCACCTTCTGCTTTCATGAGCCACGCTTTTAAAAAAGAGGCGATCGTCGAATCCCCTCCGTCGGAGACGATGCCAAGCTGCCGGAGCTACACCAACCCTTCTCCTTCCTCTTCACGGTAAGTAATCTCTGGCTAGGGCTGGCGAGGGCGGAGGGTTTAGCGGGTTTCGTTTGGGGCTTTAGCGGCGGGATGGAGTCGGGATTTCGGGATTGAATCGGGCCTGAGCTTTGGGTTTTCAGATTGAGTTCTAGTAGGGTTCTTGGGTGGATTTTCGGTATCTTTGGAATGGACTGAGCTATGGAAACTGGTGGAGCTTGGTTTCCGGTCGGTAAGGAGGAGGTGATGGAGTCGGGATTTCAGTATTGATTCGGGCCTGAGCTTTGGGTTTCCGGATTGAGTTCTAGCAGGGGTCACGGGTGGATTTTTGGTATTTTTGGAATGGATTGAGCTAAAGAAAACTGGTGGAGCTGGGTTTCCCGTCGGCTTGGAGGAGGTGAAGAGCAGAGGGATCACGGGAAGAGGTTAGGGAAGTAAATCGTTGGGCTGTAATGGGAGTTCTGGTTGGAAGGTGATCGGAACCGGTGGATGAGGGTGCTCGACAGGAGAGGGGCAGGGGGAATGGAATGGGTAAAACAGACTTTAGCTATTAGGAGGGAAGGGGATCGGATTATGATTTTAGGATCACTGTTGTTGAATTGATGCCTGGATTGGTGTTGTGGATTTCATTCGGTTGGGTTTTAATAACTGATAATATACAGGTTAGGGTCATTATGAATTGAGTACGTCGAGGGAGGTATAGAAGGGTTAAATATTCATATAATAGTTAGATAAATGTTTAATAGATGTAATGAGTAGTTTGTTTGAAAGAAATCAGCATGCTGGGGTGGATATAAATGTGTATGTACATGAGCATTATGTCCGTAGATGATTCTTGCTATATTTGTTATCGGTCAGCATGTTTAGTTAATCCTTCATAAGTTTTTCTTAATGCTGTAAATGATATGTAATATGTGATAAATATCATCTACCTGTGTATGAGGTCAGATGCTAAATATATATATATATATATATATATATATATATATATATATATATATATATATATAAGTGGTTAGTTATCATCTACCTTTGTATGAGGTTGGATGCTATATGTATATGTGTGTACTTACCATCTACCTGTGTCTGAGGTTAGATGCTATATATAGATAAATATATATATAATTATCCACCCATGATGATTACTGTTATTATTTTTTGTTAATTGTTTATCCAAATCTTTCTTGTGCACTGATGTTATGTAAATAAGTTATACTATCATCTAACTGTGTGTGAGGTTAGATGCTATATGTATATGTCTGTAATTATCATCTACCTGTGTATGAGGTTAGATGCTGTATGTATATGGGCGTAATTACCATCTACCTGTGTATGAGGTTAGATTCTATATATTTAGTTATAAATGTTCACCCATGATGTTCTATGTTATCCTTCTGTGACTGAGTATGATAGAAAATGACAAAAAATTCTTTATTTAGCTAACTGTATGTACATGAGCATTAGGGGTGCCTGGATGGGTTGGGCTCCTCGAGTTGAGCTCCGGGGAGGGCCCACCCAAATTGACAGATTGACTGATGACTGATGATTGATTCCCTTAATTTCTTTCTAGAGGTACCTCAGGATTGCACAAGAAAATAAGGTATTTGACTGGCTCAACATGTTAAATGCATAATGCGAGGTACCACGAGGGTTTATGTTTAGGTACAGTTAGCATAACAGAAAGGCATGATTGAGTTCGCAGTACTTGTTATAATGACATGTTGCTAAAAGTATAGGTTTTGTTACATACTGACTTATAGAAAGTGAAATAATAAAATGTATGTTGAGCTACAGTAGTTTACATTTACAGTTGAAAATATATAGGTTTCCTGTTGAATTTTCCTCCATCTGTTGTATCCCTATCATTGATCTACTTACTGGGCTGTGAACTCATGATTTCACATAATATTTTCAGGTAGGGAACAGGAAACCCAGATTGAGATGCAAGAAGCGGAGGTGGTGTAACTGAGGAGATGATGATGAGCATGACACACATTGTCCGGGACATCTATGATACAGGGTTACCAGTTTGAGGGGAGATGATTTTGATGTTCTATTTTTCTTCAGTTGAGAAGGTATATTGTGTGTAGTGGAGACTGCTAAACTGAATGGAATAAAATAAACTTGGAGCCGGGTGTTTCGGTCTTGCATATAATTGGGTAATATTGATGTGTGATTTGGGATTAAGTATATGCATACTGGGTTAGGTCTTTTTAGTTGGTATCAGAGCGAACGATCCTAAAGGACAGTGTGTGCATGCAATCTCATCAAGGACTCAAATACATCCATCCTCGCATTTGTAAGCTTCAAATTTACTTTTCAAGTAGTAGTCTTAATGTAATCATGTTTAGGTTTATGTATAAACTGGAGATAACGATGCAGGTATCGGGTTTTATAGGAGAATGGCGGGCCGAAGAAACAATGGTGAAGTGGGGCAGAGTAGTGGCCAGAGCTTGCGCAATTATGCGAGCAGTCGGATCCAAGGAGAATAGATTTAACAGTTGTTGAGAGCCAGGGAGCATGGAAACACCCCCAGTGGTCCCACAGCCAGTGTGAACCCAGTTTACAAGCAGTTCAAGGATCTTGGACTGACAGAGTTTAAGGGAAGTACAGACCCGATTTTTGCAGAAGGATGGATTCGATCATTGGAGATGATATATGACTTCATGCAGCTTACGAATGCTGACAAGGTGAGGTGTGCCATATTCATGTTGCGGGGCGATGCTCGAATATGGTGGGAGGGTGCACGCTCAGCGGTGGATTTAGCTATAGTTACTTCGGTTGAATTCAAGGAGGTATTTTATGGTAAATACTTTACTACTAACACCAGAACCCGAATGGCCAGGGAATTCCTAGAGCTTCACCAAGGGGACTGGACAGTGGCTAAGTATGTCAAGGAATTCGAGAAGGGGCAGTATTTTGTACCTATGATTGCCAGTCAACCAGTAGAGGAGCTGAAACATTTCACTGAGGGATTGAGGGCAGCCATTCACCATGATGTCAGGGTGAGTCGAGTTACCACCTTCAGAGAGGCTGTGGATCAGGCTCTGATGGCAGAGAGGGACAGGAATGACATGATAAAGGAAGTACAAGATAAGAGGTCTAGTTACCAGGGAAGGGAACCTCTTGCATTGAGTCAGAAGAAGATTGCCGGAAGCATATAATCAATTAGTCATGAATTATAACATGAATGAGATTGATAAGCCTTTGCCTGAGATTCTCAGCATGTTAAGAAATGCTGAACAACATCTCAAGAAGAAAGTTAGTAACGTACTAATGGTCAAGAAGGATAAAGGTAAGCGCAAAGGCAAGGGTAATGTCAAGTCTCAAAAAAAAATAAAATAATAATAATAATAATGATAATAGTAATAACAATAATAAAATGATAAAAAAAATACACGGGCGTATGTCATCGGAAAAAGAGGATAAATTTCGAGGTCTATTTAAACCCTAAATAATCAAAGTTGAGGGGCATGAAGGAGAAAAAACCCTAAAACCCATTTAACTGGGCCGAACCCTTTTTTATTTTCCTTTCCTTTTTCTTTATTCCTTCTTTTTCGTTCGCGCGACCCACCTTCTGCTCGCGAGCCGCCGCAGCCGACGAAAAGAGGCGATCGTCGAATCCCCTCCGTCGGAGACGATGCCAAGCTGTCGGAGCTACACCAACCCTTCTCCTTCCTCTTCACGGTAAGTAATCTCTGGCTAGGGCTGGCGAGGGCGGAGGGTTTAGCGGGTTTTATTTGGGGCTTTAGCGGCGGGATGGAGTCGGGATTTCGGGATTGAATCGGGCCTGAGCTTTGGGTTTTCAGATTGAGTTCTAGTAGGGTTCTTGGGTGGATTTTCGGTATCTTTGGAATGGACTGAGCTATGGAAACTGGTGGAGCTTGGTTTCCGGTCGGTAAGGAGGAGGTGATGGAGTCGGGATTTCAGTATTGATTCGGGCCTGAGCTTTGGGTTTCCGGATTGAGTTCTAGCAGGGGTCACGGGTGGATTTTTGGTATTTTTGGAATGGATTGAGCTAAAGAAAACTGGTGGAGCTGGGTTTCCCGTCGGCTTGGAGGAGGTGAAGAGCAGAGGGATCACGGGAAGAGGTTAGGGAAGTAAATCGTTGGGCTGTAATGGGAGTTCTGGTTGGAAGGTGATCGGAACCGGTGGATGAGGGTGCTCGACGAGAGGCGGGGAATGGAATGGGTAAAACAGACTTTAGCTATTAGGAGGGAAGGGGATCGGATTATGATTTTAGGATCACTGTTGTTGAATTGATGCCTGGATTGGTGTTGTGGATTTCATTCGGTTGGGTTTTAATAACTGATAATATACAGGTTAGGGTCATTATGAATTGAGTACGTCGAGGGAGGTATAGAAGGGTTAAATATTCATATAATAGTTAGATAAATGTTTAATAGATGTAATGAGTAGTTTGTTTGAAAGAAATCAGCATGCTGGGGTGGATATAAATGTGTATGTACATGAGCATTATGTCCGTAGATGATTCTTGCTATATTTGTTATCGGTCAGCATGTTTAGTTAATCCTTCATAAGTTTTTCTTAATGCTGTAAATGATATGTAATATGTGATAAATATCATCTACCTGTGTATGAGGTCAGATGCTAAATATATATATATATATATATATATATATATATATAAGTGGTTAGTTATCATCTACCTTTGTATGAGGTTGGATGCTATATGTATATGTGTGTACTTACCATCTACCTGTGTCTGAGGTTAGATGCTATATATAGATAAATATATATATAATTATCCACCCATGATGATTACTGTTATTATTTTTTGTTAATTGTTTATCCAAATCTTTCTTGTGCACTGATGTTATGTAAATAAGTTATACTATCATCTAACTGTGTGTGAGGTTAGATGCTATATGTATATGTCTGTAATTATCATCTACACCGTATGAGGTTAGATGTCAGTATGTATATGGGCGTAATTACCATCTACCTGTGTATGAGGTTAGATTCTATATATTTAGTTATAAATGTTCACCCATGATGTTCTATGTTATCCTTCTGTGACTGAGTATGATAGAAAATGACAAAAAATTCTTTATTTAGCTAACTGTATGTACATGAGCATTAGGGGTGCCTGGATGGGTTGGGCTCCCCGAGTTGAGCTCCGGGGAGGGCCCACCCAAATTGACAGATTGACTGATGACTGATGATTGATTCCCTTAATTTCTTTCTAGAGGTACCTCGAGCACAAGAAAATAAGGTATTTGGTAGCTCAACATGTTAAATGCATAATCGAGGTACCACGAGGGTTTATGTTTAGTACATTAGCATAACGAAGGCATGATTGAGTTATAGTACTTGTTATAATGACATGTTGCTAAAAGTATAGGTTTTGTTACATACTGACTTATAGAAAGTGAAATAATAAAATGTATGTTGAGCTACAGTAGTTTACATTTACAGTTGAAAATATATAGGTTTCCTGTTGAATTTTCCTCCATCTGTTGTATCCCTATCATTGATCTACTTACTGGGCTGTGAACTCATGATTTCACATAATATTTTCAGGTAGGGACCAGGAAACCCAGATTGAGATGCAAGAAGCGGAGGTGGTGTAATGGCGAGAGATGATGATGAGCATGACACACATTGTCCGGGGACATCTATGATCTGAGGTTACAGTTTGAGGAGATGATTTTGATGTTCTATTTTTCTTGATTGAGAAGGTATATTGTGTGTAGTGGAGACTGCTAAACTGAATGGAATAAAATAAACTTGGAGCCGGGTGTTTCGGTCTTGCATATAATTGGGTAATATTGATGTGTGATTTGGGATTAAGTATATGCATACTGGGTTAGGTCTTTTTAGTTGGTATCAGAGCGAACGATCCTAAAGGACAGTGTGTGCATGCAATCTCATCAAGGACTCAAATACATCCATCCTCGCATTTGTAAGCTTCAAATTTACTTTTCAAGTAGTAGTCTTAATGTAATCATGTTTAGGTTTATGTATAAACTGGAGATAACGATGCGTATCGGGTTTTATAGGAGAATGGCGGTAGAAGAAACAATGGTGAAGTGGGGAGTAGTCGGTTTCTCGAGCTTGCGCAATTATGCGAGAGCAGTCGGATCCAAGGAGAATAGATTTACATTGTTGAGAGCCGAGGAGCATGGAAACACCCCGGTGGTCCCACCGGTGTGAACCCGATTTACAAGCGATTCGAGGATCTTGGGAGCGAGTTTAAGGGAAATCTGCACCCGATTTTTGCGGAAGGATGGATTCGATCATTGGAGATGATATATGACTTCATGCACTACGAATCTTGACAAGGTGAGGTGTGCCATATTCATGTCATGTTGCGAGCGATGCTAGAATATGGTGGGAGGGTGCACGCTCAGCGGTGGATTTAGCTATAGTTACTTCGGTTGAATTCAAGGAGGTATTTTATGGTAAATACTTTACTACTAACACCAGAACCCGAATGGCCAGGGAATTCCTAGAGCTTCACCAAGGGGACTGGACAGTGGCTGAGTATGTCAAGGAATTCGAGAAGGGGCAGTATTTTGTACCTATGATTGCCAGTCAACCAGTAGAGGAGCTGAAACATTTCACTGAGGGATTGAGGGCAGCCATTCGCCATGATGTCAGGGTGAGTCGAGTTACCACCTTCAGAGAGGCTGTGGATCAGGCTCTGATGGCAGAGAGGGACAGGAATGACATGATAAAGGAAGTACAAGATAAGAGGTCTAGTTACCAGGGAAGGGAACCTCTTGCATTGAGTCAGAAGAAGATTGCAGAGCCGATTTGAGGCAAACAACACGTCAGATTTGACCACGCACGGCCAGAACCCCGACCAGTTGACCATACTGTCTTCAAGGGCGAAAGAAAAACTCAGTGTCCCAAGTGCGATAAGACTCATGCAGGTCAATGTTTGGTGGGTTCAGATGTGTGCTACAAGTGCAAGATGTCTAGGCACTTTGCTATGAACTGCCCTCAGCTCAAAGAGGCAACTAGAGGAAGGGTGTATGCTATGACACAGGAGCAGGTGGATCCAGATTCGACCATCATCACAGGTAGAATTTCTATTGTCAACCTACCTGCTCATGCCTTAATTGATTCTGGAGCTACACACTCTTTCATATCGATGACCTACATTGCAAAACTAGGTATTTCATGTGATTGGATGGCTACCGGCTATAACGTGTCCTTGCCTTCGGGGGAAGAACTGACCAGCAATAGAATAGTGAGGAACTGTTCGATAAGGATCATGCGAACTATACGATTATGGAACTTATTGTATTAGAGATGGTGGACTTTGATGTAATTCTGGGTATGGATTGGTTGACTCGGTACGAAGCCATTATTTACTATAAACAAAGGACGGTTAAATTGAAACTACAAAATGATGGATTTGTCATCTTCAATGCAACCTCCACGTTGAGTCATCTACCTATTATATCAGCATGTAAAGCTCAGAAAATGTTAAGTAAGGGGTGTAACGGATTTCTAGTCAACATAATGGGTAGTTCTGAGACTTTTAAACCAAGTCTGGAGGAAGTAGAGGTAGTCCGGGATTTTTTCGATGTATTTCAAGAGGATATTGCAGGATTACCCCCTATCAAGGAGGTTGAGTTTGGAATAGAATTAACATCGGGAACCACCCCTGTATCTAAAGCACCGTACCGCCTGGCACCCACCGAAATGAAGGAACTGAAGGATCAACTACAAGAACTACTGGATAAGGGTTTCATCCGACCCAGTGTGTCACCCTGGGGAGCGCCAGTGTTGTTCGTCCGTAAGAAGGATGGTTCAATGCGGTTGTGCATTGACTACCGGGAGTTGAACCGGGTTACAGTCAAGAACAAGTACCCGTTGCCTAGAATCGATGATCTGTTCGATCAACTACAGGGAGCAACGGTGTTCTCAAAAATTGACTTGAGGTCGGGGTACCACCAATTGAGGGTGAAAGAAGAAGATGTTCATAAAACTGCATTCAGAACTCGATATGGTCATTATGAGTTTCTAGTTATGCCGTTTGGGCTCACTAATGCCCCCGCAGCCTTTATGGATTTGATGAACCGGATTTTCCAGCCATACCTGGATCAGTTTGTGATTGTCTTCATCGATGATATACTAATTTACTCTCAGAGTCGTGAAGAGCACCGACAACATCTGACGCTGGTGCTACAGACTCTGAAGGATAAGCGGTTATACGCTAAGTTCAGCAAATGCGATTTTTGGCTGAGACAAATAGCATTTTTGGGACATATAGTCTCGGAGAGGGGAATAAAGGTGGATCCAGTCAAAGTGGAGGCATTCCAGAGTTGGGCTACTCCGAGGAATGTTACAGAAATTCGAAGTTTCCTGGGACTAGCGGGGTATTATCGCAGATTCATTCAGAATTTTTCATGAATTGTGCTACCCCTGACTTCGTTGACCAAGAAGGGGGTGAGGTATGAATGGACTACTCAGTGCGAGAAGAGTTTTATGGAGCTAAAGGAAAGGCTGATGATAGCACCTGTGCTTGAAGTTTCAGACACTTCTGGGCAGTTTGTGGTGTACACTGATGCCTCCAAAACTGGTCTAGGGGTTGTATTAATGCAGAAGGGGAGGGTCATTGCCTATGCATCACGTCAGTTGAAGGTGGATGAGCAGAATTATCCTACACATGACATGGAACTAGCCGCGGTCGCCTTCGCTTTGAAGATCTGGCGACACTACCTTTACGGAGAACATTGCGAGATCTACAGATCATAAAAGTTTGAAATATTTCTTTACTCAAAAGGCGAATATGCGCGAGGCGATGGTTGGAGTTGGTAAAGATTATGATTGCAATATTAACTATCACCGGGTAAGGCAAATGTGTGGTGGCGGATCTTGTTGAGTCACAAGGCAGCGCTATTACGATTGACCACCAGAAAATTGATATCAAAATTTCACAGATAAGAGTGGAGGTGATAGCACCGGTGGCGAGTTAGGTTGGCGGCCGCGGTTACATCAATTCACGGGATCGGATTAGGGCAAAACAAGCCTCGGATCAGCAGTTAATGGAAATGGAAGCGAAGATGAAAGGGTAGCACCATCTACTCGATGATTGATGGGATGGTGCGATACAAGGGCATGTCTGGGTGCCTAAGGGTGGATCACGAGGAGAATCTCATGAGAAGCTCACACTACCCGTACTCTATCCACCTGGCGGCAAAGATGTATAAGGATATCGGCTATTATATTGGTGGCCGGGCATGAAGAGAGACATAAGCAAGATGGTCCATGAGTGCCTTACCTTTCAACAGGTGAAAGCTGAGCACCAAAGGCCCGCGGGATTGCTCGAACCGCTTCCGATACCTGTCTGGAAGTGGGAAAATGTTGCCATGGATTTTGTGGTAGGCTTACCGATCTCGACTAAGGGATCAAATGCAGTGTGGGTTATTGTGGATCGATTAAATCGACCACTTCTTGCAGTGAAAACCACTTTCACTATGATACAATATCTGCGGAGTTGTATATCTGGAAGTAAGGTTAAATGGAATTCTGGATCAGATTGTGTCAGATAGAGATCCAAAATTTACATCCGGGTTATGGAAGAGTTTGCATCGGGGATTGGGTACAAAACTTGCTTTCAGCACTGCTTTCCATCCCCAGACTGACGGTCAATCTGAGCGAGTAATTCAGATTTTGGAAGATATGCTACGAGCTTGCATTATAGATTTTAAAGGGGGTTGGGAGTCCAAACTGCCCTTGGTAGAGTTCACCTATAATAATAGTTATCAATCCACCATCGGTATGGCTCCCTATGAAGCGCTATATGGAAGGATGTGTAGAAACCCACTACATTGGGAAGAGGTAGGAGAAAGGGCGATTCGGGTCGTAGATTGTGACACAAACAGAGAACTAGTAGCAAAGATCCGGACAGTAATGCATGCGACAAAGTCGTCAAAAGAGTTATGCTGATTGTCGAAGGAGGGACCTAGAGTTCACAGTGGGAGACCATGTATTTCTCAAAGTGTCACCCATGAAGGGAGTACTGAGGTTCGGAAGGAAGGGCAAACTCAGTCCGAGGTATATTGGGCCTTTTGAGATTCTCGACCAGATTGGAACACGAGCATACCGAGTTGCTCTACCACCAAACCTGGCGGGAGTTCATAATGTGTTTCACGTATCCATGCTCAGGAGGTACCTTTCCAACCCTGCACATGTGATTGAGTATGAAGCCATACAGTGGACACCAGATCTATCCTACGAGGTAATACCAGAACAAATATTGGATCGTCAAGTGCGGAAGCTGAGAAATAAAGAAATCAGAATGGTGAAAGTTTTATGGGGAAATCAACAGATAGAGGAAGCTACCTGGGAGACCGAACGGGATATGCGTGACCGTTACCCTGAACTATTTGGTAAGTCAAATTTCGAGAACGAAATTTTTTTTTAAGGGGAAAAGAGTTGTCAAGTCTCGAAAAAAAAAATAATAATAATAATAATAATAGTAATAACAATAATAAAATGATAAAAAAAATACTCGGGCGTATGTCATCGGAAAAAGAGGATAAATTTCGGGGTCTATTTATACCCTAAATAATCACAGTTGAGGGGCATGAAGGGGAAAAAAAACCTAAAACCCATTTAACCGGGCCGAACCCTTTTTTATTTTCCTTTTCTTTTTCTTTTTTCCTTCTTTTTCATTCGCGCGACCCACCTTACCTTTCGCGAGCCGAGCATGACCAAAAAGAAGCGATCGTCGAATCCTCCACGAGACGACGGCCTTGGCCGTCGGAGCTACACCAACGCTTCTCCTTCCTCTTCACGGTAAGTAATCTTTGGCTAGGGTTGGCGAGGGCGGAGGGTTTAGCGGGTTTCGTTTGGGGCTTTAGCAGCGGGATGGAGTCGGGATTTCGGGATTGAATCGGGCCTGAGCTTTGGGTTTTCAGATTGAGTTCTAGCAGGGTTCTTGGGTGGATTTTCGGTATCTTTGGAATGGACTGAGCTATGGAAACTGGTGGAGCTTGGTTTCCCGTCGGCAAGGATGAGGTGATGGAATCGGGATTTCGGGATTGAATCGGGCCTGAGCTTTGGGTTTCTGGATTGAGTTCTAGCAGGGGTCACGGGTGGATTTTTGGTATTTTTGGAATGGATTAAGCTAAGGAAAACCAGTGGAGCTGGGTTTCCCGTCGGCTTGGAGGAGGTGAAGAGCAGAGGGATCACGGGAAGAGGTTAGGGAAGTAAATCTTTGGGCTGTAATAGGAGTTCTTGTTGGAAGGTGATCGGAACCGGTGGATGAGGGTGCTCGACAGGAGAGGGGCAGGGGGAATGGAATGGGTAAAACAGACTTTTGCTATTAAGAGGGAAGGGGATCGGATTATGATTTTAGGATCGCTGTTGTTGAATTGATGCGTGGATTGGTGTTGTGGATTTCATTCGGTTGGGTTTTAATAACTGATAATATACAGGTTAGGGTCATTATGAATTGAGTACGTCGAGGGAGGTATAGAAGGGTTAAATATTCAGATAATAGTCAGATAAATGTTTAATAGATGTAATGAGTAGTTTGTTTGAAAGAAATCAGCATGCTGGGGTGGATATAAATGTGTATGTACATGAGCATTATGTCCGTAGATGATTCTTGCTATATTTGTTATCGGTCAGCATGTTTAGTTAATCCTTCATAAGTTTTTCTTAATGCTCTAAATGATATGTAATATGTGATAAATATCATCTACCTGTGTATGAGGTCAGATGCTAAATATATATATATATACATATATATATATATATATATATATATATATATATATATATAAGTGGTTAGTTATCATCTACCTTTGTATGAGGTTGGATGCTATATGTATATGTGTGTACTTACCATCTACCTGTGTCTGAGGTTAGATGCTATATATAGATAAATATATATATAATTGTCCAGCCATGATGATTACTGTTATTATTTTTAGTTAATTGTTTATCCAAATCTTTCTTGTGCACTGATGTTATGTAAATAAGTTATACTATCATCTACCTGTGTGTGAGGTTAGATGTTATATGTATATGTGTGTAATTATCATCTACCTGTGTATGAGGTTAGATGCTATATGTATATGGGCATAATTACCATCTACCTATGTATGAGGTTAGATGTTATATATTTAGTTATAAATGTTCACCCATGATGTTCTATGTTATCCTTCTGTGACTGAGTATGATAGAACATGATAGAAAATTCTTTATTTAGCTAACTGTATATACATGAGCATTAGTGATGCCTGGACGGGTTGGGCTCCCCGGGTTGAGCTCCGGGGAGGGCCCACCCAAATTGACAGATTGACTGATGACTGATGACTGATTCCCTTAATTTCTTTCTAGAGGTACCTCAGGATTGCACAAGAAAATAAGTTATTTGACTGGCTCAGCATGTTAAATGCATAATGCGAGGTACCACGAGGGTTTATGTTTAGGTATCTGATTAGCATAACGAAAGGCATGATTGAGTTCATGAGATTTGTTATAATGACATGTTGCTAAAAGTATAGGTTTTGTTACATCTTGACTTACGAAAGTGAAATAATAAAATGTATGTTGAGCTGATGAGTTTACATTCTGATTAAAAAATATATAGGTTTCCTGTTGAATTTTCCTCCCTGTGTTGTATCCCTATCATTGATCTACTTACTGGGCTGTGAACTCATGATTTCACATAATATTTTCAGGTAGGGAACAGGAAACCCAGATTGAGATGCAAGAAGCGGAGGTGGTGTAACTGAGGAGATGATGATGAGCATGACACACATTGTCCGGGACATCTATGATACAGGGTTACCATTTTGAGGGGAGATGATTTTGATGTTCTATTTTTCTTCAGTTGAGAGGGTATAGTTTGTGTAGAGGAGACTGCTAAACTGAATGGAATAAAATAAACTTGGAGCCGGGTGTTTCGGTCTTGCGTATAATTGGGTAATATTGATGTGTGATTTGGGATTAAGTATATGCATACTGGGTTAGGTCTTTTCAGGTAAGACCCAAGCCAAAGGCAAGGCCAATTCATCCACTTCAAAGGGTAAAGGTAAAGTACCTAAGGAAGGGGATTGTTTCCATTGCGGTGAGACTGGACACTGGAAGCGGAACTGCAAAGTCTACCTTGAGGAAGTAAAGAAGAAAAGAAGTGGGACTTCTGCCTCAGGTATACACGTTATAGAAGTTAATCTATCTATTTCTTCTACATGGGTATTAGATACCGGATGTGCATCTCACATTTGTACTAATGTGCAGGGACTGAGAAATAGTAGACTAATGGCAAAGGGCGAAGTGGACCTACGAGTAGGCAATGGCGCAAAAGTTGCTGCTGTAGCTGTAGGAACATATTCTTTGTCTTTGCCCACTGGGCTTATCTTAGAACTAGAGGAGTGCTTTTATGTACCTGCATTAACGAAGAACATAATTTCTGTATCTTGTTTAGACAAGAAAAACTTTTCTTTTATAATAAAGGACAAATGTTGTTCCATTTATTTGAATGAAATGTTCTATTGTAATGCACCACTTATGAATGGTCTCTATGTTCTAGATTTAGAAAACCCAATTTATAACGTAAATACCAAACGGTTCAAATCGAATAATTTGAACCAAACATATCTCTGGCACTGTCGCCTAGGTCACATAAATGAAAAACGCATATCCCAACTCCATAAAGATGGATTATTGGACTCATTTGATTTTGAATCATATGAGGTATGCGAATCTTGTCTTTTAGAAAAGATGACTAAAACTCCATTTAGTGGACATGGCGAGAGAGCGACGGACTTGTTAGGACTCATACATACTGATGTATGTGACCCTTTCAATGTCAAAGCCAGAGGAGGCTATAAGTACTTTATTACTTTCGCTGATGATATGAGTAGATTTGGCTACTTATATTTGATGAGACATAAGTCAGAATCCTTTGAAAAGTTTAAAGAATTCAAGAATGAAGTACAAAACCAACTTGGTAAGCATATTAAGCTACTTCGATCAGATCGAGGTGGTGAATACCTTAGTCAAGAGTTTCGTGATCACTTGGCTGAGTGTAGGATAATATCCCAACTCACTCCACCTGGAACACCACAATGGAATGGTCTATCTGAGAGGAGAAATCGTACTCTATTAGATATGGTACGATCATTGATGAGCCATACTAATCTACCTACTTCCTTTTGGGGTTTAGCTCTAGAGACAGCCGCTTTCACACTTAATCGCGTCCCATCAAAAGCCGTAGAAAAGACACCATATACGTTATGGACTGGGAAGAGTCCCAAAATGTCTTTTATAAAGATTTAGGGTTGTGAAGCTTATGTTAGGCGTCAAGTCTCAGATAAACTAGGACCCTAATCAGATAAGTGTTATTTTGTAGGATATCCTAAGGAAACTAAGGGATATTACTTTTACTAATCCCACACTTGGCAAGGTGTTTGTTGCCAGAAATGCTGTCTTTCTAGAAAGAGAATTTATTTCTAAAAAAACTAGTGGGAGTAAAATTCATCTTGAAGAAATTCAAGATGAAGATAACACTAAGGCTTCGATGGAAAATGAACAGGCACCACAAAGTGTTGTGGATGAGGAAATTGTTGTCCAAAGAGTTGTGGAGCAAACACCTGTTCAAGTAGACCAACCTCTTCGTAGATCTGATAGGATCCGTCGTCAACCCGAGAGATATTCTTTTCTCTTGACTGACAACGGTGATGTATTGCTTGTCGATCTTGACGAGCCTACATCCTATCAAGAAGCTATGATGAGCCCAGATTCCGAGAAATGGCTAGAGGCCATGAGATCCGAAATGGAATCCATGTACACTAACCAAGTATGGACTTTGGTTGATCCACCTGAAGGGGTAAAACCCATTGGGTGTAAGTGGGTCTTTAAAGTAAAGACTGACATGGATGGTAATAAGCATACCTATAAAGGTAGATTGGTGGCTAAAGGATTCAAACAAATTCATGGTATTGACTATGATGAAACCTTTTCACCAGTTGCGATGCTTAAATACATTCGGATCATACTTGCTATAGCAGCCTACCACGATTATGAGATCTGGAAGATGGATGTCAAAACCGCTTTTCTGAATGGAAAGCTACTCGAGGATGTGTACATGACACAACCTAAGGGTTTTGAAGATCCAAAGCATCCTGGAAAGGTATGCAAACTGCAAAGGTCCATTTATGGACTAAAGCAAGCCTCTCGAAGCTGGAATCTTCGATTCGATGATGAAATCAAGGAGTTTGGTTTCATCAAGAATGAAGATGAACCTTGTGTCTACAAGAGAAATAGTGGGAGCACAGTTGTATTTCTTATCTTGTATGTAGATGACATACTTCTCATCGAAAATGATATTCCCTCACTCCAGTCTGTGAAGATGTGGTTAGGGAATTGTTTCTCGATGAAAGACTTAGGTGAAGCTGCCTATATTCTAGGCATCAAGATCTATAGAGATAGATCTAAAAGATTACTTGGCCTAAGTCAGAGTACATACATTGATAAAGTGCTAGATCGTTTTGCTATGCAAAATTCCAAGAAAGGATTTCTGCCTTTATCACATGGTGTGAGTCTTTCGAAGACTCAATGTCCCTCTTCTAAAGAGGAGAGAGATCGCATGGATAAGATCCCTTTTGCATCTGCTATAGGGTCTATCATGTACGCCATGCTTTGTACTCGTCCTGACGTCTCGTATGCTTTGAGCATGACGAGTAGATACCAGTCGGATCCAGGTGAAAGTCACTGGATAGCAGTCAAAAATATTCTTAAATACTTACGAAGAACGAAAGAATATTTCCTGATATTTGGAGGCAATGAGGAGCTAACTGTAAAGGGTTACAGTGATGCAAGCTTCTAAACAGACAAGGATGACTATAGATCGAAATCGGGGTACGTGTTTTGCCTGAATGGTGGAGCTGTGAGCTAGAAGAGTTCGAAGCAGGACACAGTTGCTGATTCTACAACAGAAGCCGAGTATATTGCTACGTCTGATGCAGCAAAGGAGGCTGTTTGGCTCCGCAAGTTCATCAGTGAACTTGGGGTAGTTCCTAGCATTGCAGATCCAATAGACCTCTATTGTGACAACAATGGGGCTATTGCACAGGCTAAGGAACCTCGATCACATCAGCGGACCAAACACATACTGCGGCGCTTCCATCTCATTCGAGAGATCATCGATAGAGGAGATGAGAGGATATGCAGAGTACCGACAGAAGCTAACATCGCAGATCCATTGACCAAGGCTTTGGCACAGAGGAAGCATGATGGTCACACTAGGTCACTAGATATCAGATATTATAGTGATTGGTACTATTGCTAGTGGGAGATTGTTAGTTATAGCCCTAGAACCAATCATGTGATGGTTCAATAGGGAATATTCTCTATCATATTCTATAAAGGCAAAAGATTGGTTATTATATTTATGTCTTGATTGTGCCAGCTAAATTAAATATAATAATGCCCTAGAAAAGTAGGTTCTTATCTACAGCACATCAATTGGCAGAATTGATTATGAGAGGCTATAGAGAACACTTTCCTAAATGTTCCTAGTCAAGTATTAATATGCAAGGGCAATATTAATACATAAAGACTAGCATGTAGGTCAATTGATGACTTGATCTCACAAGTCATGGATATATGATATCAAGTTGACACATGGGTATATATTAGAGAATATATCTTGAATCGACCCGCCATGAGAAAGTTTCATGGATCGTCATATGAGTGTCATAAACTTTCTCATGTGACTATTGGTATGAATAGTCCTCAAACCTGAAGTCACTACGGTTCCCTACATAAGGAGTTATGTACTTTGGTATGGTCAAACGTCACCCGTAACAGGGTGGACCATAAAGGCGATTACTGGGTATATAACAAATTATGTGGAGGGATGTGAGTGATGTAGATGGGATGTATCCCTCCCATATGACGGGAGTGATATCTGTGGGCCCCTTGATTGAGTAGAACTACTAAAACGCATGGCCATGCTCGAATGAGTCAATATGAGATATTGAGCTCATTTGTTTGAGTTAGTTTACTCAGGGATCGAGAAACACATAGATTGATCGAGGATGACACGGTCTATGCCTCATTGGTCAATTTGATATCAAGGATAGAAGGACACGGTCATACATTATAGTAGTCACGGAAAGGTTAGTCGGATCTTGACTTATTTCGTAACTTGGGTAGCAATGATGTATTGCTAGATGCCGCTCATTGCTTGTGTATCTAAAAGAGTTTAGATCCACTGCCAACGTTATGAGAGCCTATAGGGTCACACACAAAGAGCATGATGATTAGAAGAATTAGTGCATTCTAGTTTGACTAGAATAATTTGAGAATAAGCTTAAGTACAAAATGGTTTTTGGACTTTAAGCTTAATGAGAATTTTAGCTTATTGATTTAATGAGATTAATTCAATATGCTAAGCTTATTAATTTAATAAGATTAAATAAATATGTTATCATGATAGCCTAAGCTTAATTGATTTAATAAGATTAATTCAATATGTTACCTTATTGATTTAATGAGATTAATTCAATATGATAACATAAGCTTATTGAATTAATAAGATTAATTCAACATGCATGAATGCCACATAAGCATGCCACATAAGCATGCCACCTAAGCTTGATGAGGTGGAAGGAGTCAAAGGGTTTTGACCTTTGGAATTTCTCCACATGTGGCCGGCCAAACAAGGAGTGTATATTTTTTAATGCAATTGATTGCATTGAATGTGATAGGAGGTGAAAGGTTTTTTCAATCCTATAAAACACTCCATGGGGTGGCCAACCAAGGTGGTGGAAGCTTGAGGCTTGGAGAGAGCTTGGTGGTGAGAGGCTTTGGTTGTGTGGCTTTTGTGAGTGTAGGCTAGCAAGAAGGGTGGTCTTCTTCTTCCTTTCTCTTTTTCCCTACCTTCCTCTCCTTTAGGGACTTCTCTAGCAAGAAGTAAAGGAGAGCTCTTCTAGTTTCTTTTGTGAGACAAGAGCTTGCTCGTGTGGATATATATAGAGGCACAGACATTTGAATGTGCTAAAAGATCCAACAAACCCAAGGAGAAGCGGGATTAAAAAGGGCACGCAACAAAGGTAATATTCTCCTATAAGATAGGTTTTGTGAAATTTATTTTTTTGTACAAGGTTTTCTTTCGCAAGGATCACTTGGAAGGGATACTATTTTTTCGTTGCGCATATGCTATTTTGCATAAAAAAATCCCTACAATATAGTCATTATCATGACATATATCACATATATGCAGAAAACAAAAAACGTGACATGGTTATGGCCCGTAATCTATGATCTTCTCAAGCCAATGAGAAGATCGATGGGTCAACCTAGGGATAACATCTTCTCCAAGTGCATCCTTTGGTTGTCGTGTGTTGTTGTCTACATCTTCCTTTCTCATCATCATCCAGTAGACTAATACTAATTTACATGTACATTACAATGGAGAAACCTCGAGTTACATTCGAGGATAAATTAATAGTACAATCAGAAATATATATAAGTGGAATGCACGACATGTAGGTCATATTATGAATTACAACTTGCACACACACACACACACATACATTCAATATCATTGGGGTAAGGGGCCATAACCATGCACTATGGCATACATCATTCACAAAGATATATGACATGTAATGTTTATTATGATGCAAAATACGATTTATAAGCCGCTACTCTACGGTGGTATGAATGACCCCGAGACCCTTGTAGCCACTGTAGACATACAAGTATTGCCTGGCTAGTTTTGTCGCACAAAACCATCCATACAATCATTCACTCATAATAAATAGGTCATGAAGATTTATATCTCGTATAAAATAGCAAAGCAACGATGTTTTATGTTTACATAAGTGGCTCTGATACCACTATTGGGATCTTGTTCGAAAAACAATCACAAAATGTAGCGAAAAAATTGGATCCTTCGAGAGATCCATGTGCATACATAAAACTAATCGTTCTTACAACAACATCTAACTGAGAGATTGCCCTTGATGCGTAGCCCTTTGCAATCTCGGCAGCAACTTTTCTTCGAAGAATCTCAACACGATCAGGATGGTCATGCCTCTATGGTATCCTCACGAACACTCTCTTTTGGAGAAAAGAGTTGTGCTAGCAACCCACTCAAG
The DNA here is from genome assembly GCA_025175895.1 of Wurfbainia villosa. Lineage (NCBI taxonomy): Eukaryota > Viridiplantae > Streptophyta > Magnoliopsida > Zingiberales > Zingiberaceae > Wurfbainia > Wurfbainia villosa. The sequence continues at coordinate 41,678,374 of CM045989.1, forward strand.
CATTTCCCAAAAACTTGAGCAATAGGTTTCGGCCAAGAAGAAGAGGAAGAAGAACAACAAAAGGAAATCTCTACTAAGCATCATGATCCAAAGCCCCCTTTTTATATTCAACCTATGAATATGAAAGGTTTTTTTTGCCTCCTTTTGTATTCCCTCTTCAATGCATGATTAATCCACATTAATCATGCATGATAAGAGGTTTCTTCCAATCTTTGGTTTTCCCTCTTCCATGCATGATTAATTCACATTAATCATGCATCATGAATCCATGACCCTTTATCTTCTTCAATTGATTTGATTTGAGTCTAACTCAAATGACACATCAATGAAGTAAATATAATAATCATAAACTTTGCCTTTATTATGAAATATGATACAAAAGATCCCTTACCAATCATCTCAAAATTGGCACTTTGGGATAATATTAACAAGATGTTAGGAAAATGAGTTAAGGTCAAGGTGCATAGATCTTGCATCTAGATGAACTCAAACTTATAATATGACATTGATGAATTATGAGGAAAACTAATGTACAAGTCATGTACATCAAGCCCATAGAGCAGGGTTCAAAATAAGGTTTTAAAAATATTTTAAAATCATTTTAAAAAACCTTGGTAAAGCCTATCTTTTGATAGCAATCACCATTGAACAAGTTGATATAAGTTAGGCCAAAAACAATGAACTTATCAATACTTTTGAACTTTGGATCAATACTTCAATTTAATGGATATTTTATTACAAAAATATTTTTCACCAATTGTATTTGAAATATGTAATATACGTATGAATTTTTAGAATTTTTCAAATTATGTATAATTACTTATGCTTTTTAAAAATCCATTTTTGAAATTTATTTCTGCATTTTTGAAGAAACCAATCAACTGCTTCTTGGAGCAGTCGACTAGGGGTAAGTCTGTCGAATGATTTCTGATTTCAGTTGACTTATAGTGCTGATTTCTGTTGAACAAGGTTTGATTAGCTATGTATCAGCTACCCTAGGTTACCCTAACGTCTTCTTATTGGGATGTATACTGAAAAGTCTATCTTTTGTATGAACATCTTTATTTTTGAAATAAGAATCACATTATCATTGTTTGCATTTTTATGGTTATGCATATTGTCTAATACATTACATTGTAGATAACATGGTGTGTAGTGTCACACGGGAGATCATGTTATCAGTTCCTTGTAAAGTATAAGTAAGGGCTCACAACCTAGATGGTTATGGACAAACCATTGGAATGGTTGTAGTGTGATTTGGTATTGGTTTGTCTTGACCATTGAATTACACTAGTACACTTTGTGTGTATTGAGTAGGACCGACATAGAGGTGATTCGATTTATTACTGACTACATAATTGAATCGAACCTCGAATATTATGTTGTACATGCTTTTAATCCTGATATAATAACGGGCACATATACTTAGTATTCATATCTTTAATTTACCAATGGGCTAGATTTATAGAGTAAATCGATAGGCTCGGTAAGTTGAAAAATGATATTATTTATATGGTGTACCGTTGATTATAGGAGGAAACTGTGTCTTATATATTAGGATGATGATGTCCCCTTGAGGAGCTCATAAGGTTCATCTTGAAAACCCTGCAGATGGACTTGGGCCGGCATGATGATAAGGTTGAGTGCTACTACTCATGGAGTTAGATGTCGATTAATTAATTGTCAGTAAATTAATTAATCGATGGACATTCGAGATCTTAAACACGGGGAGATATATGTACAAATAATATATGGATCCCATATTAACTTATGGGGGTTGGTGAGGTAGATCAATGATAATCATCTAGTGGAATGGATTATCATTAATGGATTGGACTTTATGTGGGCTTGATCCATTGGGTGGCCAAGATCCAACTCCTCCTCATGGTCCCTATTGTATCCTATTAAAACACTCATGGAGCCTAGATCCGATGATGGAAAATAAAACTATAGATCCGACGATGGAGATTAAATCTCGAGATCCAACGGTGGAGATTAAATCATTAGATGCGACGGTAGAGATTAAATCTCTAAATTTGACGGTTGAGATTAAATCCCTAGATCCGACAGTTGAGATTAAATCCCTAGATGTGATGGTGGAGATTAAAGGAGGCTTAAGCCAAACTCTATAAATATGGCTTAAGGAGTGGGCGGCAAGGATAATCTTGGAGATTAGAGCTTTGGGCAGCTAGGGTTTTGAGAGCATTGGGAGGCTAGAGTTTGGAGAAGCCTTGGGCGGCAAGACCTTCTCCTTCCTAGGGTTTTGGCCGGTGCCCCCTTTCCTTTTCTCTTCTTGGTCGGCGTCCCAATCCTCTCCTTCTTCTCCTTGGCCAGCGGCAAGAGCTAGGTCTTCTTCCCTTGGAGCTTTTGGACGGCGGCCACACTCCCTATTCCTTTCCTTGGCCGGCGGAAACATCAAGTCTCTTGACTTGGTGGCCGGTCCTAGATAGGGAAGAGTTTTGTTTCATTCTTTCCTTTGTTCAGAGTGAGCAAGGAAGGGAAGAGTGCGTTCTAGGAGGCTTCGACTTTTGGAAGATCGTCGCCCACATGACATCCTAAAGGAGGAAGAACATACAAAAGAAGATCGAGAGGTATAATTCTTGTTTTCTTTCTTTTTGTTTCTTTGTATATTGTATGTATGATATGTGGCTAATTTACTTTGACCCCGAATACAAACACAAAAACCGGCGATCCGTACATCGTCTATTCCGCGGCTATTCGAAGAATAGAGGTAGGTTGCTTGAACAACAAGTTTGTTCAAGTGACCACTCTAATCGAATAGCACGACGATGAAACGGTTGTTTGGGTAATCCCTCTTTGTCTAGGATTAATTTTTTAATCTGGAGACGTAGACGAGATCGCCATGAACAAGCGACCGAGTTTAAGTGGGAAGCAAAGTTTCCTCCCTTCAAGCGGTATCAGAGCCCAGGTTTCCGATTTTGTGTTTAGGATTCGGTTACTTTTATGCACTTTTCATATATTATATGTGTCGGATAATAGTAGGATGTGAGTAGGTTAACTTTTTGGTTGCAGGCATAGGATCCAACTATTATGGTCATATGTGTGTATGTGATTGTATGTGTGTAATTATATATTATTTGAATCTTCGAGGTTAACGAGGCTAGTATTTAATTGTTGTAATTAAGTACGACATTGTTTAGCCACTCTTTTATTTTAGTTTTCTTTCGATCTAGATTACATGTAGACTCTTTCGTGGAGTATAGGATCGATGGATGTAAATTAAAATAATTTTTCTCAGCTCGGATATCCAGATGGCTTGTACATGGCGTATGGAGGAGCGGACGAGATGACGATACAACGGGAGGCATATTGGAGACAAAAACCATAATAGTTGGAAACTATTTTTTTTCATATTTACTGCTTCTTGTTTGATATGCATGTCGTAGGGTAGGAAAATTTCTCAATTTTAAATTACTAAGTGGGAGAGGGGTATTTTTCTAAATTCTCACGGTCTCCATTACGATTTGACATGTGATGCAAACAAACTTGCGCGTCGGCTCTGAGTGCCTTCCTCCCCATCGGATGAGTTTGTTTGCGGATCATAGGGTCGAATATGATTATAGGAAATTATTAAGGAGTGTGTGTACTTCCCCATCGGAAGGCACATAACCCGAGATAATTGCCTTGGTACCGAGTAATGGTGAACACTTAGATGCAAATAGAAGTATCCTCCCCATCGGAGTCACTGCTTTTATTTGTAGAGCCGAAGAGGAACCAACTATTAATTTTATTTGTCAAAAAGTTAGGTTGATAAGATAGTAAAATTAATGGGTAAAACCTCCTCTTACAAATGTAGAATTCGTATGCGTCCACACTATCGTGGCATACGATATTCTCGGTGTTTTGAGGTGTTGGTTGATTTTAAAATTTTATTGTTTGAGGAATCAATAATTTTTGAAATCTAATGTTTTGATCTATGTGATTCTTAGGTTTTTCAAAATGACTTTCAACCCGCTTGCTGTGATACTGAAAGAAAATAAACTTACTGGACCCAATTATGTTGATTGGAAGAGGAATCTTGACATTGTCTTGACTGCTGAGGAGTACAAATATGTACTCTTCGAAGAGTGTCCTCCTAAGCCTGCGGATGATTCTGGGGAAAAGGAGAAGGAGAGTTATAAGAAGTATATTAAGGCTGATGAGATGGCGCGATGTTACATTTTGGCATCTATGTCAAATGTACTGCAACATCAGCATCAAGCCATGCCCACTGTGTAACATCCCAAATTTTAGTTACTATATTTTTATTTAAAGGAAATATATATATATATATATATATATATATATATATATAGAAATAAGAATAAAAAAGAAAAAAATGAATAAATAGTTCATAGTCGAGGCTTGAACCATGAACTGTTGGTTTGGGAGAATAGGCTTCCCACCACTAAGTCATAAGATTACCAATGAGTATGATATAATAGAATATATCTATTGGTAGAAAAAAAGAAGTTGATTAATTTGACTAAACATTTAAAGGGGTAATTAAATTAGAAAAACCCTAATATATATATAGATTTCTTTTAATTTTTTCTCTCTCTCCCTCTTCTCTCTCAACGCCGCCAACGGCCCTCTCTCTCCCTCCTCTCTCCAACGCCCCTCCTCTCTCCAACTCCTATGTCCACCCTCACCTCACCCCTCTCTCTCTCTCTCTCTCTCTCTCATATTTTCTTTGACTGCCGAATCGAAGAAAAACAGGAGGCTTTCTCCATCGAAGAAAACAATAGAAGAAAAAAAAGAACCTCTATAATTTTTCCATCGCGGGATAATATAAGAGGGAATTTTCAAGAGGGACTTGGTAGAGGATCATGCTAAAGCAAGGAAACACGTAGGAGGTCTTCTCTTTGCGAAGTCTAACGGTATAAATTGGTGAAAAAGCGTAGGATGTAAGTATCCCATCACCTGCAGTATAAGTGCTTACGATGTAATATTGTATGCTTGATTTTGAACAAAAGAATCTAGAACTATGTGTAGAAGGTTCGGCTAATAGGATTAGAGAAATTATTCTTGTTGAAATTCTTCCACGTTATGCATGTTAGATGATTATTTCTATTTATGTTAGCTTAATTTTCCTTATGTCACTACTTTATGCCATGTTAAATTGTACTCATGCCGATTTATGCTATGCTATATGCTTGTGTTTTCACCCATGTTAGGCATGACTCACGTATATGAAATGTCTAAGAAATGTTTTTCTAAGAGTGGGGACAAGAACACTCTTTAGGACAAAGAACATGTATGTTATTTTACTTTATGCATGCCTTGTACCGTACCCTAACAAAGTCCACGGGATGGGCTCCAAGGTTGCCCCTAGGTCGACGGACATAGTACGGACCTAGTAACCTAGTATGTTCGGGATTAGCTACCTCAGGTCTATTTAGGATGCGTGCGAATGATGTATGTGGTACAATGTCGGGCCCAATATGTTGAGATTATGTTTATGTATATAAACTATATGTTTTCAAAGAGCATTTTGCATATATCATTTTATGTTCATCGAATTATCATGTTTAGAGACAATGTATTGTTGCGATGAAAATGCTAAGTTTATGTTCTTTTCCTAAATTGATCATGTCTCTACTTTAAATAAATGCTATGCTCATATGTTGTTTAAACGAACATGTCATTACTTTACGTTTAATTCATGATGCATGTTTTTGTGAGTAGGAAAGGACCTTACTAAGCCAATGTGCTTACAGTTTACTTTCCTTGTACTGCAGAAAAGGGAAAGGAATGGATAAATTAAAGGGAGCAGCAGGAGGGGCAAAGATGTGTGTGGCAGTGGCATGGTGGACGAGATCATTTTTCATATACGGACTTATGCATGATTTTCAGTTTATGTGTAAACTGTTAGGAGACATTAATGCTTTCTATGGTTGTTACTCATGTTTATTTTATGAACCTTGAAATGGTTAATACATGTTTAGTTAAATAAATTGCTAAGACCTTTTGCCATGATTAAATTGTTAGGTTGATTAGGTTAATGTAATTAGAGTTAAAAGTTGTAAAGTTTTTAAATACTTCTACTGTTATATGCATGAATGTATGATCGCATAGCGTCGCCGCCTGTCTATAGGATGTGTGTTAGGAGGACGGGAAGGGTGGGCGTTATACACTGCTTATGACATGATGCTCAATCTCAAAAAGCTTTTCGAATACCAGAATCAGACTGCTAGGTAGGAAGCCATGAGGAACTTGATGACGACCACCATGATCGAAGGAACACTTGTAAGGGATCATGTTCTCAAGACGATGGCTTATTTGAATGAGCTGGATGTCGTCGGAGCTGAGATCGATGGGGAAACCCAGGTCGATATGATTCTCCAGTCTCTGCCTAGGAGTTTTGAGCAGTTTTGCCTGAACTACTACATGAATAAAAGGTTGTATTCATTGGTGGAGCTACTAACAGAACTCCAAGAGGCAGAGGGGCTATTTCGTCAGAGTGCTCAGGCACAGGCCATGGTTGCCCAAAAGGTTTCTACTTCTAAGCCGAAAGGCAAGAAGAAGAAGAAACAAGCTTGGGCAAAGGTGGTGGGAGGATCTCAAGGAGGAGTGAAGAAGACGAAAGGCAAGTGCTTCACTTGCAAGCAGACTGGACACTGGAAGAAGGACTGCCCCAATCAAAAGCAGAACAAAGGTATATCTTTTGGTCTAGTCATTGAAACATGTTTAGCGATTTTATCTACCGGCACCTGGTGTGTAGATACGGGAGCCACTGATCATGTCTGCAATACTTTGCAGGGGTTCCAAGAAACCAGACGACTGGCTAAAGGGGAGATTACCGTCTACTTGGGTGATGCTACAAAGGTAGCGGTTGTTGCAGTGGGAGATGTTTATTTGTCTTTTGAGAGGAATAAAGTTTTGGTTCTTAAAAATTGCCTTTATGTACCTTTATTTAGAAAGAATTTGATTTTGGTTTCTAAATTATTTATGGATGGATATGTTATTTCCTTTAATGATAGAGTTGTTATAAAAAGGAACAGGGAGATTATCTGTTCGAGTGCATTGATAGGAAATTTATATACACTTGAACCAAAAGCTCCCATGATGCAAATAGAAGTGAATAACTCATCTTCTAATTCCCAAAAGAGAAAAGAACCTTCAAAGATTAACCAAACATATCTTTAGCATCTAAGGCTAGGTCATATTAACCTAAGCAGAATTCAAAGGTTGATAGCCGATGGACCTCTGGTTCATTAGTGGTGGAAGATTTCCCAACCTGCGAATCTTGCTTGGAAGGTAAAATGACCAAGAGGCCTTTTAAGGCCAAGAGGTATAGAGCCAAAGATGTGTTGGAATTGGTTAATTCTGATTTGTGTGGTCCTATGTCTATCCAGGCAAGAGGTGGTTTTGAATATTTCGTCTCCTTTATAGACGATTATTTGAGATATGGATACTTTTACTTGATACGCTGCAAGTCTGAATGCTTTGACAAGTTCAAAGAATTCAAGGCTGATGTGGAGAAACGTTAAGGTAAAAGTATCAAGACACTACGATTTGATCGTGGTGGTGAGTACCTCTTGGGAGAGTTTAGGAATTACTTATCAGAGGCTGGGATTCAATCCCAATTGTCTGCACCTGGCACACCCCAGCAGAATGGTGTAGCAGAGCGAAGGAATAGGACTCTTATGGAGATGGTTAGATCGATGATGAGTTATTCTGAGTTGTCAGATTCGTTCTGGGTATATGCTCTAGATATGGTAGTGTATATTCTAAACTTGGTACCATCTAAATTAGTACCTTCTACTCCCACAGAATTGTGGACTGGGCGAAAGCCTAGTCTGAGACATATTCAGATTTGGGGGAGTCCAGCACATGTGCTGAAGGCAGATGGTTTGTTTTATAGTCTAAGAGATCAGAGGGTGATCGTTAGCATGAACGCCAGATTTCTAGAGGAAGACTATGTGATGAACCACAAGCCCTTGAGTAAGATTGTTCTAGAGGAATTGAGAGGGGAAGTCACTACTTCAGTACCACCTGTATAAGAAGATATACCACAAGTAACTACACCGCATGTCACAAAGGATACACAGGTGATACCTCGTCGTAGTGGGAGGGTTGTTAGACAGCTTGATAGATTCATGTTCTTGGGAGAATCTTTTGATTTGGTCCCTGGCAAACATGAACCTGATCCTTGGACATATGACGAGGCAATCCAAGATAAAGATGCGATATCTTGGCAAAGTGCAATGAATAATAAGATTTAATTTATGGATTCAAATCAAGTCTAGTAGCTAGTAGAACCACCCAATGGTGTAAAAACCATTTGATACAAGTGGATCTACAAAAGAAAGAGAGGAAAAGACAGGAAGGTTGATACCTTCAAAGCAAGACTTGTTGCGAAGGGGTATACTCAGAAAGAGGGTATCGAATATGAGGAGACCTTTTCACCGGTAGTCATGCTTAAGTCTATCCGGATTCTCTTATGTATTGCTGCTCATATGGATTATGAAGTGTGGCAGATGGATGTCAAGACAGCTTTCCTTAATGGAAGTCTTGTAGAAAACATCTATATGAAGCAGCCAGAGGGATTCATTGCAAAGGGCAAAGAGCATCTTGTTTGCAAGTTTAATCAGTCCATTTATGGATTGAAGCAAGCTTCGAGGTCTTGGAACATCCACGTTGATGTGGTAATCCAGTCTTATGGATTTATTCAAAGTCCGAATGAGTCTTCTATATGCAAGAGATGTGACGGAAACGTAGTGGTATTTCTTGTACTATACGTAGATGATATTTTGTTAATTGGCAACAATGTCAAGGTGTTATCAGATGTAAGGGTATGATTGTCCAAAGAGTTTAATATGAAGGACTTGGGAGAAGTGGGACACATCATTGGGATCAAGGTTATAAGGGATCGTAGGAAAAGGATGTTGTGCTTATCTCAAGCTTCATACATAGATACCATTTTGGCTCGCTTTAGCATGCAAAACTCCAAGAAAGGTTTTCTACCTTTCAGGCATGGAGTTGCTTTATCTAAGGAGATGTGTCTTATACCATCTATGGAGATAGAGGAGATGAAGGTGGTTCCTTATGCTTCGGCAGTAGGAAGCCTCATGTATGTTATGCTATGTACGAGACCGGATATCTACTTTGTCGTGGGCATGGTTAGCAGATATCAGAGTAATCCAGGACAGGGACATTGGACTGCGGTGAATCATATATTGAAGTACCTGAGAAGGACTAGGGATTATATGCTAGTATACCATACATACCAATTACTCCCTATGGGTTACACAGATTCTGACTTCCAATCAGATAGGGATAACAGTAAGTCTACCTCAGGTTTTGTGTTTACTTTGGGAGGTGGAGTCATTGTATGGAGGAGTGTCAAGCAGAAATGTGTGGCGAACTCTACCATGGAAGCTGAGTATGTGGTGGCCTCTGAGGCGGCCAAAGAAGTTGTCTGGCTCAGGAACTTCTTGATAGAGTTGGATGTGATTCCTGGTTTACCTATAACTATCACAATTTATTGTGATAATTGTGGTACAGTTGCAAACTCGAAGGAACTACGAGCTCATAAGGCAAGTAAACACATAGAGTGCAAGTACCACCTGTTACAAGAAATCGTAAAGCGAGGAGAAGTTGTTGTGGCCAAGATTGCATAAAAGGATAACCTGCCAGATCCTTTCACTAAGGCCCTTCCAGTAAGAGCTTTTGATAGGTATGTGGAGGGAATGAGAATCAGATGTATGGTAGTATGAGGACAACATAGTCTTTTAGTATAAGTGGGAGATTGTTGGGATGTATACTGAAAAGTTTATCTTTTGTATGAACATCTTTATTTTTGAAATAAGAATCACATGATCATTATTTGCATTGTTTTGGTTATGCATATTGTCTTATATATTACATTGTAGATTACATGGTATGTAGTGTCACACGGGAGATCATGTTATCAGTTCCTTGTAAAGTATAAGTAAGGGCTCACAACCTAGATGGTTATGGACAAACCATTGGAATGGTTGTAGCATGATTTGGTATTGGTTTGTCTTGACCATTGAATTACACTAGTACACTTTGTGTGTATTGAGCAGGACAGACTTAGAGGTGATTCGATTTATTACTGACTACATAATTGAATCGGATCTCGGATATTATGTTGCACATGCTCTTAATCCTGATATAATAACGGGAAAATATACTTAGTATTCATTTCTTTAATTTACCAATGGGCGAGATTTATAGAGTAAATCGATAGGCTCAGTATGTTGGGAAATGATATTATTTATATAGTGTGTCGTTGATTATAGGAGAAAACCGTGTCTTATATATTAGGATGATGATGTCCCCTTGATGAGCTCATAAGGTTCATCATGTAAACCCTACAGGTGGGCTTGGTCCAGCATGATGATAAGGTTGAGTGGTAATACTCATGGAATTAGAAGTTGATTAATTAATTGTCAGTAAATTAATTAATCGACGGATATTCTGTTGGGTTTCCGGCACCGCGGCGCGTGTGTGTTCGATCACGTTTCGCAAACATGAACACAACGGAAGCAATAAAAATAATAAATCTACATTTATTACAACACACACAACACACGCATGCATATTACAACAAGTGTAGACATAACCGTAAATTTAGATTTGCAATAAAAGGAAATTTATCTACGTTATACCTTTCGTATGACATGTAGCGGGAACGGCATCAACTGGAACGATCCTCGCTAGAATCGTCTCTATCCGTAGCCACGCCGAGTTCCTCGGGATGACTTCTCTAAGCCACGAGCTTCGTCTTCATACAGGTTACTAGCCTCGTGTTGAAGACGACGTGATCGAGAGATGATCACGATCCGAATCCAAATTCGGATCCAAAACGAGTCCTCAAAACTCGCTTCTTCGGAGAGGTATTCGTCAACCGATTGATGAATCCTTCGTCCTCCACCTCAGAGGATTACCGGAGATCAAATCCCCGGTAAGTTAGCCGCTGTCGGAGCTCTAACCGTCGTCCAAACGACGCTCCGACGAGAGGAGAAGAAGCTGTCCAGATAACTGGACAGCTTGGTGGAGGAGTAGGCGCCGGCCAAAACAAGGAAGCCAAGTGCTCACCTTTTCACCGAGGCCTAGGAAGATCACCGGAGGGTCGCCGGAGGGTTCAGCGACTGAAGCTTGGACGCCGGCAAGGAGATGGACGGCAGCACAACAAGCTGGGCGGCACACCTAGGGTTGGCGCCGAAATCTCCAAGGATGAGGTGGGCAGCAACCTTAGGGCAAGGGTTTTTGATCAGGGCTTAATTATCCCTTAAGCCCTCTTTTATAGAGAACTACTTCTCTTAATGGTTATTGGATCATAACCATTAGGCCCGTTAACCCGCTCCATTAAGATAAGTTAAAATAAACAAAACCATGATGGTTTATTTTAAGTTAAAATGAACCGAACCAACTTTTGGTTCATTCGTTTAAAATAAACCAAACCCTTTGGTTTATTATCATCCATTTGATTAGAACCAAACCATTTTGGTTCATCCATTACATCTTCATAAGACTAGGCCCATCCACGCTTCCATTGCGACTGAAACGGTTTCATGCTCGCTTTATGTTTGGTCCAACCAAACCTAGTTTCTCTCTGTCTGAGAATCCCATTCTCAAGCTCATTTTAAATCCTTTGGATTACGCTCGTTGTGCGTGTGACCAAATAGGTTCTCGGTTTATGTTGGCCGTCTATAATTAACCATTAGTTATAGAACGATCATGAGTGGCACCTAGTAGTACATCATGATCCCCAATTAACCGAAAAGATCAACGGTTGATCCAGAACTATTTCTGAAATCATTCAGCAGCTCGAATGATTCGTGCCCCATTCCCTTCACTCATCTTATACCCACTTGGTTCAGGACATGGTCTATTATGTCAGTCCCCACTAGGCTGACTACGTCACACCTAGCCCAAGTGTCATTTCCTCGTCCTACGGATTCTAGTTACTCCACATGTATCGAAGAGTACCTTACTCTAAACATGTAATGCTTTGGCCAAAGACTTTAGTAACAATCCGACGAGAGGCCATGGGTATACATCTCCTCGCAAGGAGTGGTGAATCCTTTATAGGCTATTCAAACACCTTCGATCACTTTGACTTATACCCAATCATCCCGGGTCCACATCTCCTTAGAGATGCTTGCTTAAGATGTCAAAGCATAAGTCTCTATGATCAAGATGACTTGAATACCGCAAGTCAAAGGAACATCGCACTTAAGCCACAGTAAGAACTTCATTGACATATCTATATATGCAGAGAACCATATGAAGTCTTACGGCTGGTCACTCCAATGAACTAGTTACCATAACTAGCATCCACGATTAACTCCGGACATCACTATGTCTCCAACCAGCGAGAATCAGCTGCTTGGATACACCAATGAGTATACCTCGTGCTAGTCTCGACAGAATTGATGGTGTCCAAATCCATCAATTCATCGACTAGGGATAATTCCGATACATCACAATTACACATGTAGAGATACTCACTAGTTGTGATCCAATCACAAATTCTCTCATGCTGTGAATCGTATCATGGACATTCAGTAAATGAGTTTAAGATCCAATCAAATACATAAAACATGTACACTCAAATAGTGAATCTTCATTTATCAAATAAATGGTTCATACATAAGGCGATTGCCTTAGGACATCTCTCATATATTACTAACATATTCGAGATCTTAAACATGGGGAGATATATGTACAAATAATATATAGAGCCCATATTAACTTATGGGGGTTGGTGAGGTAGATCAATGATAATCCTCTAGTGGAATGGATTATCATTAATGGACCGGACTTTATGTGTGTTGGAATGTATACTAGCCTAGCTCTTTTTGTATGAACATTTTATTTTGAAATAAGAATCACATGATCATTGTTTGCACTTTATATATGTGTGCATATTGTCTAATATTTTACATTGTAGATAACATGGTGCTTGGTGTGGCACAAAAGATCATGTTATCAGTACCTTATAAAATATAAGTAGAGGCTCACAACCAAGATGGTTTTGGACAAACCATTAGCATGGTTGTAGTGTAGCTTGGTATTGTTTTATCTTGAACATAGAGTTACACTAGTACACTTAGGTGTATTGAGCAGGACCGACATAGAGGTGATTCAATTTAGTACTGACTACATGATTGAATCGGACCTCGGATATTATGTTGTACATGCTCTTAATCCCGATATAATAACGGGCACATGTACTTAGTATTTATTTCTTTGATTTACCAGTGGGTGAGATTTAGATGGATTAAATCAATATGCCCGGTAAGTTGGGAAATAATATTATTTACATGGTGTGCCGTTGATTATAGGAGGAAACCGTGTCCTATATATTAGGTTGATGATGTCCCCTTGAGGAGCTCATAAAGTTCATCACGTAAACCCAGCTGGTTGACTTAGTCAACGAGATGATAAGGTTGAGTGGTACTACACGAGGAATTAGATGTTAATTAATTGATGGTCAGTAAATTAATTAATTGACGAACATTCGATATCTTAAACACGGGGAGATTAATGTACGAATAATATATGGAGCCCATATTAATTTATGGGGGTTGGTGTGGTAGTTCAATGATGATCCTCTAGTGGAATGGAACATCATTGATGGATCAAGTTTGTGTGGTTCCAATCCATCAGGTGGCCAAGACCCAACTCCTTCTAATGGTCACTATCTTACCCTAATATAATCCTTGTGAAGTCTAGATCCAAGAATGTAAAACAAAACCTAGAACCAACGATTGGGATTAAATCCCTAGATCCGATGGTTAGGATGAAATCCTAGAATCGACGGTTGGAATTAAATCCCTAGATCCGACGATTGGTATAAAACCCTAGATCCGACGGTTGGGATGAAATCCTAGATCCCACGGTTGGGATTAAACCCTAGATCCGACGGTTGGGATAAAACCCTAGATCCGACGGTGGAGATTAAATCCCTAGATTCGACGGTGGAGATTAAAGGAGGCTTAAGCCCTATTCTATAAATAGATGCTTAGGGTTGGGCGGCGAGAATATGATCGAGTATCAAGGAATTGGAGTTAGGGTTTGGTTCATCCACAAGTGGGCGGCTAGGGTTCATTGTGCGGCTAGGGTTTTGGAGCAAAGCTTTGGCGGCAAGCTTCTTCCTTTAAGTTGATTGCCGGCGCCCATCCTCCTCTATCATTCCTTGGCCGGCGCCCATCATAGAGCCCTCTACCTTCTTCCTTGGCCGGCGGTTCTCCTCCCATTGGTGGCCGGTTCTCTTCCTCCTCCCCATTCTCCAAAGTGGCCGGCGGCAACACTTCTTGAAGTTGGCCGACGCATCATCCAATAGTTCCTTGGCCGGTGGTTACACTAAGTTCCATAATTGGGCGGCCGGTTCTAGATAGGAAGGTATTTGATGTTTCTTCTCTTTGTTCACAGCGGACAAGGTAGAGAAGAAAGTGATCTAGAAGGCTTTTACTCGTGGAGGATCTTCGTCCACACGTCGTCCACTAGAAGGATAGGACATACGGTAGAAGATCGTAAGGTATAAAGTTATTTTAACTTTATGTACAGATCTGAGCATGTTCTTATTTGTTTTGATTATTCATGTGTGTGTATGAATATATATTGTATAATCATTGACCCCGAAGACAAACACAAAAACGGCGATCCGTCCGTCGTCTCTTCCGCGGCTAACCAACTAGAAGAGTTGTGTTGCTTGAACAACTAGTTTGTTCAAGCGACCACTCAAGTTGTTAGCACGACGACGAAAAGGTTGTGCTAAGGAAGCTCATCCCATCCGGATTAATTCTTTCATTAGTGAAAATTTTAATCCGGGGACATGGGAGCCAATGAGCCTCCGAAGCATCCAACCGACAATTGGTATCAGAGCCACAGTTTCCGGTTTGGTGTGTTTTGGATTCGGTTAATTTTTTATGCACTTTTTCATATATTATATGTGTCGGATAATTGTAGGATATGCGTAGTTTAACTCTTTGGTTGCAGGCATAAGATCCGACTGTTATGGCCATGTGTGTGTATGTGAATGGATGTGTGTAAAAATTTATTATTTGAATCCTCGGGGTTGACGAGGCTAGATTAGTATTTAATTTTTGTAATTAAATACGACATTGTTTAGCCGCTCATTTTAGTTTACTTTCGATCTAGATGATTTGTACACTCCTTCGTGGAGTATAGGATTGATTGATGTAAATTAAAATGTTTTATCTCGGCTCGGAACTCTTTGGTGACTTGCGCACGGGAAAAGATGGAGCGGACGTGGTGGCGACACGACGGGATGCATATTGGAGGACAATGCCATAATAGTTGGAAAAATTCTGTTTTTTCCATATTTATTGCTTGTTTGTTTTATATGCATGTTGTGTATGTTTAAAATTCCTCGATTGCAATTTACTATGTGGGAGAGGGATATTTTAATTAATTCCTGTGGCCTCCATTACAATTTGACGTGTGATGCAACAAACTTGCGCGTTGGCTTTGAGTGCCTTCCTCCCCATCGGATGGGTTTGTTTGCGGATCACTAGGTCAAATAATGGTTATAGGAAATTATTTAGGAGCGTGTGTACTTCCCCATCGGTAAGGCACATAATCCGAAATAATTCCCTTAGTATCGTGTAATGGTGCACACTTAGATGCAAATAAAAGTATCCTCCCCATTGGAGTCACTGCTTTTATTTGTAGGGCTAAAGAGGAACCAACTATTAATTTTATTTGTCAAAAAGTAAGGTTGACAAGATAATAAAATTAATGGGTAAAACCTCCTCTTACAAATGTGGAATTCGTATACGTCCACACTATCGTGGCATGCGTTATTCTCGGTGTTTTGAGGTGTTGGTTGATTTCGAAATTTTATTGTTTTGAGGAATCAATAATATTTGAAATCTAATATTTTTTTTTTATCATTGTGATTTTTAGGATTTTCAAATGGCTTTCAACCCACTTGTTGTGATTTTAAAAGAAAACAAACTTACTGGTCCAAACTACATTGATTGGAAAAGAAACCTGGATATTGTCTTAACTGCGGAAGAGTAGAAATTTGTACTCTTCGAGGTCTGTCCTCCTAAGCCCACCGATGACTCTGATGAAAAGGAGAAAGAACGTTATAAGAAATGGGTTAAGGCAGATGAGATGGCGCGGTGTTACATTTTGGCATCTGTGTCAAATGTGCTGCAACATCAGCATTAGGCCATAGCCACTGCTTATGACATGATGTTCAATCTCAAGGAACTTTTCGGACATCAGAGTAGGGCGGCTAGGCAGGAGGAAATGAGAAACTTTATGACGACCACCATGGTCGAGGGAACACCCGTTAGGGATCATGTTCTCAAGATGATGGCTCATCTTAATGAGATGGAAGTCCTCGGAGCTGAGATCGATGGGGAAACCCAGGTCGATATTATTCTCCAGTCTCTGCCTAGGAGTTTTGAGCAGTTCCGCCTCAACTACTACATGAACAAGAGGTTGTATTCGTTGGCGGAGCTTCTGACAGAACTCCAAGCGGTAGAGGGGATTTTTTGTCAGAGTTCTTAAGCCATGGTCGCTCAGAAGGTTTCTTCCTCTAAACCGAAAGGTAAGAAGAAGAAGAAGCAAGGTGGAGCGAAGAAGGTGGCAACAGGACCTCAGGCAGGAGTGAAGAAGCCGAAAGTCAAGTGCTTCACTTGCAAGCAGACTGGACATTGGAAGGCGGACTGTCCTCGCCGAAAGAACAAAGGTATATCTTCTTGTTTAGTTGTTGAAACATGTTTAGCGGTGTTATCTACCAGTGCCTGGTGTGTAGATACAGGATCCACTGATCATGTCTGCAATACCTTACAGGGGTTCCAGGAAACCCGACGACTAGCTGAGGGAGAGATTACCGTCTTCATGGGCAATGCTTCAAAGGTGGCGGCTATTGCAGTGGGAGACGTTTATTTATCTTTTGATAGGAATAAATTTTTGGTTTTAAGAAATTGTCTTTATGTACCTACTTTTAGAAAGAATTTAATTTCAGTTTCTAAATTGTTTATGGATGGATATTCTGTTTCTTTTAATGACAAGGTGGTTATAAAAAGGAATAGGGAGATTATCTGTTCTGGTACATTGGTTGGCAATTTATATACTCTTGAACCAAAAACTCCCACGATGCAAATAGAAGTAAATAGCTCATCTTCTAAATCTAATAAGAGAAAAGAACCTTCGCAAATGAACCAAACATATCTTTGGCACCTAAGGCTTGGTCATATTAACCTAAGTAGAATTCAAAGGTTGATAGTTGATGGACCTTTGGGTTCATTAGTGGTGGAGGATCTCCCAACCTGCGAATCTTGCTTGGAAGGTAAAATGACCAAGAGGCCTTTCAAGGCCAAGGGGTATAGAGCCAAAGATGTGTTAGAATTGGTTCATTCTGATTTGTGCGGTCCTATGTCTATCTGGGCAAGAGGTGGTTTTGAATATTTCGTCTCTTTTATAGATGATTATTCAAGATATGGATACATTTACTTGATGCGCCACAAGTCTGAATGCTTTGACAGGTTCAAAGAATTCAAGGCTGATGTGGAGAACCGTCAAGGTAAAAGTATCAAGACATTATGATCTGATCGTGGTGGCGAGTACCTCTTGGGAGAGTTTAGGAGTTACTTATCAGAGGCTGGGATTCAATCCCAATTGTCCGCACCTGGCACACCCCAGCAGAATGGTGTGGCGGAGCGAAGGAACAGGACTCTTATGGAGATGGTCAGATCTATGATGAGTTATTCTGAGTTACCTGATTCGTTCTGGGGGTTTGCTCTGGAAACAGCAGCACACATTCTGAACTTGGTTCCATCTAAGTCAGTACCCTCTACTCCCACAGAGTTGTGGACTGGGCGAAAGCCTAGTCTAAGACATATTCGGATTTGGGGTAGTCCAGCACATGTGCTGAAGGGAGATGCTGGTAAGTTGGAATCTCGTACAGAAGTGCGCTTGTTTGTTGGCTACCCCAAGGGAACGAAGGGTGGTTTATTCTATAGTCCTAGAGATCAGAAGGTGATCGTGAGTATGAATGCCAGATTTCTAGAGGAGGACTATGTGATGAACCACAAGCCCACGAGTAGGATTGTTCTTGAGGAGATGACGAAGTCCGACTTGATCCACCGGTACAAGAGGAGACACCACAAGTCACACACGCGTGTCACAGAGCATACAAGGCACCTCGTCGTAGTGGGAGGGTTGTTAGACAACCCGATTCATGTTTTGGGAGAGTCTTGGACTTAGTCACAGTGAACATGAACCTGATCCCTGGACATATGACGAGGCAATCCAAGATAGAGATGCAGTATCTTGGCAAAGAGCGATGAATTCAGAGATAGAATCTATGGATTCTAATCAGGTCTGGGAGCTAGTAGAGCCACCCGATGGTGTAAAAACCATTGGATGCAAGTGGATCTACAAGAGAAAGAGAGGAGTAGACGAGAAGGTTGAGACCTTCAAAGCTAGGCTTGTTGCGAAAGGGTATACTCAGAAAGAGGGTATCGATTATGAGGAGACCTTTTCGCCGGTAGCTATGCTTAAATCTATCCAGATTCTCTTATGCATAGCAGCTCATATGGATTATGAGGTGTGGCAGATGGATGTCAAGGCAGCTTTTTTTAATAGAAGTCTTGAGGAAAACATCTACATGAAGCAACCAAAGGGATTCATTGCTAAAGGCAAAGAGCATCTTGTATATAAGCTTAATCGGTCCATTTATGGATTGAAGCAAGCTTCGAGGTCTTGGAACATCCGGTTTGATGAGGTGATCCAGTCTTATGGATTTATTCAAAGTCCGGATGATTCTTGTGTATACAAGAGATGTGACGGAAACGTAGTGGTGTTTCTTGTACTATACGTAGATGACATTTTGTTAGTTGGCAACAATATCAAAGTGTTATCAGACGTAAGGGTATGGTTGTCCAAAAAGTTTGACATGAAGGACTTGGGAGAAGTGGGACACATCCTTGGGATCAAAGTTATAAGGGATCGCAAGAAAAGGATGTTGTGCTTATCTCAAGCTTCATACATTGAAACTATCCTTGCTCGTTTTAGAATGCAGAACTCCAAGAAAGGTTTTCTACCTTTTAGGCATGGAGTTCCTTTATCTAAAGAGATGCGTCCCAAAACATCAAAGGAGATAGAGGACATGAAGGCGGTTCCTTATGCTTCGGCAGTAGGAAGCCTTATGTATGCTATGCTATGTACGAGACTGGATATCTGCTTTGCCGTGGGCATGGTTAGCAGATATCAGAGTAATCCTGGACAGGGACATTGGACTGCGATAAAGCATATATTGAAGTACCTGAGAAGGACTAGGGATTATATGCTAGTTTACCGGGCAGATCAATTAGTCCCTGTGGGTTACACGGATTCGGATTTCCAATCAGATAGGGACAAGAGTAAGTCTACCTCGGGGTTTGTGTTTACTTTTGGAGGAGGAGCCATAGTATGGAGGAGTGTCAAGAAGAAATGCGTGGCGGACTCTACCATGGAAGCTGAGTATGTGGCAGCCTCTGAGGCAGCCAAGGAAGCTGTATGGCTCGGGAACTTCTTGATGGACTTGGATGTGATTCCTGGTTTGCCCAGAACTATCACAATTTATTGTGATAACAGTGGTGCAGTTGCAAACTCAAAGGAACCATGAGCCCATAAGGCAAGTAAACACATAGAGCGCATGTACCACCTCATATGAGAGATCGTAAAGCGAGGAGAAGTTGCTGTCGCCAAGATTGCATCAGAGGATAACCTGGCGGATCCATTCACTAAGGCCCTTCCAGCGAAAGCGTTTGATAGGCATGTGGAGGACATGGGGATCAGATGTATGGCAGAGTGATGACGGCATAGTCTTTTAGTATAAGTGGGAGATTGTTGGAATGTATACTGAAAGCCTAGCTCTTTTTGTATGAACATTTTATTTTGAAATAAGAATCACATGATCATTGTTTGCACTTTATATATGTGTGCATATTGTCTAATATTTTACATTGTAGATAACATGGTGCTTGGTGTGGCACAGAAGATCATGTTACCAGTACATTGTAAAATATAAGTAGAGGCTCACAACCAAGATGGTTTTGGACAAACCATTGGCATGGTTGTAGTGTAGCTTGGTATTGTTTTGTCTTGAACATAGAGTTACACTAGTACACTTAGGTGTATTGAGCAGGACCGACATAGAGGTGATTCAATTTAGTACTGACTACATGATTGAATTGGACCTCGGATATTATGTTGTACATGCTCTTAATCCCGATATAATAACGGGCACATGTACTTAGTATTTATTTCTTTGATTTACCAGTGGGTGAGATTTAGATGGATTAAATCAATATGCCCGGTAAGTTGGGAAATAAAATTATTTACATGGTGTGTCGTTGATTATAGGAGGAAACCGTGTCCTATATATTAGGTTGATGATGTCCCCTTGAGGAGCTCATAAAGTACATCACGTAAACCCAACTAGTTGACTTAGTCAATGTGATGATAAGGTTAAGTGGTACTACTCGAGGAATTAGATGTTAATTAATTGATGGTCAGTAAATCAATTAATTGACGGACATTCTGTTAGTGAAAGCCCTAGAGCCAATCATATGATGATTGTTGTATGGACTTTATTGTATCATATTCCTATTTATAAAGGCATGGTTATTATATTTACTTGTATTGGTGCCAAATAACTAAATATAATATTGTCCTTGAGTAGTAGGTTCTTATCTATATCAATCGATTGGTTGAATCGATAATGAGATGATATAGAGAACACTACTCTTAATCATTCCTAGTCGAGTATTAACATTCAGGGACAATGTTAATGCGTAGAGACTAGCATGTAGGTCAACAAGATGACTTGATCTCACAAGTCATGGATATGAGATATCAAGTTGACACATGGGTATGCATTGGAGAATGTATCTTGAATGACGCCATGAAAGTATCATGGATCGTTATATGAGTGTCATATACTTTCTCATGTGGCTATTAGTATGACTATTAGTCCTTAGACCTGAAGTCACCATGGTTCCCTACATAAGGAGTTGCATACTTTGGCTTCGTCAAACGTCGCCCGTAAATGGGTGGACTATAAAGGCGATTACTGGGTATGTAATGAATTATGCGGAGGGATGTGAGTGATGTAGATGAGATCTATCCCTCCTATATGACGGGGGTGACATCGATATTCTTGATAGAGTGAGACCACGAAGTGCATGGCCATGCCCAAATGAGTCAATATGAGATATTGAGCTCATTTGATTAGAGTGAGTCTACTTGGAGTTCAAGATTTAGATTGTACCGAGGATGACATGGTCTATGCCTCGATTGGTCAATCTAGATGTCAATGATAGAGGGACATTGTCACATATTGTGAGAGTCACAATTAGTAGTCACAAAGGTGATGTTGGAGCACAACATTCTTGTAACTTGGGTAGCAATGATGTGTTGCTAGATACCGCTCATTGCTTATGTTCCTAAATCAGTTTAGGGACATTGCCAACGTTACAAGAACCTATAGGGTCACACACATAAGAGCAATTAGATGGAGATTAGGTTCATATGATGAACCATGAGGATTAGGTTCATGGGATGAACCAAATTGGATTAAGAGTAATCCAAATTAGACTAATTGAGTTAGACTCAAGTTGATTCAAGTGTTGAATGAGTCTAATTGAGATTTGATTCATCAAATCAATTTAAATTAATTAATAGAGATTCATTATATTAAATTGACTTGAGTCAAGTGGTTAGATTTGATCAACCATGGGAGATTAGAGGTCAAGTTTGACTTGACTTGAGAGGGAAGATGAAAGGTCAAGTTTGACTTAACCAAATGCCATGTCATGATGATGACTAGGCATGGCCGGCCAATGATGATTCTCCACATCATCATTGACTTTGTCAATTGGTGCCACCTCATGAGGGAGACCAAGGGACATGGGAGTTACATGCATGCATGTAACTCCCTCTCCTTGAAGTGGCCGGCCACTTTAGGGGTTTCATTAGATGAAATTCATTTGGGTGAGTTAATTCCATCTTCATCTTCTTCCTTGGAACCTTTTCTCTCAAGCTCTCCCTCTCCCATCCCTCTCTTTGGCCGAACCAACCAAGGAGTGCTAGCACACTCAAGGTTTAGTTTTCTCCACCTATTGCTTGTGTGGATACCATAGAGGAGTGTGCACTTGACACTCTCGAGTTCCGGCGAACTTTTGGACGAGCGGGATAAGCGAAGGGCGTCGCTACGAGGGTAACGTTCTAACCTCTTAGATCTAAGGTAGATCTAGAATTTCTGTAAGCACATATATGTAATTATAATTTTATACTTCGCACGGATCCGTGGCCGGGGCTTCCGAGGTTTCCGCAACGCAAAAAAGCGGTTTTTGCGGCTCAGAAAAACCCAACAATGGTATCAGAGCCACGTGCGAAGCATGTATGTGTTTCGTTTTTGTAGTTTTTATATTAGATATAAAAATTACAGATTTATATGTTTCTGTAAATTTTCTTATTTTATAGAATTTTTGGGTATTTTTCTCGTAGAGTCGAAGCAACGAGTGTTGGGACACTCGTAGGCTTCAACCGTCGAGAAAAACTCTCCGAATCGGCGAGTTCTCGCTTTAGGTTTTTGGGACAGTGACTTAAGTCATTGTAATATCATTGTAGGGACACTCGCGAAGTTTATTTTGCGTGTAGGGGCGCTGCCCCTAACCCCGAAAGGGGCCATGTCCCGCGATCGCGCCCAGAAACCGCTTAGCGGGACCGTTTCGGAGGGGTGACTCATAAATTCAAAATAAATTAGGAAAAATTATAGAAATTTTCTGTAAAAATACATAATTTAGAATTATGTATAATTCTGTGATTGTCATGGCCCAATAACCCAATTGGATTTGATTATGTGTGTTGTAATTCATAATACGGCCTGCATGCCGTTTTGTGGTTGTGCGTGTTGTAAAGTGTTTGCGACCTGCGCGTCACACCTATTCTTTTAATATTCTAGTTGTAAATAGTTTTAGACTCGAATGTAACTCGAGTTTCGTATTTGTAATGTACAAAAATGGAGAGGTGGAAAGTCCACTTGAAGACGAGCTTACGAGAAGGGTGACGACGACACATGGCGGTCAAAGGAAGTGCTTGGAGAAGCCGCTAGCCTTAGGTAGACCGTCCGATCTTCTCATTGGCTTGAGAAGATCGTAGTAGGGCCATGACTATATCACATTTAATTATATATATATATATATATATAATTGATTTTTTGCTTGTATGTATGTGATGCATGCTAGTAGAAAAATGTTTGTATGTATATGATGCATGCTAGGTTAATTTTCTTGTATGTATATGATGCATGCTAGAATAATTAATGTATGTATATGATGCATGCTAATATAGGATAATAAAGGCCTAAATGCGTATAAGATACACATTACGATTAGATTAGATCATAATCGAATCAACTCGAAAATGCCTACCGAGCCTTGATACCCATCACTACCTCGATCATTTGTTGTTGTTGAATCTGCCAAAGCAGAGCAACACATATTATCTTGGTAGGGTGCGGAGGGACAATCTTGGTCCCGCCTATCACGACTCGGGTTAGAGTAAGCTCAATTAGATTGAGCAAAACTAGTTAACTCAATTGGATCGAGTAGAACTATAGGCATATTCCAATCGTTGGAAAGGTAGGTTAAGATCGCATTTACACTAAATCTTGGGCGATTTAGCCAAAGCTAACTCAAGGTCTTTTGTAAATGTGGGTCTTAATCCTATAAACAAGAGTTGCATAGAGATGTAATCGGTAATGTGTTACCCACCGATCGTACTAAGTCTTGGGTGATTTAGCCAAAGCTAACTCAAGGCTTAGTATGATGTGGATCTTGTCCCGCAAGAATTATAGCTAGTTTGTTTGAATCTAATAATGTGGTTTGACCACATCCATAACTTGATTCTACAAAATTCCTATAATTCAGTGGGAGCATCATTTGATTAAAGGCCTAATTAAATGATAAAAGGAATATGATATTAATTCTCTGCATTGTATGTTGTAGATAACTATGTCGACAACCACGAACACTCTCTCTCGATCGATCCTCTGAGAAGGACAAGCTCAATGGAGCAAATTTCGGATCGCACAGAACCTGAGAATTGTTCTCACCCAAGAAAGGAAGTTGTATGTCCCGAGCAGCCCATTCCGAGGCACTTCCTCGCCAATGCCTTGAAATGACAAAGATGCTTACAAGAAGCATCAAGATGATGCATTAGATGTGTCATGTCTAATGCCATGACCATGAACTCGAGCTGAAGCAACACGAGTTCATGAATGCTTATGATATGGTTGGACATCTTCGTCAACTATATCAAGGACAAGCTAGGCATGAGAGATATGAAGTCTCTAAGGCATTATTTGGGTCCAAAATGCAAGAAGGGACTCCCGTAGGTACATATGTACTCAAGATGATTGGGTACGTAGAAAACCTACAAAGGCTGGGATTCCCACTTGCCCAAGAGCTGGCCACTGACCTAATCTTGCAATCTTTGCCACAAGCCTTCAATCAATTTGTCATGAATTATAACATAAATGAAATTGATAAGCCATTGCAAAATGCTCAACATGTTGAGAATCACAGAGCTTAACCTTAAGAAGGGTAAATCTGACACCATTTTGATGGTGCAGAAGAAGAAAGGCAAGGGCAAGCCTAAAGGTAAGGGAAAGTCCCAAGACAAGGGCAAAGGCAAAGAACATAAACCCAAAGGAGGGGTAGCCAAGGAAGGGGCTTGCTTCTTCTGCAAGGAAGCAGTGACAATCGAAGCGAATCGCAAGGCATACTGAAGATCTTAAGAAGAAGAGAAGTGAGACTTCTACTGTATAAATGTTATAGAAGTCAATCTATCTATTTCTTCATCTTGGGTATTAGATAATGGATGTGCATCTCACATTTGTAGGGCCGAGAAATAGTAGGGCATTGACAAAGGGCGAGGTGGACCTACGAGTAGGCAATGGAGCAAGGGGCAAAGCCGTAGGAACTTATGATCTATCTCTCGCCTCCGGGCTTGTATTAGAATTAGATGAATGTTGTTATGTGCCCGCCTTTAACCAAGAACATCATTTCAGTTTCTTGTTTAGACAAGAAAGGATTTTCATTTATAATAAAGAACAAATGTTGTTCAGTTTATTTAAATGATATGTTCTATTGTAGTGCACTTCTAATGAACGGACTCTACTTTCTAGACTTAGAGAGCCCTATCTATAACATAAGTACCAAGAGGTTCAAGTCAAATGAGTTGAACCAAACCTATCTCCTGCATTGTCGCTTAGGTCACATAAATGAGAGTCGCTTATCTCACCCATAAGGATGGGTCGCTAGACTCATTTGATTTTGAATCATATGAGATATGAGTCTTGCCTTTTAGGCAAGATGACCAAGACTCTTTAGTGGACATAGTAAAGAGCAACAGATTTGTTAGGACTTATACATAGTGATGTATGTGGTCCTTTCAATGTTGCCGCTAGAGGTGGTTACAGGTGTACTTCATTACATTTATCGATGACTTCAGAGATATGGTTATGTGTATCTTATGACACATAAATCAATCCTTTGAAAAGTTCAAAGAATTCAAGAATGAAGTACAAAACCAAATGGCAAGAGTATTAAGATACTTCGATCAGATCGAGGTGGTGAATACCTTAGCCATGAGTTTCGTGGACTATCTAGCCGAGTGTGGGATTCTATCCCAACTCACTCCTCCTCCCGAACACCACAAAGGGAATGGTGTATCCGAAAGGAGGAATCGACTTATTAGATATGGTACGATCTATGATGAGTCACACAGATCTTCCTATATCCTTTGGGATATGCTCGACACGCAGCCTTTACCCTTAACCGTACCATCCAAGGGCGTGGTAAAGACACCATATACGATATGGACAGGAAAATCCCAAGATGTCTTTATGAGGATTTGGGGTTGTGAGGCTTACGCTCGACGCCAAGTCTCGCATAAACCGGGACCCAACCGATAGGTGCTATTTTGTTGGATATCCTAAAGATACAAAGGGATATTATTTACATTCCCACCAAGACAAAGTGTTTGTGGTAAAAGACTGGGGTTTTTCTAGAAAGGGATTTTGTTTCTAGAAAAACTAGTGGAGTACCTTCGATCTCAAGAAATTCAAGATAAGGACCATAGCATCGAGGCCTTGATGGAGGTTGAACAGAACCACAAAGTGTTGTGGTGATGAGGTTGCACAAAGAGTCAGGAACAACCACTGCTCAAGTAGACCTACCTCTTCGCAGGTCCGATAGGTGCGTCGTCGGCTGAGAGATACTCATTTCTCTTGTCGACCATGATGACGTTATGCTCATTGAGAATGAGCCTACCTCCTATCGGAAGCCGTGATGAGCCCAGATTCGAGAAATGGCTAGACGCCATGAGAGATCCGAGATGGAATCCATGTACACTAACCAAGTATGGACTTTGGTTGATCCACCAAGGGGTCAAACCCATTGGGTGTAAGTGGGTCTTTAGGAGAAAGACTGACATGGATGGACTTACGATACCTATAAGGGCGATTGGTGGCTAAAGGTTTCAAGCAAATTCATGGTATTGACTATGATGAAACCTTTTCTCCGCGATGTTTAAGTCCATTCGGATCTTGCTTGCTTGCTCGGACATACCACGATTATGAGATCTAGCAGATGGATGTCAAAACCGCATTTCTGAATGGAAACTTACTCGAGGATGTGTACATGACACAACCTGAGGGTTTTGAAGATCCATAGCATACTGGGAAGGTATGCAAGCTGTAAAGATCCATTTATGGGCTAAAGCAAGCTTCTCGGAGCTGGAATCTTCGATTCGATGATGCGATCAAACAGTTTGGTTTCATCAAGAATGAAGATGAACCCTGTGTCTACAAGAGGGTTAATGGGAACACAGTTGTGTTCCTTATATTGTATGTGGATGACATACTACTCATTGGGAATGACATCCCTTCGCTACAGTCTGTGAAGACTTGGCTGGGGACGTGCTTCTCAATGAAGGACTTAGGTGAAGCAGCCTGTATTCTAGGCATAAAGATCTATAGAGATAGATCTAAGAGATTGCTTGGCCTAAGTCAGAGTACATACATTGACACGGTATTACTTCGGTTTGCCATGCAGAATTCCAAGAAAGGACTTCTGTCGATGTCACATGGTGTGAGTCTTTCGAAGACTCAAAGTCCCTCTTCTAGAGAGGAGAGAGACCACATGGATAAGATCCCTTACGCATCTGCTATAGGATCTATCATGTACGCCATGCTGTGTACTCGTCCTGATGTCTCGTATGCTTTGAGCATGATGGGTAAATACCAGTCAGATCCAGGTGAGCGTCACTGGATAGCAGTCAAGAATATTCTTAAGTACTTGAGAAGGACTAAAGAATATTTCTTGATATTTGGAGGCGATGAGGAGCTAGCTGTAAAGGGTTACAGCGATGCCAGCTTCCAAACTGACCAGGATGATTATAGATCGCAGTCAGGGTTCGTGTTTTGCTTGAATAGGTAGCACTGTGAGCTGGAAGAGTTCCAAGCAGGACACAGTTATTGATTCTACAACAGAGGCCGAATATATCGGTGCTTCCATCTCATTCATGAGATTGTCGATCGAGGAGATGTGAAGATTTGCAGAGTACCCACAGAGGCTAACATCGCAGATCCCTTGACCAAGTCTTGGCACAGAAAAAGCATGATGGTCACACTAGGTCATTGGGTATTAGATACTACGGTGATTGGCACTAGTGCTAGTGGGAGATTGTTAGTGAAAGCCCTAGAGCCAATCATATGATGATTGTTGTATGGACTTTATTGTATCATATTCCTATTTATAAAGGCATGGTTATTATATTTACTTGTATTGGTGCCAAATAACTAAATATAATAATGTCCTTGAGTAGTAGGTTCTTATCTATATCAATCGATTGGTTGAATCGATAATGAGATGATATAGAGAATACTACTCTTAATCATTCCTAGTCGAGTATTAACATTCAGGGACAATGTTAATGCGTAGAGACTAGCATGTAGGTCAACAAGATGACTTGATCTCACAAGTCATGGATATGAGATATCAAGTTGACACATGGGTATACATTGGAGAATGTATACTGAATGACCCGCCATGAGAAAGTATCATGGATCGTTATATGAGTGTCATATACTTTCTCATGTGGCTATTAGTATGACTATTAGTCCTTAGACCTGAAGTCACCATGGTTCCCTACATAAGGAGTTGCATACTTTGGCTTCGTCAAACGTCACCCGTAAATGGGTGGACTATAAAGGCGATTACTGGGTATGTAACGAATTATGCGGAGAGATGTGAGTGATGTAGATGGGATCTATCCGTCCTATATGACGGGGGTGACATCGATATTCTTGATAGAGTGAGACCACGAAGTGCATGGCCATGCCCAAATGAGTCAATATGAGATATTGAGCTCATTTGATTAGAGTGAGTCTACTTGGAGTTCAAGATTTAGATTGTGCCGAGGATGACACGGTCTATGCCTCGATTGGTCAATCTAGATGTCAAGGATAGAGGGACATTGTCACATATTGTGAGAGTCACAATTAGTAGTCACAAAGGTGATGTTGGAGCTCAACATTCTTGTAACTTGGGTAGCAATGATGTGTTGCTAGATACCGCTCATTGCTTATGTTCCTAAATCGGTTTAGGGACATTGCCAACGTTACAAGAACCTATAGGGTCACACACATAAGATCAATTAGATGGAGATTAGGTTCATATGATGAACCATGAGGATTAGGTTCATGGGATGAACCAAATTGGATTAAGAGTAATCCAAATTAGACTAATTGAGTTAGACTCAAGTTGATTCAAGTGTTGAATGAGTCTAATTGAGATTTGATTCATCAAATCAATTTAAATTAATGAATAGAGATTCATTATATTAAATTGACTTGAGTCAAGTGGTTAGATTTGATCAACCATGGGAGATTAGAGGTCAAGTTTGACTTGACTTGAGAGGGAAGATGAAAGGTCAAGTTTGACTTGACCAAATGCCATGTCATGATGATGACTAGGCATGGCCGGCCAATGATGATGCTCCACATCATCATTGACTTTGTCAATTGGTGCCACCTCATGAGGGAGACCAAGGGACATGGGAGTTACATGCATGCATGTAACTCCCTCTCCTTGAAGTGGCCGGCCACTTTAGGGGTTTCATTAGATGAAATTCATTTGGGTGAGTTAATTCCAACTTCATCTTCTTCCTTGGAACCTTTTCTCTCAAGCTCTCCCTCTCCCATCCCTCTCTTTGGCCGAACCAACCAAGGAGTGCTAGCACATTCAACGTTGAGTTTTCTCCACCTATTGCTTGTGTGGATACCATAGAGGAGTGTGCACTTGACACTCTCGAGTTCCGGTGAACTTTTGGACGAGCGGGATAAGCGAAGGGCGTCGCTACGAGGGTAACATTCTAACCTCTTAGATCTAAGGTAGATCTAGGATTTCTGTAAGCACATACATGTAATTATAATTTTATACTTCGCACGGATCCGTGGCCGGGGCTTCCGAGGTTTCCGCAACGCAAAAAAGCGGTTTTTGCGGTTCAGAAAAACCCAACACATTCGATATCTTAAACACAGGGAGATTAATGTACGAATAATATATGGAGCCCATATTAATTTATGGGGGTTGGTGAGGTAGTTCAATGACAATCCTCTAGTGGAATGGAACATCATTGATCGATCAAGTTTGTGTGGTTCCGATCCATCGAGTGGCCAAGACCCAACTCCTCCTTATGGTCTCTATCGTAGCCTAATATAATCCTTGTGAAGTCTATATCCAAGAATGTAAAACAAAACCTAGAACCAATGGTTGGGATTAAATCCCTAGATCCGATGGTTAGGATGAAATCCTAGAATCGACGGTTGGGATTAAATCCCTAGATCCGACGGTTGGGATAAAACCCTAGATCCGACGGTTGGGATGAAACCTTAGATCCGACGGTTGAGATGAAATCCTAGATCCCACGGTTGGGATTAAACCCTAGATCCGACGGTTGGGATAAAACCCTAGATCCGACGGTGGAGATTAAATCCCTAGATCCGACGGTGGAGATTAAAGGAGGCTGAAGCCCTATTCTATAAATAGATGCTTAGGGTTGGGCGGCGAGAATATGATCGAGTATCAAGGAATTGGAGTTAGGGTTTGGTTCATCCACAAGTGGGCAGCTAGGGTTCATTGGGCGGCTAGGGTTTTGGAGCAAAGCTTGGGCGGCAAGCTTCTTCCTTCAAGTTGATTGCCGGCGCCCATCCTCCTCTATCATTCCTTGGCTGGCGCCCATCATAGAGCCCTCTACCTTCTTCCTTGGCCGGCGGTTCTCCTCCCATTGGTGGCCGGTTCTCATCCTCCTCCCCATTCTCCAAAGTGGCCGGTGGCAACACTTCTTGAAGTTGGCCGGCGCATCATCCAATAGTTCCTTGGCCGGCGGTTACACCAAGTTCCATAATTTGGTGGCCGGTTCTAGATAGGAAGGTATTTGTGGTTTCTTCTCTTTATTTGTAGTGGACAAGGTAGAGAAGAAAGTGATCTAGAAGGCTTCTACTCGTGGAGGATCTTCGTCCACACGTCGTCCACGAGAAGGATAGGACATACGGTAGAAGATCGTAAGGTATAAAGTTATTTTAACTTTATGTACAGATCTGAGCATGTTCTTATTTGTTTTGATTATGCATGTGTGTGTATGAATATATATTGTATAATCATGGACCCCGAAGACAAACACAAAAATCGGCGATCCGTCCGTCGTCTCTTCCGCGGCTAACCAACTAGAAGAGTTGTGTTGCTTGAACAACTAGTTTGTTCAAGCGACCACTCAAGTTGTTAGCACGATGACGAAAAGGTTGTGCTAAGGAAGCTCATCCCATCCGGATTAATTCTTTCATTAGTGAAAATTTTAATCCGGGGACATGGGAGCCAATGAGCCTCCGAAGCATCCAACCGACAATGTGGGCTTGATCCTTTGAGTGGCCAAGATCCAACTCCACCTCATGGTCCCTATTGTAGCCTATTAAAACCCTCATGGAGCCTAGATCCAATGATAGAAAATGAAACTCTAGATCCGACAGTGGAGATTAAATCTCCAGATCCAATGGTGGAGATTAAATCTTTAGATCCGACGGTAGAGATTAAATCTCTAGATCCGACGGTTGAGATTAAATCCCTAGATCCGACGGTGGAGATTAAAGGAGGCTTAAGCCTAACTCTATAAATATGGCTTAAGGGGTGGGCGGCAAGGATAATCTTGGAGATTAAAGCTTTGGGCGGCTAGGGTTTGGAGAAGCCTTGGGCGGCAAGCCCTTCTCCTTCCTAGGGTTTCGGCCAGCGCCCCCTTTCCTTTTCTCTTCTTGGCTGGCATCCCAATCCTCTCCTTCTTCTCCTTGGTCGGCGGCAAGAGCTAGGTCTTCTTCCCTTGGAGCTTTAGGCTGGCGCCCACACTCCCTATTCCTTTCCTTGGCCAGCAGTAACATCAAGTCTCTTGACTTGGTGGCCGGTCCTAGATAGGGAAGAGTTTTGTTTCATTCTTCCCTTTGTTCGAAGCGAGCAAGGATGAGAAGAGCGTGTTCTAGGAGGCTTGACTTTTGGAAGATCGTCGCCCACACGACGTCCAAAAGAAGGAAGGACATACAATAGAAGATCGAGAGGTATAATTCTTATTTGCTTTCTTCTTGTTTCTTTGGATATTGTATATATGATATGTGGCTAATTTACTTGGACCCCGAATACATAAACAAAAACCAGCGATCCGTACATCGTCTATTCCGCGGCTATTCGAAGAATAGAGGTAGGTTGCTTGAACAATATGTTTGTTCAAGTGACCACTCTAATCGAATAGCACGACGATGAAACGGTTTCTTGGGTAATCCCTCTTTGTCTAGGATTAATTTTTTAATCTGGGGGCGTAGACGAGATCACCATGAACAAGTGACCGAGTTG
This sequence comes from Wurfbainia villosa, assembly GCA_025175895.1. NCBI lineage: Eukaryota > Viridiplantae > Streptophyta > Magnoliopsida > Zingiberales > Zingiberaceae > Wurfbainia > Wurfbainia villosa. The sequence continues at coordinate 41,710,341 of CM045989.1, forward strand.
AAGTAGGAAGCGAAGTTTCCTCCCTTCACTTGTAACCCTAGGATATCCTTTCGAAAGCATTGGAAAAGTAAAATAATCATTGAAAATTATTAAGAGAGTTATTTAGGGTGGAATATTGAATTTTAGGGAAGGTTAAAGTTTAAGTTTGAACTTTTACCCTTTTTTCGATGGTTTAAGTTTCTTATAGGCTTAGGAACTCTCCAAGGACATTGTTAGTGCAATGATCAAGGGGGAGCAACCCTTTAGAGGTAGTGTGTCCATCTTGGGATGATGGATGCAATTTTGACCTTTTATTCTAAATGGGGAGAAGTGAGGGTTTGGTAAACCTTCATTATGAATTCCCTCTCATTTGGTGTTATGGAACTTATCACTAGAAAGAGTGAAGGCATCCAAAATGTTTTTGGACCAAGGGGGAGAATGTAGGATCTCTTTGACAGATGAGGCATTAAAAACCTTCGTAATCATTTTTGATGTGTGCCAAAGGGGGAGAAGTGAGGTTTATGTTTGGTGAACCGTCACTATGCTTTGGCATTGAAAAGTTAAGTTGGGTTATTGTTAGCCTAACTTAAAGGTATTGTCGAACATCAAAAAGGGGAAGATTATTAGTGCAACAAGCCCCGAGTCAATGTGGACTAAACTCGAGTGGGACTCGAGTAGTGTTTTTATGTTTGACAATGGTTTGACAATACAGTTTGACCATATGTTGATCATATGATTAGTGGATGATTGGGATATCCAAACTCATATGGGGGAGATTATTTAGGGGAGATTGTTGGAGCAATCAACCTCGGAAGTCCAAATATGAATATTTGGCAAGGGAAATCCAAAGGTAAATTATTGGCAACATAAGTCCAAATGTGAAGTCTTGGTGGCGTAAAGTCCAAGTGAACTTTGACAATTGGAAAGTCCAACATGGAGTTGGCAAGGAAAGCCCAAGTCATGGGTATTTGGCAATGGTAAAGTCCAAAGGTATAGTATTTGTGGCATAAGTACAAGCATGTAGTGTTAGCGACGTATAGTCCAAGTGAACTTTGGAAATTGGGAAGTCCAAGGGTCGGTTTGGTGGCTTAAAGTCCAAGTATGGATCTTGGTGACATATGTCTAAATAGATCTTGGAAAGAAAGTCCAAGGGTAGGTTTTGGCAGCGTAAAGTCCAAGCATGTGGTCTTGATGGCATAAATCCAAAGGAAACTTAGCAAAAGACATGGTTAGCACTACATAGCCGATGGAAGCACCTGAATGCTAAGGCAAAAGATGAAGAGTCATAGACTCGAGGGATTTGAGAGGCATGAGGTTGATGGAGGTGGCTAGAAGGCTTAGGTCTAGGCTAAGTGTGGTCAATCAAGTATGAGGGGATCATACTTAGGTTAAACATCATATTTGAGGTTTACCAATCGACTGGAATTATTAACCTGTTGACTGGCCGAGTGCTTGACACTCAGGAGCCTAATTGACTTAGAGCAATCGACTGAGATTATGACTAGTCAACTAGTCGAGGAGTCGACTGAGGCTCGAATGCTCAGTTCTGGCTATGGCAGTCGACTGCCATTTATGTGTAGTCGACTGATGGCATTATAGTTATACATAGATTATTGCGTAGTCCAATGGCCAGTCGACTACAAGGTAGCAGTCGACTATTGGTAAGGGTAGTCGACTGCTGATGTATCCGTTGGGCAGATTCCAGCGTGAATGGAGTTGTTGTGAGACAACGGATAGGCTAGGATTCGACTGGTGTCTTTTGGCAGTCGACTACTAGGCGCAAAATCAACCTGAGCTCAACTTTATAAGGAGGCTTCATGGAGGATTTGGAGCTGCCGGTTCTTGAGTATTTGGGAGAGGTTTTGCTGTTGCATTCCAGATCTTGTAGGGCATTCAAAGCAACCAACAAACAAGTGATCAAAAGCAAGCTTATTGTAAAGTGTTCATTGCATTTTTTGTATTTGCTTTTGTATATTGTTGTGTTTGGTTATTTCCTTGTTTATTATTGTAAACATTCATATTGTACAAGGTTTCTCCACAACCAGATTGTATTCTAAGAAGGAGACGAGGTTTAGTGGAGTAGACACTAAAGCCCGACCGTGGAGTAGGAACCCTAGTTCCGAACCATGTAAAATCTTGTCTTGTGGTTGTGCCCATCTTTTGTTCCTGTTTATACTTCTATATTTGTTCCACTGAGCATACTAACGATTGTAGATGAGCACGACACAATCCATCGATGAAATTGTGAAAGACGCTATTCACCCCCTCTAGCGCAATAACCGATTCCTCTACAATTGGTATCAGAGTAAGGTTGTTCTTCAAAAATTAACAATCGAGAGAGCTTGCGTTGGAAGACATGGAGTATCAAGATAGATTGGTGGATGACATCACGGTGCTCCATTTCTTTGTCCGCGATGATTTCCAATATTGGGAAAATAAAATGAAATATTTTCTTCTTTGTAATATAGAAAATTGAATTTATATTGAAGTAGGTTTCAAAGCGCCCATGGACAAAAAGGGAAGGCTCCTTAAGACGAAGAAATGGACGGAGGAGCAAATCCAACAATATGAAACCAACGGCAAGGTAACAAAATTATTGGTCAACTTGATTCTGAACAACCTACTGTGTAAGATAAGTGAACATCAAGATGCTAAGGAGTTATGGAATAAGCATTCCAAGCTCCACGACAATTCCTCACCGACACAAGTATAAAAGAAGCCTAAAGAAGAAGAATTCTCATCCTCCAAAGAGCTTGAGGATTCGAAGGTTGCGAGGGAATCAACATCCGGAGAAGAAGAGGTGGAGGTATTGGAAGTCTCCATTTCTAGAATTGAGGGGGAGCATAGGTATTCGGCATCGGAGCAAAATCAAGAAGAACCTTCTACATCAGAGAGCCATGAAGAACAAGCATAAGATTTTCCCATAGGTAATCAAGCACATCTCTTGAAACAAAAAATCATATTATGTGCTTTGAGTGTAGGGAACATGGGCATTACAAGAGTAAATTCCCAAAATTGTCCAAGAAGAAAACTCAAGTATCAAAAGCCAAAGAAAAGATCAAGGAGGTCGGGGTCCCAACTAGAAAGAGAAAGGAGCACATAGTGTTCTTCAAGTGTCAACGAAGGGGCCACTATAGGAGTCAATGTTCTAGGGGGAGCCATTCAACCAAGGGAAAAGGAGGAGCTTCACATGTAAGGGGAGTTAAGGAAAACCCTAAGGTAATATTTAATAATGATTCGACCTTAAGTAATGATAGGAAGCATGCTAAAAATTTACTTGCTATCGTTCATGATAAAAAGCATGCTAGTAGTAAGCCTAAGGATCAATTTAGAAATAAATATTTTTGTTTAGGTGCTAAACATATTAATTTTCCTAAGAACAATTGTAGCTCAACTTCACCTAAGGATAATAAGAACGTAGGCATTAACCTTAAATGGACTAGACATATGCCTAGGAAGATGAATTCTTAAAAGAAGAAAGAAAATTCAAATATTGGGAAATTAGATGTAGAAAATCAAGACTTAAGGTCATGGCTTGAAAAATTAGAAAAGATCCTTCAAATTTTGACAAATTCAAATAAAGGGTCTAGCAGTCAAAATATAGGGTCTAGGAGGCAAGCATTGCCTAAGGATAAGAAAAACATGGGTCACAAGCCTAAGTCTAAGGTAGTCATGCATACCAACCATAGTGTTTCATTCAACAATGGAACAAATACTAGGTCTTGGAAAGGCATGGTCACAAGGGAAGTTATCCCTAGATTTGACCATGGTAAGTGTTTAGTGGCTAAGGCTTCAAAAGAAACTAGAAAATTCACTAACAAGGTTACAAGGGGAGTTAACCCTAAAGTCAACCTTAAGAAGGCCCAAATGACTAGGGCTTCAAAGTCTAGGAGAGTCATTAGGAGGGTAGCTATGGAAGTCATCCCTAGCGAGTATCTATTTAAGCCAAAGAGCTTTAATAGGTATTGGATTCCTAGGAGCGTGATTCCATTACGCTAAATGGGTTTAGGGTGTGTCAACCCTAAATGAATGGGTAGTTAACCTAACCATGGTAGAGTTGACACTTTAGGGCATTTTCAAGGTTAAGTGATACCTTGGAAATGAGTTGAGATTTATATCCTAAAATGATTTTAGGACGTGCCAATAAAATTTATGAAGATTAAAAAGTCAATCAAAATTGGCACAAACTAGGTTAGAGTCAATGGTGTGCCATTTTAGTTTTTTGGCACACTTAAAGGAATTTTAGCAATTGTTGGTGCAATCGGCCCAGGTCACGATTGACCGGACTCGAGTTTGACTCGAGTGATGTTTTGATATTTTACATGGAGATTTGACATTGATGTATGATAATGTTTTGGGGAGATTGTTGGTACAATCGACCCGAGTCATGATTGACTGGACTCGAGTTTGACTCGAGGGGGATTTTGATGGTTCACTAGGGTTGACCATGTGATTATTGGAAAGTCCAAGCATGGGTCTAGGCATGGAAAGTCCAACATGGGTTGGCAAGGGAAAGTCCAAACTTGAGTCTTGGCATTTGGAAAGCCCAAGGGGTTTGATATTGGCGGCGTAAAGTCCATGTGGGAGTCTTGGCAGCATAAGTCCAATGGTTGGCGGCGTAAAGTCCAAGCGGAGTCTTTGCAGCATAATGTTAGTGCAATCAACCCGTGATATGGTTTTGATGTGTGTAGCAAAGGGTTTAAGTTAGGATGTTTGGATTTGATAAGTGTGTTGGAGTCTTGCAGGACTTAATAATTTGCACATGGAGCATTGGCAAGTTTCACCTCTCATGACTCGGTCCTTAAGTCGGTGAAGGATAGCTTTGTGGAAGTCATGCGCTTGGAGAATCCGAAGGACCACTGGACGAGGAGATTGGAGTGAAGCCGGAGGAAGTAGACTCCGGGGTGAGATGCGAAGGATGACACTGCAGAGTCGTGCGCTTGGCGCATCCGAGGGACATGATCGGATGAAGAAAACTTCAAAGGCGAGGGACTCCAAGGGATGAGAGTGAGCGAATGTAACCCGGGAAGGGGTAGTGCGCTTAGGTGGAACTTGGCCAATTGGCTAAGTGTCAGATGGAATTTCCTGACATCAGTCGACTGCCATGTTATGGTAGTCGACTACTCTAAGTCGACTATGACTCGACTAGTGTTCGAGTCTGGTTCATGTGCCAACAATGATCGCTATGGATTGAATTGATTATCGAGACCACGATCGATGAAAGCATCGATGGATCGGGTCACAAGGGTTTCGAACGTAATGGAGTGTTCGCCCGACTGATAGCTCCATCAGTCGACAGGTGGTAAGATCAGTCAACTGATGTGGGAGCCATTGGGTGAAATCCAATGTGGAAGAATCCGTTATTGGGCAACGGCTACAGGATCAGTCGACTGATCGGGGCATCAGTCGACTCGTCCTATGTTAATGGGAAGAAACCCTCTTCTTCTATAAAAAGAAGGGGTGAGGGCATTTGGGAGGCTAATGCTTTAACTCCTAACAACTCTCGAAGTGCCCTAAAGGATTCCCACTCTTCTTACTTGCTATTATTCCATTCTATTGTAAGAAGAGGGATTGTAAAGAGATTACCTCCACCTAGCTTGGTGCAAAGGAGAGAATAGTGAAAGATTGAGGCGTGATTCACCTTGGACGAATCAGACTGTGGATTAGCGGCGAGGCCGTGAACCACGTTACATTGTGGTGTTAGCATTTGTGTTTCTATTTTTCCTTTGCTTTGTCTTTAATTGTTTGTATTAGTATATACCACTTGCGCTAATAGTGTTTGTAGACGAAGCAATTCCATCATCCTACGAAGAGGGATATTCACCCCCCCTCTAGCCGTCCAACATCGACCCTCCAAGTGGTATCAGAGCCAAGGTGCTTGTCACCGGACTAACCGCCGCAACAAGCACTACATCATGAGATGGCCTGCTCTAATATTCATCCGCCGAAGTTCGAGGGGGAATTCACTTGGTGGAAGAAGCGAATGGAGGTATTTTTTGAAACCGACTTCGAAATTTTATTAATTATGAAAAACGGTTTCGAGATGCCTAGGGATGAAGAAGGAGAGCCATTGGAAAAATCAAGGTGGAGTAAGAGGCAAAGGGAGGAGTACTTGGTGAACTCAAAGGCAAAGCACCACCTCTACAATGTACTCCCCTAACAAGAAGTCAACCGAATAGGAGAATGTGCTAGCGCCAAGGAAATGTGGGAGAAACTCATAGAGATTCATGAAGGTACATCCAAAGCCAAGCGAGCAAGGAGAGATGTCCTTCGCTCCCAACTAACCGATATCAAACTCGAAAAGGGAGAGAAGGTAAAATCTCTACACTCTAGGTTTAAAGAAATTATAACCGGTTTGACAAGTGTAGGGGAAAAGCTCTTCAACCGGGATATGACAATGAAGGCTATAGATGTCTTTCCCCGGTCCTCAAGATGAAGCTCAATGGTAGATTCCTTCTACATCTCCAAGAATTTAGAAGTGAGCACCTTGGAGGAGTTCTTCTCAACCATGGAGCTCCATGAAACTGGGCTTGAGGGAGCAATTGAAGAATCAAGTATCAAGCCATCAAGAGGAGTAGCCCTAGTAGCCAACAAGGGAAAGAAGAAGAAGATAGAGACTCCCTCCTCCTCCGATGAAGCATCCTCCTCCTCCTCCATGGATAGCACGGAAGAAGCTTACATGGTAAGGAAGGTAAGACGTGCTTTGAAGAATTTTAAATTTAATAAATCTAATGATAGGAGGAGAAGACCAAGGGTGAAGGTAATTTTCTATAATTGCCAAGGAGAGGGACAAATAAGGGATAATTGTCCTCTCTTGAACAAAAGCAAAGAAGAGAGGAAGAAGAAAGAAGAAAAGAAGAAAAAGGGAAGCAAGAAGAAGGAAGAAGAGAAGAAGGCCAAGGAAAAGGGGAAGACCAAGGCACTAAAAGAAAGAACTTGGGATGACCCTTCCTCATCATCATCATCATCGGAGGAAGAAAATGCCTTTGTCACAAATTTGGCACTAATGGCATTTGATGACCTAGACACCTCCTCCTCCGAACAAGAAAGATCAAGCACAAGTGAGGAGAGCTCTAGTGAAGGGGGAGGCTCATCACCATCCTCATCCAAATCCGAAGAAGAAGACATGGAGACTATGGTAACGAATCTCTCACCCATTAAAATAGTCTCCATGATTTCTAGTCTTACTAAGGATATATTTAGGGCTAAGAAAAAGAACAAAAGCATGTTTGATCAAATTAAGGAACTAGAAAATAAATTAGAACAGGCATGTTTACATGTTAATGATGATGATGCATGCTCACATACCTATATGCCATTTGATGTTAATGATGCATGTATGGATGAAAATAGGGCTTTAAGAGAGAAAGTAGATCATTTAACCAAGGCCCTAGAAAAATTCATCATAGGCTCCAACACCCTTAACATGATCATAGGGAGCCAAAGGGCAAGCTTCAATAAGAAAGGCCTAGGATATATGGAAAATAAAAATGAAAAGGCCTATAAATGTTTAATTGCTAGGGGTCAAAATAAAAAGAAAACAATAGCTAGAAAATGGATCCCTAAGAAATTTTTAGTGAACCCCATAGGAAAGAACTTGTATTGGGTTCCTAAATCCATCCTTAAGGGTTAGGAAAACACTAGGTTAGTCAACTAAAAGAACTTTACTTATATCATATTTTTGGTTGACTTAGGATGGTGGGACTTAATTTTATAAATAGTGTTGGGTGATGATAATGCACTCATAAATAGTTTAAATCATGCTCAACACTTAGTGTTATTTGACACTCATGACCTATAATTTTTTAGCATAGTGTTGGGTGATGATAATGTGCCCATAAATTGATAATAATGCTTAAATCATGATAGTTAATGCAATTGCTATATATGTTTGTAATCATGATTTATGATCTTGATATTTGATAGACAATCATGAGAAATAGGGTATAAATCATGCTTTAGGTGATATTTGAATTTTTATCATGATTTTATACCAATGCATGATTATAAATTGATTGATATATGTGTTTTATGATCATAATGTAAAATTAAGTCATATATGTTTTTTTTATGATCATGTGGCATGTTAGGATGATACTTAACCATTGATAGAATTGCATGAAATTGAAGGTTAAGTACATAAATACCTTTAGGAACATCTCACACTCACTATAGGCTACTTTGATTGAAAACATAGCATGGGTGAGATGATAGGATGATACTAATGGTCCACTAATGCCTATGGCATTTAGATGGTCATTAAAGTATCAAAATAGCAATAATAGACCAATCATGGGGAAGGCTTATGTTTAATTCATAGACATATTGCCCAAAGATCATGGTTGGATATTTCATATGTTTTCAAAACATTTTCTTACTTTAAAATCTGTGTGTTGATGTTTTGAAATAATCCAAAGCAAAACTAGGTGTTAAATTGATACAAACTTGATCAAAAATCTAGTTGTTTTTGAAGCTTTTGGATTTTTGGCTAATTTTCGAAAATATAATGATTTTTCATGAAAAACTATTTTTCATTGATAAAGATACTAACAAGAAATATGTTCCCCAAATTTCATAATTTTTTGAATTTTGTAGAATTTTTAATGCATTTTTGAAATTCACCAGAAATCGAAAAACTCAAATCAGTGCCACGATCAGTAGTCCAACCAGTCGATCGATCGATCGACAACCCAATAACCTTCTTTTATCAGATTTTAAGGCATGTTTTGGTAATTTTTGTTCCCTAGAGTTGATGTCATGCTTGTATAAACCTTGTTTAATATTTTTGATGGTGTCAAAGGGGGAGAAATATGCATGTTTAAGTAAGGCGAGATTTGTATTTAGGGGGAGTTTCATGTATTAAGGAGGACAGTTGATAATCATGTTTATTTACATGCTTTCTTACCTTAATATTTTTATCAAATATTTTACCTAACTTAAACGGATTGCCACACATCAAAAATGGGGAGATTGTTAGTGCAATCAACCCGTGATATGGTTTTGATGTGTGTGGCAAAGGGTTTAAGTTAAGATGCTTGGATTTGATATGTGTGTTGGAGTCTTGTAGGACTTAGAAATTGGCACATGGAGCATTGGCGAGTTTCACCTCTCATGACTTGGTCCTTGAGTCGGTGAAAGATAGCTTTGCAGAAGTCGTGAGCTTGGAGCATCCGAGGGACCGCCGGACGAGGAGATTGGAGTGAAGCCGGAGGAAGTAGACTTCGGGGCGAGACGTGAAGGATGGCACTGCAGAGCTGTGCGCTTGGCGTATCTGAGGGACGTGGTCGGACGAGGAGAACTTCAAAGGCGAGGGACTCCAAGGGATGAGAGTGAGCGAATGTAACCCGGGAAGGGGTAGTGCGCTTAGGTGGAACTTGGCCAATTGGATAAGTGTTGGATGGAATTTCGCGACATCAATCGACGACCATGTTATGGTAGTCGACTATGACTCGACTAGTGTTCGAGTCCGGTTCATGTGCCAACAGTCGACTGCCATTGATTGATAGTCGACTGCCAAGACCACCAGTCGACTGATGAAAGCATCAGTCGACTGGTCGCAAGGGTTTCCGGCACAGAATGGATTGTTCACTTTTGACACTCGACTGATAGCTCCATCAGTCGACTAGTGGTAATATCAGTCAACTGATGTGGGAGTCGTTGGGTGAAATCCAACGTGGAAGAAGAAGTTATTGGGCAATGGCTACAGGATCAATCGACTGATCAGGGCATCAGTCGACTGGTCCTGTGTTAACGGGAAGAAACCCTCTTCTTCTATAAAAAGAAGGGGTGAGGGCATTTGGGAAGCTAATGCTTTAACTCATAACAACTCTCAAAGTGTCCTAAAGGATTCCCACTTTTCTTACTTGCTATTATTGCATTCTATTGTAAGAAGAGGGATTGTAAAGAGGTTACCTCCACCTAGCTTAGTGCAAAGGAGAGAATAGTGAAAGCTTGAGGGGTGATTCATCTTGGACGAATCGAACCGTAGATTAGCAGTGAGGCCATGAATCACGTTACATTGTGGTGTTAGCGTTTGTGTTTCTATTCTTCCTTTGCTTTGTCTTTAATTGTTTTATTAGTATATTCTGCTTGCACTAATAGTGTTTGTAGACGAAGCAATTCCATCACCTACGAAGAGAGCTATTCACCCCCCTCTAGCCGACCAACATCGACCCTACACGTAAGTCCAATGTGCCTTGGCGGTGTAGACACCGTTAGCATGACATAGCCGATGGAAGCACCTGAAGGCTAGCATATGGATGAACAAGTCATGGATGACTTGGAGGGATCTGATAGGCACGAGGCTGATGGAGGTGGCTAGAAGCCTTAGGTCTAGGCTACAGGTGGTCTAGCAAGTATGGGGGAACCATACTTGGGTTAAACCTCATGTTTGAGGTTAAAACCTCATGTTTGAGGTGTATCAGTCGACTAGTATCATGTGACAGTCGACTGGTGTGAATCAACTAGGGTTTGACTGCGGGGAGTGCCCTAGCAATCGACTTCCAGAGGTGGGCAGTCAACTGATTAGCCGAGCAGTGGACTGATCTTGTGATCAGTCGACTGGTGCTTGGTATTTCAGGCACAGAATAGAGGCTGACTCGACTACTGGGGTTAGCAGTCGAGTGAAGGCTCGATCAGTCGACTGATGGACTTGATCAATCGACTGATGTCCTATCCGTTGGATTTTTCCAGCGTGGATTACACCGTTGTCTCACAGCAACAGTGTCATCAGTCGACTGATGGTCCCGATCAGTCAATTGATTGACTATTTCTAGCCCAGGCAGCAGCTTTAAAGGGAGTTCGTCGAGGAGGAAATCACATCCGGTTCTTGAGCTACTTTGGGGCGATTTGTTGTTGCAAATCAGGGTCTCCAAGGCTATTCTTTTAGCAACCAAAAGCAAGCAACCCAAAGGCAATTGTAAAGTGTTTTTTCCTTTACTTTTAGTGCATTTTCTTATTGTAATTTCTTATATTTATTTCTTACTATTGTAAGATAACTTGTACGAGATTTCTCCACCTCCGGATTGTTCTGAGAAGGAGTTATTTGTGATTAGTGGTTGCGTGTGCATCACTAGAGCTCTTTAGAGCTCGATCCGTGGAATAGGAACCATTCAGTTCCGAACCACATTATATCATTGTGTTTGAGTGTTTGTGATTGTGTCTTGTGTATTGTTTTATTTTTATTATTCCGTTGCGAACTAACATGATTTATAGACGCAATCACGAACAAATTCCATCTACGCATCCAACCGAGCTATTCACCCTCCCTCTAGCGGTCACCGTTTCCTCTACAATTGGTATCAGAGCTAGGAGTTCTTCTATGGACTAACCGCCGGAAGCAAATCGCTAGAGGAAGAAGATGGAAGTTCAAGAACAACTAGGATGGGACATCAACACACCGATCCCGTACGCATTATATGGACAAGAAGGATTCAATTCTTGGAAGAGAAGAATTGAAGATTTTATCATGATGAGAGACTTTGAGGAGTGGTCCATCTTAATGGAAGAATTTTAATATCCAAGAGGAGCAAAAGGTGGTTTCCTAAAAAAGAAAAGATGGAGTGAGGAGCAACTCCAACAATTCGAGAAAAACAATAAGGTAATCAAATTTATTTTTGATTTAATTCCCAATGACTTCTTGTGTAGCCTAGGTGATTACATGGATGCCAAGGAGCTTTGGAGGGAATTAGCCAAGCTCCATGAAGACCCATCATCGGCTCAAGAAGAGGAAGAGGCCGATGAAGAGAGTTCATCATCCTCACAAGCAAGTGAGGATTTAGAAGTTGAAGAGAATTCAATTTCCGGATCTGTGGAAGAAGAGGTGGAAGAAATGGAAGAAGCATCCACTTCTAGGATTGAGGAGGAGAGACCATCTACAGCGGAGCAACCTCAAGAAGAGCCTTCAACATCCGGTCAAGATGAGGAAGCTCAAAACTCCACCACCACCCTAGGTAACTCAAGCAATTTGGTTTTAAATAAAAAACATATAATATTCTTTGAGTGTAGGGAATCCGGGTACTACAAGAGTAAGTGCCCTAAGAAAGTCAAGAAGACTCCTCCGACACCAAAAGTCAAGGATGTCGGTTCCCCGATAATTAAAAGCAAGGATCAAGTGATTTTCTTCAAATGCCGACAACCGGGACACTACCGGAATCAATGCCCAGAGGGGGAGAAGAAAACTCAAAAGGAAGCTACACATGCAGGGGGAGCCTCTAAGGCAAAACCTAAGGTAACTTCTAATTTTGCTCCTTCCTTAATTAATAGGCAAAAGCATGTTAAGAGTAATCTTGCTATTTATCATGAAAAACATGCTAGAGATAACAAATATTTTTTCCTAGGAACTAAGAATATTCACTTTGAAAATAAGGAGAAATTTGAGACTAATGTCCCTAGAAAAACCTTACCTAGGGAATCTATTAGGAAAATAGAAGATCACCTAGGTTTTAACCCTAAATGGACTAGGCATATGCCTAGGAAGAACAATGCCCAAAGACTATATCAAAATTCAAAAATTGGGCAATTAGAGTTTGAAAATCAAGCCTTGAGGTCAAGGTTTGAGAAACTTAAGAAGACCCATAAGATTATGCAAAACCAAATAAAAGGGTCAAATAGTCAATGTCAAGGGTCTAGGTCCAAGAGTCAACACCTAGGGCCTAAGAGACAAGAGTCAACCAAGGGCAAGAAAGGTTTGGGTCACAAACCTAAGCCTAAGGTGACTTATCATAGTGTTCCATTTGATTATGGAACACAAATTAGGTCTAGGAAGACCAAGGTCAATAGGGAAGTCATCCCTAAGGTTGACCAAGGAATGTGCCTAGTGACTAGGGTTTCGAAGAAACCTAGGGTGGCCACTAAGAAGGTTACAAGGGGAGTTACCCCTAGAGTTAACCTAGGCAAGACCCAAATAACCAAGCCTAACAAGCCTAGAAGGGTCATTAGGAAGGTATCTAGGGAGGTCATCCCTAAGGAATACCTAGTAAATCATAGGAGCTCAAATAGGTTTTGGGTTCCTAAGAGCGTGATCGATTCACGCTAGATGGGTTTGGGTGTACCAACTTTAAATGGATGGATAGTTAACCTAACCATGGTAAAGGTGACACTTTAGGTTATTTTCAAGGTTATGGATACCTAGGAAATAGGTTTGATCCTTGATCCTAAAAGATTTTAAGATGTGCCAATACATTGTTTGGATTATGAAAAATCAATTAAATTGGCACAATTTAGGTCTAGAGGTCATTGTGTATCATTTTGGGTTTGTGGCACGCATGGGGGTTTAGTAGCAATATGGCAAAATATACTTAATTATATCAAATGACAATTAATATTAAATTTTAGGTATTATTATACCTATACATTTTATTTGTCATGCCTTGTTTGCCATATAACATGCCATGACATCATATTTATTTTTACCATTTAATATGTCATCATCATGTTTAGGATTAAGGTTTAATGTCATGTGTTTTTGGATTATATCATATGCCATGACATCATGATCATTGGTCATGCTTAATTATTGCTATCATTTATGTCATAATCATTCATGCATTTAAGTTAATGAAAATTGATTTAAGAACAATGGCATGACTTGAAGTCCCATTTATAAGGGAATCAAGTAGTGTTGCCTTAGAAAATGCATGAGGCCTTAGATTAAGAAAACAAAACTCACATCTCACATCTAATTGACATGTATATGTATTTATACACCCTAGATATATGTGAGATGCTAGGATATGAGTTAAGTTCAAGGTGCATAGTTTTTGCATCTAGATGAACTCAAACTCATCAAAAATCATGTGTGGATCATTGGGAAAGCTTGTGTACAAGTCATGTACATTAAGCACAAGGAATATGATCCAATATAGGTTTTAAAAAAATTTTAAAATCCTTTTAGAAAACCTTGGTGAAGCCTATCTTTTGATAGCAATCACCATTGATGAAGTTGATACAAAGTGAGCTAAAACATTGAAGTTTTTTTTCACTTTTGAACTTTGTATCAATTTCGATATTTTATAGGTAAAATATTTTTCTAATATTTTTCACTCATTGTATTGCTTATAAGTAATATACATATGAATTTTTACGATTTTTTGATATACGTAGAATTACTTATACTTTTACAAAATTCATTTCTGATAATTAAAATTCTGATATTTCAGTTATCAGTCGACTGCCCTTTGTGGCAGTCGACTGATGGAGACAGTAGTCGACTGATCTCTGATAGAGTCGACTACCAGGGCTGATTTCAAAAAAACAAGGTTTGTTTAGCCTGTGTTCATCTACGGTAAAGGTCCCTAACCACTCCTAACCCTAGGATATAATTTGGGAAGCATTATAAAGGGTGAAAATTCATTGGATATGTATTAGAAGAGGTGTTAGGGTGATGTATCAAATTTAAGGTATGAGAAAGTTCAATGTTAAACTTTAGACCTTATTTTTGATGGTTTAGAGTTCCTATTGGCTTAGGGACTTCCCAAGGACATTGTTGGTGCAATGGTCATGGGGGAGCAAGCCTTTAGGGGGAGGTATCCATCATGGGATGGTGGATGATATTTTTCCTCATGAGGAGGAAAATGAAATTAGGAGATACCCAATTTGGAAATTGAGATAGTGTATAGGATTGCCTCTCTTTAGTGATATGAGACTTATCACTAGGAAGATGGTAGGTATCCTAGGTATTTTTGGACCAAGGGGGAGATTGTAAGATCTCATTGAGACATGAGAGATTGACCTCCTTGGAGAGAACCTTTTATATGTATGTCAAAAAGCGGGAGAAAGTGAAATTACCAATTTGGGATAATTGGTAAGGGAATTTGAGTTAGTGTTGTAACTCAAAGGTATGTGTTTTTGTCAAACATCTAAAAGGGGGAGATTGTTGGTGCAATCGGCCCAGGTCACAATTGACCAGACTCGACTTTGACTCGAGCAATGTTTTGATGTTTGACATGGAGATTTGATATTGATGTTTGACATTGATGTCTAATAATGTTTTGGGAAGATTGTTGGTACAATCGACCCGGGTCATGATTAACCGAACTCGAGTTTGACTCGAGGGAGACTTTGATGGTTGACTAGGGTTGACCATGTGATTATTGGAAAGTCCAAGCATGGGTCTTGGCAAGGTAAAGTCCAAGTCTTGAGTACTTGACATGGAAAGTCCAACATGGGTTGGCAAGGGAAAGTCCAAGCTTGAGTCTTGGCATTTGGAAAGTCCAAGGGGTTTGATATTGGCGACGTAAAGTCCATGCGGAAGTTTTGGCAGCATAAGTCCAATGGTTGGCAGCGTAAAGTCCAAGTGGAGTCTTGGCAGCGTAAGTCTAATGTGCCTTGGCGGTGTAGACACCGTTAGCATGACATAGCTGATGGAAGCACCTAAAGGCTAGCGTATGGATGAACAAGTAATGGATGCCTTGGAGGGATCCGATAAGCGTTAGGCTGACGGAGGTGCCTAGAAGGCTTAGGTCTAGGCTACGGGTCGTCTAGTAAGTATGGGGGAACCATACTTGGGTTAAACCTCATATTTTGAGGTTAAAACCTCATGTTTGAGGTGTATCAGTTGACTGGTATCATGTGGCAGTCGACTGACATGAGTCAACTAGGGTTTGACTACGGGGAGTGCACTAGCAGTCGACTGCCAGAGGTGGGCAGTCGACTGATTGGCCAAGAAGTCAACTGATCTTGTGATCAGTCGACTGGTGCTCGATATTTCGGGCATAAAATAGAGTCTGACTCGACTGCTGGGGTTAGCAGTCGAGTGAAGGCTCGATCAATCGACTGATGGACATGATCAGTCGACTGATGTCCTATCCGTTGGATTTTTCCATCATGGATTACACCATTGTCTCACAGCAACAGTGTCATCAGTCGACTGATGGTCCCGATCAGTCAATTGATCGGCAATTTCCAGCCCAGGCAGCAGCTTTAAAGGGATCTCGTGGAGGAGGAAATCACATTCGGTTCTTGAGCTACATTTGGGCGATTTGTTGCTGCAAATCAAGGTCTCCAAGGCTATTCTTCAAGCAACCAAAAGCAAGCAATCCAAAGGCAATTGTAAAGTGTTTTTTCTTTACTTTTAGTTCATTTTCTTATTATAATTGTTTGTATTTATTTCTTACTATTGTAAGATAACTTGTACGAGGTTTCTCCACCTCTAGATTGTTCCGAGAAGGAGTTATTTGTGATTAGTGGTTGCGTGTGCATTACTAGAGCTCTTTAGAGGTCGATCTGTGGAGTAGGAACCATTCAGTTCCGAACCACGTTATATCATTGTGTTTGAGTTTTTGTAATTATGTCTTGTGTATTGTTTAATTATTATTATTCCTCTGCGCACTAACACGATTTGTAGATGCAATCACGAACAAATTCCATCTACGCATCCAACCGAGCTATTTACCCCCCCCCCCCCCTCTAGCGGTCACCGTTTCCTCTACAACATTATAGAAAAATGGACATAATCCTAGGAAATGGCAATTAGGATTAAAATTTAGGTATTTTTATACCTTTATATTGTATTTGTCATGCTTTGTTTTGCATATGTCATATCATGACATCATAATTCATTTGATCATAAAAATGTGATGAAAATGCTTAAATTAATATGTCAGGTTTGTATTTAGTTTTATATTATGTCTTGACATCATGATTATTGGTTATGCTTTAATTTATGTTATCATCTATGTCATGATCATCATTCATGCATAAAGGTTAATAAAATTGAATTAAGGACAATGACATGATTTGTAGTCCAATGATAAGGGAATCAAATAGAGTTGCCTAGATAAAGTGCTTGAGACCTTAGATAATGAAGTACAAAAACCCACATCTCACAAAAACATTAAATTGGCATGTGTGTGTATTGATACACCCTAGACACATATGAGATGTTAGAAAAATGAGTTAAGGTCAAGGTGCATAGATGATGCATCTAGATGAACTCAAACTCATAATATGACATTGATGAATCATAAGGAAAGCTAATGTAAAAGTCATGTACATCAAACCCAGAGACCATGGTTCATAATAAGGTTTTGAAAATATTTTAAAATCATATTAAGAAATCTTGGTGAAGCCTATCTTTTGATAGCAATCACCATTGAATAAGTTGATAAAGTTAATCCAAAAACATTGAAGTTATCAATGCTTTTTAACTTTGTATCAATACTTCAATTTAACGGATATTTTATTATGAAAATATTTTTCACACATTATATTTGATGTAAGTAATATACATATGAATTTTCAAAAAATTTTAAATTAAGTAAAATTAATTATGATTTTCAAAAATCCATTTCTCAAACTGATTTCTGTATTTTGTAGAAGCCAATCACCTGCTGCTTGGAGAAGTCAATTGATTTCTAATTTCAATCGATTGATGGTGCTCATTTCGACTGAACAAGGTTTGTTTAGCCATGTATCAGCTACCCTAGGTTACCCTAATGTCTCCCAACCCTAAGATATGCTTTAGAAAGCATTAGAAGGGTAAAATAATCATTAAAAATGATTAGGAGAGTTATTTAGGGTGGAATATTGAATTTTAAGGGAGGTTAAAGTTCAAGTTTGAACTTTTACCCTTATTTCGATGGGTTAAGTTTACTATAGGCTTAGAAACTCTCCAATGACATTATTGGTGCAATAGTCAAGGGGGAGCAAGCCTTTAGGGGTAGTGTGTTCATCTTGGGATGATGGATGCAATTTTGACCTTTGATTCCAAAGGGGGAGGAGTGTGGATTTGGTAAACCTTCATTATGAATTGCCTCTTTAGTGATATGGGACTTATCACTAGGAAGATTGAAGGCATCCAAGATATTTTCGAACCAAGGGGAAGAATGTAGGATCTCATTGAGAGGTGAGGCATATAAAACCATGGTAGTCATTTTTTATGTGTGTCAAAGGGGGAGAAGTGAAGTTTAAGTTAGGTAAACCGTCACTATGCTTTGCCATTGAAAAGTTAAGTTGGGTTATTGTTAGCCTAACTTAAAGGTATTGTCAAACATCAAAAAGGGAGAGATTCTTGGTGCAACAAGCCTCGAGTCAATGTTGACTAAACTCGAGTGGGACTCGAGTAGTATTTTGATGTTTGACAATGGGTTGACAATTGGTTTGACTGTTGTTTGACAATATGGTTTGACCATATGTTGACCATATGATTAGTGGATGAGTGGGATATCCAAAGTTATATGGGGGAGATTATTTGAAGGAGATTGTTGGAGCAATCAACCTCGGAAGTCTAAATATAGATATTTGACAAGATAAGTCCAAAGGTAAAGTCTTAGCAGCATAAGTTCAAGTGTGAAGTCTTAGCACATGTAAAGTCTAAGTAAACTTTGGCAATTGGAAAGTCCAACATGGAGCTGACAAGGAAAGTCCAAGTCATGGGTACTTTGAAATGGTAAACCTCAAAGTTATAGTCTTGGTGGCATAAGTTCAAGCATATAGTCTTAGCAGCGTAAAGTCCAAGTGAACTTTGGCAATTGGGAAGTCCAAGGATAGGTTTGGCGGCGTAAAGTCTAAGCATGGGTCTTGGCGGCATAATTCTAAATAGATCTTGACAAGGTAGTCCAAGGGTGAGGTTTTGACAGCATAAAGTCCAAGCATGTGGTCTTGGCAGCATAAGTTCAAACGAACCTTGGCAAAAGACCTGGTTAGCATGACATAGCTGATGGAAGCACTTGAAGGCTAACATGAAGGATGAAGAGTCGCAAACTTGAGGGATCCGAGAGGCGTGAGGCTGATGGAGGTTCCTAGTGTTGGTGCAATCGGCCCAGGTCACGATTGACCATGGACTCGAGTTTGACTCAAGTGATGTTTTGATGTTTGACAAAGGGATTTGAACAAAGTGTTTTGGCATTGATGTTTGACATTAATGTCGGTTAATATGTTGGGGAGATTGTTTATACAATCGACCCAGTTTATAATTGACTTGATGGTTGACCAGGGTTGACCATGTGAGTATGGGAAAGTCCAAGCATGGGTCTTGGCAAGGTAAAGTCCAAGTCATGGGTACTTGGCAATGGAAAGTCCAAGTGGGACACTTGGCAAATTGGAAAGTCCAAGTCTTGAGCACTTGGCATGAGAAGTCCAAGCATGGGTCTTGGCAAATGGAAAGTCCAACATGGGTTGGCAAGGGAAAGTCCAAGCTTGAGTCTTGGCATTTGGGAAGTCCAAGGGGATTGATATTGGCGGCGTAAAGTCCAAGCGGAGTCTTGGCGGCGTAAGTCCAATGTGCCTTGGCGGTGTAGACACCGTTAGCATGACATAGCCGATGGAAGCACCTGGAAGCTAGCGCGATGGATGAACAAGTCATGGATGACTTGGAGGGATCCGAGAGGCGTGAGGCTGATGGAGATGGCTAGAAGGCTTAGGTCTAGGCTAAGGGTGGTCTAGCAAGTATGGGGGCACCATACTTGGGTTAAAACCTCATTCTTGAGGTTGGCGACCGCATTATGGCCGGTTCGACTGCCGTGAGTCGACTTGAGTTCGACTGCCAGCTTGGGGCTGAAAATGCCCTAGCAGTCGACTTCTCATTTGCGCAGAATGATCGGTGGCTCGGCAATGACTACCAAGGATGGCAATGACCGCCGAGTGTCGAGCATGACGCCCGTAGCCGATCAAGGCCGATTACGAGCGCTGGGCCGATCGCCAATGTTGGCGATCGCCAAGAGATCCGTTGGAGTTTTTCCAGCTTGGATCGAGCCGTTGTCTCAAGACAACAGTGGCATCAGTCGAATGGTGACTTATGGCAGAAGACTGATAGGCGGAAATCAAGGTCGCGTGCAAGGATAAAAGGAGCTCGACGGGAAGGATTTCGCATCGGTTTCTTGAGGTTGGGGCGATTTGCCGCAAATCAGGGTCTCCAAGTTGACATCAAGCAACCAAGCGATCAAGCATCCAAGAGCATTTGTAAAGTGTTTTCTTTACTTGTATTGCTTTGTATTTCATTGTCTTAGCTTGTAGCTTTTGATTATTGTTGTAATCACTATTGTACGAGGTTTCTCCACCTCCGGATTGTTCCGAGAAGGAGTTATTTGATAGTGGTGTGTGATTGGCATCGCTAGGGCTCATTTGATCCCGATCCGTGGAGTAGGAACCGGTTCGGTTCCGAACCACGTTATATCGTGCGTGTTGTGATTGTATCTTGTGTTTGTATTTGTTATTGTTTATTCCGCTGCATACTAACAAGATTGTAGACAAGCAACGCAAACGATCTCCATCTTCGTACGGGTCACACGCTATTCACCCCCCCCCTCTTGCGGGCATTCAATTCCCAACAAGTGGTATCAGAGCCTGGTGGCTCTTCAACGGATTAACAACCGGGAGCAAGACGCTAGAGGGTAAAGATGGAATTCCAAGACAAGCTTGGATGGGACATCAACACACCGGTCCCGTACTCATTATATGGACAAGAAGGCTTCGATTCTTGGAAGAGAAGAATTGAAGATTTTTTGATGATGAAGGACTTCGAGGAATGGTCTCTATTAATGGAAGGATTTGAGTATCCTAGAGGACCAAAAGGTGACTTCATCAAGAAGAAGAGATGGAGTGAAGATCAACTCCAAAGATTCGAGAAAAACAAGAAGGTAATCAAATTCATTTTTGATTTAATTCCAAATGAATTCTTGTGTAGCCTAGGTGAATGCATGGATGCTAAGGAGCTATGGAGCGATTTGGCAAAGCTCCATGAAAGCCCATCAATGGTCCAAGAAGAAGAAGAAGAAGAGGAGTGCTCACCCTCTCAAGCTCAAGAAAGTTCACCATCAATTCAAGAAGATAAGGAGGGTGAAGAAGAGAGATCATCCTCACAAGGAAGTGAGGATTCGGAGGTTGATAGGGAATCAACATCCGGATCGGAAGATGTGAAGGAAGTGGAAGAAGCATCCACTTCAAGGATTGAGGGGGAGGAGAGAACTTCCATACCAGAACATCAAGAAGATGCTTCGACATCCGGTCAAGATGAAGAAGCCCAAAGTCCAATTCCGGTCTCCATTAACCTAGGTAACTCAAACATATGTGTTAATAATAAAATGCATATAATATGTTTTGAGTGTAGGGAAACCGGGCACTATAAGAGCAAGTGCCCAAAGAAGATTAGGAAAGCTCCACCGGTTCCAAAAGTTAAGGATGCCTGTTCCCCAAATATCAAGAGCAAGGAGCATATCATATGCTTCAAGTGCCGACAACCGGGACACTACCAGAGTCAATGCAAGAAAGGGGACAAGAAGACTCAAAATGGAGCATCATATGTAGGGGGAGCTAAGGCAAACCCTAGGGTAACTTCTTATTTTGCTCCCTCTTCAATTTACAAGCAAAAGCATGCTAGGGATTTCAATTCACTTGCAATTTATAAAAAGCATGCTAATAGGAATAAGTATTTTTGCTTAGGAGCTAAGAATGTTTACTTAGATAATAGGGAGAAATTTGGGACTAATGTCCCTAAAAATAACTTATCTAAGGACAAACCTAGGTCAAATAACTCTAGAAAAACTTTACCTAGGGAGACCATTAGAAAGGTGCAAGAGCACCTAGGTCTTAATCCCAAATGGACTAGACATATGCCTAAAAAGTCCCATGCCCAAGAACTCAATCAAAAATCAATTGGGCAATTGGAATTAGAAAACCAAGCCTTGAGGTCAAGGCTTGAGAAATTAGAAAAGACCCTTAGAAATATACAAAATCAAGTTCAAGGGTCTAATGGTCAAACTCCTAGGTCAAAAAGTCAAAGTCAATACTTAAGACCTAAGAGTCAAAAGTCAACCAAGGGCGAGCAAGGTTTGGGTCACAAACCTAAGCCTAAGGTAGTTATCATAGTGTTCCATTTGACTATGGAACACAAACTAGGTCTAGGAAGACCAAGGTCAATAGGGAAGTCATCCCTAGAGTTGACCAAAGGGTGTGCCTAGTGGCTAGGGTTTCTAGGAAACCTAGGGTGACCACTAAGAAGGTTGCAAGGGGAGTCACCCCTAGAGTCATCCTAGGTAAGACCCAAATGACCAAGGCTAACAAGCCTAGGAGGGTCATTAGGAAGGTATCTAGGGAGGTTATCCCTAAGGAATACCTAGTTAACCCTAGGAGCTCAAATCGGTTTTGGGTTCCTAAGAGCGTGTTTGATTCACGCTAAATGGGTTAGGGTGTGCCAACTTTAAATGGAAGGGTAGTTAACCTAACCATGGTAAAGGTGGCATTTTAGGTCATTTTCAAGGTTATGGTTACCTTGGAAATAGATTTGAATTAATATCCTAAAAGATCTTAGGATGTGCCAATGCATTTTTAAAAATTAAGAAAAATCATCAAATTGGCACAATTTAGGTTTAGAGGTTAGTGTGCCATTTTGGGTTTTTGGCACACTAGGGAGATTAGGTTAATATGGCAAAATATGTTTAGCCCAACAAATGGCAATTAATATTAAAATTTAGGTGTTATTATACCTATATATTTTATATGCCATGATTTGTTTGCCATATGCCATGACATGACATCATGTTTACTTTTATCATCTAAATGTCATGATCATGCTTAGGATTAAGGTATTAAATGTCATGTGTTTTTTAGATTTCATCATATGCCATGACATCATGATCATTGGCCATGATGTGTTTTTCTATCATTATGCCATGATCATTTTCATGCATCTAAATTGATTAAAATTGATTTAAGGACTATGGCATGACTTGGAGTCCCATTTATAAGGGAATCAAGTAGAGTTGCCTTAGAAAAATGCATGAAACCCTAGTTTAGGGAGAACAAAACCCACATCTCACATCTAATTGACATGTATGTGTATTTATACACCCTAGATACATGTGAGATGCTAGGATATGAGTTGAGTTCAAGGTGCATAGTTTTTGCATCTAGATGAACTAAAACTCATCTAATTTTATTGGTGGATCATTGGGAAAGCTTGTGTACAAGTCATGTACATAGAGCCCAAGGAATATGATCCAAAATAAGGTTTTGAAAATATTCTGAAATCATTTTGAAAAACCTTGGTGAAGTCTATCTTTTGATAGCAATCACCATTGATGAGATTGATACAAAGTGAGCCAAAAACTTAGAAGTTTTCTTCACTTTTGAATTTTGTATCAATTTCGATATTTTATGGGTAAAATAGTTTTAAAACATTTTTTCACCCATTGTATTGGTCATAAGTATTATACATATCAAATTTCGTGATTTTTAGATATACGTATAATTATTTATGAATTTCGAAATTGAATCGATAATAAATTGAAATTTATTACGATCGCCACTTGGTGGCAATGATCGAGAGTGGCGCTTGACTGACATCGTTAGGAGTCGATCGCCAGTCTGATTCGGGTTAACAAAGTTTGTTTAGCCCGTGTTCACCATGGTAACGTCCCTAACCACTCCTAACCCTAGGATATGCTTTGGGAAGCATTATGAAGGGTGAAAATCCATTGGATATGGATTAGGAGTTATGTTAGGTCAAAGTATCAAATTTAGGGTGAGTAAAAGTTCTATGTTGAACTTAGAACCTTAATTTTGATGGTTTAGAGTTCCTATTGGCTTAGGGACTTCCCAAGGACATTGTTGGTGCAATGGTCAAGGGGGAGCAAGCCTTTAGGGGGAGGTATCCATCTTGGGATGATGGATGTTTTTTATATGGGGTGAATGTTATCAATTGAAAATTGATGGGTGTTTGATACCCAATTTGGAAATTGGGAGAGTGAGATAGGATTGCCTCTCTTGAGTGATATGGGACTTATCACTAGGAAGATGGTAGGCATCCTAGGTATTTTTGATCAAGGGGGAGATTGTAAGATCTCATTGGGATATGAGACATTGACCTCCTTGGAGAGATAATCTTTTTGATGTTAGTCAAAAAGGGGGAGAATGTTTGGGGGAGAACATTTGATTTACATTTTCACTTGAATGTTTGGGGGAGAACATTTAGTGAGTGTCTACCAATTTGGGATAATTGGTAAGGGATTTGAGTTAGTGTTCTAACTCATGATTTGATTTGGTTTTTGTCAAACATCAAAAAGGGGGAGATTGTTGGTGCAATCGGCCCAGGTCACGATTGACCATGGACTCGAGTTTGACTCAAGTGATGTTTTGATGTTTGACAAAGGGATTTGAAAAAAGTGTTTTGGCATTGATGTTTGACATTAATGTCGGTTAATATGTTGGGGAGATTGTTTATACAATCGACCCAGTTTATAATTGACTTGATGGTTGACCAGGGTTGACCATGTGAGTATGGGAAAGTCCAAGCATGGGTCTTGGCAAGGTAAAGTCCAAGTCATGGGTACTTGGCAATGGAAAGTCCAAGTGGGACACTTGGCAAATTGGAAAGTCCAAGTCTTGAGCACTTGGCATGAGAAGTCCAAGCATGGGTCTTGGCAAATGGAAAGTCCAACATGGGTTGGCAAGGGAAAGTCCAAGCTTGAGTCTTGGCATTTGGGAAGTCCAAGGGGATTGATATTGGCGGCGTAAAGTCCAAGCGGAGTCTTGGCGGCGTAAGTCCAATGTGCCTTGGCGGTGTAGACACCGTTAGTATGACATAGCCGATGGAAGCACCTGGAAGCTAGCGCGATGGATGAACAAGTCATGGATGACTTGGAGGGATCCGAGAGGCGTGAGGCTGATGGAGATGGCTAGAAGGCTTAGGTCTAGGCTAAGGGTGGTCTAGCAAGTATGGGGGCACCATACTTGGGTTAAAACCTCATTCTTGAGGTTGGCAATCGACTGGCATTATGGCCGGTTGCCTGACCGCCGTGAGTCGAGTCGACGAGTTGAGTTCGACCGCCGTGAAAATGCCCTAGCAATGACTCGCTTATCATTAGCAGCTGATCGGTGAGTGGCTCACGATCGCGATGGCGATGGCGATCGATTGCCGAGTGTCGAGCTGACGCTCCGTAGCCGACGGGCGACTACGGCGTTAGCCGATCGCCAATGTTGGCAATGACGCCAAGAGATCCATTGGAGTTTTTCCAGCGTGGATCGAGCCGTTGTCTCACGACAGCGATGGCATCACGGTCGTGACTTATGGCAATGACCGATAGGCGGAAATCCGTGTCGCGAAGGATAAAAGGAGCTCGACGGAAGGATTTTGGCATCGGTTTCTTGAGGCTTTTAGGCGATTTGCCGCAAATCAGGGTCTCCAAGTTGACATCAAGCAACCAAGCGATCAAGCATCCAAGAGCATTTGTAAAGTGTTTTCTTTACTTGTATTGCTTTGTATTTCATTGTCTTAGCTTGTAGCTTTTGATTATTGTTGTAATCACTATTGTACGAGGTTTCTCCACCTCCGGATTGTTCCGAGAAGGAGTTATTTGATAGTGGTGTGTGATTGGCATCGCTAGGGCTCATTTGAGCCCGATCCGTGGAGTAGGAACCGATTCAGTTCCGAACCATGTTATATCGTGCGTGTTGTGATTGTATCTTGTGTTTGTATTTGTTATTGTTTATTCCGCTGCATACTAACAAGATTGTAGACAAGCAACGCGAACGATCTCCATCTTCGTACGGGTCACACGCTATTCACCCCCCCCATCTAGCGGGCATTCAATTCCCAACACCTAGAAGGCTTAGGTCTAGGCTAAGGGTGATCAATCAAATATGAGGGGATCATACTTAGGTTAAACCTCATGTTCGAGGTTTACTAGTCGACTGGGATTATGGACTAGTCGACTGGCCGAGTGTTTGACACTTAAAAGCCTAGTTGACTCAGAGCAATCGACTGGGATTATTACCAGTCATTGGTCGAAGAGTCGACTAAGGCTCGACTGCTCGGTTATAGCTGTGGCAATCGACTGCCATATTTGGGTAGTCGACTTGATGGGCAATTGACTAATGGGATTGTAGCAGTGCACATATTGTTGCGTAGTTGACTGGCCAGTTGACTATGGGGCAATAGTTGACTGCTGGTAAAGGCAGTCAACTGTTGATGTATCCCTTGGACAGATTCCTGTGTCGATGGAGTTGTTGTGAGACAATGAATAGGCTAGTAGTCGACTATTAGGCAAGAAACCAACTCGAGCTCAACTTTATAAGGAGGCTTCATGGAGTATTATGAGCTGCCGGTTCTTGAGCATTTGGGAGAGGTTTTGTTGTTGCATTCCAGATCTTTCAAGGCATTCAATGCAACTAACAAACAAGTGATCAAAAGAAAGTTTCTTGTAAAGTGTTCATTGTATTTCTTGTATTTTCTTTTGTATATTATTGTATTTGGTTGTTTCCTTGTTTATTGTTGTAAACATTCACATTGTACGAGGTTTTGTCACCTCCGGATTGTATTCTGAGAAGGAGACGAGGTTTAGTAGAGTAAACACTAAAGTCCGACCGTGGAGTAGGAACCCTAGTTCCAAACCATGTAAAATCTTGTCTTATGGTTGTGCTTGTCTTTTGTTCTTGTTTATACTTATATATTTGTTTCTGCTGTGTATACTAATGATTGTAGATGAGAATGACACAATCCATCAACGAAATCGCAAAAGATGCTATTCACCCCCTCTAGCACGGTCATCGATTCCTCTACAACTACAAGCTCAAACTCCATTCCTTAAGTGTCAGTATAAAAGTGTTTTATTGACTTTTGCATTTGTACTTAATATTCAAGGGAAAAGGTAGTGTGTTACCTTTCTCTTATTCTTGTAAAAGCAAACACCCTTCGAGTTCGAGAGTTCTCGAATCGGAGGGCTTTTAGTGATTGCCCGACGAAGTAGCCCTAGGAAGGGTTATGTGCCATGGAGTAGCAACCCTTCTAGTGTTGCAAATCAAGTAAAAAAAGACTTGTCTACTTGTCTACTTGTTTTATTTTGTTTTTAATTTCGTTGCATATTACTCTCGATTTTGAAAAGAAAAGAAAAGTTTTGAAAAAGAAAATATTCTAAACATCGAGATTCACCCCCTCTCTCGATAGGCTTGATCCTACACTTATGTTTCATGAAATAAATCCAAGTGTATATAGAAAAATCATCAACTATTACTGAGCAATATTTATTACCATCTAATGAGGGAGTACTATGATAATCAAAAAGATCTAAATGCAATAGCTCTAAAGGTATTGAAGTACTTGTTAGAGTTTTACCCTTGTGATGACTTGGATTATTTTCCTTCTTGGCATGCATCACACATCTTTTCCTTGATATACTTGACTTTTGGTAGCCCCTTTTCTAGCTCTAATTTGTCTACTTTGGCTATGTTCTTCATATTGATGTGACAAAGTCGCCTATGCCATAACCATCCTTCTTTTTCTTTTGATATGAGACACTTAGTAGAAATGTTTGAAGCATAGGAAAGATCAACATAATAAAGATTTGTTTTCCTATATCCAACTAACATGCAATCTTCTAGACTCTTATGTCTAATCAAATATTTAGTAGATTTAAACTCTACATTACAACCGACATCACATAATTGACTTACACTAAGCAAATTAAACTTCAAACTCTTAACTAACAAAACTTTATGAATGACAATTTTAGGTGATACCTCAATTGTATCTCTACCTAAAATCTTGAGCTTTCCACTATTCCCAAATGATACCATTGTTGGTGTAATCGACCCAGGTCACAATTGACCAGACTTGAGTTTAACTCGAGTGGTATTTTGATGTTTGTGTTTTAATGTTTGACGATGAGTTGACAATTATTTGGCAATGGATTGACTATATGGTTGACATGGGGTTAACCATATGACAGTGAAAATTCAAGTCTTGAGTACTTAGCATAGAAAGTCCAAGCATGGGTTTAGGGTTTAGGCAAGGGAAAGTCCAAGCTTGAGTCTTGGCATTTGGGAAGTCCAACATGAGTTGGCAAGAAAAGTTCAAGGGTGTAGTCTTGGCCACGTAAGTCCAAGTGTGTAGTCTTGTCGGTGAAAGTCCAAGTCATGGGTACTTGGCAATTGGGATGTCCAAAGTTTGATATTGGCAGCGTAAAGTCCAAGGGTGGAGTCTTGGAAGCATAAGTATAATGGTTGGCGATGTTAAGTCCAAGCATGTGTCTTGGCAATGTAAGCCCAAATGTGCCTTGGCAGTGTAGACCAGCGTAGCATGACAATAGCCGATGGAAGCACCTAAAGGCTAGCTTATGGATGAACGAGTCATGGATGACTTGGAGAGATCCAATAGGCATGAGGTTGATGGAGGTGGCTAGAAGGCTTAGGTCTAGGCTAAGTGTGGTCTAGCAAGTATGAGTGCATCATACTTGGGGTTAAACCTCATGGATAAGGTTTAGTAGTCGACTGGGGGTATGGACCAGTTGATTGGTCAAGTGTTTTGACACTTGGCAGCTGAGTCGACACTGAGCAGTTGACTGGGATTATAACTAGTCAACTGTCGGTGTTCGACTGCAAGAGACTTTTGCAATCGATCCGACAAGATTGACGATCGTGTATGAGCGATCGCCATGGAGGAATGATCGGCTACCGGTTTTGATCGCGAAGGCAGAACGTGTTGGTGCAATCGACCCAGGTCACGGTTGACCAGACTTGAGTTTGACTCGAGTAGTATTTTGATGTTAGTGTTTTGATGTTTGACGATGAGTTGACCATTGTTTGACAATGGGTTGACATGGGGTTGACCATATGATGGAGAAGTCCAAGTTGGACACTTAGCATGGAAAGTCCAAGCATGGGTCTTTGCAATGGTAAAGTCTAAGTCTTGAGTACTTGGCATGAAAAGTCCAAGCATGAGTCTTGGCAAGGAAAAGTCAATGCTTGAGTCTTGGCAATTGGAAAGTCCAACATGGATTGGCAAGGAAAGTCCAAGGGTGTAGACTTGGCCACGTAAGTCCAAGGGTAGAGTTTTGGTGGTGAAAGTCCAAGTCATGGGCACTTGGCATTTGAGAAGTCCAAGGTTTGATATTGGCAGCGTAAACTCCAATGGAGGAGTCTTGGCAGCATAAGTCCAATGGTTGGTGGTGTAAAGTCTAAGCATGTATCTTGGCAGCATAAGTCCAATGTGCCATGGCAGTGTAGACTAGCTTAACATGACAATAGCCGATAGAAGTACTTGAAGGCTAGCTCATGGATATGTAGGGAGTTGCTTCGGAGGCTCATTGGCTCCCATGTCCCCGGATTAAAATTTTCACTAATGAAAGAACTAATCCGGATGGGATGAGTTTCCTAAGCACAACCAATTCGTCGTCGTGCTAACAACTTGAGTGATCGCTTGAACAAACTAGTTGTTCAAGCAACACAACTCTTCTAGTTGGTTAGCCGCGGAAGAGACGAGGATAGATCGCCGGTTTTTGTGTTTGTCTTCGGGGTCCATGATTATACAAAATATATACTAATGCACACTTGTATAATCAACACATAAAAGAACATGCTATGATCAGAATATAAAGTTGTAAAACTTTTATACCTTACGATCTTCTACCGTATGTCCTATCCTCCTCGTGGACGACGTGTGGGCGAAGATCTTCCACGAGTAGAAGCCTTCTAGATCGCGTTCTTCCCTTCCTTGTTCGCTGCGAACAAAGAGAAGAACAAAACAAAAACTCCTCCTTTCTAGAACCGGCCACCAATCAAAAGAGCTCGATGTAACCGCCGGCCAAGGAGTGAATGGATGAGCGCCGACCAACTTGTTGCAATGTTGCCACCGGCCACCTAGAAGTTCTAGAAGTGTCGGCCACCAAGGAGTTGGAGAACCGCCGCCCACCAAGGAGCAAAGGAGGAGGAAGAGAGGAGCACCGGCAATGGATGAGAAGAGGATGAGGGGCGCCGGCCAAAACCCTAGGGAGAACCAAGCTTGCCGCTCACTTCTAGCCGCCCAAAACCCTAGCTCATCTAGGGTTTGTTGCCGCCCACTTTGAGATGAGCAAAACACTAATTTCCAATTCAACCAAATCTCCTGTTTTTTGTCGCCCAACCTAAGCCCTCTATTTATAGAATTGGGCTTAAGCCTCCTTTAATCTCCACCGTCAGATCTAGGGATTTAATCTCCACCGTCGGATCTAGGATTTTATCCCAACCGTCGGATCTAGGGTTTCATCCCAACCGTCGGATCTAGGATTTAATCCCAACCGTCGGATCTAGGGTTTCATCCCAACCGTCGGATCTAGGGTTTCATCCCAACCGTCGGATTTAATCCCAACCGTCAATTCTAGGGTTTAATCCCAACCATCGGATCTAGGGATTTAATCCCAACCGTTGGTACTAGGGTTTCATCCAAACCATCGGATCTAGGGATTTAATCCCAACCGTTGGTTCTAGGGTTTCATCCCAACCATCGGATCTAGGGATTTAATCCCAACCGTTGGTACTAGGGTTTCATCACAACCATCGAATCTAGGGATTTAATCCCAACCGTTGGTTCATGAGTTTTGTTTTACATTCTTGGATCTAGATTTCATGAGGATTATATTAGGCTACGATAGGGACCATAAGGAGGAGTTGGATCTTGGCCACCCGATGGATCAGAACCACACAAACTTGATCCATCAATGATGTTCCATTCCACTAGAGGATCATCATTGAAATACCTCACCAACCCCCATAAATTAATATGGGCTCCATATATTATTTGTACATTCATCTCCCCATGTTTAAGATATCGAATGTCTGTCAATTAATTAACATCTAACTCCTCGAGTAGTACCACTCAACCTTATCATCATGTTGACTAAGTCAACCAACTGGGTTTACATGATGAACCTTATGAGCTCCTCAAGGGGACATCATCAATCTAGTATATAGGACACTGTTTCCTCCTATAATCAACAGTACATCATGTAAATAATATCATTTCCCAACTTACCGGGCATATTGATTTAATCCATCTAAATCTCACCCTCTGGTAAATCAAAGAAATAAATACTAAGTACATGGGCCCGTTATTATATCGGGATTAAGAGCATGTACAACATAATTTCCGAGGTCCGATTCAATTATGTAGTAAGCAATTAATTGAATCACCTCTATGTCGGTCCTGCTCAATACACCTAAGTGTACTAGTGTAACTCTATGTTCAAGACAAAACAATACCAAGATACACTACAACCATTCCAATGGTTTGTCCAAAACCATCTTGGTTGTGAGCCTCTACTTATATTTTACAAGGAACTGATAACATGATCTTCTGTGCCACACCAAGCACCATGTTATCTACAATGTAAAATATTAGACAATATGCACACACACATATAATAAATATATAAAGTGCAAATAATGATCATGTGATTCTTATTCCAAAATAAAATGTTCATACAAAAAGAGATAGGCTTTCAGTATACATTCCAACAATCTACCACTTATACGAAAAGACTATGCCGTCATCACACTGCCATACATCTGATCCCCATGTCCTCCACATGCTTATCAAACGCTTTCGCTGGAAGGGCCTTAGTGAATGGATCCGCCAGGTTATCCTCTGATGCAATCTTGGCGACAGCTACATCTCCTCGCTTTACGATCTCTCGTATAAGGTGGTACTTGCGCTCTATGTGTTTACTCGCCTTATGGGCTCATGGTTCCTTCGAGTTTGCAGCTGCACCACTGTTATCACAATAAATTGTGATAGTTCTGGGCAAACCAGGAATCACATCCAAGTCCATCAAGAAGTTCCCTGGCCGCTTCTGCCAGGTCGCCACATACTCAGCTTCCATGGTAGAGTCCGCCACGCATTTCTGCTTGACACTCCTCCATACTATGGCTCCACCTCCAAAAGTAAATACAAACCCCGAGGTAGACTTGCTCTTGTCCCTATCTGATTGGAAATCCGAATCTGTGTAACCCACAGAGACTAATTGATCTGCCCGGTAAACCAGCATATAATCCCTAGTCCTTCTCAGGTACTTCAATATATGCTTTACCGCAGTCCAATGTCCCTGTCCAGGATTACTCTGATATTTGCTAACCATGCCCACGGCAAAGCAGATATCCGGTCTCGTACATAGCATAGCATACATAAGGCTTCCTACTGCCAAGCATAAGGACCGCCTTCATGTCCTCTATCTCCTTTGATGTTTTGGGACACATCTCATTAGATAAAGGAACTCCATGCCTAAAAGGTAGAAAATCTTTCTTGGAGTTCTGCATGCTAAAACGAGCAAGGATAGTGTCAATGTATAAAGCTTGAGATAAGTACAACATCCTTTTCTTGCGATCCCTTATAACTTTGATCCCAAGGAGGTGTCCCACTTCTCCCAAGTCCTTCATGTCAAACTGTTTGGACAACCATACCCTCTGATAACACTTTGATATTGTTGCCAACTAACAAAATGTCATCTACGTATAGTACAAGAAACACTACTACGTTTCCGTCATATCTCTTGTATACACAAGGCTCACCCGAACTTTGAATAAATCCATATGACTGGATTACCTCATCCAAGCGGATGTTCCAAGATCTAGAAGCTTGCTTGAATCCATAAATGGACCGATTAAGCTTACATACAAGATGCTCTTTGCCTTTAGCAATGAATCCCTCTGGTTGCCGCATATAGATGTTCTCCTCAAGACTTCCGTTAAGGAAAGCTGTCTTGACATCCATCTGCCAAATCTCATAATCCATATGAGCAGCTATAGATAAGAGAATCCGAATAGACTTAAGCATAGCTACCAGTGAAAAGGTCTCCTCATAATCGATACCCTCTTTCTGAGTATACCCTTTTGCAACAAGCCTAGCTTTGAAGGTCTCAACCTTCCCGTCTACTCCTCTCTTTCTCTTGTAGATCCACTTGCATCCAATGGTTTTTACACCATCGGGTGGTTCTACTAGCTCCTAGACTTGATTAGAATCCATATATTCTATCTCTGAATTCATCGCTCTTTGCCAAGATACTGCATCTCTATCTTGGAATGCCTCGTCATATGTCCAGGGATCAGGTTCATGTTCACCAGGGACTAAGTCCGAAGACTCTCCCAAAAACATGAATCTCTTGGGTTGTCTAACAACCCTCCCACTATGACGAGGTGCCTCCTATGTATGCTCTGTGACACGCGGTGCAGTGACTTGTGGTATCTCTTCTTGTATCGGTGGTACTGAAGTCGGGACTTCCCCTGTCAACTCCTCAAGAACAATCCTACTCTTGGGCTTGTGGTTCATTACATAATCCACCTCTAGAAATCTGGCATTCGTGCTAACGATCACCCTCTGATCTCTAGGATTATAAAACAAACCACCTTTCGTTCCCTTAGGGTAGCCAACAAAGATGCACACTTCTGTACGAGGTTCCAACTTACCAGCATCAGCCTTCAGCACATGTGCTGGAGTCCCCCATATCCGAATATGTCTCAGACTAGGCTTTCGCCCAGTCCACAATTCTATAGGGGTAGAAGGTACTGATTTAGATGGAACCAAGTTCAGAGTATACATTGTCGTATCCAGTGCATACCCCCAGAACGAAACAGGTAACTCAGAATAACTCATCATCGATCTGACCATCTCCATAAGAGTCCTATTCCTTCGCTCCTCTAGACCATTCTGCTGGGGTGTGCCAGGTGCAGACAATTAGGATTGAATCCCAGCCTCTGATAAGTAATTCCTAAACTCTCCCAAAAGGTACTCGCCACCACGATCAGATCGTAATGTCTTGATACTTTTACCTTGACGGTTCTCCACATCAGCCTTGAATTCTTTGAACCTGTCAAAGCATTCAGACTTGCGGCGCATCAAGTAAATGTATCCATATCTTGAATAATCGTCTATAAATGAGACAAAATATTCAAAACCACCTCTTGCCTGGATAGACATAGAACCGCACAAATCATAATGAATCAATTCTAACACATCTTTGGCTCTATACCCCTTGGCCTTGAAAGGCCTCTTGGTCATTTTACCTTCCAAGCAAGATTCGCAGGTTGGGAGATCCTCCACCACTAATGAACCCAAAGGTCCATCAGCTATCAACCTTTGAATTCTGCTTAGGTTAATATGACCAAGCCTTAGATGTCATAGTTATGTCTGGTTCATTTGCGAAGGTTCTTTTCTCTTATTAGACTTAGAAGATGAGTTATTGACTTCTATATGCATCGTGGGAGTTTTTGGTTCAAGAGTATATAAATTTCCAACCAATGTACCAAAACAGATAATCTCCCTATTCCTTTTTATAACCACTTTGTCATTAAAAGAAACAGAATATCCATCCATAAACAATTTAGAAACTGAAATTAAATTCTTTCTAAAAGTAGGTACATAAAGACAATTTCTCAAAACCAAAACTTTATTCCTATCAAAAGATAAATAAACGTCTCCCACTGCAATAGCTGCCACCTTTGAAGCATTGCCCATGAAGAAGGTAATTTCTCCCTCAGCTAATCGTCGGGTTTCCTGGAACCCCTGCAAAGTATTGCAGACATGATCAGTGACTCCTTTATCTACACACCAGGCACTAGTAGATAACACCACTAAACATGTTTCAACAACTAAACAAGAAGATATACCTTTGTTCTTTCGGCGAGGACAGTCCGCCTTCCAATGTCCAGTCTGCTTGCAAGTGAAGCACTTGCCTTTCGGCTTCTTCACTCCTGCCTGAGGTCCCACTGCCACTTTCTTCGCTCCACCTTGCTTCTTCTTCTTCTTACCTTTCGGTTTAGAGGAAGAAACCTTCTGAGCGACCATGGCTTGAGCATTTTGATGAAAAAGCCCCTCTGCCGCCTGGAGTTCTGTCAGAAGCTCCGCCAACGAATACAACCTTTTGTTCATGTTGTAATTGAGGCGGAACTGCTCAAAACTCCTAGGCAGAGACTGGAGAATGATATCTACTTGGGTTTCCCCATCGATCTCAGCTCCAAGGACTTCCATCTCATTAAGATGAGCCATTATCTTGAGAACATGATCCCTAACGGGTGTTCCCTCGATCATGGTGGTCGTCATCAAGTTTCTCATTGCCTCCTGTCTAGCCGCCCTACTCTGATGTTCGAAAAGTTCCTTGAGATTGAACATCATGTCATAAGCTATGGCTATGGCCTGATGCTGATGTTAAGCACATTTGATATAGATGCCAAAATGTAACACCGCGTCATCTCATATGCCTTGACCCATTTCTTATAACGTTCTTTCTCCTTTTCATCAGAGGCATCGGAGGGCTTAGGAGGACAGACCTCGAAGAGTACAAATTTGTACTCCTCAGCAGTTAAGACAATATCCAGATTTCTTTTCCAATCAATATAGTTTGGTCCAGTAAGCTTATTTTCTTTTAAAATCACAGCAAGTGGGTTGAAAGCCATTTGAAAATTCTAAAAATCACAATGATCAAAATATTACATTTCAAATATTATTGATTCCTCAAAACAATAAAATTCCGAAATCAACCAACACCTCAAAACATCGAAAATATCGCATGCCATGATAGTGTGGACGTATACGAATTCTACATTTGTAAGAGGAGGTTTTACCCATTAATTTTATTATCTTGTCAACCTTACTTTTTGACAAATAAAATTAATAGTTGGTTCCTCTTTTGCCCTACAAATAAAAGTAGTGACTCCGATGGGGAGGATACTTTTATTTGCATCTAAGTGTGCACCATTACACGATACTAAGGGAATAATTTCGGATTATGTCCCTTACCGATGGGAAGTACACACGCTCCTAAATAATTTCCTATACCCATTATTTTACCTAGTGATCCGCAAACAAACCCATCAGATGGAGAGGAAGGCACTCAGAGTCAACGCGCAAGTTTGTTGCATCACATGTCAAATTGTAATGGAGGCCGCGGGAATTAATTAAAATATCCCTCTCCCACTTAGTAAATTGCAATTGAGGAATTTTAAAGCATACACAACATGCATATAAAACAAATCAGCAATAAATATGGAAAAAAAATAGAATTTTTCCAACTATTATGACATTGTTCTCCAATACGCATCCCGTCGTGTCGCCACCTCATCCGCTCCACCTTTTCCCGTGCGCAAGTCACCAAAGAGATCCGAGCCGAGATATATCATTTTAATTTACATCCATCGATCCTATACTCCACGAAGGAGTGTACAAATAATCTAGATCGAAAGTAAACTAAAATGAGCGGCTAAACAATGCCATATTTAATTACAAAAATTAAATACTAATCTAGCCTCGTCAACCTTGAGGATTCAAATAATATAAATACAATCACACATAAAACAATCACATACAACCAAATAGCCATAATAGTCGGATCTTATGCCTGCAACCAAAAAGTTAGCCTACGCACATCCTACTATTATCCGGCATACTCAATATATGATATGTGCATGAAAGTAACCGAATCCAAAACACACAAAACCGAACACCTGGCTCTGATACCACTTGTAGGGAGTTGCTTCGGAGGCTCATTGCCTCCCATGTCCCCGGATTAAAATTTTCACTAATGAAAGAACTAATCCGGATGGGATGAGTTTCCTAAGCAGAACCAATTCGTCGTCGTGCTAACAACTTGAGTGATCGCTTGAACAAACTAGTTGTTCAAGCAACACAACTCTTCTAGTTGGTTAGCCGCGGAAGAGACGATGGACGGATCGCCGATTTTTGTGTTTGTCTTCAGGATCCATGATTATACAAAATATATACTAATGCACACTTGTATAATCAACACATAAAAAACATGCTAAGATCAGAATTTAAAGTTGTAAAACTTTTATACCTTACGATCTTCTACCGTATGTCCTATCCTCCTCGTGGACGACGTGTGGGCGAAGATCCTCCATGAGTAGAAGCCTTCTAGATCGCGTTCTTCCCTTCCTTGTTCGCTGCGAACAAAGAGAAGAACAAAACAAAAACTCCTCCTTTCTAGAACCAGCCACCAATCAAAAGAGCTCGATGTAACCGCCGACCAAGGAGAGAATGGATCAGCGGTGGCCAACTTGTTGCAATGTTGCCACCGGCCACCTAGAAGTTGTAGAAGTGCCGGCCACCAAGGAGTTGGAGAACCGCCGGCCACCAAGGAGCAAAGGAGGAGGAAAAGAGGAGCACCGGCAATGGATGAGAAGAGGATGAGGGGCGCCGGCCAAAACCCTAGGGAGAACCAAGCTTGCCGCCCACTTCTAGCTGCCCAAAACCCTAGCTCCTCTAGGGTTTGTTGTCGCCCACTTTGAGATGAGCAAAACCCTAATTTCCAATTGAACCAAATCTCTTATTTTTTGCCGCCCAACCTAAGCCCTCTATTTATAGAATTGGGCTTAAGCCTCCTTTAATCTCCACCATCGGATCTAGGTATTTAATCTCCACCGTCGGATCTAGGATTTTATCCCAACCGTTGGATCTAGGGTTTCATCCCAACCGTCGGATCTAGGATTTCATCCCAACCGTCGGATCTAGGGTTTCATCCCAACCGTCGGATCTAGGGATTTAATCCCAACCGTCGATTCTAGGGTTTCATCCCAACCATCGGATCTAGGGATTTAATCCCAACCGTTGGTACTAGGGTTTCATCCCAACCATCGAATCTAGGGATTTAATCCCAACCGTTGGTTCTAGAGTTTTGTTTTACATTCTTGGATCTAGATTTCATGAGGATTATATTAGGCTATGATAGGGACCATAAGGAGGAGTTGGATCTTGGCCACCCGATGGATCAGAACCACACAAACTTGATCCATCAATGATGTTCCATTCCACTAGAGGATCATCATTGAACTACCTCACCAACCCCCATAAATTAATATAGGCTCCATATATTATTTGTACATTCATCTCCCCGTGTTTAAGATATCGAATGTCCGTCAATTAATTGATTTACTAATCATCAATTAATTAAGATCTAACTCCTCGAGTAGTACCACTCAACCTTATCATTATGTTGACTAAGTCATCCAGCTGGGTTTACATGATTAACCTTATGAGCTCCTCAAGGGGACATCATCAACCTAGTATATAGGACACGGTTTCCTCCTATAATCAACGACACACCATGTAAATAATATCATTTCCCAACTTACCGGGCATATTGATTTAATCCATCTAAATCTCACCCTCTGGTAAATCAAAGAAATAAATACTAAGTACATGTGCCCGTTATTATATTGGGATTAAGAGCATGTACAACATAATATCCGAGGTCCGATTCAATTATGTAGTCAGCAATTAATTGAATCACCTCTATGTCGGTCCTGCTCAATACACCTAAGCGTACTAGTGTAACTCTATGTTCATGACAAAACAATACAAAGCTACACTACAACCATGCCAATGGTTTGTCCAAAACCATCTTCGTTGTGAGCCTCTACTTATATTTTACAAGGGACTGATAACATGATCTTCTGTGCCACACCAAGCACCATGTTATCTACAATGTAAAATATTAGACAATATGCACACACACATATAATAAATATATAAAGTGCAAACAATGATCATGTGATTCTTATTCCAAAATAAAATGTTCATACAAAAAGAGCTAGGCTTTCAGTATACATTCCAAGAGGATAAATAAATCATGGATGACTTGGAGGGATCGGATAGGCATGAGGCTGATGGAGGTGGCTAGAAGGTTTAGGTCTAGGCTAAGGGTGGTCTAGCAAGTACGAGGGCATCATACTTCGGGTAAACCTCATGGTTGAGGTGTAGCAGTCGACTGGGATTATGGACCAGTCGACTAGTAAAGTGTTTGACACTTGGCAGCCAAGTTGACACTGAGTAGTCGAATGGGATTATGATCAGTCGACTATCGTGAGTTTATTGGGGTTCGACTGCGGTAAGAGACCTTGGCAGTTGACTTGCAATGAGTAGTCAACTGCCATGGAGGGCAGTCGATTGCTGGTGGCTTTGGTCACAAAGGAAGAACGTTCGATAGCCGACTGAGCAGTCGACTACTGGCTTGAGCAGTCAACTGCTGGGAATGGAAGTTGACTACTAGTGTATTCGTTGACTTGAATGCCAATGTGGATCACGTCAATTGTGAGACAACGACACTGTTGGCAGTCGACTGGGGCCTTTTGGAAGTCGAATACCAGGCATAAATCCTAGTCGTACGAAGGCTTAAAAGGAGCTCAACAGAGAGGATTTTGGCAACGATTTTCTTGGGTGATTTGAAGGGGAGAGTTGGTGCTTTCCAGTTCTTCAAGGCTAGTCCAAGGCGATTAACAAGCAAACATTCATAAGAGTTTTTGTAAAGTTTTCTTTACATCTTTTGTTGTATTTCATTTGTAATTTCTTGTTTTGTTCTTTTATTACTTTTGTAATCATTTGTACGAGGTTTTTTTTTACCTCTGGATTGTTCCAGGAAGGAGTGTATTGATTAGTGGTGGTGTTTGCATCACTAGAGCTTATTTGAGTTCACCTCGTGGAGTAGGAACCCTAATGTTCTGAACCACGTTATATCATCGTGTTTGTGTTTGTCTTTATTTATTATTACTTTATTATTATTTTCTCTACACTTAACAAGTGTTGTAGAAGATCAAGCATGAAAGAATTACATCGACGAACGAATGCGCCATTCACCCCCCTCTAATGCTCACCG
Organism: Wurfbainia villosa; assembly: GCA_025175895.1. Classification (NCBI taxonomy): domain Eukaryota; kingdom Viridiplantae; phylum Streptophyta; class Magnoliopsida; order Zingiberales; family Zingiberaceae; genus Wurfbainia; species Wurfbainia villosa. Next base: position 41,749,661 of record CM045989.1, read on the forward strand.
AAGTTGAAGGGAAGTGTTTCGCTTCGCTTCAGTCTCTTGTGCATGGCGATCCTATCTTGTGCCCCCAGATTAAAATTTTATTAATTAAAACTAATCTGGATGGAGATGGATTACCGAAGCAACCGATTCATCATTGTGCTATTCGATTTGAGTGGTCGCTTGAACAAACTTGTTGTTCAAGAAACCTAACCCTTATCGCCGATTAGCCGCAGAATAGATGATGAATGGATCGTCGGTTTTTGTGTTTATAATCGGGGTCCATGTCAATCAACAACATGAAAAATACAAAATAACAAGAATTAAAATTAAACAAGATTATACCTCTTGTTTTACCTCTTGATCTTCTATTATATTCCTATCCTCTTCTTGGACGTCGTGTGGGCAACAATCTTTCAAGAATTGAAGCCTCCTAGACCACGTATCTTCCCTTCCTTGCTCGCTTCGAACAAGGGAAGAAAACCCTCCCTTCTTCTCCTTTCTTGTGCTGAACACAAAGCCTTCTCCTCTTCTCCTTGCTTGTACTGACCACCAAACTCCAAGTGTGGTGTCCGTCGGCCCTAAGGAGAGGAGAGGAGATTGAGGAAGAGAGAACCCTCTTCCTCCTTGCTTGTTGCCGCCAGCCCTTGGAAAGGGAGAAGGAGGCGTCGGCCCTAGGAAATGGAGAGGAGGCGCCATTCAAGAGAAGGAATAGAAGGAAAAACCCTAAACCCCTTGCTTGTCGCCGACCCTCAAGAAGCAAAACCCTAGCACACCCCCTTGCACCCAAGCCTCTCCACCACCTTTTCTTAGATCTAGGCTTCATGAGCTATTTATAATAGACTACAATAGGAACCATGAGGAGGAGTTGGATCTTGGCCACCCAATGGATCCGAACCACATATAACCCGATCCATTAATGATGATCCATTCCACTAGAGGATCATCATTGATCTACCTCATTAACCCCCATAATTTAAATATGGGCTCCACATATTATTTGTACAAAATATCTCCCCGTGTTTAAGATATCGAATGACCATTAATTAATTAAATTACTAAGAATTTAATTAATCAATATCTAACTCCATGAGTAGTACCACTCATCCTTATCATCATGTTGGATCAAGTCCACCTGCAGAATATACATGATGAACTTTATGAGCTCCTCAAGGGGACATCATCATCCAAGTGTATAGGATACGGTTTCCTCCTATAATCAATGACACACCATGTAAATAATATTTTTTTCCAACTTACCAGTCCTATCGACTTAACACATAAATCTCGCTCATTGGTAAATCAAAGAAATAAAAATTAAGTACATGTTCCTGTTATTATATGGGGATCGAGAGCATGTACACCATAATATCTGAGGTCTGATTCAATTATATATTCAATATAAATTGAATCACCTCTAAATCGGTCCTGCTCAATACACACAAAGTGTACTAGTGTAATTCTATGGTCAAGATAAACCAATACCAAATTACACTATAACCATGCCAATGGTTTGTCCAAAACCATCTTGGTTGTGAGCCTCTACTTATACTCTACAAGGAACTGATAACATGATCTTCTATACAACACCACACAATATGTTATCTACAATATGAGGTATCAGACAATATGCATAAATATAAAATACAAACAATGATCATGTGATTCTTATTTCAAAATGAAGATGTTCATACAAAAGCTAGGCTTTTAGTATACATCCTAAAAGAAGTTCTAACAAAACTCTCGATAGCCGTTTTAGTAGTCAGCTATGCGCTTGAGCAGTCGACTGCCAGAAATGGCACTCAGCTGCCAGTGTATCTGTTGGCTTGAATGCCAACGTGGATCAAGTCCTTGTGAGACAACAACACTATTGGCAGTCGACTGGGGCCTTTTGGCAGTCAACTGCCAAGCGGAAATCCAGGTTGCGCGGAGGCTTAAAAGGAGCTCGACGGAGAGGATTTCGACAGTGATTTCTTGGGCAATTTGTTAGTGCAAATTAGGGTCTTCAAGTGCGGTCAAAAGAAATCAACAAGCAAGCTTTCAAAATAGTTTTGTAATGTTCTCTTTACATCTTTTGTTATATTTCATTTTTAATTTCTTGTATTTTGTAGTTTTACTTTTGTAATCGCTTGTAAGAGGTTTTCTCCACCTCCGACTTGTTGTCAAGAAGGAGTGTTTTTGATTAGTGGTGTTTGGCATCGCTAGGGCTCATTTGAGCTCAACCCGTGGAGTAGGAACCCTAAGGTTCCAAACCACATTATATCGCTTGTCGTATGTGTGTGCTTGTAACTTTGTCATTGTGTTAGTATTATTATTATTTCGTTGTGCTAACAAGTGTTGTAGAAGATCAAGCATGAATTCCATCGACAAACGAAAGTGCCATTAACCCCCCCCCCCTCTAGCGCTCATCGAAGTTTATACAATTGGTATCAGAGCGATGCCGCTTTTTAAGGTTTGACAGCCAAGGGAGAACCTCTAGAGGGTTGAAGGAAGATGGAGTTGCCCAACGATGGATTGGGATGGGATTTCAACACTCTGCTTCCATATGCATTCCATGGACGAGAAGGCTTCAATCAATGGAAGACAAGGATTGAAGAATTCATTATGATGAAGGATTTCGAAGATTGGGCCATCTTGATGGACGAATTCAAATATCCTAGAGGGTCGAAGAGAGGATTCCTCGAGATGAAGAAATGGACTGAGGAATAATTCCAAGAATTCGAGAAAACAAGAAGGAAATAAAATTCTTGGTTGATTTAAATACTCATTATATTTTGTGTATTTTAGGTGAATAGAAGGATACCAAGGAGCTTTGGAGTGAATTGGCAAAGTATCATGAAAATCCATCACTGACTCATGAAGAAGAGGAGTCTGAGGAGGAATGTTCATCGTCTCAAGCTCAAGAAGAAGCGAGTACATCATCCTCACAAGAGCTTGAGGATTCGTAGGTTGAGAGAGATTCAACGTCCAAAGGAGAAGAGGTAGATGAAGCCTCCACCTCTATGATTGAGGGGGAGGAGATTAGGCCAATCTCAATGCCGGAGCAACAAGAGGAAGCCTCAACCTCCGGAAGAGATGAAGAACCAATTTCGGCCACCATCGACCTAGGTAACTCGAGCATTTCAATTAAAAATAAAAATCATATTGTATGCTTTGAGTGTAGGGAAGTCGAACACTACAAGAGTAAGTGTCCAAGAAGAGTCAAGAAGACTCAACAGTGCCAAAAGTTCAAGAAAAATCAAAGGATGTCGGAGTCCCCAATAGGAAGAGAAAGAAGTATGTGGTGTGCTTCAAATGCCAACAATGGGGACATTATAGAAGTCAATGCCCTATGGGGAGGAATAAGGTCAAAGAAGCAGTATCACATGTAGGGGGAGCTTTAAAAGAAAACCCTAAGGTATATTTTAGTAATGCACCTTCAAATTTTCAAGTCAAAAAGCATGCTAAGAGTAATGTTAATAATCTTGCTATTGTTTATGAAAAGAATGCTAGAAATCATAAATTATATTTTTTAGGTGCTAAGAGTTAAAATTTTATAACTAAGGAGAAATTTGGGACTAATAACTCTAGACCAATTCTACCTAGGGAGTCAATTAGAAAGGTAGAAAACCATTTAGGCATTAATCCTAAGAAGGGTAGGCATATGCCTAGAAGAAATGGTAATGCCCAAAGACTAAATGAAAAATCAAAAATTGGGCAATTAGAATTAGAAAATCATGTTTTGAGGTAAAAACTTGAGAAACTTGAAAAGACCCTTAGGAAAATGCAAAATCAAATGCAAGGGTCAAGTGTTAAAAATTTAGGGTCTGGGAGTCAAAACCTAGGGTCTAGGAAGCAAGGTCCTGTTAGGTGGATGCTTCGGAGGCTCATTGGCTCCCATGTCCCCGGATTAAAATTTTCACTAATGAAAGAATTAATCCGGATGGGATGAGCTTCCTTAGCACAACCTATTCGTCGTCGTGCTAACAACTTGAGTGGTCGCTCGAACAAACTAGTTGTTCAAGCAACACAACTCTTCTAGTTGGTTAGCTGCGGAAGAGACGACGGATGGATCGCCGGTTTTTGTGTTTGTCTTCGGGGTCCATGATTATACAATATATATTCATACACACACATGCATAATCAAAACAAATAAGAACATGCTCAGATCTGTACATAAAGTTAAAATAACTTTATACCTCACGATCTTCTACCATATGTCCTATCCTTCTCGTGGATGACGTGTGGACGAAGATCCTCCACGAGTAGAAGCCTTCTAGATCGCTTTATTCTCTACCTTGTCCGCTGCGAACAAAGAGAAGAACTAGCAAATACCTTTCCTATCTAGAACCGGCCTCCAAATTAGGGAATTTGGTGCAACCGCCGGCCAAGGAGCAATGGATGATGCGCCGGCCAACTTCTCCAAGAAGAGTTACCGCCGGCCACTTTTGGAGAATAGGGAGGAGGAAGAGAACCGGCCACCAATGGGAGGAGAACTGCCGGCCAAGGAAGAAGAGAAAAGCCTTAAGGTTGGGCGCCGGCCAAGTATTGATGGTGCAAGTTGGGTGCCGACAACAACTTTGGATGAAGATGGTTGCCGCCCACCCTAGCTCCAAACCCTAGCCGCCCACCTCTCCAAGAGCCAAACCCTAATTCTTTCAATCCCATCTTGGCGCCCAACCTAAGCCTCTATTTATATAATTAGGCTTAAGCCTCCTTTAATCTCCACCGTCGGATCTAGGGATTTAATCTCCACCGTCGGATCTAGGGTTTTATCCCAACCGTCGGATCTAGGGTTTAATCCCAACCATCGGATCTAGGATTTCATCCCAACCGTCGGATCTAAGGTTTCATCCCAACCGTCGGATCTAGGGTTTTATCCCAATCGTCGGATCTAAGGATCTAATCCCAACCGTCGATTCTAGGATTTCATCCTAACCATCGGATCTAGGGATTTAATCCCAACCGTTGGTTCTAGGGTTTCATCCAACCATCGGATCTAGGGATTTAATCCCAACCGTTGGTTCTAGGTTTTGTTTTTACATTCTTGGATCTAGACTTCATAAGGATTATATTAGGCTACGATAGGGACCATAAGGAGGAGTTGGGTCTTGGCCACCCGATGGATCGGAACCACAAAAACTTGATCCATCAATGATGTTCCATTCAACTAGAGGATCATCATTGAACTACCTCACCAACCCCCATAAATCAATATGGGCTCCATATATTATTTGTACATTAATCTCCCCGTGTTTAAGATATCAAATGTCCGTCAATTAATTGATTTACTGACCATCAATTAATTAACATCTAATTCCTCGAGTAGTACCACTCAACCTTATCATCATGTTGACTAAGTCAACCAGCTGGGTTTACATGATGAACCTTATGAGCTCCTCAAGGGGACATCATCAACCTAATATATAGGACACGGTTTCCTCCTATAATCAACGGCACACCATGTAAATAATATTATTTCCCAACTTACTGGGCATATTGATTTAATCCATCTAAATCTCACCCACTGGTAAATCAAAGAAATAAATACTAAGTACATGTGCCCGTTATTATATCGGGATTAAGAGCATGTACAACATAATATTCGAGGTCCGATTCAATTATATAGTCAGTACTAAATTGAATCACCTCTATGTCGGTCCTACTCAATACACCTAAGTGTACTAGTGTAACTCTATGTTCAAGATAAAACAATACCAAGCTACACTACAACCATGCCAATGGTTTGTCCAAAACCATCTTGGTTGTGAGCCTTTACTTATATTTTACAAGGTACTGATAACATGATCTTCTGTGCCACACCAAGCACCATGTTATCTACAATGTAAACTATTAGACAATATGCACACATATATAATGAATATATAAAATGCAAACAATGATCATGTGATTCTTATTTCAAAATAAAATGTTCATACAAAAAGAGCTAGGCTTTCAGTATACATTCCAACAGGTCCATCTAAGGGCAAGAAAGGTTTGGGTCACAAACCTAAGCCCAAGGAGACCTATCATAGTGTTCCATTCGATTATGGAACCATTAATAGGTCTAGGAAGGCCAAGGTGACTAGGGAAATTATCCCTAAGGGTAAGCAAGGTAGGTGCCTAGTGGCTAAGGTTTCAAGAAAACCTAGGGAGGCCACTAAGAAGGTTAGTGTTGGAGGATCGTGGCCCGGCTAGAAGAGGAGTTGAATAGCCTTCCTCGTACGATGGACTTCGTTCATCTTAATTGTCTATAAAATTTTTTAGCGCAGTGAAATAATAAAACTAAAGACAATTAATATCTAAAACAAAGTGAAAATGAAAGCAATGCTAACACAATTATGTAACGTGGTTCACGACCTTTGCCGCTAGTCCACGAACGATTCATTCGGCGAATCACTCCCTCAAATCGAATCACTAGTCTCTCCTTTAGCCCAAGCAAGGTGGAGGTAAACCTTCTTACAAGAACTCACTCCCTCTTACAATAGAATAGAGGTAAAAACAAGAAGAAGAGTGGAAAACCATTCACAATACTTAGGAGTATGATTGAAAGTTAAGCATTAGCCTCCCAAAAGCCCCCAACCCTTCTTTCTATAGAGAAGAAGGGTTTCTTCCCGTTGGGAAAGCGGCAGTCGACTGATACATATCATTAGTCGACTTCCCCTCTAATGGCCGACTTACAACTGCTTCTGACTTTCCATCATCACCGTCCAACAATACTCCTAGCAGTCGACTGATGCTCTCATCAGTCTACTGCTGTCTGCGTAGACGACAGATTAGTCGGCTATGAGTGGTTCTGTGCCCGCGACACCCATCATCAGTCGACTGTCATTCCTTGGAAGTCGACTGATGGTGTAGCAGTGGACTGTCATCCTTTGGCGGTCGACTGCTGGGCCAGAAACCCATCAGTCGAACACTAGTTGAGTGCCATTAACTAAGAGCAGTCGACTGGTGTCAGGTAAACCTCAAACAAAACACTTGTTTGAGCATCCGACGGTCGGGTAAACCTCAAACCTAAGTTTGAGCATCCGACACTTGACTTAGTCATTCGGCCAAGTTCACCTATGAGCTACCGTTACAATCGCTCAATCTCTCATCTCCCTTAGAGTCCCTCACTGAAGCTCTCTTCATCCGGCCATGCCCCTCGGATGCACCAAGCGCACGACTTCCGCAATTCCATCCTTCACATCTCGCTCTGAAGTCTGCTTCCTTTGTCTTCACTCTAATGCTCCTCGTCTGACAGTCCCTCAGATGCACCAAGCGCACGACTTCCGCAATGCCATCCTTCACCGACTCAAGGACCCGAGCCATGAGATGGTGAACCTACTAGTGCTATCATCAAGCTAACTCATGTGTGATTTACTAAGTCCTACAAAACTTAAACACACATATCAAATAACATAACAACCTAACTTAAACCCTTTGTCACACACATCAAAACCACATCATACAAGAGTTGATTTACATAACAATCTCCCCATTTTTGAGGCAACATGTTTAAGTTAGGTAAAACAACATAAAAATACATAAGGAAGATAAACATGGAAATCAAACACTCCCCCTTAATACATGCAACTCCCCCTTAACACATGCTAATTCTCCCCCTAGCATGATTAACTTAAACTCAATATTTCTCCCCCTTTGACACCATCAAAAACATCTAACATATGTTATACAACATGACATCAAAGTATAAAAAATTAAAAATACCAAAAACTTCCTAAAAATCTCAAAAATCAGGCTGTTGTACTCGTGCACAGTTCCATCAGTCAACTGGTTTAGAAAACAAGTCGACTGGTACCTAAAAATCAGCCTTTTCTGATTTCTGAACCCAAGTTCAGAAATGCATTAAAAATTATATAAATTTTGAAAAATTATGAAATTTGGGGAAAACATTTCTTATGAGTCCCTTTATCAATTAAAATGATTTTTTTTAAGAAAATTCATTATATTTTCAAAAATTAGGAAAAAAAAAACTCAAAAGTTGTATAATGTCTCAATTTTGTATCAACTTTAAGACCTAGTTTTGCCTTGAGTTGTTTTAAAGCATCAATTCACTGTTTGAAAAATATAAAATGGTTTTAAAACATTTAAAATATCCAAATATGATCTATGGGCAATATGTCCATTGATTAATCATTTTCTTTCCCAATAGTTGGTCTATGATTGCTATGTTATGATACTTTGAATGACACATCTAAATGTCATAAGCATTAGTGAGACACTTGTATCAACCTAAATCTCACTCATTGCTATGTTTTCAATCAATTTAGCCTTATGGTGAATGTGAGATGTACCTAAGGTATTATACTTAACCATCAATTTCATACAATTTCTACCAAGGTTAAGTATTATCATCAAGCAAGTATTATCATAAAGCAAGTTTGTTTCATCAAGTATTATCATTCAAATAATAACTCACATATTATCTTGATCATAAATAAAAAATTATCATAATTGCATATCATGATCATCACCCAGTATCATTAATCACAAGCCATCACCCACATCATCATAAGTCAACTAAATAATCATGATATAAAATAAGTCCAACTATGGTTGACTATCCTAGGTTTCATTAACCCTTGAGGATTGACTTGGGAACCCAATATAGATTCTTTCCAATGCGATTCACCAAGTACTCCTTTGGGATCCATTTCCTAGCTACCATTGTTGTTTTAGATTGACCCCTAACAATTAAGCAATGGTAAGCCTTCTCATTCTTTGATCCCTTATAACCTAAGCCCTTCTTGTTAAAACTATCCCTTTGGCTCCCAATGATCATGTTCAAGGTGTTGGAGCCTATTGTGAATTTCTCTAGGGCCTTAGTAAGGAAATCTACCTTTTCCTTTAGTATCCTATTTTCTTCTAAGCATGCATCATTAACACTAGAAGAAGAAATATTTTCATGTGAGCATGCATTTTCAAGTTTTTCTTCTAGGGCCTTAATTTCATTTAGCATGCATTTATTTTTCTTCTTATACCTAAATAAGTCCTTAGTCAAGCTAGTAATCATGGAAATAATATCTTGAGTGGGTAGGCTTTTTATCTCACTTACCTAATCTCCTTCTTGCGATTCCGATGAGGACGATGCTCTCCCTACACTTGAGCTCTCCTCCTCACTTGAGCTTGTTTCTTCTGTTGGACTATCCGAGCCACAAAAACCACTTTTTGAATTGCGAAAACCTTGGAAGTCAGCCACAAATCCATGTGAAGGTAAACAAAATTACATGTACGTGTTTAAAAACATTAGATCTACTCTAGATCTACATTTTAAGAGCGTTACCCTTGATGCGATGCCCTTCGCTTATCTCGCTCGTCCAAATGGCTTGCCTGAACTCAAGAGTGTCAAGTGTACACTCCTCTATCAATATCCACAAAAGAAAAAGGTGGAGAAAAGACAACTTAGAGTGTGCTAGCACTCCTTGGAGTCCACGGCAAGAAGAGAGGGGGGAGAGCTTGAGGGAAGAGAGGAGGAAGAAGATGAAGTTACCCAACTTAACTTCACACTATCATCACCCATCAATAGTGGCCGGCCACTATAAGGGGGTTACATGCATGCATGTAACTCCAAGAGCCAATGACTGTTGGTCTTCCTCATGAGGTGGCACCCCATGATGTGTCCAAGATGATGTGGAACTGTAGGGATGTATACTGAAAAGTCTACCTTTTGTATAAACATCTTTATTTTGAAATAAGAATCACATGATCATTGTTTTCATATTTTTATGGTTATGCAATATTGTCTAATACTTTACATTGTAGATAACATGGTGTGTGGTGTCACACAGGAGATCATGTTATCGACCCCTTGAAAAGTATAAGTAAAGGCCCACAACAGAGATGGCTTTGGACAAACCATCGGAATGGTTGTAGTGTGATTTGGTATTGGTTTGTCTTGACCATAGAATCACACTAGTGCACTTTGTGTGTATTGAGCAGGACCGACTTAGAGGTGATTCGATTTATTGCTGACTACATAATCAAATCGGACCTCAGGTATTATATTGTACATACTCTTAATCCCGATATAATAACGGGCACATATACTTAGTACTCATCTATTTGATTTACCAATGGGCGAGATTTATAGATTAAATCGATAGGCTCGGTAAGTTGGGAGATGATATTATTTATATGGTGTGTCGTTGATTATAGGAGGAAACTTTGTCCTATATATTAGGATGATGATGTCCCCTTGAGGAGCTCATAAGGTTTATCATGTAAACCCTGCAGGTGGACTTGGTCCGGCATGATGAAAAGGTTGAGTAGTACTACTTATGGAGTTAGATGTTGATTATTTAATGGTCAATAAATTAATTAATCGACGGACATTCGATATCATAAACACAGGGAGAAAATGTACAAATAATATATGGAGCCCATATTATCATATGGGGGTTGGTGAGGTAGATCAATGATGATCCTTTAGTGGATTGGATCATCATTAGTGGATCGGACTTTATGTGGGCTTGATCCATGGGTGGCTAAGATCCAACTTCTCCTCATGGTCCCTAATGTAGCCTATTAACACCTCATGAAGCTTATATCCAATGGATAGAAACAATATTCTAAGATCTATAGGTAGAGATTAAATCTCTAAGAACAGACGATTCAGATTAAATCTCTAGATCCGACGTTTGAGATTAAATCCCTAGAACCAATGGAGGAGATTAATTCATGACATTTCCCTAACTCTATAAAAGGAGGGCAAGGGAGTTGGCGTGAACAACACCCAAGAGAGCTAGGGTTTTGGGCGGCAAGAGAAGGAATCCTAGTTGAGATAGGATTAGGGTTAGGGTTTGGAGGCTAGGGTGGCACCAAATAAGGAAGGTTCTCTTTTCTTCTTCTTCCTTCATTGGCCGGCGTCCAGCAGCTTTTCCAGCCCCTTTCCAACCTTGGCCGATGGCCAAAGCTTCTCTTCTCCTTCTCCTTAGGTGGTGGAAACAAGATATAGGGCTTCCCTTGGTGTCTTGCCCGGATTCCACCACAAACTCCTCCTCCTAGTTGGCCGGCAGCAAGGATCTCTTTTGTTCCTTGTTGGTTGGTTTTAGGGAGGAGAATAACCTTGTTTCTATTCTTCCTTTTGCTTTGGAAGAGAAAGGAAGGAATATTTGTGATCTAGTAGCTTTGACTTACGGTAGATCGTCGCCCACATGACGTCCGAAAGGAGGAAGGTCATACATTAGAAGATCGAGAGGTATATCGATTCTCTAATTTTTATATGTTACATGTTTGTATTTGTTTTTCAATTATGAGCATGATATAAATCTGTATATGGCTAAATAATACTTGGATCCCAAGAATAAACACGAAAACCGACGATCCGGACATCGTCTATTCTGCGGCTACTCGTAGAATAGAGGATGGTGGCTTGAACAACTAGTTTGTTCAAGTGACCTCTCTAAAGGAATAGCATGACAATGACTTGGTTGTTTGGGCAATCCTTTTTGTCTAGGATTAAATTTTTTTAATCCGGGGACATCGAGGGGATCGCCATGAACAAACGACCAATGTGAAGTGGGAAGCGAAGTTTCCCCTCACGGACTCGATAAGCAAAAACCTTCAATTGGTATCAGAGTCAAGGTTTTCGATTTTGTGTGTTTAGGATTCGGTTAATTTTTATGCACTTTTTCATATATCATATGTGTCGGATTATAGTAGGATATGCATAGTTTAACTCTTTGATTGCAAGCATAAGATCCGACTATTATGGTCATATGTGTGTATGTGATTGTATGTGTGTAAATATTTATTTTGTTGAATCCTCAGGGTTGTCGAGGCTAGTATTTAGTTTTTGTAAATTAAATACGTCATTATTTAGCCACTCTTTATTTTATTTTACTTTCGATCTAGATTTCATATACACTCCCTCGTGGAGTATAGGATCGATGGATGTAAATTAAAATAGGTTTTAGTCTCGGCTCGGATCTCCGGATGACTTGTACATGGCGTAGGAGGAGCGGACGAGATGGCGATGTGACAGGAGACATATTGAAGACAAAAGCCATAATAGTTGGAAAATAATTTATTTTTCATATTTATTGCTTTTTGTTTGATATACATGTCGTAGGCAAGGAAAATTCCTAAATTCCAAATTACTAAGTGGGAGAGGGAAATTTTTTAAAAAATTCTCACGACCTCCATTACGATTTGACAAGTGATGCAAACAAACTTGCACGTCGGCTCTGAGTGCCTTCTTCCCCATCGGATGTGTTTGTTTGCGGATCACAAGGTCGAATATTGTTATAGGAAATTATTAAGGAGCATGTGTACTTGCCCATCGTAAGGCACATAAACCGAGATAATTACCTTGGTACCGAGTAATGGTGAACACTTAGATACAAATATGAGTATCCTCCCCATCGGAGTCACTGCTTTTATTTGTAGGGCCAAAGAGGAACCAACTATTAATTTTACTTGTCAAAAAGTTAGGTTGACAAGATAGTAAAATTAATGGGTAAAACCTTCTCTTACAAATGTAGAATTCGTTTACGTCCACACTATCGTGGCATACGATATTCTCGGTGTTTTGAGGTGTTGGTTGATTTTAAACTTTTATTGTTTGAGGAATCAATAATTTTTTGAAATCTAATGTTTTGATTTATGTGATTCTTAGGTTTTCTTTCAAAATGACTTTCAACCCACTTGTTGTGATACTGAAAGAGAACAAACTTACTGGACCCAACTATGTTGATTGGAAGAGGAATCTAGACATTGTCTTGACTGCTGAGGAATACAAATATGTACTCCTCGAAGAGTGCCCTCCCAAGCCTGTAGTTGATTTTGGGGAAAAGGAGAGAGAGAGCTATAAGAAGTGGATCAAGGCCGATGAGATGGCGCGGTGTTACATTTTGGCATCTATGTCAAATATACTGCAACATCAGCATCAAGCCATGTCCACTGCTTATGATATGATGCTCAATCTCAAGGAGCTATTCGGACACCAGAATCGGGCTGTGAGGCAAGAGGCCATGAGATACTTGATGACGACCACCATGATCAAGGGAAAACCCGTGAGAGATCATGTTCTCAAGATGATGGCTCATTTGAATGAGCTGGAGTTCCAAGGAGCTGAGATCGATGGGGATGTTGGAAATCATGCTCGCTAAGAGGCTCATTGGCTCCCATGTCCCCGGATTAAAATTTTCACTAATGAAAACTAATCCGGATGGAATGAGTTTCCTAAGCACAACCAATTCGTCATCATGCTAACAACTTGAGCGATCGCTTGAATAAACTAGTTGTTCAAGCAACACAACTCTTCTAGTTGGTTATCCGCGGAAGAGACGACGGACGGATCGCCGGTTTTTGTGTTTCTTATCGGGGTCCATGATTATACAAATACATACAAATCTAAACTAGTATAATCAACACATACATAAAGTAAGCATCCACACAAAACATGCATATAATTCAAAAGCAATTATAAACATAATACAAAAGAACATTAATCAAAATAAACAAGATTATACCTCTTGTTATACCTCTTGATCTTCTATTGTATGTCCTCCCTCCTTTTGGACGTCGTGTGGGCGACGATCTACCAAAAGTTGAAGCCTCCTAGATCACCAATCTTCCTTTCCTTGTTCACTAGGAACAAAGGAAGATCATAAAACAAAACTCATCTTCCTTTCTAGAACTGGCCACCAAGTCAATAAACTCGATGTTGCCGCCGGCCAAGGAAGATCAAATGGAGTATGGAAACCAACCAAAAGAGAAACAACAAGGGCATGGGCACCGGCCAACACTTGGAGAAAGGAAAGGAAAACAATCCTCCTCCTTGTTGCCGCCCAAAACCTAGACAAAGCTCTCCCAATTTCCGGCCATGGATGAAGGGAAGGAGAATAGGTTGAGCTCCGGCCAAGGTAGAGGGAACAAGGATAGTGGACGGCCAACACTTAGAAGGAAGAAGAAAAGGATCTTCATCTTCTTGTTGCCGCCCACCCAAATCCCAAAACCCTAACCCTAGCCGCCCAACCCCAAACCTATCCCAACTAGGATTTGATTGCCGCCCAAGGGAAGCTATCCTAATGCCATCCAACCTAAGCCATAGAAGGAAGGGAGAAGTTTGGGCGCCGGCCAAACCAAGGAGGAAGGAGGAAGGAGGAAGGAGGAAGAAGGGTTGCCGCCCACCATTGTGAACCAAACCCTAACCCTAGCCTCCTCCTATTTCTTGCCGCCCAAGCCACCTTATCTCAATTAGGTTTTTCCATCTTTTTATGCCACCCAAGCCTAAGCCCATATATATAGAGTTAGGTTTAGACCTTGGTTTAATCTCCTCTATTGGATCTAGGGTTTTAATCTCAACCATCGGTTCTAGAGATTTAATCTCCACCGTCGGTTCTAGAGATTTAATCCCAACCGTCGGATCAAGAGATTTAATCTCAACCGTCAGATCTAGAGATTTAATCCCAACCGTCGGATCAAGAGATTTAATCTCAACCGTCGGTTCTAGAGATTTGATCTCAACCGTCGGATCTAGAGATTTGATCTCAACCGTCTGTTCTAGAGATTTGATCTCAACCGTCGGTTCTAGAGTTTTGTTTTTCATCATTGGATCTAGACTTCATGAAGTGTTAATAGGCAACAATAGGGACCATGAGGAGGAGTTGGATCTTGTCCACCCGATGGATCGGAACCACACAAACTTGATCCATCAATGATGTTCCATTCCACTAGAGGATCATCATTGAACTACCTCACCAACCCCCATAAATTAATATGGGCTCCATATATTATTTGTACATCCATCTCTCCATGTTTAAGATATCGAATGTCCGTCAATTGATTGATTTACTTACCATCAATCAATTAACATCTAACTCCTCGAGTAGTACCACTCAACCTTATCATCATGTTGACTAAGTCAACCTGCAGGGTTTACATGATGAACCTTATGAGCTCCTCAAGGGGACATCATCAATCTAATATATAGGACACGGTTTCGTCCTATAATCAACGACACACCATGTAAATAATATCATTTTCCAACTTACCGGGCATATTGATTTAATCCATAGAAATCTCACCCTTTGGTAAATCAAAGAAATAAATATTAAGTACATGTGCCCGTTATTATATCGGGATTAAGAGCATGTACAACATAATATCCGAGGTCCGATTCAATTATGCAGTCAGCAATAAATTGAATCACCTCTATGTCGGTCCTGCTCAATACACCTAAGTGTACTAGTGTAACTCTATGTTCAAGACAAAATAATACCAAGCTACACTACAACCATGCCAATGGTTTGTCCAAAACCATCTTGGTTGTGAGCCTCTACTTATACTCTACAAGGGACTGATAACATGATCTTCTGTGCCACACCCAAGCACCATGTTATCTACAGTGTAAAGTATTAGACAATATGCACACATATAATAAATATAAAGTGCAAACAATGATCAAGTGATTCTTATTTCAAAATAAAAATGTTCATACAAAATAGCTAGGCTTTCAGTATACATCCCAACAATCTCCCACTTATACTAAAAGACTATGATGTCATCATACTGCCATACATCTGATTCCCCTTCCCTCCACATGCCTATCAAAACTCTGGACAGAAGGGCCTTGTGAAAGGGTCTACCAGCTCATCCTCTGATGCAATCTAGGCGACAGCAACTTCTACCTCCTTTACGATTTCTCGTATCAGGTGGTACTTGCACTCTATGTGTTTACTAGCCTTATGGGCTCGTGGTTCCTTCGAGTTTGCAACTGCACCATTATTATCACAATAAATTATGATAGTTCTGGGTAAACCAGGAATCACATCCAAGTCCATCAGGAAGTTCCTGAGCCACACAACTTCTTTGGCCGCCTTAGAGGGTGCCACATACTCAGCTTCCATAGTAGAGTCCACCACGCATTTCTGCTTGACACTCCTCCATACAATGGCTCCACCTCCCAAAGTAAATACAAAACCTGAGGTAGACTTACTGTTATCCCTATCAGATTGGAAGTCGGAATCCGTGCAACCCACAGGGAATAATTGGTCTACCCGGTAAACTATCATATAATCCCTAGTCCTTCTCAGGCACTACAATATATGCTTTACCGCAGTCCAATGTCCTTGTCCTGGATTACTCTGATATCTGCTGACCATGCCCATGGCAAAGCAGATATCTGGTCTCGTACATAACATAGCATACATTAGGCTTCCTACCGCCGAAGCATAAGGAACTGCCTATATCTCCTCTATCTTTTCAGATGATCTAGGACACATCTCCTTTAGATAAAGGAACTCCATGCCTGAAAGGTAGCAAACCCTTCTTGGAGTATTGCATGCTAAAATGATCCAAAATCATGTCTATGTATGAAGCTTGGGATAAGCACAACATCCTTTTCCTGCGATCCTTAAAACCTTGATCCCAAGGATGTGTCCTGCTTCTCCCAAGTCCTTTATATCTAACTGTTTATACAATCATACCCTTACGTCTGATAACACTTCAATGTAGTTGCCAACCACCAAAATGTCATCTACGTATAGTACAAAAATACCACTACGTTTCCGTCACATTTCTTGTATACACAAGACTCATCCGAACTTTGAATAAATCCATAAGACTGATTTACCTCCTCAAAGTGGATGTTCCAAGACCTCGAAGCTTGCTTCAATCCATAAATGGACCGATTAAGCTTACATACAAGATGCTCTTTTCCCTTAGCAATGAATCTCTCTGGTCGCTTCATGTAGATGTTTTCCTCAAGACTTCCATTAAGGAAAGCTGTCTTGACATCCATCTGCCACACCTCATAATCCATATGAGCTGCTATGCATAAGAGCTCTCAGACCTGACTTGAATCCATAGATTCAATCTCAGTATTCATTGCACTTTGCCAAGATGTTGCATCTATATCTTGGATTGCCTTGTCGTATTTTCAGGGATCAGGTTCATGTTCGCCAGGGACCAAATCAGAAGATTCTCCCAAGAACATGAATCTATCAGGCTGACTCACAACCCTCCCACTACGACGAGGTATCACCTGTGTATCCTCTGTGACACGCGGTGCAGTGACATGTGGTATGTCCTCTTGTACCGGCGGTACTAAAGAAGTGACTTCCCTTTTAACTCCTCTAGAACAATTTTACCCTTGGGCTTGTAGCTCATCACATAGTCTTCCTTTAGAAATCTGGCGTTCGTGTTAACGATCACCCTCTGATCTCTAGGACTATAAAACAATCCACCCTTCGTTCCCTTGGGATAGCCAATGAACATGCATTATACATGACGAGGTTCCAACTTACCAAGATTCCGCCTTTCAAAGACATGTGCTGGACTCCAATATCTGAATATGTCTTAGACTAGGCTTTCGCCCAGTCCACAATTTTGTGGGAGTAGAAGGCACTGATTTAGATGGAACCAGGTTCATAGTGTATACCGTCATATCTAGAGCATATCCCCAGAACGAATCTGGCAAGTCTGAATAACTCATAATCAATCTAACCATCTCCATAAGAGTCCTATTCCTTCGCTTTGCTACACCGTTTTGCTGGGGTGTGTCAGGTGCAAACAATTGGGATTAAATCCCAACCTCTGATAAGTAGTTCCTAAACTCTCCCAAGAGGTACTTACCACCACGATCAGATCGTAGTGTCATCTTGAATAATTGTCTATGAAAAAGATGAAATATTCAAAACTACCTCTTGTCTGGATAGACATAGGACCATACGAATCAGAATGAACCAATTTCAACACATCTTTGGATCTATACCGCTTGGCCTTGAAAGGCCTCTTGGTCATCTTACCCTCCAAGTAAGATTCGCAGGTTGGGAGATCCTCCACCACTAATGAACCCAAAGGTCCATCAGCAATCAACCTTTGAATTCTGCTTAGGTTAATATGACCAAGCCTTAGATGCCAAAGATATGTCTGGTTCATTTGCGAAGGTTATTTTCTCTTATTAGACTTAGAAGATGAGTTATTGACTTCTATATGCATCGTGGGAGTTTTCGGTTCAAGAGTATATAAATTGCCAACCAATGTACCAGAACAGATAATCTCCCTATTCCTTTTTATAACCACTTTGTCATTAAAAGAAACAGAATATCCATCCATAAACAATTTAGAAACTGAAATTAAATTCTTTCTAAAAGTAGGTATATAAAGACAATTTCTCAAAACCAAAACTTTAATCCTATCAAAAGATAAATAAACGTCTCCCACTACAATAGCCGCCACCTTTGAAGCATTGCCCATGAAGACGGTAATATCCCCTTTATCTAGTCGTCGGGTTTCCTGGAACCCCTGCAATGTAACGCCCCTGCAATGGGCTTTATGTGGACTTTTTCAAAAATAAAAGAAAATAAGCCAAAAAGGGGTGCAAGGCCTAGGAATTGAAGCCCAAACCTCTAGAGATAGCCAAGCCCTACAGATGCACCCACTAACCAGAAGCCCAATGGGATTATATCATTAGAGGAGTAGGGGAAATTATGGTTAAGTGTAAGGGAGATCAAGGGGCTCTTCAAATGAATAAATAGGGGGGAATGAGGGGGCATGAGTATCCAAACTTCATTTCTCCTCTTCTCTTCTTCTTCCTCACCGAAAATCATCCCTCCCCCTCTCCATTTTCACCCTTTGGCCGAACCCCATCCAAGCAAGGAGAAGGCTAGTTCTTGGCTTCCATAAGGTCATCTACCAACTAAAAGCAAGCGAAGGAAGTAAGATTCCCTCACCTGCAGTATATTAGTTTTGTAGGACATGTTACATGAAAAAAATCCAAGCTTTGAGCCCTACATGTTTTGGCCAACCAAGTTTTTGGGCTAGGGTTTCATGAAAATGCTACTAAGGAAATTTTTGTAGGTTGTAAGCTTCATGTAGGAGATTTTAGGTGTCAAAAATCCAAGTTTATAGCCATACATGATTCGGCCAACCTTGGGGTTAGGGTTAGGGTTCCATGAAAATACCCCCTTATGAACTTATGTTATGTAGTATACCTTCATGAATGAATTTATGTGACAAGAATCAAATTTTAGTACCCCCCTAAATGTTTCGGCCAACCTTGGGGTTAGGGCTAGGGTTTCATGAAAACACCCCCTTATGAAGTTATGTTATGTGGATGATTATAATATGCCATGAATTATGCTTATGTGATGAACATGTTTATGATGTAATATGCCATGAAATATGCCTATGAGATGAACATGTTTTATGATTTAATATACCAAGAAATATATTTATGAAATATGCCTATGTGATGAACATGTTGTATGATTTAATATGCCAAGAAATATGTTTATGAAATATGCCTATGAGATGAACATGTTTTATGATTTAATATGCCAAGAAATATGTTTATGAAATATGCCTATGTGATGAACATGTTGTATGATTTAATATGCCAAGAAATATGTTTATGAAACATGCCTATGTGATGAACATGTTTATGATGTAATATGCCATGAAATATGCCTATGAGATGAACATGTTTTATGATTTAATATGCCATGAATATGCCTATGAAATATTCTTATGTGATAAACATGTTTATGCTCTAGGACCCCTTTAGGGTACTCTTATGTTATGAATGCATGTATGCTATGAAATGCCTAAGATGGAGATGCTTCCCTTTCAAGTAGGGATTAAGAGCTCTCCTTATGATAAGATAAGATGAAGATGCTTCCATTTCAAGTAGGGATTAAGAGCTCTCCTTATAATGAGATAAGATGGAGATGCTTCCCTTTCAAGTAGGGATTAAGAGCTCTCCTTATGATAAGATAAGATTGAGATGCTTCCCTTTTTATGTTGGGGATTAAGAGCATTTTTTATGATATGACAAGAAAGAAAGGAATTAAGTATTTTACTTTGTAAGAGGTTAAGTACCCAACCCGTCAGGTGGTCGTTAATCAAATCCATAGGGACATAAGAAGACGTAAGAGGTCTTGCCCTGGTAAGACGTAAGACGTCTTGCTATAGTAGGTCTGGTGGCTCGCTACCCCAGCCTATTAGGGAACGCGCATTATGTGGTACTTAACCTGGGGCCCCCCATTCAAGTTATGATTGTGTCGAAGTACCTATATGTATATGTTTTGAAAAGAAAGGACTTATATGAAATTATGAATGCTTAAGTCAAGTTTAAGAATGCTTATGATTATGTCCATGATGCTTGTCTATGATTTATGAAATTATGAATGCTTACGTTAAGTTTAAGAATGCTTAGGACTATGTCCTTTATGCATGTTAGGGTTGATGATATCATGAACGCTTATGTTTAATTTATGCCCTGCTTAGATTTAATTATGTTTAGCATGCTTATGTAAATTGTATGCCATGCTTATGTTTTCATTGCGTGGGTAAGTTGATACATAGTGTTGTTATGAAATACTTATGCTATTTATGCTAGTATGCTCCTGTTTTTCTAATTGTTCGATGAGGTTTGTGGCTTTTGTGAGTAGGCAAGAATCTTACTAAGCTATATGCTTATGGTTCATGTTGTCCATATACTACAGATAAAGGAAACATGAACTAAGAGGAAGTAGCAGGAGGGGCCAAGTGGGTGTGATAGTGGCATGGTGGAAAAAAGACCCTATTACTATCTGCTTATATTTATATGCTCAGTGAACACCTTAAGACATTTGCTTCCGCTTATAAGACTTGAGATTTATTAGTACCATGTTGAATGTTGCTTAGTTATGTTACTGTTCAGTTACTTATAAAAGTTTGATATGCTAGAACTCATGAATGGATATTTTATGTTATGCATGTTATAAAAAGAGATAAGAGATGTTAACATGCTTATTACGAATATGATAGGTAATGCATGTATAAGAGAATGTTTATGCCATGAAAACACATTAAGTACGTAGATTGTGAAATGATCCCTATATGTCATGTTATAAAAAAAAAAGAAAAAGTAGCGCCGCCCTGAGAGCAGATAAGGGCGGGCGTTACATGTTGGTATCAGAGCGGGTTCACCTTTCCACTATCACACATCAAGCCTCCTTCCTGCTATTTCCATGTAAGTAACTTTATGCATACCTAAGTTTCTTTTATAATGAAGAGTGTCTTCTATCTAGTTAGAAATAATACCTCATCATGTTTTAGTAGAATGGAATCACACTCGTGATTTAGATAGAAATAATACCTCGTCATGTTTTAGTAGAATAGAACCATACTTGTGACTTAGATAGTAATGATACCTTACCAAGCCTTATATGATGGAAACAGGTCTCTCACCTAGAATTTCAACTAAGAAGGATACCTTACCTTGTTTATGATAAGGAATGTTTAGATGCATGTGTATGAGTAGAAATTTTAATAATACCTTAATTATTTATTTATCTCTAGATAACATGAACGGGAGACGTAGTAATAGAGGGAATGAATCGGCACCCCCACCAGATTTGATGCATGTGGTTACCGAGCTACAGCGTCAGGTCGCCGAACAACAGCTGGTTATCAATACTCTCATGAATCAACAAGGGAACCCTAGCACCACACCAGAGATGCAGAACGTGACTCCTAACATGACCACTATGGTGCAAGCACCACTAATCAATGCTGCCGCCGGGGTCCAACCCGAAGCTTATCTGATTCAGTGGCAGAGGCTTGAACCAGAAAATTTCTCTGGTGCCGGCGAACCATGGGATGCCCAAGCCTAGTTCAAAACAGTTGAGAGCATCGTAGAGCTGCTGGATTGGCCCGAGTATGAAAAGATAAAATGTGTCTCATTCTGTCTTTCCGGAGATGCGAGGATGTGGTGGGAGAGAGTCAAAGCAAAGAGACAAGTAAATCAAATGAGGTGGAAAGACTTTGAATCGGAGTTCTTCGAGGAGTTCTTTCAGAGACGGATCACAAATAAGCACTACGATGAGTTCCTCGAGTTCCGACAAGGCGATCTATCAGTTAGTGAAGCTATGAAAAGGTTCAACCGACTGGCACGTCTCTGCCCAGAGTTAGTCGGTACTGAAAGGGAGAGGATCAGACTCCTGCTGAAAATGTTGCGATCGGAGATAGCTCGACGTGGCTGAGTCAATTGACCTGCATCAAGAGCTATTCAAGAGTGCCTGGTCGAGCACTACCTGAACAACATCAGTCAGCAGAGTAAGGCGCGGACCGGAGATCCGAAATCTCAAAATACTAGCTGGAAGAGGGATCGCAGTGGCAAGAAGAAACAAAGTGAATGACCCAAAAGGGGCCCAGAAACAACCAAACGGGTATCCCGATCCCCTACATGTGGGAAGAAGCATCCGGGGGAATGTCGTCAGGGCACGAGGAAGTGTTACAACTGTGGACTGGAGGGGCACATAGCTCGAACCGCCTACCCGAGTTCAGCACCTCTCGAAGACGCCCAAGATCGGAGCTCCTCCACAGCTTCACCAGATGTAGGCTATGATAGAGGGTCCTCAGATAAGCCAAGGGAGACTGGAAGCCCCACCCATTGGGACAAATGCCAGGGTGTTCTCCCTCACCAGAGAAGATGTGGCGAGTGCCTCGACGGTTGTCATAGGTCATATATTTATTTTTAGTCAGTATGCTACTGTATTATTTGACACTGGGGCAACCCATTCGTTCATCTCTACGCCTTTCACAAGAAAGATAGATAGGCATCCCCAAGTTTGGACTATAAATTCTTAACAACGTTACCTTCGGGAGAAGTGATGCCATCCACCCATATTCTGCGCGCCGCACCAATTAGACTCGCAGATAGGGAGCTCCATTGTGACCTGATAGTCCTAAATATGTGGGACTATGATGTTATATTGGGCATGGATTTTCTGCACAAGTATGGCGCTTCAATTGAGTGCCGTAAACGGAGGGTGACCTTCCGACCCGAAGCAGAGGTTTCATTTGAGTTTATCGGGGAGTCAAAGAAAGGAACCAGGAAATTTTTATCGGCGCTAAAAGCCCAAAAAATGTTAGAAAATGGATGCATCGGATTTCTAGCACATGTGGTTGATACCATATCATCAAAGAACCAGAAGATAGAAGATGTCAGGGTGGTATGTGACCATCCGGAGGTATTCCCTGATGACCTACCTGGATTACCACCTAATAGAGAAATTGAGTTCGAGATCGAATTGATTCCCGGAACTAATCCGATCTCCAAGGCACCTTACCGTATGGCGCCGACTGAGTTGAAAGAACTTCAGAAACAGCTACAGGAGTTACTTGACCAGGGATTTATCCGCCCCAGTCACTCACCATGGGGAGCTCCAGTGCTGTTCATAAAGAAAAAAGATGGGTCTATGTGAATGTGTATAGACTACCGGGCACTGAACAACGTGACCATCAAGAATAGGTACCCCCTTCCCAGGATCGACAACCTATTCGACCAACTGAAGGGAGCTACTGTCTTTTCAAAGATCAATCTCAGGTCTGGCTATCATCAAGTAAAAGTAAAGCCAGGCGATATTCCGAAGATGACCTTCCGGACAAGATACGGACATTATGAGTTCGTAGTTATGCCCTTCGGAGTAACCAATGCTCCTGCGATGTTCATGGACCTGATGAATCGAGTATTCTCGGCCTTCCTCAAAAAATTTGTAATCGTTTTCATCGATGATATTCTTATCTACTCGAGAGACTGAGAAGAGAATGTTGAACATCTGAAGACAGTACTACAGATTCTTCAGAAAGAGCAACTATATGCGAAATTCTCCAAATGTGAGTTCTGGCTCGATCAAGTGTCATTCTTGGGTCATGTCATCTCTAAAGAAGGGATCATGG
Source organism: Wurfbainia villosa (assembly GCA_025175895.1). Classification (NCBI taxonomy): domain Eukaryota; kingdom Viridiplantae; phylum Streptophyta; class Magnoliopsida; order Zingiberales; family Zingiberaceae; genus Wurfbainia; species Wurfbainia villosa. Next base: position 41,773,289 of record CM045989.1, read on the forward strand.
TAGACCCAATAAAGATTGAAGCTGTAAGGAACTGGAATAGGCAAAGGAATGCGAGTGAAATCAGAAGTTTTCTCGGGCTAGTAGGCTATTATAGAAAGTTTGTAGAGGACTTCTCTAGAATTGCAGCCCCTATGACAGCCCTCACCCGAAAGGACAAGCAATACAAATGGACTGAGGACTGTGAGAGGAGTTTTACGGAACTGAAGAGGAGACTAACCAGCGCTCCCATTATGACTCTCCCTGAAGATAATGAAAGCTTCGATATGTATAGTGACGCTTCTAATGTCACGCCCGCCCTTTTCGGACCCAGAATCTGGAAGGGGTGGCGCGTGACGCGACCGTACATACATACATTACATACAACGGAAGACTTTATACATACTTCTTAATTCTTACAGCGGAAGACTTTATACATACTTCTTAATTCTTATAGCGGAAGACTTCCGACCTATATTTTTTTTCTTTTAAAACATCAACATGCATTGACATATATATATATATATATATATATATATATATATATATATATATATATATATATATATATACTTCTTCTTCTTAACATAGAGTATGCTTCATAACATGTATAGATACTTCTTCTTACTTCTTTACTTCTTCTTATCAACATAGAGCATGCATCATATATATAGATACTTAGTGCTTAGTTCAGGTTCATAAACATCATCGTCATAAGGAGACATAAGTAAGGACATCCATAGACATCATCATCATAGGTAAACATATATATATATAGACCTAACGGATCCTCTCCACCATGCTACTACCACACACATCGCCCTCCTCGCCGCTCCCTTTAGTTTATCCATCCCTTACCCTTATCTGCAGTACAAGGGAAAGATAAACTATAAGCACATAGGCTTAGTAAGATCCTGTCCTACTCACAAAAACCATACATCAGCATTAATCATGGCATGTAACATTCATAACACATAAGCAATATAACATGTAACTTACATAGCGTAATCAACTTAACATGTAGCATAAGTAACATGAGTAAACATAACATGTATCATCCATAACATGGCAGCATAACATGTATCATCTATAACACAGCAGCATATCATGTAAATATATGACTTAATCAAACATAACATATAACATACGTAACATAGCAAATCAACATAACATACAACATATATGTATGACATATCAAACATAACATGTGAACAGAACAATCAATCAGGTAAACATATGCAGGATGCTTTTGAAAACATATATTTTAGGTACGTAAACATAAATCTCAACATATTTGGGCCCGGCATTATACCACTTCTTCATTATCATAGCGCGCATCCCTAAATAGGCCCAAGGTAGCAAGTCTCGAACCTAATAGGTTACTAGGCCCGATCTTAGTCCGTCGACCTAGGGCAATCGTCATAGCGTAGAAGCCCATCCTAGGCCCGAGTCTTACTCCATCGACCTAAGGCATCTTGGAGCCCATCCCGTACTAGGCCCGAGTCTTATTCCATCGACCTAGGGGCAATCATACATAGAAGCCCGTCCTAGGCCCGAGTCTTATTCCATCGACCTAGGGCATCTTAGGAACCCATCCCTTCTTGGACCTTGTTAAGGTCTTGGTACAAGCCATGCAGAAGGTAAAATACTTATATGCTTATTTTATAACATAGCTTATTTCATTTCGCAACATAGCATACTTCATTTCATAACATATCATGCTTCACTTCATGAACATATCATCTTTCATTTCATAAACATACCATACTTCATTTCATAACATATCATTCTTCATTTCATCATCATATCATATTCATTTCGTGAACATATCGTTTTGTTTCATTTCTTAATCTTATCGTATTCCATTTCATAACATATCTTATATATCACATACACATAGGGCATGGCATAAGGCATGGCATCAAGAGTAAGTAAACACTAACCCAAGGCATGTTATCTTCGTCTAGCATCATTTAATATCACAAGTCAACAGGAAATTCACCCAAACATAAAACACATGTTAACCTAATTCATTTAACATAACAACAACTTCATTTGCATATAAAACAGGAATTAAACTTCATTTAATCACCCAAAAATACATGATGGCCGAATGGTCCATAGGGTTTCTAGGGTTATCTTTTAACCTAATTCATTTAACATAACAACAGCTTCATTTGCATATAGAACATGAATTAAACTTCATTTAATCACCCAAAAATACATGATGGCCGAATGGTCCATAGGGGTTTCTAGGGTTATCTTTTAACCTAATTCATTTAACCTACTAACAACATCATATGCATACAAACATGGAATAAAACTTCATTGGAGCATCCATACATGGGGGTGGCCGAATGGTCCTTGTAGGTTTTTAGGGCTAGTCCTTTACCCTAATTCAATTAACATACTAACAACATCATAAGCATACAAAACATGGAATAAAACTTCTTTGGAGCATCCATACAAGGGGGTGGCCGAATAGTCCTTAGAGGTTTCTAGGATTAACCTTTAACCTAATTCACCCTACACCTTAACTTCATCATGTGCATGTAAGAATAAGGTATAGAACATTAATAAAACACCAAAAATCCATGTTGGCCGAATGGTTTATGGAGGCTTTTAGGGTTAACTTTCAACCTAATCCATTTTACATCCTAACATCATCATATAGTTACAAAACATAACATAGAACTTCATCGAAACCTTAAAAACATGGCTTGGCCGAATGGATCATGGAGACTTTTAGGGTTAACCTTTGACCTAATCCATATTAAGTCCTAACATCATCATATAGTTACAAAACATAGCATAGAACTTCATCAAAACCTTAAAAACATGGCTTGGCCGAATGGATCTTGGAGGCTTTTAGGGTTAACTTTTGACCTAATCCATTTTAAGTCCTAACATCATCATATAGTTACAAAACATAGCATAGAACTTCATCGAAACCTTAAAAACATGGCTTGGCCGAATGGATCTTGGAGGCTTTTAGGGTTAACTTTTGACCTAATCCATTTTAAGTCCTAACATCATCATATAGTTACAAAACATAGCATAGAACTTCATCGAAACCTTAAAAACATGGCTTGGCCGAATGGACCTTGGAGGCTTTTAGGGTTAGCTTTTGTCCTAACCCCTTTTTCCATCTTAACATCATCATATACTTACTAAACATAGTATATAACTTCATTGATAACCCAAAAACATAGCTTGGCCGAATATAACATATAGATCTCTTTTACAACCATCAATCGAAGCTACTCGTATGCAGGTGAGGGATACTTACATCCTTCGCTTTGCTTGTAGTGGGAAGATGACCTAAGGTACCAAACCTAGCCCTTGCTTCTTGCTTGGATGAGTTTCGGCCAAGGGATGAAAATGGAGAGGGAGAGCTCTAGGATTCGGTGAGGAAGAAGAAGAGAAGAGGGAGAAGTGGAGAAGTGGTTCTTCTCTTGTCCCTTCATTCCCTATTTATTCATTTGAAGAGTCCCTTGATCTCTCTTACACTTAACCATAATTTCCCCTATTCCTCAAATGGTATAATTCTATTGGGCTTCTGGTTAGGGGGTGCATCTATAGGGCTTGGCTATCTCTAGAGGTTTGGGGTTCAATTCCTAGGCCTTGCATCCCTTTTTGGCTTATTTTCTTTTATTTTTGAAAAAGCCCACATAAAGTCCCTATAATCATACAAAATTTCTTATAAAATTTCTAGAGCTTGGGATGAAAAAGGGAGGAAAGGGAAATGGGGAATTCGGCCAAGGATGAGGAAGAAGGAGAATGAAGAAGGAAAGTGGGGTTTTACTTCCACTCTTCTCTTAATTCTCCTCTTTAATACCTAGGGAATGAACACCCATCATTCTTTCATGAGGGGATGAACCAACTCCTCATCTTCCCATCTATATTCTTTGTATATTCTTTATATATCTTATTCATAAATTATCCTAGGGTCTAGTGGTGTCAAGGCTACCTCCCTATTAGGAGGTTCATGGTTCAAATCCTACCTATAACCATCTTTTATTTTATTTTATTTTAAACCCTTTTATGGCCTTAAAACCTATATAATTACTTTGCCTAGTTTAGAATTTTGCGGGCGTTACAATCCTTCATACCTATAAAAGTTTCATCCTCGAAACTTAGAACAACTCCAGATACTTCTATTTCATGTCATCCTCGCGTTCCTAAGTTTCTTCTTCAAACTTTTGATTTTGTCATGTGACTTTCACTAAGGGTACTTCTTTGGTTCTCTATTTCTTGATTTCTCGATCTATTATCTGAATAGGTCGACTTTCATAACTTAAATCTTCTTGAACTTGTACCGTTTGTGGCTCGATCACATGGTCTTATGAACTCTATGCAATCTGATCACCTTCTCAACATACAACTGAGCTAGTTGTTCCATTGAGTACGATACTCGATTGCTAGAAAATAGGCAGATTTTTGTTAATCTTTCAACAATCACCTAAATAGTTTCATATCCATTAGTTGTTTTGGGTAGTCCTACTATGAAGTCCACAGCTATATCTTCCTACTTCCATTCTGGGTTTTGAATAGGCTACAGAACTCCTGTAGCTGTCCCTGGAGTTCCGTAACCACATGCATAAGATCAGGTGGGGGTACTATCTCATCTACTCTATTACTACGTCTCCTAGTCATGTTTATCTTCACATATTAGAGTAAGGCTAGTATAAGATTATCGTTCGTTTATCTATGCATAGTTAAACTAAAAGCTAGCATAAGGGGCATCACACATATTTTCATGCGTATTTAAGCTAAAGGCATTTTATATCGTATGTGAACAAAATAAGCTAAAGGCATTTTATATCATACATAAACAAAATAAGCTAAAGGCATTTTTATATCATACATGAACAAAATAAGCTAAAGGCATTTTATGTCATACATGAACAAGCATAAGGGTATCATACATACTTTCATGCATATTTTGACTAAAAGCATTCCTTATCATACATAAGCATAAGACTATCATACCTATATTCATGCATATTTAACTAAAAACATTCTTTATCATACACTTATCTTCATATATTATAATAAGGCTAGCATAAGTTTTTCATTCGTTGATCTATGCATAATTAAACTAAAGCTAGCATAAAGCTATCATTTGTATATTCATGCATTACTTAAACTAAAGGCCAGGCTAGCATAAGATTATCCTACATGAATTCATGCATATTTAAGCTAAAAAAAAACATTTCTTATCATACATGAACAAAATAAGCTAAAGGCATTTCATATTATACATGGACAAAAAAAGCCATAGGCATATTATTCATGCATTACTTATATTCATGCATTACTTAAACTAAAGGCCAGGCTAGCATAAGATTATCCTACATGAATTCATGCATATTTAAGATAAAAAAAAAACATTTCATATCATACATGAACATAATAAGCTAAGGGCATTTCATATCATACATGAACAAAATAAGCTAAAGGCATTTCATATCATACATGAACAAAATAAGCTAAGGGCATTTCATATCATACATGAACAAAAATAACAAAATTAGAGTAGACATAGAATTCTTACTTGGAGCGGCAGGATTTGGAGCTTGATGTGTGTGTAGTGGAAAGGCAGATCCGCTCTGATACCAACCTGTCATGCCCGCCCTTTTCGGACCCAGAATCCGGAAGGGGAAGCGCGTGACGCGACCGTACATACATACATTACATACAGCGGACGACTTTATACATACTTCTTAATTCTTATAGCGGAAGACTTCAGACCTATATTTTTTTTTTCTTTTAAAAACTCAACATGCATTGACATATATATATATATATATATATACTTCTTCTTCTTAACATAGAGTATGCTTCATAACATGTATAGATACTTCTTCTTATGTCTTTACTTCTTCTTATCAACATAGAGCATGCATCATATATATAGATACTTAGTGCTTAGTTCAGGTTCATAAACATCATCGTCATAAGGAGACATAAGTAAGGACATCCATAGACATCATCATCATAGGTAAACATATATATATATAGACCTAACAGATCCTCTCCACCATGCCACTACCACACACATTGGCCCCTCCTGCTGCTCCCTTTAGTTTATCCATCCCTTACCCTTATCTGTAGTACAAGGGAAAGATAAACTATAAGCACATAGGCTTATTAAGATCCTGTCCTACTCACAAAAACCATACATCAGCATTAATCATGGCATGTAACATTCATAACATATAAGCAATATAACATGTAACATACATAGCATAATCAACTTAACATGTAGAATAAGTAACATGAGTAAACATAACATGTATCATCCATAACATGACAGCATAACATGTATCATCTATAACACAGCAGCATATCATGTAAATATATGACTTAATCAAACATAACATATAACAAATGTAACATAGCAAATCAACATAACATACAACATATATGTATGACATATCAAACATAACATGTGAACATAACAATCAATCAGGTAAACATATGCAGGATGCTTTTGAAAACATATATTTTAGGTACGTAAACATAAATCTCAACATATTTGGGCCCGGCATTGTACCACTTCTTCATTATCATAGCGCACATCCCTAAATAGGCCCGAGGTGGCAAGTCTCGAACATAATAGGTTACTAGGCCCGATCTTAGTCCGTCGACCTAGGGCAATCGTCATAGCGTAGAAGCCCATCCTAGGCCCAAGTCTTACTCCATCGACCTAAGGCATCTTGGAGCCCATCCCGTACTAGGCCCGAGTCTTATTCCATCGACCTAGGGGCAATCATACATAGAAGCCTGTCCTAGGCCCGAGTCTTATTCTATCGACCTAGGGCATCTTAGGAGCCCATCCCTTCTTGGACCTTGTTAAGGTCTTGGTACAAGCCATGCAGAAGGTAAAATACTTATATGCTTATTTTATAACATAGCTTATTTCATTTCGCAACATAGCATACTTCATTTCATAACATATCATGCTTCACTTCATGAACATATCATCTTTCATTTCATAAACATACCATACTTCATTTCATAACATATCATTCTTCATTTCATCATCATATCATATTCATTTCGTGAACATATCGTTTTGTTTCATTTCATAATCTTATCGTATTCCATTTCATAACATATCTTAAATATCACATACACATAGGGCATGGCATAAGGCATGGCATCAAGAGTAAGTAAACACTAACCCAAGGCATGTTATATTCGTCTAGCATCATTTAATATCACAAGTCAACAGGAAATTCACCCAAACATAAAACACATGTTAACCTAATTCATTTAACATAACAACAACTTCATTTGCATATAAAACATGAATTAAACTTCATTTAATCACCCAAAAATACATGATGGCCGAATGGTCCATAGGGTTTCTAGGGTTATCTTTTAACCTAATTCATTTAACATAACAACAGCTTCATTTGCATATAGAACATGAATTAAACTTCATTTAATCACCCAAAAATACATAATGGCCGAATGGTCCATAGGGGTTTCTAGGGTTATCTTTTAACCTAATTCATTTAACCTACTAACAACATCATATGCATACAAACATGGAATAAAACTTCATTGGAGCATCCATACATGGGGGTGGCCGAATGGTCCTTGTAGGTTTTTAGGGCTAGTCCTTTACCCTAATTCAATTAACATACTAACAACATCATAAGCATACAAAACATGGAATAAAACTTCTTTGGAGCATCCATACAAGGGGGTGGCCGAATAGTCCTTAGAGGTTTCAAGGATTAACCTTTAACCTAATTCACCCTACACCTTAACTTCATCATGTGCATGTAAGAATAAGGTATAGAACATTAATAAAACACCAAAAATCCATGTTGGTCGAATGGGTTATGGAGGCTTTTAGGGTTAACTTTCAACCTAATCCATTTTACATCCTAACATCATCATATAGTTACAAAACATAACATAGAACTTCATCGAAACCTTAACAACATGGCTTGGCCGAATGGATCATGGAGACTTTTAGGGTTAACCTTTGACCTAATCCATGTTAAGTCCTAACATCATCATATAGTTACAAAACATAGCATAGAACTTCATCGAAACCTTAAAAACATGGCTTGGCCAAATGGATCTTGGAGGCTTTTAGGGTTAACTTTTGACCTAATCCATTTTAAGTCCTAACATCATCATATAGTTACAAAACATAGCATAGAACTTCATCGAAACCTTAAAAACATGGCTTGGCCGAATGGATCTTGGAGGCTTTTAGGGTTAACTTTTGACCTAATCCATTTTAAGTCCTAACATCATCATATAGTTACAAAACATAGCATAGAACTTCATCGAAACCTTAAAAACATGGCTTGGCCGAATGGACCTTGGAGGCTTTTAGGGTTAGCTTTTGTCCTAACCCCATTTTCCATCTTAACATCATCATATACTTACTAAACATAGCATATAACTTCATTGATAACCCAAAAACATAGCTTGGCCGAATATAACATATAGATCTCTTTTACAACCATCAATCGAAGCTACTCGTATGCAGGTGAGGGATACTTACATCCTTCGCTTTGCTTGTAGTGGGAAGATGACCTAAGGAACCAAACCTAGCCCTTGCTTCTTGCTTGGATGAGTTTTGGCCAAGGGATAAAATGGAGAGGGAGAGCTCTAGGATTCGGTGAGGAAGAAGAAGAGAAGAGGGAGAAGTGGAGAAGTGGTTCTTCTCTTGTCCCTTCATTCCATATTTATTCATTTGAAGAGTCCCTTGATCTCCCTTACACTTAACCATAATTTCCCCTCTTCCTCCAATGATATAATTCTATTGCGCTTCTGGTTAGGGGGTGCATCTATAGGGCTTGGCTATCTCTAGAGGTTTGGGGTTCAATTCCTAGGCCTTGCATCCCTTTTTGGCTTATTTTCTTTTATTTTTGAAAAAGCCCACATAAAGTCCCTATAATCATACAAAATTTCTTATAAAATTTCTAGAGCTTGGGATGAAAAAGGGAGGAAAGGGAAATGGGGAATTCGGCCAAGGATGAGGAAGAAGGAGAATGAAGAAGGAAAGTGGGGTTTTACTTCCACTCTTCTCTTAATTCTCCTCTTTAATACCTAGGGAATGAACACCCGTCATCCTTTCATGGGGGGGGGGGGGGGGGATGAACCAACTCCTCATCTTCCCATCTATATTATCCTAGGGTCTAGTGGTGTCAAGGCTACCTCCCTATTAGGAGGTTCATGGTTCAAATCCTACCTATAACCATCTTTTATTTTATTTTATTTTATACCCTTTTATGGCCTTAAAACCTATATAATTACTTTGCCTAGTTTAGAATTTTGCGGGCGTTACATCTAAACTAGGGCTCGGAGCTGTACTTATGCAAAATGGCAAGGTTATCGCTTACGCCTCTAGACAGCTCAAGGAGCATGAAAGAAATTATCCTACCCATGACTTAGAACTAGCAGTCGTGGTATTCGCTCTGAAAATATGGAGGCACTACTTATACGGAGCTCGGTGCAGGATTTATACAGACCACCAGAGTCTGAGATATTTCTTCACTCAGAAAGACCTAAATATGAGGCAACGCAGATGGCTCGAGCTAGTCAAGGATTATGATTGTGAGATATTCTATCATCCCGGAAAGGCCAACAAAGTGGCAGATGCACTTAGCAGAAAGTCCTGTGCCGCTTTGATGTCCTTATTAATGCTATCTCAGCCCCTGAAAAGTGAAATAATGAATTACGGAATAGAGATTATTTCTGGACAACTTTCCACCATGACGATAGCGCCGACATTGTTCGACGATATATTGGGAAAGCAAGATGGTGATTCAGACATCCAGAAGATCAAACAGGAAGTCCTGGAAGGAAGGGATAATGGATTCCGCATTTCTGATAGCAGACTATTATACCTCCGTGATCGACTATGTATTCCGGACGATTCGGGACTTCGGAAGAAGATACTCGAGGAATCCCATGGAACACCTTATACCATGCATCCTGGATCTACAAAAATGTATCAGGACTTAAGAGATAAATTTTGGTGGTCCGGCATGAAAAGGGATGTGGCTCAGTACGTCAGCACCTGTCTGACCTGCCAGAGGGTTAAGGCAGAACACCAGAAACCTGGGGGATTACTGCAGCCGATACAGATTCCAGAGTGGAAATGGGAAGAAATTTCTATGGATTTCATTTCGGGATTACCCAGAACAACAAATGGTTATGATGCTATATGGAAGATGACTATCCGCTGAAAGCCTAAGCTCAATTATACGTCAAGGAAATCATCCGATTACATGGAGTGCCTAAGGCTATTATTTCTGATCGTGATGGTCGTTTTACCTCCCATTTCTGGGAATGTGTTTAGAAGGCTCTTGGCACTAAGTTGAGATTCAACACTGTGTTTCATCATCCTCGATGGTCGACGGAAAGAGTGAACAGTCTTTGAAGACATGTTGCGAGCTTGTGCTCTAGACTTTAAGGGGAGTTTGTGTCGATATTTGTGCATGGCAGAATTTGGTTACTACAATAGTTACCAGACTACTATTGGAATGGCACCATATGAAGCTCTATACGGGAGAAGATGCAGGTCTCCTATCTGTTGGTACGAGGGTGGTGAAAGGAGGGAAATGGGTCTTCAAGCCGATATTATTGACGATACCACCCAAGCTATACAGAATATCCGTCAGAGAATCGAAACTGCTCAGAGCCGACAAAAGAGCTATGCGGATATGCGGCGTAGACCGTTAGAATTCGAAGTCGGGGACCTGGTATTCCTCAAAGTGGCCCCTATGAAGGGAGTGATGAGATTCGGAAGGAAGGGTAAACTGAGTCCACGCTACGTGGGACCGTATCCGATATTGCAGAGGGTTGGCAAGGTAGCTTACAAGCTGGAGCTGCCTCAAGAGATGTCAGCTATACACAACGTGTTCCATGTCTCTGTGCTCAAGAAATGCTTATCAAGCACGGACCAAGTGATCGAGCCACAAACCGTACAAGTTCAAGAGAACCTGAGTATGGAAAGTCGGCCTATCCAGATACTAGACCGAGAAGTCAATAGGCTAAGGAACAAAGAGGTACCCTTAGTAAAGGTCCTGTGGCAGAATCAACGATACGAGGAAGCTACCTGGGAACGCGAGGAGGACATGAACCAGAAGTACCCAGAATTGTTTTAAGTTTCGAGGATGAAACTTTTACAAGGTATGAGGGATTGTAACACCCGTAAAATTTCTAACCATTTTACGAGAATTTTTGGCTTGACGATAATGGGATTTATGTGGGCTTTTTCAAAAATAAAAGAAAATAAGCCAAAAAGGGGTGCAAGGCCTAGGAATTGAACCCCAAACCTCTAGAGATAGCCAAGCCCTATAGATGCACCCACTAACCAGAAGCCCAATAGGATTATATCATTAGAGGAGTAGGGGAAATTATGGTTAAGTGTAAGGGAGATCAAGGGGCTCTTCAAATGAATAAATAGGGGGGAATGAGGGGGCATGAGTATCTAAACTTCATTTCTCCTCTTCTCTTCTTCTTCCTCACCGAAAACCATCCCTCCCCCTCTCCATTTTCACCCTTTGGCCGAACCCCATCAAAGCAAGGAGAAGGCTAGTTCTTGGCTTCCATAAGGTCATATACCAACTAAAAGCAAGCGAAGGAAGTAAGATTCCCTCACCTGCAGTATATTAGTTTTGTAGGACATGTTACATGAAAAAAAAATCCAAGCTTTGAGCCCTACATGTTTCGGCCAACCAAGTTTTTGGGCTAGGGTTTCTTGAAAATGCTACTAAGGAAATTTTTGTAGGTTGTAAGCTTCATGTAGGAGATTTTAGGTGTCAAAAATCCAAGTTTATAGCCATACATGTTTCGGCCAACCTTGGGGTTAGGGTTAGGGTTCCATGAAAATAACCCCTTATGAAGTTATGTTATGTAGTATACCTTCATGAATGAATTTATGTGACAAGAATCAAATTTTAGTACCCCCCTACATGTTTCGGCCAACCATGGGGTTAGGGCTAGGGTTTCATGAAAACACCCCCTTATGAAGTTATGTTATGTGGATGATTATAATATGCCATGAATTATGCTTATGTGATGAACATGTTTATGATGTAATATGCCATGAAATATGCCTATGAGATGAACATGTTTTATGATTTAATATGCCAAGAAATATATTTATGAAATATGCCTATGTGATGAACATGTTGTATGATTTAATATGCCAAGAAATATGTTTATGAAATATGCCTATGAGATGAACATGTTTTATGATTTAATATGCCAAGAAATATGTTTATGAAATATGCCTATGTGATGAACATGTTGTATGATTTAATATGCCAAGAAATATGTTTATGAAACATGCCTATGTGATGAACATGTTTATGATGTAATATGCCATGAAATATGCCTATGAGATGAACATGTTTTATGATTTAATATGCCATGAATATGCCTATGAAATATGCTTATGTGATAAACATGTTTATGCTCTAGGACCCCTTTAGGGTACTCTTATGTTATGAATGCATGTATGCTATGAAATGCCTATGATGGAGATGCTTCCCTTTCAAGTAGGGATTAAGAGCTTTCCTTATGATAAGATAAGATGGAGATGCTTCCCTTTCAAGTAGGGATTAAGAGCACTCCTTATAATGAGATAAGATGGAGATGCTTCCCTTTCAAGTAGGGATTAAGAGCTCTCCTTATGATAAGATAAGATTGAGATGCTTCCCTTTTTATGTTGGGGATTAAGAGCATTCTTTATGATATGACAATAAAGAAAGGAATTAAGTATTTTACTTTGTAAGAGGTTAAGTACCCGACCCGTCAGGTGGTCGTTAATCAAATCCATAGGGACATAAGAAGACGTAAGAGGTCTTGCCCTGGTAAGACGTAAGAGGTCTTGCTCTAGTAGGTCTGGTGGCTCGCTACCCCAGCCTATTAGGGAACGCACATTATGTGGTACTTAACCTGGGGCCCCCCATTCAAGTTATGATTATGTTGAAGTACCTATATGTATATGTTTTGAAAAGAAAGGACTTGTATGAAATTATGAATGCTTAAGTCAAGTTTAAGAATGCTTATGATTATGTCCTTGATGCTCGTCTATGATTTATGAAATTATGAATGCTTACGTTAAGTTTAAGAATGCTTAGGACTATGTCCTTTATGCATGTTAGGGTTGATGATATCATGAATGCTTATGTTTAATTTATGCCCTGCTTAGATTTAGTTATGTTTAGCATGCTTATGTAAATTGTATGCCATGCTTATGTTTTCATTGCGTGGGTAAGTTGATACATAGTGTTGTTATGAAATACTTATGCTATTTATGCTAGTATGCTCCTGTTTTTCTAATTGTTCGATGAGGTTTGTGGCTTTTGTGAGTAGGCAAGAATCTTACTAAGCTATATGCTTATAGTTCATGTTGTCCATATACTGCAGATAAAGGAAACATGAACTAAGAGGAAGTAGCAGGAGGGGCCAAGTGGGTGTGATAGTGGCATGGTGGAAAAAATACCCTATTACTATCTGCTTATATTTATATGCTCAGTGAACACCTTAAGACAATTGCTTCTGCTTATAAGACTTGAGATTTATTAGTACCATGTTGAATGTTGCTTAGTTATGTTACTGTTCAGTTACTTATAAAAGTTTGATATGCTAGAACTCATGAATGGATATTTTATGTTATGCATGTTATAAAAAGAGATAAGAGATGTTAACATGCTTATTACGAATATGATAGGTAATGCATGTATAAGAGATGGTTTATGCCATGAAAACATGTTAAGTACGTAGATTGTGAAATGATCCCTATATGTCATGTTATAAAAAAAAGAAAAGAAAAAGTAGCCCCGCCCTGAGAGCAGATAAGGGCGGGCGTTACATGCAAAGTATTACAGACATGATTAGTGGCTCCCATACCTACTCACCAGGTGCCAGTAGATAAGACCGCTAATCATGTTTCAACGAATGGTTCAAAGAATATATCTTTGTTCGTCTTTGGATTGGGATAGTCTTTCTTCCAATCTCCATCCTGCTAGTAAGTGAAGTACTTGCCTTTCGGCTTCTTCACTCCTCCTTGAGATCCTCCCACCACATTTGCTCCACCTTATTTCTCCTTCTTCTTGCCTTTCGGCTTAGAAGTAGAAACCTTTTTGAGCAACCATGGCTTGAGGACATTCTTCGAAGAGTGCATACTTGTACTCCTTAGCAGATAAGACAATATCTAGATTCTTTTCCAATCAACATTATTTGGGTACAGTAAGTTTATTTCCTTTAGTATCACAACAAGTGGACTGAAAGTCATTTTGAAAATCCTAAGAATCACATAGATCATAACTTTAGATTTCAAATATTATTGATTTCTCAAAACAATAAAATTCCGAAATCAACCAACACCTCAAAACACCGAGAATATCGCATGCCACGCTGTGTGTACGTATACGAATTCTACATTTGTAAGAGGAGGTTTTACCCATTAATTTTATTATCTTGTCAACCTTACTTTTTGACAAATAAAAATAATAGTTGGTTCCTCTTTGGCCCTACAAATAACATAATCTCTACCATCGGGTTCGAGGATTTCAATTCAACCGTCAAGGATCTAGAGATTTACATATTGGCCTAGAGAGCAATACGCACCGAACGAAGAGTACACACGCTCCTAGATAATTTCCTATAACCATTATTTGACCTAGTGATCCGCAAACAAACACATCCGCAGGGAGGAAGGCACTCAGAGCCGACACGCAAGTTTGTTGCATCACACGTCAAATTGTAATGGAGGGTGTGGGAATTAATTAAAATATCCCTTTCCCACTTAGTAAATTGAAAATGAGGAATTTTCAAGCACACACAACATGCATATAAAACAAATCAGCAATAAATATGGAAAAAAAAGAATTTTTCTAACTATTATGGCTTTGTTCTCCAATATGCGTCCCGTCGTGTCGCCACCTCGTCCGCTCCACCTTTTCCGTGCGCAAGCCACATAAAGAGATCAGAGCCACCTTCAAGCACACATATAATCAAATACCAACATATGGCCATAATAGTCAGATCTTACGCCTGCAACCAAAGAGTTAAACTACGCATATCCTACTATTATCCGGTACATATAATATATGAAAAAGTGCATAAAAATAACCGAATCCAAAACACACAAAACCGGAAACCGTGGCTCTGATACAAATTGTTGGAAATCATGCTCGCTAAGAGGCTCATTGGCTCCCATGTCCCCGGATTAAAATTTTCACTAATGAAAACTAATCCGGATGGGATGATTTTCCTAAGCACAACCAATTCATCATCGTGCTAACAACTTGAGCGATCGCTTGAACAAAGCCATAATAGTTGGGAATCATCTTGCTTCTCGGGAGGCTCATTGGCTCACATGTCCCCGGATTAAAATTTTCACTAATGAAAACTAATCCGGATGGGATGAGTTTCCTAAGCACAACCAATTCGTTATCGTGCTAACAACTTGAGCGATCGCTTGAACAAACTAGTTGTTCAAGCAACACAACTCTTCTAGTTGGTTAGCCGCGGAAGAGACGACGGACGGATCGCCGGTTTTTGTGTTTCTTATCGGGGTCCATGATTATACAAATACATACAAATGTAAACTAGTATAATCAACACATACATAAAGTAAGCATCCACACAAAACATGCATATAATTGAAAAGCAATTATAAACATAATACAAAAGAACATTAATCAAAATAAACAAGATTATACCTCTTGTTATACCTCTTGATCTTCTATTGTATGTCCTCCCACCTTTTGGACATCGTGTGGGCGACGATCTACCAAAAGTTGAAGCCTCCTAGATCACCAATCTTCCTTTCCTTGTTCACTAGGAACAAAGGAAGATCCTAAAACAAAACTCATCTTCCTTTCTAGAACCGGCCACCAAGTCAATAAACTCGATGTTGCCGCCGGCCAAGGAAGATCAAATGGAGTATGGAAACCAACCAAAAGAGAAACAACAAGGGCATGGGCGTCGGCCAACACTTGGAGAAAGGAAAGGAAAACAATCCTCCTCCTTGTTGTCGCCCAAACCCTAGACAAAGCTCTCCCAATTTCCGGCCATGGATGAAGGGAAGAAAAATAGGTTGAGCTCCGGCCAAGGTAGAGGGAACAAGGATAGTGGCCGGCCAACACTTAGAAGGAAGAAGAAAAGGATCTTCATCTTCTTGTTGCCGCCCACCCTAATCCCAAAACCCTAACCCTAGCCGCCCAACCCCAATCCTATCCCAACTAGAATTTGATTGCCGCCCAAGGGAAGCTATCCTAATGCCATCCAACCTAAGCCATAGAAGGAAGGGAGAAGCTTGGGCGCCAGCCAAACCAAGGAGGTGTTGGTGCAATCGGCCCAGGTTGACTCGAGTTTGACTCGAGAAGTACCTTGATGATATTTTGATGATAGACAAAACTCATGACATGGGTTTGTCATGGGAAAGTCCAACATGGGGTTGGCATGGAAAATCCAAGCATGGACCTTGGTGTGGAAGTCCAAGGGGGAAGCCTTGGCATGGGAAAGTCCAAAGGATTGCGAAGCCGTGCGCTTGGTGCTTGGCATGGGAAATCCAAAGCATTGCGAAGCCGTGCGCTTGGTGCTTGGTGAGAAATGCATTGCGAAGCCGTGCGCTTGGTGCATTTGGGAAGTCTTGAGAACTTGGCAAGTTCACTAGGCTCGGGTCCTTGAGTCGGTGAAGGATGGCATTGCGAAGTCGTGCGCTTGGTACATCCGAGGGACCGTCGGACGGGGAGCGAATGGAGTGAGCCCAAAGGGAAGCATACTTCTAGGGCATGAGATGCGAAGTATGGCATTGTGAAGCCGTGCGCTTGGCGCATCCGAGGGACGTAGGCCGAGGGAAGAGAGCTTCGGTGGGGAACTCCATGAGGGATAAGGTGGACTTGGCCAAGTGGCTAAGACTTAGTGTCGGAGGCTCAAACATCGTTATGTTTAGCCGTCTAAGTTCGATCGATCACTAGGAGAGGCCGATCGATTGGGAGAATCGATCATCCGCCGAGGGATGGCAGTCGACTGATGACACTGTGCACGGGCACAGAATGGAGTCGAGCTCGCCAGCACTCGACTGATGGTTGATCAGTCGACTGATGGGTGCCATCAGTCGACTGATGTGTGATCCGTTGGAACTTAACCAACGTGGATCTGGCCGTTATGAGACAATGGCTACGGGACCAATCGACTGATGGTCACGATCAGTCGACTGATGGGTGCGAAAATATCTTGATGCAGGTTATAAATGGAGTTCGAGTTGGAGGATTTCATAAAGGCTTTTGAGGTGACTTTTGAGGGAAATTGTTGTTGCATTCCAGACCTTCAAGAGCAAGCAACAAGAAAGCGATCAAAGCAATTGTGTAAAAGTTTTCTTTTGTATTGTCTTTGTATTTCTTGTTGTATTTCATATTACTTGTTGTAATAACTTGTGAGAGGTTTCTCCACCTCCGACGTGTAGTCGAGAAGGAGTTTAGTTAGTGCCGTGCGCATAACTAGAGCTCGAGGAGCTCACCCGTGGAGTAGGAACCATTTGGTTCCGAACCACTTATATGCTTGCGTATTTGGTGTGCTTGTATTGTTGTTAGTATTATTATTGTTATTCCGCTGCGCTAACGACAATTGTAGACAAGTACGTACGACGAACGAACGAATTACGACATCAAATGAACGAGGGCTATTCAGCCCCCTCTAGCCGGCCAATCGATCCGACCCAACAAGTGGTATTAGAGCCGAGGTCGCTCTTCAAGGACTAACCGCTGTGAGAGCACTACAAATGGCCGGCTTCATCCATCCACCGAAATTCGATGGAGATTTTGCTTGGTGGAGGAAACAGATGGAGGTATATCTTGAAACCGATTTTGATTATATGATTACTATAGAAAATGGTTTTGAGATGCCTAGGGACAAACACAACAAGCCCATTGAAAAATCAAAGTGGACCCAAGACCAAATCAAAGACATCAAGACAAATCTCAAGGTAATCAAGTTGATTAGTGATTTGTTACCTAACACTATTTGGTCTAGATTGGGTGATTATAGGGATCCAAGGGAATTATGGAATAAGGTAATGAAATTCCAAGAAAATTCCCAATCGGCACAAGAAGAGGAGAATGCCGAAGAAGAACCCACAACATTTGAAGATGTTGATGACTTGGTGGAGACCTCCACCTCTAGCATTGAGGGGGAGGAGAGGCAATCTTCCATCCCGGAGCAAGAACAAGAAGCATCCACATCCGGGAGAAGTGAAGATCGGGAAGAGGCTTCCACCAACTCCCTAGGTGACTCATGTATTATAATTAATCGTAAAGATTATATTATCTATTTTGAGTGTAGGGAGAAAGGGCATTACAAAAGCAAATGCCCTAAATTGGCTAAGAAGAAGGCATCGACACCAAAAGTCAACCCAAAGTCAAACGATGCCGGTGTTCCCAAAATCAAGAGCAAAGAGCACATTGTGTGCTTCAAATGCAATCAAAAGGGACACTACCGAAGCTAATGCCCTAGGGGGAGGAAGAAAGGGCAAGAAGGTGCAACTCATGTAGGGGGAGCTCCTAAAGCTAACCCTAAGGTAAATTTACTTAATGCACCTTCAATTCCTAAAGTCAAAAAGCATGCCAAAAATTATTTTAGTTCTCTTGCCATTATTAACGAAAAGCATGCTAGGAGAAACAATAAGGTTTATTGCTTAGGTGCCAAGCATGTTCATATGACTAAAGACAAACCTAGGACTCATAATTCTATAAATATCTTGCCTAGGGAGTCAATTAGGAGAGTAGAAGAAAACTTGGGTGTTAATCCCAAGAAATCTAGGCATATGCCTAAGAAGAAGAACATTTCCCCTAAACCTAATGAAAATTCAAAATTAAGGAAATTAGAGCTAGAGAACCAAGCCTTGAGGTCAAGGCTAGAAAAATTGGAGAAGACCCTAGCAATAATATCAAACTCGGTTAAGGGGTCTAATGCACAAAAGTCAAGACCTAGGAAACAAGAAACATCTAAGGGCAAGAAGGGTTTGGGTCACAAACCTAAGTCCTACCATAATGTTCCATTTAATTATGGAACCACATCTAGGTCTAGGAAAACCAAGGCTAATAGGGAAGTCATCCCTAAGTCTAGCCATGGTATGTGTTTAGTGGCTACCTCAAGAAAATCAAATGTAGCCACTAAGAAGGTCAATGGAGGAGTCACCTCTAGAGTTGACCTAGGAAAGACCCAAAAGACTATGGCTTCAAAGCCTAAAAGGGTCATTTGGAAGGTATCAAGGGAAGTTATCCCTAGAGAATACCTTGTTAACCCAAGGAGCTCCAATAGATATTGGGTTCCTAAAAGCATGATCGATTCATGCTAAATGGGTTAGGGTGTGTCAACCCTAAGTGGATGGGTAGTTAACCTAACCATAGTAGAGTTGACACCTTAGGGTGTGCCAATATGCTTGAGAAGTTAAAAATGATTTAAATTGGCACAATTAGGTCATAGAAGTCGTGGTGTGCTATTTTGGGTTGTTGGCACACTAAGGAAATAATGACATTAAGGCAAAATGAATTTAATCCCTAGAAATGGCAAATTGATTTTAACACTTAGGTATTTTATACCTTAGTATATTTTTCTTGCCATGCTTTATTTGCCTTGCCATGTCATGACATCATTTTCATTTTCATCTATAAAAATGTCATGATCATGTTTAGATTTATGTTTAGATGTCATGTATGCTTAAGTTTCATTCACATGCCATGACATCATGATATTGGCATATGTTTTTATCTATATCATATCTATGCCATAATCATATCATGCATATAAATAAAATAAAATTATGGACTATGGCAAGATTTGATGGGAATCAAAGAATATTGCCTTAGAAATATGCATGAGAACATAAACAAAACAAAACCCACATCTCACAAAAATTTGACTTGTATGTGTTTTACACATCTAGATATTGGTGAGATGTTTAGGAAAAAGAAAATAAAGGTTTGAAAAATATTTTGAAAACATTTTGAAAAACCTTGGTGATAGTTATCAGATGATACAAAGATGACTCTTTATTGAAGCTTTTCTTAAATTTTGAACTTTGTATCAATCTCCTAATTTAATGGGTAAAATAAATTTCCAATATTTTTCACCCATAGTGTTTAGGATAAGTATTATACGTATGCATTTTCAAGATTTTTAAAATTACGTATATTTACTTATGGATTTCGAAAATCTAATTTTCTGATCTGCCTGTAATGGCGATGGTAAGTCCAGTCGACTGGTATCTGACGGAGTCGACTGGCACAGGCTGATTTCGGGTAAACTTGATAGTTAGGCCCATGTTTAGCCATGTTTTGGTCCCCTAACCACTCCTAACCCTAGGATATGCTTGGGAGAGCATTAGAGAGGGTGGAAATCCATTGGATATGGATTAGGAGTTGGGTTGAGGGTGAGTATCAATTTTAAGGTGGAAGAGAGTTCATTGTTGAACTTTGCCTTAATTTTGATTTGGTTAATGTTCCTATTGGCTTAGGGACTCTCCAAGAACATTGTTGGTGCAATGGTCAAGGGGGAGCAAGCCTCTAGGGGGAGGTATCCATCATGGGATGATGAATGTGTATTTCCTCATGGGAGGAAAATTGGGTTGCCTATCTTTAAGTGATATGGGATCACTAGAAAGATTGTAGGCATGTGTTCCTCCAAGGGAGAGATTGTAAGATCTCATTGGGATATGAGACATTCATACCCTTGGGGAGGACCTTTTTGATGTAATGTCAAAAAGGGGGAGAAGTTACCAAGTTACCAATTAGGGTTCGTTGGAATTCTCATTGGGATATGAGAATTGCCAATATGGGAGAATTGGTAGACTTGAGATGGTAGTTTTGTCAATCATCAAAAAGGGGGAGATTGTTGGTGCAATCGGCCCAGGTTGACTCGAGTTTGACTCGAGCAGTACCTTGATGATATTTTGATGATAGACAAAACTCATGACATGGGATTGTCATGGGAAAGTCCAACAAGGGGTTGGCATGGAAAATTCAAGCATGGAGCTTGGTGTGGAAGTCCAAGGGGGAAGCCTTGGCATGGGAAAGTCCAAAGCATTGCGAAGTCGTGCGCTTGGTGCTTGGCATGGGAAATCCAAAGCATTGCGAAGTCGTGCGCTTGGTGCTTGGTGAGAAATGCATTGCGAAGCCGTGCGCTTGGTGCATTTGGGAAGTCTTGAGAACTTGGCAAGTTCACTAGGCTCGGGTTCTTGAGTCGGTGAAGGATGGCATTGCGAAGCCGTGCGCTTGGTACATCTGAGGGACCGCCAGACGGGGAGCTAATGGAGTGAGCCCAAAGGGAAGCATACTTCTAGGGTATGAGAGCGAAGGATGGCGTTGCGAAGCCGTGCGCTTGGCGCATCTGAGGGACGTAGGCCGAGGGAAGAGAGCTTTGGTGGGGAACTCCATGAGGGATAAGGTGGACTTGGCCAAGTGGATAAGACTGAGTGTCAGAGGCTCAAACATCGTTATGTTTGAGGTTTTAGCCTACATCAGTCGACTGGCATAGGTGCCAGTCGACTGCTCTAGGTCGTATGGGTTCGACCAGTGTTCGATCAACCGAAGTCTGATCGATCAGACGCGAGGGAGGGCAATGATAATAGGATCGGCCGACCGCCGAGGAGGGCGGGCCGATCACGACACTGTACACGGGCACAGAATAGAGTCGAGCTTGCCAGCACTCGACTGATGGTTGATAAGTCGACTGATGGGTGCCATCAGTCGACTGATGTGTGATCCGTTGGAACTTAACCAACGTGGATCTGGCCGTTGTGAGACAACGGCTACGGGACCAGTCGACTGATGGTCACGATCAGTCGACTGATGGGCGCGAAAATAGCTTGATGCAGGTTATAAATGGAGCTCGAGTTGGAGGATTTCATAAAGGCTTTTGAGGTGACTTTGGAGGGGAATTGCTGTTGCATTCCAGACCTTCAAGAGAAAGCAAAAGCAAGCAACAAGAAAGCGATCAAAGCAATTGTGTAAAAGTTTTCTTTTGTATTGTCTTTGTATTTCTTGTTGTATTTCATATTACTTGTTGTAATAACTTGTGAGAGGTTTCTCCACCTCCGACGTGTAGTCGAGAAGGAGTTTAGTTAGTGTCGTGCGCATAACTAGAGCTCGAGGAGCTCACCCGTGGAGTAGGAACCATTTGGTTCCGAACCACGTATATGCTTGCGTATTTGGTGTGCTTGTATTGTTGTTAGTATTATTATTGTTATTCCGCTGCGCTAACGACAATTGTAGACAAGCACGTACGACGAACGAACAAATTACGACATCAAACGAATGAGGGCTATTCACCCCCCTCTAGCCGGCCAATCGATCCGACCCAACAGGAGGAAGGAGGAAGAAGTGTTGCCGCCCACCATTGTGAACCAAACCCTAACCCTAGCCTCCTCCTATTTCTTGCCGCCCAAGCCACCTTATCTCAATTAGGTTTTTCCATCTCATTTTTTCCGCCCAAGCCTAAGCCCATATATATAGAGTTAGGTTTAGGCCTTGGTTTAATCTCCTCCATTGGATCTAGGGTTTTAATCTCAATCGTCGATTCTAGAGATTTAATCTCCACCGTCGATTCTAGAGATTTAATCCCAATCGTCGGATCAAGAGATTTAATCTCAACCGTCGGATCTAGAGATTTAATCCCAACCGTCGGATCAAGAGATTTAATCTCAACCGTCGGATCTAGAGATTTGATCTCAACTATCGGATCTAGAGATTTGATCTCAACCGTCGGTTCTAGAGTTTTGTTTTCCATCATTGGATCTAGACTTCATGAGGTGTTAATAGGCTACAATAGGGACCATGAGGAGGAGTTGGATCTTGGCCACCCGATGGATCGGAACCACACAAACTTGATCCATCAATGATGTTCCATTCCACTAGAGGATCATCATTGAATTACCTCACCAACCCCCATAAATTAATATGGGCTCCATATATTATTTGTACATCCATCTCCCCGTGTTTAAGATATCGAATGTCCGTCAATTAATTGATTTACTGACCATCAATTAATTAACATCTAACTCCTCGAGTAGTACCACTCAACCTTATCATCATGTTGACTAAGTCAACTCGCAGGTTTATAATGATGAACCTTATGAGCTCCTCAAGGGGACATCATCAACCTAATATATAGGACACGGTTTCCTCCTATAATCAACGGCACACCATGTAAATAATATCATTTCCCAACTTATCGAGCATATTGATTTAATCCATAGAAATCTCACCCTTGGTAAATCAAAGAAATAAATACTAAGTACACGTGGGGTTCAGATGGACTTGGCCGAGAGTCTCTGGAGAGCAATACGTAACTGAAATTCAATTATGTAGTCAGTAATAAATTGAATCACCTCTATGTCGGGCCTGCTCAATACACCTAAGTGTACTAGTGTAACTCTATGTTCAAGACAAAACAATACCAAGCTACACTTCAACCATCCCAATGGTTTGTCCAAAACCATCTTGGTTGTGAGCCTCTACTTATACTCTACAAGGGACTGATAACATGATCTTCTGTGCCACACCCAAGCACCATGTTTTCTACAATGTAAAGTATTAGACAATATGCACACATATAATAAATATAAAGTGCAAACAATGATCATGTGATTCTTATTTCAAAATAAAAATGTTCATACAAAAGAGCTAGGCTTTCAGTATACATCCCAACAATCTCCCACTTATACTAAAAGGCTATGCTGTCATCATATTGCCAAACATCTGATTCCCCTTCCCTCCACATGCCTATCATAGCTCTCGCCAGAAGGGCCTTAGTGAAAGGGTCTACCAGGTCATCCTCTGATGCAATATAGGCAACAACAACTTCTACCTCCTTTACGATTTCTCGTATCAGGTGGTACTTGCGCTCTGTGTTTACTAGCCTTATGGGCTCGTGGTTCCTTCGGGTTTGCAACTGCACCATTATTATCACAATAAATTGTGATAGTTCTGGGCAAACCAGGAATCACATCCAAGTCCATCAGGAAGTTCCTGAACCACACAACTTCTTTGGCCGCCTACAGGGGCTGCTACATACCCAGCTTCCATGGTAGAGTCCGCCACACATTTCTGCTTGACACTCTTCCATACTATGGATCCACCTCCAAAAGTAAACTCAAAACCCGAGGTAGACTTTGTAAGGGATCGGATGGCCGGCTAGAGGGGGGTGAATAGCCCTTTTCGTTTGGATGGCGGTATTTTGCTCGTCTACAAAACGTTAGCGCAAGCGGAATATACAAATATAAATAAAGACAAGCAAAATAGAAACAAGGAATACAAACACCAAGATATAACGTGGTTCACGGCTACGCCGCTAATCCACGGTCCGATTCGTCCACGGTGAATCACTCCGCCAAAACCAAACACTATCGGTCTCTCCTTTGCACAAAGCTAGGTGGAGGTAACCTTTACAACCAAGATCACTCTTCTTACAAATAGAATGGAGTAAAAGCGAGTAAGAAGAGTTTAGAGCTTGTGGGGCACTAGGAAGATTGTTTGGAACTTAAGCATTAGCCTCTCAAAGGCTCACACCCTCTCTTTTTATAGAGAGGGCTAACTTCTTCCGTTAGCGCCATCGATCATTGCCGCCCATGGCGATCGGCCATCCTCTCGGCCTCACGAACACGTCGGATCCGGCCGTTGTTATCAGCGGAACTCTTAGCGATCATGCTGGACCTCACCCGATCATTGCGGCCAATCGGCCCTTGATCGGCTCACAGCGGTATGGCCAAAACCCTATTGACGATCATTGCGCCTTGGCCGATCGGCTATATCTTAGCGATCGGCCTAGCGTATAGCGATCCGCTGCCACAAACCGATCGATCGTATACGGTCGAGCTACACTCGACTCGGAAGCGATCGCCATTCCATGCGATTCCGGTGTCGAAAACCATCGACACTTGGCCAAATGGCCAGATTTCACCTAAGAGCTACCCCTCCCGGGTTACAATCGCTCACTCTCATTTCTCGAGTCCTTCGCCTTGAAGTTCTCTTCGTTCGGCCACGTCCTCGGCGACATCAGCGGCGCTGCAATGCTCCTTCGGCGTCTCTTGCCTCGAAGTCTACTTCCTCGGCTTCACTCCAAGCTTCGTCCGCGGTCCCTCGGATGCTCCAAGCGCGCGGCTTCATGCAAAGCTATCCTTCACCGACTCAAGGCACGAGTCATGAGATGTGAAACTCGCCCACGGCTCCGTATGTGCGAATTACTAAGTCCTGCACGAC
Organism: Wurfbainia villosa; assembly: GCA_025175895.1. Lineage (NCBI taxonomy): Eukaryota > Viridiplantae > Streptophyta > Magnoliopsida > Zingiberales > Zingiberaceae > Wurfbainia > Wurfbainia villosa. The sequence goes on from CM045989.1 coordinate 41,798,521, forward strand.
TTCAACGCACATATCAAATAAACATAACACACTAACTTAAACCCTTTGCCACACCATCAAAACCATATCACGGCAAGAGATTGCCCTAACAATCTCCCCCTTTTTGATGTGTGGCAATCCGTTTAAGTTAGGTAAAAACATTTGATATAAATTCTAAGGTAAGAAAAGCATGTAAAGATAAACATGATATAACAACATGCAATTCCCCCTTAATCCATGAAATTCTCTATGCAAATTTTCTCCCCCTATCATATATTTCTCCCCCTACATGTATTTCTCCCCCTAATGTGATTAACTTAAACATACTTATTTCTCCCCCTTTGACACCATCAAAAAGATTAACACTAAGTTATAAGCTCATGGCATCAAGTATAATGGAGGAAAAAAATATGTCAAGTTGATTTAAAAACTGTCGGAGGCATCAAGTATATTTCTACCACTTGTAGGAGGTTTACAAACTGAATTCGGCCTTCAATATTCTGATTTACAGGCCACCAGTCGACTGCTATCAGTATGGCAGTCGACTGGCACAAAGGAAGCCGAATTTCTGATTTTCTGGATGAAATTCAGAAATGCATTAAATATTCTAGAAAATTCGAAAAATCATGAAATTCGAGGAACATATTTCTCTTAAATATATCTATCAAGGAAAAATAGTTTTTCATGAAAAATCATTATATTTTACAAGATTTGCCAAAAATCCAAACACTTGAAAAATCACTAGTTTTTGAGCATGTTAGTATCAAGTTAGCTACCTAGTTTTGCATCCAATTGTTTCAAAACATGAATACATGTATTTTAAGGTAAGAAATTGTTTTGAAAACATTAGAAATATCCAACCATGATCTTTGGGCAATATGTCTATTAATTAAATATAAGCCTTCCCCATGATTGGTCTATTATTGATATTTTGATACTTTAAATGACCATCTAAATGCCATAGGCATTAGTGGACATTTGTATCATCCTAACATCTCACCCATGCTAAGTTTGCAATCAAGTTAGCCTATAGTGAGTGTGAGATGCATCCTAGGGGGGTATTTGTATATATATACTTAACCAATATATTCAAGCAATTCTATCATGGTAAAGTATCAACCTAACAACCTACATGATCATAATGACATATATCAGTTAATTTCACATTATGATCATGAAATACATGTTTTCATCAAATTATAACCATGCATTAGGCATTATATGATGATAGTAAATAAAGTATCACCTAAAGCATGATTTAAACCTATTTCTCATGATGATGTGCCCAATATCAAAATCATAAACCATGATTACACATATGCATAGAAATTACATTAATCATCATGATTTAAGCATTATTACCTTTTTATGGGCACGTTATCATCACCCAACACTATCTAAAAATGTTGTCCCGTCATCCTAAGTCAACCAAAATATGATATAGGTCAAGTTCATATGGTTGACTACCCTAGGGGTTTTCTAACCCTTAAGGATGGATTTTGGAACCCAAAATAGATTTTTACCTATGGGGTTCACTAGAAATTCCTTGGGGATCCATTTCTTAGCTATTACTTTGTTTTTGTCTTGTCCCCTAGCTATTAGGCATCTATAGGCCTTCTCATTTTTCTTCTCTTTATATCCTAGGCCTTTCTTGTTAAAACTTGCCCTTTGGCTCCCTATGATCATATTCAAGGTGTTGGAGCCAATTGTGAATTTTCCTAGGGCTTTGGTTAAATAATCTACCTTTTCCCTTAATGCCCTATTTTCTTCTATGCATGCATCACTAACATCTAAAGGCACATAATTATCATGTGAGCATGCATCATCATGGCAAGAAGAAGTATCATTATTATTTAAGCATGCATTTTCTAGCTTATTTTCTAATGCCTTAATTTGATCTAGCATGCATTTATTTTTCTTCTTTGCTCTAAACAAATCCCTAGTTAAACTAGAAATCATAGAAACTATTTTACTAGGAGAGGCTTTCGTTACCATAGTTTCCATGTCCTCTTCTTCTTCTTGGATGATGAGGAGGATGATGATGTGGAGGAGGCTCCCCTTCACTTGAGCTCTCTCCTCTTGAGCTTGATCCTTCATTTTCGGAGGAGGAGCAATCCAAGTCGTCCAAAGGCCATCAAGGCCAAATTGGCGACAAAGGCATTCTCCTCATCCGATGATGAGGAGGAGGATGAGGAAGGATCATCCCATGTCTTGGCCTTGAATGCTTTGGCCTTCCCTTTTCTTTTGTCTTCTTCTCCTCTTCCTTCTTTTCTTGCTCCCCTTTTCTTCTTCTTTTCTTCTTTCTTTTTCCTCTCTTCCTTGCTTTTGTTTAGGAGAGGACAATTGTCCCTTATGTGTCCCTCTCCTTGGCAATTGTAGCATATCACCTTCCCTCGGTCTTCTATTCCTATCATTTGATTTATCAAATCTAAAATTCTTAAATACACGCCTCACCTTCCTTACCATGTAGGCTTCTCGGTGCTATCCATGGAGTAGGAGGAGGCTTCATCATCGGAGGAGGAGGGGACTTCCATCTTCTTCTTCCCCTTGTTTGCCAACAATGCTACTCCTCTTGAGGGTTGAATTCTTGGCTCTTCTTGAATTCCCTCAAGCCTAGTTTCGTGGAGTTCCATCGTTGAGAAGAACTCCTCCAAGGTACTCACTTCTAGGTTCTTGGACATGTAGAAGGAGTCCACCATGGAGCTCCACTTTGAGGACCGGGGAAAGGCATCTATAGCCTTCATGAGCATGTCCCGGTTCGATAGCTTCTCACCTACACTTGTTAGCCCAATTAAAATTTCCTTAAACCTAGAGTGTAAAGAGGTTACCTTTTCTCCCTTTTCTAGTTTTATATTGGATAGTTGGGAGCGGAGGAGGTCTCTCCTTGCTAGCTTTGCCTCCGAAGTGCCTTCATGAAGTTCAACCAACTTCTCCCACATCTCCTTGGCACTTGAGCACTCCCCTATTCTATTTACTTCTTGTTGAGGGAGCACATTGTATAGATGGTGCTTGGCCTTTGAATTTGCCAAATACTCTTCTCTTTGTCTTTGCTCCATCTCGATTTTTCCAAAGGCTCCCCATCTTCATTCCTAGGCAACTCGAAACCGTTTTCCATAATTAACAATATTTCAAAATCGGTTTCGAAGAATACCTCCATTCTCTTTTTCCACCAAGAGAATTCGCCGTCGAACTTCGGTGGGTGGATGTTGGAGCCGGCCATTTTTGATGTAGGGCTTGTTGCGGCGGTTAGTCCGGTGACAAGCAACCTCCTCGATACCACTTGTAAGGGATCGGATGGCGGCTAGAGGGGGGTGAATAGCCCTTTTCGTTTGGATGGCGGTATTTTGCTCGTCTACAAAACGTTAGCGCAAGCGGAATATACAAATATAAATAAAGACAAGCAAAATAGAAACAAGCAATACAAACACCAAGATATAACGTGGTTCACGGCTACGCCGCTAATCCACGGTCCGATTCGTCCACGGTGAATCACTCCGCCAAAACCAATCACTATCGGTCTCTCCTTTGCACAAAGCTAGGTGGAGGTAACCTTTACAACCAAGATCACTCTTCTTACAAATAGAATGGAGTAAAAGCGAGTAAGAAGAGTTTAGAGCTTGTGGGGCACTAGGAAGATTGTTTGGAACTTAAGCATTAGCCTCTCAAAGGCTCACACCCTCTCTTGTTATAGAGAGGGCTAACTTCTTCCCGTTGGCCGCCATCGGATGGCGGCCTCGAACACGCGTCGGATGCTTGTTGTCAGCGGAACTCTTAGCGATCGGCCTTCGGACCTCACCGATCATTCGCGACCCGTCGTCATGCCCGATCGGCTCTGGCGGTTCTGTGGCCAAAACCCTATTGACCCGATCGGCTGCGCCTTGATCGATCGCCTAATCTTGGCGATCGGCGCCCAGCGTATGCCGATCGGCTGCCACAAACCAGTCAGTCGTATACCAGTCGAGCTACACTCGACTCAGAGCAGTCGACTGCCATTCCATGGCAGTCGACTGGTGTCGGGAAAACCCATCCGACACTTGGCCAAATGGCCAAGTTTCACCTAAGAGCTACCCCTCCCCGGGTTACAATCGCTCACTCTCATTTCTCGGAGTCCTTCGCCTTCGAAGGTCTCTTCGTTCTCGGCCACGTCCCTCGGCAGCATCAGGCGCACGGCTCTGCAATGCTCCTTCGCGTCTCTTGCCTCGAAGTCTACTTCCTCCGGCTTCACTCCAAGCTTCTCGTCCGGCGGTCCCTCGGATGCTCCAAGCGCACGGCTTCCGCAAAGCTATCCTTCACCGACTCAAGGCACGAGTCATGAGATGTGAAACTCGCCACGGCTCCATGTGCGAATTACTAAGTCCTGCACGACTTCAACGCACATATCAAATAAACATAACACACTAACTTAAACCCTTTGCCACACCATCAAAACCATATCACGGCAAGAGATTGCCCTAACAGACTTACTGTAGTCCTTATATGATTGGAAATCAGAATCCATGTAACCCACAGGGAGCAATTGGTCTACCCAGTAAACTAGCATATAATCCCTAGTCCTTCTCAAGCACTACAATATATGCTTTACCGCAGTCCAATATCCCTGTCCTGGATTACTCTGATATCTGCTGACCATGCCCACGGCAAAGCAAATATCTGGTCTCGTACAGAGCATCGCATACATGAGGATTCCTACTGCCAAAGCATAAAGAACCGCCTTCATCTCCTCTATCTCCTCAGATGATCTAGGACACATCTCCGTAGATAAAGGAACTCTATGCCTGAAAGGTAGAAAACCTTTCTTGGAGTTTTGCATGCTAAAACGATCCATAATCGTGTCTATGTATGAAGCTTGGGATTAGCACACTAACCTTGATCCCAAGGTTGTGTCCCACTTCTCCCAAGTCCTTCAAAATTGTTTGGACAACCATACCCTTACGTCCGATAACATTCCGATATTGTTGCAAACTATCAAAATGTTATCTACGTATAGTACAAGAAATACCACTATGTTTCCATCACATCTCTTGTATACACAAGACTCATCCAGACTTTGAATAAATCCATAAATCTGGATTTACCTCATCAAAGCGGATGTTTCAAGACCTCGAAACTTGTTTCAATCCATAAATGGACCGATTAAGCTTACATACAAGATTCCCTTTGCCCTTAGCAATGAATCTCTGGTTGCTTCATATAGATGTTCTCCTCAAGACTTCCATTAAAGAAAGCTGTCTTGACATCCATCTGCCACACCTCATAATCTATATGAGCTGCTATGCATAAGAGCTCCCAGACCTGATTTGAATCCATAAATTCAATCTCAGTATTCATTGCACTTTGCAAAGATGCTGCATCTTTATCTTGGATTGTCTCGTCATATGTCCAGGGATCAGGTTCATGTTCGCCAGGGACCAAATCGGAAGATTCTCCCAAGAACATGAATCTATCAGGCTGTCTCACAACCCTCCCACTACGACGATGTATCACCTGTGTATCCTCTATGACACGCGGTGCAGTAACATGTGGTATATCCTCTTGTACCGGTGGTATGCTGAGTCGGACTTAACAATCCTACTCGTGGGCTTATGGTTCATCACATAGTCCTCCTTTAGAAATCTGGCATTCGTACTAACGATCACCCTCTGATCTCTAGGACTATAAAACAAACCACCCTTCGTTCCCCTAGGATAGCCAACAAACAAGCGCACTTCTGTACGAGGTTCCAACTTACCAGCATCAGCCTTCAGCACATGTGCTGGACTCCCCCATATCCGAATATGTCTTAGACTAGGCTTCCGCCCAGTCCACAACTCTGTGGGAGTAGAAGGCACTGATTTAGATGGAACCAAGTTCAGAATGTACGCCGCCATATTTAGAGCATATCCCCTAGAACGAATCTGGCAAGTCAGAATAATTCATCATCGATCTAACCATCTCCATAAGAGTCCTATTCCTTCGCTCCGCTACACCATTCTGCTGGGGTGTGCCAGGTGCAGACAATTGGGATTGAATCCCAGCCTCTGATAAGTAATTCCTAAACTCTCCCAAGAGGTATTCACCACTACGATCAGATCGTAGTGTCATCTTGAATAATTGTCTCTGAAAAAGATGAAATATTCAAAACTACCTCTTGCCTGGATAGACATAGGACCATACGAATCAGAATGAACCAATTCCAACACATCTTTGGATCTATACCCCTTGGCCTTGAAAGGCCTCTTGGTCATCTTACCCTCCAAGCAAGATTCTTAGGTTGGGAGATCCTCCACCACTGATGAACCCAAAGGTCCATCAGCTATCAACCTTTGAATTCTGCTTAGGTTAATATGACCAAGCCTAAGATCCCAAAGATATGTTTGGTTCATCTTCGAAGGTTCTTTTCTCTTATCGGAATTAGAAGATGAGTTGTAAATTTCAATTTGCATCGTGGGAGCTTGTGGTTCAAGTTATAAATTTCCTATCTATGTACCTGAATAGATAATGTCCCTATTCCTTTTATAACATATCTGTCATCAAAAGAAATAGATTATCCATCCATAATTTAGAAACCGAAATCAATTCTTTCTAAATAAAGGTACATAAAGAAAATTTCTAAGAACCAAAAACTTTATTTTTCTCAAAAGATAAATAAAACATCTCCCACTGCAATAGCCGCCATCTTCATGGCATTGCCCAAGTAAATGGTAATATCCCCATTAGCTAGTCGTCGGGTTTCCTGGAACCCCTGCAAAGTATTGCAGACATGATTAGTGGCTCCCATACCTACTCACGGTCTTTGGTAGATAAGACCGCTAATCATGTTTCAACGACTAGTTCAAAGAATATATCTTTGTTCTTCTTTGGATTGGGACAGTCTTTCTTCCAATGTCCATCATGCTAGTAAGTGAAGTACTTGCCTTTCGTCTTCTTCACTCCTCCCTGAGATCCTCCCACCACATTTGCTCCACCTTGTTTCTCCTTCTTCTTGCCTTTCGGCTTAGAAGTATAAACCTTTTTGAGCAACCATGGCTTGAGGACACTCTTTGAAGAGTGCATACTTGTACTTCTTAGCAGATAAGACAATATCTAGATTCTTTCCAATCAACATTATTTGGGTACAGTAAGTTTATTTCCTTTAGTATCATAGTAAGTGGACTGAAAGTCATTTTTGAAAATCCTAAGAATCACATAGATCATTACTTTAGATTTCAAATATTATTGATTCCTCAAAACAATAAAATTCCGAAATCAACCAACACCTCAAAACACCGAGAATATCGCATGCCACGCTGTGTGGACGTATACGAATTCTACATTTGTAAGAGGAGGTTTTACCCATTAATTTTATTATCTTGTCAACCATACTTTTTGACAAATAAAATTAATAGTTGGTTCCTCTTTGGCCCTACAAATAAAAGCAGTGACTCCGATGGGGAGGATACCTTTATTTGCATCTAAGTGTGCACCATTACACGATATTAAGGGAATTATTTCGGATTATGTGCCTTACCGCTGTGAAAGTACACACGCTCCTAGATAATTTCCTATAACCATTATTTGACCTAGTGATCTGCAAACAAACTCATCCGCACGGAGGAAGGCACTCAGAGCCGACACGCATGTTTGTTGCATCACACGTCAAATTGTAATGGAGGTCGTGGGAATTAATTAAAATATCCCTCTCCCACATAGTAAATTGAAAATGAGAAATTCTCTAGCACACACAACATGCATATAAAACAAATCAGCAATAAATATGGAAAAAACAGAATTTTTCCAAATATTATGGCTTTGTTCTCCAATATGTGTCCCGCCGTGTCGCCACCTCGTCCGCTCCACCTTTTCCGTGCACAAGCCACATAAAGAGATCCGAGCCGAGATATATCATTTTAATTTACATCCATCAATCCTATACTCCACGAAGGAGTGTACAAACGATCTAGATCGAAAGTAAACTAAAATGAGCGGCTAAACAATGCCGTATTTAATTACAAAAATTAAATACTAATCTAGCCTCGTCAACCCCGAGGATTCAAATAATAAATATTTACACACATACAATCACATACACACATATGGTCATAATAGTCGGATCTTACGCCTGCAACCAAAGAGTTAAACTACGCATATCCTACTATTATCCGACACATATAATATATGAAAAAGTGCATAAAAATAACCGAATCCAAAACACACAAAACCGAAAACTGTGGCTATGATACCAATTGTTGGTAACTATTTATTATTTGAATCCTCGGGGTTGACGAGGCTAGATTAGTATTTAATTTTTGTAATTAAATATGACATTGTTTCGCCGCTCATTTTAGTTTACTTTCGATCTAGATCGTTTGTACACTCCTTTGTGGAGTATAGGATCGATGGATGTAAATTAAAATTGGAAGCGTGAAATGATTCGTGACGGATATATTGGAGAACAAAGCCATAATAGTTGACATCGAACATAATTAACATCAACCGACGGTTGAGATTAAATATCTTGATCCGACGGTTGGGATTAAATCTCTAGATCCGACGGTTGAGATTAAATCTCTTGATTGACGGTTGGGATTAAATCTCTAGAACCGACGGTGGAGATTAAATCTCTAGAACTGACGGTTGAGATTAAAACCCTAGATCCAATAGAGGAGATTAAACCAAGGCCTAAACCTAACTCTATATATATGGGCTTAGGCTTGGGCGGCAAAAAAAGATGGAAAAACCTAATTGAGATAAGGTGGCTTGGGCGGCAAGAAATAGGAGGAGGCTAGGGTTAGGGTTTGGTTCACAATGGTGGGCGGCAACCCTTCTTCCTCCTTCCTCCTTGGTTTGGCCGGCGCCCAAGCTTCTGTTGGTGCAATCGGCCCAGGTTGACTCAAGTTTGACTCGAGCAGTACCTTGATAGTATTTTGATGATAGACAAAACTCATGACATGGGATTGTCATGGGAAAGTCCAACATGGGGTTGGCATGGAAAATCCAAGCATGGAGCTTGGTGTGGAAGTCCAAGGGGGAAGCCTTGGCATGGGAAAGTCCAAAGCATTGCGAAGCCGTGCGCTTGGTGCTTGGCATGGGAAATCCAAAGCATTGCGAAGTCGTGTGCTTGGTGCATGTGGGAAGTCTTGAGAACTTGGCAAGTTCACTAGGCTCGGGTCCCAGATTCAGTGAAGGATGGCATTGTGAAGTCGTGCGCTTGGTGCATCCGAGGGACCGTCGGACGGGGAGCGAATGGAGCGAGCCCAAGGGGAAGCATACTTCTAGGGTATGAGATGCGAAGGATGGCGTTGCGAAGACGTGCGCTTGGCGCATCCGAGGGACATAGGCCGAGGGAAGAGATCTTCGGTGGGGAACTCCATGAGGGATAAGGTGGACTTGGCCAAGTGGCTAAGACTTAGTGTCGGAGGCTCAAACTTGATGTTTGAGGTTTTGCCCGACGTCAGTCGACTGGCATAGGTGCCGGTTCGAGTCGTCCAAGTCGACTTGGGTTCGACTGGTGTAAGGCTAGGATGTTGCGATCGTGATGTCGGCGTGATCGGCAGGGATGACGATCGGTGATGGGAGTGTCGCGAGCACAGAATGCTCCGTAGCCGACTGGGCAGTCGACTACTAGGTCACCAGTCGACTGATGGGCATCATCAGTCGACTGGTAGGTGATCCGTTGGAACTTGTCTGACGTGGATCTGGCCGTTGTGAGACAACGGCTACAGGGGCAGTCGACTGGGGCCTTTTGGCAGTCGACTGCTAGGCGCGAAAACAGCTCGATGCAGGTTATAAAAGGAGCTCGAGATGGAGGTTTTTGCAATGGTTTTTGTGGAGCTATTGGAGGGGAATTGCTGCTGCATTCCAGTCCTTCAAGAGCCAATCAAAGCAAGCAACAAGAAAGCGATCAAAGCAATTGTGTAAAAGTTCTCTTTTGTATTGTCTTTGTATTTCTTCTTGTATTTCATATTACTTGTTGTAATAGCTTGTGAGAGGTTTCTCCACCTCCGACGTGTAGTCGATAAGGAGTGTTGTTAGTGTCGTGCGCATAACACGAGCTCGTTGAGCTCACCCCGTGGAGTAGGAACCATTCGGTTCCGAACCACGTATATGCTTGTGTATTGATTGTGCTTGTATTGTTGTTATTTCTATTGTTATTCCACTGCGTATATTAACAACAATTGTAGACAAGCACATGAGAACGAATGAATTACGACATCCAACAAACGAGGGCTATTCACCCCCCCCTCTAGCCAGCCGTATCGATCCCCTACAAGTTGTATCAGAGCCGAGGTTGCTCTTCAAGGACTAACCGTCGCGAGAGCACTACAAGATGGCCGGCTACAACCTTCAACCACCCAAATTCGAAGGAGACCTTCTATGGTGGAGAAGAAAAATGAAGGTATACCTAGAAACCGATTTTGATTTTATGATTATTATAGAAAACGGTTTTGAAATGCCTAGGGACAAGTACAACAAGCCAATTGAGAAGTCAAAATGGACCCAAGACCAAATCAAAGACTTCAAGACAAATCTCAAGGTAATCAAGTTGATTAGTGATTTGTTACCTAACACTATTTGGTCTAGATTGGGTGATTATAGGGATGCAAGGGAATTATAGGAGAAGATAATGAAATTTCAAGAAAGTTCCCAATCGGCACAAGTAGAGGAGAATGCCGAAGAAGAATCACCATCCACTTTTGAAGATGTGGATGACTTGGTGGAGACCTCCACCTCTAGCGTTGAGGGGGAGGAAAGGATTTCAATTCCGGAGCAAGATCAAAATGAAGCTTCTACCTCCGGAAGAAATGAAGAGGCCTCCACCAACTCCCTAGGTAACTCAAGTGTTGTTATTTTAAATAAAAATCACATAATATGCTTTGAGTGTAGGGAGAAAGGGCACTACAAGAGTAAATGCCCAAAATTGGCTAAGGAAAAGGCATCAACACCAAAAGTCAACCCAAAGTCAAAGGATGCTGGTGTTCCCAAAATCAAGAGCAAAGAGCACATAGTGTGCTTCAAATGCAATCAAAAGGGACACTACCGAAGCCAATGCCCTAGGGGGAGGAAGAAAGGGCAAGAAGGTGCAACTCATGTAGGGGGAGCTCCTAAAGCTAACCCTAAGGTAAATTTATTTAATGCACCTTTAATTTCTAGAGTCAAAAAGCATGCTAAGAATTATTTTAGTTCTCTTGCAATTATAAATGAAAAGCATGCTAAGAGAAATAATAAGGTTTATTGCTTAGGTGCCAAGCATGTTCATATAACTAAGGATAAACCTAGGAATCATAATTCTAGACCTATTTTACCTAGGGAGTCAATTAGGAGAATTGAAGAAAACTTGGGTGTTAATCCCAAGAAATCTAGGCATATGCCTAAAAAGAAAAACATTTTCCAAAAGACAAATGAAAATTCAAAATTGGGAAAATTAGAGTTAGAAAACCAAGCCTTGAGGTCAAGGCTAGAAAAATTGGAGAAGACCCTAGCAATAATATCAAATTCGGTTAAGGGGTCTAATGTACAAAAGTCAAGACCTAGAAAACAAGAAATGTCTAAGGGCAAGAAGGGTTTGGGTCATAAACCTATGTCCTACCATAATGTTCCATTTAATTATGGAACCACATCTAGGTCTAGGAAAACCAAGGCTAATAGGGAAGTCATCCCTAAGTCTAGCCATGGTATGTGTTTAGTGGCTAACACCTTAAAGAAATCAAATGTAGCCACTAAGAAGGTCAATGGAGTAATCACCTCAAGAGTTGACCCAAGTAAGACCCATTTGACTATGACTTCAAAGCCAAAAAGGGTCATTAGGAAGGTATCTAGGGAAGTTATTCCTAGGGAATACCTTGTTAACCCAAGGAGCTCCAATAGATATTGGGTTCCTAAGAGCGTGATTGATTCACGCTAAATGGGTTAGGGTGTGTCAACCCTAAGTGGATGGGTGGTTAACCTAGCCATTGTGAGTTGACACATTAGGGTGTGCCAATATGGTTTAAGAAGTTAAAAATGATTTAAATTGGCACAATTAGGTCATAGAAGTCATGGTGTGCCATTTTGGGTTTTTGGCACACTAGGGAGATGAATGGCATTAAGGCAAAATTGGTTTAATCTCTAGAAATGGAAAATTGATTTTAACACTTAGGTATTCTATACCTTAGTATATTTTAGTTGCCATGATTTGTTTGCCTTGCCATGTCATGACATCATCTTCATTCTTATCTATAAAATGTCATGATCATGTTTAGAATTATTTTTAGATGTCATGTATGCTTAGGCTTCATTCACATGCGATGACATCATGATTTTGGCATATGCTTTTATTTATATCATATCTATGCCATAATCATATCATGCATTAAATAAAATGAAATTAAGGACTATGACACAATTTGAAGGGAATCAAATTATGTTGCCTTAGAAATATGCATGAGAACATAAAGAACAAAAAACCCACATCTCACTAAGATGTTTGACTTGTATGTGTTTTACACATTTAGATATTGGTGAGATGTTTAGGAAAAAGAAAATAAAGGTTTTAAAAAACATTTTGAAAAACCTTGGTGAAGCCTATCTTTTGATAGCTATCACCATTGAATGGGATGATACAAAGAGGGCTCTTTATTGAAGCTTTTCTTAAATTTTGGACTTTGTATCAATCTCCTGATTTAATGGGTAAAATAATTTTCCAATATTTTTCACCCATAGTGTTTATGATAAGTAATATACATACCGAATTTCAAGAATTTTAAACTTATGCATATTTACTTATGGATTTCGGAAATCTATTTTTGAAATGTCAAATAATGTAGGCTTATCAATGACGCCATGGATGATAGTCGATCGATGAGGGTGGCAAATGACGATTTCGATTTCTGATTGCCCAAGCTGATTTCGGGTAAATCTTGTTGGTTAGGTCCATGTTCAGCTAGGTTAAGGTCCCCTAACCACTCCTAACCCTAGGATATGCTTGGGAGAGCATTAGAGAGGGTGGAAATCCATTGGATATGGATTAGGAGTTGGGTTGAGGGTGAGTATCAATTTTAAGGTGGATGAGAGTTCATTGTTGAACTTTGCCTTAATTTTGTTTTGGTTTAATGTTCCTATTGGCTTAGGGACTCTCCAAGGACATTGTTGGTGCAATGATCAAAGGGGATCAAGCCTCTAGGGGGAGGTATCCATCATGGGAAGATGGATGTGTATTTCCTCATGGGAGGAAAATTGGGTTGCCTCTCTTTAAGTGATATGGGATCACTAGAAAGATTGTAGGCATGTGTTCCTCCAAGGGAGAGATTGTAAGATCTCATTGGGATATGAGACATTCATACCCTTGGGGAGGACCTTTTTGATGTAATGTCAAAAAGGGGGAGAAGTTACCAAGTTACCAATTAGGTTTGGAATTCTCATTTGGGATATGAGAATTGCCAATATGGGAGAATTGGTAGACTTGAGATGGTAGTTTTGTCAATCATCAAAAAGGGGGAGATTGTTAGTGCAATCGGCCCAGGTTGACTCGAGTTTGACTCGAGCAGTACCTTGATAGTATTTTGATGATAGACAAAACTCATGACATGGGATTGTCATGGGAAAGTCCAACATGGGGTTGGCATAGAAAATCCAAGCATGGAGCTTGGTGTGGAAGTCCAAGGGGGAAGCCTTGGCATGGGAAAGTCCAAAGCATACGCTGGTGCTTGGCATGGGAAATCCAAAGCATTGCGAAGCCGTGCGCTTGGTGCTTGGTGAGAAATGCATTGCGAAGCCGTGCGCTTGGTGCATGTGGGAAGTCTTGAGAACTTGGCAAGTTCACTAGGCTCGGGTCCTTGAGTCAGTGAAGGATGGCATTGCGAATCTGTGCGCTTGGTGCATCCGAGAGACCGCCGGACGGGGAGCGAATGTCATCCTTCACTGACTCAAGGACCCGAGCCTAGTGAACTTGCCAAGTTCTCAAGACTTCCCACATGCACCAAGTGCACGGCTTCGCAATGCATTTCTCACCAAGCACCAAGCGCACGGCTTCGCAATGCTTTGGATTTCCCATGCCAAGCACCAAGCGCACGGCTTCGCAATGCTTTGGACTTTCCCATGCCAAGGCTTCCCCCTTGGACTTCCACACCAAGCTCCATGCTTGGATTTTCCATGCCAACCCCATGTTGGACTTTCCCATGACAATCCTATGTCATGAGTTTTGTCTATCATCAAAATACTATCAAGGTACTGCTCGAGTCAAACTCGAGTCAACCTGGGCCGATTGCACTAACAATCTCCCCCTTTTTGATGATTGACAAAACTACCATCTCAAGTCTACCAATTCTCCCATATTGACAATTCTCATATCCCAAATGAGAATTCCAAACCTAATTGGTAACTTGGTAACTTCTCCCCCTTTTTGACATTGAGCCCAAGGGGAAGCATACTTCTAGGGTATGAGACGCGAAGGATGGCGTTGCGAAGCCGTGCGCTTGGCGCATCCGAGGGACGTAGGCCGAGGGAAGAGAGCTTCGGTGGGGAACTCCATGAGGGATAAGGTGGACTTGGCCAAGTGGCTAAGACTGAGTGTCGGAGGCTCAAACTTGATGTTTGAGGTTTTGTCCGACGTCAGTCGATTGGCATAGGTGCCGGTTCAACTGGTCCAAGTACTGGCGGCGTGTAAGGCTAGGGTTTGTGTGGCTTGGCAATGATCCGATCAGCAATGATCGCCGAGGGATGGCAATGATCGATAGAGTGTCGCGAGCACAAGATGCTCCATAGCCGACTGGGCAGTCGACTACTAGGTCACCAGTCGAATGATGGGCATCATCAGTCGACTGGTAGGTGATCCGTTGGAACTTGTCTGACGTGGATCTGGCCGTTGTGAGACAACGACTACAGGGGCAGTTGACTGGGGCCTTTTGGCAGTCGACAGCTAGGTGCGAAAATAGTTCGATGTATGTTATAAAAGGAGCTCGAGATGGAGGTTTTTGCAATGGTTTTTGTGGAGCTATTACAGGGGAATTGCTGCTGCATTCCAGTCCTTCAAGAGCCAATCAAAGCAAGCAACAAGAAAGCGATCAAAGCAATTGTGTAAAAGTTCTCTTTTGTATTGTCTTTGTATTTCTCCTTGTATTTCATATTACTTGTTGTAATAGCTTGTGAGAGGTTTCTCCACCTCCGACGTGTAGTCGATAAGGAGTGTTGTTAGTGTCGTGCGCATAACACTCGCTCGTTGAGCTCACCCCGTGGAGTAGGAATCATTCGGTTCCGAACCACGTATATGCTTGTGTATTGATTGTGCTTGTATTGTTGTTATTTCTATTGTTATTCCGCTGCATATATTAACGACAATTGTAGACAAGCACATGAGAATGAATGAATTACGACATCCAACGAACGAGGGCTATTCACCCCCCCCTCTAGGTGGCCGTATCGATCCCCTACAGCTTCTCCCTTCCTTCTATGGCTTAGGTTGGATGGCATTAGGATAGCTTCCCTTGGGCGGCAATCAAATCCTAGTTGGGATAGGATTGGGATTGGGCGGCTAGGGTTAGGGTTTTGGGATTAGGGTGGGCGGCAACAAGAAGATGAAGTTCCTTTTCTTCTTCCTTCTAAGTGTTGGCCGGCCACTATCCTTGTTCCCTCTACCTTGGCTGGAGCTCAACCTATTCTCCTTCCCTTCATCCATGGCCGGAAATTGGGAGAGCTTTGTCTAGGGTTTGGGCGGCAACAAGGAGGAGGATTGTTTTCCTTTCCTTTCTCCAAGTGTTGGCCAGCGCCCATGCCCTTGTTGTTTCTCTTTTGGTTGGTTTCCATACTCCATTTGATCTTCCTTGGCCGGCGGCAACATCGAGTTTATTGACTTGGTGGCCGGTTCTAGAAAGGAAGATGAGTTTTGTTTTAGAATCTTCCTTTGTTCCTAGTGAACAAGGAAGATTGGTGATCTAGGAGGCTTAAACTTTTGGTAGATTGTCGCCCACACGACGTCCAAAAGGAGGGAGGACATACAATAGAAGATCAAGAGGTATAACAAGAGGTATAATCTTGTTTATTTTGATTAATGTTCTTTTGTATTATGTTTATAATTGCTTTTCAATTATATGCATGTTTTGTGTGGATTCTTACTTTATGTATGTGTTGATTATACTAGTTTACATTTGTATGTATTTGTATAATCATGGACCCCGATAAGAAACACAAAAATTGGCGATCTGTCCGTCGTCTCTTCCGCGGCTAACCAACTAGAAGAGTTGTGTTGCTTGAACAACTAGTTTGTTCAAGCGATCACTCAAGTTGTTAGCATGATGATGAATTGGTTGTGCTTAGGAAACTCATCCCATCCAGATTAGTTTTCATTAGTGAAAATTTTAATCCGGGGACATGGGAGCCAATGAGCCTCTTTGCGAGCATGATTTCCAACAGGGGAAACCCAGGTCGATATCATACTCCAGTCTCTATTTAGGAGTTTTGAGCAGTTTCGCCTCAACTACAACATGAATAAGAGGTTGTATTCATTGGCGGAACTTCTGACAGAACTCCAGGCGGCAGAGGGACTATTTCGTCAGAGTGCTCAGGCGTATGTCATGGTGACCCAAAAGGTTTCTACTTCTAAGCTGAAAGGCAAGAAGAAGAATAAACAAACTGGGGGGAAGGTGGTGGGAGGTACTCAGGGAGGAGTGAAGAAGCCGAAAGGCAAGTGCTTTACTTGTAAGAAGACTGGACACTGGAAGAAGGACTGCCCCAACCGCAAGAACAAAGGTATATCTTTTGGTCTAGTCGTTGAAACATGTTTAGCGGTGTTATCGACCGGCACTTGGAGTGTAGATACGGGAGCCACTGATCATGTCTGCACATTGTGGTTCTGTGAAACTGTATGACTGGCCGAATTACCATGTACTCTCTGAGGATGTTTTAAGGTGCGACACCAAGGCAAGGGGAGATGTTAGCAATACGTATTAAGAATTGCCTTTATGTACCCTTATTTAGAAAGAATTTAATTTCGGTTTCTAATTTGTTTATGGATGGATATTCTATTTCTTTTAATGATAGAGTTGTTATAAGAAGGAATAGGGACATTATCTGTTCGGGTGCATTGATAGGAAATGTGTACACACTTGAACCAAAACCTCCCACAATGCAAATTGAAGTTAATAACTCATCTTCTAATTCCAATAAGAGAAAAGAACCTTCGAAGATGAACCAAACATATCTTTGGCATCTTAGGCTTGGTCACATTAACCTAAGCAGAATTCAAAGGTTGATAGCTGATGGACCTTTGGGTTCATTAGTGGTGGAGGATCTCCCAACCTGTGAATCTTGCTTAGAGGGTAAGATGACCAAGAGGCCTTGTAAGGCCAAGGGGTATAGAGGCAAAGATGTGTTCGAGTTGGTTCATTCTGATTTGTGTGGTCCTATGTCTATACAGGCTAGAGGTGGTTTTGAGTATTTCGTCTTTTTTATAGACGATTACTCGAGATATGTATACATTTACCTGATGCACCGCAAGTCTGAATGCTTTGAAAATTTCAAAGAATTCAAGATTGATGTGGAGAAACGTCAAGGTAAAAGTATCAAGACACTACGATCAGATCGTGGTGGTGAGTACCTCTTGGGAGAGTTTAGGAACTACTTATCATAGGCTGGGATTCAATCCCAATTGACTGCACCTGGTACACCCCAGCAGAATGGTGTAGCAGAGTGAAGGAATAGGACTCTTATGGAGATGGTTAGATCGATGATGATTTATTCTGACTTGCCAGATTCGTTCTGGGGATATGCTCTAGATACGACGGTGTACATTCTGAACTTGGTTCCATCTAAATCAGTGCCTTCTACTCCCATAGAATTGTGGACTGGGCGAAAGCCTAGTCTAAGACATATTCGAATATGGGGGAATCTTGCATATGTGCTGAAGGCAGATGCTGGTAAGTTGGAACCTCGTACAGAAGTACGCATGTTCGTTGGATATCCCAGGGGAATGAAGGGTGGATTGTTTTATAGTCCTAGAGATTAGAGGGTGATCGTTAGTATGAATGCCAGATTTCTAGAGGAAGACTATGTGATAAGCCACAAGCCCAAGAGTAAAATTGTTCTGGAGGTGTTAAAAGGGGAAGTCACTTATTTAGTACCACCGGTACAAGAGGATATACCACATGTCACTGCACCGCATGTCATAGAGGATACACAGGTGATACCTCGTCGTAGTGGGAGGGTTGTGAGACAGCTTGATAGATTCATGTTCTTGGAAGAATCTTCTGATTTGGTCCCTAGTGAACATGAACCTGATCCCTGGACATATGAGGAGGCAATACAAGATAAAGATGTACTATCTTGGCAAAGTCCAATGAATGCTGAGATTGAATCTATGGATTCAAATCAGGTCTGGGAGCTAGTAGAACCACCCGATGGTGTAAAAACCATTGGATGCAAGTGGATCTACAAGAGAAAGAGAGGAATAGATGGGAAGGTTGAGACCTTCAAAGTGAGGCTTATTGCGAAGGGGTATACTCAGAAAGAGGGTATCGATTATGAGGAGACCTTTTCTCTGGTAGCCATGCTTAAGTCTATCCGGATTCTCTTATGCATAGCAGCTCATATGGATTATGAGGTGTGGCAGATGGATGTCAAGACAGCTTTCCTTAATGGAAGTCTTGAGGAAAACATCTACATGAAGCAACCAGAGGGATTCATTGCTAAAGGCAAAGAGCATCTTGTGTGTAAGCTTAATCGGTCCATTTATGGATTGAAGCAAGCTTCGAGGTCTTGGAACATCCGCTTTGATGAGGTAATCCAGTCTTATGGATTTATTCAAAGTCCGGATGAGTCTTGTGTATACAAGAGATGTGACGGAAACGTAGTGGTATTTCTTGTACTATACATAGATGACATTTTGTTGATTGGCAACAATATAAAGGTGTTATCGGACTTAAGGGTATGGTTGTCCAAACAGTTTGATATGAAGGACTTGGGAGAGGTGGGACAAATCCTTGGGATCAAGGTTATAAGGGATCGTAGGAAAAGGATGTTGTGCTTATCCTAAGCTTCATACATAGACATAATTATGGAGCATTTTAGCATGCAGAACTCCAAGAAAGTTTTTCTACCTTTCAGGCATGGAGTTCCTTTATCTAAAGAGATGTGTCCTAGATCATCTGAGGAGATAGAGGAGATGAAGGCGGTTCCTTATGCTTCGGTAAAAGGAAGCCTCATGTATGCGATGCTCTGTACGAGACCAGATATCTGCTTTGTCGTGGGCATGGTCAACAGATATCAGAGTAATCTAGGACAGGGGCATTGGACTGAGGTAAAGCATATATTGAAGTACCTGAGAAAGACTAGGGATTATATGTTGGTTTACCGGGCAGACCAATTACTCCCTGTGGGTTACACGGATTTCGACTTCCAATCTGATAAGGATAACAGTAAGTCTACCTTAGGTTTTGTGTTTACTTTGGGAGGTGGAGCCATTGTATGGAGGAGTGTCAAGAAGAAATGTGTGGCGGACTCCACCATGGAAGCTGAGTATGTGGCGGCCTCTGAGGCCGCCAAAGAAGTTGTATGGCTCAGGAACTTCCTAATGGACTTGGATGTGATTCCTGGTTTGCCCAAAACTATCACAATTTATTGTGATAATAGTGGTGCAGTTGCAAACTCGAAGGAACCACGAGCCCATAAGGCTAGTAAACACATAGAGCGCAAGTACCACCTACTACGAGAGATCGTAAAGAGAGGAGAAGTTGTTGTGGCCAAGATTGCATCGGAGGATAACCTGGCAGATCCTTTCACTAAGGCCCTTCCGGCGAGAGCTTTTGATAGGCATGTGGAGGAAATGGGGATCAGATGTATGGAAGTTTAAGGACAGCATAGTCTTTTAGTATAAATGGGAGATTGTAGGGATGTATACTGAAAAGTCTATCTTTGGTATGAACATCTTTATTTTGAAATAAGAATCACATGATCATTGTTTGCATATTTTTATGGTTATGCAATATTGTCTAATACTTTACATTGTAGATAACATGGTGTGTGGTGTCACATAGGAGATCATGTTATCGGCTCCTTGAAAAGTATAAGTAAAGACTCACAACCGAGATGGCTTTGGACAAACCATCGGAATGGTTATAGTGTGATTTGATATTGGTTTGTCTTGACCATAGAATCACACTAGTGCACTTTGTGTGTATTGAGCAGGACCGACTTAGAGGTGATTAGATTTATTGCTGACTACATAATTGAATAGGACCTCAGATATTATATTGTACATACTCTTAATCCCGATATAATAACAGGCACATATACTTAGTACTCATCTCTTTGATTTACCAATGGGCGAGATTTATAGATTAAATCGATAGGCTCGGTAAGTTGGGAGATGATATTATTTATATGGTGTGTCGTTGATTATAGGAGGAAACCGTATCCTATATATTAGGATGATGATGTCCCCTTGAGGAGCTCATAAGGTTCATCATGTAAACCCTGTAGGTGGACTTGGTCCGGCATGATGAAAAGGTTGAGTGGTACTACTCATGGAGTTAGATGTCGATTAATTTGTGGTCAGTAAATTAATTAATCGACGGACATTCGAGATCTTAAACACGGGGAGAAAATGTGCAAATAATATATGGAACCCATATTATCATATGGGGGTTGGTGAGGTAGATCATTGATGATCCTTTAGTGGATTGGATCATCATTAGTGGATCGGACTTTATGTGGGCTTGATCCATGGGTGGCCAAGATCCAACTCATCCTCATGGTCTCTAATGTAGCCTATTAACACCTCATGAAGCTTAGATCCATTGAATAGAAACAAAATTCTAAGATCCATAGGTAGATATTAAATCTCTAAGAACCGACGGTTGAGATTAAATCTCTAGATCCGACGTTTGAGATTAAATCCCTAGAACCAATGGAGGAGATTAATTCATGACTTATCCCTAACTCTATAAAAGGAGGGCAAGGGAGTTGGTGTGAACAACATCAAAGAGAGCTAGTGTTTTGGCCGGCAAGAGAAGGAATACTAGTTGAGATAGGATTAGGGTTAGGGTTTGGAGGCTAGGGCGGCACCAAATAAGGAAGGTTCTCTTTTCTTCTTCTTCCTTCATTGGTCTATGTACAGCAGCTTTTCCAGCCCCTTTCCAACCTTGGCCGGCGGCCAAAGCTTCTCTTCTCCTTCTCCTTAGGTGGTGGAAACAAGATATAGGGCTTCCCTTGGTGTCTTGGCCGGATTCCACCACAAACTCTTCCTCCTAGTTGGCCGGCAGCAAGGATCTCTTTTGTTCCTTGTTGGTTGGTTTTAAGGAGGTGAAGAACCTTGTTTCTATTCTTCCTTTTTCTTTGTAAGAGCAAGGAAGGAAGATTTGCGATCTAGGAGCTTCGACTTATGGTAGATCATCGCCCACACGACGTCCGAAAGGAGGAAGGTCATACATTAGAAGATTGAGAGGTATATCGATTCTCTAATTTTTATATGTTACATGTTTGTATTTGTTTTTCAATTATGAGCATGATATAAATCTGTATATGGCTAAATAATACTTGGATCCCGAGAATAAACACGAAAACCGGTAATCCGGACATCGTCTATTCCGCGGCTACTCGTAGAATAGAGGATGGTCGCTTGAACAACTAGTTTGTTCAAGTGACCTCTCTAAATGAATATCACGATGATGACTTGGTTGTTTGGGCAATCCTTTTTGTCTAGGATTAAATTTTTTTAATCCGGGGACATTGAGCGGATCGCCATGAACAAACGACCAAGGTGAAGTGGGAAGCGAAGTTTCCCCTCACAGACTCGATAAGTAAAAACCTACAGGAACATCATCATTGGCCGGCCCCATGCCAAGTCACCATGACTTGGCAATTGGTCAAGTCAAAATTGACCATTCATCTTCCCTCTCAAGTCAAGTCAAACTTGACCTCTTATCTCCCATGGTTGATCAAATTCAACCATTTGATTCAAGTCAATTTGATTTTATGAATCTCAATTCATTAGTTTAAATTGACTCGATGAATCAAATAAAAATTACACTCATTCAACACTTGAATCAACTTGAGTCTAACTCAATTAGTCTAATTTGGATTACTCTTAATCCAATTTGGTTCATCTCATGAACCTAATCCTCATGGTCCATCATATGAACCTAATCTCCATCTAATTGCCCTTTGTGTGTGACCCTATAGGTTCTTGTAACATTGGCAATGCTCCTAAACCAATTTAGGAACATAAGCAATGAGCAGTATCTAGCAATACATCATTGCTACCCAAGTTACAAGAATGTTGAGATCTAACATCACCTTTGTGACTACTAATTGTGACTCTCACAATATGTGACAATGTCCCTCTATCTTTGACATCTAGATTGACCAACTGAGGCATAGACCGTGTCATCCTTGGTACAATCTATATCTTGAACTCCAAGTAGACTCACTCTAATCAAATGAACTCAATATCTCATATTGACTCATTTGGGCATGGCCATGCACTTAGTGGTCTCACTCTATCAAGAATAACGATGGCACTCCTGTCATATAGGAGGGATAGATCCCATCTACATCACTCACATCCCTCCGCATAATTTGTTATGTACCCAGTAATCGCCTTTATAGTCCACCCATTTATGGGTGACGTTTGAAGAAGCCAAAGTATGCAACTCCTTATGTAGGGAACCATGGTGACTTCAGGTCCAAGGACTAATAGTCATACTAATAGTCACATGAGAAAGTATATGACACTCATATAACGATCCATGATACTTTCTCATGGCGGGTCATTCAGTATACATTCTCCAATGCATACCCATGCGTCAACTTGATATCTCATATCCATGACTTGTGAGATCAAGTCATCGAGTTGACCAACATACTAGTCTCTTCGCATTAACATTGTCTCTGAATGTTAATACTTGACTATGAATGATTAAGAGTAGTGTTCCCTATATCATATCATTATCGATTCAACCAATCGATTGATATAGATAAGAACCTTCTACTCAAGGACGTTATTATACTTAGTTATTTAGCACCAATACATGTAAGTATAATAACCATAAAGAAATGCCTTTATAAATAGGAATATGATACAACAAAGTTCATACAACAATCATCACATGATTGGCTCTAGGGCTTTCACTAACAATCTCCCACTAGCACTAGTGACATTCACTGTAGTATCTAATACCCAATAACCTAGTGTGACCATCATACTTTTTCTGTGCCAAAGCCTTGGTCAAGGGATCTGCGACATTAGCCTCTGTGGGTACTCTACAAATCTTTACATCTCCTCTATCGATAATCTCTCAAATGAGATGGAAGCGTCGTAGTATGTGTTTGGTCCGCTCGTGTGAGCGAGGTTTTTTAGCCTACACAATCGCTCCATTGTTGTTACAATAGAGCTCTATAGGATCTGCTATGCTAGGAACCACCCCAAGCTCAATAATGAACTTGCGGATACAAACTGCCTCCTTTGCTGCCTCTGATGCCGTAATATACTCGGCCTCTATTATTGAATTAGCAACTGTGTCCTGCTTCGAACTCTTCCAGCTCACAGCGCCACCATTCAAGCAAAACACGAATCTTGACTGTGATCTATAATCATCCTGGTCAGTTTGGAAGCTTGCATCACTGTAACCCTTTATAGCTAGCTCCTCATCGCCTCCAAAAATCAAGAAATATTCTTTAGTCCTTCTCAAGTACTTAAGAATATTCTTGACTGCTATCCAGTGACGCTCACCTTGATATAACTGGTATCTACTCGTCATGCTCAAAGCATACGAGACATCAGGATGAGTACATAGCATGGCGTATATGATAGATCCTATGGCATATGCATAAGGGATCTTATCCATGCGGTCTCTCTCCTCTCTAGAAGAGGGACTTTGAGTCTTCGAAAGACTCACACCATGCGACATCGGCAAAAGTCCCTTCTTGGAATTCTACATGGCAAACTGTAGTAATACCGTGTCAATATATGTACTCTGACTTAGGCTAAGCAACCTCTTAGATCTATCTCTATAGATCTTGATGCCTAGAATACAGGCTGCTTCACCTAAGTTCTTCATTGAGAAGCATGTCCCCAGCCAAGTCTTCACAGACTGCAGCGAAGGGATGTCATTCCCAATGAGTAGTATGTCATCCACATACAATACTAGGAACACAATTATGTTTCCATTAACCCTCTTATAGACACAGGGTTCATCTTCATTCTTGATGAAACCAAACTATTTGATCGCATCATCGAATCGAAGATTCTAGCTCCGAGAAGCTTGCTTCAGCCCATAAATGGACCTTTGCAGCTTGCATACTTTCCCAATATGTTGTGGATCTACAAAACCCTCATGTTGTGTCATGTACACATCCTCGAGCAAGTTTTCAGTCAGAAATGTAGTTTTGACATTCATCTGCCAGATCTCATAATCGTGGTATGCTGCAATAGAAAGCATGATCCGAATGGACTTAAACATCGCCACTGGAGAAAAGGTTTCATCATAGTCAGTACCATGAATTTTCTTGAAACCTTTAGCCAACAATCGACCCTTATAGGTTTGCGTAAGTCCATCCATGTCAGTCTTTCTCTTAAAGACCCTCTTACACCCAATGGGTGTGACGCCTTCAGGTGGATCAACCAAAGTCCATACTTGGTTGTGTACATGGATTCCATCTCGGATCTCATGGCCTCTAGCCATTTCTCAGAATCTGGGTTCATCACAGCTTCCTGATAGGAGGTAGGCTCATTCTCAATGAGCATAACGTCATCATGGTCAGACAAGAGAAATGAGTATCTCTCAGGCTAACGACGTACCCTATCATACCTGCGAAGAGGTAGGTCTACCTGAACAGGTTGTTGTTCCACAACTCTTTGTGCAACAATCTCATCACCCACAATACTTTGTGGATCCTGTTCAACCTCCATCAAGGCCTCAGTGCTATAGTCCCTATAGGATCCTTGAATGGTTAGAGAGGGGGTGAATAGCCTCTTTTCATTTTCTACAAAAAGATTAGTGGAAACACAACAAATATAATAATAATAGAAACGAAAATGCAATGCTAACGCAGAAGCTTTTATGTGGTTCGGAGATAACGCTCCTACTCCACGGCGATCCTTAAGGTGGATCAACCCAAATCAATCTTCACTAATAAGCTTTCTATTTTACAAAACCTCCTCTTCTTACAAAAGATGACAATGAAGATTTGAGAGGAGGAAAGGAATTAACACACTTAGAAAGCTTGGAAAACTTGTGGGAGCTTAGGAGAATGATCAGAGTATATGCATTAGGCTCTTCTTGCTTCCCTTGGCCTCTTTTTTATAGGAAAGAGCCTCTTTTTCCCGTTGGAGGTCTATCAGTTGACTGATGACTTACATCAGTCAACTGTCGTCGATTATAATGACTTTTGAACAACCGGATTCGCGGGATTTGTCGTCGTCATCACCAACAAGAGGACTATCGATCGCCAACGATAGCGATTCGGATCTGCCCGTGCAGCCGATCGGCTACGGCCTTTCATGGAAGTCGATCGCCAATAATGTGATCGCCATCTTGTATCGTAATGCAGTGCGAGTCGACTGACGGCGATTCATTGAGATAACTCGATCGATCACGCAACTCTCCAACCTCTAATGTCGCATTTTAAAGGCGATTCGGACACCATGTTCGGATCAGGCGCACCCCAAGTATGACTAATTCATACTTGAAAACATACCCTAAGCTTAGACTTAACCTTCTAGCTTCTCCATCAGCCTTGCGCCTCCAAGATTTCTCTGAGTCCACAACTCCATTCATGCTCTTGCCTTCAAAAGCTTCCTTGGGTTTCGTCATGCTTTGGGTTTCTTCTTTTCCAAAGTACGCTTGGACTTTAAGATACCAAGACCACATGATTGGACTTATGCCGCCAAGACTTGCCTTTGGTCTTTCTTTGCCAAGGACTGCTTGGACTTTACGCCGCCAAGACTACATGCTTGGACTTACGCCACCAAGACCTTTCCTTTGATTTCTCTTTGCCAAGATCTCACTTGGACTTGTCTTTTACCAAGTCTTCATACTTGGATTTTCCTGTCACTTAAACATGTTCACAATTAGATCACAAAACATTGCCTAACTTAGATGATTATCCAACCATCAAAATATATAAATGCTTGGGGCATTGTTGCACAAACAGTCTCCCTTTTTTTGATGTTTGGCAATCATTTAAGTTAGGTCTTTAACACATGCACATAAACATATTTCCAATATGAATTCTAACTTAAATATCCCTTCTCCCCCTTTTACATACAACAAAAAGAGAAGAGTTCATACAATAAGTTCAAGAAAGAATTATAATTGACACATCTTGAACTAAGGTATAAAATTGATATGAAGCTCCCCCTTAATCCAATACATGATTCATGATGTGGAAATAACATGTGAAACAAAGCATAAATAATAGAATAGGAAAATATGTCCTAGCTTTGCACCAACAATTATAGAATTAAGGGATGTAGCTCCCCCTAAACCAGTGCATAAAGAAAATCCTTCTTTCCATACAAGTTATCATGTATATACTATGGGAATCATAGTATGGAGATATAATGTCCAAATTTGGACCTTTTAACCGATGAAAAATCATTTTCTATTCCAAAATAGTATCACCGGTTCGATCAAAGCTCATCGATCAGCTAATCGCCGATTTGTGATGATCGCTAATAACGACGATCGACATCGCAATTCTGAAATTAGAATTTTTCAATCAAGGTTTAAAAACGCGTAGAAAATTCTGTGGATGTCCAAAAATCATGAAACTCGGCATACACATTATATTTGACTAATATAACATATGAAAAATAGTAGACTAAAAACATGCTCATCAGATTAACGGATTGATATGATATTCAAAATGATAAAAATATGAAGTAAAAATGGAATTGTATTGTATCAATATTCGTAACTTAGGATTACAATAAAGGTTTTTCAAGGAAAAAAAATGCTTAGTACTATGTGCTCAATTTCTAAACTTGAAAATAACAAATTATAGTAATGTAGGCACGAATAGAAATGAACTAAAACACAACTTCATTTCATCAAAAAAATCATTACACAAGTTTGAGTTTGTGTCGTACATACGGCCAAAAAGAAAATAAAAACACATGCTAGCTAAAGATCATCATCATCGGCGTCCATCGGTGCACATGATGAACCATCGTGAGGTGGGTGTCCGGGTGTAGGAGGGCGGAGAATCGCCAAAATGTCCTGCTGTTGACGATGCATCCCACTCACGAGGGGGAGGAGCTCCTGATGCTCCCGGTGAAGCTCCTGTTGCCCCAAGCAAAGCTCCTCAAGGCGCGTATCTACCCACTCCACAAAAGCATCGAAGCAGGCTATGAAAGACGAGTCTGGTAGAATGGCATCACCTACAGCAGTCCCCTCCGCATCGGCTCTCGCAGTAGCAACACCCTCAGTAACTTCTGCAGTAGCACCATCTGGTGCCGGAGCGGCACCTGCTGACTATCATGCAGGGTCCCAGATAACGGACCCCTCGCGGGCCTTCAAGCCCGCCAAGGAGAAGCTTCGATCATTCATCTGGTCATATTTCTTATTCATGATTTTAATGACCCCTATGCTTACATCAATGCCTACGGAACTAAGCCACTAAGTAAGGACATTTTCAAGTGGCATATGAACCTTCCCATTGTTTGGCTTTATGAAATGAGTAATGCAGTGGAAGGTGTTGAGACCAATGTTGATGTCTAAGTACTGACGAAAGATATGCATGAGGAAGAAGTGTATAGGTCGAACTAAGGCCAACCCGCATGTAACTATAGGAAGAATACAATGAGGAATGACCTTATAAAGGACATTGTCAGAAGCATAAAGCTCTTGGGATTGAAAAAGATTGGTGTTTAAAGGACGAGGAGAATTATAGAAGGTAGTATGAAGTGAGTCTAAAGAAATCTCCTCAAAGGGAGGTGGAAGTGGATCACTCCAAGACGGATAAAAAATGAAGTCATTCTCAGAAGAGAGACATCTGAGAAAATATGTCCAGATCTAGGGGCTGAAACCCAGATCGTATTAAGCAACGCGAGTCCAGTATCTCAAGCCATCTCCAACCGGTCGCAAATTGTTGAAGAATTCAGAAAGGAGGGTGATATTGACATGATGGTCACAAAAGACTAATGATTCAAGTTTGTAAAATTGGATGATGAGGAAGAACACATCCATCATCCCATGATGGCTAACCGCCCACTAAAGGCTTGTTCCCCCTTGACCATTGCACCAACAATGTCCTTGGAGAGTTCGTAAGCCTATAGGAACACTAAACCATCAAAATTAAGGGCAAAAGTTCAAACTTGAACTTTTACATACCTTAAAATTAATAAACTCCCTAAACAATTCTCCTAATCTATATCCAATGGGTTTTCACCCTTTATAATTCTTTCCAAAGCATATCCTAAGGTTAGGAGCAGTTAGAGTAGTCTAACATAGCTGAAATCAAGCTTAACAAATCTTGTTTATCCAAAATCAGCATTGACAGTCGACTTTATTAGTCAACAGTCTACTGCCCTTGACGTCTGTTGATTGCCATGGATGGCAATCTACTGATTTTTGCAAGTACAAAAATCAGGTTGAGAAATTGAATTTCGAAAATACATAAGTAATTATACATAAATCGAAAAATCACAAAAATTCATATGTATAATACTTAAGTCAATCATTAGTGAAAAATATTTGAAAAAAAATAAAATACCCATAAAATAGTGAGATTGATACAAAATTCAAAACCATTGATAACTTCAATACTTTTGACCAATTTTGTATCAACTTCTTCAATGATGAGTTCTATCAAAAGATAGACTACACCAAGGTTTTTCAAAATGATTTTAAAACCTTATATTGAACCATGGTCTATGGGCTTAATGCACATGACTTGTAAGTTTTCCTCATGATTCATCCATGGTATAAGATGAGTTTGAGTTCATCTAGAGGCAAGAACTATGCACCTTAAAATTAACTCATTTTCTATCATCTCACATGTGTCTAGGGTGTATCAATACATACACATGTCAATTTGATGTGATATATGGGTTTTATTCATCTTAATCTTGGGTCTCATGCATTTTTCTAGGCAACACTATTTGATTCCCTTATACATAGGACTTCAAATCATGTCATAGTCCTTACATCAATTTTAATTAGCCCTAAATGCATGAATGATGATTATGACATAAATGATAACATAAATAAAAATATGTGCCAATAATCAAGATGTCATGGCATATGATTAAATCTAAATATACATGACATAAAAACTAATTGTCATTTGTATTAATTGCTAAATATACCCCGAGAGGTATAAGAATAGCTAAATTTTAGTATTAATTTCCATTTGTTGTAATAAAATTCATTTTGCCATAATACTACTTATCCCCCAAGTGTGCCAAAAATCCAAAAATGACACACTATGACCTTTAAACCTTAATTATACCAATTTGATCAATTTTTTTTTCAAAACTCTAAAATTTAATTGGCACATCCTAAAATATTTTAGGATATAAATTTAAACTTATTTCCAAAGTATCCCATAACCTTGGAAATGACCTAAAGTGTCAACTCTACCATGGTTAGGTTAACTACCCATCCAATTAGGGTTGAAACATCCTACCCCATTTAGCGTGAATTGATCACGCTCCTAGGAACCTAATACCTATTTGAGCTCCTTGAGTTTACAAGGTATTCACTAGGGATGACTTCCTTTGATACCTTCCTAATGGCCCTTTTTGGTTTGGTAGCCTTGGTCAAATGAGTCTTACCTAGGTTAATTCTCAGGGTAACTCCCCTTGTAACGATTAGGGCAATCAACCCATGTATGATGTGGTTTTAATGTGTGTGGAAAAGAGTTTAACTTAGGTTGTTATGTGATTTGATATGTGTATTTAAGTTGTGTAGGACGTAGTAAATCACACATGAGTTAGCTTGATGATAGCATTTGTGGGTTCACCATATCATGGCTCAGGTCCTTGAGTCGGTGAAGGATGGCATTGTGGAAGCAATGCGCTTGGTGCATCCAAGGGACCGTCAGACGAGGAGCATGGGAGTGAAGCCAAAGGAAGTAGACTTCAGGGCGAGACGCGAAGGATGACATTGCGAAAGTTGTGCGCTTGGTGCATCCGAGGGGTGTGGCCGGACGAAGAGAGCTTCAGTGAGGGACTCCAAGGGAGATGAGAGATTGAAAGATTGTAACGGTAGCTCATAGATGAACTTGGTCGAATGGCTAAGTCAAGTGTCGGATGCTCAAACTTAGGTTTAAGGTTTACCCGACCATCGGATGCTCAAACAAGTGTTTTGTTTGAGGTTTACCCGACACCATTCGACTGCTATATATAGCAGTTGACTGCTCTGAGTCGATGGCACTCGACTGGTGTTTGACTGGTGGGTTTCTGGCCCAACAGTCGACTGTTAAGGGATGGCAGTCGACTCCTGCACTATCATCCAACTGCCAAGGAATGACAGTCAACTGATGAAGGGTATCAGAGCCAGGTTGCTTATCACCAAACTCTCCGCTACAACAAGCACGACAATAAAGATGGACGACTCAAACATTCATCCGCCTAAATTCGAAGAGGACTTTGCTTGGTGGAAAAAGCGAATGGAGGTATTTTTCGAGACCGATTTTGAAATTATGCTTATCATAGAAAACAGTTTCGAGATACCTAGGGATGAAGAAGGGAGGCTAATAGAAAATTCGAGGTGGACTAAGAAGCAAAGATAGGAGCACCTTGCAAATTCAAAATCCAAGAACCATCTCTACAATGTGCTCCTTCAACAAGAGATCAACCGAACAGGAGAATGCGCAAGCTCCAAGAAGATGTGGGAAAAATTGGTAGAGCTTCATGAAGGCACCTCCGAAGCCATGTTAGCAAGAGGGGGCCTTCTCTGATCTCAACTTAACAATATAAAACTAGATAAAGGAGAAAAGGTACTTTCTTTGCATTCAAGATTTAAAGAAATTATTAACGGTTTGTCAAGTGTAGATGAGAAGCTCTCCAATTGGGACATGATCATGAAGGCAATAGATACTTTTTCTCGGTCATCAAAGTGGAGCTCAATAGTGGACTCCTCTACATATCAAAGAATCTAGAAGTAAGTACTCTTGAAGAATATTTCTCTACTATGGAGCTTCACGAAACTAGACTTGAAGGTATAGTAGAATAACCAAGGAGTCAACCAAGGGGAGTGGCACTAGTAGTAAACAAAGGAAAGAAGAACATGTCCTCACCATCCTCATCGGAAGATGAATCATCCTCTTCAATGGATAGCAATGAGGAGGCATACATGGTAAGAAAGGTGAGACGTGATCTTAAGAGTTTTAAATTTAACAAGTCTCATGATAGGAGATTGCTAAGGAGGAAGATTATTCGCTATAATTGCCAAGGAGAGGGACACATGAGGGATGAATGCCCCCAATTAAACAAGAGCAAGGAAGAGAAGAAAAAGGATAGCAAGAATAAAGGCAAAAAGAAAGAAGAGAAAAAGTCCAAGGAAAAGGAGAAGTCAAAGCCCCGCAACCTTAAAGCCACATGGGATGATCCATCTTCATCGGAGGAAGAAGAGATTGTCTCACATTTTGCGCTAATGGGGATTGATGATGTAGCCTCCACCTCATCCGAACAAGAAGATGTTAGTGAAAGACCTAGAGTCAATCATGTGATAATTGTTGTACGGACTTTGTTGTATCATATTCCTATTTATAAAGAAATTTTTTAATGGTTATTATACTTACTTGTATTGGTGCCAAATAACTAAGTATAATAACGTCCTTGAGTAGAAGGTTGTTATCTATATCAATCGATTGGTTGAATAAATAATGAGATGATATAGGGAACACTACTCTTAATCATTCCTAGTCAAGTATTAACATTCAGGGACATTGTTAATGTAAAGAGACTAGCATGTAGGTCAACTCGATGACTTGATCTCACAAGTCATGGATATGAGATATCAAGTTGACACATGGGTATGCATTGAAGAATGTATACTGAATGGCCCGCCATGAGAAAGTATCATGGATCGTTATATGAGTGTCATATACTTTCTCATATGACTATTAGTATGGCTATTAGTCCTTGGACCTGAAGTCACCATGGTTCTCTACATAAGGAGTTGCATACTTTGGCTTCGTCAAATGTCACCCGTAAATGGGTGGACTATAAAGGCGATTACTGGGTACGTAACAAATTATGCGGAGGGATGTGAGTGATGTAGATGGGATCTATCCCTTCTATATGACAGGAGTGACATCGTTATTCTTGATAGAGTGAGACCACTAAGTGCATGGCCATGCCCAAATGAGTCAATATGTGATATTGAGCTCATTTGATTAGAGTGAGTCTACTTGGAGTTCAAGATATAGATTGTACTGAGGATGACACGGTCTATGCATCAGTTGGTCAATATTGATGTCAAGGATAGAGGGACATTGTCACATATTGTGAGAGTCACAATTAGTAGTCACAAAGGTGATGTTGGATGTCAACATTCTTGTAACTTGGGTAGCAATGATGTGTTGTTAGATACCGCTCATTGCTTATGTTCCTAAATCGGTTTAGGAGCATTGCCAACGTTACAAGAACCTATAGGGTCACACACAAAGGGCAATTAGATGGAGATTAGGTTCATATGATGGACCATGAGGATTAGGTTCATGGGATGAACCAAATTGGATTAAGAGTAATCCAAATTAGACTAATTGAGTTAGACTCAAGTTGACTCAAGTGTTGAATGAGTCTAATTTAGCTTTGATTCATCAAGTCAATTTAAACTAATGAATTGAGATTCATTATATCAAATTGACTTAAATCAAATGGTTGAATTTGATGAACCATGGGAGATAAGAGGTCAAGTTTGACTTGACTTGAGAGGGAAGATGAATGGTCAATTTTGACTTGACCAATTGACATGTCATGGTGACTTGGCATGGGGCCGGCCAATGATGATGTTCCACATCATCATGGACACATCATGGGATGCCACCTCATGAGGGAGACCAAGATCCATTGGCTCTTGGAGTTACATGCATGCATGTAACCCCCTTATAGTTGCCGACCACTATTGATGGGTGATGATAGTGTGAAGTTAAGTTGGGTAACTTCATCTTCTTCCTCTTGTCTTCCCTCAAGATCTCCCCCCTCTCTTCTTGCCGTGAACTTCAAGGAGTGCTAGAACACTCTAAGTTGTCTTTTCTCCACCTATTGCTCATGTGGATACCGATAGAGGAGTGTACACTTGACACTCTCGAGTTCCGACAAACCATTTGGACGAGCGGGATAAGCGAAGGATGTCGCATCATGGGTAATGCTCTTAACATGTAGATATAGAGTAGATCTAAGGTTTTTAAACATGTACATATAATTTTGTTTACCTTCGCACGGATCTGTGGTCGACTTTCGAGGTTTCCACAACGCAAAAAGCGGTTTTTACGGCTCGGATAGTCCAACAGTGGTATCAGAGCCATGTGCGAAGCATGTATGTGTTTTAGTTTTGTAGTTTTTGTATTAGATATAAAAATTACAGATCTGTAAGTTTCTGTAAGTTTCCTATTTTTATAGAATTTTTGGGTATTTTTCTCGAAGAGTCGAAGCAACAAGTGTTGGGACACTTATAGGCTTCAACCACCGAGAAAAACTCTCCGAAACGACGAATTCTCGCTTTAGGTTTTTATGAGACAGCGACTTAAGTCATTGTAAGATCAAGATGGGACACTCGCAAAGTTCATTTTGCGAGTAGGGGCGCTTCCCCTAACCCAAAAAGGGGCATTGTCCTGCGATCGCGCCCAGAAATCGCTTAGCGGGACCGTTACAGAGATGTGACTCATAAAATTGGAAAAAATAGGAAAAATTATAGAAATTTCTGTAAAATATATAATTTAGAATTATATATAATACTGTGATGGTCATAGCCCAAGAACCCCAATGTGATTGGATAAATGTGTTGTAATTCATAATACGACTTGTGTGACGTTTTTGTGATTGTGCATGTTGTATATGGTATGCGACTTGCGCGTCGTGCCTCTTCTTTTAATATTTGATGTGTTATTTTCCGCAAGTGCACGGTTGTCATCAAGTAATAAAAATATCGATCCCACAGGGACTGGGTCAATTACCGAGTGGTTGTGATACCAAGTTATCTAGTCAATCGAATTGTGGTTTAAGCAAAGAACCTGAGAAGTCAAGAACGACGAATGAGAAGAACGAGCTGAAAGTCAAGAGTTGAGGAGAATCTCAGGATATGGGTTTCACCACGTCGACGATTTATAAGGTGATTTAATTCTTTCCTACCCTTATTAGAGTTGTTTTGATGGAGCCTATCCTAAGGTAAATCAACGGCCCCTTTCGAGGTCTACGTTAACTGTACCTATCAAACTCAATTTACCTGCCACGGTGTTCGAGCATAGGGGATCATAATCAGCTAAGGGGACCTGTCACGAGACCCCCGCAAACCTCCCTATGTCTTACCTCCGTTACTTGGTAAAAACTGGGTTTGATAGATCCATTAAATTCATGAGAGTTCCTCTAGAGTCAAATTTCCTCTTCACGGTAGGCTTGCACACGGGACCATAATCAGCTAAGGAGACCTGTCACGAGATCCCCGCAAGCCCTCATAGATACACTACCGCTACTAGTAGGAGTTATTCCCTAGTTGGTTCTGGCATTCGGGAACTCGGGTTCACTGTTAGGTACTTCCCCTCTGCTCCTTAGATTTATCAATAAGAATCCAAAAGAACCAGATCAAAATAAACAATAGTTCGGGTAGTATAGATTATATCATCCGTCATAAATTGTCAAGGGATACTCACTCATCATAAGATTACAGGATACTACTCCATAGTCTGACAAGAATTACTAGAGAAAGAAATTACGATACTGGGTGCCATATCCTTCTTCTGCCGACTCCTTCTCTTTATCTTCTTCTGTCGTCGATCTCTGACCACCCGCCGTCCTCTCTTAGGGTTAGAATCTCTTCTCTTTTATAGCTTTGGCCTCCTCTTCAATTAAGGCAATAGATTTCCTCTGATTTAAGCGAAGATCCGATTGCTCGCATGAAAGGAATCTGGAATCGAGCCAACACGCGCGCATGAGAACCGGCGTGTCGTGCATTTCCCACCGAGCGTGTTGCACTTGAACTAGGGCGTGTCGAAGCTAAACTGGGGCGTGTCGGCTGCTGGAACCCTGACACAGGCGTGTCGATCTTTGAACAAGGGCGTGTCGAGTGAAGCCCAGGCGTGTCATTCGGCTCTCATGACACGCGGGCATGTCAATCGGTGAGCGAGCGTGTCTGGCTCTCATAGCAGCATGTTGATTTCTAACACGCTGTGTTGTTTGATATACTGTTTCTTGCCCTATTAACACAAAAACACCCAAAAGTAGTCTCTTCGTCCAAAATATGCTAAACTTTAACTGAATCATGATAAAATACATGCTTAGGATATGAAATGTGATAGAATGCATGTATATGGAGTAGTGAAAACATAGCATGATTTACACACATCAAAATCCCCTAGTCCTAAACTTTTGCTTGTCCTCAAGCAAAGAAAACCCAAAAGACAACTTAATTATGGAAATGCTAGACACCATCCAGAGGTATACAATCTGATCTTAATCTTTTCAAATCATTCCTAGTTGCCAAGTTTGAAAGATCCCTATATAGTGCACGTGAAAAGGTGGACTAAAGTCATTGGACACCAATCTGGACTTGACATCCCTTCTATCGTAGAATATTCTTATTTCCAGCATAGAGGCACTTATCTACCTTAATGCATGGATCATTCTTACCTATCATCAAAAGGTCTCAAAGGAGCACTTTCCAAGAAGAGAGAAGGAAAGGAATTATAGAGAGCATTTCCCCAGTAACTAGTTAGTCTCAAAGGGGTGCTTGAAAACAATTCCCGTAACCCTTTTTTTTTTTTTTTTTTTAAACAACTTCTAGTGAAAGTGTTTCTCCAGTAACCAAGTTGCGCAAGTAAGTCTCCAATGGAAAATAGAGTACTCGTCCGATATGGGGGATTTAAATCTTTTCTTTGGATACCTCAGACCTATAGACCGTGTTAGAAGTGAAATAGGGTTCTTATCAAATAGGCAAAAAGGAATATCATGATCCGACCAATGTTCAATTGTATTTCGCTAGATGAAAAAAAAATGCACTGTTATGATATATGAAAAGATGCAACAAGATGGCAGTAACCAAACTAAAAATCTAAGTAGAGATAAAACAAACAATAAAGGATGTGCATCGAAACTCACAAAATAGTTCAAGGTGGTCAATGGTCATCGTCTTCACTACTAGCATCCTCCTCTGCCCACCTACGTCGCTGCTCCTGGTAAAATTTCGGGGACTCCTGTCGAAATCTATCATCATCTTCCCTTCGGGCGGACTCAGCAGTGAAAAACTCATCAGCTCTCTTGTAAAAATCAGCTGCCCTGTCCAAATGTTGTGTCACTATACGATGGTGCTCCTCCGTAGCTTGGGCATACCGATCCCACATACCTATGTGCGAGGTATGTTAAACCCTGAAAGCTTCGAATGATGATCGGAATCCTAAAAAATCAAAAGAAGAGTACCCTGCAGAAATGTTGTCAGTAGGAAATCGTGGGGATTCAGGAGTCGAATGTGATGGCTCAGGGGTTATGTGAGATGGCTCCCTAGGAGGGGGTGATGGAGCATGGGCAGTGGGGGCAGGAAAGGGTTCCTGGACATCTCTAAAAAGCCAATTGGATGAAGTACGTCTGATTATCCCGAGTGGTTGGAAGAGGGATTTTAATTCCATTTCTTAACACCAAACAATATCCCTCATCACATGCCTAAATCATCTTCATATTTATACAAGCATCCAAATCCAATCTAGGGCTAGCAGGACAATATTCAAGGTCATCTAAATCACATCCTAAGGCTACGGCAATCCTAGTGATAATACCACCTATGACTATGACTCCGGATGGGCTATTACTAACCTTAACTAGATGTCTAACCATATGGGCTCCAGAATCAATATTAACTTCATTTAACATGGCCCATAAAAATTGTAACTCACTCTGCCTAGCCACCCCTGCACTATCATATCTTCCCGAGATTGTATTAGCCATGAATCTAAGGAGATAACGAAAAGTAGGATTAGGGATGTTAAATGATTTGGACCTAGATGCATCATAGGGGCGAGGGTCATCAGAAATTAATCTCCAAAATTGATGGTCAATAAAATGTCTATGAATTTGCCTCTCCCCTCCGCTAGGAAAATCAAATATCGTATTAAAATCACTTAAAGAAAGGGTAAACTCATGGTTCATTAATCTAAATTTTATTTTTCCTTCCTCACAATCCTTTCCTTGCAGTATTTCAGCAGATAGGGAGCTAAGGAATTCAAGAGTGATGCTCGGGTAAGTAAGATGATGGTGCGTGATAAACTCGGTCCATCCTATCCTATTGGTTAACCAAGTTATGTCATCTCTTAACCCTAAGGTGGTCAACGTGTAGAAGTCTATAGTTCTTGTAGATATTAACTTCCTTTTTTCAAGCTTACTGAATTTAGTCTTCATAACATCATCTCTAAAAATAATTCCATATGGATGGCTAGAGGTCGGAGGAGGTTCGTTACCCAAATCCTGAGCTTTTCTTTTCCCCTTGTCCTTTGCCGAAGAGGAAGAAGCTCCTCCTCTAGTTTTCACGCGCTTGCTCATGGCGTTGGCGATGGAGAGACAGCAGGTTAGCTCAACGTCTGCTTGAGAGAGAGACCGACGGCGGCTGCTCCAACCTTGGATCGTGAGTGGAAAGTTAGGGCGTGCTCGGTTCGGCTTTAGAATGCTATCCGCAGCATAGGCGTGTCGGAGCTCCTCTTACGCAAATACCCGACCCGTTTAAGCGCGACATAGGCGTGCTCCGTCGCTCTCAGCGTGCTACGCGCCTAGCCAGGCGTGCAGTCTAGCCTGCATGCTTGAGTTTGAGAAGTGTGCGACAGGGCGTGCTAGTAAGACGCTCACGCTGTGTTGTCTTGGTACCAACAACGCCTGTGTTTCGGCACAGCGGTCGTCGGTCAACTTGCACGCAGCGATGTACGATCTGAAAACCTGAAAAAAATAAAAATAGAATAAATAATAAAATAAAATAAAGTAAAGTGACTAAAAAAAATGAAAATAGCATGGGTTGCCTCCCAAGAAGCGCTTGTTTAATGTCGTTAGCTTGACCCCTCGGTTACTCCCTAGTTTTGGGGATATGGCTCGAGGAGTATGCTCTGCCCCTCCTCATCTCTAATTAGCTCAACAAAATTGTTTGCGAAGTATCTCTTAAGTCTTTGACCATTTACTTTGAAAATTCCCGTAGACTCACTAGATATTTCAATAGCTCCATGAGGATAATCCTTTTCAACTCGATATGGCCCCGACCATCTGGATTTCAGCTTCCCAGGAAAGAGTTTTAGTCTGGAGTTAAATAGTAATACCAAATCTCCTTGATGGAATTCTCTGCGCATGATGTTCTTGTCATGCCACCTCTTCGTTTTCTCCTTGTAAGACCTTGCATGTTCATAAGCATCAAGGCGTAGTTCTTCAAGTTCATTTAGCTGCAGTTTTCTTTTCTCTCCGGCTTTATTCAGGTCAAAATTAAGTCATTTAATTGCCCAATATGCCCTGTGCTCTATTTCAACTGGAAGATGACATGGTTTTCCATAAACTAATCGAAACGGAGTCATTCCAATGGGTGTCTTGTAGGCAGTTCGATAGGCCCATAGAGCATCATCAAGTCTTAAAGACCAATCCTTCCTTGATCTTGATACTGTTTTCTCCAAGATAGTCTTGATTTCCCTATTCGAAACTTCTACTTGCCCACTCATTTGTGGATGATAGGGTGAGGCTAGTTTATGGGTTACTCCATACTTCTTGAGAAGACTTTCGAATTGTCTTTCGATAAAGTGTGAGCCTCCATCACTTATTACTACTCTCGGTATTCCAAATCTTGGAAATATTATACTCTTAAAGAGCTTAATGACTGTTTTTGCATCACAAGAGGGGGATGGTAGAGCCTCAACCCATTTAGACACATAGTCCACTGCTACTAGTATATAGGTATTTTTATAGGAAGTAGGGAAGGGTCCCATATAGTCAATTCCCCAGACGTCGAACAATTCGACTTCCAATATCGAATTTTGAGGCATCTCATGTCTCCTTGATATGTTCCCGGTCCTTTGACAGCGGTCACAAGTCGTCACATAATTCCGAGAGTCTCTAAAAATATGAGGCCAATAAAATCCTGCTTGCAAAACCTTTGCCGATCTTATGCGTGCTCGTGTGACCTCCATATGCGTAAGAATGATGATGATACAATATATCCTCAATTTCTTCTTGGATACGCATCTTCGATATATCGCATCCGCCTTGCACGAACAGAATGGTTCGTCCCACACATAATGCTTTACATCCGAAGGAACTTCTTCCTCTGATGATAACTCATGTGAGAAGGTATTATCCCGCAAGCTAGGTAGTTGGCAAAATCAGCATACCACGGAGCTTTGATTGTTCTAGCTGCTAGTAGCTGCTCATCCGGAAAGAAGTCATTTATAGCAAGATCATCGGCTCCTCCCGCATTTGGTTCTAGATGAAGCCTCGATAGATGGTCTGCAACTACGTTCTTCGTTCCTTGCTTGTCTCGAATTTCTAAGTCAAACTCTTGTAGGAGAAGTATCCACCGGATAAGTCTTGGCTTAGATTCCTTTTTACTCAGCAAATATCTTATGGCTGCATGATCTGTGTAAACTATCACCTTGGTCCCTATGATATAAGATCTGAACTTGTCAAAAGCAAATACTATAGCCAAGAGTTCCTTCTCTGTGGTAGCATAATTCATTTGTGCTTCATCCAATGTTTTACTGGCGTAGTAGATTGCATACACCTTGCGATCCTTCCTGTGTCCTAACATGCTCCCACAAAGAAAATCACGCATCACACATAATTTCAAAAGGAGACTCAACTGGAGGTTGCATTATTGGGGCGGTTGTTAATGCTTCCTTTAACTGGAAAATGCATCAAGACAAGGATTATCAAAGTGAAACACAAAGATCTTTAGCAAGCAAATTAGTTAATGGTTTTGAAATTTTTGAGAAGTCTTTGATGAACCGTCGGTAGAACCCTGCATGTCCTAGGAAACTACGCACTCCCCTGACATCAGTTGGAGGAGGCAACTTCTTGATCACTTCAGTTTTTGCAATGTCCACCTCGATACCACGGTGTGAGACTAGGTGCCCAAGTACTATGCCTTCTCGCACCATGAAGTGGCACTTCTCCCAGTTAAGCATTAAATTCATTTCCTCGCATCTCTGCAAGACCTTCACCAAATTAGACAAACACATATCAAAATCTGCACCATATATAGAAAAATCATCCATGAACACTTCCATTATATTCTCGATCATGTCAAAAAAAATTGAAGTCATACACCTCTGAAATGTGGCCGGTGCATTGCATAGTCCAAAAGGCATTCTTCTGAAAGCAAAAGTACCATATGGGCAGGTGAAAGTTGTTTTCTCTTGGTCATTAGGATAAATAGGGATTTGATAGAAACCAGAGTATCCATCTAAGTAACAGAAATGCGAGTGTTTTGCCAATCGGTCTAGCATTTGGTCAATAAATGGGATGGGGAAGTGGTCCTTTCTAGTTTCTTTATTCAATTTCCTATAATCAATGCACATTCTCCATCCCGTAACAGTTCTAGTGGGGATTAACTCATTCGTAGCATTCCTTATCACCGTTACCCCCCCTTTCTTTGGCACGACATGGACTGGACTTACCCATTCGCTATCGGATATTAGATAGATAATTCCTGCATCTAGCAATTTCATGACCTCTTTCTTAACTATCTCTTTCATAGCTGGTTCCTTCTTTGATGCTCTATAGAGGTTTTAAAATTGTCTTCTAGTAGAATTCTGTGCATGCAAACCGATGGACTAATTCCCCTAATATCATCAATCTTGTATCCAATGACATTCTTATGTGTTTTCAATACCTCAATCAGTTTTTCGGTTTCTGCATTGCTCAGATTAGCATTAATGATCACAGGATAAGTAGAGTTTTCGCCAAGGAATTCATACCTGAGTGTGGATGGAAGAGGCTTAAGTTCTACCTGTGGTGTGAGGTTGGGG
Source organism: Wurfbainia villosa (assembly GCA_025175895.1). Classification (NCBI taxonomy): domain Eukaryota; kingdom Viridiplantae; phylum Streptophyta; class Magnoliopsida; order Zingiberales; family Zingiberaceae; genus Wurfbainia; species Wurfbainia villosa. The sequence goes on from CM045989.1 coordinate 41,839,567, forward strand.
TCGCAAATCTCCAGCTCTTTATCCTCAACATCCCCTCCGAGCTTATTAAGATGAGTTTGTTCTGGTGCTCCTTCTAGTGCTGTTGACTCGAGATCACAATCCTACAACAAACATCAAAAATGTAAGGTTGTTTAACATTTTTGAAAGGTCAAATTCAATTTTGTCGCTTTCCAAATGCAAGTGAGAGTGGTTCTTGACATCTATCATTGCTCCCGCAGAGCCAAGAAAGGTCTCCTAAAATGAGTGGAATACATGGGTCTTCATCCATGTCTAGTACTACAAAATCAGAATAATAAAATTTCCCACCTGCACTGGTACATCTTCTAAGATTCCCAAAGGATATCTAATGGAGCGATCAGCTAACTGCAAGGCCATAATAGTTAGTTTCATTTCTCCCAAATCCAATTTCTTGCATATGGAAAGAGGTATCAGATTTACACTTGCGCCCAAATCGCAAAAAGCCTTATCAAAATTTGAGTCATTAATTATGCAAGGTATAGAAAAGCTACCTGGATCATTTAGTTTGGGAGGTACCATGTTCTTAATTAAAGCGCTGCACTCCTCTGTAAGAGCCACTGTTACGTGCTCCTCGACTTTTCTTTTATTTGTTAAGATGTCCTTCAAGAACTTGGAGTATGTGGGCATTTGTTGAAGAGCTTCTGTAAAAGGTATATTGATATATAGCTTCCTAATTACCTCAAGGAACTTACCAAATTGTTCATCCAATATTTCCTTAATCAGCCTTTGAGGGAACGGGATAGGGGGCTTATATGTTCTTGGTTCCCTATTCGACACGCCTGTGTCGTTCGGCACAGGCTGGTCGTGTCGGCTGCTGGAGTTACCCGACACGGGTGTGTCGGCTGACACACGCTCGTGTGTCTGCTTTCCCTCAGGCGTGTTGAACAACACGCCCTGGGTCAGGGTGTGTTGTCGGCTTCCTTTGTTATTCAGCCCAGGCGTGCTGTCTTCTTCCAACTCTGACACGCTCGTGTCAGAGGCTGCTTGTTGAGCTCTGTCTCCTTCTAAAATCCTTCGACTTCTCAAACTTATAGAATTACAATGCTCGGCTGGGTTTATCAATTTCGTGAAATGTGCGGCGCCCTTGATGTTGAAATGGCCGCAATTTGGGAAATTTGATTTTCCAGCATTCTTGTGTGATTAGTCAAATTATCAACCTTGCTTCCCAATTGCTTGATTGCCTCGGTATCATTTTGATGTTGCCTATTTGATTCTACAATATGCTGCCGAAATTCATCATTTATCTTCCCCTGACACGTAATAAAATTTTCCATCATCTTTTCTAAGCTCGACTTGGGTCCTGGCTGAAATCCCGAAGGTGCTCCAAAATTGTTCGATCGTAAGAATTTTGATTTGCTCTATACGAAAAGTTGGGATGATTCCTCCAACCGGGATTGTACATGTTTGAGTAAGGGTTGCCACCATTAGGCTTCTGATTAAAATTATTTAGCGCATCCACTTGCTCAACCCCAGCTCCTTCAGATGGTGCGTGTAGGATTTGGCAATTCATCGCTACATGTCCTTACACCACAGATCTCGCAAGTGACATTAGATGAGTTTACGGTGATACATTAAAATGTTCGAGCTTTTGAGTTAACGATCGACTTTTGACCGAGTAGATCAATGGTACTTACCTCAAACTTACGGCATTTTAGTTTGATATCCTCGCTCAGAGCTCCATCGTGAGAATTCATTGCCACATTCTCGATGATCTCAAAAGCTTCATCCAATGTTTTGTTCATAAGCGCTCCTCCTGCAGCAGAATCAAGAGAAACTTTAGTAGCATACGAGATTCCATTGTAGAAAGTATGAACAATGAGCCACTTCTCCAGCCCATGATGAGGGCATTGCTGTAGTAATCCCTTAAATCTGTCCCAGGCTTCAAATAATGTTTCTCCATCCTTTTGCACAAAATTAGTGATTTGATGACGAAGACTTGCAGTTTTGCTGGTTGGAAAATACTTGTCTAAGAATCTTTGCTCCAGCTGATCCCAGGTAGTTATACAATCTGCTGGAAGAGAGTGTAGCCAAGCTCTAGCTTTGTCCCGCAATGAGAAAGGAAACAAGCGCAGTCTAATAGCATCAGCTGAGGCTCCATTTAGTTTTAAAGTTTCGCAAAATTCCAAAAATACTTCCAAGTGTAAATTTGGATCTTCAGTGAGTGCTCCTCCGAATTGATGCTGTTGGACCATGGATAGTAGAGCCGGTTTTAATTCAAAATTGTTCGCTTCAATAGGGGGTCTTCTAATACTCGATCTCAATCCCCTTGTACTAGGTGCTGCATAATTCCTTAGAGGTTTATTCTCATTCGATCACCATGTTGAGGTCGATTTTCTTCCGGCTGCTTTGAAATCTTCTTCTAGCAAGGAACGTTCTCTCTATCTCAGGATCAATATCGATGATTTCCCTATTAAATCTGTGCATGCAACGACAAGAGAGGCTCCCAAAATAAGAATTCAGAATAGACAAAAAGAAAGATAAAAAATAAATGTAAATCTAGATTAACTAAATCACGCTCAATTCAATATTGAGTGCCAATCCCCGGCAACGGCGCCAAAAACTTGATGTGTTATTTTCCGCAAGTGCACGGTTGTCGTCAAGTAATAAAAATATCGATCCCACAGGGATTGGGTCAATTACCGAGTGGTCGTGATACCAAGTTATCTAGTCAATCGAATTGTGGTTTAAGGAAAGAACCTGAGAAGTCAAGAATGACGAATGAGAAGAACGAGCTGAAAGTCAAGAGTTGAGGAGAATCTCAGGATATGGGTTTCACCACGTCGACGATTTATAAGGTGATTTAATTCTTTCCTACCCTTATTAGAGTTGTTTTGATGGAACCTATCCTAAGGTAAATCAACGGCCCCTTTCGAGGTCTACGTTAACTGTACCTATCAAACTCAATTTACCTGTCACGGTGTTCGAGCATAGGGGATCATAATCAGCTAAGGGGACCTGTCACGAGACCCCCGCAAACCTCCCTATGTCTTACCTCCATTACTTGGTAAAAACTGGGTTTGATAGATCCATTAAATTCATGAGAGTTCCTCTAGAGTCAAATTTCTTCACGGTAGGCTTGCACACGGACCATAATCACCTAAGGAGACTATCACGAGACCCCGCAAGCCCTCATAGATACACTACCGCTACTAGTAGGAGTTATTCCCTAGTTGGTTCTGCATTCGAACTCGGGTTCACCGTTAGGTACTTCCCTCCGCTTCCTTAGATTTATCAATAAGAATCCAAAAGAACGGATCAAAATAAACAATAGTTCTAGTATAGATTATATCATCCGTCATAAATTGTCAAGGGCTACTCCCATCCTAAGATTATAGGATACTACTCCCATAGTCCGACAAGAATTACTAGAGAAAGAAATTACGACATCGGGTGCCATATCCTTCTTCTCGACTCTTCTCTTTATCTTCTTCGCTGCCGATCTCCTCACCACCCGCCGCCCCTCCTTTAGGGTTAGAATCTCTTCTTTTATAGCTTTGGCCTCCTCTTCAATTAAGGCAATAGATTTCTAATTGAGACGAAGATCCCGATTGCTCGCAGAAAAGGAATCGAATCAGCTAACACGCCTGCGCACATGAGGGCACCGGGCGTGTCGCATTTCACCGAAAGCGGTTACTGAACCGTGGTCGCTAAATCAGCGTGTTTACCGGAACCTCGACACAGCCCACGACAGGCATGTCGATCTTTGAACTAGGGCATGTCAGAGCTGAACTGGGGCGTGTCGGCTGCTGGCTCTCATGACACGGGCATGTCAATCGGTGAGCCAGGGCGTGTCGGCTACTGGCTCTCATGGCACGGGCATGTTGATTTCTAACACGCCTGTGTTGTTTTGATACGCCTGTTTCTTCGCCCTGTTAACACAAAAACACCCAAAAGCAGTCTCTTCATCCAAAATATGCTAAAATTTAACTGAATCATGATAAAATACATGCTTAGGATATGAAATGTGATAGAATGCATGTATATGGAGTAGTGAAAACATAGCATGATTTACACACATCAATATTCCAGTTGTAAATAGTTTTAGACACGAATGTAACTCGAGTTTCATGTTTGTAATGTACAAAATGGAGCGGTGGAAGGTCCACTAGTAGACGGAGTTACGAGAAAGGTGCCGACGACACATGGCGATCAAAGGAGGCGTTCGGAGAAGCCGCTAACCCTAGGGTGACCGTCCGATCTTCTCATTGGCTTGAGAAGATCATAGTAGGGCCATGACCTCATCACAATTTATTTATATATATATATATATATATATATATATATATATATATATATATATATATATATATATATTTGTTTTTGCTTGTATGTATATGATGCATGCTAGTAAATTTTGCTTGTATGTATAAGATGCATGCTAGGATATTTTGCTTGTATGTATATGATGTATACTAGTATATTTTGCTTGTATGTATGTGATGCATACTAGTGTAGGGTAATAAAGGCCTAAATGCACATATGATACACATTTACGATTAGATTAGATCTTAATCGAATCAACTCAAAAATGCCTACCAAGTTTTGATACCCATCACTACCTTGATCATTTGTTGTTGTTGAATCTGCCAAAGCAGAGCAACGCATATTATCTTGGTAGGGTGCAGAGGGACAATCTTGGTCCCGCCTATCATGGCTTGGTGAGTATAAGCTCAATTAGATTCAGTAAAACTTGTTAACTCAATTGGATCGAGTAAAACTATAGGCATATTCCAACCGTTGGAAAGATAGGATAAGATCGCATTTACACTAAATCTTGGGCGATTTAGTCAAAGCTAACTCATGGTCTTTTGTAAATGTGGATCTTGATCCTATAAACAAGAGTTGCATAGAGATGTAATTGGTAATTTGTTACCTACCGATCATAGTAAGTCTTGGGCGATTTAGCCAAAGCTAACTCAAGGCGTAGTATGATATGGATCTTGTCCCGCGAGAATTATAGCTAGTTTGTATGAATCTAGTAATGTGGTTTGACCACATCCATGACTCGATTCTACAAAAATCCTATAATTCAGTAGGAGCATCATTTGATTAAAGGTCTAATTAAATGATAAATGGAATATGATATTAATTTTTTGCATTGTGTATGTTGTAGATTACCATGTTGACAAACACGAACACTCTCTCCCTGCGTTCTGTCCTTAAGAAGGACAAGCTCAATGGAGCTAATTTCTTGGACTGGTACAGAAATCTAAGAATCGTTCTCACCAAAGAAAGAAAACTATACGTCCTGGAACAATCCATTTCGGAGGCACTGTTGGATCAAGAAGCGTCGCTAGAGGGGTGAATAGCGAGCTTAAATCTTTTCATTTCGATCGTTCGATATACGAGTAGCACAGCCAAAAAATAAAAAGACAAGTTTATTTTTACTTGGTTAATAACCCAGCGATTGTTACTCCAAGGCCCTAACAGTCCTAGACCGCGTACGGAGGGCAAAGCACTATAAGATCTCCTTCTCGTTGAAGGAAGGAGATAACGATCATAAAATCGGAAGTACGAGGATGAGGCAACACACCTACCTCACCTCGTTACGATTAAAACAAAGAATACAAAAGATATTACTTGCTGCTGCTGCTGTCAATGAAGAATATGGAAGCTTGTCGTTGTAGGGATTTCTATATGCCAAATAGCATATGCGCAACGGAAAAATTAGGATCCCTTCCTAGTGATCCTTGCGAAAGAAAACCTCGTACAAAATAAATTTCTCTAAAACCAAACCTATCTTATAGGAGAGGATTACCTTTGTTGCGTGCCCTTGTTAATCCCGCTTTTCCTTTTGGTTTGTTGGATCTTTAGCACGTTCAAATGTCCGTGCCTCTATACGTATCCACACGAGCAAGCTCTTGTCTCACAAAAGAAAAACTAGAAGGGCTCTCCTTTACTTCTTGCTAGAGAAGTCCCTAAAGGAGAGGAAGCTAGGGAAAAAGAGAAGGGAAGAAGAAGACTACTCTTCTTGCTAGCCTACACTCACAAAACCACACAACCAAAGCTTCCACCAAGCTCTCAAGCTCTCACACAACCACAATCACTCTTTGGCTGGCCACTCCATGGAGTCTTTTATAGGGTTGGAAAAACCCTTTCACCTCCTACCATTCAATGCAATCCATTGCATTGAGACACCTTGTTTGGCCGGCCACTTTAAGGAGACAAAAACCACTTTGTCTCCTTCCACCTTATCTAGCTTAGGTGGCATGATTATGTGTCATGCTTGTGTGGCATTCATGCATGTTGAATTAATCTTATTAATTCAATAAGCCCACCTAATCTAGCTTAGGTGGCATGCTTATGTGGCATGATTGTGTGGCATTCATGCATGTTGAATTAATCTTATTAATTCAATAAGCTTATGTTATCATATTGAATTAATCTCATTAAATCAATAAGGTAACATATTGAATTAATCTCATTAAATCAATAAGCTAAAATTCTCATTAAGCTTAAAGTCCAAAAACTATTTTGTACTTAAGCTTATTCCCAAATTATTCTAGTCAAACTAGAATGCACTAATTCTTCTAATCATCATGCTCTTTGTGTGTGACCCTATAGGCTCTCATAACGTTGGCAGTGGATCTAAACTCTTTTAGATACACAAGCAATTAGCGGCATCTAGCAATACATCATTGCTACCCAAGTTACGAAATAAGTCAAGATCCGACTAACCTTTCCATGACTACTATAATGTATGACCGTGTCCTTCTATCCTTGATATCAGATTGACCAATGAGGCATAGACCGTGTCATCCTCGATCAATCTATGTGTTTCTTGATCCCTGAGTAAACTAACTCAAACAAATGAGCTCAATATCTCATATTGACTCATTTGAGCATGGCCATGCGTTTTAGTAGTTCTACTCAATCAAGGGGCCCACCGATATCACTCTCGTCATATGAGAGGGATAGATCCCATCTACATCACTCACATCCCTCCGCATAATTTGTTATATACCCAGTAATCGCCTTTATGGTCCACCCTGTTACGGGTGACGTTTGACGATACCAAAGTACATAATTCCTTATGTAGGGAACCGTAGTGACTTCAGGTTCGAGGACTATTCATACCAATAGTCACATGAGAAAGTTTATGACACTCATATAACGATCCATGAAACTTTCTCATGGCGGGTCAGTTCAGTATATATTCTCTAATATATACCCATGTGTCAACTTGATATCATATATCCATGACTTGTGAGATCAAGTCATCAATCGACCTACATGCTAGTCTTTATGTATTAATATTGCCCTTGCATATTAATACTTGACTAGGAACATTTAGGAAAGTATTCTCTACAGCCTCTCATAATCAATTCTGCCAATTGATGTGCTGTAGATAAGAACCTACTTTTCTAGGGCATTATTATATTTAATTTAGCTGGCACAAGCAAGATGTAAATATAATAACCAATCCTTCGCCTTTATTGAATATGATACAAAATGTTCCCTTTTCAACCATCACATGATTGGCTCTAGGGCTATAACTAACAGTCGTCGCATTGGTGTTATGACAGCGTTGGATCTTTGGCGTTGTAGGAGCACTTGAGAATAATCTTGAATGAATGTTTGAGTTGGAATCCTCCCCTTCTTTTATAGAGTTTAGTCTCAGAATAAGTCTTCTCATCTTTTGGAACAGATCACGAAGTGGTACCAAATTTTATCATGAAGTGGTCGCGTCAAACGTTATTCGTTTTGACCTAGCGCAAAAGGCTGATTTGTCACCATCAATCGACTGATGCCTTCCATCAATCGATTGATGAGCATCAGTCGACTGCCCAATGACCAGCAGTCGACTGCCAGCCTGGCCACTTCCCTTCAATAAGAGGTTAGCACAAAAAATATTATATGCGATGATTTCTTACCGTCCGATCTCGACCTAGACCTTCCATAGGAAGTTTTAGTCGGATCGCCGCCTACAATCGTCCCCATACTGAGGACACGACCTTACCATCTCTCACTCACACGAGCTAACCTCTGGTCCTTTAATATCTGTCACTTTGCTTCCGGTCTTCCACCTAGGTTCGTCGACTCCCATGAAGTTCCCTTGGTGTTGCCCGACCACCACAGGTCCCTCTGGGTGTTGCTGACCTTCGGCTTAGCTTAGCCTTTCTGCACACTTGATTTAGCTCGTGAGATAATGATGTAAACTTAACTTTGTGTCTTTTCCATAATCAAAATACAGGTTCGATTATCTGGTGCCCTTGTGTTGGGATGTATACTGAAAAGTCTATCTTTTGTATGAACATCTTTATTTTTGAAATAAGAATCACATGATCATTGTTTGCATATTTATGGTTATGCATATCATCTAATGCATTATATTGTAGATAACATGGTGTGTGGTGTCACACGGGAGATCATGTTATCAGTTCCTTGTAAAGTATAAGTAAAGGCTCACAACCGAAATGGTTATGGACAAACCATTGGAATTGTTGTAGTGTGATTTGGTATTGGTTTGTCTTGACCATAGAATTACACTAGTACACTTTGTGTGTATTGAGCAGGACCGACATGCTCTTAATCCCGATATAATAACGGGCACATATACTTAGTATTCATTTCTTTGATTTACCAATGGGCGAGATTTATAGAGTAAATCGATAGGCTCGATAAGTTGGGAAATGATATTATTTATATGGTGTGTCATTGATTATAGGAGGAAACCATGTCCTATATATTAGGATGATGATGTCCCCTTGAGGAGCTCATAAGGCTTATCATGTAAACCCTGCAGGCGGACTTTGTCCAGTATGATGATAAGATTGAGTGGTACTACTCATGGAGTTAGATGTTGATTAATAAATTATCAGTAAATTAATTAATCGACGGACATTCGAGATCTTAAACACGGGGAGATAAATGTACAAATAATATATGGAGCCCATATTAATTTATGGGGGTTGGTGAGGTAGATCAATGATAATCCTCTAGTGGAATGGATTATCATTAATGGATCGGACTTTGTGTGGGCTTAATCCATTGGGTGGCCAAGATCCAACTCCTCCTCATGGTCCCTATTGTAGCCTATTAAAACCTCATGGAGCCTAGATCCAATGATGGAAAACAAAACTCTATATCCAACGGTAGTGATTAAATCTCTAGATCCGATGGTTGAGATTAAATCTCTAGATCCGATAGTTGAGATTAAATCCCTAGAATCGATGGTGGAGATTAAAACAAGGATTAAGTCTAACTCTATAAAAGGAGGGATTAGGATGGGCGGCAAGAGCAATTAGAAGCAAGATAGGATTAGGGTTGGGCGGCAAGAGCTTGGAGGTTTTGGGCGGCCACAATTAAGGAAAATTTTTCCTTTCTTCTCTACTTCCTTAGGTGGCCGACGCCCATCATCTTCTCCTCTCTCTTTGGCCGGTGGCCAAAGCCCTTCCTTCTCTTCTCCTTGGGCAGTGGAAACAAGGGTTAGGGTGATTCCTTGGAACTCTTGGCCAGCGCCCACCTTTCCGTCTCTTTAGGCCGGCGGCAAGCTTCAAGTTGGGAGCTTGTTGGTTGGTTCTAGATAGAGGTGAGTTTTGTTTCTTATTCTTCCTTTTGTTCGAAGCGAGAAAAGAAAGGAAGATTGGTGATCTAGGAGGCTTCGACTTTTGGAAGATCGTCGCCCACACGACGTCCAAAAGGAGGAAGGACATACAATAGAAGATCGAGAGGTATAACGCTTGTTTATATTCTTTTTTAACAAGTCTATAATTGTTTTTCAATCATATACATGTTGTATGTTCTATTTTTATGGTTAACTATACTTGGACCCCAAATACAAACACAAAAGCCGGCGATCCATACATCGTCTATTCCGTGGCTATTCGTAGAATAGAGGTTGGTGGCTTGAACAAGTTTGTTCAAGTGACTACTCTAATCGAATAGCACGACAATGAAACAGTAACTTGGGTGATCCCTCCTTGTCAAGGATAAATTTTTTTATCCGAGGACGTAGAAGGGATCGCCATGAACAAGCGACCGAGTTGGAGTAGGAAGCGAAGTTTCCCACCTTTAAGTGGTATCAGAGCCACAATTTCCGATTTTGTGTGTTTAGGATTCAGTTACTTTTTTGCACTTTTCAAATATTATATATGTCGGATAATAGTAGGGTGTGCATAGGTTAACTTTTTGGTTGCAGGCATAGGATCCAACTATTATGGTCATATGTGTGTATGTGATTGTATGTATCTAATTGTATATTTTGTTGAATCCTCGGGGTTGACGAGGCTAGTATTTAATTTTTGTAATTAGATACGACATTGTTTAGTCACTCCTTTTATTTTAGTTTACTTTCGATCTAGATTTCATGTACACTCCCTCGTGGAGTATATGATCGATGGATGTAAATTAAAATAGTTTTTTTTCTTGTCTCGGATCTCCGGATGGCTTGTACATGGCGTAGGGAGGAGCGGACGAGATGACGATACGATGGGAGACATATTGAAGACAAAAGTCATAATAGTTGGAAAATATTTATTTTTCATATTTATTGCTTATTTTTTGATATGCATGTCGTAGGCTAGAAAATTCCTCAATTTTAAATTACTAAGTGGGAGAGGGATATTTTTATTAATTCCCACGGCCTCCATTACAATTTGACATGTGATGCAAACAAACTTGCGCGTCGGCTCTAAGTGCCTTCATCCCTATCGGATGAGTTTGTTTGCGGATCACAAGGTCGAAAATGGTTATAGAAAATTATTGTTGGGATGTATACTGAAAGCCTAGCTCTTTGGTATGAACATTTTATTTTGAAATAAGAATCACATGATCATTGTTTGCACTTTATATTTATATATGTGCATATTGTCTAATACTTTACCTTGTAGATAACATGGTGCTTGGGTGTGGCACAGAAGATTATGTTATCAGTCCCTTGTAGAGTATAAGTAGAGGCTCACAACCAAGATGGTTTTGGACAAACCATTGGCATGGTTGTAGTGTAGCTTGGTATTGTTTTGTCTTGAACATAAAGTTTCACTAGTACACTTAGGTGTATTGAGCAGGACCGACATAGAGGTGATTCAATTTGTTGTTGACTACATAATTGAATCGGACCTTGGATATTATGTTGTACATGCTCTTAATCCCGATATAATAACAGACACATGTACTTAGTATTTATTTCTTTGATTTACCAGAGGGTGAGATTTCTATGGATTAAATCAATATGCCCGGTAAGTTGGGAAATGATATTATTTACATGGTGTGTCGTTGATTATAGGAGGAATCTGTGTCCTATGTATTAGGTTGATGATGTCCCCTTGAGGAGCTCATAAGGTTCATCATGTAAACCCTGCAGGTTGACTTAGTCAACATGATGATAAGGTTGAGTGGTACTACTCGAGGAGTTAGATGTTAATTAATTGATGGTCAGTAAATCAATTAATTGACGAACATTCGATATCTTAAACACGGGGAGATGGATGTACAAATAATATATGGAGCCCATATTAATTTATGGGGGTTGGTGAGGTAGTTCGATGATGATCCTCTAGTGGAATGGAACATCATTGATGGATCAAGTTTGTGTGGTTCCGATCCATTGGGTGGCCAAGATCCAACTCCTCCTCATGGTCCCTATCGTAGCCTAATATAAACCTCATGAAGTCTAGATCAAATGATGGAAAACAAATCTCTAGATCCGATGGTTGGGATTAAATCCCTAGAACCGACGGTTAAGATTAAATCTCTAGATCCGACGGTTGAGATTAAATCCCTAGAACCGACGGTGGAGATTAAATCTCTAGATCCGACGGTTGGATTAAAACCCTAGAACCGACGGTTGAGATTAAATATCTAGATCCGACGGTTGGGATTAAATCCCTAGAATCGACGGTTGAGATTAAATCTCTAGATCCAACGGTTGAGATTAAAACCCTAGAACCAACGGTGGAGATTAAACCAAGGCCTAAACCTAACTCTATATATATGGGAGATTGGGTTGGGCGACAACTAAGTTTTTTTTTTGGTTGGAGGATGGATGCTAAGGAGATTAGGGTTTTGCCTAGCCTTGCTTGGGTGGCAAGAAACCCTAAGGAGGAAACCCTAATTAGGGTTTGGCTCCTTTGGTTGGGCGGCCAAGGTTAGGAAAGAAGGGTGGGCGGCAACTTGTGGAAGATCTCTTCTTCTTCCTTGAAGGTGGCTAGCTCCTAGATCTCTTCTCTCCACCATGGTTGGCCGGCAAGAAAGCCTAAGGAGGAAACCCTAATTAGGGTTTGGCTCCTATGGTTGGACGGCTAGGGATTGCAAGGATGTTGGGCGGCAACTATAGGAGAGGAGCTCTTCCTCTTCCTAGGGTGTGACCGGCTCCTTCCTCTATTCCCTCCACCGTGGCCGACGCCCAACATATTCCCTTTCTCCTCTTCACTCCATCTTGGCCGGCGGCACTAGAAGCTAGGGTTTGTCCCTAGTTCGGTTCCTTGGTGGTTTCCATTTTGTTCTCTCTATTCTTGGGGCCGACGACATCAATCCTTTGAGAATTGGTGGTTGGCTCAAGCAAGAAGGGAAAGAGAGTTCTTCTTTCTTTGGATTGAAGAAGATCTAGGAAGCTTCAACTTGTGGAGGATCTTCGCCCACACGAAGTCTACAAGGAGGTTAGGACATACGATAGAAGACCAAGAGGTATAAAAGTTTTACAACTTTTATTATTGTTCTTTGCATGTTCTTATTGATATGCTAGCTTATGTTCTTTATGTTAGTATATCTTGATTATACTAGTTTACATTTGCATGTATTTGTATAATCATGGACCTCGATAAGAAACACAAAAACCGGTGATCCGTCCGTCGTCTCTTCCGCGGCTAACCAACTAGAAGAGTTGTGTTGCTTCAACAACTAGTTTGTTCAAGCGATCTCTCAAGTTGTTAGCACGACGATGAATTGGTTGTGCTTAGGAAACTCATCCCATCCGGATTAGTTTGCATTAGTGAAAATTTTAATCCGGGGACGTGGGAGCCGATGAGCCTTCCGAGGAATAGCACATTGCCAACAATTATTATGGAGCGTGTGTACTTCCCAATCAGAAAGCACATAACCCGAGATAATTACCTTAGTACCGAGTAATGGTGAACACTTAGATACAAATATAAGTATCCTCCCCATTGGGGTCACTACTTTTATTTGTAGGGCTGAAGAGGAACCAACTATTAATTATATTTGTCAAAAAGTTAGGATGACAAGTGATACTACTGGTACCTTCTCTACATAATCCCCGATAGAGGGGTTAGCAGGTGACCCTAGATCCGATCCGAAATACACGGCTGCGCTAAGGAAGAAAAAGAAGCCATGGGCACGGGAGAATATCAGAAGCCATTGGCATGGGCGAATGCCAGAAGCCATTGGCACAGGCGAATATCAGAAGCCATTGGCACGGGCGAATATCAGAAGTCATTGGCACGGGCGAATATCAGAAGCTATTGGCACGGGCGAATATCAGAAGCCATTGGCACGGGCGAATATCAGAAGCCATTGGCACGGGCGAATATCAGAAGCTATTGGTATGGGAAAGTTAGCGAAAGCAATCGACACAGCCAAGGAGAGACGGAAGGCGCTTTGCCAAGAGGATGGTCCAATCTGATCAATACAAAGGGAATTTGACATGGGGAAAAGAGGAATTGGTTCGGGTTGATAAAAAGCCCTAGGGCTAGGTCACCCGTGGGCTATAGACCTAAACTATCTTCCCTCAATACGGAAGGCTGAGGGAGGTAGTCTAGCCTAGTTCCCAGAAAAATAGAGGAAAAGGTGTTAGGCAACGGCCTGGGAGGCCCCACACAATATTCCAAGGAGTCTTCACCCCTTATATTTGTAACATAATTATTCTCCAGGGAGAGGTGGTGGCCACGTGTACGGTGGAGATAATCCACGACGTTACGATGAAGGAGGAGGGAGGATAAAAGGAAGGAAGGAAAGAGGAAAGGAGATCCGAAATCATTCCGACGCAACAAGAGAGAAGAAGAGGCAAGAGGAGAAGGAAAAAAGGGAACAACCATCTCGCCGGAGAAGAAGGACGGAGATCGGCCATTGCTACATCTCTTGTATTTTTCGTCTTGTAATGTCATTGTAAGAGGGCTTTCTCCTCCACCTACGGAAACTTGCTTTCTGTAAAGGAGGACCTTCATAGTGAAAGTGCTTAGGCACCGCATCTGGTGAGAAAACTCACCTCCGTGGAGTAGGAATCCTCTTTCTGAACCACGTTACATCTTGTGTCTGAATTGTAGGGATGTATACTGAAAAGTCTATCTTTTGTATGAACATCTTTATTTTGGAATAAGAATCACATGATCATTGTTTGCATATTTTTATGGTTATGCAATATTGTATAATACGTTACATTGTAGATAACATGGTGTGTGGTGTCACACGGGAGATCTTGTTATCGGCTCCTTGTAAAGTATAAGTAAAGGCTCACAACCGAGATGGCTTTGGACAAACCATCGGAATGGTTGTAGTGTGATTTGGTATTGGTTTGTCTTGTCCATAGAATCACACTAGTGCACTTTGTGTGTATTGAGTAGGACCAACACAGAGGTGATTCGATTTATTGCTGACTACATAATCGAATCAGACCTCAGATATTATTTAGTACATGCTCTTAATCCCGATATAATAACGGGCACATATACTTGGTACTCATCTCTTTGATTTACCAATGGGCGAGATTTATAGATTAAATCGATAGACTCGGTAAGTTGGGAGATGATATTATTTATATGGTGTGCCGTTGATTATAGGAGGAAACCGTGTCCTATATATTAGGATGATGATGTCCCCTTGAGGAGCTCATAAGGTTCATCATGTAAACCCTGCAGGTGGACTAGGTCCGGCATGATGAAAAGGTTGAGTGGTACTACTCAAGGAGTTAGATGTTGATTAATTAATGGTTAGTAAATTAATTAATCGACGGACATTCGAGATCTTAAACACGGGGAGAAAATGTACAAATAATATATGGAGCCCATATTATCATATGGGGGTTGGTGAGGTAGATCAATGATGGACCTTTAGTGGATCGGACTTTATGTGGGCTTGATCCATGGGTGGCCAAGACCCAACTCCTCCTCATGGTCCCTAATGTAGCCCATTAACACCTCAAGATGCTTAGATCCAATGGATAGAAACAAAACACTAAGATCCATTGGTAGAGATTAAATCTCTAAGATCCGACGGTTGAGATTAAATCACTAGATCCGACGGTTGAGATTAAATCCCTAGAACCAATGGAGGAGATTAATTCATGACTTATCCCTAACTCTATAAAAGGAGGGCATGGGAAGTGGTCGTGGATAACATGATAGAGAGGGAGCAAGGCTTGGGCGGCAAGAATAGGGCAATCCTAGATGAGATAGGATTGGAATTAGGGTTAGGGTTTGGAAGCAAGGGTGGCACCAAATAAGGCAAGTTTTCCTTCTTCTTCCTTGCCTTGTGGCCAATGTCCAGCAGCTATTCCAGCCCTTCCCAGCCCTTGGCCGGCGCCCAAAACACTCCCCTCTCTTCTCCTTAGGTGGTGGAAACAAGATATAGGGTTTCCCTTGGTGTCTTGGTAGTTTTCCATCATCTTCTTCTCCTTCTAGTTGGCCGGCGGCAAGAACTTCTATAGTTCTTTGTTGGTTGAGTTTTTGAAGGAGAAAAACATTGTTTCTATTCTTCCTCTTGTTTGGGAAAAGCAAGGAAGGAAGTTTTGCGATCTAGGAGCTTCGACTTTTGGTGGATCGTCGCCCACACGACGTCCAAAAGGAGGAGGGTCATACATTAGAAGACCAAGAGGTATAACTATTCTTCTATCTCTTTTATTCATTGCTTGTGTTTGTTTTTCAAAATATAAGCATGTTATATTTCAGTAAATAGGCTAAATAATACTTGGATCCCGAGTATAAACACAAAAACCGGCGATCCGGACATCGTCTATTCCGCGGCTACTCGTAGAATAGAGAATCGTCGCTTGAACAACTAATTTGTTCAAGTGACCTCTCTAAACGAATAGCACAACGATGACTTGGTTGCTTTGGGAATCCCTTTTGTCTAGGATTAAATTTTTTAATCCGGGGACATCGAAGGGATCACCATGGTCAAGCAACTGAGGTGAAGGGGAAGCGAAGTTTCCCCTCACGGACTCGACAAGGGAAATCCCTTCAATTTGTATCAGAGCTTCTGGGCAAAACCATCAATTGGTATCAGAGCTTAAGGGCAAAACCTTTCAATTTGTATCAGAGCCAAGGTTTCCGGTTTTGTGTGTTTAGGATTCGGTTAATTTTTATACACTTTTTCATATATTAAATGTGTCGGATAATAGTAGGATATGCGTAGCTTAACTCTTTGGTTGCAGGCATAAGATTCCACTATTATGGCATGTGTGTGTATGTGATTGTATGTGTGTAAATGTTTATTTTGTTGAATCCCCGGGGTTGACGAGGCTAGTATTTAGTTTTTGTAAATTAAATACGGCATTGTTTAGCCGCTCTTTATTTTATTTTACTTTCGATCTAGATTTCATGTACACTCCCTCGTGGAGTATAGGATCGATGGATGTAAATTAAAATAGGATTTAGTCTCGGCTCGGATCTCTGGATGGCTCGTACATGGCGTAGGAGGAGCGGATGAGATGGCGATGCGACGGGAGTCATATTGAAGACAAAAGCCATAATAGTTGGAAAATAATTTATTTTTCATATTTATTGCTTTTTGTTTGATATGCATGTCGTAGCCTAGAAAATTCCTCATTTTCAAATCACTAAGTGGGAGAGGGATATTTTTATAAATTCCCATGGCCTCCATTACGATTTGACATGTGATGCAAGCAAACTTGTGCGTCGGCTCTGAGTGCCTTCCTCCCCATCAGATGAGTTTGTTTGTGGATCACAGGGTCGAATATGGTTATAGGTAATTATTAAGGAGCGTGTGTACTTGCCCATCGTAAGGCACATAACCCAAGATAATTACCTTAGTACTAAGTAATGGTGAACACTTAGATGCAAATATAAGTATCCTCCCCATCGGAGTCACTGCTTTTATTTGTAGGGCCGAAGAGAAACCAACTATTAATTTTACTTGTCAAAAAGTTAGGTTGACAAGATAGTAAAATTAATGGGTAAAACCTCCTCTTACAAATGTAGAATTCATATACGTCCACACTATCGTGGCATGCGATATTCTCGGTGGTTAGAGGTGTTGGTTGAGTTTAAAATATTATTATTTGAGGAATCAATAATTTTTTGAAATCTACAGTAATGATCTATGTGATTCTTAGGATTTTCAAAAAAGACTTTCAGTCCACTTACTATGATACTAAAGGAAATAAACTTACTGTACCCAAATAATATTGATTGGAAAAGAATCTAGATATTGTCTTATCTGCTAAGGAGTACAAGTATACACTCTTCGAAGAGTGTCCTCAAGCCATGGTTGCTCAAAAAGTTTTCTACTTCTAAGCCGAAAGGCAAGAAGAAGGAGAAACAAGGTGGAGCAAAGGTGGTGGGAGGATCTCAGGGAGGAGTGAAGAAGCCGAAAGGCAAGTACTTTAAGCAGGATGGACATTGGAAGAAGGACTGTCCCAGTCCAAAACAGAACAAAGGTATATCCTTTGGACTAGTCGTTGAAACATGATTAGCGGTGTTATCTACCGGCACCTGGTGTAGATATGAGAGCCACTAATCATGTCTGCAACACTTTGCAGGGGTTTCAGGAAACCCAACGACTAGCTAAAGGGGAGATTACCATTTTGGGCAATGCCATGAAGGTGGCGGCTATTGCAGTGGGAGAAGTTTTATTTATCTCTTGAGAAAAATAAAACTTAGGTTCTGGAAAATTCCCTTTATGTGTCTTTATTTAGAAAGAATTTAGTTTCAATTTCTAAATTATTATGGATGGATATTCTATTTCTTTTAATGACAGAGATGTTATAAAAAGGAATAGGGAGAATATCTGTTCAGGTACATTGAAAGGAAATTTGTATACAAAACCTCCCACGATGCAAATTGAAGTTAATAACTCATATTCTAATTCCAAAAGGAGAAAAGAACCTTCGAAGATGAACCAAACATATCTTTGGCTTCTTAGGCTTGGTCACATTAACCTAAGCAGAATTCAAAGGTTGATAGCTGATGGACCTTTGGGTTCATTAGTAGTGGAGGATCTCCCAACCTGCGAATCTTGCTTGGAGGGTAAGATGACCAAGAGGCCTTTCAAGGCCAAGGGGTATAGATCCAAAGATGCGTTGGAATTGGTTCATTCTGATTCGTATGGTCCTATGTCTATCCAGGCAAGAGGTAGTTTTGAATATTTTGTCTTTTTCATAGACAATTATTCAAGATGACACTACTGATCGATCGTAGTGGTGAATACCTCTTGGGAGAGTTTAGGAATTACTTATCGAGGTGGGATTCAATCCCAATTATGCACTGGCACACCCAGTGAGCGGTGTAGCGGAGGCGAAGGAATAGGACTCTTATGGAGATGATTAGATCGATGATGAGTTATTCGACTTGTTTTATAGTCCTAGAGATTAGAGAGTGATCGTTAACACGAACGCCTTGATTTCTAGAGGAAGACTATGTGATAAGCCACAAGCCCAAGAGTAAAATTGTTGGAGGAGTTAAAGGGAAGTCACTTCTTTAGTACCACCGTGACAAGAGGATATACCACATGTCAGCACGCGTGTCACAAGGATACAGAGATGATACCTGCGTCGTAGTGGGAGGGTTGTTAGACGACCTCTTAGATTCATGTTTTTGGACAAATCTTGGATTTGGTCCCTAGCAAACATGAACTGATCCTAGACATCTGACGAGGCAATCCAAGATATAAATACAACATCTTTGCAAAGTGCGATGAATCTTGAGATTGAATCTATGGATTCAAAGGTCTGGGAGCTCTTATGCATGCGGCTCATATGGATTATGAGTTGTGGCGGATGGATGTCAAGGCGACTTTCCTTAATGGAAGTCTTGAGGAAAACATCTATATGAAGCAACGAGGAATTCATTGCTAAAGGCAAAAGCGTATTGTATATAAAGCAATCGGTCCGTTAATGGTGAAGCAAGCTTTGAAGTCTTAGGACATCCGCTTTGAGAAGTAAATCGATCTTATGGATTTATTCAAAGTTCGGATGGGTCTTGTGTATATCGAGATGTGGAAGCGTAGTGGTATTTTTGTACTATCGTAGATGACATTTTGGTGGTTGGCGACAACATCGAAGTGTTATCGAGGCGTAAGGGTATGGTCGTCAAGCGGTATGATATGAAGGACTTGGGAGAAGTGGGTCACAACCTTGGATCGAGGTTGTTGTGCTTATCCCAAGCTTACATAGACATGGTTTTGGATACGTTTTAGCGCCACAAAACTCAGAAGGGTTTTCTACCCTTCGGCATGGAGTTCCTTTATCTAAGCAGATGTGTCCTAGATCATCAAGAGATAGAGGAGATATAGGCAGTTCCTTATGCTTCGGCGGTAGGAAACATAATGTATGCTATGTACGAGACCAGATATCTGCTTTGCCGTAGGCATGGTCAGCAGATATCAGAGTAATCCAGGACAGGGACATTGAACTGCGGTAAAGCATATATTGTAGTGCCTGAGAAGGACTAGGGATTATATGCTAGTTTACCGGGCAGACCAATTACTCCCTGTGGGTTACATGGATTCTGATTTCCAATCTGATAGGGATAATAGTAAGTCTACCTCAGGGTTTGTGTTTACTTTGGGAGGTGGAGCCATTGTATGGAGGAGTGCCCAGCAGAAATGCGTGGCGGACTCCACCATGGAAGCTGAGTATGTGGCAGCCTATGAGGCGGCCAAAGAAGCTGTGTGGCTCAGGAACTTCCTGATGGACTTGGATGTGATTCCTGGTTTGCCCAGAACTATCACAATTAATTGTGATAATAATGGTGCAGTTGCAAACTCGAAGGAACCACGAGCCCATAAGGCTAGTAAACACATAGAGTGCAAGTACCACCTGATACGAGAAATCGTAAAGGAGGTAGAAGTTGTTGTCGCCTAGATTGCATCAGAGGATGACCTGGTAGACCCTTTCACTAAGGCCCTTCTAGCGAGAGCTTTGATAGGCATGTGGAGGGAAGGGGAATCAGATGTATGGCAGTATGAGGACAACATAGTCTTTTAGTATAAGTGGGAGATTATAGGGATGTATACTGAAAAGTCTATCTTTTGTATGAACATCTTTATTTTAAAATAAGAATCACATGATCATTGTTTGCATATTTTTATGGTTATGCAATATTGTCTAATACATTACATTGTAGATAACATGGTGGGTGGTGTCACACGGGAGATCTTGTTATCGGCTCCTTGTAAAGTATAAGTAAAGGCTCACAACCGAGATGGCTTTGGACAAACCATCGGAATGGTTGTAGTGTGATTTGGTATTGGTTTGTCTTGACCATAGAATCACACTAGTGCACTTTGTGTGTATTGAGCAGGACCGACACAGAGGTGATTCGATTTATTGCTGACTACATAATCGAATCGGACCTCAGATATTATTTAGTACATGCTCTTAATCCCGATATAATAACGGGCACATATACTTGGTACTCATCTCTTTGATTTACCAATGGGTGAGATTTATAGATTAAATCGATAGACTCGGTAAGTTGGGAGATGATATTATTTATATGGTGTGCCGTTGATTATAGGAGGAAACCGTGTCCTATATATTAGGATGATGATGTCCCCTTGAGGAGCTCATAAGGTTCATCATGTAAACCCTGCAGGTGGACTAGGTCTGGCATGATGAAAAGGTTGAGTGGTACTACTCAAGGAGTTAGATGTTGATTAATTAATGGATAGTAAATTAATTAATCGACGAACATTCGAGATCTTAAACACGGGGAGAAAATGTACAAATAATATATGGAGCCCATATTATCATATGGGGGTTGGTGAGGTAGATCAATGATGGACCTTTAGTGGATTGGACCATCATTAGTGGATCGGACTTTATGTGGGCTTGATCCATGGGTGGCCAATACCCAACTCCTCCTCATGGTCCCTAATGTAGCCCATTAACACCTCAAGATGCTTAGATCCAATGGATAGAAACAAAACACTAAGATCCATTGGTAGAGATTAAATCTCTAAGATCCGACGGTTGAGATTAAATCTCTTGATCCGACGGTTGAGATTAAATCCCTAGAACCAATGGAGGAGATTAATTCATGACTTATCCCTAACTCTATAAAAGGAGGGCATGGGAAGTGGTCGTGGATAACATGATAGAGAGGGAGCAAGGCTTGGGCGGCAAGAATAGGGCAATCCTAGTTGAGATAGGATTGGAATTAGGGTTAGGGTTTGGAAGCAAGGGTGGCACCAAATAAGGCAAGTTTTCCTTCTTCTTCCTTGCCTTGTGGCCAATGTCCAGCAGCTATTCCAGCCCTTCCCAGCCCTTGGACGGCGCCCAAAACACTCCCCTCTCTTCTCCTTAGGTGGTGGAAACAAGATATAGGGTTTCCCTTGGTGTCTTGGTAGTTTTCCATCATCTTCTTCTCCTTCTAGTTGGCCGGCGGCAAGAACTTCTATAGTTCTTTGTTGGTTGAGTTTTTGAAGGAGAAAAACATTGTTTCTCTTCTTCCTCTTGTTTGGGAAAAGCAAGGAAGGAAGTTTTGCGATCTAGGAGCTTCGACTTTTGGTGGATCGTCGCCCACACGACGTCCAAAAGGAGGAGGGTCATACATTAGAAGACCAAGAGGTATAACTATTCTTCTATATCTTTTATTCATTGCTTGTGTTTGTTTTTCATTTATGAGCATGATATATTTCTGTGAATGGATAAATAATATTTGGATCCCGAGTATAAACACAAAAACCGGCGATCTGAACATCGTCTATTCCGCGGCTACTCGTAGAATAGAGAATGGTCACTTGAACAACTAGTTTGTTCAAGTGACCTCTCTAAACGAATAGCACGACGATGACTTGGTTGCTTTGGGAATCCCTTTTGTCTAGGATTAAATATTTTAATCCGGGGACATCGAAGGGATCACCATGGTCAAGCAACCGAGGTGAAGGGGAAGCGAAGTTTCCCCTCACGGACTCGACAAGGGAAATCCCTTCAATTGGTATCAGAGCTTCCGGGCAAAACCATCAATTGGTATCAGAGCTTAAGGGCAAAACCTTTCATAAATCTCGATTGCTGGCGTCAGTTTTTTGCGTTTCATCTACTTCATCCTCTTATTCTCTACTGATTGCGACCGGGGAGAATCCTCTGAGACCTCCCTCAGTGCTTCACTGTATTGAAAATGGAGCGACCAGATTTTTTCCCATACCCACATCAGTTGGCGCTGTCTGTGGGAACATTTGAGCTGGACGTCGAGATGCAACCTGAAGAAATACAACAACCTGATACTTCTGCAGTGGAGGAGCGCCCCATCACCCTTCTACCATCGCAGCTGAAGTCCCTGATGGATGACGCTATTATGAAAGCTCTCGCCAGGGAAAGGACAAGGACCGGATATCTGCATCCGCACTCCGGGGAACCTTCTTCCAGAGAGACACCCCCAGAAATGTCTCCTCCCTCTCGTACAGCCGCCAATGGGGAAGTATTGCTTGGAGGCGGACTTGGGGGAAGAACGCCTCAGAATACTATGCCCTTCACCCAAACGCGCAGAGAGGAACAGGGTGAAAGTCAATCAACCAGGCCTCCGGAAGTATACGAGCCCAGTCCCTTCACGATGGACATTCTAACAGAGCTCCCTCCATCCTACTTCCGGAATCCTCAGGTCAATAAGTATGATGGTTCGACGTATCCTGAAGAGCACATATCTCAATTCGACGGAGCGACCTCGCTTCACTGTTATACTGATGCTCTCAAGTGCCGAGTCTTCCGAACCACGACCGCTCGCAAAAAGTGGTTTGCTACTCTGCCCCCGGGGTCTATCACCTGTTTCGCTGATTTCCAGAGAATGTTCAGTCGAGAATTTGTCAGTTGCAAGGCGTATAAACAAGACGCCTCTATGTTGATGCATATCACCCAGGGACCTTCGAAATCCCTTAGGGGGTATATTCATCGATTCACTTATGCCGCCAGGGGAATCCCCGCCACCCGATCTGAATCTTTCAGAGGCGCTATTCAGCACGGGCTGAAGGAGGGCCCCTTCCTCAGTTCCTTGTTGAGACAACCTACGGATAGTTACGAAGAGCTACTGAGCCGTGTGGAGTAGTTTATCCGTGAAGAAGGAGGATTAAAGGTACGGAGGGCCGAAAGGACTGCCGCAGCAGTCCCAACTGAAAGAGTTCGTCCCGCTGCTCCTCAAGCACCCCCTCGGTGGGAGTATCCAAGACCTTTTCGACAGGAGGTTCCGAGGCCTCGTCCAATGCTGCAAGGTGTTCGCCCCATCCCGCCATTACAAATCATGGCCGCTGAAGTGTTTCCTCCTGTGAGGACATGAAAAGAACGTGAAATGGAATTTTACGACCCAGGTCTCATAACGACTTGGGACACCGGGGGATCCCGCGAACCCCCACGCTTCTTTTGCCAATATCATACGTACACGGCCACGAGGGTCGATGTTTCAAGTTACAAGAAGAATTGGATCGCCTCCATACGCATATCCGCAAGTAAGGTTTCAGCAGAGGGAGGCCAAGCGAGGCCCCCGACCCAATGTAACCCGCCCAGGTCAGATAATCAACAACCCCAGGTCACTTTCCCCCAAACGCCATCCCAGGAGGTTGTCTCTCAAGAAGGTCCATCAGGTGAGGGCCCTTCATCCAATCTAGATGACATTCCCACACGGGGAGTTATTCATGTTATAAGTGGAGGACCTACCGACGGGGACTATAACGGCGCGAAGTCGACGCCTGCCTCATGGAGAGTTTGGCCATCGCCACCGACTATACTATTCAAGGGCACCGCCTGCTTGCTCGGGCCGTAAGATCCGCAAGGCGCCCACCGCCCACACGATGCCTTAGTTATCGTGATATCCTCGCCACCATGAAGTGGCCCGCATTGGTGACTGAAGTTCTCACAACATCCTCTTCCAGAAGCTTGACAGATGCACCGGGAAATGCCCAACTAGAGGTGGCCACACCCTCTTCGGATGCAGAGGCACGTGGTCCACCCGACGGGCAGATTTCATCGCTTTAACCCAGCGTAAAGCCCACCCAAAACTGTACCTATATTTCGCCGTACTCACTGTGGTTAATGTGAGGTCAATTCCAATGGGAGAAGTTCGTGGGAGAAATGTATGCCTGTGCTGCTACATACAAATGGTTCGGACGATCAAGAAAGCCCAACCGAGGACCTCAAAGGCAAAGTCATCATCATCGATATGCATCTGGAGGAATCTCCCCAAGTGATAAAATAGAGGAGGGAGAAGCGTGAAATTGCTCCGGGAAAGGCCACACGGATAGCACAACAGCTGGATGTCAAAGAAGAGCTGGTGGCTTGCCTGAAGGAGAATGAAGACATCTTTGCAAAAGATGTACATGATCTCACGGGGATCCATCCTCAAGTGGCGGAACATCATCTCAATATCATTAAAGGAGACCGTCCCAATGTAAGAGGCGACATTTTGGACCAGAAAAGGACAAAGTCATAGAAGAAGAAGTGGACAAACTACTAAAAGCGGGTCATGTAAAGGAAATCCAGTTCCCCGAATGGGTTTCTAATGTAGTCTTGGTCCCCAAGCCTTCAGGGCAATGGAGGATGTGTATCGATTTCCATGATTTAAATAAAGCATGCCCTAAAGACTGCTACCCCTTGCCTCGTATTGATCAACTGGTGGATTCTACTGTGGGATATGAAGTGGTGTCCCTAATGGATGCATATCAAGGATATCATCAAATACCTTTGGCCCAAGCAGATCAAAAGAGGGTTAGCTTTGTGACTGCGGGGGGGTTATACGCTTACGTGGTAATGCCGTTCGGACTAAAAAATACAGGAGCCACCTATCAGAGCCTTATGGAAAAAATCTTCGCAGAGCAGAAAGGGAAGAATGTGGAGGTCTATGTGGATGACATCTTGGTCAAATCGAAGGTCACTCGGGATTTAGTCAAGGACTTAAATGAAACCTTCGCTATATTAAGGCGGTTTAATATGAAGCTAAACCCTAATAAATGCCTGTTCGGGGTAACAAGTGGCAAGTTCTTGGGGTACATAGTAACGGAGAAGGGGCTACAAGCCAACCCTGAGAAAGTGCAACCCTATGCAACATGAAATCACCTGCTAATCTGTGAGAGACCCAAAAGTTGGTGGGCAAGATTGTCTCTTTATCCCGATTTATAGCTAGATCAGCGGACAAGGGACTGCCTTTTTTCAAGATTTTGCGCAAGGCTGCTAAATTTCAGTGGGATGATCAATGTGAACAGGCTTTCCAGGAGTTGAAGAAATATCTGGCTGGACTCCCCCTGCTAGCCAAACCAATACCTGGAGAACCATTATGGATGTATCTGGCCGTCTCGGAGGGAGCCGTTAGTTCGGTATTATTGAAACAAGAAGGTTCTCACCTGCAACCTATTTATTATACCCGCCATATCCTGAAGGGGGCAGAATTTCGTTATACGGAGCTAGAGAAGTTGGCATATATCCTAGTACTAACCGCCCGCAAATTAAGGTCGTACTTTTTGGCTCATCCCGTTACCGTTCTAACACACAGCGAATTAGGTAAGGTCGTCACTAAGCCAAATTTCTCTAGAAGATTGGCCAAATGGGTGGTAGAACTAAGCGAGTATGATATTCACTACCAACCTCGAACGGTTATCAAGGCCCAAGCACTCGTTGATTTTCTGGCAGAGGTACCCTGCGGCGGGAAGATGGTTCGGCAACAAAGGAGGAGGGATCAGAGGCATGGAATATATTCGTAGACGGTTCTTCAGGATCTACAGGCAGCGTCGTTGGTATTTTATTAATTTCCCCGGAGGGTGAAGAAACTCGATTAGCAGTTCGCCTGAAATATCGGGCATCTAATAATGAAGCAGAATATGAAGCCATTCTAGCGGAACTGCAGGCTGCTAAAGCGGTGGGGGCTTCTTCCATTGTGATCCACTCGGATTCCCAGTTGGTAATATCACAACTTCAAGGTTCTTTTGCGGTTCGGGAGGAAAGGCTGCATATGTACTTGAAGACTTTTGAGAAAGAAAAAGCTCAATTTCGTCAGGTCCTCTTAAAGCAAATCCCGCGGGAGCACAACGGGAAGGCAGATGAATTGGCTCGGATGGCTAGTGCTATGGGAGGAATACAATCCTCGGAAGCGATCCATACGAGAATTCATACTTCCTTAGCAATATGCAGCGTGGAGGGAGACATATCCGAACCAAGCCTAACTCTTGATTGGAGGACCGACATCATAGCTTATTTACGGCACGGGAAGATCCCTGAAGGGAAAGTAGCGGCATCCACTTTAATAAACCGAGTCAAACGGTTCATCCTCCTAAATGAAGACCTATACAAGACTTCTTTTGGGCGACCCTTGTTAAAATGCCTGGGAAATGAGGATGCGGAATGGGTACTCTGGGAGATCCATGAAGGATGCTGTAGCAATCATTTAGGGGGGAGAGCTTTAGCAAGAAAAGCCTTATTGGCAGGATACTTTTGGCCTACTCTTCAACAAGATGCTGCTCATATAGTGCAAACCTGCATCGCTTGTCAGAAGCATAGCAACCGTTCTGAACGGCTAACTGAGTTAATGAAAGCCGTAATCTCTTCTTGTCCTTTCGATCAATGGGGAATGGATATAGTAGGCCCTATGCCAGCGGCACCTTTACAGAGGAAGTTTTTATTGGTAGCTGTGGATTATTTTTCCAAATGGGTGGAGGCAGAGCCCTTAATCGAGAATGCCGTAATACAGTTCTTATGGAGAAATATCATTTGTCGGTATGGTATCCCTCGGAAAATAGTCAGTGACAATGGACGACAGTTCCAAGGAAAAAAGATCCAAGAATGGTGCCAAAGTCTCAACATTCAGCAGACTTTCACTTCGGTAGCCCATCCTCAAGCGAATGGGCAGGTGGAAGTTACTAACAGGATTCTCATTCAAGGATTAAAGACCAAGTTGGGTGCTCAGAGGGGAAACTGGGTAGAAGAGTTACCTGGCGTTCTGTGGGCCTATCGAACCACACCCAAGAGAGCAATAGGAGAAACTCCCTTTAGTTTGGTATACAGGGCGGAAGTCGTTATTCCGGTTGAGGTTTTGTTGAATAGCGCTCGGATAAAGGCATACGAACCAAATCAGAACCAACTTATCTGAAGCGCCGAATTGGACTTGGTGGATGAAAGGCGAGAGATGGCACGGAGGCGAGCGGAATTTTACAAGCAAAGAGTGCAGCGAGCCTTTAATAAGAAAGTGGTGCCTCGGAGATTTCAAGAAGGGGATTGGGTTTTACGTAAAGTCAATCCCGCTGGAGACCCTGGAAAGCTGGCTCCCAACTGGGAAGGACCCTATGAAATAACGTGTTGCGTAGCAGGGTCAGCATATTATCTGAAAGATGACCAAGGCAAAGAGCTTCCACGAACTTGGAATGCCCTTCATTTAAAACTCTTTCACACTGTATGAGAAATATGGAATAGAAGAAGGGAAGTTATGAAACTCCGAAGTGGGTGCTTCTTGAATTGATTGCGTTAATTAGATGCCAAGCATTCTCCAAATTTCATTAAGGGGTTATTTACAAGGGCAATATGGTATTATCAATACATCTTGAAGAAGAAGAGGAAAAACAGAAAGGAAATTCCCATTTCAAAATGGGATATTAAATTACAGCTTAAACTGGTCGGGGGGATAACGTCGAAAACCAGCCTCCCAATTTAAAGAAAATGAAGGATAAGTGGGAGGTCACAATCAAGGCGTCATTAAATCCGTCTTGATAGGTGGCACGCATTAAAATGATGAGCCACTTCTCGCGATTCGGACGGTCAGGTCTTCGCTCTCGATGCAGCCTCTCGCATGTTTCTTGTTGTTCTTGAATATTTCGACGCACGTCCACATAGCGCTGCGACACCTCCATAATAGCATCGGCCAAGATGGAGACATCATCGGCTCGGGAACTTTGGTCCTGCTGCACAAGGCGCGTCATCTCCACCATATTTTGATGCATGGAAGTCAAATCCCTCCACCGCTTGAATAATAAGATCTGGTTCGGGCGAGTTCAGTGCTCATCCTCTGGAGGGAAGTTTCTTGCCTGCGTAGGCGTGTGTGAGCATGCGACCTGGAATTTATGAGGGATGAATTTTCCTGTACCTCCTTGCACAAGCGAGTGCGGAGGTCCCCTATCTTGTCCTGTGCTCGCTGATATTGAACTTGAAGATGAGTGATGGCGTCAGAATCCTGTTGCTTCCCCTTGAGGAGCTCCGCTACCTGCCCTTGAAGACGTAGTAACTCTTGAGCCGAGGAAGATTCTGTGTCAAGAGAGGCCGACTGGACCTCCTGCTGGGGGACGAGTGCCTCTGCACCTGGACGTGGTTGCTCCTTTAATGCTGCAATAGTGTAAGCATCCTTCTGAATTTGTTGGCGAGCTTCGGCTAATTGCTCTTGGCACAGGTGCAATTGTTGTAACAGGAGTCGTTCTTGGTTCTGAGCATTCGCCTAGCCTTCCCGTTGTTGTCGTTCCCATTCTTGGGCTTGAGCCTGGTATTGATGAAGAGAGCGATCCAATTCTTGATGGTTGGTCAGGGCCTACATACCGGTCGTGGGAAAAGAAATTAGTCAGCTGGACAAAGCTAAGGAAGCTGAGTAAGAAAACATACCAAGTCCAGAGCATGACGCAAGCCTTCCATGCGAGGAACCACTTCCTCTAAATTTAGGATCCGAAGACTCCAGGGAGAAAGGGAAGAAGACGGGACGGAAGATGCTGAGGGAGGAATCTCGCTTATAAAGGGGAAAAGGGGGGCGATATCCATTGGTTGAGAATGGAAAGAAGGAGGAGCATCATTCGGACGGCCAATGGAGGTGGTAGTCAGGGGCGGGATATACAGAGTTGCGGGAAGAATATGTGTCACGCCTGGTTGGGGGTTGAGTTCGGAAGGAAAGACGGAAGGAGGCTGATCGAAGGAGGGATCTTGAGAAGACGAGATGATGAGCATTGGGCTGGAGGAGCCTTCGATGGGGATGGCAGAGAGGACCCCGTCCGTGGTCCACAGGAGGAGAGGGATTCTTCAGGCGATGAGCGAAGGGGGAAGTTGGAAGTGAAGGAATATCAATCGCCATGGGTTCAGAAAAGGAATGACGGGCCGGGGAAAGAGAAGACAGGGGTGATCCAGCCTCTGTCATTGGCTGACATGGGAATACATCTTCCCCAGGTTCAAACCCAGGTTGCGGGGAAGAAGAAGGCGATTTCTAAACGTCGTTGGCGAAAGAAGAAAGAGTGGGAAAGTTAGGGCTTGTAGAGACCAGAGGAAGTGAGGAGAGACTAATGACCCTGGCTTCTTCCGGGATGAAGGTAGTGAGGGTCACCGGAGGAGGAGAGGGAGAACGACGAGGTGAATCAGGTATGGTGATGATCGGGGAAGGCGAAAAGGAAGAAGAAGCGAAAGGCTGACCAGCATCCCGTTTACGATTCGGGTAGCGGCCCGCTATCTCCTGGAAGAAGTTAGAATTCATCTTGGGGGTTTAAAAATGAAAGGAAAAGAGGGGCTGGGAAGAATGGATCGAGGAAGCGAGGTTTGGCGGCGTAGGAACAAACAGATGAAGAAAAAGGAGACCAAAAGGCGAAGGGATGAAGATGGCAGAAGAAACGAAGACAAAAGAACCCCCTATAAAAGGGGGAAGAATGGGCTTGCAGCCATTAGTGGGCTTCTCGTCTGTGGTGAAAGGGAAAGAAGGGTTTACATTTCTAAATGACCCATTATGTATTAAAGCCCCCCCCCCATCTGCAGGGGAAGGGGCGGACATAGGCGTTCCCCCTTTAGGAGGAGAGCCAAAAGAGGAATGATATGAAGGCATTGCATCCTTTATGCTGATGGCCTTGGCGCTATATGTATAAATTTCTATCCCCGCAAGGTAGAGCGGAAGATATCCCCGTGTGGTGGTGGAACGGAAGAACCGATATCCTTCGGTTATTATTTACTCTATGTATAAATTTCTATCCCCGCAAGGCAGAGCGGAAGATATCCCCGTGTGGTGGTGGAACGGAAGAACCGATATCCTTCGATTATTATTTACTCTATGTATAAATTTCTATCCCCGCAAGGCAGAGCGGAAGATATCCCCGTGTGGTGGTGGAACGGAAGAACCGATATCCTTCGGTTATTATTTACTCTATGTATAAATTTCTATCCCTGTAAGGCAGAGTGGAAGATATCCCCGTGTGGTGGTGAAACGGAAGAACCGATATCCTTCGGTTATTATTTAATCTATGTATAAATTTCTATCCCCGCAAGGTAGAGCGGAAGATATCCCTGTGTGGTGGTGGAACGAAAGAACCGATATCCTTCGGTTATTATTTACTCTATGTATAAATTTCTATCCCCGCAAGGCAGAGCGGAAGATATCCCCGTGTGGTGGTGGAACGGAAGAACCGATATCCTTCGGTTATTATTTACTCTATGTATAAATTTCTATCCCCGCAAGGCAGAGCGGAAGATATCCCCGTGTGGTGGTGGAACGGAAGAACCGATATCCTTCGGTTATTATTTACTCTATGTATAAATTTCTATCCCCGCAAGGCAGAGCGGAAGATATCCCCGTGTGGTGGTGGAACGGAAGAACCGATATCCTTCGGTTATTATTTACTCTATGTATAAATTTCTATCCCTGCAAGGTAGAGCGGAAGATATCCCCGTGTGGTGGTGGAACAGAAGGACCGATATCCTTCGGTTATTATTTACTCTATGTATAAATTTCTATCTCCGCAAGGCAGAGCGGAAGATATCCCCGTGTGGTGGTGGAACGGAAGAACCGATATCCTTGGGTTATTATTTACTCTATGTATAAATTTCTATCCCCGCAAGGCAGAGTGGAAGATATCCCCGTGTGGTGGTGGAACGGAAGAACCGATATCCTTCGGTTATTATTTATTTTATGTATAAATTTCTATCCCCGCAAAGCGGAAGATATCCCCGTGCGGTGGTGGAACGGGAGGACTGGGACTTCCTCAAATGTATATCACTTTTTGTCCCCATAAAAAGGGGTGGAGTTGAAATTCTTGTTTAACTTTGTATTGTTGTATTCCTGTGAAATAGCAGGGTTGACTCATTTAAGGGTTCTACATACCCGGCGGATTGAAAAGACAGAAGAGCCGAAATATGCCTCAGTCCTGTGTGAGTCTACGTGAATACCAAAGGAGTAAATGTTAGTGCTTATAAGCTCCACATATCTCCACAATGACATGATATTGTCCACTTTGGGCCTAAGCCCTCATGGTTTTATTTTTGGGCTTTACCCAAAAGGCCTCATTCCAATGGAGATATCTTTTTTCTTATAAGCACATGATCTTTTCCATGTCTTACCAATGTGGGACTTTGATTGTATTCCTCATACTCCCAACAATCCCCCCCTCAAACGAAGGACCACATTGGGCCCCCCCTCAAGCCTATCCCTCCTCGAAGGATTTTCTCTGCTTGATGTCCGATCTTCAACCCACAGACTTCTGCGGTTGTTCTGGTCCCCCGACCCAACTAGACTTCCTTCCCGATGTCCGGTTCTCTTGATCCGACGGAGCTCAACTTCCTTCGTTCGAGGTTCATGGCTTGACATGGACCATGGCTCTGATACCAATTGTTAGTGCTTATAAGCTCCACATATCTCCACAATGACATGATATTGTCCACTTTGGGCCTAAGCCCTCATGGTTTTATTTTTGGGCTTTACCCAAAAGGCCTCATTCCAATGGAGATATCTTTTTTCTTATAAGCACATGATCTTTTCCATGTCTTACCAATGTGGGACTTTGATTGTATTCCTCATACTCCCAACAATCCCCCCCTCAAACGAAGGACCACATTGGGCCCCCCCTCAAGCCTATCCCTCCTCGAAGGATTTTCTCTGCTTGATGTCCGATCTTCAACCCACCAGGACTTCCTGCCAGTTGTTCGGTCCCCCCGACCCAACTAGACTTCCTTCCTGATGTCTGGTTCTCTTGATCCGGACGTGGGAGCTCAACTTCCTTCGTTCGAGGTTCATGGCTTGACATGGACCATGGCTCTGATACCAATTGTTAGTGCTTATAAGCTCCACATATCTCCACAATGACATGATATTGTCCACTTTGGGCCTAAGCCCTCATGGTTTTATTTTTGGGCTTTACCCAAAAGGCCTCATTCCAATGGAGATATCTTTTTTCTTATAAGCACATGATCTTTTCCATGTCTTACCAATGTGGGACTTTGATTGTATTCCTCATACTCCCAACAGTAAAGAGTGGTACAACTCAGAAGATACTGGAGAAAGGAGATAAACTAGGAAAGTTCATTGATGTGAGAGAATTACATATTCTAAGTCATCTACAAGGGAAAATAACAAACAGCAACCCTTATATATCCCGGGCGTTACAGTTCTTTGTTAGGAGGGACAGAGGGAGTTCCCTTGTATGGTTGAGGTTGGCACCATAGTTGACGCCGATAGGATTGCTGCAGGAAGGTCTGCTTGGCTAGTTCCTTTTGGGACCCGACCAGTTGTTGGCGGAGGGAGCGATTATTGCCGGAAGTTTCCTCCAGCTGCTGCTGTAAATACTTCACTTGTTCCTCCAAGATAGCTATGTATCGGCGATCATTTATCTGTTCTTTAGAAGGCGAGGAACTGCTGCCCTGTTCTGATATTCTGTCCATGGCAAGCAAAGGAAAAAGGAGAATGATGGAAGCACGTAAAGGTCGGGGGTTTTTATGGCGACGAAGGGGAATAGTGCATTTATTGGTAGGAGAAGTAGGGACCATAAATGCCAGTAAAGAAGAGGGAACATGAGGACAGTAGTGGGAAGGTCGACGGGATTACAATTGTAATTAAGAAGGTCCGAATCCCCGAGGAATGATAGAAGAAGGTATGTTCGGATCAGATTACCGTCCTTTTGGAAGACAGAAACCTTACTTCTACAGGAAAAAGACAAAAACAGATATCATTTGCCTCCCTTATTTTTTATTTTTTATTTAACATATTTGAAACAATTACATTAACTTGATCTACAAAGATTTTCCATGATTACTCCTAACAGATGAGGCGGGAGATATCTCTTCAGGGGGAGAAGGAGCCAATATAACTCTGAAGCGTTCGCCTTGAGGTGGAGGAAGAACTGGTGGACCTTCATCAAAAGGAGGAGGATGAACCTCGGGGAACAGGACGAAAGCCGCTACTGTGGAAGTGAGGGAAGTTCAGTGGTAGCGCGAGGATCTCCCACGGTATACTCCCATGTGAAGGGAGGATTCCACACCCTGTTACGAAAGGAGGGGAAAGGAGCGCGGAAAGACCTCCTTGTAGGAGGAGTTGGAGTTGGAGGGAGAGACGGGAGCGGAAGGGGGCGGAAGGCTGAAGTAGCAGTTGAGCGGGTCTCCGAATCCTCCATATCCTCAGAGACCCAGTCTTGTAGTTCAAAAGATTCTAACTCTGAAGAAATTTCGATAGGATGCCCTGCTGAAGCCATGATAGTGAGGAAGCCGGACGAAGAAATAGGGGACGAAGGATTTATAATGGAAGAAAAGGGGCAACAGAGGTTCTGGGAAAGGGGGAAAGAAGACGAAGAGATTGATATCGTTTCCAAAGCAGTAAGAGAGATAGGGAAGATCAACAGGAAAGAGCTATTTAAAGCGTCGCCCGAACCAGAATCGGGACGGATATGAATGATATTGGGTAAAAACCATTCCAGCGAATTCTCGAACCAGAATCGGGACGGATATGAATGATATCGGGTAAAAACCCTTCCAGCGAATTCCCGAACCAGAATTGGGACGGATATGAATGATATCGGGTAAAAACCCTTCCAGCGAATTCTCGAACCAGAATCGGGACGGATATGAATGATATCGAGTAAGAACCCTTCCAGCGAATTCCCGAACCAAAATCGGGACGAATATGAATGATATCAGGTAAAGACCTTTCAAGCGAGTCCCCAAATCAAAATTAGAGTGGAGGGGAATAACGGTATTCGAGATCTCTCTGATAAGCCCGAACCGACGAGGTTATTGCACTGTACGACACGGGAAAGAGATAACAGTATAGAGCAAGATCAATTTAAAATTGGTTCAGAGTTCCCAACCCCTCAAGGAGCATAACAAGATGATGATAGTTAGTTATGTAGACAAAGTTATCATTCAGAAGCGAGCGAGAAGCCATCAGGGAAATTATTAAAAAAGAGAATGTTATAAATTATAGTTCGAAGAGATCGGGTGGACACTTAGCTAACGCTCCTACCGGATCCAAGTAACTAGTGTCCGTACTGGGAGGCGGGTATCCTTGCTTGGCGTTTTGAGCCGAGGACCCCTCAAAGCCTAATACAAACAAATCTACCCCCTTCTTCATGTAGCGTCTTATAAGATCAGCCTCCTGCTCTTTCATCTGATCTTGGCATTTGGCTAGTTGAGCTCAACTTTCCGCCAGTTCAGCCGCCAGAGCATCTTTTTCAGTGGCCGCTTGTATGGCCTGACGACCCAAAGTCGAGAGGGCCTCTGAATAGTCTTGGTGAAGGATGGATTGCTGCCGAGCTGCCGTTGATAAAGCTTGAGGAAAAGATGCCACTATAGAAGACAGCTCCTGGCATTTTTCAATACAAGATCTCTTGGTAGCCTCCCAAGATTGACGCTCCAATTGAGCTCAGAGCGCCTCGCCGCCAAGCTGTAGAATGGTGGTTGAAGAGTCCGCAGCTTTGATCATGGCCTCCCCAAGGTGCCCTTTATATTCTTTCAACTCCCGGGCCAAGTCATCTACTTGTTGCAGCTCATTGGATTGGAGGAAAATCCGCTACTCCAATTCCTCGTTCTTTCGCTGCAACTCTTCATTCTCGCTCCTGACCAAGGCTAATTGCACCATTGCCTCTTCACATTGGCCCCTTATATCAGCCTCCTTCGCCTCCTGTTCGCTTAATTGCCGAACGAGATTCTTCTGTTGTGTCACCGAGGCGAAGTGGCGAGTTTCCACAGTAGATTGAAAGCGGGCCAACCGAGTTACCATTTTGCTATGCTGAGTGGCGGCCTACAGAAAAAAAAACTGTTGTTATACATTGGCATATAGTAATATTTGCGGTAAAGAGAAAGAGGAGAAGTAATGGATACCTCAGCCAGTAGTTTGCTCACTTGCTCGCATGGGCCTTCACGCTGATCGACAAAGAATTTCACCTCCGAGGGGTGCCGAATTTGCAGTAGAGACCCCAACGTGGCCTTCGGAGGCACAAGAAGGGAGGGGTCTTCCCCTTCAGAGGAGGAGGGAGGTCCGATACGGCGAAGGGGGGTGGGAGCAGTTCTTGAGTCAGAAGGAACAGGAGCTTGGAGGGACTCTATATGAGAAGGTGGAGGTGAATTTTGTGTAGAGGGGGAGGAATGAAGAAAATGGGAGGGAGAATCCCCTCCTTGAAGAGAGGGAGAAGGGACATGGGAGGTACTGCCTCCTCTTCTTGGCTCATAAATGGTTAGGGGCTGAGACCCTGGTTGAGTCGCAGATGAGGGGAGGCGAGCCGATGAGCTGGAGGCTCCTTTCTTGATGAGCCGAAGTTTTTTCCGAGGAGGTGACGGAGCTGCTGTGGATTTGCCTCTGTTAGTTGATGTCTTCTTCTTCTTAGCAGCCTCGATCGACTCCCCTTCCACCAAAGCCTTCTGCATCAGATTATCTACAAGATATACTGGTAAGAAAGATGAATGACCTAAAAAGGAAGTCACATTGCAGGATAAATATCACCCTACCTACAGCAACCAAAGTCATCAAAGGTAGGGGAGACAATTCAATGTGGCTTAAGAGGGGAGCTTCTACCAGATGGTTTGAGCAGTAATGTAACTCTCCTAAAACTCTATACACTTCCGGAAAGGGACATTTGGTCCTCATTTCCCAGAAGGGAGGCAATTCGGGAAGGTCTACCTTCCAAGTATCGGAATAGGGTAAAGGCTCTGGAAGTTGTACGAAGAAGTATAGTGCTTCCCAGCCCTTGTGGGAAGTAGGCAGGTTCACCAGGAATTGGCAGTCTGAACGGCTAGATAAATAAAAGAGACCTGCCTTAGAAGACTTTAACTGGAAGAAGCAATGGAATATTTCGGGGGTCAAAGAGAGGTTGAAGTGTTGGAACACTATGTGGGCTCCCGATAGAATCCGGAAGGAGTTGGGGGTGAATTGGTTCAGGGGTAGTCCGTAGAAGTTTAGGAGGTCCAAATAGACCTGGGGTACCGGCAGGGATAGGCCGTTAAGAAATTGTTCAGAGAAAAAGCATGTCAAACCGGGAGGAGGATTATGAGGCCGATGCAGTTTAGTCGTGAAACAGCATTTTATAGAGGGGTCTATGTAGTCAATCTTAATATTAAAGAAATAATGGTTACAATCTAACTGGGTTATGGTATGTTCATACCAGGTGGGTGAAGAGGTGGTCCTAGGAGCCATGGGTGTGAACAAAGCAGAACACTTACTCGGGGGTTAAAGAAGAATCGTGTGGGGAAAGGAAGAACTGGGTTGCCGCAACGCCACCGGTGAAAATCACGGGAGAAGAAGAACATACTGGATAATCAAGTACACTAAACGATACCTAAAAGAAGAAGGCGAGGGTTTATATAGGGTTTTCCGTGACGATTCAGCTGCACAAAAGGAGAAGGAGAAGCGGAGCCCATGGGCCCAGCGGGCCTCCTTCAATATACTGGGGGGAGTTATAAGGGAACGGATGGATTTAAGTCGAGAAATGAAGAATAGGTCATAAACTTTATGTACATGGGGAAAGCCAAGCTTATAACTTCGCTTGACTATATTTCGGGGTTGACTAATGATACTACTGTTACCTTCTCTACATAATCCCCGATAGAGGGGTTAGCTGGTGACCCTAGATCCGATCCGAAATACACGGCTCCGCTAAGGAAGAAAAAGAAGCCATGGGCACGGGAGAATATCAGAAGACATTGGCACGGGTGAATGCCAGAAGCCATTGGCACGGGCGAATATCAGAAGCCATTGGCACGGGCGAATATCAGAAGCCATTGGCACGGGCGAATATCAGAAGCCATTGGCACGGGCGAATATCAGAAGCTATTGGTACGGGAAAGTTAGCGAAAGCAATCGACACGGCCAAGGAGAGATGGAAGGCGCTTTGCCAAGAGGACGGTCCAATCTGATCAATACAAAGGGAATTTGACATGGGGAAAAGAGGAATTGGTTCGGGTTGATAAAAAGCCCTAGGGCTAGGTCACCCGTGAGCTATAGACCTAAACTAGCTTCCCTCAATAGGGAAGGCTGAGGGAGGTAGTCTAGCCTAGTTCCCCGAAAAATAGAGGAAAAGGTGTTAGGCAACGGCCTGGGAGGCCCCACACAATATTCCAAGGAGTCTTCACCCCTTATATTTGTAACAGAATTATTCTCCAGAGAGAGGTGGTGGCCACGTGTACGGTGGAGATAATCCACGACGTTACGATGAAGGAGGGAGGATAAAAGGAAGGAAGGAAAGAGGAAAGGAGATCCGAAATCATTCTGACGCAGCAAGAGAGAAGAAGAGGCAAGAGGAGAAGGAAAAAAGGGAACAACCATCTCGTCGGAGAAGAAGGACGGAGATCGGCCATTGCTACATCTCTTGTATTTTTCTTCATCTTGTAATGTCATTGTAAGAGGTCTTTCTCCTCCACCTGCGGAAACTTGCTTTCTGTAAAGGAGGACCTTCATAGTGAAAGTGCTTAGGCACCGCATCTGGTGAGAAAACTCACCTCCGTGGAGTAGGAATCCTCTATCCGAACCACGTTACATCTTGTGTCTGAATCTCGATTCCTGGCGTCAGTTTTTTGCGTTTCATCTACTTCATCCTCTTATTCTATACTGATTGCGGTCGGGGAGAATCCTCTGAGACCTCCCTCAGTGCTTCACTGTATTGAAAACGGAGCGACTAGATTTTTTCCCATACCCGCATCAACAAGATAGTAAAATTAATGGGTGAAACATCCTCTTACAAATATAGAATTCATATACGTCCACACTATCGTGGCATATGATATTCTCGATCTATTAAGGTGTTGGTTGATTTTAAAATTTTATTGTTTGAGGAATCAATAATTTTTTGAAATCTAATGTTTTGATCTATGTGATTCTTAGGTTGTTTTCAAAATGACTTTCAATCCGCTTGCTGTGATACTGAAAGAAAATAAACTTACTGGACCCAACTAGGATGATTGGAAGAGAAATCTTAACATTGTCTTGACTGCTGAGGAATACAAATATGTACTCCTCGAATAGTGCCCTCCTAAGCCTGCAGATGATTCTGGGGAAAAGGAGAAGGAGAGTTATAAAAAGTGGATCAAGGCCGATGAGATGGCGCGGTGTTACATTTTGGCATCTATGTCAAATGTACTGCAACATCAGCATTAAGCCATTCCCATTGCTTATGACATGATGCTCAATCTCAAAGAGCTTTTCGGACACCATAATCGGGCTGCTAGGCAGGAAGCCATGAGGAACTTGATGACGACCACCATGATCAAGGGAACACCCGTAAGGGATCATGTTGTCAAGATGATGGCTCATTTGAATGAGCTAGAAGTCCTCGGAGCTAAGATCGATGGGGAAACCCAGGTCGATATCATTCTATAGTCTCTACCTAGGAGTTTTAAGCAGTTTTGCCAGTTTCGCCTGAACTACAACATGAACAAGATGTTAGTAATATATGAGAGATGTCCTAAGGCAATCGCCTTATGTATGAACCATTTATATGATAAATGAAGATTCACTATTTGAGTATACATGTTTTATGTATTTGATTGGATCTTAAACTCATTTACTGAATGTCCACGATACGATTCAAAGCATGAGAGAATTTGTGATTGGATCACAACTAGTGAGTATCTCTACATGTGTAATTGTGATGTATCGGAATTATCCCTAGTCGATGAATTGATGGATTTGGACACCATCAATTCTGTAGAGACTAGCACGAGGTATACTCCTTGGTGTATCCAAGCAGCTGATTCTCACTGGCTGGAGACATAGTGATGTCCGGAGTTAATCGTGGATGTTAGTTATGGTAACTAGTTCATTGGAGTGACCAGCCGTAAGACTTCATATGGTTCTCTACATATATAGATATGTCAATGAAGTTATTACTGTGGCTTAAGTGCGATGTTCCTTTGACTTGCGGTATTCAAGTCATCTTGATCATAGAGACTTATGCTTTGACATCTTAAGCAAACATCTCTAAGGAGATGTGGACCCGGGATGATTGGGTATAAGTCGAAGTGATCGAAGGTGTTTGAATAGCCTATAAAGGATTCAACACTCCTTGCGAGGAGATGTATACCCATGGCCTCTCGTCAGATTGTTACTAAAGTCTTTGGCCAAAGCATTACATGTTTAGAGTAAGGTACTCTTCGATACATGTGGAGTAACTAGAATCCGTAGGATAAGGAAATGATACTTAGGCTAGGTGTGACGTAGTCAGCCTAGTAGGGACTGACACTATAGACCATGTCCTGAACCAAGTGGGTAAAAGATGAGTGAAGGGAATGAGGCACGATTCATTCGAGCTGCTGAAGGGTTTCAAAAATAGTTCTGGATCAACCGCTGATCTTTTCGATTAATTGGGGATCATGATGTACTACTAGGTGCCACTCATGATCGTTCTATAATTAATGGTTAATTATAGATGGCCAACATAAACCGAGAACCTATTTGGTCACACGCACAACGAGCGTAATCCAAAGGATTTAAAACGAGCTTGAGAATGGGATTCTTAGACCGAGAGAAACTAGGTTTGGTTGGACCAAACATGAAACGAGCATGAAATCGTTTCAGTCGCAATGGAAGCGTGGATGGGCCGTGTCTTATGAAGACATAATGGATGGACCAAAATGGTTTGGTTCTAATCCAATGGAGGAGAATAAACCAAAGGGTTTGGTTTATTTTAAACGAATGAACCAAAAGTTGATTCGGTTCGTTTTAACTTAAAATAAACCATCATGGTTTGGTTTATTTTAACTTATCTTAATGGAGCGGGTTAACGGGCCTAATGGTTATGATCCAATAACCATTAAGAGAATTAGTTCTCTATAAAAGAGGGCTTAAGGGATAATTAAGCCCTAATCCAAAAACCCCTAGCCCTAAGGTTTCCGCCCACCTCCTCCATGGAGCTCTCAGCGCCAACCTATTGCCGCCGACCAAAGCTCCTCCAACCGGCGTCCAGAAGGCTGCTTCCTTCCCCCTCGCCGGTGTCGAGCTACTGCCGGTTAGTGCTCCGGAGATCTCCTTCAGGTTTGGCATCAAGGTGAGCTCTATCTTCCTTGGTTGGCCGGCGCCTATCACCTCCACCAAAGCTGTCCAGTTTTCTGGACAGCTTGTTCTCCTCTCGTCGGAACATCGTTTGGACGACGGTTAGAGCTCCGACAGCGGCTAACTTACCTGGGATTCGATCTCCGGCAATCCTCTGAGGTGGAGGATGAAGGATTCGTCAATTGGTTGACGAATACCTCTCCGGAGAAGCGAGTTTTGAGAACTCGTATTAGGATCCGAATTTGGATTTGGATCGTGATCATCTCTCGATCACGTCGTCTTCAACACGAGGCTAGTAACCCGTACGAAGACGAAGCTCGTGGCTTAGCGAAGTCATCCCGAGGAACTCGGCGTGGATACGGATAGAGACGATTCTAGCGAGGATCGTTCCGGTTGATGTCGTTCCCGCTACGCGTCATACGAAAGGTATAACGTAGATAAATTTCCTTTTATTGCAAATTTAAATTTACGGTTATGTCTACACTTGTTGTAATATGCATGTGTGTGTTGTGTGTGTTGTAATAAA
This sequence comes from Wurfbainia villosa, assembly GCA_025175895.1. Taxonomy (NCBI): domain Eukaryota; kingdom Viridiplantae; phylum Streptophyta; class Magnoliopsida; order Zingiberales; family Zingiberaceae; genus Wurfbainia; species Wurfbainia villosa. The sequence continues at coordinate 41,880,406 of CM045989.1, forward strand.
TGTAGATTTATTATTTTTATTGCTTCCGCTGTGTTCATGTTTACGAAACGTGATCGAACACACACACGCCGCGGTGCCGGAAACCCAACAGTGGTATCAGAGCCCAGGTTGTGTTTCGACATAATTGTAAAAATGGTTTTGCGATAGTCATAATGTATTTCTGTAAAATTTATAATTTTGTAAATTTAGAAGTATTTATGAAAAATTTTCAATTTTGGAAAGTCTAGAAGTATTTATGGAAATCTTCCACTTTTGGAAAGTTGGAAGTATTTATGGAAATTGATATTTTCCATAAATAAAATATTTGATTAGATTCTGGAAATTTGTTTCCTAATTTAATCATGATTTGATTTGGGAAATCAAATCTTAAAATATTTTATTTCCATAAGTAGTTTTAATGATTTAGGAAATGGGTTTCCTAAATAGATTTTCCTTAATCAAATAATTCCATGAATAAAATATGTGATTAGATTTGGAAATTTGTTTCCTAATTTAATTATGATTTGATTTGGAGAATCAAATCTTAAACATATTTTATTTCCATAAATAGTTATGATATATAAGGAAATTATATACATGACATAATTGTATGCCATGTAATTGCATTAGATGCATAACATTATGCCATGCGTGTCGTGACATGTAGATGTATGCCATGTATGCCATGCCATGTAGATAATAGTTATTTGCATGCAAAGAGGATGAGACATAAAAACCCTTAAACAATATTAAAGCCTACACCTTCCATTAATATGGTTAGAACCAGAGTTCCGTTTCTTGTTTGGGTTGTTGGACTCTCTCCAAGCCCGGCTCGAACCCGAACATGTTCAAACCATGGAATAGTTTAATACTAATATGGTAAGAGTCAGAGGTCAATCGTTAGCTTTGGTTGTTGGACTCTCTCCAAGATGGGCTAATTGGTTGAATGCGCTCTAACCATATTAAAACTATTTCCCGATTAATGGGTTGGCTTTAACCTGGAGCATCGGCTTGTTGGACTCACTCCAAGGTCGATGTGAAGAGAGGTGAAGTTGGGTGCTATGCATATGATGCATACTTGTTAATGTGTTAACAACCCGATGTATGTGTGAACATTCAATTAGTTGATAGCACATTGTGATAGTTGCATATACGTGATATGCAATCGGTATAGTTGATACCTACCGTCATAGTTATGAATGACTTGTTGGACTCTCTCCAAGGTTATTCATATCTATGATGGATATCAGTCCATTCAGAGATGGACCTACGATCTCCTAAAGTGATTTTGGGGTTTTTAAAATTCGAAAAATGAATGGGATTTATAAATGTATAATGATGCATTTTAAAATCATTTTCTCATATATGCTCGTTTTGTATTTCTAAGATTGATCATGATGTCTTTGAATTTGCGTTCCATTTTGGATTCGAATAAATTGACTGGGCCGAACTTCTTGGACTGGCTTAGAAACTTGAGAATTGTTCTCAAGGTGAAAAGCTTGTGTATGTCCTCGAAGCACCTCTTCTCGCCTATCCTAGTGACGATGCAACTCCGGACCAATTGTTGGTCTATCAAAAACATGTGACTGATTCTGAACTGACAAGTTGCATCATGCTAGCCGCGATGGAACCCAAGCTACGAAAGCAGCATGAGCATATGGATGCTCATATCGTAGTCCTTCATCTTTATGAGTTGTTTGATAAGCAAGTGAGATTCGAAAGGTTCAAAGTCTCCAAGCTTCTCTTCACCTCTGAGATGCAAGAAGGTTCATCTGTCGTACTGCTCAACATGCTGAAGACTGTGGAGCCTTCTGAGAAGCATGAGCAGGGGACGGTGTTGTTAGTTGATTCCTCGAAGAAAGGTTCTAAGAGGGAGTCAAAGGAACAACAGAAGGGGAAGAAGAAAAAGGCTAAAAAGGCAGAACCAGCTCAAAAGGGCACTTCCCATCATTATGGCAAGTAGGGCCATTGGCGAAGAAATTGCAAGATTTATCTTGAGTCTGTAAAGAAGAATAAGGCATAAGATGCTCCATATTTTTCATATATCTTCGTTATTGATTGTCATTCTATTTCCTCAGACACTTGGGTATTGGATACTGGGTGTGGCTCACATATATGTAATGACATACATGGGCTAAGGAATAGAAGAAGACTTGTCAAGGGAGAGTCAAATTTACGTGTTGGGAATGGAGCAAAGGTTGTTGCACTCGCCATCGGAACGTATTTGTTGAAACTCCCTGCAGGACTTGTCTTAGAACTGGACAATTGCTTTTATGTTTCTTCGTTGATAAAGAACATCATTTCTATTTCTTGTTTAAATAGAAATGGGTACCATTTGACTTTTAGTAACAATTGTTGTTACATAACTTTGAATGGAATTCTTTATGGGACTGGAACTTTAAGCAATGGTTTTTATACGTTGGACGTATCCAGTGACATTTGCAATATCGAAGTGAGCAACAAGCATGCTCGAAAAGATAATCAATTAGACTCCTATATGTGGCATTGTCGTCTTGGCCATGCAAGTAAGAAACGCATGTCCGAATTACACCGATGTGGAATTCTGGAATCATTTGAATTGGATTCATACGATACATGTGAATCATGCTTAAAAGGCAAGATGATTAAGTTACCTTTTACTGGAAAAGGTGAACGAGTGGAAGAGTTGCTAGGTCTAATACATACTAATGTATGTGGACCCATGTCAACTCAAGCTTTAGGAGGCTATAGCTACTTCATTACCTTCACCGATGATCACTCACGGTTTGGGTATGTGTTCTTGATGAAACACAAGTCTGAAGCCTTTGAAAGGTTCAAAGAATTCAGAAATGAAGTAGAGAAACAACATGGCAAGAGTATTAAAATACTGATCGGATCGAGGTGGTGAATACTTGAAGTCAAGAGTTTCTAGATTATCTAAGAGACAATGGTATATTGTCTCAATGGATTCACGCCATATACACCACAAAGATAATGGTGTATCCGAGAGGCAAATCGACCTTGTTGGACATGGTCGTCAATGATGAATCATGCGAATCTTCCCAAGTCCTTTGGGGCTATGCACTTCGCATTGTTTACTTGTTAAACAGAATGCCTACCAAGGTAGTCTCAACTACTCCATATGAGATATGGAATAGTAAGAAACCTCATGTATCTTACTTGAAGATATGGGGTTGTCCTACTTATGTGAAGCGGACAGTATCAGACAAATTGGATGCTAAGTCTGATAAATGTCTATTTATTGGATACCCTAAGGAAACAAGGGGTTACCAATTCTATCATCCCGTGGAACAAAAGGTGTTTGTTTCAAGGCATGCTGTGTTTCTAGAGAAAGAGTTTCTCTTGCAAGAAAATAGTGGGAGTGTCGTCGAGCTTGAGGAGGCTCGAGAGACTCAAATAGACATTGATGAGATACTTGGTGAAGCACAACAACCGACAACTCATAGTGATGAGCAATCTACCGACTTATTGTAACACCACATCTTCGTAGATCCGCAGAACACGCAATATTCCCGAGAGATATGGATTTCTCGTAAGTGAATCAACGACGTGTTACTCATTGATGATGAGGAGCCTACCAGCTTATGAAGAAGTGCCGACAAGTTCGTAAAGGGATAAGTGGCTTGGTGCCATGAAGTCGAAATGGATTCCATGTATGAAAACCAAGTTTGGAACTCGTTGACCCACCTGAAGGCATAAAGCCTATAGGGTGCAAGTGGGTTTTCAAGAAGAAAATCGACATGGATGGTAATGTGATTACCTATAAGGCTAGATTGGTGGCGAAAGGATATCGTCAAAAACAAGGTGTTGATTATGACGAAACCTATTCGCCTGTAGCTATGCTTAAATCCATTCGGATGCTCCTGGCCATAGCGCTCATTATGATTATGAGATATGGCAGATGGATGTGAAAATAGCTTTCTTAATGGAAACTCGCCGAGGACGGTATATGATACAACCCGAGGGTTTCACATCTATGGATAAAACCAAGGTATGCAAATTGCGGCGATCCATTTATGGATTGAAGCAAGCATCGAGGAAGGCTGAATATCGTTTGAGACCATCAAAAGGTTTGATTTCTCATAAAATCCAGACAAACCTTGTGTGTACAAGAAGGTTAGTGGGAGTGCAGTCGTGTTCCTAGTATTATATGTTGATGACATATTACTTATAGGAAACGATGTTTCAATCTTACAGTCAGTTAAGGTTTGGTTATCCAAGACATTCTCCATGAAAGACCTGGGAGAAGCAACCTACATCCTCGGGATTAAGATCTATAGAGATAGATCGAAACGGTTGCTTAGTCTTTCGCAGTCTACATATATAGACCGAGTGCTAAAGAGGTTTAGCATGTCGGAATCCAAGAAAGGTTTCCTACCCATCAGGCATGGGGTACACCTTTCGAAGTCTGTGTCCGCGCACAGAAGACGAGAGGATTTGCATGAGTAAGATTCCCTATGCTTCCGCAATAGGATCTATCATGTATGCTATGTTATGTACGAGGCCCGATGTATCGTATGCTCTGAGTGTCACGAGCAGATACCAGTCCGATCCAGGATTGGATCATTGGGTGGTTTTCAAGACGATCCTTAAGTACTTAAGAAGAACTAAGGATGTGTTCCTAATATATGGAGAAGGGTACATGGTGATACGTGGGTATACGGATGCGGATCCGCATGCAAGGATGATTCCATGTCTTAGTCTGGGTATGTATTCACCTAGAATGGAGGCGCAATAAGTTGGAAAGGTTCCAAGCTTGACACTATAGAGGATTCTGCCACTAAGGCAGAATACATTGCAGCTTTGGAAGCAGCAAAGAAAGTGGTTTGGATCAAGAAGTTCATCTCTGAACTTGATGTGGTCTCATCAATGATCCAAACATGTGCTTCGCCGCTATCATCTTATCAGAGAGATCATCAGTAGGAACGAAATACAAATCGAGAAAATTCCCATTGAAAGGAACTTAGCAGATCCCTTGACTAAGGCATTACCTCAAAATAAGTTTGAGGGTCATGTTTGAGCTTATGGTATTGGATACCGTAGCGATTGGCATTAGGCCAAGTGGGAGTCTGTTAGTAATATATGAGAGATGTCCTAAGGCAATCGCCTTATGTATGAACCATTTATATGATAAATGAAGATTCACTATTTGAGTATACATGTTTTATGTATTTGATTAGATCTTAAACTCATTTACTGAATGTCCACGATACGATTCACAGCATGAGAGAATTTGTGATTGGATCACAACTAGTGAGTATCTCTTCATGTGTAATTGTGATGTATCAGAATTATCCCTAGTCGATGAATTGATGGATTTGGACACCATCAATTCTGTCGAGCCTAACACGAGGTATACTCCTTGGTGTATCCAAGCAGCTGATTCTCACTGGCTGGAGACATAGTGATGTCCGGAGTTAATCATGGATGCTAGTTATGGTAACTAGTTCATTGGAGTGACCAACCGTAAGACTTCATATGGTTCTCTACATATATAGATATGTCAATGAAGTTATTACTGTGGCTTAAGTGCGATGTTCCTTTGACTTACGGTATTCAAGTCATCTTGATCATAGAGACTTATGCTTTGACATCTTAAGCAAGCATCTCTAAGGAGATGTGGACCCGGGATGATTGGGTATAAGTCGAAGTGATCGAAGGTGTTTGAATAGCCTATAAAGGATTCACCACTCCTTGCGAGGAGATGTATACCCATGGCCTCTCGTCGGATTGTTACTAAAGTCTTTGGCTAAAGCATTACATGTTTAGAGTAAGGTACTCTTTGATACATGTGGAGTAACTAGAATCCGTAGGACGAGGAAATGATACTTGGGCTAGGTGTGACATAGTCAGCCTAGTGGGGACTGACACTATAGACCATGTCCTGAACCAAGTGGGTATAAGATGAGTGAAGGGAATGAGGCACGATTCATTCGAGCTGCTGAAGGGTTTCAGAAATAGTTCTGGATCAACCGTTGATCTTTTCGGTTAATTGGGGATCATGATGTACTACTAGGTGCCACTCATGATCATTCTATAATTAATGGTTAATTATAGACGGCCAACATAAACCGAGAACCTATTTGGTCACACGCACAACGAACGTAATCCAAAGGATTTAAAACGAGCTTGAGAATGGGATTCTTAGACCGAGAGAAACTAGGTTTGGTTGGACCAAACATGAAGCGAGCATGAAATCGTTTCATTCGCAATGGAAGCGTGGATGGGCCGTGTCTTATGAAGACATAATGGATGAACCAAAATGGTTTGGTTCTAATCCAATGGAGGAGAATAAACCAAAGGGTTTGGTTTATTTTAAACGGATGAACCAAAAGTTGGTTCGGTTCGTTTTAACTTAAAATAAATCATCATAGTTTGGTTTATTTTAACTTATCTTAATGGAGCGGGATAACGGGCCTAATGGTTATGATCCAATAACCATTAAGAGAATTAGTTCTCTATAAAAGAGGGCTTAAGGGATAATTAAGCCCTAATCCAAAAAGCCCTAGCCCTAAGGTTGCCGCCCACCTCCTCCTTGGAGCTCTCGGCGCCAACCTATTGCCGCCGCCCAAAGCTCCTCCAATTGGTGTCCAGAAGGCTGCTTCCTTCCCCCTTGCCGGCATCGAGCGGCTGCCGGTTAGTGCTCCGGAGATCTCCTTCAGGTTTGGCATCAAGGTGATCTCTATCTTCCTTGGTTGGCCGACGCCTATCACCTCCACCAAAGCTGTCCAGTTTTCTGGACAGCTTGTTCTCCTCTCGTCGGAGCATCGTTTGGACGATGGTTAGAGCTCCGACAGTGGCTAACTTACCGGGGATTCGATCTCCGGTAATCCTCTGAGGTGGAGGACGAAGGATTCGTCAATTGGTTGACGAATACCTCTCCGGAGAAGCGAGTTTTGAGAACTCGTATTAGGATCCGAATTTGGATTCGGATCGTGATCATCTCTCGATCACGTCGTCTTCAACACGAGGCTAGTAACCCGCATTTAAGACGAAGTTCGTGGTTAGCGCGAAGTCATCGAGGAACTCGGCGTGAATCTGGATAGAAGCGATTCTAGCGAGGATTGTTCGGTTGATGTCGTTCCGCCACGCGTCATACGAAAAAGGTATAACGTAGATAAATTTCCTTTTATTGCAAATTTAAATTTACGGTTATGTCTACACTTGTTGTAATATGCATGCGTGTGTTGTGTGTGTTGTAATAAATGTAGATTTATTATTTTTATTGCTTCCGCTGTGTTCATGTTTACGAAACGTGATCGAACACACACACGCCGTGGTGCCGGAAACCCAACACAAGAGGTTGTATTCGTTGGCAGAGCTTCTGACAGAACTCCAGGTGGCAGAGGGGCTTTTTCGTCAGAATGCTCTGGCGCAAGCCTTTGTTGGCCAAAAGGTTTCTACTTCTAAGCTGAAAGGCAAGAAGAAGAAGAAACAAGTTGGGGCAAAGGCGGTAGGAGGAACTCAGGGATGAGTGAAGAAGCCGAAAGGCAAGTGCTTTATTTGTAAGCAGACTGGACACTGGAAGAAAGACTGCCCCAACCACAAGCAGAACAAAGGTATATCTTTTGGTCTAGTCATTGAAACATGTTTAAGGGTGTTATCTACCGGCACCTGGTGTGTAGATACTGAAGAGTTTAGCTTTTCGAGTCCGTGAGGGGAAACTTTGCTTCTCACTTCACCTCGATCACTTGTTCATGGAGATCCCATCTATGTCCCCGGATTAAAAAAATTTAATCCTGGATAAAAGGGATTGCCCAAACAACCAAGTCATCGTCGTGCTATTCATTTAGAGAGGTCACTTGAATAAACTTGTTGTTCAAGCGACCAACTTCTACTCTACGAGTAGACGCGGAATAGACGATGTCCGGATCATCGACTTTTGTGTTTATGTTCGGGATCCAAGTATTATTTAGCCACAAATAGAATATATCATGCTCATAATTGAAAAACAAAAACAAACATGTTACAAAAGAGAATAGAGAATCGATATACCTCTCGATCTTCTAATGTATGACCTTCCTCCTTTCGGATGTCGTGTGGGCGACGATCTACCAAAAGTTGAATCTCCTAGATCGCCAATCTTCCTTCCTTGCTCATTCCGAGCAAGAGGAAGAATAGAAACAAAGCTCCTTTCCTTCTTTCAACCAACCACAAACATCTAATGTTGGAGCTTGCCGCCGGCCAAGAAGGAAGAAGAGATTAAGGTGGAAACCAGCCAAGACACCAAGGGAAAGCCCTAAATCTTGTTTCCACCAACCAAGGAGAAGGAGAAGAGGGAGTTTGGATGCCAGCCAAGGGCTGGAAAGAAGGTTGTGTTGGTGCAATCGGCCCAGGTTGACTCAAGTTTGACTCAAGCAGTACCTTGATAGTATTTTGATGATAGACAAAACTCATGACATGGGATTGTCATGGGAAAGTCCAACATGGGGTTGGCATGGAAAATCCAAGCATGGAGCTTGGTGTGGAAGTCCATGGGGGAAGCCTTGGCATGGGAAAGTCCATAGCATTGCGAGGCCGTGTGCTTGGTGCTTGGCATGGGAAAGTCCAAAGCATTGAGAAGTCGTGCGCTTGGTGTTTTGCATGGGAAATCCAAAGCATTGCGAAGCCGTGCGCTTGGTGCATTTGGGAAGTCTTGAGAACTTGGCAAGTTCACTAGGCTCGGGTCCATGAGTCGGTGAAGGATGGCATTGTGAAGCCGTGCACTTGGTGCATCCGAGGGACCGCCGGACGGGGAGCGAATGGAGTGAGCCCAAAGGGAAGAATACTTCTAGGGTATGAGACGCGAAGGATGGCGTTGCGAAGCCATGCGCTTGGTGCATCCGAGGGACGTAGGCCGAGGGAAGAGAGCTTCAGTGGGGAACTCCATGAGGGATAAGGTGGACTTGGCCAAGTGGCTATGACTGAGTGTCGGAGGCTCAAACTTGATGTTTGAGGGTTTACCTGACGGTCGGATGCTCAAACAACTTGGTGTTTGAGGTTTTGCCCGACGTCAGTCGACTGGCATAGGTGCCGGTTCGACTTGTCCAAGTCGACTGTGGGTTCGACGGTGTAAGGCTAGGGTTTTGTTACGGCGATCTGCCATGGATCGATCGGCCGATGTCGACGGCGATCACTAGGGATGGCGATCGTGATGGGAATGTCGCGTGCAGAACGCTCGTCGTAGCCAGCCGATCGACTACTAGGTCACCAGTCGACTGATGGGCATCATCAGTTGACTGGTAGGTGATCCGTTGGAACTTGTCTGACATGGATCTGGCCGTTGTGAGACAACGGCTACAGGGGCAGTCGACTGGTGCCTTTTGGCAGTCGACTGCTAGGCGCGAAAACATCTCGATGTAGGTTATAAAAGGAGCACGAGATGGAGGTTTTTGCAATGGATTTTATGAAGCTATTGGAGGGGAATTGCTACTGCATTCCAGTCCTTCAAGAGACAATCAAAGCATGCAACAAACAAGTGATCAAAAGCAATCAGTGAAAAGTGTTTCTTTTGTATTGTATTTGTATATTACTGTTGTAATTGCTTGTGAGAGGTTTCTCCACCTCCGACGTGTAGTCGAGAAGGAGTTTGAGTATTGCCGTGTGCATCTCTAGAGCTCATTGAGCTCGCCCCGTGGAGTAGGAACCCTAAGGTTCCGAACCACGTATATGCTTGCGTATTTGGTGTGCTTGTATTGTTGTTAGTATTATTCTTGTTTTATTGTTTCCGCTGCGCTAACAACAATCGTAGACAAGCAATGCAACGAGAACAAGTGAATTCCGACATCCAACGATTGAGGGCTATTCACCCCCCTCTAGCTGGCCGTTCCAATCTCCAACAGGTTGTGGGCGCCAGCCACCAAGGGAGAGGAAGAAGAAAGGAAAATACTTCCTTAGTTGGTGCCGCCCAAGCCTCCAAAACCCTAAGCCTCCAAACCCTAATCCTATCTCAATTAGGATTCCTTAGTTGCCACCCACCCCTTGCCCTCCTTTTATAGAGTTAGGGATAAGCCATGTTTTAATCTCCACCATTTGTTCTAGGGATTCAATCTCAACCGTCGGATATAGAGATTTAATCTCAACTGTCGGATCTAGATTTTTAATCTCTACCTTTGGATCTAGAGTTTTGTTTCTATCCATTGGATCTAATCTTCATGAAGTGTTAATAGGCTACAATAGAAACCAAGAGGAGGAGTTGGGTCTTAGCCACCCATGGATCAAGCCCACATAAAGTTCGATCCACTAATGATGATCCAATCAACTAAAGGTTCATCATTGATCTACCTCACCAACCCCCATATGATAATATGGGCTCCATATATTATTTGTATATTTTCTCTCCGTGTTTAAGATCTCGAATGTCCGTTTATTAATTAATTTACTGACCATTAATTAATCAACATCTAACTCCTTGAGTAGTACCACTCAACCTTTTCATCATGCCGGACTAAGTCCACCTGCAGGGTTTACATGATGAATCTTATGAGAACCTCAAGGGGACATCATCATCCTAATATATAGGACACAGTTTCCTCCTATAATCAACGACACACCATATAAATAATATCATCTCCCAACTTACCGAGTCTATCGATTTAATCTATAAATTTTGCCCATTGGTAAATCAAAAGATGAGTACTAAGTATATGTGTCTGTTATTATATTAGGATTAAGAGCATGTACAATATAATATCCGAGGTCCGATTCGATTATGTAGTCAACAATAAATTGAATCACCTCAAAGTCAGTCCTGCTCAATACACACAAAGTACACTAATGTGATTCTATGGTCAAGATAAACCAATACCAAATCACACTACAACCATTTTGATGGTTTGTCCAAAGTCATCTCGATTGTGATCCTTTACTTATACTTTACAAGGAGTCGATAACATGATCTCCCATGTGACACCACACACCATGTTATCTACAATGTAATGTATTAGACAATATGCATTACCATAAAATATGCAAACAATGATCATGTGATTCTTATTTCAAAATAAAGATGTTCATACAAAAGATAGACTTTTCAGTATACATTCCAACAATCTACCACTTATACTAAAAGATTATGCTGTCCTCAAACTGTCATACATCTGATCCCCATTCCCTCCACATGTCTATCAAAATATCTCACCGGAAGGGGCATAGTGAAAGGATCTGCCAGGTTATCCTCCGATGCAATCTTGGCCACAGCAACATCTCCTCTCTTTACAATTTCTCGTATTAGGTGGTACTTGCGCTCTATGTGCTTACTTGCCTTATGGGCTCGTGGTTCTTTCGAATTTGTAACTGCACCACTATTATCACAATAAATTGTGATAGTTCTGGGTAAACCAAGAATCACATCCAAGTCCATCAGGAAGTTCCTGAGCCATACAACTTCTTTGGCCGCCTCAGAGGCTGCCACATACTCAGCTTCCATGGTAGAGTTCGCCACGCATTTCTGCTTGACACTCCTCCATACAATGGCTCCACCTCCCAAAGTAAACACAAAACTTGAGGTTGATTTACTGTTATCCCTGTCTGATTGGAAGTCGAAATCCGTGTAATCCACAGGGAGTAATTGGTCTGCCTAGTAAACTAGCATATAATCCCTAGTGCTTCTCAGGTACTTCAATATATACTTTACCGCAGTCCAATGTCCCTGTCCTGGATTACTCTGATTTCTGCTGACCATGCCCACGGCAAAGTAGATATCTGGTCTCGTACATAGCATCGCATACTTGAGGCTTCCTACTACCAAAGCATAAGGAACTGCCTTCATATCCTCTATCTCCTTAGATGTTCTAGGACACATCTCCTTAGATAAAGGAACTCCATGCATGAATGGTAGAAAACCCTTCTTGGAGTTCTGCATGCTAAAACGCTCCATTATCGTGTCTATGTATGATGCTTGGGATAAGCACAACATCCTTTTCCTGTGATCCCTTATAACCTTGATCCCAAGGATGTGTCCCACTTCTCCCAAGTCCTTCATATCAAACTGTTTGGACAACCATACCCTTATGTCCGATAACACCATGATATTGTTCCAATCAACAAAATGTCATCTACGTATAGTATAAGAAATACTACTATGTTTTCGTCACATCTCTTGTATACACAAGACTTATGCAGACTTTGAATAAATCCATAAGTCTAGATTACTGTTGGATCGAAAGTGTCGCTAGAGGGGGGGGTGAATAGCGATACGATGTCGTTAAAAAACTTTTGCAATAAGTAAAAAGCAAGTAGAGAGTGCACAGCGGAAATATAAAGTAGACAAGATATTTTTACGTGGTTCACAATCTTTCGATTGCTAATCCACGGCCCTAGTGATCCTTGATCACGTACGGAGGGCAATTCACTAAAACCACTCCTCCTCGTTGGAGGTAGGAGCAACGATTACAAAAAGAAATCAAGGCAAAGGGACACTCCCCCTTTCCTTGTTACGATTAAAGCACAAAGACAATTTAAAGAAGTAGAACTTAAATAAATATACCGACAACTCTTATAAGTAGAAGATGTAGCTTTCGTTGTCGGCACTTCGTCATAGCAAATGTGAGTAGTAGTAGCGACGTTACGACGGCGTGTTGAGAGCTCTTGAATTCTTGTAATTTGCTTGGCTTGAACATGTCTATTTATGGATATTGATCTATGAATTTAGACATAGGTAGTGTCCAAGGTGAGGTTCTTATCCCCCAAGACTTGTTCATCCACATCCTTTGCGCCAACTCAAGGATGAGGTGTTTCATCCAACCACCTTGTGCCACCTCCAACCTCCTTGTGCGCCAACTCAAGGATGAGGTGTTTCATCCAACCACCTTGTGCCACCTCCAACCTCCTTGGGCGCCAACTTGAGGATGAGGTGTTTCATCCAACCACCTTGTGCCACCTCCAACCTCCTTGGGCGCCAACTTGAGGATGAGGTGTTTCATCCAACCACCTTGTGCCACCTCCAACCTCCTTGGGCGCCAACTTGTTGGAGCCATTCAACTTGTGCCACATCATGGGAGCCAACCATCTTGTGCCAACTCACCTTATCTTGGGCGCCCACCACAAGGAAGCTTGGTGATGGTTTGGATGTCCACCTTGATGCCACATCACCCTTTGTACCAAAACACGAGTCAAGTCCAAATTCACCCCTTGAAATTCGAGCTCTTCGAGGTCGAACTTGACTAGCAGCTTGAGTAGTCAAAGGGTTTTGGACCGCAGCATGATACAAGTTAGCTTAAAATATAAAGTACGATGGTTCTAACCATTTGATCTCGACCTAGACCTTCCATTGGAGGTATTGGGTCGGATCTACGCTTAACGACCTTGCTTCGCTTTCACACGAGCTTACCTTGTAGCCTCGCTTCCGGTCTTCACCCGAGTACCTCGGCTTCCTCAAGTCCTCCTGGCGTTCGACCACCTCGGTTCCCACCGGTGTCGCGGACCTTCCGCTCAACTTTAGCATTTACGCACACTTAATTGAGCTCGTAAGATAACAATATACCCTTAACTATTGAGCCTTTTGCCATAATCAAAATACGTTCGACTTTGGTGCCTTTGCACCAACAATCTCCCCTTTGATTCATGGCAAACCGACACAAAAGTTAAGGAAAAATTAAGCATAACAAAGAAGCTAGCATAATGATTAAGCATGAATGAGCTAGCATAAAGATTAAATATGAATGAGCTAGCATAATGATTAAGCATGAATGAGCTAGCATAAAGATTAAATATGAATGAGCTAGCATAATGATTAAGTATGAATGAGCTAGCATAAAGATTAAGCATGAGTGAGCTAGCATAAAGATTAAGCATGAGTGAGAAAGCATAAAGATTAAGCATGAGTGAGAAATATTATTGTTTCAAGTTCTCCCCTTTGAGGTAACCTCCCCCTTGACCGAAGGTGAGTTCTTGAAAAATAATTTTTACTCCCCCTTAATAGTTGCTTAAGTAAACGGAATTACTTAATATAAAAGGTAATAATTTTGTTTACTTTCTTCCTTACTTTTGTGACTTTCTCCCCCTTTTTCCTTAACTCAAAAAGTTTGTAAATATATTTTAGGGTTTGTAAGTCCAAGCAAGTTCCCAATATAAATATATTTTTTTTTAAAATAATAATAAGCTTGAAAATATGTTCATCTAAAATGTACAACTCCGGTTGGACTTGATTGATATAGAATGATCAATAAGTCTTGAAGGAGTTGATTAATTTTAAATAATTATACTCCATGGTTCATGTCGATGCAATCAATCTACATCTCGAACTGTGAGTAAGGTCCTAACATCTCACGCTCACGTGGCTATACACAAACACATTAGTCCTATGTGTTGTGAGATGTTGGCTCCTTAAATCTATAGGTATATGATTTCTAAGGTAAGACTTAGGCTAATTTCATAAAAAGAAGCAAAAGTAGAGTACATATATAGAAAATTTAAATCCTACTCTATTACGCACATACCTAACTTTCGCCTTAATAAACTAAATTGCCGGGTAGTGGTTTGGTGAAGATGTCCGCTAGGTTTGATTTTGAATCAAAATACTCTAGATGTATAGTTCCATTAGTTACATGTTCCCTATTTTAGTGGTGTTTAAATTCTATATGTTTTTTCCTAGAATGACATATTGGATTTTTAGTTAAGTTAATTGAACTAATGTTATCTATGTAGGTTTTAATGTTGTTAAAGATTAAGCTAAAGTCTTGGAGAGTGTGCTTCATCCACAGTGAGCCGAGAGACACACTCACCCATCGTAACGTATTCCGGTGGTAGATAAGGCAACGCAAATGCTTTGCTTCCTCGCACCAACTTACTAGACTCGAGCCGAGGATTTGACAACAACCACTCGTGCTCTTTCTATCGAGTTTACTACCGCATAGTCGAGTGAGTAGCCGATTAGATTAAACTCGGTAGATCTAGGGTACCAAATACCTACGCTTAGCGTGCCCTTTAGATATCTAAGGATACGCTGACTAGGGTTAGGTGAGACTCCTTGGCACAGTTTGTAACCTTGCGCACATACTTACCGCGAATAAAATGTCGGGTCGGCTCATGGTTAAGTATAGGAGACTTCCTATTGCGCCTCCTATAGTATTTTAGGTCACGGGTTTTCCTTCTACATCTTCGTTTATATTAACATTAGTTGCCATAGGTGTATTGATTATTTTAGCATCTTGCATTCCAAATCGATTTATTAAGTCCTTAGTATATTTTTGTTGATGTAAATATATTCCATCTTTAGTTTGTTTAATTTGTAAACCTAAGAAGAAACTTAACTCTCCCACTAAATTCATTTCAAATTCACTTTCCATAAGTGAGATGAATTCGTTTAGCAGGATCGAGTTGGTAGTTCCAAAAATTATATCATCTACATAGATTTGGGCTATAAAGATTTCTTTTCCTACGGTTTTAACGAATAAGGTTGGGTCGACTAAACCTTGGTTGAATCCTTTGGACTTAAGATAGATCGAAAGCCTTTCGTACCAAGCTCTTGGGGCTTGTTTGAGTCCATATAGGGCTTTCTTAAGTCTAAGGACATGGTCAGGTTTATCTAGATTTTCGAATCCGGGAGGTTGACTGACGTAAACTTCTTCCTTAATGTATCCATTCAAAAATGCTGACTTGACATCCATTTGAAACAATTTAAAACCTCGATGTGCAGCATATGCTAACAACATTCGGATGGACTCTAGTCTGGCTACGGGGGCGTAGGTCTCATCGTAATCTAAACCTTCGACTTGACTAAACCCTTTTGCGACTAACCTAGCTTTATTTCTAACTACTTCACCTTTATCATCAAGTTTATTTCGAAATACCCACCTTGTTCCAATAATTGATTTTTATTTAGGTGGTGGTACTAATTCCCAGACTTCATTTCTAGTTAATTGAGCTAGCTCTTCTTGCATAGCAATAATCCAGTCGGGATCAAGAAGTGCTTGTTCAATAGTTTTGGGTTCGATTTTGGAAATTAACGAGATTTGACTAAGGTTTCGATATGAAGCTCTAGTTCGAACCCCTAAATTTGGATCACCTATAACTTGATTGATAGGATGATTTGTTTGAGTCTTAGTGTGACTCGGGTTAGGGTCATCTATCACTTGGTCGATAGGATGACTTGGGTGAGTTCTAGTTTGACTTGGGTTAGAGTCATCTATCACTTGGTCGATAGGATGACTTGGGTTAGGACGAGATTCAAGTTCAAGATCATAGTCGGGTTCGCTATAAGTTGATTTGCTAGTTGGTTTTGTTAAGGATTGAACGGGTTCGTGTCCTTCGTCGAAAACTATATTAAAGGTTTCGACTCTAAGAGTGTCGTGATTGTATACCCTATAAGCTCTCTGGTGGTTGAGTATCCTAGAAAGGTTCGAGAGGTTTTGGATTTGAATTTCCCTAGGTAATCCTTAGTGTTTAAGATATGTACCTTGCATCCAAATACCCTAAAGTACTTGATGTTCGGTATTTTATCGTGATAAATCTCGTACGAGGTCTTTTGGTGCCTCTTTACCATAAGGATCCTACACATAAGGTAGTTGGATCGGATATTGGAATTACTAAAGGGTTGTTTGTAAGTTTTTAAACCTAAATCATCTCACCAATATCTACATGATCAAAACATGTTATTCCTATGTGTTATTGTGAGATGACTTTCAATTTTACTTGATTAATTTTAATGAATTTAAATTAACCAACATTAGGTTAGATTCGATTTAGTCTAAGCTCATCAAGTAATCTTTTCAAGAGATTAGCTTCCAGGTCGTGGCGAGGCACAGAGGCCTTCTTTGATCGGAACAACGACCACTTCCTTAGACAAAGCTAATTTCAAGAAATTGATAACTCGACTTACTTGAGACTACGTCTTGGTCTAACTAGTTATTTTTGAAAAGAGGCTCCCCGAGGCTCAATCTTTCGTAGGATTTTAGTTGGTTTATTTTTGAAAAGAGGCTCCCGAGGCTCAATCTTTTCGCAGAGATTTTAGTTGGTTATGAGTCCTATCTAACCATTCTAAAAATAAAGGAAAAACTAAGCATGCAATTTCTAAGACTTAACAAAATACATTTTGTATTGGCTCCTGGACCATTGAATCGAGTGGGTCTATTCACATAGTGAATTTGGTCCTGGGAACCCAATACATGTTAGATCCTAAAGTTGAAATCAAAGTGGTCTTAGGGACCCATGCTTGGACATTTTTCTTATGTTGGTTTACTATAGACATATATGACTTATTGGTTGTATTTGAGTTAAACCCGAGTCCGGCCTTGTTGTACACGGCCCTTTGTGATCCAAGTAAGAGGTCAAGTCCCTTGGATCCCAAAGTGAACCTTTCCAACGTGTTCCTAAGGTCTTCGACTTGTGTTTTCAAAAGCGAGTTCTCAACTTCAAGCTTTTCAACTTGAGTTGAGTCCTCCTCTTGAATACAAGTAGTCGAAGAGGTTAGGGAGACCTCATGTTTGAGGAGGTTAACCTCCTCAATTAGGGTCTCGACCTTGGACTCGGACTTAGCTAGTTTCTTATTTAAAAATTTAATTGCACCATACAAAGTATTAAGTAACGACCGACTTACCCTTAATGATTCTTTTGAACCGGATACGGATCCGTGGCTTGTCTTGAATGGAAGCTCATCATCGGATTCGGACTCGGACTCTTCTTGGTTCGAGTCGTGCTCGGTCGGCTTGGCCATTAGAGCTTGGATATCGCCTTCTTCCTCCGACAACTCCTCCCAAGTAGCGTTTAGCGCTTTCTTGGTCTTTGATGCGTTATTCTTTAGCTTTGGGCACTCGGACTTGATGTGACCGAACTGTTGCACTCATAGCATCTAAAATTAGAAGTATTTGAATTAGGTTTAGGCTTACCTTGAGTTGTTGGTCGTTTCGTCTCTTGATCATCTTAGAACTAGATTGACTAGTTCGGATTCTATTCGAGTCTACTTCCGATTCGGACTGTCTTCTTCCTTCGGGGTGGCTTGCTTGCGGGCTTCTTCTTCTTGGAACAACTAACGCAATACTCTTCTCGGCTGGACCACGTTAGTTTGCTCATGTAATTCAAGTTCAAAACAATTCGTCTAACCTAATTTTAGAAAGGTCCTTGGAGACCTTGTAGGCATCGACCATGGATGCCCAAGGTGGTCCTAGGAAACGAGTTAAGAGAATACGATAAGGTCGCGATTCTCGACCTTTTGTCCGATGGCATGGAGTTGGTTGACGATGTCTTGGATACGAGCATGTAGTTGAGTTGCGGTCTCGTTTTCCTGCATTTTCAAGTTATACAATTTATTTAAAAGTAAATCTCTTTTACATACCTTCGTGTCGTCGGTGCCTTCGTAGTTCCACTAGCTTGGTCCATAAGTCCTTTGCACTAATGAAGGCCGAGCGTTGAGCTCTTCCTTGGACAACCCACATTGCAAGATTTGAGTTGCCTTGGCATCGGCTTCTACTTGTTTTTCATGGAATTTGACCATTGATCGTAACCCAAAGATTCACCATCTTCATTAATAGGAAGTGTGAAACCGGTTTGGATTACGATCCACATCTCGATTTGGGTTTTAAGAAAGCATTCCATCCGACCCTTCCAATAACGAAAGTCATTACCGTTGTAAAACGGGGGTCGGGCGGTGCTAAACCCTTCGAGATGGGCCATTTAAAAACAAGAAGAAGAACGACGAAAAGAATCTTGCAAAACACACACGGAAAGAATATTCCAAGACTTTCGTCTTGGATTAGTAGTGCGGGAAGTAAAAAAAGATATATAAAATGTAACTTGCAAAAAGAAATAAACAATCAAATGCGAATGTCGTTGAAGTTCCGGAGGACAACCTTACTCGGGATCTAACCAGAAGGACAACCTTATCCGGATCCTAAAGCCTCTAATGCAATTCTATATGTAGGAGAAGATAAGCAAGTGAAATAATTATACGAAAACAGAAATAAATAAATAAAAAATCTGAAAAAAAAGAAAAACAAAGCTAGATTGGTGGTTTCACCGAATCTTAGTGCCCCCGGCTCTGATACCAATTGTTGGATCGAAAGTGTCGCTAGAGGGGGGGGGGTGAATAGCGATACGGTGTCGTTAAAAACTTTTGCAATAAGTAAAAAGCAAGTAGAGAATGCACAGCGGAAATATAAAGTAGACAAGATATTTTTACGTGGTTCACAATCTTTCGATTGCTAATCCACGGCCCTAGTGATCCTTGATCACGTACGGAGGGCAATTCACTAAAACCACTCCTCCTCGTTGGAGGTAGGAGCAACGATTACAAAAAGAAATCAAGGCAAAGGGACACTCCCCCTTTCCTTGTTACGATTAAAGCACAAAGACAATTTAAAGAAGTAGAACTTAAATAAATATACCGACAACTCTTATAAGTAGAAGATGTAGCTTTCGTTGTCGGCGGCACTTCGTCGTAGCAAATGTGAGTAGTAGTAGCGGCGTTACGACGGCGTGTTGAGAGCTCTTGAATTCTTGTAATTTGCTTGGCTTGAACATGTCTATTTATGGATATTGATCTATGAATTTAGACATAGGTAGTGTCCAAGGTGAGGTTCTTATCCCCCAAGACTTGTTCATCCACATCCTTTGCGCCAACTCAAGGATGAGGTGTTTCATCCAACCACCTTGTGCCACCTCCAACCTCCTTGTGCGCCAACTCAAGGATGAGGTGTTTCATCCAACCACCTTGTGCCACCTCCAACCTCCTTGTGCGCCAACTAAAGGATGAGGTGTTTCATCCAACCACCTTGTGCCACCTCCAACCTCCTTGGGCGCCAACTTGTTGGAGCCATTCAACTTGTGCCACATCATGGGAGCCAACCATCTTGTGCCAACTCACCTTATCTTGGGCGTCCACCACAAGGAAGCTTGGTGATGGTTTGGATGTCCACCTTGATGCCACATCACCCTTTGTACCAAAACACGAGTCAAGTCCAAATTCACCCCCTTGAAATTCGAGCTCTTCTCGAGGCTGGAACTTGACTAGCAGTTAACTGTAGTCAAAGGGTTTTGGACTGCAGTACAAGTTAGCTTAAAATATAAAGTACGATGGTTCTAACCATTTGATCTCGACCTAGACCTTCCATTGGAGGTATTGGGTCGGATCTACGCTTAACGACCTTGCTTCGCTTTCACACGAGCTTACCTTGTAGCCTCGCTTCCGGTCTTCACCCGAGTACCTCGGCTTCCTCCGAAGTCCCTCTGGCGTTGCCCGACCACCTCGGTTCCCACCGGGTGTCGCAGACCTTCCGCTCAACTTTAGCATTTCTGCACACTTAATTGAGCTCGTAAGATAACAAATATACCCTTAACTATTGAGCCTTTTGCCATAATCAAAATACCGGTTCGACTTTGGTGCCCACTGCACCAACAATTACCTCATCAAAGCAGATGTTCCAAGATCTCGAAGCTTGCTTCAATCCATAAATGGACCGATTAAGCTTACACACAAGATGCTCTTTACCTTTAGCAATGAATCCCTCTAGTTGCTTCATATAGATGTTTTCCTCAAGACTTCCATTAAGGAAAGCTGTCTTGACATCCATCTGCCACACCTCATAATCCATATGAGCTGCTATGCATAAGAGAATCTGGATAGACTTAAGCATGGCTACCGGTGAAAAGCTCTCCTCATAATCGATACCCTCTTTCTGAGTATACCCCTTCGCAACAAGCCTCGCTTTGAAGGTCTCAACCTTCCCATCTATTTCTCTCTTTCTTTTGTAGATCCACTTGTATCCAATGATTTTTACTCCATCAGGTGGTTCTACTAGCTCCCACACCAGATTCGAATTCATAGATTCAATCTCAGCATTCATTGCACTTTGCCAAGATACTGCATCTTTATCTTGGATCACCTCATCATATGTCCAGGGATCAGGTTCATGTTCGCCAGGGACCAAATGGGAAGATTCTCCCAAGAACATGAATCTATCAGGCTGTCTCATAACCCTCCCACTACAATGAGGTATCACCTGTGTATCCTCTGTGATACGCGGTGCAATGACATGTGGTATATCCTCTTGTACCGGTGGTACTAAAGAAGTGACTTCCCCTTTTAATTCCTCCAGAACAATTTTACTCTTGGGCTTGTGGCTCACCACATAGTCTTCCTCTAGAAATCTGGCGTTCGTGCTAACGATCACCCTCTGATCTCTAGCACTATAAAACAAACCACCATTCGTTCATCTAGGAGAGCCAACAAACATGCGTACTTCTGTACGAGGTTCCAACTTACCAGCATCTGCCTTCAGCACATGTGCTGGACTACCCCATATCCGAATATGTCTTAGACTAGGCTTTTGCCCAGTCCACAATTCTATGAGAGTAGAAGGCAATGATTTAGATGGAACCAAGTTCAGAATGTACACCGCCGTATCTAGAGCATATCCCCAGAACGAATCTGGCAACTTAGAATAACTCATCATCGATCTAACCATCTCCATAAGAGTCCTATTCCTTCGCTCTGCTATACCATTTTGCAAGGGTGTGGCAGGTGCAGTCAATTGGGATTGAATCCCAGCCTCTGATAAGTAATTTCTAAACTCTCCCAAGAATTACTCGCCACCATGATCAAATCGCAGTGTCTTGATACTTTTACCTTCATGTTTCTCCACATCAACCTTGAATTCTTTTAACTTGTCAAAGCATTCAGACTTGCGGCGCATCAGGTAATCGTCTATAAAAGAGACGAAATACTCAAAACCACCTCTAGCCTGGATAGACATAGGACCACACAAATCAGAATGAACCAATTTTGACACATCTTTGGGTCTATACCCCTTGGCCTTAAAAGGCCTCTTGCTCATTTTACCCTCCAAGCAAGATTCGCAGGTTGGGAAATCCTCCACCACTAATGAACCCAAAGGTTCATCAACTATCAAACTTTGAATTCTTCTTAGGTTAATATGACCAAGCCTAAGATGCCAAAGATATGTTTGGTTTATCTTTGAAGGTTCTTTTCTCTTATTGGAATTAGAAGATGAGTTATTAATTTCAATTTGCATCGTGGGAGCTTTTGGATCAAGTGTGTACAAATTTTCTATCAATGCACTAGAACAGATAATGTCCCTATTCCTTTTTATAACAACTTTGTCATTAAAAGAAATAGAATATCCATCCATAAATAATTTAGAAACTGAAATTAAATTCTTTCTAAATAAGGGTACATAAAGGCAATTCTTAAGAACCAAAACTTTATTTTTCTCAAAAGATAAATGAACGTCTCCCACTACAACTGTCGCCACCTTCGTGGCATCGCCCAAGTACACAGTAATCTCCCCCTCAGCCAGTCGTCTGGTTTCCTGAAACCCCTATAAAATATTGCAGACAAGATCAGTGGCTCCCGTATCTACACACCAGGTGCCGGTAGATAACACTGTTAAACATGTTTCAACAACTAAACCAAAAGATATACCTTTGTTCTGCTTGCGGTTGGGGCAGTCCTTCTTCCAGTGTCTAGTCTACTTACAAGTGAAGCACATGCCTTTCAGCTTCGTCACTCCTCCCTGAGTACCTCCCACCGCCTTCACCCTAGTTTGTTTCTTCTTCTTCTTGTCTTTTGGCTTATAAGTAGAAACCTTTTGGGTCACCATGGCATGTGCCTGAGCACTCTGAAGAAATAGCCCCTCTATCGCCTGGAGTTCTGTCAGAAGTTCCGCCAACGAATATAATCTCTTGTTCATGTTGTAGTTCAGGAGAAACTACTCAAAACTCCTAGGTAGATACTAGAGTATGATATCGACCTGGGTTTCCCCATCGATCTCAGCTCCAAGGACCTCCAGCTCATTCAAATGAGCCATCATCTTGAGAACATAATCCCTTACGGGTGTTCCCTCGATCATAGTGGTCGTCATCAACTTTCTCATGGATTCTTGCCTAACCGCCCGATTTTGGTGTCCGTAAAGCTATTTGAGATTGAGCATCATGTCATAAGCAGTGGGCATGGCTTGATGTTGATGTTGCAGTACATTTGACATAGATG
Organism: Wurfbainia villosa; assembly: GCA_025175895.1. Lineage (NCBI taxonomy): Eukaryota > Viridiplantae > Streptophyta > Magnoliopsida > Zingiberales > Zingiberaceae > Wurfbainia > Wurfbainia villosa. The sequence continues at coordinate 41,903,306 of CM045989.1, forward strand.
TCAAAATATAACACCGCGTCATCTCATCGTCCTTGATCCACTTCTTATAACTCTCTCTCTCCTTTTCCCCAGAATCATCTGTAGGCTTGGGAGGGAACTCTTCAAGGAGTACATATTTGTATTCCTCAGCAGTCAAGACAATGTCTAAATTCCTCTTCCAATCAACATACTTGGATTCAATAAGTTTGTTCTCTTTCAGTATCACAACAAGTGGGTTGAAAGTCATTTTGAAAGAAAACCTAAGAATCACATAAATTAAAACATTAGATTTAAAAAAATTATTGATTCCTCAAACAATAAAATTTTAAAATCAACCAACACCTCAAAACACCGAGAATATCGTATGCCACGATAGTGTGGACATATACGAATTCTACATTTTTAAGAGGAGGTTTTACCCATTAATTTTAATATCTTGTCAACCTAACTTTTTGACAAGTAAAATTAATAGTTGGTTCCTCTTTGGCCCTACAAATAAAAACAGTGACTCCGATGGGGAGGATACTTATATTTGTATATAAGTGTTGACCATTACTCGGTACCAAGGTAATTATCTCGGGTTATGAGCCTTCCGATGGGGAAGTACACACGCTCCTTGATAATTCCCTATAATCATATTTGATTTTGTGATCTGCAAAAAAACTCATCCGATGGGGAGGAAGGCACTCAGAGCCGACACGTAAGTTTGTTTGCATCACTTGTCAAATCGTAATAGAGGCCGTGGGAATTTAAAAAATTTCCCTCTCCCACTTAGTAATTTGAAAATGAGGAATTTTCTAGCCTTACAACATGCATATCAAACAATAAGCAATAAATATGAAAAATAAAAATTATTTTCCAACTATTATGACTTTTGTCTTCAATATGTCTCTCGTCGCATCGTCATCTCGTCCGCTCCTCCTACGCCATGTAAGAGCCATCCGGAGATCCGAGCCGAGACTAAAACCTATTTTAATTTACATCCATCGATCCTATACTCCACGAGGGAGTGTACATGAAATCTAGATCGAAAGTAAACTAAAATAAAAAGAGTGGCTAAACAATGTCGTATCTAATTTACAAAAAATCAAATACTAGCCTTGTCAACCCCGAGGATTCAACAAAACGTACTATTACACATATATAATCACATACACACATATGGCCATAATAGTCGGATCTTATTCCTGCAACCATAGAGTTAAACTACGCATATCCTACTATTATCCGACACATATAATATATGAAAAATGTATAAGAGTAATCGAATCCTTAAACACACAAAACCGGAAACCTTGGCTCTGATACCAATTGAAGGGTTTAGCTTTTCGAGTCCGTGAGGGGAAACTTCGCTTCCTACTTCACCTCGGTCGCTTGTTCATTGCGATCCCATCGATGCCCTCGGATTAAAAAAATTTAATCCTAGACAAAAGGGATTGCCCAAAAAACCAAGGCATCGTCGTGCTATTCGTTTAGAGAGGTCCCTTGAACAAACTTGTTGTTCAAGCGACCAACTTCTAGTCTACGAGTAGCCACGGAATAGACGATGTCCGGATCGCCGGCTTCTGTGTTTATGTTCGGGATCCAAGTATTATTTATCCACAAATAGAATATATCATGCTCATAATTGAAAAACAAAAACAAACATGTTACAAAAGAGAATAGAGAATCGATATACCTCTCGATCTTCTAATGTATGACCTTCCTCCTTTGGGACATCGTGTGGTCGACGATCTACCAAAAGTTGAAGTTCCTAGATCTCCAATCTTCCTTCTTTGCTCGTTCCGAACAAGAGAAAGAATAGAAACAAAGCTCCTTTCCTTCTTTCAACCAACCACCAACATCAAATGTTGGAGCTTGCCGCCGGCCAAGAAGGAAGAAGAGATTATGGTGGAAACCAGCCAAGACACCAAGGGAAAGCCCTAAATCTTGTTTCCACCAACCAAGGAGAAAGAGAAGAGGGAGTTTGGATGCCGACCAAGGGCTGGAAAGAAGGTTGTGTTGGTTTTGCCCGGAAGCTCTGATACCAATTGTTGGGGTTGATCCGTGAGGGGAAACTTCACTTCCCCTTCACCTCGGTTGCTTGACCATGGTGATCCCTTCGATGTCTCCGGATTAAAAATTTAATCCTAGACAAAAGGGATTCCCAAAGCAACCAAGTCATCGTCGTGCTATTCATTTAGAGAGGTCACTTGAACAAACTAGTTGTTCAAGCGACCATCCACTATTCTACGAGTAGCCGCAGAATAGACGATGTCCGGATCGCCGGTTTTTGTGTTTATACTCGGGATCCAAATATTATTTAGCCATTCACAGAAATATATCATGCTCATAAATGAAAAACAAATACAAACATGTAACATATAAAATTAGAGAATCGATATACCTCTCGATCTTCTAATGTATGTCCTTCCTCCTTTCGGACGTCGTGTGGGCGACGCTCTACCAAAAGTCGAAGCTCCTAGATCACACATCTTCCTTCCTTACTCATCCAAAGCAAGAGGAAGAATAGAAACAAGGCTCATCTCCTTCCTATGGCCAACCAACAAGCAACAAAAGAAATGCTTGCCGCCGGCCAACAAGGAGAAGGAGATAATGGTGGAAACCGACCAAGACATCAAGGGAAACCCCTTAGTCTTGTTTCCACCACCCAAGGAGAGGGAGAAGGGGTCTTTAGATGCTGTCCAAGGGTTGGAGAAGGTGATATGGGCGCCGGCCACCAAACCATGAAGAAGAAAGGAAGAAACTTTCCTTATTTGGTGCCACCCAAACCTCCTAAACCCTAAGCTTCCAAACCCTAATCCAAGCTCACCTTGTGGTCGGCCATGGAAGTGAGGAAGAAGATTAGGATGAGCTCAAGCCAAGGTAATGAGGAGAACCATAGTGGCCGGCCAACCCTTAGGAAGAAGAAGAACATCTCCTATAGTTGCCGCCCACCCTTTTCTCCCAAAAACCTAGCCACCCAAACCCTAATCCTAACTTACCTTATATCCGGCCATGGAAGAGGGGAAGAAGAATAGGATAAGTTCAAGCTAAGGTAGATAGGAGCAGCATAGTGGCCGGCCAACCCAAGGAAGAAGAAGAACAACCTCCATTAGTTGCCGCCCACCCTTGCTCCAAAACCCTAGCCACCAAACCCAATCCTAAACCAACTAGGATTCCTAGCCACCAAAAGAAGCAAACCCTAATCCCCTCATCCCTTGTGTTCTCCACGCCAACAATCCCTAAGCCACCCTTATATAGAGTTTAGGGATAAGTCTTGGTTTAATCTCCACCATTGGTTCAAGGGATTTAATCTCAACCGTCGGATCTAGAGATTTAATCTCAACCGTCGGATCTTAGAGATTTAATCTCTACCAATGGATCTTAGAGTTTTGTTTCTATCCATTGGATCTAAGAATCATGAGGTGTTAATAGGCTACATTAGGGACCATGAGGAGGAGTTGAGTCATGGCCACCCATGGATCAAGCCCACATAAAGTCCGATCCACTAATGATGGTCCAATCCACTAAAGGTCCATCATTGATCTACCTCACCAACCCCCATATGATAATATGGGCTCCATATATTATTTGTACATTTTCTCCCCGTGTTTAAGATCTCGAATGTCCGTCAATTAATTAATTTACTGACCATTAATTAATCGACATCTAACTCCATGAGTAGTACCACTCAACCTTTTCATCATGCCGGACCAAGTCCACCTGCAGGGTTTACATGATGAACCTTATGAGCTCCTCAAGGGGACATCATCATCCTAATATATAGGACACGGTTTCCTCCTATAATCAACGGCACACCATATAAATAATATCATCTCCCAACTTACCGAGTCTATCGATTTAATCTATAAATCTCGCCCATTGGTAAATCAAATAGATGAGTACCAAGTATATGTGCCCGTTATTATATCGGGATTAAGAGCATGTACTAAATAATATCTGAGGTCCGATTCGATTATGTAGTCAGCAATAAATCGAATCACCTGCGTGTCAGTCTACTCAATACACACAAAGTGCACTAGTGTGATTCTATGGTCAAGACAAACCAATACCAAATCACACTACAACTATTCCGATGGTTTGTCCAAAGCCATCTCGGTTGTGAGCCTTTACTTATACTTTACAAGGAGCTGATAACATGATCTCCCGTGTGACACCACACACCATGTTATCTACAATGTAAGGTATTAGACAATATTGCATAACCATAAAAATATGCAAACAATGATCATGTGATTCTTATTTCAAAATAAAGATGTTCATACAAAAGAGCTAGGCTTTCAGTATACATCCCAACAATCTCCCACTTATACTAAAAGACTATCTTTGTCCTTATCTTGCCATACATCCGATTCCCCTTCCCTCCACATGCCTATCAAAGCTCTCGCTAGAAGGGCCTTAGTGAAAGGGTCTACAGGTCATTCTACGATGCAATCTAGGCGACAACAACTTCTACCTCCTTTACGATTTCGTGTCACATTTGGTACTTGCGCTCTATGTGTTTACTAGCCTTATGGGCTCGTGGTTCCTTCGAGTTTGCAATCGCACCACTATTATCACAATAAATTGTGATAGGGGCAAACCAGAATCACATCCAAGTCCATCGAAGTTCTGAGCCATCTGACTTCTTTGGCCGCCTCATAGGCTGCCACATACTCAGCTTCCATGGTGGAGTCCGCCACGCATTTCTGCTGGGCACTCCTCCATACAATGGCTCCACCTCCCAAAGTAAACACAAAACTTGAGGTAGACTTACTGTTATCCCTATCAGATTGGAAATCGAAATCCGTGTAACCCACAGGGAGTAATTGGTATGCCCGGTAAACTAGCATATAATCCCTAGTCCTTCTCAGGCACTACAATATATGCTTTACCGTAGTCCAATATCCTTGTCCTGGATTACTCTGATATCTGCTGACCATGCCCACGGCAAAGCAGATATCTGGTCTCGTACAGAGCATCGCATACATGAGGCTTCCTACTGCCGAAGCATAAGGAACCGCCTTCATCTCCTCTGTCTACTCAAATGATCTAGGACATATCTCCTTAGATAGAGGTACTCCATGCCTGAAAGGTAGAAAACCCTTCTTGGAGTTCTGCATGCTAAAACGCTCCATAATCGTGTCTATGTATGAAGCTTGGGATAAGCACAACATCCTTTTCCTGCGATCCCTTATAACCTTGATCCCAAGGATGTGTCTCACCTCTCCCAAGTCCTTCATATCAAACTGTTTGGACAACCATACCCTTACGTCCGATAACACTTCGATGTTGTTGCCAACCACCAAAATGTCATCTACGTATAGTACAAGAAATACCACTATGTTTCCGTCACATCTCTTGTATACACAAGACTCATCCGGACTTTGAATAAATCCATAAGACTGGATTATCTCATCAAAGCGGATGTTCCAAGATCTTGAAGCTTGCTTCAATCCATAAATGGACCGATTAAGCTTACACACAAGATGCTCTTTGCCCTTAGCAATGAATCCCAATGGTTGCTTCATATAGATGGTTTCCTCAAGACTTCCATTAAGGAAAGCTTTCTTGATATCCATATGCCACACCTCATAATCCATAAGAGCTGCTATGCATAAGAGCTCTCAAACCTGACTTGAATCCATAGATTCAATCTCAGTATTCATTGCACTTTGCCAAGATAGTGCATCTTTATCTTGGATTGCCTCGTCATATGTCCAGGGATCAGGTTCATGTTCGCCAGGGACCAAATCGAAAGATTCTCCCAAGAACATGAATCTATCAGGCTGTCTCACAACCCTCCCACTACGACGAGACATCACTTGTGTATCCTCTGTGACACGTGGTGCAGTGACATGTGGTATATCCTCTTGTACCGGTGGTACTAAAGAAGTGACTTCCCCTTTTAACTCCTCCAGAACAATTTTACTCTTGGGCTTGTGGCTCATCACATAGTCTTCCTCTAGAAATCTAGTGTTCGTGCTAACGATCACTCTCTGATCTCTAGGACTATAAAACAAGTCAGAATAACTCATCATCGATCTAACCATCTTCATAAGAGTGTCTTTGCTACACACCATTCTGCTGGGGTGTGCCAGGTGCAGTCAATTGGGATTGAATCCCAACCTCTGATAAGTAGTTCCTAAACTCTCCCAAGAGGTTGTCACCACCACGATCGTATCGTAGTGTCATCCATATCTTGAATAATCATCTATAAAGGAGACGAAATATTCAAGATTACCTCTTGCCTAGATAGTCATAGGACCTCACAAATCAGAATGAACCATTTCTAACACATCTTTGGCTCTATACCCCTTGGCCTTGAAAGGCCTCTTTGTCATCTTACCCTCCAAGCAAGATTCGTAGGTTGGGAGATCCTCCACCACTAATGAACCCAAAGGTCCATCAGCTATCAACCTTTGAATTCTGCTTAGATTAATGTGACCAAGCCTAAGAAGCCAAAGATATGTTTGGTTCATCTTCGAAGGTTCTTTTCTCTTATTGGAATTAGAAGATGAGTTATTAACTTCTATTTGCATCGTGGGAGCTTGTGGTTCAAGTTATAAATTTCCTATCTATGTACCTGAATAGATAATGTCCCTATTCCTTTTATAACAAATCTGTCATGAAAAGAAATAGATTATCCATCCAAAACTATTTAGAAACCGAAATCAATTCTTTCTAAATAAGGGTACATAAAGGAAATTCTTAAGAACCAAAAACCTTTATTTTTCTCAAAAGATAAATAAAACATCTCCCACTACAATAGCCGCCACCTTCATGGCATTGCCCAAAATGGTAATCTCCCCTTTAGCTAGTCGTTGGGTTTCCTGAAACCCCTGCAAAGTGTTGCAGACATGATTAGTGACTCTCATATCTACACACAGTCTGCCGTAGATAACACCGCTAATCATGTTTCAACGACTAGTCCAAAGGATATACCTTTGTTACATTTTGGTGGGACGATCCTTCTTCCAATATCCATCTGCGCAAAGTACTTGCCTTTCGGCTTCTTCACTCCTCCCTGAGATCCTCCCACCACCTTTGCTCCACCTTGTTTTTTCTTCTTCTTGCCTTTCGGCTTAGAAGTAGAAACCTTTTTGAGCAACCATGGCTTGAGGACACTCTTCGAAGAGTGCATACTTGTACTCCTTAGCAGATAAGACAATATCTAGATTCTTTTCCAATCAACATTATTTGGGTACAGTAAGTTTATTTCTTTTAGTATCACAACAAGTGGACTGAAAGTCATTTTGAAAATCCTAAGAATCACATAGATCATTACTTTAGATTTCAAAATATTGATTCCTCAAACAATAAAATTTTGATATCAACCAACACCTCAAAAACACCGAATATCGCATGCCACGCAAAGTGGACGATATACGAATTCTACATTTGTAAGAGGAGGTTTTACCCATTAATTTTATTATCTTGTCAACCTTACTTTTTGACAAATAAAATTAATAGTTGGTTCCTCTTTGGCCCTACAAATAAAAGCAGTGACTCCGATGGGGAGGATACTTTTAATTTGCATCTAAGTGTGCACCATTACACGATACTAAGGGAATTATTTCGGATTATGTGCCTTACCGCTGTGGAAGTACACATGCTCCTAGATAATTTCCTATAACCATTATTTGACCTAGTGATCCGCAAACAAACTCATCCGCAAGGAGGAAGGCACTCAGAGCCAACACGCAAGTTTGTTGCATCACACGTCAAATTGTAATGGAGGCCGCGGGAATTAATTAAAATATCCCTCTCCCACTTAGTAAATTAAAAATGAGGAATTTTCCTACGACATGCATATCAAACAAAAAGCAATAAATATGAAAAATAAATTATTTTCCAACTATTATGGCCTTTGTCTTCAATATGGCTCCCGTCGCATCGCCATCTCGTCCGCTCCTCCTACGCCATGTACAAGCCCTCCGGAGATCCGAGCCGAGACTAAAACCTATTTTAATTTACATCCATCGATCCTATACTCCACGAGGGAGTGTACATGAATCTAGATCGAAAGTAAAATAAAATAAAGAGCGGCTAAACAATGCCGTATTTAATTTACAAAAACTAAATACTAGCCTCGTCAACCCCGAGGATTCAACAAAATAAACATTTACACACATACAATCACATACACACACATGCCATAATAGTGGAATCTTATGCCTGCAACCAAAGAGTTAAGCTACGCATATCCTACTATTATCCGACACATTTAATATATGAAAAAGTGTATAAAAATTTACTGAATCCTAAACACACAAAACCGGAATCCTTGGCTTTGATACCAATTGTTGGTTTTGCCCGGAAGCTCTGATACCAATTGTTGGGGTTGATCCGTGAGGGGAAACTTCACTTCCCCTTCACCTCGGTTGCTTGACCATGGTGATCCCTTCGATGTCCCCGGATTAAAAATTTAATCCTAGACAAAAGGGATTCCCAAAGCAACCAAGTCATCGTCGTGCTATTCGTTTAGAGAGGTCACTTGAACAAACTAGTTGTTCAAGCGACCATCCTCTATTCTACGAGTAGCCGCGGAATAGACGATGTCCGGATCGCCGGTTTTTGTGTTTATACTCGGGATCCAAATATTATTTAGCCATTCACAGAAATATATCATGCTCATAAATGAAAAACAAATACAAACATGTAACATATAAAATTAGAGAATCGATATACCTCTCGATCTTCTAATGTATGTCCTTCCTCCTTTCGGACGTCGTGTGGGAGACGCTCTACCAAAAGTCGAAGCTCCTAGATCACACATCTTCCTTCCTTACTCATCCAAAGCAAGAGGAAGAATAGAAACAAGGCTCATCTCCTTCCTATGGCCAACCAACAAGCAACAAAGAAATGCTTGCCTTGGCCAACAAGGAGAAGGAGATAATGGTGAAACCGACCAAGACATCAAGGAAACCCTTAGTCTTGTTTCCACCACCCAAGGAGAGGGAGAAGGGGTCTTTAGATGCTGTCCAAGGGTTGGAGAAGGTGATATGGGCGCCGCCACCAAACCATGAAGAAGAAAGGAAGAAACTTTCCTTATTTGGTGCCACCCAAACCTCCTAAACCCTAAGCTTCCAAACCCTAATCCAAGCTCACCTTGTGGCCCATGGAAGTGAGGAAGAAGATTAGGATGAGCTCAAGCCAAGGTAGAGAGGAGAACCATAGTGGCGGCCAACCCTTAGGAAGAAGAAGAACATCTCCTATAGTTGCCGCCACCCTTTTCTCCCAAAAACCTAGCCACCCAAACCCTAATCCTAACTTACCTTATATCCGCCATGGAAGAGGGAAGAAGAATAGGATAAGTTCAAGCTAAGGTAGATAGGAGCAGCATAGTGGCCGCCAACCCAAGGAAGAAGAAGAACAACCTCCATTAGTTGCCACCCACCCTTGCTCCAAAACCCTAGCCACCAAACCCAATCCTAAACCAACTAGGATTCCTAGCCACCAAAAGAAGCAAACCCTAATCCCCTCATCCCTTGTGTTCTCCACGCCAACAATCCCTAAGCCACCCTTATATAGAGTTTAGGGATAAGTCTTGGTTTAATCTCCACCATTGGTTCAAGGGATTTAATCTCAACCGTCGGATCTAGAGATTTAATCTCAACCGTCGGATCTTAGAGATTTAATCTCTACCAATGGATCTTAGAGTTTTGTTTCTATCCATTGGATCTAAGCATCATGAGGTGTTAATAGGCTACATTAGGGACCATGAGGAGGAGTTGGGTCTTGGCCACCCATGGATCAAGCCCACATAAAGTCCGATCCACTAATGATGGTCCAATCCACTAAAGGTCCATCATTGATCTACCTCACCAACCCCCATATGATAATATGGGCTCCATATATTATTTGTACATTTTCTCCCCGTGTTTAAGATCTCGAATGTCCGTCAATTAATTAATTTACTGACCATTAATTAATCGACATCTAACTCCATGAGTAGTACCACTCAACCTTTTCATCATGCCGGACCAAGTCCACCTGCAGGGTTTACATGATGAACCTTATGAGCTCCTCAAGGGGACATCATCATCCTAATATATAGGACACGGTTTCCTCCTATAATCAACGGCACACCATATAAATAATATCATCTCCCAACTTACCGAGTCTATCGATTTAATCTATAAATCTCACCCATTGGTAAATCAAAGAGATGAGTACCAAGTATATGTGCCCGTTATTATATCGGGATTAAGAGCATGTACTAAATAATATCTGAGGTCCGATTCGATTATGTAGTCAGCAATAAATCGAATCACCTCTGTGTCGGTCCTGCTCAATACACACAAAGTGCACTAGTGTGATTCTATGGTCAAGACAAACCAATACCAAATCACACTACAACTATTCCGATGGTTTGTCCAAAGCCATCTCGGTTGTGAGCCTTTACTTATACTTTACAAGGAGCTGATAACATGATCTCCCGTGTGACACCACACACCATGTTATCTACAATGTAAGGTATTAGACAATATTGCATAACCATAAAAATATGCAAACAATGATCATGTGATTCTTATTTCAAAATAAAGATGTTCATACAAAAGAGCTAGGCTTTCAGTATACATCCCAACAGGTTGTGGGCGCTGGCCACCAAGGGAGAGGAAGAAAAAAGGAAAATATTTCCTTATTTGGTGCCGCCCAAGCATCCAAAACCCTAATCTTATCTCAATTAGGATTCCTTAGTTGCCACCCACCCCTTGCCCTCCTTTTATAGAGTTAGGGATAATCCATGTTTTAATCTCCACCATTGGTTCTAGGGATTTAATCTCAATCGTCGGATCTAGAGTTTTAATCTCAAACGTCGGATCTAGAGATTTAATCTCTACCTTTGGATTTAGAGTTTTGTTTCTATCCATTGGATCTAAGCTTCATGAGGTGTTAATAGCCTACAATAGGGGCCATGAGGAGAAGTTGGATCTTGGCCACCCATGGATCAAGCCCACATAAAGTCCGATCTATTAATGATAATCCAATCCAATAAAGGATTAGCATTGATCTACCTCACCAACCCCCATAAGTTAATATGGGCTCCATATATTATTTGTACATTTTCTCCCCGTATTTATGATCTCAAATGTTCGTCGATTAATTAATTTACTGATCATTAATTAATCAATATCTAACTCCATGAGTAGTACCACTCAACCTTTTCATCTGTTGGGATGTATACTGAAAGCCTTGCTCTTTTGTATAAACATCTTTATTTTGAAATAAGAATCACATGATCATTGTTTGCATATTTTTACAGTTATGCAAAATTGTCTAATATTTTACATTATAGATAACATGGTGCTTGGTGTGGCACAGAAGATCATGTTATCAGTCCCTTGTATAATATAAGTAGAGGCTCACAACCAAGATGGTTTTGGACAAACCATTGGCATGGTTGTAGTGTAGCTTGGTATTGTTTTATCTTGAACATAGAGTTACACTAGTACACCTCGGTGTATTGAGAAGGACCGACATAGAGGTGATTCAATTTATTGCTGACTACATAATTGAATCGGAGCTCGGATATTTTGTTGTACATGCTCTTAATCCCGATATAATAACGGGCACATGTACTTAGTATTTATTTCTTTGATTTACCAAAGGGTGAGATTTCTATGGATTAAATCAATATGCCCGGTAGGTTGGGAAATAATATTATTTACATGGTGTGTCATTGATTATAGGAGGAAACCGTGTCCTATATATTAGGTTGATGATGTCCCCTTGAGGAGCTCATAAGGTTCATCATGTAAACCCTGCAGGTTGACTTAGTCAACATTATGATAAGGTTGAGTGGTACTACTCGAGGAGTTAGATGTTAATTAATTGATGGTTAGTAAATCAATTAATTGACGGACATTCGATATCTTAAACACGGGGAGATGAATGTACAAATAATATATGGAGCCCATATTAATTTATGGGGGTTGGTGAGGTAGTTCAATGATGATCCTCTAGTGGAATGGAACATCATTGATGGATCAAGTTTGTGTGGTTCCAATCCATCGGGTGGACAAAACCCAACTCCTCCTCATGGTCCCTATCGTAGCCTAATATAAACCTCATGAAGTCTAGATCAAATGATGGAAAACAAATCTCTAGATCTGACGGTTGGGATTAAATCCCTAGAACCGACGGTTGAGATTAAATCTCTAGATCCGACGATTGGGATTAAATCCCTAGAACCAACGGTTGAGATTAAATCCCTAGATCCGACGGTTGGGATTAAATCCCTAGAACCGACGGTTGAGATTAAATCTCTAGATCCGACGGTTGAGATTAAAACCCTAGAACTGACTGTGGAGATTAAACCAAGGCCTAAACCTAACTCTATATATAAGGGTGGCTTAGGGTGGGCGGCAAACATTGATCTTAGATGATGGATGATGGAAATTAGGGTTTAGCCTCTCATTGCTTGGGCGGCAAGTAAGCCTAAGGAGGAAACCCTAATTGGATTAGGGTTTGGCTCTTTGGTTGGGGTGGCAAGGTTTGGAAGGAAGATTGGGCGGCAACTTGTGGAGGATCTCTTCTTCTTCCAAGATGGTGGCCGGCTCCTAGATCTCTTCCCTCCACCTTGGTTGGGCGGCAAGTAAGCCTAAGGAGGAAACCCTAACTAGGGTTTGGCTCCTATGGTTGGGCGGCTAGGGTTTGCAAGAAGGTGGGTGGCATCTATAGGAGAGGAGCTCTTCTTCTTCCTAGGGTGTGGTCGGCTCCTTCCTCTATTCCCTCCACCTTGGTCGGAGCCCAACATATTCCCTTTCACCTCTTTACTAGAAGCTAAGATTAACGCTCTTATCGCTGCTCTCGGTAGCGCTACTTTACTATTTTTTTTTAACATGTTATCATAACTTAAATCTTCTTTTGCACATGCGTCACATATCATATTCATAATCAGCATGTTAACATATCTTGTCACATTTCTAACTTGCATAACATAAAGAGTCATTCATGAGTTTTAAGTAATTGAACAGTAACATAAATAAGCATCATCCAACATGATACTATGGATTCATAAGTCTTATAAGCGGAAGCAAAGTCTTAAGTGGTTCATTGTGCATGTAATATAAGCAGATAGTAACAGAGTCTTTCTCCACCATGCCACTATCACACACACTTGGCCCTTCCTGTTACTTCCTCTAGTTCAGGTTTCCTTTATCTACAGTATACGGACAACATGAACTATAAGCATATAGCTTAGTAAGATTCTTGCCTACTCACAAAAGCCACAAACTTCATCAAGCAATTAGAAACATGAGCATACTAGCATAAATAGCCTAAGTGTTTCATAGCAACACTAATCAACAACATACCCACGTAATAAAAAACCTAAGCATGGCATAGAGATTACATCAGCATGTTAAGCATAATTAAATCTAAGCAGGGCATAATTTAACATAAGCATTCGTAACATTGTAAATCTTAGACATGCATAAAGTACATAATCACAAATATTCTTAACTCAACTATAAGCATCATAACTTCATAAAATCTAACATGTATAAAGGACAAGTTCATAAGCATTCATAACATAAGTATCCGTAACATCATAAATCTTAAACATGCATAAAGTCCATAGTCACAAATATTCTTAACTCAACTATAAGCATCATAACTTCATAAAATCTAACATGTATAAAGGACAAGTTCATAAGCATTCATAACATAAGTATCCGTAACATCATAAATCTTAAACATGCATAAAGTCCATAGTCAAAAATATTCTTAACTCAACTATAAGCATCATAACTTCATAAAATCTAACATGTATAAAGGACAAGTTCATAAGCATTCATAACATAAGTATCCGTAACATCATAAATCTTAAACATGCATAAAGTCCATAGTCACAATATTCTTAACTCAACTATAAGCATCATAACTTCATAAAATCTAACATGCATAAAGGACATAATCATAAGCATTTTTAAACTTAACCATAAGCATTCATAGACTTTAACATAAGCATGCACAATTTCATAAAAGTCTTTTCTTTTCAAAACATATACGTATAGATACTTCAACATAATAATAACTTGCTTGGGGGGCCCCAGGTTAAGTACCACATAATGCGCGTTCCCTAATAGGCTGGGGTAGCGAGCCACCAGACCTACTAGATCAAGACCTCTTACGTCTTACCAGGGCAAGACCTCTTACGTCTTCTTATGTCCCTATGGATTTGATTAACGACCACCTGACGGGTCGGGTACTTAACCTCTTACAAAGTAAAATACTTAATTCCTTTCTTTCTTGTCTTATCATAAGGAGAGCTCTTAATCCCTACTTGAAAGGGAAGCATCTCCATCTTATCTTATCATAAGGAGAGCTCTTAATCCCTACTTAAAAGGGAAGCATCTCCATCTTATCTTATCATAAGGAGAGCTATTAATCCCTACTTGAAAGGGAAGCATCTCCACCTTAGACATTTCATAGCATACATGCATTCATAACATAAAGGGGTCCTAAAGCACAAACATGTTCATCACATAAGCATATTTCATAGGCATATTCATGGCATGTTAAATCATAAAACATGTTCATCACATAGGCATATTTCATGGCATATTATATCATAAACTTGTTCATCACATGAGCATATTTCCTAGGCATATTCATGGCATATTAAATCATAAAATAGGTTCATCACCTAATCATATTTCCTAGGCATATTCATGGCATATTAAATCATAAAACATGTTCATCACATAGGCATATTTCCTAGGCATATTCATGGCATATTAAATCATAAAACATGTTCATCACATAGGCATATTTCCTAGGCATATTCATGGCATATTAAATCATAAAACATGTTCATCACATAGGCATATTTCCTAGGCATATTCATGGCATATTAAATCATAAAACATGTTCATCACATAGGCATATTTCCTAGGCATATATCATAGCATAACTTCATAAGGGGCATTTTCATGAAACCCTAACCCTAAAACCATGGGTGGCCGAAACTTATAGGGCCACAAGGCTTGGGTTTTTGTCACCTAAATTCATTCATGTAGGCATATATCATAGCATAACTTCATATGGGGCATTTTCATGAAAGCCTAACCCTAAAACCTTGGGTGGCCGAAACTTATAGGGGCACAAGGCTTGGGTTTTTGTCACATAAATTCATTCATGTAGGCATATATCATAGCATAACTTCATAAGGGGCATTTTCATGAAACCCTAACCCTAAAACCATGGGTGGCCGAAACTTATAGGAGCACAAGGCTTGGGTTTTTGTCACCTAAATTTATTCATGTAGGCATATATCATAGCATAACTTCATAAGGGGCATTTTCATGAAACCCTAACCCTAAAACCATGGGTGGCCGAAACCCATAGTGGCACAAGGCTTGGGTTTTTGTCACCTAAATTTATTCATGTAGGCATATATCATAGCTTAACTTCATAAGGGGCATTTGCATGAAACCCTAACCCTAAATTCCTTGGTTGGCCGAAACATATATGGCCATGAGTTGGGTTTTTGGCATCTAAAACTCCCTACTTGATGCCTACACTCTATGAACATAACCTTAGAATCAAGTTCATGCAACCCTAACCCTAAAAGCTCGGGTTGGCCGAAACATGTAAGGGCTAAACTCCTTGGACTTTTGACCCTAAGGATTCCTACTTGAAGCATACAACCCATAAAAATTTCCCTAGTAGCATTTTCATGAATCCTAGCCCATAAACTTAGTTAGCCGAGACCTAGGGGGCTACAACTTCATATTTCTTTCATGTAACCTATCCTACAAAACTAATATACTGCAGGTGAGGGAATCTTACATCCTTCGCTTGCTTGTAGTGGGTAGTTGACCTTATGGAAGCCAAGAACTAGCTTCTCCTTGCTTGGATGAGGTTCGTCCAAAGGTGAAAATGGAGAGGGGGAGAGATGGGTTTTCGGTGAGGAAGAAGAAGGGAAGAAGAAGTGGCCAAGTGGAAACTTCCTTCTTCTTTATAAAGGGAGGAAGAGAAGTTTCTCTTCTCTTTTCCATGCCCCTTCATTTACCCTCATCACACTTATCTACAATTTCCCCTCTTCTTCTAATGATATAATCCTATTGGGCTTCTGGTTAGTGGGTGCATCTATAGGGCTTGGCTATCTCTAGAGGTTTGGGGTTCAATTCCTAGGCCTTGCATCTCTTTTTGGCTATTTTCTTTTATTTTGTGAAAAAGCCCACATCAAGCCCATTATTGTAAAGCCAAAAACTCTCGTAAAATTGCTAGAAATTTTACGGGCGTTACATAGGGTTTGTCCCTAGTTTGGTTCCTTGGTGGTTTCTATTTTGTTCTCTCTATTCTTGGGGTCGGTGGCATCAATCCTTTGTGGATTGGTGGTTGACTCAAGCAAGAAGAGAAAGAGAGTTCTTCTTTCTTTGGATTGAAGAAGTTCTAGGAAGCTTCAACTTGTGGAGGATCTTCGCCCACACGATGTCTACAAGGAGGTTAGGACATACGATAGAAGATCAAAAGGTATAAAAGTTTTACAACTTTTATTATTGTTCTTTACATGTTCTTATTGATATGCTAGCTTATGTTCTTTATGTTAGTATATGTTGATTATACTAGTTTACATTTGCATGTATTTGTATAATCATAGACCCCAAAGATAAACACAAAAACCGTCGATCCGTCCGTCGTCTCTTCTGCGGCTAACCGACTAGAAGAGTAGTGTTGCTTGAACAACTAGTTTGTTCAAGCGATCGCTCAAGTCGTTAGCACGATGACGAATTGGTTGTGCTTAGGAAACTCATCCCATCCGGATTAGTTTTCATTAGTGAAAATTTTAATCCGGTGATCGATGAGCATTCCGAGGAATAGCACGATTGCCAGCAAATGGTATCAGAGCCACGGTTTCTGATTTTGTGTGTTTTGGATTAGGTTACTTTCACGCACTTATCATATATTGTGTATGCCGGATAATAGTAGGATGTGCGTAGGCTAACTTTTTGGTTGCAGGCATAAGATCCAACTATTATGGCTATATATGTGTGTATGTGATTGCATGTGTGTGTGATTGTATATTATTTGAATCCTCGGGGTTGACGAGGCTAAATTAGTATTTAATTTTTGTAATTGAATACGACATTGTTTAGCCACTCTTTATTTTATTTTACTTTCGATCTAGATTTCATGTACACTCCCTCGTGAAGTATAGGATCAATGGATGTAAAATAAAATAGGTTTTATTCTCGGCTCGGATCTCCGGTTGGCTTGTACATGGCGTAGGAGGAGCGGACGAGGTGGCGACACGACGGGACGCATATTGGAGAACAATGCCATAATAGTTGGAAAAATTCTAATTTTTCCATATTTATTGCTGATTTATTTTATATGCATATTGTGTGTGCTTGAAAATTCCTCATTGTCAATTTACTAAGTGGGAGAGGGACATTTTAATTAATTCCCGCGGCCTCCATTACAATTTGACATGTGATGCAACAAACTTGCGCATCGGCTTTGAGTGCCTTCCTCCCCATCAGATGAGTTTGTTTGCGGATCACTAGGTCAAATAATGGTTATAGGAAATTATCTAGGAGCGTGTGTACTTCCACAGCGGTAAGGCACATAATCCAAAATAATTCCCTTAGTACCATGTAATGGTGCACACTTAGATGCAAATAAAAAGTAGTTTTATTTGTAGGGCCAAAGAGGAACCAACTATTAATTTTATTTGTCAAAAAGTATGGTTGACAAGATAATAAAATTAATGGGTTAAACCTCCTCTTACAAATGTAGAATTCGTATACGTCTACACTATCGTGGCATGTGATATTCTCGGTGTTTGAGGTGTTGGTTGATTTCGAAATTTTATTGTTTGAGGAATCAATAATTTTTATTGAAATCTACAGTAATAATAAGCATGTTGTGTGTGCTTGAAAATTCCTCATTTTCAATTTACTAAGTGGGAGAGGGATATTTTAATTAATTCCCGAGGCCTCCATTACAATTTGACGTGTGATGCAACAAACTTGCGTGTCGGCTCTGAGTGCCTTCCCCCCTGATTATGAGTTTGTTTGCGGATCACTAGGTCAAATAATGGTTATAGGAAATTATCTAGGAGTGTGTGTACTTCCACAGCAGTAAGGCACATAATCCGAAATAATTCCCTTAGTATCGTGTAATGGTGCACACTTAGATGCAAATATAAAGTATCCTCCCCATCAGAGTCACTGCTTTTATTTTTAGGGCCAAAGAGGAACCAACTATTAATTTTATTTGTCAAAAAGT
Organism: Wurfbainia villosa; assembly: GCA_025175895.1. Classification (NCBI taxonomy): domain Eukaryota; kingdom Viridiplantae; phylum Streptophyta; class Magnoliopsida; order Zingiberales; family Zingiberaceae; genus Wurfbainia; species Wurfbainia villosa. The sequence goes on from CM045989.1 coordinate 41,921,513, forward strand.
AAGGTTGACAGGATAATAAAATTAATGGGTAAAACCTCCTCTTACAAATGTAGAATTCGTATACGTCCACACTGCGTGGCATGCGATATTCTCGGTGTTTTGAGGTGTTGGTTGATTTCGAAATTTTATTGTTTGAGGAATCAATAATTTTTTGAAATCTAAAGTAATGATCTATGTGATTCTTAGGATTTTCAAAAATGACTTTCAGTCCACTTACTATGATACTAAAGGAAATAAACTTACTGTATCCAAATAATATTGATTGGAAAAGATTCTAGATATTGTCTTATCTGCTAAGGAGTACAAGTTTGCACTCTTCAAAGAGTGTCCTCAAGCCATCATTGCTCAAAAGGGTTTCTACTTCTAAGCCGAAAGGCAAGAAGAAGAAGAAACAAGGTGAAGCAAAGATGGTGGGAGGATCTCAAGGAAGAGTGAAGAAGCCGAAAGGCAAGTACTTCACTTGCAAGCAGGATGGACATTGGAAGAAGGACTGTCCCAATCCAAAACAGAACAAAGGTATATCTTTTGGACTAGTCATTGAAACATGATTAGCGGTGATATCTACCAGCACCTGGTGAGTTGATACGGGAGCCACTAATCATGTCTGCAACAATTTGCAGGGGTTCTAGAAAACCCGATGACTAGCTAAAGGGGAGATTACCATTTACTTGGGCAATGCCATGATGGTAGCGGCTATTGCAGTGGGAGAAGTTTTATTTATCTCTTGAGAATAATAAAACTTTGGTTCTGGAAAATTCCCTTTATGTACTTTTATTTTAGAAAGAATTTAGTTTCAATTTCTAAATTATTATGGATGGATATTCTATTTCTTTTAATGACAGAGTTGTTATAAAAAGGAATAGGGAGAATATCTATTCAGATACATTGAAAGGAAATTTGAACCAAAACCTGCCACGATGCAAATTGAAGTTAATAACTCATCTTCTAATTCCAATAAGAGAAAAGAACCTTCGAAGATGAATCAAACATATCTTTGGCTTCTTAGGCTTGGTCACATTAACCTAAGCAGAATTCAAAGGTTGAAAATTGATGGACCTTTGGGTTCATTAGTGGTGGAGGATCTCCCAACCTACGAATCTTGCTTGGAGGGTAAGATGACCAAGAGGCCTTTTTAAGGCCAAGGGGTATAGAGCCAAAGATGTGTTAGAAATGGTTCATTCTGATTTGTGTGGTCCTATGGCTATCTTGGCAAGAGGTAATCTTGAATATTTCGTCTCTTTTGTAGATGATTATTCAAGATGTGGATGATACTACGATTTGATCGTGGTGGTGACAACCTCTTGGGAGAGTTTAGGAACTACTTATCAGAGGTTGGGATTCAATCCCAATTAACTGCACCTGGCACACCCCAGCAGAACGGTGTAGCAGAGCGAAGGAATAGGACTCTTATGGAGATGGTTAGATCGATGATGAGTTATTCTGACTTGTTTTATAGTCCTAGAGATCAGAGGGTCATCGTTAACACGAATGCCAGATTTCTAGAGGAAGACTATGTGATAAGCCACAAGCCCAAGAGTAAAATTGTTCTGGGGGAGTTAAAAGGGGAAGTCACTTCTTTAGTACCACCGGTACAAGAGGATATACCACATGTCACTGCACCGCGTGTCACAAAAGGATACGCAGATGATACCTCATCGTAGTGGGAGGGTTATTAGACAGCATCTTAGATTCATGTTTTTGGGTGAATCTTCTGATTTTTTCCCTAGCAAACATGAACCTGATCCCTAGACATACGACGAGACAATCCAAGATATAGATACAGCATCTTGGCAAAGTGCAATGAATACTGAGATTGAATCCATGGATTCAAGTCAGGTCTGGGAGCTCTTATGCATAGCAGCTCATATGGATTATGAGGTGTGGCACATGGATGTCATGACAGCTTTCCTTAATGGAAGTCTTGAGGAAAACATCCAAATGAAGCGACCAGAGGAATTCATTGCTAAGGGCAAAGAGCATCTTGTATGTAAGCTTAATCGATCCATTTATAGATTGAAGCAAGCTTCGAGGTCTTGGAACATCCGCTTTGAGGAGGTAAATCAGTCTTATGGATTTATTCAAAGTTTGGATGAGTCTTGTGTATATAAGAGATGTGACGGAAACATAGTGGTATTTCTTGTACTATACGTAGATAATATTTTGGTAGTTGGCAACAATATCAGAGTGTTATCAGACGTAAGGGTATGGTTGTCCAAACGGTTTTAAGGACTTGGGAGAAGTGGGTCACAACCTTGGGATCAAGGTTGTTGTGCTTATCCCAAGCTTCATACATAGACATGCTTTTGGATCGTTTTAGCATGTAGAACTCCAAGAAGGGTTTTCTACCTTTCAGGTATGGAGTTCCTTTATCTAAGGAGATGTGTCCTAGATCATCTGAGGTGATAAAGGAGCTGAAGGCGGTTCCTTATGCTTCAGCAGTAGGAAGCCTCATGTATGCTATGTACGAGACAAGATATCTGCTTTGCCGTGGGCATGGTTAGCAGATATCAGAGTAATCCAGGACAGGGACATTGGACTGCAGTAAAAGCATATATTGTAGTGCCTGAGAAGAACTAGGGATTATATGCTAGTTTACCGGGCAGACCAATTACTCCTTGTGGGTTGCATGGATTGCGATTTCCAATCAGATAGGGATAACAGTAAGTCTACCTCAGGTTTTGTGTTTACTTTAGGAGGTGGAGCCATTGTATGGAGGAGTGCCCAGTAGAAATGCGTGGCAGACTCCACCATGGAAGCTGAGTATGTGGCAGCCTATGAGGCAGCCAAAGAAGCTGTGTGGCTCATGAACTTCCTGATAGACTTGGATGTGATTCCTGGTTTGCCCAGAACTATCACAATTAATTGTGATAATAATGGTGCAGTTGCAAACTCGAAGGAACCACGAGCCCATAAGGCTAGTAAACACATAGAGTGCAAGTACCACCTGATACGAGAAATCGTAAAGGAGGTAGAAGTTGTTGTCGCCTAGATTACATCAGAGGATGACCTGGTAGACCCTTTCACTAAGGCCCACCTAGCGAGAGCTTTGATAGGCATGTGGAGGGAAGGGGAATCAGATGTATGGCAGTATGAGGACAGCATAGTCTTTTAGTATAAGTGGGAGATTATTAGGATGTATACTGAAAGTCTTGCTCTTTTGTATGAAAATCTTTATTTTGAAATAAGAACCACATGATCATTGTTTGCATATTTTTACAGTTATGCAAAATTGTCTAATATTTTACATTATAGATAACATGGTGCTTGGTGTGGCACAGAAGATCATGTTATCAGTCCCTTGTAGAATATAAGTAGAGGCTCACAACCAAGATGGTTTTGGACAAACCATTGGCATGGTTGTAGTGTAGCTTGGTATTGTTTTATCTTGAACATAGAGTTACACTAGTACACCTCGGTGTATTGAGAAGGACCGACATAGAGGTGATTCAATTTATTGCTGACTACAGAATTGAATCGGACCTCGGATATTATGTTGTACATGCTCTTAATCCCGATATAATAACGGGCACATGTACTTAGTATTTATTTCTTTGATTTACCAAAGGGTGAGATTTCTATGGATTAAATCAATATGCCCGGTAGGATGGGAAATAATATTATTTACATGGTGTGCCGTTGATTATAGGAGGAAACCGTGTCCTATATATTAGGTTGATGATATCCCCTTGAGGAGCTCATAAGGTTCATCATGTAAACCCTGCAGGTTGACTTAGTCAACATGATGATAAGGTTGAGTGGTACTACTCAAGGAGTTAGATGTTAATTAATTGATGGTTAGTAAATCAATTAATTGACGGACATTCGATATCTTAAACACGGGGAGATGGATGTACAAATAATATATGGAGCCCATATTAATTTATGGGGGTTTGTGAGGTAGTTCAATGATGATCCTGCAGTGGAATGGAACATCATTGATGGATCAAGTTTGTGTGGTTCCGATCCATCGGGTGGCCAAAACCCAAATCCTCCTCATGGTCCCTATCGTAGCCTAATATAAACCTCATGAAGTCTAGATCAAATGATGGAAAACAAATATCTAGATCCGACGGTTGGGATTAAATCCCTAGAACCGACGGTTGAGATTAAATCTCTAGATCCGACGGTTGGGATTAAATCCCTAGAACCGACGGTTGAGATTAAATCCCTAGATCCGACGGTTTGGATTAAATCCCTAGAACCGACGGTTGAGATTAAATCTCTAGATCCGACGGTTGAGATTAAAACCCTAGAACCGACGGTGGAGATTAAACCAAGGCCTAAACCTAACTCTCTATATAAGGGTGGCTTAGGGTGGGCGGCAAACATTGATCTTAGATGATGGATGATGGAAATTAGGGTTTAGCCTCTCATTGCTTGGGCGGCAAGTAAGCCTAAGGAGGAAACCCTAATTGGATTAGGGTTTGGCTCTTTGGTTGGGGCGGCAAGGTTTGGAAGGGAGATTGGGCGGCAACTTGTGGAGGATCTCTTCTTCTTCCAAGATGGTGGCCGGCTCCTAGATCTCTTCCCTCCACCTTGGTTGGGCGGCAAGTAAGCCTAAGGAGGAAACCCTAACTAGGGTTTGGCTCCTATGGTTGGGCGGCTAGGGTTTGCAAGAAGGTGGGTGGCATCTATAGGAGAGGAGCTCTTCTTCTTCCTAGGGTGTGGCCGGCTCCTTCCTCTATTCCCTCCACCTTGGTCGGAGCCCAACATATTCCCTTTCACCTCTTTACTCCATCTTGGCCGGTGGCACTAGAAGCTAGGGTTTGTCCCTAGTTTGGTTCCTTGGTGGTTTCCATTTTGTTCTCTCTATTCTTGGGGTTGGCGGAATCAATCCTTTGCGGATTGGTGGTTGACTCAAGCAAGAAGAGAAAGATAGTTCTTTTTTCTTTGGATTGAAGAAGATCTAGGAAGCTTCAACTTGTGGAGGATCTTCGCCCACACGAAGTCTACAAGGAGGTTAGGACATACGATAGAAGATCAAGAGGTATAAAAGTTTTACAACATTTATTATTCTTCTTTACATGTTCTTATTGATATGCTAGCTTATGTTCTTTATGTTAGTATATGTTGATTATACTAGTTTACATTTGCATGTATTTGTATAATCATGGACCCCGAAGATAAACACAAAAATCGGTGATCCGTTCGTCGTCTCTTCCACGGCTAACCGACTAGAACAGTAGTGTTGCTTGAACAACTAGTTTGTTCAAGCGATCGCTCAAGTCGTTAGCACGACGACAAATTGGTTGTGCTTAGAAAACTCATCCCATCCGGATTAGTTTTCATTAGTGAAAATTTTAATCCGGTGACATGGGAGTCGATGAGCATTCCGAGGAATAGCACGATTGCCAACATCATCATGCCACACCAAGCCTACCTGCAGGGTTTACATGATGAACCTTATGAGCTCCTCAAAGGAACATCATCATCCTAATATATAGGACACGGTTTCCTCCAATAATCAATGGCACACCATATAAATAATATCATTTCCCAACTTACCGAGCATATCAATTTAATCTATAAATATCACCCATTGGTAAATCAAAGAAATGAATATTAATTATATGTGTCCGTTATTATATCGGGATTAAGAGCATGTACAATATAATATTTGAGGTCCAATTCGATTATCTAGTCAGCAATAAATCGAATCACCTCTAAGTCGGTCCTGCTCAATACACACAAAGTGCACTAATGTGATTCTATGGTCAAGACAAACCAATACCAAATCACACTACAACCATTACGATGGTTTGTCCAAAGTCATCTCGATTGTGTGCCTTTACTTATACTTTACAAGGAGACGATAACATGATCTACCATGTGACACCACACACCATGTTATCTACAATGTAATGTATTAGACAATATGCATAACCATAAAAATATACAAACAATGATTATGTGATTCTTATTTCAAAATAAAGATGTTTATATAAAAGATAGACTTTTCAGTATACATCCCAACAATCTCCCACTTATATTAAAAGACTATGTTGTCCTCAAACTGCCATACATCTGATCCCCATTCCCTCCACATGTCTATCAAAAGCTCTCTCCGGAAGGGCCTTAGTGAAAGGATCTACCAGGTTATCCTCCGATGCAATCTTGGCCACAGCAACTTCTCCTCTCTTTATGATTTCTCGTATCAGGTGGTACTTGCGCTCTATGTGCTTACTTGCCTTATGGGCTCGTGGTTCCTTCGAGTTTGTAACTGCACCACTATTATCACAATAAATTGTGATAGTTCTGGGCAATCTAGGAATCACATCCAAGTCAATCATGAAGTTCCTGAGCCATACAACTTCTTTGGCCGCCTCAGAGGTTGCCACATACTCAGCTTCCATGGTAGAGTCCGCCACGCATTTCTACTTGACACTCCTCTATACAATGGCTCCACCTCCCAAAGTAAACACAAAACCTGAGGTAGACATACTGTTATCCCTGTCTGATTAGAAGTCAAAATCCGTGTAACCCACAGGGAGTAATTGGTCTGTCTGGTAAACTAGCATATAATCCCTAGTCCTTCTCAGGTACTTCAATATATGTTTTACCGCAGTCCAATGTCCCTATCCTGGATTACTCTGATATCTGCTGACCATGCCCACGACAAAGCAGATATCTGGTCTCGTACATAGCATCGCATACATGAGGCTTCCTATTGCCAAAGCATAAGGAACCACCTTCATCTCCTCTATCTCCTCAGATGTTTTAGGACACATCTCCTTAGATAAAGGAACTCCATGCCTGAAAGGTAGAAAACCCTTCTTAGAGTTCTGCTTACTAAAACTCTCCATTATCATGTCTATGTATGAAGCTTGGGATAAGCACAACATCCTTTTCCTGCAATCCCTTATAACCTTGATCCCAAGGATGTGTCCCACTTCTCCCAAGTCCTTTATATCAAACTGTTTGGACAACCATACCCTTACGTCCGATAACACCTTGATATTGTTGCCAATCAACAAAATGTCATCTACGTATAGTACAAGAAATACTACTACTTTTCCATCACATCTCTTGTATACACAAGACTTATCCGGACTTTGAATAAATCCATAAGACTAGATTACCTCATCAAAGCGGATGTTCCAAGATCTCGATGCCTTCTTCAATCCATAAATGGACCGATTAAGCTTACACACAAGATGCTCTTTGCCTTTAGCAATAAATCCCTCTAGTTGCTTCATATAGATGTTTTCCTCAAGACTTCCATTAAGGAAAGTTGTCTTGACATCCATCTGCTACACCTCATAATCCATATGTGCTGCTATGCATAAGAGAATCCGGATAGACTTAAGCATGGCTACTGGCGAAAAGGACTCCTCATAATCGATACCCTCTTTCTGAGTATACCCCTTCGCAACAAGCCTCGCTTTGAAGGTCTCAACCTTCCCATCTATTCCTCTCTTTCTTTTGTAGATCCACTTGCATCCAATGATTTTTACACCATCAGGTGGTTCTACTAGCTCCCAAACCAGATTCGAATTCATAGATTCAATCTCAGCATTCATTGCACTTTGCCAAGATACTTCATCTTTATCTTGGATTGCCTCGTCATATGTCCAGGGATCAGGTTCATGTTAACCATTGACCAAATCGGAAGATTCTCCCAAGAACATGAATCTATCAGGCTGTCTCACAACCCTCCCACTACGACGAAGTATCACCTGTGTATCCTCTGTGACACGCGGTGCAGTGACATGGTATATCCTCTTGTACCGGTGGTACTAAAGAAGTGACTTCCCCTTTTAATTCCTCCAGAACAATTTTACTCTTGGGCTTGTGGCTCATCACATAGTCTTCCTCTAGAAATCTGGCGTTTGTGCTAACGATCACTCTTTGATCTCTAGGACAATAAAATAAACCACCCTTCGTTCCTCTAGGATAGCCAACAAACATGCGTACTTCTGTACGAGGTTCCAACTTACCAGCATCTGCCTTCAGCAAATGTGATGTACTCCCCCATATCCGAATATGTCTTAGACTAGGCGTTTGCCCAGTCCACAATTCTGTGGGAGTAGAAGGCACTGATTTAGATGGAACCAAGTTCAGAATGTACACCGCCATATCTAGAGCATATCCCCTGAATGAATCTGGCAACTTAGAATAACTCATCATCGATCTAACCATCTCCATAAGAGTCCTATTCGTTCGCTCTGCTACACCATTCTGCTGGGGTGTGCTAGGTGCAGTCAATTGGGATTGAATCCCAGCCTCTGATAAGTAATTCCTAAACTCTCCGAAGAGGTACTCGCCACCACGATCAGATCGTAGTGTCTTGATACTATTCCCTTGACGTTTCTCCACATCAGCCTTGAATTCTTTGAACTTGTCAAAGCATTCAGACTTGCGGCGCATCAGGTAAATATATCCATATCTCGAGTAATCGTCTATAAAAGAGATGAAATACTGAAAACCACCTCTAGACTGGATAGACATAAGTCCACACAAATCAGAATGAACCAATTCTAACACATCTTTGGCTCTATACCCCTTGGCCTTAAAAGGCCTCTTGGTTATTTTACCCTCCAAGCAAGATTCGCAGGTTGGGAAATCCTCCACCACTAATGAACCCAGAGGTCCATCAGCTATCAACCTTTGAATTCTGCTTAGGTTAATATGACCAAGCTGAAGATGCCAAAGATATGTTTGGTTTATCTTTGAAAGTTCTTTTCTCTTATTGGAATTAGAAGATGAGTTATTAATTTCAATTTGCATCGTGGGAGCTTTTGATTCAAGTTTGTACAAATTTCCTATCAATGCCCCAGAACAGATAATGTCCCTATTCCTTTTTATAACAAATCTATCATTAAAAGAAATAGAATATCCATCCATAAACAATTTAGAAACTGAAATTAAATTCTATCTAAATAAGGGAACATAAAGGCAATTCTTAATAACCAAAACTTTATTTTTCTCAAAAGATAAATGAACGTCTCCCACTACAACTACCGCCACCTTCGTGGCATCGCCCAAGTACACGGTAATCTCCCCCTAAGCCAGTCGTCTGGTTTCCTGGAACCCCTACAAAGTATTGCAGACAAGATCAGTGGCTCCCGTATCTACACACCAGGTGCCGGTAGATAACACTGCTAAACATTTTTCAATGACTAGACCAAAAGATATACCTTTGTTCTGCTTGCGGTTGGGGTAGTCCTTCTTCCAGTGTCCAGTCTGCTTACAAGTGAAGCACTTGCCTTTCGGCTTCTTCACTCCTCCCTGAGTACGTCCCACCGCCTTCGCCTCAGTTTGTTTCTTCTTCTTCTTGCCTTTCGGCTTAGAAGTAGAAACCTTTTAGGTCACCATGGCATGTGCCTGAACACTCTGACGAAACATCCCCTCTTCCACCTGGAGTTCTGTCAGAAGTTCCGGAAACGAATACAACCTCTTGTTCATGTTGTAGTTTAGGCAAAACTGCTCAAAACTCCTAGGTAGAGACTGGAGTATGATATCGACCTGGGTTTCCCCATCGATCTCAGCTCCAAGGACCTCCAGCTCATTCAAATGAGCCATCATCTTGAGAACATAATCCCTTACGGGTGTTCCCTCGATCATAGTGGTCGTCATCAACTTTCTCATGGCTTCTTGCCTAGCAGCCCAATTCTGGTGTCCGAAAAGATCTTTGAGATTGAGCATCATGTCATAAGCGGTGGGCTTGGCTTGATGCTGATGTTGCAGTACATTTGACATAGATGCCAAAATGTAACACTATGCCATCTCATCGGCCTTGATCCACTTCTTATAACTCTCTCTCTCCTTTTCCCAAGAATCATCTGCAGGCTTGGGAGGGCATTCTTCGAGTACATATTTGTATTCCTCAGCAGTCAAGACAATGTCTAGATTCCTCTTCCAATCAACATAGTTGGGTCCAGTAAGTTTGTTCTTTTACAGTATCACAACAAGTGGGTTGAAAGTCATTTTGAAAGAAAACCTAAGAATCACATAAATCAAAACATTAGATTTCAAAAAATTATTGATTCCTCAAACAATAAAATTTTAAAATCAACCAACACCTCAAAACACCGAGAATATCGTATGCCACGATAGTGTGGACGTATACGAATTCTACATTTGTAAGAGGAAGTTTTACCCAATAATTTTAATATCTTGTCAACCTAACTTTTTGACAAGTAAAATTAATAGTTGATTCCTCTTTGGCCCTACAAATAAAAGCAGTGACTCCGATGGGGAGGATAATTATATTTGTATCTAAGTGTTCACCATTACTCAGTACCAAGGTAATTATCTCAGGTTATGTGCCTTCCGATGGGAAAGTACACATGCTCCTTGATAATTCCCTATAACCATATTTGATTTTGTGATCCACAAAAAAACTCATCCGATGGGGAGGAAGGCACTCAGAGCCGACGCGTAAGTTTGTTTGCATCACTTGTCAAATCGTAATGGAGGCCGTGGGAATTTAAAAAATTTCCCTCTCCCACTTAGTAATTTGAAAATGAAGAATTTTCTAGCCTACGACATGCATATCAAACAATAAGCAATAAATATGAAAAATAAAAATTATTTTCCAACTATTATGGCTTTTGTCTTCAATATGTCTCCCGTCGCATAGCCATCTCGTTCGCTCCTCCTATGCCATGTAAGAGCCATCCGGAGATCCGAGCCGAGACTAAAACCTATTTTAATTTACATCCATCGATCCTATACTCCACGAGGGAATGTACATGAAATCTAGATCGAAAGTAAACTAAAATAAAAAGAGTGGCTAAACAATACCGTATCTAATTTACAAAAAATCAAATACTAGCCTCGTCAACCCCGAGGATTCAACAAAACATACTATTACATACATACAATCACATACACACATATGGCCATAATAGTCGGATCTTATGCTTGCAACCAAAGAGTTAAACTACGCATATCCTACTATTATCTGGCACATATAATATATGAAAAATGTATAAGAGTAACCAAATCCTTAAACACACAAAACCGGAAACCTTGGCTCTAATACCAATTGAAGGGTTTAGCATTTCGAGTCCATGAGGGGAAACTTCGCTTCCCACTTCCCTCGGTCGCTTGTTCATGGCGATCCCATCGATGTCCCCTGATTAAAAAAATTTAATCCTAGACAAAAGGGATTGCCCAAACAACCAAGGCATCGTCGTGTTATTCGTTTAGAGAGGTCACTTGAACAAACTTGTTGTTCAAGCGACCAACTTCTAGTCTATAAGTAGCCGCGGAATAGACGATTTCCGAATCGCTGACTTTTTGTGTTTATGTTCGGGATCCAAGTATTATTTATCCACAAATAGAATATATCATGCTCATAATTGAAAAACAAAAACAAACATGTTACAAAAGAGAATAGAGAATCGATATACCTCTCGATCTTCTAATGTAAGAGCTTCCTCCTTTCGGACGTCGTGTGGGCGACGATCTACCAAAAGTTAAAGTTCCTAGATCGCCAATATTCCTTCTTTTCTCGTTCCGAGCAAGAGGAAGAATGGAAACAAAGCTCCTTTCCTTCTTTCAACCAACCACCAACATCCAATGTTGGAGCTTGCCGCCGGCCAAGAAGGAAGAAGAGATTAAAGTGGAAACCAGCCAAGACACTAAGGGAAAGCCCTAAATCTTATTTCCACCAACCAAGGAGAAGAAGAAGAGGGAGTTTGGACACCGGCCATCTATTGGGTGGATGCTTCGGAGGCTCATTGGCTCCCATGTCCCCGGATTAAAATTTTCACTAATGAAAGAATTAATTTGGATGGGATGAGCTTCCTTAGCACAACCTATTCGTCGTCGTGCTAACAACTTGAGTGGTCGCTTGAACAAACTAGTTGTTCAAGCAACACAACTCTTCTAGTTGGTTAGCCGCGGAAGAGACGACGGATGGATCGCCGGTTTTTGTGTTTGTCTTCGGGGTCCATGATTATACAATATATATTCATACACACACATGCATAATCAAAACAAATAAGAACATGCTCAGATCTGTACATAAAGTTAAAATAACTTTATACCTCACGATCTTCTACCGTATGTCCTATCCTTCTCGTGGACGACGTGTGGACGAAGATCCTCCACGAGTAGAAGCCTTCTAGATCGCTTTCTTCTCTACCTTGTCCGCTGCGAACAAAGAGAAGAACTAGCAAATACCTTTCCTATCTAGAACCGGCCACCAAATTAGGGAATTTGGTGCAACCACCGGCCAAGGAGCAATGGATGATGCGCCGGCCAACTTCTCCAAGAAGAGTTGCCACCGGCCACTTTTGGAGAATAGGGAGGAGGAAGAGAACCGACCACCAATGAGAGGAGAACCACCGGCCAAGGAAGAAGGGAAAGACCTTAAGGTTGGGCGCCGGCCAAGTATTGATGGTGCAAGTTGGGCGCCGGCAACAACTAGAAGGAAGAAGATAGTTGCCGCCCAACCCTAGCTCAAAACCCTAGCCGCCCACCTCTCCAAGAGCCAAACCCTAATTCTTTCCATCCCTCATTGCTGCCCAACCTAAGCCTCTATTTATATAATTAGGCTTAAGCCTCCTTTAATCTCCACCGTCGAATCTAGGGATTTAATCTCCACCGTCAGATCTAGGGTTTTATCCCAACCGTCGGATCTAGGGTTTAATCCCAACCATCAGATCTAGGATTTCATCCCAACCGTCGGATCTAAGGTTTCATCCCAACCGTCGGATCTAGGGTTTTATCTCAACCTTCGGATCTAAGGATCTAATCCCAACCGTCGATTCTAGGATTTCATCCTAACCATCAGATCTAGGGATTTAATCCCAACCGTTGGTTCTAGGGTTTCATCCAACCATCGGATCTAGGGATTTAATCCCAACCGTTGGTTCTAGGTTTTGTTTTACATTCTTGGATCTAGACTTCATAAGGATTATATTAGGCTACGATAGGGACCATAAGGAGGAGTTGGGTCTTGGCCACCCGATGGATCGGAACCACACAAACTTGATCCATCAATGATGTTCCATTCCACTAGAGGATCATCATTGAACTACCTCACCAACCCCCATAAATCAATATGGGCTCCATATATTATTTGTACATTAATCTCCCCGTGTTTAAGATATCGAATGTCCGTCAATTAATTGATTTACTGACCATCAATTAATTAACATCTAATTCCTCGAGTAGTACAACTCAACCTTATCATCATGTTGACTAAGTCAACCAGCTGGGTTTACATGATGAACCTTATGAGCTTCTCAAGGGGACATCATCAACCTAATATATAGGACACGGTTTCCTCCAATAATCAACGGCACAACATGTAAATAATATTATTTCCCAACTTACCGGTCATATTGATTTAATCCATCTAAATCTCACCCACTGGTAAATCAAAGAAATAAATACTAAGTACATGTGCCCGTTATTATATCGGAATTAAGAGCATGTACAACATAATATCCGAGGTCCGATTCAATTATATAGTCAGTACTAAATTGAATCACCTCTATGTCGGTCCTACTCAATACACCTAAGTGTACTAGTGTAACTCTATGTTCAAGATAAAACAATACCAAGCTACACTACAACCATGCCAATGGTTTGTCCAAAACCATCTTGGTCGTGAGCCTCTACTTATATTTTACAAAGTCGATAACATGATCTTACGTACACACCAAGCACCATGTTATTTACAATGTAAAATATTAGACAATATGCACACATATATAATGAATATATAAAATGCAAACAATGATCATGTGATTCTTATTTCAAAATAAAATGTTCATACAGAAAAGAGCTAGGCTTTCAGTATACATTCTAACAATCTCCCACTTATACTAAAAGACTATGCCGTCATCACTCTGCCATACATCTAATCCCCATGTCCTCCACATGCCTATCAAACGCTTTCGCTGGAAGGGCCTTAGTGAATGGATCCGCCAGGTTATCCTCTGATGCAATCTTGGCGACAGCAACTTCTCCTCGCTTTACGATCTCTCGTATGAGGTGGTACTTGCGCTCTATGTGTTTACTCGCCTTATGGGCTCGTGGTTCCTTCGAGTTTGCAACTGCACCACTATTATCACAATAAATTGTGATAGTTCTGGGCAAACCAGGAATCACATCCAAGTCCATCAAGAAGTTCCTAAGCCATACAGCTTCCTTGGCTGCCTCAGAGGCTGCCACATACTCAGCTTCCATGGTAGAGTCCGCCATGCATTTCTGTTTGACACTCCTCCATGCTATGGCTCCACCTCCAAAAGTAAACACAAACCCCGAGGTAGACTTACTCTTGTCCCTATCTGATTGGAAATCCGAATCCGTGTAACCCACAGGGACTAATTGATCTGCCCGGTAAACCAGCATATAATCCCTAGTCCTTCTCAGGTACTTCAATATATGCTTTACCGCAGTCCAATGTCCCTGTCCAGGATTACTCTGATATCTGCTAACCATGCCCACGACAAAGCAGATATCCAGTCTCGTACATAGCATAGCATACATAAGGCTTCCTACTGCCGAAGCATAAGGAACTGCCTTCATGTCCTCTATCTCCTTTGATGTTCTGGGACACATCTCTTTAGATAAAGGAACTCCATGTCTAAAAGGTAGAAAACCTTTCTTGGAGTTTTGCATACTAAAACGAGCAAGGATAGTGTTAATGTATGAAGCTTGAGACAAACACAACATCCTTTTCTTGCGATCCCTTATAACTTTGATCCCAAGGATGTGTTCCACTTCTCCCAAGTCCTTCATATCAAACTGTTTGGACAACCATACCCTTACATCTGATAACACTTTGATATTGTTGCCAACTAACAAAATGTCATCTACGTATAGTACAAGAAACACCACTACGTTTCCGTCACATCTCTTGTATACACAAGGCTCATCCGGACTTTGAATAAATCCATATAACTAGATTACCTCATCAAAACGAATGTTCCAAGATCTAGAAGCTTGCTTCAATCCATAAATGGACCGATTAAGCTTACATACAAGATGCTCTTTGCCTTTAGCAATGAATCCCTCTGGTTGGCGCATATAGATGTTCTCCTCAAGACTTCCGTTAAGGAAAGCTGTCTTGACATCCATCTGCCAAATCTCATAATCCATATGAGCAGCTATAGATAAGAGAATCCGGATAGACTTAAGCATAGCTACCGGCGAAAAGGTCTCCTCATAATCGATACCCTCTTTCTGAGTATACCCTTTCACAACAAGCCTAGCTTTGAAGGTTTCAACCTTCCCGTCTACTCCTCTCTTTCTCTTGTAGATCCACTTGCATCCAATGGTTTTTACACCATCGGGTGGCTCTACTAGCTCCCAGACCTGATTAGAATCCATAGATTCTATCTCTGAATTCATCTCTTTTTGCCAAGATACTGCATCTCTATCTTGGATTGCCTTGTCATATGTCCAGGGATTAGGTTCATGTTCACCAGGGACTAAGTCCGAAGACTCTCCCAAAAACATGAATCTGTCGGGTTGTCTAACAACCCTCCCACTACGACGAGGTGCCTCATGTGTATGCTCTGTGACACGCGGTGCAGTGACTTATGGTGTCTCCTCTTGTACCGGTGGTACTGAAGTCGGGACTTCCCCTGTCATCTCCTCAAGAACAATCCTACTCGTGGGCTTATGATTCATCACATAGTCTTCCTCTAGAAATCTGGCATTCGTACTCACGATCACCTTCTGATCTCTAGGACTATAGAATAAACCACCCTTCGTTCCCTTAGGGTAGCCAACAAACAAGCGCACTTCTGTACGAGATTCCAACTTACCAGCATCTCCCTTCAGCACATGTGCTGGACTACCCCAAATCCGAATATGTCTTAGACTAGGCTTTCGCCCAGTCCACAACTCTGTGGGAGTAGAGGGTACTGACTTAGATGGAACCAAGTTCAGAATGTGTGCTGCTGTTTCCAGAGCAAACCCCCAGAACGAATCAGGTAACTCAGAATAACTCATCATCGATCTGACCATCTCCATAAGAGTCCTATTCCTTCGCTCTGCTACACCATTCTGCTGGGGTGTGCCAGGTGCAGACAATTGGGATTGAATCCCAGCCTCTGATAAGTAACTCCTAAACTCTCCCAAGAGGTACTCGCCACCACGATCAGATCGTAATGTCTTGATACTTTTACCTTGACGGTTCTCCACATCAGCCTTGAATTCTTTGAACTTGTCAAAGCATTCAGACTTGCGGCGCATCAAGTAAATGTATCCATACCTTGAATAATCGTCTATAAATGAGACGAAGTATTCAAAGCCACCTCTTGCCTGGATAGACATAGGACCGTACAAATCAGAATGAACCAATTCTAACACATATTTGGCTCTATACCTCTTGGCCTTAAAAGGCCTCTTGGTCATTTTACCTTCCAAGAAAGATTCGCAGGTTGGGAGATCCTCCACCACTAATGAACCCAAAGGTCCATCAGCTATCAACCTTTGAATTCTGCTTAGGTTAATATTGTTGGGAATATTTGGAACGGCTAGAGGGGGGTGAATAGCGTTGATCGAACGTCGATTGAATTCTTTTGCGTTCGTGTCTACAATTTCGTTAGCGCAGCGGAATATAGATAATGAAAGCAATAACGAAATATACAATCACACACGAACACGATGATATAACGTGGTTCGGAACCTCAAGGTTCCTACTCCACGGATCAAGCTCTACGAGCTCTAGTGATGCACACGCAAACACTAATAAACACTCCTTCTCGGAACAATCCGGAGGCGGAGAAACCTCGTACAGGATTATTACAACAATAATCAAAAGCTACAAGCGAATACAATGAAATACAAAGCAAAACTAGTAAAGAAAAACACTTTACAAATGCTCTTGAATGCTTGATCACTTGGTTGCTTGATATCAACTTGGAGACCCTGATTTGCAGCAGCAAATCACCCCAAATGCTCTCAAGAAACCCTTGGTTTTTCTTCCATCACGAGCTCCATATATAGCTTCAACATGTGCTGGAAAAAGTCGATCAGTCGACTGATCGGGACCATCAGTCGACTGATGCTAGAGGGGGGGTGAATAGCGTTGACCGAACGTCGATTGAATTCTTTTGCGTTCGTGTCTACAATTTCGTTAGTGCAGCGGAATATAGATAATGAAAGCAATAACGAAATATACAATCACACACGAACACGATGATATAACATGGTTCGGAACCTCAAGGTTCCTACTCCACGGATCGAGCTCTACGAGCTCTAGTGATGCACACGCAAACACTAATAAACACTCCTTCTCGGAACAATCCGGAGGCGGAGAAACCTCGTACAGGATGATTACAACAATAATCAAAAGCTACAAGCGAATACAATGAAATACAAAGCAAAATTAGTAAAGAAAAACACTTTACAAATGCTCTTGAATGCTTGATCACTTGGTTGCTTGATATTAACTTGGAGACCCTGATTTGTAGTAGCAAATCACCCCAAATGCTCTCAAGAAACCCGTGGTTTTTCATCCATCACGAGCTCCATATATAGCTTCAACCTGTGCTGGAAAAAGTCGATGAGTCGACTGATCGAGACCATCAGTCGACTGATGCCACTGTTGTCGTGAGACAATGGCTAGATCCACGGTGGATAAGTCCAACGGAACCTTCATCAGTCGACTGATGGAGTCCTCACTCGACCAGTCGAGTCTCGACTCCATTCTGTGGCCGATTTCTTGAGCACGGTCGGTGATCCGCGATCGATCATTGCCGCGCTCCATCGGTCATTGCCCACCTCTGGCGGTCATTTGCTAAACCCTAGTTGACTCGGTCAGTCGATGAGGTTTTAACCCAAGTATGGTTCCCCCATACTTGCTAGACCACCCTTAGCCTAGACCTAAGCCTTCTAGCCACCTCCATCAGCCTCACGCCTCTCGGATCCCTCCAAGTCATTCATGACTTGTTCATCCATCGCGCTAGCCTTCAGGTGCTTCCGTCGGCTATGTCATGCTAACGGTGTCTACACCGCCAAGGCACATTGGACTTACACCGCCAAGACTCCGCTTGGACTTTACGCCGCCAACCATTGGACTTATGCTGTAAAGACTCCCGCTTGGACTTTACGCCGCCAATATCAAACCCTTGGACTTTCCCTTGCCAACCCATGTTGGACTTTTCATGCCAAGACCATGCTTGGACTTTCCTTGCCAACCCATGTTGGACTTTTCATGCCAAGACCATGCTTGGACTTTCCTTGCCAACCCATGTTGGACTTTTACATTGCCAAGACCCATGCTTGGACTTTTCCCAATGCCAAGTGTCCCACTTGGACTTTCCATGCCAAGTACTCAATACTTGGACTTTACCAAATGACAATTATATTGTCATATGTTTTTGTCGAAACATCAAAACATCACTCGAGTTAAACTCGAGTCCTGGTCAATCGTGACATGGGCCGATTGCACCAACAATCTCCCCCTTTTTGATGTTTGACAAAAACTAAACAAATTATTGAGTTAGAACACTAACTCAAATCCTTTACCAATTATCCCAAATTGGTAAATACTCTTCAAATGTTCTCCCCCAAACATTCTCCCCCTTTTTGACTAACATCAAAAAGGTCTTTTCTCCAAGGAGGTCAATGTCTCATGTCCCAATGAGATCTTACAATCTCCCCCTTGGTCCAAAAATACTTAGGATGCCTACCATCTTCCTAGTGATAAGTCCAATATCACTCAAGAGAGACAATTCCATTTACTCTCCCAATTTCCAAATTGGGTCTCTCAAAAACCCATCAATTTTCCAATTGATGATATATTCTCCCAATAACTTCTCCTATTCAAGGAGAAAAACACATCCATCATCCCAAGATGGATATCTCCCCCTAAAGGCTTGCTCCCCCTTGACCATTGCACCAACAATGTCCTTGGGAAGTCCCTAAGGCAATAGAAACTTTAAACCATCAAAATTAAGGTTAGAAATTCAACATTGAACTTTCCAACACCTTAACATTGATACAAACCCTAAACAACTCTCCTAATCCATATCCAATGGATTTTCACCCTTTATAATGCTTCCCAAAGCATATCCTAGGGTTAGGAGTGATTAGAAACCTTTACCATGGCTGAACACGGGCTAACCAACCTAGTTTTCCCGAAATCAGCCTTGGCAGTCGACTCACTACTGCGATCATTGCCACACTCATCGATCGATCGCTCAGGCGGTCGATGAATCAAATTTCCGAATTTCAGTTATCAGAATCGAGTTTTGGAAATTCATAAATAATTATACGTTTATCGACAAATCCTGAAAGTTCATACGTATAATACCTATGACACATACAATGGGTGAAAAATATTTTAAAATTATTTTACCCATAAAATAGTGAATTTGAAACAAAACTCAAAACCATTGAAATTTTCAATGTTTTGGCACTATTTTGTATCAACTTCATCAATGGTGATTGTTATCAAAAGATAAACTTCACCAAGGTT
This sequence comes from Wurfbainia villosa, assembly GCA_025175895.1. Taxonomy (NCBI): domain Eukaryota; kingdom Viridiplantae; phylum Streptophyta; class Magnoliopsida; order Zingiberales; family Zingiberaceae; genus Wurfbainia; species Wurfbainia villosa. Next base: position 41,940,909 of record CM045989.1, read on the forward strand.
TTTTAAAATGATTTTAAAATGTTTTCAAAACCTTATTTTGGATCATATTCCTTGGGCTCAATGTACATGACTTGTACACAAGCTTTCCCAATGATCCACAAATAGAATTAGATGAGTTTTAGTTCATCTAGATGCAAAAACTATGCACCTTGAACTTAACTCATATCCTAGCATCTCACATGTATCTATGGTATATAAATACACATACATGTCAATTAGATGTGAGATGTGGGTTTTGGTTCATTTAATCTAGGGTTTCATGCATTTTTCTAAGGCAACCCTACTTGATTCCCTTATAAATGGGACTCCAAGTCATGCCATTGTCCTTAAATCAATTTCAATCAAATTATCTTAAATGCATGAGTGATTATGGCATTAGAGATGATATAGATAAACACATGCTCATAATCATGATGTCATGGCATAATATGAAATCTAAAAACACATGACATTTAAAACCTTAATCCTAAACATGAACATGACATATAAAATCATAGAACTAGGCATGATGTCCTGATATGACATATGACAATCAAAGCATGACATATCAAATATATAGGTATGGTAATACCTAAATTTTAATATTAATTACCATTTGATATAATTAAGTATATTTTTCCATATTAACCTACATTTTCCCAAGTGTGCCAAAAACCCAAAATGGCACACTACGACCTCTAAACCTAAATTGTGCCAATTTGACCATTTTATCAAGCTTCTCAAATAATATTGGCACACCCTAAAATCTTTTAGGATGATAATTCAAATCTATTTCCAAGGTATCCATAACCTTGAAAATAACCTAAAGTGCCACCTTTGCCATGGTTGAGTTAACTACCCATCCATTTAAGGTTGGCACACCCTAACCCATCTAGCGTGAATCAATCACGCTCTTAGGAACCCAAAACCGATTTGAGCTCCTAGGGTTAATTAGGTATTCCTTAGGGATAACCTTCCTAGATACCTTCCTAATGACCCTCCTAGGTTTATTAGCCTTGGTCATTTGGGTCTTACCTAGGTTGACTCTAGGGGTAACTCCCCTTGCAACCTTCTTAGTAGCCACCCTAGGTTTCCTAGAAACCTTAGCCACTAGGCACAACCCTTGGTCAACTCTAGGGATGACTTCCCTATTGACCTTAGTCTTCCTAGACCTAGTTTGTGTTCCATAATCAAATGGAACACTATGGTAAGCCACCTTAGGCTTAGGTTTGTGACCCAAACCTTGCTTGCCCTTGGTTGACTTTTGACTCTTAAGTCCTAGGTGTTGACTTTGACTTTTGGACCTAGAAGTTTGACTAATTAACCCTTGCATTTGATTTTGCATAACCTTAAGGGTCTTTTCAAGTTTTTCAAGCCTTGATCTCAAGGCTTGATTTTCCTTTTCTAATATCTCAATTTTTGATTTTTCATTTTCTCTTGAGATATTTTTATTTCTAGGCATATGTCTAGATTCCTTAGCATTAAAGCCTAGATGTTCTCCTATTTTCTTAATGCTTTCCTTAGGTAATATATTTTTAGGGACATTAGTCCCAAATTTCTTCTTATTTCCTAAGTGAACAATCTTAGCTCCTAGGCAAATATATCTATTATTTCTAGCATGCTTTTCATGCACAATAGCAAGACTATTAAAATTATTCCTAGCATGCTTCTTATCCCTAGAAATTGAAGGTGCATTAATAAATTTTACCTTAGGGTTTGCCTTGGAGGTTCCCCCTACTTGTGTTGCTCCTTCTTGCCCTTTCTTCTTTCCCCTTGGACATTGACTCCGATAATGTCCCTTTGAGTTGCACTTGAAGCATATAATATGCTCCTTGCTCTTTTGACTTGAGGGATCGGCATCCTTGGCCTTTGGTGCCGGTGGAGCTTTCCTAACCTTCTTTGGGCACTTACTCTTATAATGCCCAAATTTCCTACACTCAAAACACATAATGTTATTTTTATTTTGAATTGAGGTGTTTGAGTTACCGATGGTGGTGGAGACCGGAATTGGACTTTGGGCTTCTTCATCTTGACCGGATGTCGAAGCTTCTTCTTCTCGATGTTCCGGTATGAAGTTTCTCTTCTCCCCCTCAATCCTTGAGGTGGATGCTTCTTCCACTTCCTCCACCTCCTCCGACCCGGAAGTTGACTCCTCACTTTCTTGTGAGGATGATGATGATTCTTCTTCGGTCTCCTCCTCTTCCAAGTCTTCTTGGACCGATTCGGGATTGTCATGGAACTTGATCAACTTGTTCCACAACTCCTTGGCATCCCTATAGCTTCCTAATCTGGACAAAATATCGTTAGGTATCAAATCAATCAATATTTTTGTTACCTTAACGGTTGTCTTGAATTTTTCCCGTTGCTCCTCGCTCCATCTCTTCATCTTGAGGATTTTGCCGTTTTCTCCTCTCGGAGCATCAAAACCTATAGTCACGGCAAACCAATTTTCTATATTCGTCATTAGAAAATATTCCATCCTACCTTTCCAATACGCAAAATGTTCGCGGTTGAAGGAAGGTGGGATGTTGACGTCGTCACCCAATCTTTCCTCAAATTCCATATTATTCCCTCTAGCTTCTTGACTCCGGGTTGTTAATCCGTAGAAGAGCCCCGGGCTCTGATACCACTTGTTGGGAATATTTGGAACGGCTAGAGGGGGGTGAATAGCGTTGACCGAACGTCGATTGAATTCGTTTGCGTTCGTGTCTACAATTTCGTTAGCGCAGCGGAATATAGATAATGAAAGCAATAACGAAATATACAATCACACACGAACACGATGATATAACGTGGTTCGGAACCTCAAGGTTCCTACTCCACGGATCGAGCTCTACGAGCTCTAGTGATGCACACACAAACACTAATAAACACTCCTTCTCGGAACAATCCGAAGGCGGAGAAACCTCGTACAGGATGATTACAACAATAATCAAAAGCTACAAGCGAATACAATGAAATACAAAGCAAAACTAGTAAAGAAAAACACTTTACAAATGCTCTTGAATGCTTGATCACTTGGTTGCTTGATATCAACTTGGAGACCCTGATTTGCAGCAGCAAATCACCCCAAATGCTCTCAAGAAACCCTTGGTTTTTCTTCCATCACGAGCTCCATATATAGCTTCAACCTGTGCTGGAAAAAGTCAATCAGTCGACTGATCGGGACCATCAGTCGACTGATGCCACTGTTGTCGTGAGACAACGGCTAGATCCACGCTGGATAAGTCCAACGGAACCTTCATCAGTCGACTGATTGTGACCATCAATCGGATGGAATCCTCACTCGACGAGTCAGTCTCGACTCCGATACGTGGCGATTTCTCGAGCACCGGTCGGTGATCACCACGATCGGTCATTGCTCGGCTCATCGATCGGCCCCGCCCACCTCTGGCGATCATTGCTAAAACTCATAACCCGCGATCAAAACCTAGTTGACTCGGTCGGTCAGCCACATGGCACGGTCGTGGCACACCTCAAACATGAGGTTTTAACCCAAGTATGGTTCCCCCATACTTGCTAGACCACCCTTAGCCTAGACCTAAGCCTTCTAGCCACCTCCATCAGCCTCACGCCTCTCGGATCCCTCCAAGTCATTCATGACTTGTTCATCCATCGCGCTAGCCTTCAGGTGCTTCCGTCGGCTATGTCATGCTAACGGTGTCTACACCGCCAAGGCACATTGGACTTACGCCGCCAAGACTCCGCTTGGACTTTACGCCGCCAACCATTGGACTTATGCTGCAAAGACTCCCGCTTGGACTTTACGCCGCCAATATCAAACCCTTGGACTTTCCCTTGCCAACCCATGTTGGACTTTTCATGCCAAGACCATGCTTGGACTTTCCTTGCCAACCCATGTTGGACTTTTCATGCCAAGACCATGCTTGGACTTTCCTTGCCAACCCATGTTGGACTTTTCATGCCAAGACCATGCTTGGACTTTCCTTGCCAACCCATGTTGGACTTTTACATTGCCAAGACCCATGCTTGGACTTTTCCCAATGCCAAGTGTCCCACTTGGACTTTCCATGCCAAGTACTCAAGACTTGGACTTTACCAAATGACAATTACATTGTCATATGTTTTTGTCGAAACATCAAAACATCACTCGAGTTAAACTCGAGTCCTGGTCAATCGTGACATGGGCCGATTGCACCAACAAATATGACCAAGCCTTAGATGCCAAAGATATGTTTGGTTCATTTGCGAAGGTTCTTTTCTCTTATTAGACTTAGAAGATGAGTTATTTACTTCTATTTGCATCGTGGGAGTTTTTGGTTCAATAGAATATAAATTGCCAACCAATGTACCAGAACAGATAATCTCCCTATTCCTTTTTATAACCACCTTGTCATTAAAAGAAACAGAATATCCATCCAAAAACAATTTAGAAACTGAAATTAAATTCTTTCTAAAAGTAGGTACATAAAGATAATTTCTTAAAACCAAAAATTTATTCCTTTCAAAAGATAAATAAACGTCTCCCACTGCAATAGCCGCCACCTTTGAAGCATTGCCCATGAAGACGGTAATCTCTCCCTCAGCTAGTCGTCGGGTTTCCTGGAACCCCTGAAAAGTATTGCAGACATGATCAGTGGCTCCTGTATCTACACACCAGGCACTGGTAGATAACACCGCTAAACATGTTTCAACAACTAAACAAGAAGATATACCTTTATTCTTATGGCGAGGACAGTCCGCCTTCCAATGTCCAGTCTGCTTGCAAGTGAAGCACTTGCCTTTCGGCTTCTTCACTCCTGCCTGAGGTCCTTTTGCCACCTTCTTCGCTCCACCTTGCTTCTTCTTCTTCTTACCTTTCGGTTTAGAGGAAGAAACCTTCTGAGCGACCATGGCTTGAGAACTCTAACGAAAAAGTCCCTCTGCCGCCTGGAGTTCTGTCAGAAGCTCCGCCAACGAATACAACCTTTTGTTCATGTTGTAGTTGAGGCGGAACTGCTCAAAAATCCTAGGCAAAGACTGGAGAATGATATCGACCTGGGTTTCCCCATTGATCTCAGCTCCTAGGACTTCCATCTCATTAAGATGAGCCATCATCTTGAGAACATGATCCCTAATAGGTGTTCCCTCGATCATGGAGGTCGTCATCAAGTTTCTCATAGCCTCCTGCCTAGCCGCCCTACTCTGATGTCCGAAAAGTTCCTTGAGATTGAACATCATGTCATAAGCTGTGGCTATGGCCTGATGCTGATGTTGCAGCACATTTGACATAGATGCCAAAATGTAACACCGCGCCATCTCATCTGCCTTAACCCATTTCTTATAACGTTCCATCTCCTTTTCATCAGAGTCATCTGAGGGCTTAGGAGGACAGACCTCGAAGAGTACAAATTTGTACTCTTCCGCAGTTAAGACAATATCCAGGTTTCTTTTCCAATCAATGTAGTTTGGACCAGTAAGTTTGTTTTCTTTTAAAATCACAGCAAGTGGGTTGAAAGCCATTTGAAAATCCTAAAAATCACAATGATCAAAATATTAGATTTCAAATATTATTGATTCCTCAAAACAATAAAATCCCGAAATCAACCAACACCTCAAAACACCGAGAATATCGCATGCCACGATAGTGTGGACGTATACGAATTCCACATTTGTAAGAGGAGGTTTTACCCATTAATTTTATTATCTTGTCAACCTTACTTTTGACAAATAAAATTAATAGTTGGTTCCTCTTTAGCCCTACAAATAAAAGCAGTGACTCCGATGGGGAGGATACCTTTATTTGTATCTAAGTGTGCACCATTACACGATACTAAGGGAATTATTTCGGATTATGTGTCTTACCGATGGGGAAGTACACACGCTCCTAAATAATTTCCTATATCCATTATTTGACCTAGTGATCCGCAAACAAACCCATCCGATGGGGAGGAAGGCACTCAAAGCCAACGCGCAAGTTTGTTGCATCACACGTCAAATTGTAATGGAGGCCGCGGGAATTAATTAAAATATCCCTCTCCCACTTAGTAAATTGCAATCGAGGAATTTTAAACATACACAACATGCATATAAAACAAATAAGCAATAAATATGGAAAAAACAGAATTTTTCCAACTATTATGGCATTGTCCTCCAATATGCATCCCGTCGTGTCGCCACCTCGTCCGCCCCATCTTTTCCCGTGCACAAGTCACCAAAGAGTTCCGAGCCGAGATAAATCATTTTATTTACATCCATCGATCCTATACTCCATGAACGAGTGTACAAATAATCTAGATCGAAAGTAAACTAAAATGATCGGCTAAACAATGCCGTATTTAATTACAAAAATTAAATACTAATCTAGCCTCGTCAACCCCGAGGATTCAAATAATAAATTTTTACACACATCCATTCACATACACACACATGGCCATAATAGTCGGATCTTATGCCTGCAACCAAAGAGTTAAACTACGCATATCCTACTATTATCCGGCACATATAATATATGAAAAATGCATAAAAAATTAACCGAATCCTAAACACACAAAACCGAAAACCGATGGCTCTGATACCAATTGTTGGGTGGATGCTTCGGAGGCTCATTGGCTCCCATGTCCCCGGATTAAAATTTTCACTAATGAAAGAATTAATTCGGATGGGATGACCTTCCTTAGCACAACCTATTCGTCGTCGTGCTAACAACTTGAGTGGTCGCTTGAACAAACTAGTTGTTCCAGCAACACAACTCTTCTAGTTGGTTAGCCGCGGAAGAGACGACGGATGGATCACCGGTTTTTGTGTTTGTCTTCGGGGTCCATGATTATACAATATATATTCATACACACACATGCATAATCAAAACAAATAAGAACATGCTCAGATCTGTACATAAAGTTAAAATAACTTTATACCTCACGATCTTCTACCGTATGTCCTATCCTTCTCGTGGACGACGTGTAGACGAAGATCCTCCACGAGTAGAAGCCTTCTAGATCGCTTTCTTCTCTACCTTGTCATTGATGAAGAACTAGCAAATACCTTTCCTATCTAGAACCGGCCACCAAATTAGGGAATTTGGTGCAACTGCCGGCCAAGGAGCAATGGATGATGCGCCGGCCAACTTCTCCAAGAAGAGTTGCCGCCGGCCACTTTTGGAGAATAGGGAGGAGGAAGAGAACCGGCCACCAATGGGAGGAGAACCGCCGGCCAAGGAAGAATGGAAAGACCTTAAGGTTGGGCGCCGGCCAAGTATTGATGGTGCAAGATGGGCGCCGGCAACAACTTTGGATGAAGATGGTTTCCGCCCACCCTAGCTCCAAACCCTAGCCGCCCACCTCTCCAAGAGCCAAACCCTAATTCTTTCCATCCCTCATTGCCGCCCAACCTAAGCCTCTATTTATATAATTAGGCTTAAGCCTCCTTTAATCTCCACCGTCGGATCTAGGGATTTAATCTCCACCGTCGGATCTAGGGTTTTATCCCAACCGTCGGATCTAGGGTTTAATCCCAACCATCGAATCTAGGATTTCATCCCAACCGTCGGATCTAAGGTTTCATCCCAACCATCGGATCTAGGGTTTTATCCCAATCGTCGGATCTAAAGATCTAATCCCAACCGTCGATTCTAGGATTTCATCCTAACCATCGGATCTAGGGATTTAATCCCAACCGTTGGTTCTAGGGTTTCATCCAACCATCGGATCTAGGGATTTAATCCCAACCGTTGGTTCTAGGTTTTGTTTTACATTCTTGGATCTAGACTTCATAAGGATTATATTAGGCTACGATAGGGACCATAAGGAGGAGTTGGGTCTTGGCCACCCGATGGATCGGAACCACACAAACTTGATCCATCAATGATGTTCCATTCCACTAGAGGATCATCATTGAACTACCTCACCAACCCCATAAATCAATATGGGCTCCATATATTATTTGTACATTAATCTCCCGTGTTTAAGATATCGAATGTCCAGTCAATTAATTGATTCTGACCATCAATTAATTAACATCTAATTCCTCGAGTAGTACCACTCAACCTTATCATCATGTTGACTAAGTCAACCAGCTGGGTTTACATGATGAACCTTATGAGCTCCTCAAGGGGACATCATCAACCTAATATATAGGACACAGTTTCCTCCTATAATCAACGACACACCATGTAAATAATATTATTTCCCAACTTACCGGGCATATTGATTTAATCCATCTAAATCTCACCCACTGGTAAATCAAAGAAATAAATACTAAGTACATGTGCCCGTTATTATATCGGAATTAAGAGCATGTACAACATAATATCCGAGGTCCGATTCAATTATATAGTCAGTACTAAATTGAATCACCTCTATGTCGGTCCTACTCAATACACCTAAGTGTACTAGTGTAACTCTATGTTCAAGATAAAACAATACCAAGCTACACTACAACCATGCCAATGGTTTGTCCAAAACCATCTTGGTTGTGAGCCTTTACTTATATTTTACAAGGTACTGATAACATGATCTTCTGTGCCACACCAAACACCATGTTATCTACAATGTAAAATATTAGACAATATGCACACATATATAATGAATATATAAAATGCAAACAATGATCATGTGATTCTTATTTCAAAATAAAATGTTCATACAAAAAGAGCTAGGCTTTCAGTATACATTCTAACACCATCGGCTGGAAAGAAGGTTGTGGGCGCCAGCCACCAAGGGAGAAGAAGAAGAAAGGAAAATATTTCCTTATTTGGTGCCGCCCAAGCCTCCAAAACCCTAAGCCTCCAAACCCTAATCCTATCTCAATTAGGATTCCATAGTTGCCGCCCACCCCTTGCCCACCTTTTATAGAGTTAGGGATAAGCCATGTTTTAATCTCAACCGTCGGATCTAGAGATTTAATCTCAACCGTCGGATCTAGAGATTTAATCTCTCCCTTTGGATCTAGAGTTTTGTTTCAATCCATTGGATCTAAGCTTCATGAGGTGTTAATAGCCTACAATAGGGACCATGAGGAGGAGTTGGATCTTGGCCACCCATGGATCAAGCCCACATAAAGTCCGATCCATTAATGATAATCCAATCCACTAAAGGATTATCATTGATCTACCTCACCAACCCCCATAAGTTAATATGGGCTCCATATATTATTTGTAAATTTTCTCCCCGTGTTTAAGATCTCGAATGTCCATCGATTAATTAATTTACTGACGATTAATTAATCAACATCTAACTCCATGAGTAGTACCACTCAACCTTTTCATCATGCCGGACCAAGTCCACTTGGAGGGTTTAAATGATAAACCTTCTGAGCTCCTCAAGGGGACATCATCATCCTAATATATAGGACACGGTTTCCTCCTATAATCAACGGCATACCATATAAATAATATCATTTCCCAACTTACCGAGCCTATCAATTTAATCTATAAATCTCGGTCATTGGTAAATCAAAGAAATGAATATTAAGTATATGTGTCCGTTATTATATCGGGATTAAGAATATGTACAATATAATATCCGAGGTCCGATTCGATTATATAGTCAGCAATAAATCGAATCACCTCTAAGTCGGTCCTGCTCAATACACACAAAGTGCACTAATGAGATTCTATGGTCAGCACAAACCAATACCAAATCACACTACAACCATTCCGATGGTTTGTCCAAAGTCATCTCGATTGTGAGCCTTTACTTATACTTTACAAGGAGCCGATAACATGATCTCCCATGTGACACCACACACCATGTTATCTACAATGTAATGTATTAGACAATATGCATAACCATAAAAATATGCAAACAATGATCATGTGATTCTTATTTCAAAATAAAGATGTTCATACAAAAGATAGACTTTTCAGTATAGATCCCAACAGATACGGGAGACACTGATCATGTCTGTAATACTTTATAAAGGTTCCAAGAAACCAGACGACTGACTGAGGGAGAGATTACCATATACTTTGGCGATGCCACAATGGTGGCGGGTGTTGCAGTGGGAGATGTTTATTTGTCTTTTGAGAAAAATAAAGTTTTGATTCTTAAAAATTGCCTTTATGTACCTTTATTTAGAAAGAATTTAATTTCGGTTTCTAAATTGTTTATGGATGAATATTCTATCTCTTTTAATGACAGAGTTGTTATAAAAAGGAATAGGGAGATTATCTGTTCTGGTGCATTGATAGGAAATTTGTATACACTTGAACCAAAAGCTCCCACGATGCAAATAGAAGTTAATAACTCATCTTCTAATTTCAATAAGAGAAAAGAACCTTTGAAGATGAACCAATCATATCTTTGGCATCTAAGACTTGGTCATATTAACCTAAGTAGAATTCAAAGGTTGATAGTCGATGGACCATTGGGTTCATTAGCAGTGGAAGATTTCCCAACCTGCGATTCTTGCTTGGAGGGTAAAATGACCAAGAGGCCTTTTAAGGCCAAGGGGTATAGAGCCAAAGATGTGTTGGAATTGGTTCATTTTGATTTGTGTGGTCCTATGTATATCCTGGCTAGAGGTGGTTTTGAGTATTTCATCTCTTTCATAGATGATTATTCAAGATATGGATACATTTACTTGATGCGCCGCAAGTCTGAATGCTTTGACAAGTTCAAATAATTCAAGGCTGATGTGGAGAAACATCAAGGTAAAAGTATCAAGACACTACGATCTGATCGTGGTGGTGACTACCTCTTGGGAGAGTTTAGGAATTACTTATCAGAGGCTGGGATTCAATCTCAACTGTCTGCACCTGGCACACCCCAGCAGAATGATGTAGCAGAGCGAAGGAATAAGACTCTTATGGAGATGGTTAGATCGATGATGAGTTATTCTGAGTTGCCAGATTCGTTCTGGGGATATGCTCTAGATAGGGCAGTGTACATTCTGAACTTGGTTCCATCTAAATTAGTGCCTTCTACTCCCACCAAATTATGGACTGGGCGAAAGCCTAGTCTAAGACATATTCGGATTTGGGGGAGTCCAGCACATGTGCTGAAGGAAGATGCTGGTAAGTTGGAACCTCGTATAGAAGTGTGCATGTTCATTGGCTATCCTAGAGGAACGAAAGGTGGTTTGTTTTATAGTCATAGAGATCAGAAGGTGATCGTTAGCACGAATGCCAGATTTCTAGAAGAAGACTATGTGATGAACCACAATCCCATGAGTAAGATTATTCTGAAGGAATTAAAAGGGGAAGTCACTACTTCAGTACCACCGATACAAGAGGATATACCACAAGTCCCTGCACCACGTGTCACAGAGGATACATAGGTGATACCTCGTCGTAGTGGGAGGGTTGTGAGACAGACTCAAAGATTCATGTTCTTGGGAGAATCTTCTGATTTGGTCCCTGGCGAACATGAACCTAATCCCTGGATATATGATGAGGCAATCCAAGATAAAGATGCAGTATCTTGGAAAAGTGAAATGAATGCTGAGATTGAATCTATGGATTCAAATCAGGTCTGGAAGCTAGTAGAACCACCCGATGGTGTAAAAACTATTGGATACAAGTAGATCTACAAAAGAAAGAGAGGAATAGATGGGAAGGTTGAGACCTTCAAAGCAAGGCTTGTTGCGAAAGGGTATACTCAGAAAGAGAGTATCGATTATGAGGAGACCTTTTCGCCGGTAGCCATGCTTAAGTATATCCGGATTTTCTTATGCATTGCTACTCATATGGATTATGAGATATGGCAGATGGATGTCAAGACAGCTTTCCTTAATGGAAGTCTTGAGGAAAACATCTATATGAAGCAACCCGAAGGATTCATTGCAAAGGGAAAAGAGCATCTTGTGTTTAAGCTTAATCGGTCCATTTATGGATTGAAGCAAACTTCGAGGTCTTGGAACATCCGCTTTGATGAGGTAATCCAGTCTTATGGATTCATTTAAAGTCCGGATGAGTCTTGTGTATACAAGAGATGTGACGGAAATGTAGTGGTATTTCTTGTACTATACGTAGATGACATTTTACTAATTGGCAATAATATCAAGGTGTTATCGGACGTAAGGGTATGGTTGTCCAAATAGTTTGATATGAAGGACTTGGGAGAAGTGGGACACATCCTTGGGATCAAGGTTATAAGGGATCGCAGGAAAAGGATGTTGTGCTTCTCTCAAGCTTCATACATAGACACCATTATGGATCGTTTTAGCATGCAGAACTCCAAGAAAGGTTTTCTACCTTTCAGGCATGGAGTTTCTTTATCTAAGGAGATGTGTCCTAGAACATCTGAGGAGATAGAGGATATGAAGGCGGTTCCTTATGCTTGGGCAGTAAGAAGCCTCATGTATGTTATGCTATGTACAAGATCGGATATCTACTTTGTCGTCGGCATGGTTAGTAGATATCAGAGTAATCCAGGACATGGATATTGGACTGCGGTAAAGCATATATTGAAGTACCTTAGAAGGATTAGGGATTATATGCTAGTTTACCAGGCAGACAAATTACTCCCTGTGGGTAACACAGATTTCGACTTCCAATCAGATAGGGATAACAGTAAGTCTACCTCAGGTTTTGTGTTTACTTTGGGAGGTGGAGCCATTGTATGGAGGAGTGTCAAGCAGAAATGCGTGGTGGACTCCACCATGGAAGCTAAGTATGTGGTAGCCTCTGAGGCAGCCAAAGAAGTTGTGTGACCCAGGAACTTCTTGATGGACTTGGATGTGATTCTTGGATTTCCCAGAACTATCACAATTTATTGTGATAATAGCGGTGTAGTTGCAAACTTGAAGGAACCACGAGCCCATAAGACAAGTAAACACATAGAGCTTAAGTACCACCTGATACGAGAAATCATAAAGAGAGGAGAAGTTGTTGTGGCCAAGATTGTATCAGAGGATAACCTGGCAGATCCTTTCACTATGGCCCTTTCCGGCGAGAGCTTTTGATAGGCATGTGGAGGGAATGGGAATCAGATGTATGACAGTTTAAGGACAGCATTGTCTTTTAGTATAAGTGAGAGATTGTTGGGATGTATACTGAAAAGTCTATCTTTTGTATGAACATCTTTATTTTTTAAAATAAGAATCACATGATCATTGTTTGCATATTTATGGTTATGCATATCGTCTAATACATTACATTTTATATAACATGGTGTGTGGTGTCACACGGGAGATCATGTTATCAGTTCCTTGTAAAGTATAAGTAAAGGCTCACAACCGAGATGGTTATGGACAAACCATTGGAATGGTTGTAGTGAGATTTGGTATTGGTTTGTCTTGACCATAGAATTACACTAGTACACTTTGTGTGTATTGAGTAGGACCGACATAGAGGTGTTTCGATTTATTGCTGACTACATAATCGAATCGGACCTCAGATATTATATTGTACATGCTCTTAATCCCGATATAATAACGGGCACATATACTTAGTATTCATTTCTTTGATTTACCACTGGGCGAGATTTATAGAGTAAATCGATAGGCTTGGTAAGTTGGGAAATGATATTATTTATATGGTGTATCGTTGCTTATAGGAGAAAACCATGTCCTATATATTAGGATGATGATGTCCTCTTGTGGAGCTCATAAGGCTCATCATTTAAACCCTGCAGGTGGACTTGGTCCGGCATGATGATAAGGTTGAGTGGTACTACTCATGGAGTTAGATGTTAATTAATTAATTGTTAGTAAATTAATTAATCGACGGACATTCGAGATCTTAAACACGGGGAGATAAATGTACAAATAATATATGGAGCCCATATTAATTTATGGGGGTTGGTGAGGTAGATCAATGATAATCCTCTATTGGAATGGATTATCATTAATGGATCGAACTTTATGTGGGCTTGATCCATTGGGTGGCCAAGATCTAACTCCTCCTCATGGTCCCTATTGTAGCCTATTAAAACCTCATGGAGCCTAGATCCAATGATGGAAAACAAAACTATAGATCCAACGGTAGAGATTAAATCTCTAGATCTGACGGTTGAGATTAAATCTCTAGATCTGAAGGTTGAGATTAAATCCCTAGAACCGATGGTGGAGATTAAAACAAGGCTTAAGCCTAACCCTATAAAAGGAGGGATTAGGGTGGGTGGAAAGAGCAATTAGAAGCAAGATAGGATTAGGGTTGGGCAGCAAGAGCTTGGAGGTTTTGGGCGGCCACAATTAAGGAAAATTTTTCCTTTCTTCTCTTCTTCCTTAGGTGGCTAACGCCCATCATCTTCTCCTCTCTCATTGGTCGGCACCCAAAGCCCTTCCTTCTCTTCTCTTTGGCCGGTGGAAACAAGGGTTAGGGTGATTCCTTGGAGCTGTTGGCCGGCGGCCACCTTTCCCTCTCTTTAGGCCAGCCGCAAGCTTCAAGTTGGGAGCTTATTGGTTGGTTCTAGATAGAGGTGAGTTTTGTTTCTTATTCTTCCTTTTGTTCGAAGCGGGCAAAGAAAGGAAAATTGGTGATCTAGGAGGCTTCGACTTTTGGAAGATCGTCATCCACACGACGTCCAAAAGGAGAAAGGACATACAATAGAAGATCGAGAGGTATAACGCTTGTTTATATTCTTTTATAACATGTCTATAATTGTATTTCAATCATATACATGTTGTATGTTCTGTTTTTATGGTTAAATATACTTGGACCCCGAATACAAATACAAATCCGACATCGTCTATTCCATGGCTATTCGTAGAATAGAGGTTGGTGGCTTGAACAACAAGTTTGTTCAAGTGACTACTCTAATCGAATAGCACGACGATGAAATGGTAGCTTGGGTGATCCCTCCTTGTCAAGGATAAATTTTTTTATTCGAGGACGTAGAAGGGATCGCCATGAACAAGCGACCGAGTTGGAGTGGGAAGCGAAGTTTCCCACCTTCACCCTGCACTAACAATCTCCTCCTTTTTTATCTATGGCAAACCAACACAAAGTTAAGGGAAATTAAAGCATAAAACAAGTATAGTAAATGATGAATGTCATTTCCAAAAACTCCCCCTCAACCAAAACTCCCCCTTAACCCTAGGTGAGTTTTGAAAGAGAGACTTTAATTTTCAAAATTAAATTTTGTGTTACTCCCCCTTAACTTTCGCTCTTCTCCCCCTTTTTCCATAAATAAAAAAAATGTTGGGGTTTTTTTGTATAAAACAGGAGTTTAAAAACAATAACGTATATGCATGCATCGAGATAAATCAACTATGAGTCCAAGCATGTGTCAAGCAGTAGTTAGATAGATTGGTTCGAGGTGTGTCCCTCTGCACCAATAATCTAAAGGTTTGTAATATAACCCTTAGAGTTAGTTTGCTCTCCCCCTTAGTCAAATATATGAAGTATAAGAGATGTAGGGGAACTTTGACCTAAAGAGTTGTAAATAGTCGTTAAGTATAATAGTTGAGAAAATAAGTAGTATTTTGAAAAGGTTATTTTAAGTATATTTCAATTATCCTTAACATCTCACCCATTCTATGTTGGGTTTCCGGCACCGCGGCGTGTGTGTGTTCGATCATGTTTCGTAAACATGAGCACAGCGGAAGCAATAAAAATAATAAATACTCCTATTTATTACAACACACACAACACACGCATGCTATTACATCAAGTGTAGACATAACCGTAAATTAAAATTTGCAATAAAAGGAAATTAAACTACGTTATACCTTCCGTATGACGTGTAGCGGGAACGGCATCAACCGGAACGATCCTCGTAAGAATCGTCTCTATCCGTATCCACGCCGAGCTCCTCGGGATGACTTCGCTAAGTCACGAGCTTCGCCTTCTTCGTGACGGGTTACTAGCCTCGTGTTGAAGACGACGTGATCGAGAGATGATCACGATCCGAATCCAAATTCGATCCAAAACGAGTTCTCAAACTCGCTTCTCCGAGAGGTATTCACAACCGCTTGACGAATCCTTCGCCCTCCACCTCAGAGGATTACCGGAGATCAAATCGTAAGTTAGCCGCTGTCGGAGCACTCAACCCGCCCAAACGACGCCCGACGAGAGGAGAAGCTGTCCAGAAAACTGACAGCTTGGTGGAGGAATAGGCGCCGCCAAAACAAGGAGAGAAAAGCTCACCTTGATGCCAAACCTATAGGAGATCACGGAGGGTCGCCGGAGGTTCACCGCTGAGCTTGACGCCGCAAGGGTCTTGGATGGCGGCACAAAGCTGGGCGGCGGCAGCTTTAGGGTTGGCGCCGAAACTCCAACAATTGGGGTGGGCGGCAACTCTAAGAGGCTAGGGTTTTGGATTTTGGATTAGGGTTTAACAATCCCTTAAGCCCACTTTTATAGAGAACTAATTCTCTTAATGGTTAATGGATCATATCCATAAAGCCCGTAACCCGCTCCATTAAGATAAGTTAAAATAAACCAAACCATGATGGTTTATTTTAAGTTAAAACAAACCAACCAACTTTGGTTCATT
Organism: Wurfbainia villosa; assembly: GCA_025175895.1. Taxonomy (NCBI): domain Eukaryota; kingdom Viridiplantae; phylum Streptophyta; class Magnoliopsida; order Zingiberales; family Zingiberaceae; genus Wurfbainia; species Wurfbainia villosa. The sequence continues at coordinate 41,957,207 of CM045989.1, forward strand.
CGCTTAAAATAAACCAAACCCTTTGGTTTATTCTTATCCATTGGATTAGAACCAAACCATTTTGGTCCATCCATTATGTCTTCATAAGACACGCCCATCCACGCCTCCATTGCGATCAAACAATTTCATGCTCGCTTATGTTTGGTCCAACCAAACATAGTTTCTCTGGCCTTTGAGAATCTCATTCTCAAGCTCGCTTTAAATCCTTTGGATTACACTGCAGCGCTGACCAAATAGGTTCTCGGTTTATGTTGGTCCGCCTATAATTAACCATTAATTATAGAACGATCATGAGTGGCACCTAGTAGTACATCATGATCCCCAATTAACCAAAAGATCAACTGCTGATCCGTAACTATTTCAAACCCTTCAAGAGCTCGAATGAATCGTGGCCCCATTCCCTTCACTCATCTTATACCCACTTGGTTCGTGACATGGTCTATTGTGTCCCCTCACTAGGTCGACTCACGCCACACCTAGCCCAAGTATCATTTCCTCGCCCTACTGATTCTAGTTACTCCACATGTATCAAGAGTACCTTACTCTAAACATGTAATGCTTTGGCCAAAGACTTTAGTAATAATCCGACGAGAGGCCATGGGTATACATCTCCTCGCAAGGAGTGGTGAATCCTTTATAGGCTATTCAAACACCTTCGATCACTTCGACTTATACCCAATCATCCCGGGTCCACATCTCCTTAGAGATGTTTGCTTAAGATGTCAAAGCATAAGTCTCCATGATCAAGATGACTTGAATACCGCAAGTCAAAGGAACATCGCACTTAAGCCACAGTAAGAACTTCATTGACATATCTATATATGCAGAGAACCATATGAAGTCTTACGGCTGGTCACTCCAATGAACTAGTTACCATAACTAGCATCCACGATTAACTCCGGACATCACTATGTCTCCAGCCAGTGAGAATCAGCTGCTTGGATACACCAAGGAGTATACTGTGTCTCAACATGTAATCGATGGTGTCCAAATCCATCAATTCATCGACTAGGATAATTCCAATACATCACAATTACACATGTAGAGATACTCACTAGTTGTGATCCAATCACAAATTCTCTCATGCCGTGAATCGATCGTGACATTCAAGAAATGAGTTTAAGATCCAATCAAATACATAAAACATGTATACTCAAATAGTGAATCTTCATTTATCATATAAATGGTTCATACATAAGGCGCATTGCCTTAGGACATCTCTCATATATTACTAACAGACTCCACTTGGCCTAATGCCAATCGCTACGATCCAATACCATAAGCTAACATGACCCTCAAACTTACTTTGAGGTAATGCTTTAGTCAAAGGATCCGCTAAGTTCCTTTCAAAGGGGAATTTTCTCGATTTGTATTTCGCTCCTACCGATGATCTCCGATAAGATGATAGCGCGGCACATGTTTGGATCGTTGATGAGACCTTGGCTCTTTCGCTCAGGTAATTGCTCCATTGTTGTCGCAGAGACCGGTATTGCTTCAACAATGGCCGAATCACACCAAGTTCATGAACGAACTTCGATCCAAACCGCCTTTGCCGCTCGCCGCAATATATTCTCGCCTCAGGGTAGAATCCGCTACGCCTCTTGTTTGGAACTTTTCCAACTCATCGCGCTCTATTCAAGGTGAACACGATCCGCATCGAGACCGAATCATCCTTGTCCGTTCGAAGCCGCATCCAGATACCCGCCAGATCACCATGTCCCTTCTCCATATATTAGGAACACATCCTTAGTTCTTCTCAAGTACTTAAGGATCGCCTTAATACGCCCCAATGATCCATTCCTCGATCAGATCGTATCCGCCGTGACACTCGTGAGCATACGATACTTCGGGCCTCGTACATAACATAGCATACATGATAGATCCTATTGCGGATGCATAGGGAATCTTACTCATGCAAATCATCTCGTCTTCTGTGCGCTGACACATAGACTTCGAAAGGTGTACACCATGCCTGATGGGCAGATAACCTTTCTTGGATTCCGACATGCTAAACCTCTTTAGCACTCGGTCTATATATGTAGACTGCGAAAGACCAATCAACCGTTTCGATCTATCTCTATAGATCTTAATCCCAAGGATGTAGGTTGCTTCTCCCAGGTCTTTCATGGAGAATGTCTTGGATAACCAAACCTTAATCGATCAGAAGATTGACACATCGCTTCCTATAAGTAATATGTCATCGACATACAATACTAGGAACACGATCGCACTCTACTAACCTTCTTGTACACACAAGGTTCGTCTGGATTTTGTGAGAAATCAAACCTTTTGATTGTCTCATCAAAATGGATATTCCAACTCCGTGATGCTTGCTTCAATCCATAAATGGACCGTCGCAATTTGCATACCTTGGTTTTATCAACCGATGTGAAACCCTCAGGCTGTATCATATACACGCCCTCGAGCAAGTTTCCATTAAGGAAAGCGTTTTCACATCCATCCGCCATATCTCATAATCATAATGAGCCGCTATGGCCAGAGCATCCGAATGGATTTAAGATAGCTACAATAGGTTTCGCCATAATCAACACCTTGCTTTTTGACGCATATCCTTCGCCACCAATCTAGCCTTATAGGTAATCACATATCCATGTCGGTTTTCTTCTTGAAAACCCACTTGCACCCTATAGGCTTTATGCCTTCAGTGGGTCAACCAAGTTCCAAACTTGGTTTTCATGACATGGAATCCATTTCCACTTCATGGCACCAAGCCACTTATCCCTTTCTCAACTTGTCAAGACTTCTTCATAACTGTAGGCTCTCATCATCAATGAGTAACACGCTGCTCGATTCACTTACGAAATCCATATCTCTCAGAATATTGCGTGTTCTACCAGATCTACGAAGATGTGGTGTTACAATAGGTCCACCTGATTGCTCATCACTATGAGTTGTCTACCGTCAGGCTTCACCGTATCTCATCAATGTCTATTTGAGTCTCTCGAGCCTCCTCAAGCTCGACGACACTCCCACTATTTTCTTGCAAGAGAAACTCTTTCTCTAGAAACACAAAGATGCCTCAAACAAACACCTTTGTTCCACAGATGATAGAATTGGTAACCCCTTGTTTCCTTAGGGTATCCAATAAATAGACATTTATGATTTCTAGCATCCAAATTATGCTGATCGCTTCACATAAGCAGGACAACCCCATATCTTCAAGTAAGATACATGAGGTTTCTTACTAGCCCATATCTCATATGGAGTAGTAGAGACTACCTTAGTAGGCATTCTGTTCGACAAGTAAACAGCTGTCTGAAGTGCATAACCCCAAAAGGACTTGGGAAGAGTCGCATGATTCATCATTGACCTGACCATGTCCAACAAGGTCCGGTTACGCCTCTCAGATACACCATTATGCTGTGGTGTATAGGGCGGAGTCCATTGAGACAATATGCCATTGTCTCTTAGATAATCAAGAAACTCTTGACTTAAGTATTCGCCACCTCGATCCGATCGAAGTATTTTAATACTCTTGTCATGTTGTTTCTCTACTTCATTTCTGAATTCTTTGAACCTTTCAAAGGCTTCAGACTTGTGTTTCATCAATAACACATACCCAAACCGTGAGTGATCATCGGTGAAGGTAATGAAGTAGCTATAGCCTCCTAATGCTTGAGTTGACATAGGTCCACATACATCAGTATGTATTAGACCAAGTAACTCTCCCACTCGTTCACCTTTTCCAGTAAAAGGTAACTTAGTCATCTTGCCTTTTAAGCATGATTCATGTATCGTATGAATCCAATTCAAGCGATTCGAATTCCACATCGGTGTAATTCGGACATGCGTTTCTTGCTTATATGGCCAAGACGACAATGCCACATATAGAGTCTATTTGATTATCCTTTCGAGCACGCGTGTTGCTCGCCCGATATTGAAAATGTCCTTTGGATCGTCCAAGCGTATAAATGCCATTACTCAAAGTTCCGGTTCCATAAAATCGCCATTCAAAGTTATATAACAACAATTGTTACTAAGCGTTAAATGGAAACCATTTCTATTTAAGCGAAATAGAAACAATGTTCTTTATTAGAGAAGGAACATAATAGCAATTGTCAGTTCAAGACTAGTCCACTAGGAGCTTCAAAAATAAGTTCCGATGGCGACTCAGACAACCTTTGCTCCATTGCCAACTCGCAAATTTGACTCCCCTCTGATAAGTCTTCTTCTATTCCTTAGCCCCTGTATGTCATTACATATATGTGAGCTACACCCAGTATCCAATACCCAAGTGTCTAAGGAAATAGAATGACAATCAATAACGAAGATACCTGAAGAGGATGGGGCATCGGATGCCTTCTTCTTCTTCATGGACTCAAGATAAATCTTGCAGTTTCTTCGCCAGTGGCCTTCCTTGCCACATGATGATGGTAAGTGCCCTTTTCTTTTGATTGCCTTCTTTGCCTTTTTCTTTCCTTTCTTTTGTTCTTTTGCCTTCCTCTTAGAACCTTTCTTTGAGGAATCAACTAACAGAACCGCCTTCTCCTCATGCTTCACAGAAGGCTCCACAGTCTTCAGCATATTGAGGAGCTCGGGAATGGTGGATTCCAATTTGTTCATCCGATAGTTCATCACAAATTGCGAGAAACTCTTGGGCAAACAATGCAGAATTAAGTCAATACTTAACTCATGATCCATCACAAAACCGAGGGTAGCTAGCCGCTCGATGTACCCGTTCATCTTTAGCACAAAGCGCACTCTGCGAACCTTCTTGCATCTTTGTGGTGAAGAGGAGCCTAGAGACCTCGAACCTTTCGGATCTCGCTTGCTCATCGAACAACTCATGAAGATGGAAGACCATAGTGTTAGCATCCATATGCTCATGCTGCTTCTGCAGCTCAGGTACCATCGCCGCTAGCATGATGCAACTCGCCCCGACTCGAGAATCGCCACATGCTTCGATAGACCAACATTTGGTGCAGGTTGCATCGTCCTTACGATCGAAGAGGCTCTTCAAGGACATATGCAAGCTTTTCCGCCTTGAGAACAATTCTCAGGTTTCTAAGCCAGTCCAGGAAGTTAGGCCCAGTCAGTTTGTTCGAATCCAAAATAGTGCGCAAATTCAAAGACGTCATGATCAATTTATTGACCTAGAAATACAAAACGAGCATATATGAGAAAATGATTTTAAAATGCATCAATATACATTTATAAATCCCATTCATTTTTCGAATTCAAAAACCCCAAAATCACTTCGGGAGATCGTAGGTCCATCTCCGAATGGGCTGATATCCATCATAGATAAGAACAACCTTGGAGTGAGTCCAACAAGCCATTCTTAGCTATGATGGTGGGTATCAAGTATACCGATTACATATCACGTATATGTAACTATCACAATGTGCTATCAACTAATTGAATGTTTACACATACATTGGGTTGTTAACACATTAACAAGTATGCATCATATGCATAGCACCCAACTTCACCTCTCTTCACATCGACCTTGGAGTGAGTCCAACAAATCGATGCTCCAAGTTAAAGCCGACCCATTAATCGCGAAATAGTTTTAATATGGTTAGAGCGCATTCAACCAATTAGCTAGGCTTGGAGTGAGTCCAACAACCCAAACTAACGATTGACCTCTGACTCTTACCATATTAGAGTTAAACTATTCCAATGATTTGAACATGTTCAGGTTCGAGCCGGGCTTGGAGTGAGTCCAACAACCCAAACAAGAAATAGAACTCTGGTTCTAACCATATTAATGGAAGGTGTAGGCTTTAATATTGAGTTAGGGTTTTATGTCTCATCCTCTTTGCATGCAAATAACTATTATCTACATGGCATGGCATACATCTACATGTCACGACACGCATGGCATAATGTTATGCATCTAATGCAATTACATGGCATACAATTATGTCATGTATATATTTCCTTATATGTCATAACTATTTATGGAAATAAAATATGTTTAAGATTTGATTCTCCAAATCAAATCATAATTAAATTAGAAACAAATTTCCAAATCTAATCACATATTTTATTCATGGAATTATTTGATTAAGGAAAATCTATTTAGGAAACCAATTTCCTAAATCATTAAAACTACTTATGGAAATAAAATATTTTAAGATTTGATTTCCCAAATCAAATCATGATTAAATTAGGAAACAAATTTCCAGAATCTAATCAAATATTTTATTTATGGAAAATATCAATTTCCATAAATACTTCCAACTTTCCAAAAGTGGAAGATTTCCATAAATACTTCTAGACTTTCCAAAATTGAAAAATTTCCATAAATACTTCTAAATTTCCAAAATTAGAAAATTTCCAGAAATACATTATGACTATCACAAAACCATTTTACGATTATGTCGAAACACAACCTGGGCTCTGATACCACTGTTGGGTTTCCGGCACCGCGGCGTGTGTGTGTTCGATAATGTTTCGTAAACATGAGCACAGCGGAAGCAATAAAAATAATAAATACTCCTATTTATTACAACACACACAACACACGCATGCTATTACATCAAGTGTAGACATAACCGTAAATTAAAATTTGCAATAAAAGGAAATTAAACTACGTTATACCTTCCGTATGACGTGTAGCGGGAACGGCATCAACCGGGCGATCCTCGTAAGAATCGTCTCTATCCGTATCACGCCGAGCTCCTCGGGATGACTTCGCTAAGTCACGAGCTTCGTCTTCGTACGGGTTACTAGCCTCGTGTTGAAGACGACGTGATCGAGAGATGATCACGATCCGAATCCAAATTCGGATCCAAAACGAGTTCTCAAAACTAGCTTCTCCGGAGAGGTATTCGTCAACCGTTTGACGAATCCTTCGTCCTCCACCTCAGAGGATTACCGGAGATAAAATCCCCGGTAAGTTATCCGCTGTCGGAGCACTAACCGTCGTCCAAACGACGCTCCGACGAGAGGAGGAGAAGCTGTCCAGAAAACTGGACAGCTTGGTGGAGGAGTAGGCGCCGGCCAAAACAAGGAGAGAAAAGCCTCACCTTGATGCCAAACCTATAGGAGATCACCGGAGGGTCGCCGGAGGTTCACCGGCTGGAGCTTGGACGCCGGCAAGGGTCTTGGACGGCGGCACAAAGCTGGGTGGCGGCAGCTTTAGGGTTGGCGCCGAAACTCCAACAATTGGGGTGGGCGGCAACTCTAAGAGGCTAGGGTTTTGGATTTTGGATTAGGGTTTAACAATCCCTTAAGCCCACTTTTATAGAGAACTAATTCTCTTAATGGTTAATGGATCATATCCATAAAGCCCGTTAACCCGCTCCATTAAGATAAGTTAAAATAAACCAAACCATGATGGTTTATTTTAAGTTAAAACGAACCGAACCAACCTTTGGTTCATTCGTTTAATATAAACCAAACCCTTTGGTTTATTCTCATCCATTGGATTAGAACCAAACCATTTTGGTCCATCCATTATGTCTTCATAAGACACTGCACATCCACGCTTCCATTGCGACTGAAACAATTTCATGCTCGCTTTATGTTTGGTCCAACCAAACATAGTTTCTCTCGGTCTGAGAATCCCATTCTCAAGCTCGTTTTAAATCCTTTGGATTACACTTTCGTTGTCGTGTGACCAAATAGGTTCTCGGTTTATGTTGGCCGTCTATAATTAACCATTAATTATAGAGCGATCATGAGTGGCACCTAGTAGTACATCATGATCCCCAATTAGCAGAAAAGATCAGCGGTTGATCGAACTATTTACGAAACCCTTGATGGCTTCGAATGAATCGTGCCCCATTCCCTTCACTCATCTTATACCCACTTGGTTCGGGACATGGTCTATTGTGCCGATCCCACTAGTGACTACGTCACACCTAGCCCAAGTATCATTTCCTCGTCCTCACAGTTCTAGTTACTCCACATGTATCGAAGAGTACCTTTACTCTAAACATGTAATGCTTTGGCAAAGACTTTAGTAACAATCCGGCGAGAGGCCATGGGTATACATCTCCTCGCATGGAGTGGTGAATCCTTTATAGGCTATTCAAACACCTTGATCACTTGACTTATACCCAATCATCCGGGTCCACATCTCCTTAGAGATGTTTGCTTAAGATGTCAAAGCATAAGTCTCCATGATCAAGATGACTTGAATACCGCAAGTCAAAGGAACATCGCACTTAAGCCACAGTAAGAACTTCATTGACATATCTATATATGCAGAGAACCATATGAAGTCTTACTGGTCACTCAATGAACTAGTTACCATAACTAGCATCCACGATTAACTCGGACATCACTATGTCTCCGGCGGTGAGAATCGGTGCTTGGATACACCAAGGGTATACCTCGTGCTAGTCTCGGCCGAATTGATGGTGTCGAATCCATCAATTCATCGACTAGGGATAATTCGATACATCACAATTACACATGTAGAGATACTCACTAGTTGTGATCCAATCACAAATTCTCTCATCTTTGTAGATCGTATCGTGGACATTCAGTAAATGAGTTTAAGATCCAATCAAATACATAAAACATGTATACTCAAATAGTGAATCTTCATTTATCATATAAATGGTTCATACATAAGGCGATTGCCTTAGGACATCTCTCATATATTACTAACATTCTATGTGTCTCAGAATTTGTTCACCTTATATGTTTTTTGAGATGATTTGAAATTGATTAAAGATAGTCAACCTTGGGTTAGATTCAGATTTAACCTTTAGATCATTAAGTAACTTTTCGACTGGCTTCCAGGTCGTGGTGAGACATAGGGGCCTTCTTTGATTGGAACAACGATGACTCCCTTAGACAAAGCCAAATTCAAGAAAATATCACTTAAGTCACTTAGGGTTACTTCCTGGTCTAACTAGTTTAGAATACGGCGAGGTAGCTTCAGCTAGTTCCACTCGGTCATGTGCACCAGCTAGATACGCCTTATCTAGCTCGAATACATGAGACTTTATTTCCCTAACGTACTATCATCTCGTCGCATCCTGATACTATGTTGTCAAGAGTTGACTAACTATTTTCCCTATCTAGCCATTCTAAAAAATAAAATATGCAACGGTTTTGCTAAGTAAGCGGGTATACTATTTTAGTGTTAGCTCCCCCTGGACCATTGAACCAATATGGTCTATTCAAATAATGAAGTTGATCCTGGGGAATCTAATACTTATTAGTCCTTATATGTGAGTTCAATAAAACCTTTGGGACCCATGCTTGGACTCTTTGATGACTAAGATTTACGATAGACGTATATGATCTATTCGTAGTCTTTGGACTAAATCCGAGTTCGGCTTTGTTGTAACGGCTCTTTGGGTTCCAAGTAGTCGATTAAGATTCTTAGATCCCAACGTGAACCTTTCCAACCTAGCCTCGATCTCTTGAACTCGGTCTTTCAAGAGAAAATTCTCCTCCTCAAGTTTTTCAACTTGGGCTGAGTTTCCCTCTTGAACTTGACTAGTTGAAGATGTTAGAGTAGCCTCTTGCTTGAGGGTTTCAACCTCCTCAAGTAACAACTCAACCCTAGACTCGGACTTAGTTAATTTCCTAGTAAGCATTTTAATTGTAAGGTAAAGTTTACTAATTAAAGAGCGGCTAACCTTGACTTTCCCTTTTGGTCTGACTTTGAGTTTCCTCTCGAAGTAGTCTTCGAGATCGGAGTCGGAGTTATAGTTGGACTCGTCTTTGGATTCTGACTCGGACTCCTCCAGTCTTGCTATGTAAGCTATGTCTTCTCTGTTGTCCCAAGTTGCATGGAAGGCTTTCCTTGTTCCCTTTTGCTTTGGTCGACTCCTTGACTTGAATTGCTCTTTGTTCTCGTTCTTCAATTGCCTTCTTTCTTGTCGAACTATTCTCTGCACAATGTTGACTATTGCAACCTCCTCTTTGGATTTGGATTCGGATTCATCCTCTTCCTTAGGGGGTGGTTTGTTTGCGGCCTTCTTCTTCGAACCTGCAAATAAGGCAATACCTTTCTCAAGAGTCGAATTAGACTGTTCATTGAGTTCAAATTCAGAAAATAATTCATCTAGTCTAAGTTTAGAAAGGTCCTTAGAAACTTTGTAGGCATCGACCATAGATTCCCAAAAGGTAGTCCTAGGGAAAGCATTTAAAGAATACCTTATAAGGTCCCGGTTCTCTATGGCTTGCCCGATAGAGTGAAGACCGTTGACGATGTCTTGGATTCACGCATGTAGTTGGGTGGTGGTCTCACGATCTTGCATCTTTAGATTGTATAGTTTATTTAAAAGCAAATCCCTTTTACATACCTTAGCATCATGTGTTCCTTTGTGTAGCTTGATTAGTTTTTTCCATAGGTCTTTGGCGCTAATGAATGGTCCAATTCGGTTGAGTTCCTCCTTGGACAATCCGCATTGCAATATTTGGGTTGCTCTTGAATCGGCTTCGATTCGCCTCTTGATTGCATTGGTCCACTTGTCGAAGTTCAAGGGCTTGCCTTGATCATTGGTGGGTAGAGCAAAGCCGGTTTGGATGATTATCTAAGTCTCGACTTGTGTTTTTAGAAAACACTTCATCCGACCTTTCCAATAACGGAAATCATCTCCGTTAAAGAACGGAGGTCGAGTGGTGTTGTACCCCTCAATGTGGGCCATTAAATATCTTGCAAAACACGAATAAAAACCAATGGGAATTCCAAAACTTGGTCTTGGATTAGTAATGTGGGAAATAATAAGAAATAAATAGAAATAAATAAGAAGAATAAGAAACTAACAAAAACTAGAAACTTACGACCTTCGATGTCCCTGAAAGGGTACTAGACATTGGTTTTTGGGGCTGGAAACAGCTTGTTACGAGGGTAAACCCTCCTAAAAAGTGTAGATCTCTCAGAGAGCTTCGATTTGATAGGTAGATCGTTTCGTGAGTCCACTTGTGCGAAAAGTTATGGCGGTTTTACAGTCGACTACTCCAAAAGAGAATACTTGCAAACACACAACCAAAAGAAAAGTACCAAGACTTCGTCTAGGATTAGTAGTGCGGAAAAAAACCAAAAACAAACATGAATCAAAAAATACGAAAAGAAAACCAAAAAATGCTAGATTGGTGGTTTCACCAAATCTTAGCGCTCCTGTTCTAATACCAATTGTTGGATCTAGAAGTGTTGCTAGAGGGGGATGAATCGCGAGCGTAAATCTTTTCATTTTGATCGTTCGATATATGAGCAAGAACAGTAGAAAAATAAAAAGACAAGTTTATTTTTACTTGTTTCACAACCCAACGGTTGCTACTCCAAGGCCCTAACGGTTCTAGACTGTATACGGAGGGCAAAGCACTATAAGATCTCCTCCTCGTTGGAGGTAGGAGATAATGATCACAAAACGGGAAGTACGAGGATGAGGCAACAAGCCTACCTCACCTCGTTATGATTAAAACAAAGAATACAAAAGATATTACTTGCTGCTGCTGCTGTCGATGAAGAAGATGGAAGCTTGGCGTCGCGTCGGCATTATGACGGTGTTGGAGCTTTGGCGTTGTAGGAGCACTTGAGAATAATCTTGAATGAATGTTTGGGTTGGAATCCTCCCCTCCTTTTATAGAGTTTAGTCTCAGAATAAGTCTCCTCATCTTTTGGAACAGATCACGAAGTGGTACTAAATTTTATCGCGAAGTGGCCATGTCAAACGTTATCCGTTTTAACCTAGCACAAAAGGTTGATTCGTCGCCATCAATCGACTAATGCCTTCCATCAGTCGACTGCCCAATGACCAACAGTCGACTACCAGCCTAGCCACTTCCCTGCAATAAGAGGTTATCATGGAAAATGGTAAATGCGACGGTTTCTTACCGTCCGATCTCGACCTAGACCTTCCACAGAAAGTTTTAGTCGGATCGCCGCCTACGGTCGTCCTCGTACAGAGGACACGACCTTACCATCTCTCACTGACACGAGCTTACCTCTGGTCTTTTAAGATCTGTCTCTTTTCTTCCGGTCTTCCACCTAGGTTCTTTGACTCCCACGAAGTTCCCTCGGTGTTGCCCGACCACCACAACTCCCTCTGGGTGTCGCTGACCTTCGGCTTAGCTTAGCCTTTTTGCACACTTGATTTAGCTCGTGAGACAATGATGTAAACTTAACTTTGTGTCTTTGCCATAATCAAAACACAGGTTCGATTATCTAGTGCCCCTGCACGAACAGGCATCTCCTGCCACTGCCTCGCGAGCTGACCGAGATGCTTACAAGAAGCATCAAGATGATGCATTAGATGTGTCATGCCTCATGCTCCCGACCATAAACTCTGTGCTTCAGAAGCAACACGAGTTCATGAATTCTTTTGATATGGTTGAATTCGTCAAGTGTATCAAGGACAGGAAAGGCATGAGAGATATGAGATCTCTAAGGCACTGTTTCAGTCCAAGATGTAAGATTGGACTCCCATAGGTCCATATGTACTCAAGATGATTGGGTACATAGAGAACCTACAGAGGTTGGGATTCCCACTTGTCCAAGAGTTGGCCACTGACTTGATCTTGCAATCATTGCCACAAATCTATAATCAATTTGTCATGAATTACAACATGAATGAAATTGATAAGCCACTAACTGAAATGCTTAGCATGTTGAGAACTGCTGAGCTCAACCTTAATAAGGAAAAACCTGACTCCATTTTGATGGTGCAAAAGAAGAAAGGCAAGGGAAATCCAAAAGGTAAGGGAAAGTCCCAAGCCAAGGGCAAAGGCAAGGCATTGAAACCGAAAGGAGGGGTGGCCAAGGAAGGGACTTGCTTCCACTGTAAGGAAGCTGGACATTGGAAGCATAACTGCAAAGCATACCTGGAAGATATTAAGAAGAAGAGAAGTGAGACTTCTACTTTAGGTATAAATGTTATAGAAGTCAATCTATCTATTTCTTCATCATAGGCATTAGATACCAGATGTACATCTCACATTTGTACCAATGTGAAGGCGCTGAGAAATAGCAGGGAATTGACGAAGGGCGAGGTGGACCTACGAGTAGGCAATGGAGAGGGGGTTGCTGCTGTTGTTGTAGGAACTTATTTTCTATCTCTACCCTCTAGGCTTGTACTAGAACTAGATGAATGTTGTTATGTGCCTGCTTTGACTAAGAACATAATTTCAGTTTCTTGTTTGGACAAGAAAGGCTTTTCATTTATAATAAAGAACAAATGTTGTTCAGTTTATTTAAATGATATGTTCTATTATAGTGCACCTCTAATGAACGGACTCTACATTCTAGACTTAGAGAGCCCCATCTATAACATAAGTACAAAAAGGTTCAAGTCAAATGAGTTGAACCAAACCTATCTCTGGCATTGTCGTTTAGGTCACATAAATGAGAGTCGCTTATCCCAGCTCCATTAGGATGGGTTGCTGGACTCATTTGATTTTGAATCATATGAGACATGTGAGTCTTTCCTTCTAGGCAAGATGACCAAGACTCCCTTTAGTGGACACAGCGAAAGAGCAACAGACTTGATAGGACTTATACATAGTGATGTATGTGGCCCTTTCAATGTTGCTGCTAGAGGTGGTTATAAGTACTTCATTACATTTATTGATGACTTCAGTAGATATGGTTATGTGTATATGATGACACATAAGCCAAAATCCTTTGAAAAGTTCAAAGAATTCAAGAATGAAGTACAAAACCAACTTGGCAAGAGTATTAAGATACTTCGATCAGATCGAGGTGGTGAATACCTTAGCTATGAGTTTCATGACTATCTAGCTGAGTGTGGGATTCTATCCCAACTCACTCCTCCTAGAACACCACAGTGGAATGGTGTATCCGAAAGGAGGAATCGTATCCTATTAGATATGGTACGATCTATGATGAGTCACACAGATCTTCCTATATCCTTTTGGGGATATGCTCTAGACACAACATCCTTCATTCTTAACCGTGTACCATCCAAGGCTGTGATAAAGATACCATATACGATATGGACAGGGAAAAATCCCAAGATGTCTTTCATGAGGATTTGGGGTTGTGAGGCTTACGTTCGACGTCAAGTCTCAGACAAACTGGGACCCAAATTCGATAAGTGCTATTTTGTTGGATATCCCAAGGAAACGAAGGGATATTACTTCTACATTCCCAGTCAGCATAAAGTGTTTGTGGCAATGACTGGGGTATTTCTAGAAAGAGATTTTGTTTCTAGAAAAACTAGTGGGAGTACGTTCGATCTTGAAGAAATTCAAGATAGGGACTGTTGGTGCAACAATGCCCCAAGCATTTATATATTTTGATGGTTGGATAATCATCTAAGTTAGGCAATGTTTTGTGATCTAATTGTGAACATGTTTAAGTAACAAGAAAATCCAAGTATGAAGACTTAGTAAAAGACAAGCCCAAGTGAGATCTTGGCAAAGAGAAATCAAAGGAAATGTCTTGGCAGCGTAAGTCCAAGCATGTAGTCTTGGCGGTGTAAAGTCCAAGCAGTCCTTGGCAGAGAAAGACCAAAGGCAAGTCTTGGTGGCATAAGTCCAAGCATGTAGTCTTGGTAGCGTAAAGTCCAAGCGTACTTTGGCAAAGAAAAAACCCAAAGCATGACAAAACTGAAGGAAGCTTTTGAAGGCAAGCGCATAGATGGAGTCGTGGACTCAGAGAAATCCTGGAGGTGCAAGGCTGATGGAGAAGCTAGAAGGTTAAGTCTAGGCTTAGGGTATGTTTTCAAGTATGAATTAGTCATACTTGGGGTGTGTCAGTTGAACTGGCCTTTAAAATGCAGCATTAGAGGTTGGAGAGCTGGCGATCGAGAGTTATCCTCGAATCACGAGAGTCGACAGACTAGATCGCCGCATACAAGATGGCACAATTGCTATTATTGGCGATCGCCACGAACGAAGGTCCGTGAGCCGAAGCTAATCGACTATGGGCGATTACGATTGCTACTGCGATCGATAGTCCTCCCTTTGGTGATGACGACGGCAAATCCCGTGAATCCGGTTGTTCAAAAGCCATTATAATCGATGGCAGTCGACTGATGTATGTCATCAGTCGACTGATAGACCTCCAACGGGAAAAAGAGGCTCTTTCCTATAAAAAGAGGCCAAGGGGAGCAAGAAGAGCCTAATGCATATACTCTGATCATTCTCCTAAGCTCCCACAAGTTTTCCAAGCTTTCTAAGTGTGTTAATTCCTTTCCTCATCTCAAATCTTCATTGTCATCTTTTGTAAGAAGAGGAGGTTTTGTAAAAGAGAAAGCTTATTAGTGAAGATTGATTTGGGTTGATCCACCTTAAGGATTGCCGTGGAGTAGGAGCGTTATCTCCGAACCACGTAAAAGCTTCCGCGTTAGCATTGCATTTTCATTTCTATTATTATTGTATTTATTGTGTTTCCACTAATCTTTTTGTAGAAAACGAAAAGAGGTTATTCACCCCCCTCTAGCCATTCAAGGATCCTACAAGTGGTATCAGAGCCCGGATCGCATCGGAAGATCTAACAATCAACTGGAGCACGATGGCTTTCAAAGAAAGGTATAGCACGACGAGGCCTCCATTCTTCGATGGCAATGATTTCGGGTACTGAAAAGGTAGGATGGAATACTGCGTTATGAATGATATTGATAACTGGTTTAGCATTGTAGATGGGTTCGAGAAGCCAGTCGATGAACACAGAGCGCCCATACCGACCAAGGACTGGACAAGGTACATGGCCAAGAAGGCTCAAGCCAACGCCAAGGCAACAACCACACTTCAATGTGGGTTGTCAAAAGAGCAACTAAGCAAGGTGGGGCCATTTGAATCGGCAAAGGATCTTTGGGAGAAGTTGATAGAGCTCAACGAGGGATCGAAGGAAACAAGAAGAGCCAAGAGAGATCTCCTAATTGGTCAACTTCAAAGTTTCTCCATGAAGACAAATGAAACCGTGAGCCAAATGCACGGTCGCTTCAAAGAAGTAGTCAACGGACTACATGTAATAGGTGAGAAGGTCGACAACCGAGACCTTGTAAGGTATGTGCTCCAAGCCTTCCCTAGAACAACCTTATGGGCTTCAATGGTAGATGCCTATAAGGTCTCTAGGGATCTTTCTTTAGTTAAGTTAGATGAGTTATTTTGTGAATTTGAATTGCACGAACAAGCTAACACTTCGTCCAAAGAGAAGTGTATAGCTCTTTTTGTAGGGAAGAAGGACAAAAAGAAGAAGGAGAAGAAAGAAGTGTCTTCCTCATCCGAATCCGAGGAAGATTCATCTAGTAGTGAAGATGAGCTATCGCCAAGCGAGGTGGCTCATTACGTCAAGAAGTTTGGGGGGAGATCAAGGAAACTCACCAAGAAAGATGTGAGGAGGATGTTCCAATCCTCAAGAGGTAAACCTTCAAATAGTTCAAATTCTTCATCTAATGTAACTTGTTATGGTTGCAACAAGAAAGGGCACATCAAGCCAAATTGCCTGGAACTAAAGAAGAAGGAGGAGAAAGAAAAGAAGCATAAGGAGAAGAAGGAAAAGAAGAAGAAAGAAGCAATGGTGGCTCAAACATGGGACACACTAAGCTTGGAGGACTCTTCCGATGATGAAGAAGTGTGTCATGCCACCCAGAATCTAGCCCTCATGGCCTTAGAGGAAGAAGTCGGGAGCTCAAGTGAGGAGTCTTCATCCTCTTCCTCAAGCAATGAATCATCATCAAGTGATGATGATGAGGTAAACAACTCCCCTAGGGTAGATTTACTTTACAAGACAATTGCATGCCTTCAAAATTCATTGAATAGATAAAAAACTAGGATTAATGACTTAAAAGTAGAAATTAAATCACTTAAGAATGTAGAACCATCTTGTGATAAATTATCTTGTGATGATGCATGTACCCTTAGAGATGAAAATGATGAATTGAGAAAAGAAATAGGTAATCTAAGAGCATGTTTAGAAAAATTTACTAATGGCTCAAAATACCTAGACATGATAATTAAGGATCAAAGGGCTATTTACAACAAGGCCGGACTAGGATATAGGCCTAAGGAAAAGGAGGTAGCATTTACATCTCTTGTTAGTAGAAAGTCCATAATTAGAAGCAAGGGTAGAAAGGCTTGGGTCCCTAAGAAATTTCTAATTGATGCTAGCGGTCCTAAAATTTGGGTACCTAAGGCTTGTATTTTTCATGTGATATAGGTAGAAGAACTAAGCTTGTGGATTGTTGATAGTGGGTGTTCAAAACATATGACCGGTGATGAGAGAAAATTCTCCACTATCAACCACACTAGCAAGGGAAAGGTATCATTTGGTAATAGTGGCAAACTTAAGATTCTAGGAAAGGGTAAAATTGAGGTATCCTCCAACCTTGCCATCCATAAAGTATTATTAGTTAAAAAAATGAAATTTAATTTACTTAGTGTAAGCCAACTATGTGATGCAAATTTTGATGTTCAATTTGACTCTTCAAAATATTTTATAAGACACAAAACTCTAAATGATTGCATGATGTAGGTTTTAGGAAATCAAATATATATTATGTTGATTTATCCTATGCTACTAATGCTTCTACTAAGTGTCTTATTGCAAAAGAGGAAGAAAGTTGGCTTTGGCATAGGAGGCTAGGACACATAAACATGAAGAACATAGCCAAAATAGCCAAAATGAAGTTAGTCAAAGGGTTGCCTAAAGTCAAGTTTCTCAAGGACAAAATGTGTGATGCATGCCAAGAAGGGAAACAATCAAAAACATCACACAAAGGTAAAACTTTACTTAGTACCGCTTTACCTTTAGAACTTTTACATATGGACTTATTTGATTGTCATAGTACTCCTTCTATGATTGGTAGTAGATATTGCTTAGTAATAGTAGATGACTTCTCTAGATTTACTTGGGTATTTTTCATGAAAAATAAGGATGAAACCCTAGGAATAATTATAGGATTTAGCAAGAGAGTAGAGAATGAAAGAAAACTCAAAATCAACCGGATTCGTAGTGATCACGGTAGAGAATTTGAGAATTCTAATTTCTCAACTTTTTGTCTAGAACAAGGGTACAAGCATGAATTTTTTTGTCCTAGAACACCCCAACAAAATGGGGTTGTGGAAAGGAAAAATCGTGCCCTACAAGAAGTGGCTAGGACTATGCTAAATGCATATTCTTTACCTAGCTACTTGTGGGCGGAAGTGGTTAACACCGCTTACTATATCCAAAATAGGGTTTTAATTCATAGGTTTTTAGGAAAAACCCCATTTGAATTATGGAATGGTACAATTCCAATAATTCACTATTTTAAGGTCTTTGGATGCAAAGTTTATATTTTAAATACCAAAGACAACCTAGGTAAGTTTGAGTCCAAAGCAGATGAGGGAATCCTAGTTGGATACTCATCCACTAGTGTAGGCTATAGAATTTACAATAAAAGGACTCAAAAGATTAAGGAATCTTCAAATGTCCAATTTGATGAAACTTCCAATACATACCCTAGGAAATCCCCTATTGATGATGATATTAATAATGAACATCAAGAAATTACCAAACAATTTCAAGATTTAACTTTAGGGGGTAATGATCAAGGGGGAGGATTGAATCAAGGGGGAGTAAGAGGTGATTCCGATGATAAGCAAAGGATTGAGATTAATTATGATCAAACTCAAATTAATACACCTCCTAGAACCATAAGAGTTCATCAAAATCACCCCTTAGATCAAATTGTGGGTGAATTATCTCAAGGTGTTAGGACTAGGTCATTTCATAGGGATCCCACTAGTCATATAGCTCTAATTTCTCAAATTTATCCCAAAACAATCAAAGATGCATTACTTGATCCAGATTGGATCTTAGCAATGCAAGATGAATTGGCTCAATTTGAAAGGAGTCCAGTATGGGAGTTAGTTCCTACACCTAATGAAAACACCATCATTACTACAAGATGGGTCTTTAGGAACAAACTAGATGACTAAGGGAATATTACTAGGAATAAGGCAAAATTAGTTGCAAGGGGCTTTAATCAAGTTGAAGGACTTGACTATGATGAAACATATGCCCCGGTTGCTAGGTTAGAGTCTATTAGGATACTATTAGGGTATGCCTCCTATATGGGTTTCAAACTTCATCAAATGGATGTTAAATCGGCATTCCTAAATGAGTTTATTAAGGAAGAGGTATATGTAGAACAATCTCCCGGGTTTGAGAATATGGACTATCCAAACCATGTATACAAGTTTATGAAAGCTTTATATGGTTTGAAACAAGCTCCCCGGGCTTGGTATGAAAGATTATCATCTTTCTTAATCTCTAAGGACTTTAAGAGGGGTAGTGTAGATCAAACTCTATTTATAAAGTCAACATCAAAGGACATCTTTTGTATGAACATCTTTATTTTTGAAATAAGAATCATATGATCATTGTTTACATATTTATGGTTATGCATATTGTCTCATACATTACATTGTAGATAACATGGTGTGTAGTGTCACACGGTAGATCATGTTATCAGCTCCTTGTAGAGTATAAGTAAAGGCTCACAACCGAGATGGTTTTGGACAAACCATTGGAATGGTTGTAGTGTGATTTGGTATTGGTTTGTCTTGACCATAGAATCACACTAGTACACTTTGTGTGTATTGAGCAGGACTGACTTAGAAGTGATTCAATTTATTGTTGATTACATAATCGAATTGTTGGAATGTATACTGAAAGCCTAGCTCTTTTTGTATGAATATTTTATTTTGAAATAAGAATCACATGATCATTGTTTGCATTTTATATATTCATTATATATGTGTGCATATTGTCTAATATTTTACATTGTAGATAACATGGTGCTTGGTGTGGCACAGAAGATCATGTTATCAGTACCTTGTAAATATAAGTAAAGGCTCACAACCAAGATGGTTTTGGACAAACCATTGGCATGGTTGTAGTGTAGCTTGGTATTGTTTTATCTTGAACATAGAGTTACACTAGTACACTTAGGTGTATTGAGTAGGACCGACATAGAGGTGATTCAATTTAGCACTGACTATATAATTGAATCGGACCTCGGATATTATGTTGTACATGCTCTTAATCCCGATATAATAACGGGCACATGTACTTAGTATTTATTTCTTTGATTTACCAGTGGGTGAGATTTAGATGGATTAAATCAATATGCCCGGTAAGTTGGGAAATAATATTATTTACATGGTGTGTCGTTGATTATAGGAGGAAACCGTGTCCTATATATTAGGTTGATGATGTCCCTTTGAGGAGCTCATAAGGTTCATCATGTAAACCCAGCTGGTTGACTTAGTCAACATGATGATAAGGTTGAGTTGTACTACTCGAGGAATTAGATGTTAATTAATTGATGGTCAGTAAATCAATTAATTGACGGACATTCGATATCTTAAACATGAGGAGATTAATGTACAAATGATATATGGAGCCCATATTGATTTATGGGGGTTGGTGAGGTAGTTCAATGATGATCCTCTAGTGGAATGGAACATCATTGATGGATCAAGTTTGTGTGGTTCCGATCCATCGGGTGGCCAAGACCCAACTCCTCCTTATGGTCCCTATCGTAGCCTAATATAATCCTTATGAAGTCTAGATCCAAGAATGTAAAACAAAACCTAGAACTAACGGTTGGGATTAAATCCCTAGATATGATGGTTGGATGAAACCCTAGAACCAACGGTTGGGATTAAATCCCTAGATCCGATGGTTAGGATGAAATCCTAGAATCGACGGTTGGGATTAGATCCTTAGATCCGACGGTTGGGATAAAACCCTAGATCCGACGGTTGGGATGAAACCTTAGATCCGACGGTTGGGATGAAATCCTAGATCCGATGGTTGGGATTAAACCCTAGATCCGACGGTTGGGATAAAACCCTAGATCCGACGGTGGAGATTAAATCCCTAGATCCGACGGTGGAGATTAAAGGAGGCTTAAGCCTAATTATATAAATAGAGGCTTAGGTTGGGCGGCAAGAGAGGATTGAAAGAATTAGGGTTTGGCTCTTGGAGAGGTGGGCGGCTAGGGTTTGGAGCTAGGGTGGGCGGCAACCATCTTCATCCAAAGTTGTTGCCGGCGCCCAACTTGCACCATCAATACTTGGCCGGCGCCCAACCTTAAGGCTTTTCTCTTCTTCCTTGGCCGGCGGTTCTCCTCCCATTGGTGGCCGGTTCTCTTCCTCCTCCCTATTCTCCAAAAGTGGCCGGCGGCAACTCTTCTTGGAGAAGTTGGCCGGCGCATCATCCATTGCTCCTTGGCCGGCGGTTGCACCAAATTCCCTAATTTGGTGGCCGGTTCTAGATAGGAAAGGTATTTGCTAGTTCTTCTCTTTGTTCGCAGTGGACAAGGTAGAGAAGAAAGCGATCTAGAAGGCTTCTACTCGTGGAGGATCTTCGTCCACACGTCGTCCACGAGAAGGATAGGACATACGGTAGAAGATCGTGAGGTATAAAGTTATTTTAACTTTATGTACAGATCTGAGCATGTTCTTATTTGTTTTGATTATGCATGTGTGTGTATGAATATATATTGTATAATCATGGACCCCGAAGACAAACACAAAAACCGGCGATCCATCCGTCGTCTCTTCCGCGGCTAACCAACTAGAAGAGTTGTGTTGCTTGAACAACTAGTTTGTTCAAGCGACCACTCAAGTTGTTAGCACGACGACGAATAGGTTGTGCTAAGGAAGCTCATCCCATCCGGATTAATTCTTTCATTAGTGAGAATTTTAATCTGGGGACATGGGAGCCAATGAGCCTCCGAAGCATCCACCTAACACGAATCATACCTCAAATATTATATTGTACATGCTCTTAATCCCGATATAATAACGGACACATATACTTAGTATTCATTTCTTTGATTTACCAATGGGCGAGACTTAAAGAGTAAATCGATAGGCTCGGTAAGTTAGGAAATGATATTATTTATATGGTTTGTCGTTGATTATAGGAGGAAACCATGTCCTATATATTAGGATGATGATGTCCCCTTGAGGAGCTCATAAGGTTCATCATGTAAACCCTGCAGGTGGACTTAGTACGGCATGATGATAAGGTTGAGTGGTACTACTCCTGGAGTTAGATGTTGATTAATTAATTGTCAGTAAATTAATTAATCGACGGACATTCGAGATCTTAAACACAGGGAGAAAAATGTACAAATAATATATGGAGCTCATATTAAATTATGGGGGTTGGTGAGGTAGATCAATGATAATCCTCTAATGGATTGGATTATCATTAATGGATTGGACTTTATGTGGGCTTGATCCATTGGGTGGCCAAGATCCAACTCCTCCTCATGGTCCGTATTGTATCCTATTAAAACCTCATGAAGCCTAGATCCAATGGTTGAAAACAAAACTCTAGATCCGACGGTGGAGATTAAATCTCTAGATTCGATGGTTAAGATTAAATCTCTAGATCTGACGGTTGAGATTAAATCCCTAGAACCGATGGTGGAGATTAAAAGAGGCTTAGGCCTAACTCTATAAAAGGAGGCAAGGGGGTGGGCGGCAAGAGATATAGAAGAGGGGCTAGGGTTTAGGCGGCCACAAATAAGGAAACTTCTTTTCTTTTTCTTCCTTAGGTGGTCGGCGCCTATTCTCCTCTTTTCTCTCCTTTGCCGGCATCCAACCTCCTCATCTCTTCTCCTTGGCCAGTTGAAACAAAGCCTAGGATCTCTTCCCTTGGATTTTTGGCTGGCATCCACCATCCTTCTTCTCCTCTTGGCCGGCGGCATGCATCAAGGTTAGTTCTTGGTGGTTGGTTAAAGAAAGGAAAAGAGTTTTGTTTTTATACTTTCTTTTGTTCGGAGCGAGCAAGGAAGGAAGATTGGTGATCCAGGAGGCTTCGACTTTTGGAAGATCGTCGCCCACATGACGTCCAAAAGGAGGAAGGACATACAATAGAAGATCGAGAGGTATAACGCTTGTTTATTTTCTTTTGTAACATGTCTATAATTGTTTTCCAATCATATACATATTGTATATTCTATTTTTTGGTTAAATTAACTTGGACCCCGAATACAAACACAAAAGTCGACGATCCGTACATCGTCTATTCTGCGGCTATTCGTAGAATAGAGGTTGGTGGCTTGAACAACAAGTTTGTTCAAGTGACTACTCTAATCGAATAGCACAACGATCAAATGGTAGCTTGGGTAATCCCTCTTGTCAAGGATAAAAATTTTTTATCCGGGGACGTAGAAGGGATCGCCATGAACAAGCGATCGAGTTGAAGTGGGAAGCAAAGTTTCCTACCTTCATCCGAGACAAGCATAAAAGGAGGAGCTTGGGGAGGATTTCCACAGTGATTTTTGGGGAGACTTTGGAGGGAAATTGTTGCTGCATTCCAGACCTTCAAGAGCAAACCAAAGTAAGCTACAAGCAAAGGTTTCAAAGCAATTGTTGTAAAGTGTTCTTTACTCGTTTTGTTTATTGTCTTGTATTCTCTTGTATTCGCTTGTTCATTGTACGAGGTTTCTCCACCTCCGAGGTATTGTCGAGAAGGAGATTTTGTAGTGTTGTGTGCATCACTAGAGCTCGTTGAGCTCGCCCCGTGGAGTAGGAACCCTAAGGTTCCGAACCACGTATATCGTGTGTTTATTGTGTATGATTGTATATTTCTTTTATGTTTGTATTCGTATTTCAATTGCTCATACTAACGAATTGTAGAGATGAGCACGCAAGAATGATTAAAGTCCATCGAGCATGAATTGGGCTATTCAACCCCCCTTCTAGCCAGGCCACGATCCTCCAACAAGTGGAATTAGAGCGAGAAGGTTGTCCTCAGACTCACCACCGCAACAACAGCCAAAATGGTCAGCATCAACATCCAACCATCAAAATTCAAAGGAGAATTCTCATGGTGGAAGAAATGGATGGAGGTATTGAAGGTAGGAAACTTCGCTTCCCGCCTCAACTCGGTCGCTTGTTCATGGCGATTCCATCGACGTCCCCGGATTAAAAAAAAATAATCCTAGACAAAGGGATCACCCAAGCAACCGTTTCATCATCGTGCTATTCGATTAGAGTGGTCAATCGAACAAACTTATTATTCAAACAACCAACCTCTATTTTACCATTAGCCACGGAATAGACGATGTACGGATCGCCGATTTTTGTGTTTGAATTCGGGGTCCAAGTTAATTTAGCCACAAAAACAGAATATATATAATGCATATAATTGAAAACAATTATTGACATAATACAAAACAACACTAATCAAAATAAACAAGATTATACCTCTTGTTATACCTCTTGATCTTCTATTGTATGTCCTTCCTTTTTTTGAACGTCGTGTGGGTGATGATCTTCCAAAAGTCGAAGCTCCTAGTTCACCAATCTTCCTATCCTTGTTCTCTCCGAACAAAGGAAGATCAATAACAAAACTCTTCCTCTCCTTACTTGTGCCAACCACCAAGCATCAACTTGGTGTGCATCGGCCAAAGGATTGGATGAAGAAGATGGATGCCGACCAACAGCTCCAAGGGAAGACCCTAAGCTTTGTTTCCACCGACCAAGGAGAGGAGAATGATAATGTTTGGATTCTGGCCAAGGAGAAGGGAGAAGAAGATGGGCGCCGGCCACCAAGGAAGAAGAAGAAGAAAGGAAATAAATTCCTTATTTGTGGCCGCCCAAGCCTCCAAACCCAAAGCTTCCCAAACCCTAATCCTATCTCCTTTCTCTAATTCTCCTTGCCACCCACCCTAAAGCCCCTTTATATAGAGTAAGGGATAAGCCTTGTTTTAATCTCCACCATTGGTTCTAGGGATTTAATCTCAACCGTTGAATCTAGAGATTTAATCTCAACTATCGAATCTAGAGATTTAATCTCTACCGTTGGATCTAGAGTTTTGTTTTCATCCATTGGATATAGGCTTCATGAGGTTTTAATAGGCTACAATAGGGACCATGACGAGGAGTTGGATCTTGGCCACCCAATGGATCAAGCCCACATAAAGTCCGATCCATTAATGATAATCCAATCCACTAAAGGATTATCATTGATCTACCTCACCAACCTCCATAAGTTAATATGGGCTCCATATATTATTTGTACATTTTTCTCCCTGTGTTTAAGATCTCGAATGTCCGTCGATTAATTAATTTACTGACCATTAATTAATCAACATCTAACTCAATGAGTAGTACCACTCAACCTTATCATCATGTCGGACCAAGTCCACCTGCAGGGTTTACATGATAAACCTTATGAGCTCCTCAAGGGGGCATCATCATCCTAATATATAGGACACGATTTCTTCCTATAATCAACGGTACACCATATAAATAATATCATTTCACAACTTACCGAACCTATCAATTTAATCTATAAATCTCACTCATTGGTAAATCAAAGAAATGAATACTAAGTATATGTGCCCGTTATTATATCAGGATTAAGAGCATGTACAATATAATATCTGAGGTCCGATTCGATTATGTAGTCAGCAATAAATCGAATCACCTCTAAGTCAGTCCTGCTCAATACACACAAAGTGTACTAGTGTGATTCTATGGTCAAGACAAACCAATATCAAATCACACAACAACCATACCAATGGTTTGTCCAAAGTCATCTCGGTTGTGAGCTTTTACTTATACTTTACAAGGAGTCGATAACATGATCTCCCATTTGACACCACACACCATGTTATCTACAATGTAATGTATTAGATAATATGCATAACCATAAATATGCAAACAATAATCATGTGATTCTTATTTCAAAATAAAGATGTTCATACAAAAGATAGACTTTTCAATATACATCCCAACAATCTCCCACTTATACTAAAAGACTCTGTTATCCTCAAACTGCCATACATCTTATTCCCATTCCCTCCACATGCCTATCAAAAGCTCTCGCCGGAAGGGCCTTAGTGAAAGGATCTGCCAGGTTATCCTCCGATGCAATCTTGGCCACAGTAACTTCTCCTCTCATTACAATTTCTCGTATCAGGTGGTACTTGCACTTCATTTGTTTACTTGCCTTATGGGCTCGTGGTTCCTTCGACTTTGCAATTGCACCAATATTATCATAATAAATTGTGATAGTTCTAGGCAAACCAAGAATCACATCTAAGTCCATCAAGAAGTTCTTGAGCCACACAACTTCTTTGGCCGCCTCAGAGGCTGCCACATACTCAGCTTCCATGGTGGAGTCCGCCACGCATTTCTGCTTGACACTCCTCCATACAATGGCTCCACCTCCCAAAGTAAACACAAAACCTGAGGTAGACTTACTGTTATCCCTATCTGATTGGAAGTCAGAATTTGTATAACCCACAGGGAGTAATTGGTCTGCCTGGTAAACTAGCATATAATCCGTAGTTCTTCTCAGGTACTTAAATATATACTTTACCGCAGTCCAATGTCCCTATCCTGTATTACTCTGATATCTGCTGATCATGCCCATGACAAAGCAAATATCTGGTCTCGTACATAGCATCGCATACATGAGGCTTTCTACTGTCGAAGCATAAGGAACCGCATTCATCTCCTCTATCTCCTCAGATGTTCTAGGACACATCTCCTTAGATAAAGGAACTCCATGCCTGAAAGGTAGAAAACCCTTCTTGGATTTATGCATGCTAAAACGATCCATAATGGTGTCTATGTATGAAGTTTGAGATAAGCACAACATCCTTTTCTTGCGATCCCTTATAACCTTGATCCCAAGGATGTGTCCCACTTCTCCCAAGTCCTTCATATCAAACTGTTTGGACAACCATACCCTTACGTCCGATAACACCTTGACATTGTTGCCAATTAACAAAATGTCATCTACGTATAGTACAAGAAATATCACTACGTTACCGTCACATCTCTTGTATACACAAGACTCATCCGGACTTTGAATAAATCCATAAGACTGGATTACCTCATCAAAGCGGATGTTCCAAGACCTCGAAGCTTGATTCAATCCATAAATGGACCGATTAAGCTTACATACAAGATGCTCTTTGCCCTTTGCAATGAATCCCTCTGGTTGCTTCATGTAGATGTTTTCCTCAAGACTTCCATTAAGGAAAGTTGTCTTGACATCCATCTGTCATACCTCATAATAAATATGAGCAGCAATACATAAGAGAATCCGGATAGACTTAAGCATGGCTACCGATGAAAAGGTCTCCTCATAATCGATACCCTCTTTCTGAGTATACCCCTTCGCAACAAGCCTCGCTTTGAAGGTCTCAACCTTCCCATCTATTCCTCTCTTTCTTTTGTAGATCCACTTGAATCCAATGGTTCTTACACCATTGGGTGATTCTACTAGCTCCCAAACCTGATTTGAATCCATAGATTCAATCTCAGTATTCATTGCACTTTGCCAAGATACCACATCTTTATCTTAGATTGCCTCGTCATATATTCAGCGATCAAGTTCATGTTCGCCAGGGACCAAATCAGAAGATTCTCCCAAGAACATGAATCTATCATGCTGTCTCACAACCCTCCCACTACGACGAGGTTGTAGGGATGTATACTGAAAAGTCTATTTTTTATATGAACATCTTTATTTTTGAAATAAGAATAACATGATCATTGTTTGCATATTTTTATGGTTATGCAATATTGTCTAATACTTTACATTATAGATAAGATGGTGTGTGGTGTCACACAGGAGATCATGTTATCGGCCCCTTGAAAAGTATAAGTAATGGCTCACAACCGAGATGGCTTTGGATAAACCATCGGAATGGTTGTAGTGTGATTTTGGATTGGTTTGTCTTGACCATAGAATCACACTAGTGCACTTTGTGTGTATTGAGCAGGACCGACTTAGAGGTGATTCGATTTATTGCTGACTACATAATCGAATCGGACCATAGATATTATTTAGTACATGCTCTTAATCCCGATATAAGAACGGGCACATATACTTAGTACTCATCTCTTTGATTTACCAATGGGCGAGATTTATAGATTAAATCGATAGGCTCTGTAAGTTGGGAGATGATATTATTTATATGGTGTGTCGTTGATTATAGGAGGAAACCGTGTCCTATATATTAGGATGATGATGTCCCCTTGAGGAGCTTATAAGGTTCATCATGTAAACCCTGCAGGTGGACTTGGTCCTTCATGATGAAAAGGTTGAGTGGTACTACTCAAGGAGTTAGATGTTGATTAATTAATGGTCAGTAAATTAATTAATCGACGGACATTCGAGATCTTAAACACGGGGAGAAAATGTACAAATAATATATGGAGCCCATATTATCATATGGGGGTTGGTGAGGTAGATCAATGACGATCCTTTAGTGGATTGGATCATCATTAGTGGATCAGACTTTATGTGGGCTTGATCCATGGGTGGCAAAGATCCAACTCCTCCTCATGGTCCCTAATGTAGCCTATTAACACCTCATGAAGCTTAGATCCAAAGTATAGAAACCAAACTCTAGATCCAAAGGTGGAGATTAAATCTCTAGATCCGACGGTTGAGATTAAATCTCTAGATCCGACGGTTGAGATTAAATCCCTTGAACCAATGGAGGAGATTAAATCAAGCCTTAAGACTAACTCTATAAATATTGGCTTAAGGGTGGGCAGCAAAACATGGAAGAAAAAAGGGGGCTTAGGCTGGGCGGCAAGGGCTTTGGAGATTTAGGGTTTTGGGTGGCCACAATTAAGGAAAGATGCTTCTTCTTCTTCTTCTTCCTTATGGTGGTTGGCACCTTTCTTCCCTCTACTCTCCTTGATTTTGGCCGGCGTCCAACATCCTCCCTTTCATCTGAGAGCATGGCTTAAGGGGATTAGGGTTTGCTTCCTTTGGAGGCTAGGAATCCTAGTTGGTTTAGGATTGGGTTTGGTGGCTAGGGTTTTGGGAGTCATGGGTGGGCGGCAACATTGGGAGGAGTTTTTCTTCTTCTTCCTAAGGTGTGGCTGGTTCCTCCATCTTCCCTCTACCTTGGCTTGAGCTCATCCTAATCTTCTTCACAACTTCCATGGCCGGCCATAAGGAGAGCTAGGATTAGGGTTTTGAGGCTTAGGGTTTAGGAGGCTTGGGTGGCACCAAATAAGGAAGGTTTCTTTCTTCTTCATCCTTTGGTGGCCGGCACCCACAGCCCTATACCAGCCCTTGGGTGGCATCCAAAGACCCCTTCTCCTTCTCCTTAGGTGGTGGAAATAAGATATAGGGCTTTCCTATGGTGTCTTGGCCGGTTTCCACCATTATCTCCTTCTCCTTGTTGGCCGGCGGCAAGCATTCTCCTTGTTGCTTGTTGATTGACC
This sequence comes from Wurfbainia villosa, assembly GCA_025175895.1. Classification (NCBI taxonomy): domain Eukaryota; kingdom Viridiplantae; phylum Streptophyta; class Magnoliopsida; order Zingiberales; family Zingiberaceae; genus Wurfbainia; species Wurfbainia villosa. The sequence continues at coordinate 41,986,322 of CM045989.1, forward strand.
ATAGGAAGGAGAAGAGATTTGTTTTTATTCTTACTCTTTCTTTGGAAGAGCAAGGAAGGAAGATTTATGATCTAGGAGCTTCGACTTTTGGTAGAGCGTTGCCCACACGACGTCCGAAAGGAGGAAGGACATACATTAGAAGATCGAGAGGTATATGTTGGCATCGTGCTAATCCTCGGAATGCTCATCGGCTCCCATGTCCCCGGATTAAAAATTTCACTAAATGAAAACTAATCCGGATGGGATGAGTTTCCTAAGGACAACCAATTCATCGTCGTGCTAACGACACGAGCGATCGCTTGAACAAACTAGTTGTTCAAGCAACACAACTCTTCTAGTCGGTTAGCCGCGGAAGAGACGACAGACGGATCGCCGGTTTTTGTGTTTCTTATTCGGGGTCCATGATTATACAAATACATACAAATGTAAACTAGTATAATCAACATATACTAACATAAAGAACATAAGCTATCATATCAATAAGAACATGCAAAGAACAATAATAAAAGTTATAAAACTTTTATACCTCTTGATCTTCTATCGTATGTCCTAACCTCCTTGTAGACTTCGTGTGGGCGAAGATCCTCCACAAGTTGAAGCATCCTAGATCTTCTTCAATCCAAAGATAGAAGAACTCTCTTTCCCTTCTTGCTTGAGCCAACCACCAATCCACAAAGGATTGATGTCGCCGGCCCCAAGAATAGAGAGAACATAATGGAAACAACCAAGGAAACGAACTAGGGACAAACCCTAGTTTTGGTGCCGCCGGCCAAGATAGAGTGAAGAGGAGAAAGGGAATATGTTGGGCACCAGCCACGGTGGAGGGAATAGAGGAAGGAGCCGGCCACAACCTAGGAAGAGGAAGAGCTCCTCTCCTATAGTTGCCGCCCACCTTCCTTGCATACCCTAGCCGCCCAACCATAGGAGCCAAACCCTAATTAGGGTTTCCTCCTTAGGTCTTCTTGCCACCCAACCAAGGTGGAATGAGGAGATCTAAACCGGCCACCTTTCCTAGGAAGAAGAAGAACTCTTCCACAAGATGCCGCCTACCCTCCTTCCAAACCTTGGCCGCCCAACCCAAAAGGAGCCAAACCAAGGAGGAAGGAGGAAGAAGGGTTGCCGCCCACCATCATGGACTAAACCCTAACCCTAGCCTCTTCCTATTTCTTGCCGCCCAACCATGGTGGAAGGAGGAGATCTATAACCGGAAACCTTCCCTAGGAAGAAGAAGAACTCTTCCACAAGTTGCCGCCCACTCTCCTTTCCTCACCATGGCCACCCAACCCAAGGAGCCAAACCCTAATTAGGGTTTCCTCCTTATGGTTTCTTGCCGCCCAAGCAAAGAGAGGCTAAACCCTAATTTCCATCATCCAAAAAACTTATTGCCGCCCAACCCATGCTCCCTTATATATAGAGTTAGGTTTAGGCCTTGGTTTAATCTCCACCGTCGATTCTAGGGTTTTAATCTCAACCGTCGGATCTAGAGATTTAATCTCAACCGTCGGTTCTAGGGTTTTAATCCTAACCATCGGATCTAGAGATTTAATCTCAACCGTCGGTTCTAAGGTTTTAATCCCAACCGTTGGATCTAGAGATTTGTTTTCCATTATTTGATCTAGACTTTATGAGGTTTATATTAGGCTACGATAGGGACCATGAGGAGGAGTTGGGTCTTGGCCACCCGATGGATCGGAACCACACAAACTTGATCCATCAATGATGTTCCATTCCACTAGAGGATCATCATCGAACTACCTCACTAACCCCCATAAATTAATATGGGATCCATATATTATTTGTACATCCATCTCCCCGTGTTTAAGATATCGAATGTCCGTCAATTGATTAATTTACTGACCATCAATCAATTAACATCTAACTCCTCGAGTAGTACCACTCAACCTTATCATCATGTTGACTAAGTCAACCTGCAGGGTTTACATGATGAACCTTATGAGCACCTCAAGGGGACATCATCAACCTAATACATAGGACACGGATTCCTCCTATAATCAACGGCACACCATGTAAATAATATCATTTCCCAACTTACCGGGCATATTGATTTAATCCATAGAAATCTCACCCTCTGGTAAATCAAAGAAATAAATACTAAGTACATGTGTCCGTTATTATATCGGGATTAAGAGCATGTACAACATAATATCCGAGGTCCGATTCAATTATGTAGTCAGCAATAAATTGAATCACCTCTATGTCGGTCCTGCTCAATACACCTAAGTGTACTAGTGTAACTTTATGTTCAAGACAAAACAATACCAAGCTACACTACAACCATGCCAATGGTTTGTCCAAAACCATCTTGGTTGTGAGCCTCTACTTATATTCTACAAGGAACTGATAACTGTAAGGGATCGATATGGCCGGCTAGAGGGGGGTGAATAGCCCTCGTACGTTGGACGTCGTAAATTGCTCGTCTACAAGAACGTTAGCGCAAGCGGAAGAAATAAACTAAGACAAGCAATAAAATGAACAAGCAATACAAACACCGAGATATAACGTGGTTCACGGCTACGCCGCTAATCCACGGTTCGATTCGTCCACGGTGAATCACTCCACCAAAACCAATCACTATCGGTCTCTCCTTTGCACAAAGCTAGGTGGAGGTAACCTTTACAACCAAGATCACTCTTCTTACAATAGGATTGAAGTAAAGACAAGTAAGAAGAGTTTAGAGCTTGTGGGGCACTAGGAAGATTGTTTGGAACTTAAGCATTAGCCTCTCAAAGGCTTACACCCTCTCTTTTTATAGAGAGGGCTACTTGGCATTACTACAACGGCCTCCGAACACGCCGGATCCAGTCCAATCAACTCTTGGCAATGATCGATGGACCTCATCACGATCGATGCCTCCGTAGTCGATCGCCGCCGGCTACGAACGGTTCTGCGGGTCAACCCTTATTGACGATCCGATCGGCCGCAGAATGATCGATGGTCTTGGCAATGATCGCCATCGATGGGCGCCGATCACCGCCACAATCCGGGCCAATGATACTCGAACTCACTCGATAGCATCCGATCGCCATGTCATGGCAATCGACTAGTGTTTGAAAACCCATCCGACACTTGGCCAAATGGCCAAGTTTCACCTAAGAGCTACCCTTCCCGGTTACAATCGCCACTCATTTCTGAGTCCTCGCCTTCGGTTCTCTTCGTTTCGCCACGCCCCTAAGAAAGATCAAAGACGGCTCTGCAATGCTCCTTCGCGTCTCTTGCCTCGAAGTCTACTTCCTCCGGCTTCACTCCAAGCTTCTCGTCCGGCAGTCCCTCGGATGCTCCAAGCGCACGGCTTCCGCAAAGCTATCCTTCACCGACTCAAGGCACGAGTCATGAGATGTGAAACTCGCCACGGCTCCATGTGCGAATTACTAAGTCCTGCACGACTTCAACGCACATATTACATCAACATATCAAACTAACTTAAACCCTTTGCCACACCATCAAAACCATATTACGGCAAGAGATTGCCCTAACAATCTCCCCCTTTTTGATGTGTGGCAATCCGTTTAAGTTAGGTAAAAACATTTGATATAAATTCTAAGGTAAGAAAGCATGTAAAGATAAACATGATATAGCAACATGCAACTCCCCCTTAATCCATGAAACTCTCTATGCAAATTTTCTCCCCCTATCATATATTTCTCCCCCTACAATATATTTCTCCCCCTAAAGTGATTAACTTAAACATACTTATTTCTCCCCCTTTGACACCATCAAAAAGATTAACACTAAGTTATAAGCTCATGGCATCAAGTATATTTCTACCACTTGTTGGTGGCATCAAGTATATTTCTGCCACTTGTAGGAGGTTTTATAAACTGAATTCGGCCTTCAATATTCTGATTTATAGCCACCATGATCGCTATCAAGATGGCAATGATCGGCACAAATGAATCCATATTTCTGATTTTCTGGATGAATTTCAGAAATGCATTATAAATTCCAGAAAATTCTAAAAATCATGAAATTTGGGGAACATGTTTATTTTAAGTATATCTATCAAGGAAAAATAGTTTTTCATGAAAACTCATTATATTTTCTTGTTTTTGCCAAAAATCCAAAAGTTCTAAAAACCACTAGGTTTTTGATCATTCTAGTATCAAGTTAGCTACCTAGTTTTGCATCCAATTGTTTCAAAACATGAATATATGTATTTTAAGGTAAGAAATTGTTTTGAAAACATGTGAAATATCCAACCATGATCTTTGGGCAATATGTCTATGAATTAAACATAAGCCTTCCCCATGATTGGTCTATTATTGCTATGTTGATACTTTAAATGACCATCTAAATGCCATAGGCATTAGTGGACATTTGTATCATCCTAATATCTCACCCATGCTAAGTTTGCAATCAAGTTAGCCTATAGTGTGTGTGAGATGTATCCTAGGGGGTATTTGTATATACTTAACCCATATATTCATGCAATTCTATCATGGTTAAGTATCAACCTAACATCCTACATGATCATAATGACATATATGAATGAATTCTACATTATGATCATGAAACTCATGTATCCATCAAATAATAGTCATGCATTAGGTATTATATGATGATAATAAACAAATTATCACCTAAAGCATGATTTAAACCTATTTCTAGTGATAACGTGCCAAATTTCAAAATCATAAATCATGATTTAAAACACACATAGCAATTACATCAATCATTATGATTTAAGCATTATTACCTATTTATGGGCACGTTATCATCACCCAACACTATCTAAAAAATGTTGTCCCGTCATCCTAAGTCAACCAAAATATGATATAGGTCAAGTTCATATGGTTGACTACCCTAGGGTTATTCTAACCCTTAAGGATGGATTTTGGAACCCAAAATAAATTCTTTCCTATTGGGTTCACTAAATATTCCTTGGGGATCCATTTCTTAGCAATTACTTTCTTTTTATCTTGTCCCCTAGCTATTAGGCATTTATAGGCCTTTTCATTTTTCTTCTCTTTATATCCTAGGCCCTTCTTGTTAAAACTTGCCCTTTGGCTCCCAATTATCATGTTAAGGGTGTTGGAGCCTATAGTGAATTTCTCTAGGGCTTTTGTTAAATAATCTACCTTTTCCCTTAAAGCCCTATTTTCCTCTATGCATGCATCATTAACATCCAAAGGCATATAATCATGTGAGCATGCATCATCTAAGCTAGAAGAAATATTATCATTTAAGCATGCCTTTTCTAATTTTTGTTCTAATTCCTTAATTTGTTCAAGCATGCATTTATTTTTCTTCTTTGCCCTAAATAAATCCTTAGTTAAACTAGAAATCATGGAAACTATCTTATGGGGTGAGAGATTCGTTACCATAGTTTCCATGTCCTCTTCTTCTTCGGATGATGAGGATGTGGAAGCTCCCCCTTCATTTGAGCTCTCCCCATTTGAGCTTGATTCTTCATTTTCGGATGAAGAGCAATCTAAGTCATCAAAGGCCATCAAGGCCAAATTGGTGACAAAGGCATTCTCCTCATCCGATGATGATGAGGAGGATGAGGATGGGTCATCCCAAGTCCTTGCCTTGAGAGCCTTAGCCTTTCCCTTCTCCTTTGTTTTCTTCTCCTCTTCCTTTCTCTTGCTCCCCTTCTTCTTCTTCCTCTTCTTTCTTTTTCTTCTCTTCTTTGCTTTTGTTTAGGAGAGGACAATTGTCCCTTATGTGCCCTTCTCCTTGGCAATTGTAGCATATAACCTTCCCCCTTGGTCTTCTCATCCTATCATTAGATTTATCAAATCTAAAATTCTTAAATGCACGTCTTACCCTCCTTACCATATATGCTTCTTCGGTGCTATCCATGGAGGAGGAGGAGGACGCTTCGTCATCGGAGGAGGAGGGGATTTCCATCTTCTTCTTCCCCTTACTTGCCAATAATGCTACTCCTCTTGAGGGTTGAATTTTAGGCTCCTCTTGTATTCCCTCAAGCCTAGTTTCGTGGAGTTCCATTGTTGAGAAGAACTCCTCCAAGGTGCTCACTTCTAGGTTCTTGGAGATATAAAATGAGTCCACCATGGAGCTCCATTTTGAAGACCGGGGAAAGGCATCTATGGCCTTCATTACCATATCCCGGTTTGATAGCTTCTCCCCTACACTTGTTAGTCCATTTAAAATTTCTTTGAATCTAGAATGCAAAGAAATTACCTTTTCTCCCTTTTCTAATTTGATGTTGGATAGTTGGGAGCGGAGGAGATCTCTCCTTGCTAGCTTTGCCTCGGATGTGCCTTCATGAAGCTCAATTAGCTTCTCCCACATCTCCTTGGCGCTTAGGCATTCTCCTATTCGGTTGATTTCTTGTTGGGGGAGCACATTGAAGAGATGATGTTTGGCTTTTGAATTTGCAAGGTGCTCTTCCCTTTGCCTTTTGGTCCACCTTGATTTTTCGATTGGTTTCCCCTCTTCATCCCTAGGCAAAACGAAACCGGATTCCATTGTAATCATTATATCAAAATCCGTTTCGAAAAATACCTCCATTCGCTTCTTCCACCAAGCGAATTCTCCTTCAATCTTCGGAGGATGAATGTTGGAGCCGGCCATTTTTGATGTAGGGCTTGTTGCGGCGGTTAGTCCGGTGACAAGCAATCTCGGCTCGATACCACTTGTAAGGGATCGATATGGCGGCTAGAGGGGGTGAATAGCCCTCGTTGACGCTGGACGCCGAAATTGCTCGCCTACAAGAACGCGTTAGCAAGCGAAGCAATAAACTAAGACAAGCAATAAAATGAACAAGCAATACAAACACCGAGATATAACGTGGTTCACTACGCCGCTTAATCCACGGTCCGATTCTCCACGTGAATCACTCCGCCAAAAACCAATCACTATCGGTCTCTCCTTTGCACAAAGCTAGGTGGAGGTAACCTTTACAACCAAGATCACTCTTCTTACAATAGATTGAAGTAAAGACAAGTAAGAAGAGTTTAGAGCTCAGGGGCACTAGGAAGATTGTTTGGAACAAGCATTAGCCTCTCAAAGGCTTACACCTCTCTTTATAGAGAGGGCTAACTTCTTCCCGCTTAGCCGCCATCACCGACCGCTCTTGGCGCTGATCGCCCACTACAACGCCTCCGAACACGCCGATCCCGACCGCTGTAGTCCAACGGATCCTTGGCGCGATCGATGGACCTCATCACGATCACGCTTCCGTAGTCGACGCCTGGCCACGAACGAATCTGGCCGTGGAACCCTTATTGACTACCGATCACGCGCAGCCGATCGATGGTCTTGGCGCGCCGCATCGATGGCGCGCCGATCACGCCGCTACAATCCACGATCGATACCAATCGAACTCACTGATTCAGAGGGGCCGATCCGCCATGTCATGGCAGCGATCGTGTCGAAAACCCATCCGACACTTGGCCAAATGGCCAAGTTTCACCTAAGAGCTACCCTTCCCGGGTTACAATCGCTCACTCATTTCGAGTCCTCGCCTTGAAGTTCTCTTCGTTCTCGGCCACGCCCCTCGGCAAAGACATCAGCGACGGCCTCGCAATGCTCCTTCGCCTCTCTTGCCTCAAGTCTACTTCCTCGGCCACTCCAAGCTTCGTCCGGCGGTCCCTCGGATGCTCCAAGCGCACGGCTTCCGCAAAGCTATCCTTCACCGACTCAAGGCACGAGTCATGAGATGTGAAACTCGCCACGGCTCCATGTGCGAATTACTAAGTCCTGCATGACTTCAACGCACATATTACATCAACATATCAAACTAACTTAAACCCTTTGCCACACCATCAAAACCATATTACGGCAAGAGATTGCCCTAACAATAACATGATCTTCTGTGCCACACCAAGCACCATGTTATCTACAATGTAAAATATTAGACAATTTTGCATAATCATAAAAATATGCAAACAATGATCATGTGATTCTTATTTCAAAATAAAGATGTTCATACAAAAGAGCTAGGCTTTCAGTATACATTCCAACAGTATACATATTCTTCTTTCTCTTTTTGTTACTTGCTTGTTTTTGTTTTTCAATTATAATCATGTTATAAATCTGTAAATGGCTAAATAATACTTGGATCCCGAGCATAAACACAAAAACTGGCGATCCGGACATCGTCTATTCCGCGGCTACTTGTAGAATAGAGGATGGTCGCTTGAACAACTAGTTTGTTCAAGTGACCTCTCTAAACGAATAGCATGACGATGACTTGGTGGTTTGGGCAATCCCTTTTGTCTAGGATTAAATTTTTTTTAATCCGGGGACATCGAAGGTATTGCCATGGATAAGCTACCGAGGTGAAGTGGGAAGGGAAGTTTCCCCTCACGGACTCGATAAGCAAAATCCTACAATAAGTGGGAGAGCTTCCGGGCAAAAACCCTACAATTTGTATTAGAGCCAAGGTTTCTAGTTTTGTGTGTTTGGGATTCGATTAATTTTTATGTACTTTTTCATATATTATATGTGTCGGATAATAGTAGGATATGCGTAGTTTAACTCTTTGGTTGCAGGCATAAGATCCGACTATTATGGTCATATGTGTGTATGTGATTGTATGTGTGTAAATATTTATTTTGTTGAATCCTCGAGGTTGACGAGGCTAGTATTTAGTTTTTTGTAAATTAAATACGGCATTGTTTAGCCACTCTTTATTTTATTTTACTTTCGATCTAGATTTCATGCACACTCCCTCATGGAGTATAGGATCGATGGATGTAAATTAAAATAGGTTTTAGTCTCGGCTCGGATCTCTGGATGGCTCGTACATGGCGTAGGAGGAGCGGACGAGATGGCGATGCGACGGGAGTCATATTGAAGACAAAAGCCATAATAGTTGGAAAATAATTTATTTTTCATATTTATTGCTTTTTGTTTGATATGCATGTTGTAGGCTAGGAAAATTCCTCATTTTCAAATTACTAAGTGGGAGAGGGATATTTTTATAAATTTCCACGGCCTCCATTACGATTTGACAAGTGATGCAAACAAACTTGCGCGTTGGCTCTGAGTGCCTTTCTCCCCATCGGATGAGTTTGTTTGCGGATCACAAGGTCGAATATGGTTATAGGAAATTATTAAGGAGCGTGTGTACTTGCCCATCGTAAGGCACATAACCCGAGATAATTACCTTGGTACCGAGTAATGGTGAACACTTAGATACAAATATAAGTATCCTCCCCATCGGAGTCACTGCTTTTATTTGTAGGGTCGAAGAGAAATCAACTATTAATTTTAGTTGTCAAAAAGTTAGGTTGATAAGATAGTAAAATTAATGGGTAAAACCTCCTCTTACAAATGTAGAATTCGTATACGTCCACACTATCGTGGCATACGATATTCTCGGTGTTTTGAGGTGTTGGTTGATTTTGAAATTTTATTATTTGAGGAATCAATAATTTTTTGAAATCTACAGTAATGATCTATGTGATTCTTAGGATTTTCAAAAGTGACTTTCAGTCCACTTACTATGATACTAAAAGAAATAAACTTACTGTACCCAAATAATGTTGATTGGAAAAGAATTCAGATATTGTCTTATCTGCTAAGGAGTACAAGTATGAACTCTTCAAAGAGTGCCCTCAAGCCATCGTTGCTCAGAAGGTTTCTACTTATAAGCCGAAAGGCAAGAAGAAGAAGAAACAAGGTGAAGCAAAGGTGGAGGGAGGATCTCAGGGAGTGAAGAAGCCGAAAGGCAAGTACTTCACTTGCAAGCAGGATGGACATTAAAAGAAGGACTATCCCAATCCAAAGTAGAACAAAGATAATATCCTTTGGTCTAGTCATTGAAATATGGTTAGCGGTGTTATCTACCAGCACCTGGTGTGTAGATACGGGAGCCACTGATCATGTCTGCAATACTTTGCAGGGGTTTCAGGAAACCCGACGACAAGCTAAAGGGGAGATTACCATTTACTTGGGCAATGCCATGAAGTTGGCAGCTATTGCAGTGGGAGAAGTTTTATTTATCTCTTGAGAAAAATAAAACTTAGGTTCTGGAAAATTCCCTTTACGTACCTTTATTTAGAAAGAACTTAGTTTCAATTTATAAATAGTTTATGGATGGATATTCTATTTATTTTAATGACAAGAGCTGTTATAAAAAGGAATAGGGAGAATATCTGTTCAGGTACATTGATAGGAAATTTGTATACATCTAAACCAAAACCTACCACGATGCAAATTGGAGTTAATAACTCATCTTCTAATTCCAATAAGAGAAAAGAACCTTCGAAGCTGAACCAAACATATCTTTGGAATCTTAGGCTCGGTCACATTAACCTAAGCAGAATTCAAAGGTCGATAGCTGATGGACCTTTGGGTTCATTAGTGGTGGAGGATCTCCCAACCTGTGAATCTTGCTTGGAGGGTAAGATGACCAAGAGACCTTTTAAGGCCAGGGGGTATAGAGCCAAAGATGTGTTGAAGATGGTTCATTCTGATTTGTGTGGTCCTATGATTATCCAGGCAAGAGGTGGTTTTGAATATTTCGTCTCTTTCATAGATGATTATTTAAGATATGGATGACACTACGATCTAATCGTGGTGGTGAGTACCTCTTAGGAGAGTTTAGGAACTACTTATCAGAGGTTGGGATTCAGTCCCAATTGACTGGACCAGGCACACCCCAGCAGAATGGTGTAGCAGAGCGAAGGAATAGGACTCTTATGGAAATGGTTTGATCGATGATGAGTTATTCTGACTTAACAGATTAGTTCTGGGGATATGCTCTAGATACGGCGGTGTACATTCTGAACTTGGTTCCATCTAAATCAGTGCCTTCTACTCCCACAGAGTTGTGCACTGGGCGAAAGCCTAGTTTAAGACATATTCGAAAATGGGGAGTCCAGCACATGTGCTGAAGACAGATGCTGGCAAGTTGGAACCTCGTACATAAGTGCACTTGTTCGTTGGCTATCCTAGAGGAACAAAGGGTGGATTGTTTTATAGTCCTAGAGATTAGAGGGTGATCGTTAGCATGAATGCCAGATTTCTAGAGGAAGACTATGTGATGAGCCACAAGCCCAAGAGTAAAATTGTTCTGGAGGAGTTAAAAGGGGAAGTCACTTCTTTAGTACCACCGGTACAAGAGGATATACCACATGTCACTGCACTGCGTGTCACAGAGGATACATAGGTGATACTCGGCGTATTGGGAGAGTTGTTAGACAACCTCATAGATTCATGTTCTTGGGTAACATGAACCTGATCCCTAGACATACGACGAGGTAATCCAAGATATAGATGCAGCATCATGGCAAAGTGCAATGAATACTGAGATTGAATCTATGAATTCAAGTCAAGTCTCGGAGCTCTTATGCATAGCAGCTCATATGGATTATGAGGTGTGGCAGATGGATGTCAAGACAGCTTTCCTTAATGGAAGTCTTGAGGAAAACATCTATATGATGCAACCAGAGGGATTCATTGCTAAGGACAAAGAGCATCTTGTATGTAAGCTTAATCGGTCCATTTATGGATTGAAGCAAGCTTCGAGGTCTTGGAACATCCGCTTTGAGGAGGAAAATCAGTCTTATGGATTTATTCAAAGTTCAGATGAGTCTTGTGTATACAAGAGATGTGACGAAAACATAGTGGTATTTCTTCTACTATACGTAGATGGCATTTTGGTGATTGGCAACAATATCAAGGTGTTATGGTTGTCCAAACAGTTTGATATGAAGGACTTGGGAGAAGTGGGACACATCCTTGGGATCAAGGTTATCGTGCTTATCCCAAGCTTCAAACAAAGACACAATAATGGATCGTTTTAGCATGCAAAACTCCATGAAAGTTTTTCTACCTTTTAGGCATGGAGTTCCATTATCTAAGGAGATGTGTCCTAGATCATCTGAGGAGATAGAGGAGATGAAGGTGGTTCCTTATGCTTCGGCAGTAGGAAGCCTCATGTATGCGATGCTATGTACGAGACCAGATATCTGCTATGTCGTCGGCATGGTCAGTAGATATCAGAGTAATCCAGGACAGGGATATTGGACTACGGTAAAGCATATATTGAAGTGCCTGAGAAGGACTAGGGTTTATATGCTAGTTTACCAGGCAGACCAATTACTCCCTGTGGGTTATATGGATTGCGACTTCAAATCAGATAGGGATAACAGTAAGTATACCTCAGGTTTTGTGTTTACTTTGGGAGGTGGAGCTATTGTATGGAGGAGTGTCAAGCAGAAATGCATGGCGGACTCTACCATGAAAGCTGAGTATGTCGCAGCCTCTGAGGCAGCCAAAGAAGTTGTGTAGCTCAGGAACTTCCTGATGGACTTGGATGTGATTCCTGGTTTGCCCAGAACTATCACAATTTATTGTGATAATAGTAGTGTAGTTACAAACTCAAAGGAACCACGAGCCCATAAGGCTAGTAAACACATAGAGCGCAAGTACCACCTGATACGAGAAATCGTAAAGGAGGTAGAAGTTGATGTCGCCTAAATTGCTTCAGAGGATGACCTAGTGGACCATTTCACTAAGGCCCTTCTAGCGAGAGCTTTGATAGGCATGTGGAGGGAAGGGAAATCAGATGTGTGGCAGTATGAGGACAGCATAGTCTTTTAGTATAAGTGGGAGATTGTAGGGATGTATATTGAAAAGTCTATCTTTTATATGAACATATTTATTTTTGAAATAAGAATCACATGATCATTGTTTGCATATTTTTATAGTTATGGAATATTGTCTAATACTTTACATTGTAGATAAGATGGTGTGTGGTGTCACACAGGAGATCATGTTATCGGCTCCTTGAAAAGTATAAGTAAAGGCTCACAACCGAGAAGGCTTTGGAAAAACCATCGGAATGGTTGTAGTGTGATTTGGGATTGGTTTGTCTTGACCATAGAATCACACTAGTGCACTTTGTGTGTATTGAGCAGGACCGACTTAGAGGTGATTCGATTTATTGTTGACTACATAATCGAATCGGACCTCAGATATTATTTAGTACATGCTCTTAATCCCGATATAATAACGGCCACATATACTTAGTACTCATCTCTTTAATTTACTAATGGGAGAGATATATAGATTAAATCAATAGGCTCGGTAAGTTGGGAGGTGATATTATTTATATGGTGTGTCGTTGATTATAGGAGGAAATCGTGTCCTATATATTAGGATGATGATGTCCCCTTGAGGAGCTCATAAGGTTCATCATGTAAACCCTACAGGTGGACTTGGTCCGGCATGATGAAAAGGTTGAGTGGTACTACTCAAGGAGTTAGATGTTGATTAATTAGTGGTCAGTAAATTAATTAATCGACGGACATTCGAGATCTTAAACACGGAAAGAAAATGTACAAATAATATATGGAGCCCATATTATCATATGGGGGTTGGTGAGGTAGATTAATGATGATCCTTTAGTGGATTGGATCATCATTAGTGGATTGGACTTTATGTGGGCTTGATCCATGGGTGGCGAAGATCCAACTCCTCCTCATGGTCCCTAATGTAACCTATTAACTGTTGGAATGTATACTGAAAGCCTAGCTCTTTTTTGTATGAACATTTTTATTTTGAAATAAGAATTACATGATCATTGTTTGCACTTTATATTTATTATATGTGTGCATATTGTCTAATATTTTACATTGTAGATAACATGGTGCTTGGTGTGGCACAGAAGATCATGTTATTAGTCCCTTGTAGAATATAAGAAGAGGCTCATAACCATGATGGTTTTGGACAAACCATTGGCATGGTTGTAGTGTAGCTTGGTATTGTTTTGTCTTGAACATAGAGTTACACTAGTACATTTAAGTGTATTGAGCATGATCGACATAGAGGTGATTCAATTTTTTGCTGACTACATAATTGAATCGGACCTCGGATATTATGTTGTACATGATCTTAATCCCGATATAATAACGGGCATATGTACTTAGTATTTATTTCTTTGATTTACCAAAGGGTGAGATTTAGATGGATTAAATCAATATGCCCGGTAAGTTGGAAAATGATATTATTTACATGGTGTGCCGTTGATTATAGGAGGAAACCGTGTCCTATATATTAGGTTGATGATGTCCCCTTGAGGAGCTCATAAGGTTCATCATGTAAACCCTGCAGGTTGACTTAGTCAACATGATGATAAGGTTGAGTGGTACTACTCGAGGAGTTAGATGTTAATTGATTGATGGTCAGTAAATCAATTAATTGACGGACATTCGATATCTTAAACACGGGGAGACGGATGTACAAATAATATATGGAGCCCATATTAATTTATGGGGGTTGGTGAGGTAATTCAATGATGATCCTCTAGTGGAATGGAACATCATTGATGGATCAAGTATGTGTGGTTCCGATCCATCGGGTGGCCAAGATCCAACTCCTCCTAATGGTCCCTATCATAGCCTAATATAATCCTCTTGAAGCCTAGATCCGATGATGGAAAATAAATCTCTAGATCCGATGGTTGAGATTAAATCTCTAGATCCGTCGGTTGAGATTAAATCAATAGAAGCGACGGTTGAGATTAAATCCCTAGAACCGACGATGAAGATTAAATCTCTAGATCCGATGGTTGAGATTAAATCTCTAGATCCGACGGTTGAGATTAAATCTCTAGATCCGACGGTTGAGATTAAATCCCTAGAACCAACGGTGGAGATTAAACCAAGGCTTATCCCTAACTCTATAAAAGGGTGGCTTAGGGTGGGCGGCAAGAGAAGGTTGGTTTGGTTTTGGAGATTAGGGTTTTGCCAATCCTAAGGTGGGCGGCAAGAAACCCTAAGGGAGTTAGGGTTTTGCCTATCTTAAGGTGGGCGGCAAGAAATCCAAGGAGGCTAGGCTTTGCTTGGGCGGCTAGGGTTTGTAAGTTGGAGTGGGCGGCAACTATAGGAGAGGATCTCTTCTTCTTCCTTAGGTGTTGCCGGCACTTATCTCCTTTCCCTCCACCTTGGTCGGAGCTCAACCTGCTCCTCTTCTTTTCCTCTTGGCCGGCAGCACAAAGGAGCTAGGGTTTGTCCCTTGTTTGGTTCCTTGGTTGGCCATCTTGTTCTCTCTATTCTTGGGGCCGGCGGCATCAAGCATTTGTGGCTTGGTGGTTGGCTCAAGCAAGAAGGGAAGGAGAGTTCTTCTTTCTTTTGATTGAAGAAGATCTAGGAAGCTTCAACTTGTGGAGGATCTTCGCCCACACGAAGTCTACAAGGAGGTTGGGACATACGATAGAAGATCGAGAGGTATAAACTTTTACAAGTTTTATTATTGATCTTTGCATGTTCTTATTTATATGTTTGTATGTGTTGATTATACATGTCTACATCCATATGTTTTTGTATAATCATGGACCCCGAAGATAAACACAAAAACCGGCGATCCGTCCGTCGTCTCTTCCGCGGCTAACCGACTAGAAGAGTTTTGTTGCTTGAGCAACTAGTTTGTTCAAGCGATCGCTCAAGTCGTTAGCACGACGAAGAATTGGTTGAGATTAGGAAACTCATCCCATCAGGATTAGTTTTCATTAGTGAAAATTTTAATCCAGGGACATGGGAGCCAATGAGCCTCCCAAGCAATTCTATCAATTGGTATCGGAGCCACGGTTTTCGGTTTTGTGTGTTTTGGATTTGGTTACTTTCACGCACTTATCATATATTGTGTATGCTGGATAATAGTAGGATGTGCGTAGGCTAACTTTTTTGGTTGTAGGCATAAGATCCAACTATTATGGCTATATATGTGTGTATGTGATTGCATGTGTGTGTGATTGTATATTATTTGAATCCTCGAGGTTGACGAGGCTAAATTAGTATTTAATTTTTGTAATTAAATATGTCATTGTTTAGCCACTCATTTTAGTTTACTTTTGATCTAGATTATTTGTACACTCCTTCATGGAGTATAGGATCGATGGATGTAAATTAAAATAGTTTATCTTGGCTCGGATCTCTTTGGTGACTTGCGCACGGAAAAGGTGGAGCGGACGAGGTGGCGACATGACGGGACGCATATTGGAGAACAATGCCATAATAGTTGGAAATATTCTGATTTTTTCCATATTTATTGCTGATTTGTTTTATATGCATGTTGTGTGTGCTTGAAAATTCCTCATTTTCAATTTACTAAGTGGGAGAGGGATATTTTAATTAATTCCCGCGGCCTCCATTACAATTTGACGTGTGATGCAACAAACTTGCGTGTCAGCTCTGAGTGCCTTCCTCCCCATCGGATGAGTTTGTTTGCGGATCACTAGGTCAAATAATGGTTATAGGAAATTATTTAGGAGCGTGTGTACTTCCACATCGGCAAGGCACATAATCCGAGATAATTCCCTTAGTATCGTGTAATGGTGCACACTTAGATGCAAATAAAAAGTATCCTCCCCATCGGAGTCACTGCTTTTATTTGTAGGGCCAAAGAAAAACCAATTATTAATTTTATTTGTCAAAAAGTAAGGTTGACAAGATAATAAAAATTAATGGGCTAAACCTCCTCTTACAAATGTAGAATTCGTATACGTCCACACTATCGTGGCATGCGATATTCTCGGTGTTTTGAGGTATTGGTTGAATTCAAAATTTTATTGTTTGAGGAATCAATAATTTTTTGAAATCTACAGTAATGATCTATGTGATATGCATGTTGTGTGTGCTTGAAAATTCCTCATTTTAAATTTACTAAGTGGGAGAGGGATATTTTAATTAATTCCCGCGGCTTCCATTACAATTTGACGTGTGATGCAACAAACTTGCGCGTCGGCTCTGAGTGTCTTCCTCCCCATCAGATGAGTTTGTTTGCATATCACTAGGTCAAATAATGGTTATAGGAAATTATTTAGGAGTGTGTGTACTTCCACATTGGTAAGGCACATAATCCGAGATAATTCCCTTAGTATCGTGTAATGGTGCACACTTAGATGCAAATAAAAAGTATCCTCCCCATCGGAGTCACTGCTTTTATTTGTAGGGCCAAAGAGGAACCAACTATTAATTTTATTTGTCAAAAAGTAAGGTTGACAATATAATAAAATTAATGGGTAAAACCTCCTCTTACAAATGTAGAATTCGTACGTCCACACTATCGTAGCATGCGATATTCTCGGTGTTTTGAGGTGTTGGTTGATTTCGGAATTTTATTATTTTGAGTAATCAATAATATTTGAAATCTAATATTTTGATCATTGTGATTCTTAGGATTTTCAAAAATAACTTTCAGTCCACTTATTATGATACTAAAGGAAATAAACTTACTGTACCCAAATAATGTTGATTGGAAAAGAATCTAGATGTTGTCTTAACTGCTAAGGAGTACAAGTATGCACTCTTCAAAGAGTGTCCTCAAGCCATGGTTGCTCAAAAAGGTTTCTACTTCTAAGCCGAAATGCAAGAAGAAGAAGAAACAAGGTGAAGCAAAAATGGTGGGAGGATCTCAGGGAGGAGTGAAGAAGCCGAAAGGCAAGTACTTCACTTGCAAGCAGGATGGACATTGGAAGAAGGACTGTCCCAGTCCAAAACAGAACAAAGTATACCCTTTGGACTAGTCGTTGAAACATGATTAGTGGTGTTATCTACCGGCACCTGGAGTGTAGATACGGAAGCCACTGATCATGTCTGCAATACTTTGCAGGGGTTCCAGAAAACCCGACGACAAGCTGAGGGAGAGATTACCATTTACTTGGGCAATACCACTAAGGTGGTGGCTATTGCAGTGGGAGAAGTTTTATTTATCTCTTGAGAAAAATAAAACTTAGGTTTTGGAAAATTCCCTTTATGTACCTTTATTTAGAAAGAATTTAGTTTCAGTTTCTAAATTATTATGGATGGATATTCTATTTCTTTTAATGACAGAGTTGTTATAAAAAGAAATAGGGAGAATATCTGTTCAGGTACATTGAAAGGAAATTTGTATACAAAGCCTCCCACGATGCAAATTGAAGTTAATAACTCATCTTCTAATTCCAATGAGAGAAAAGAACCTTCGAAGATGAACCAAATATATCTTTGGCTTCTTAGGCTTGGTCACATTAACCTAAGCAGAATTCAAAGGTTGATAGCTGATGGACCTTTGGGTTCATTATTGGTGGAGGATCTCCCAACCTACGAATCTTGCTTGGAGGGTAAGATGACCAAGATGCCTTTTTAAGGCCAAGGGGTATAGAGCCAAAGATGTGTTAGAAATGGTCCATTCTGATTTGTGTGGTCCTATGGCTATCCAGGCAAGAGGTGGTCTTGAATATTTCGTCTCTTTCATAGACAATTATTCAAGATATGGATGACACTACGATATGATCGTGGTGGAGAGTACCTCTTGGGAGAGTTTAGGAACTACTTATCAGAGGCTGGGATTCAATCCCAATTGTCTGCACCTGGCACACCCCAGTAGAATGGTGTAGCAGAGCGAAGGAATAGGACACTTATAGAGATAGTTAGATCGATGATGAGTTATTCTAACTTGCCAGATTCGTTCTGGGATATGCTCTAGAAACGGCGGTGTACATTCTGAACTTGGTTCCATCTAAATCATTGCCTTCTACTCCCACAAGATTGTGGATTGGGCGAAAGCCTAGTCTAAGACATATTCAGATATGGGAGTCCAGCACATATGCTGAAGGCAGATACTGGTAAGTTGGAACCTCGTACAGAAGTATGTATGTTCGTTGGATATCCCAGGGGAACGAAGGGTGGATTGTTTTATAGTCCTAGAGATCAGACGGTGATCGTTAACATGAACGCTAGATTTCTAGAGGAAGACTATGTGATGAGCCACAAGCCCAAGAGTAAAATTGTTCTGGAGAAGTTAAAAGGGGAAGTCACTTCTTTAGTACCACCGGTACAAGAGGATATACTACATGTCACTGCACCGCGTGTCACAGAGGATACACAGATGATACCTCGTCGTAGTGGGAGGGTTGTGAGACAGCCTCTTAGATTCATGTTCTTGGGTGAATCTTTTGATTTGGTCCCTGGCAAACATGAACCTGAAACCTAGACATATGACGAGGCAATCCAAGATATAGATACAACATCTTGGCAAAGTGCAATGAATACTGAGATTGAATCTATGGATTCAAGTCAGGTTTGGGAGCTCTTCTGCTTAGCAGCTCATATAGATTATGAGGTGTGGCAGATGGATGTCAAGACAACTTTCTTTAATAGAAGTCTTGAGGAAAACATCTATATGAAGCAACCAGTGGGATTCATTGCTAAGGGCAAAGAGCGTATTGTATGTAAGCTTAATCGGTCCATTTATGGATTGAAGCAAGCTTCGAGGTCTTGGAACATCCGCTTTGATGAGGTAAATCCAGACTTATGGATTTATTCAATGTCTGGATGAGTCTTGTGTATACTAGAGATGTGACGGAAACGTAGTGGGATTTCTTGTACTATACGTAGATGACATTTTGATAGTTGGCAACAATATCAGAGTGTTATCGGGCGTAAGGGTATGGTTTTCCAAACAGTTTGATATGAAGGACTTGGGAGAAGTGGGATACATCCTTGGGATCAAGGTTAGTGTGCTAATCCCAAGCTTCATACATAGACACGATAATGGATCGTTTTAGCATGCAAAACTCCAAGAAGGGTTTTCTACCTTTCAGGCATGGAGTTCCTTTATCTAAGGAGATGTGTCCTAGATCATCAAAGGAGATAGAGGAGATGAAGGCGGTTCCTTATGCTTCGGCAGTAGGAAGCCTCATGTATGCTATGCTCTGTACAAGACCAGATATCTGCTTTGTCGTGGGCATGGTTAGCAGATATCATAGTAATCTAGGACAGGAACATTGGACTGTGGAAAAGCATATATTGTAGTGCCTGAGAAGGACTAGGGATTATATGTTAGTTTACCGGGCAGACCAATTACTCCCTGTGGATTACACAGAATCCGATTTCCAATCTGATAGGGATAACAGTAAGTCTACCTCAGGTTTTGTGTTTAATTTGGGAGGTGGAGCCATAGTATGGAGGAGTGTCCAGTAGAAATGCGTAGCGGACTCCACCATGGCAGCTGAGTATGTGGCAGCCTCTAAAGCGGCAAAAGAAGTTATGTGGCTCAGGAACTTCCTGATGGACTTGGATGTGATTCCTGGTTTGCCTAGAAATATCACAATTTATTGTGATAATAATGGTGCAATTGCAAACTCGAAGGAACCACGAGCCCATAAGGTAAGTAAATGCATAGAGCGCAAGTACCACCTGATACGAGAAATCGTAAAGGAGGTAGAAGTTGTTGTTGCCTAGATTGCATCAGAGGATGACCTGGTAGACCCTTTCACTAAGGCCCTTCTAGCGAGAGTTTTGATAGGCATGTGGAGGGAAGGGGAATCAGATGTATGGCAGTGTGATGACAGCATAGTCTTTTAGTATAAGTGGGAGATTGTTGGAATGTATACTGAAAGACTAGCTCTTTTTTGTATGAACATTTTTATTTTGAAATAAGAATCACATGATCATTGTTTGCACTTTATATTTATTATATGTGTGCATATTGCCTAATATTTTACATTGTAGATAACATGGTGCTTGGTGTGGCACAGAAGATCACGTTATCAGTCCCTTGTAGAATATAAGAAGAGGCTCACAACCAAGATGATTTTGGACAAACCATTGGCATGGTTGTAGTATAGCTTGGTATTGTTTTGTCTTGAACATAGAGTTACAGTAGTACACTTAGGTGTATTGAGCAGGACCAACATAGAGGTCATTCAATTTATTGCTGACTACATAATTGAATCGGACATCGGATATTATGTTGTACATGCTCTTAATCCTGATATAATAACGGGAACATGTACTTAGTATTTATTTCTTTGATTTACCAAAGGGTGAGATTTAGATGGATTAAATCAATATGCCCGATAAGTTGGGAAATGATATTATTTACATGGTGTGTCGTTGATTATAGGAGGAAACCGTGTCCTATATATTAGGTTGATGATGTCCCCTTGAGGAGCTCATAAGGTTCATCATGTAAACCCTGCAGGTTGACTTAGTCAACATGATGATAAGGTTGAGTGGTACTACTCGAGGAGTTAGATGTTAATTGATTGATGGTCAGTAAATCAATTAATTGACGGACATTCGATATCTTAAACATGGGGAGACGGATCTACAAATAATATATGGAGCCCATATTAATTTATGGGTGTTGGTGAGGTAATTCAATGATGATCCTCTAGTGGAATGGAACATCATTGATGGATCAAGTATGTGTGGTTCTGATCCATCGGGTGGCCAAGATCCAACTCCTCCTCATGGTCCCTATCGTAGCCTAATATAATCCTCATGAAGCCTAGATCCGATGATGGAAAATAAATCTCTAGATCCGATGGTTGAGATTAAATCTCTAGATCCGACGGTTGAGATTAAATCTCTAGAACCGACGGTTGAGATTAAATCCCTAGAACCGATGGTGGATATTAAATCTATAGATCCGATGGTTGAGATTAAATCTCTAGATCCGACAGTTGAGATTAAATCTCTAGATCCGACGGTTGAGATTAAATCCCTAGAACCAACGGTGGAGATTAAACCAAGGCTTATCCCTAACTCTATAAAAGGGTGGCTTAGGGTGGGCGGCAAGAGAAGGTTGGTTTGGTTTTGGAGATTAGGGTTTTGCCAATCCTAAGGTGGGCGGCAAGAAACCCTAAGGGAGTTAGGGTTTTTCCTATCTTAAGGTGGGCGGCAAGAAATCCAAGGAGGGTAGGCTTTGCTTGGGCGGCTAGGGTTTGGAAGTTGGAGTGGGCGGCAACTATAGCAGAGGATCTCTTCTTCTTCCTTAGGTGTTGCCGGCACCTATCTCCTTTCCCTCCACCTTGGTCGGAGCTCAACCTACTCCTCTTCTTTTCCTCTTGGTCGGCAGCACAAAGGAGCTAGGGTTTGTCCCTTGTTTGGTTCCTTGGTTGGCCATCTTGTTCTCTCTATTCTTGGGGCCAGCGGCATCAAGCATTTGTGGCTTGGTGGTTGGCTCAAGCAAGAAGGGAAGGAGAGTTCTTCTTTCTTTTGATTGAAGAAGATCTAGGAAGCTTCAACTTGAGGAGGATCTTCGCCCACACGAAGTCTACAAGGAGGTTAGGACATACGATAGAAGATCGAGAGGTATAAAACTTTTACAAGTTTTATTATTGATCTTTGCATGTTCTGATTTATATGTTTGTATGTGTTGATTATACATGTCTACATCCATATGTATTTGTATAATCATGGACCCCGAAGATAAACACAAAAATCGGCGATCCGTCCGTTGTCTCTTCCACGGCTAACCGACTAGAAGAGTTTTGTTGCTTGAGCAACTAGTTTGTTCAAGCGATCACTCAAGTCGATAGCACGACGACGAATTAGTTGAGCTTAGGAAACTCATCCCATCCGGATTAGTTTTCATTAGTGAAAATTTTAATCCGGGGACATGGGAGCCAATGAGCCTCCGAAGCAATTCCATTATTAACACCTCATGAAGCTTAGATCAAAAGGATAGAAACAAAACTCTAGATCCAAAGGTGGAGATTAAATCTCTAGATCTGACGGTTGAGATTAAATCTCTAGATCCGACGGTTGAGATTAAATCCCTAGAACAAATGGAGGAGCTTAAATCAAGCCTTAAGCCTAACTCTGTAAATATTGGCTTAAAGGTGGGCGGCAAAACATGGAAGAAAAAAGGGGACTTAGGTTGGGCGGCAAGGGCTTTGGAGATTTAGGGTTTTGGGTGGCCACAATTAAGAAAAGATGCTTCTTCTTCTTCTTCTTCCTTATCGTGGCCGACACCTTTCTGTTGGTGCAATCGGCTCAGGTCACAATTGACCAGGACTCGATTTTGACTCGAGTGATGTTTTGATGTTTCGACAAAAACATATGACAATGTAATTGTCATGGGAAAGTCCAAGTCTTGTGTACTTGGCATGGAAAGTCAAAGTGTAACACTTGGCATTTGGTAAAGTCCAAGTCTTGAGTACTTGCCATGAAAAGTCCAAGCATGGGTCTTAGCAATGTAAAAGTCCAAGCATGGGTCTTGGCAATGTAAAAGTCCAACATGGGTTGGCAAGGGAAAGTCCAAGCATGGTCTTGGCATTTGAGAAGTCCAACATGGGTTGGCAAGGGAAAAGTCCAAGCATGGATCTTGGCAATGTAAAAGTCCAACATGGGTTGGCAAGGGAAAGTCCAAGCTTGAGTCTTGGCATGAGAAGTCCAAGGGGTTTGATATTAGCTGCGTAAAGTCCAAGCGGGAGTCTTGGCAGCATAAGTCCAATGGTTGGCGGCGTAAAGTCCAAGCGGAGTCTTGGCATGAGAAGTCCAAGGGGTTTGATATTGGCTGCGTAAAGTCCAAGCGGGAGTCTTGGCAGCATAAGTCTAATGGTTGGCGGCGTAAAGTCCAAGCGGAGTCTTGGCGGCGTAAATCCAATGTGCCTTGGCGGTGTAGACACCGTTAGCATGACATAACCAACGGAAGCACCTAGAGGCTAGCGCGATGGATGAACAAGTCATGGATGACTTGGAGGGATCCGAGAGGCGTGAGGCTGATGTAGGTGGCTAGAAGGCTTAGGTCTAGGCTAAGGGTGGTCTAGCAAGTATGGGGGCACCATACTTGGGTTAAAACCTCATTTTTTAGGTTGGCAGTCGGCTGGCATTATGGCCGGTTCGACTGCCGTGAGTCGACTTGAGTTAGACCGCGCTTTAGAGTTGAAATACGATCGCTTATCGAGGCGATCGGTGTCGAGAATGATCGCTAAGGGTCGATAAATAACTGTCACCCAATGTCGAGCAGAACGCTCAGAGCCGACCGGCTACCGGCTATGTTAGCCGCGCTGATGACCAATGTTGGCAGTCGATTGCCAAGAGTCCCGTTGGAACTTGTCCTACGTGGATTGAGCCGTTGTCTCACGACAACAGTGGCATCAGTCGACTGGGGACTTATGGCAGTCGACTGATAGGCGGAAATCCAGCTCGACGCAAGATAAAAAGGGGAGCTCGTGGAGGATTTCATCATTAGTTCTTTGGGGGCTTTGGTGAGGCGATTTGAAGGCGATTTGCAAGTGCATTTCAGGGTCCTTCAAGTTCATCCAAGCAATCGACAAGCAAGCGCTCAAAACCCTAGTTTGTAAAGTGTTCTTTACATTTTCACTTGTATTTGCTTGTATTTCTTTTGTTTATTGTTGTGAACGTTTGTACGAGGTTTCTCCGCCTCCGACTTGTTGTCGAGAAGGAGTTTATTGATTAGTGATTGCATTGGCGTCGCTAGAGCTCATTAGAGCTCGATCCATGGAGTAGGAACCATGTGGTTCCGAACCACGTTAAATTTTCGTGTTATTGTGTTTGTGATTGTGTTTCATTATTGTTATCATATATATATTCCGCTGTGCTAACGAAACTTGTAGACACGAACACGCGATCGAATTCCATCTATGAACGGTCAAACTCTATTCACCCGCCCCCTCTAGCGGCGTCAAATTTCCTACAATTGGTATCAGAGCCCGGGGCTCTTCTACGGACTAACCGTCGGGAGCTAAGACAAAGAGGCTAGAGGGTGAAGATGGAAGAACCATTGGGATGGGACATCAACACCCCAATTCCCTATTCCTTCTATGAACGAGAAGGTTTCAATTCTTGGAAGGCGAGAATTGAAGATTTTTTGATGATGAGAGACCTTGAGGAGTGGTCCGCGTTGATGGAAGGATTTAAATATCCTATGGGACCAAAGGGAGGGTTTCTCAAGAAGAAGAAGTGGAGTGAGGAGCAACTCCAACAATTCGATAAAAACAAGAAGGTAATCAAATTCATTTTTGATTTAATTCCTAATGACCTCTTGTGTAGTCTAGGTGACTATGTGGATGCCAAAGAGCTATGGAGCGATTTGGCCAAGCTCCATGAAAGTCTATCATCGGTCCAAGAAGAAGGACCATCACCCTCTCAAGCTCAAGCAAGCACATTCCCATCTAAAGAGCTTGAGGAGTCGGAAGTTGATAGGGAGTCGACTTCCGGATCGGAGAAAGAAGAGGTGGAAGAGGCATCCACCTCAAGGATTGAGGGGGAGGAGAGAACTTCCACACCGGAGCCGGAACAAATTCAAGAAGAAGTCTCAACCTCCGGGAGGAATGAAGAATCCACTCCAATCACCACATCCACCATAGGTAACTCAAACATATCAATTTGTAATAAAAATCATATCATATGTTTTGAGTGTAGGGAAACCGGGCACTATAAGAGCAAGTGCCCAAAGAAGAATAGGAAAGCTCCACCGGCTCCAAAGGTCAAGGATGTCGGTCCCTCAACGCAAAAGAGCAAAGAACAAGTAATTTGCTTCAAGTGCCGACAACCGGGACATTTTCGGAGTCAATGCAAGAAGGGGGACAAGAAGACTCAAAATGGAGCATCATATGTAGGGGGAGCTAAGGCAAACCCTAGGGTAACTTCTAATTTTGCTCCTTCTTCAATTTACAAGCAAAAGCATGCTAGGGATTTCAATTCACTTGCAATTTATGAAAAGCATGCTAATAGGAACAAGTATTTTTGCTTAGGAGCTAAGAATGTCTACTTAGATAATAGGGAGAAATTTGAGACTAATGTCCCTAAAAACAATTTACCTAAGGACAAACTGAGGTCAAATAACTCAAGATCAATTTTACCTAGGGAGACAATTAGAAAGGTACAAGAGCACCTAGGTTTCAATCCTAAATGGACTAGGCATATGCCTAAAGAAAATGGTAATGCCCAAAAACTTAATCAAAATTCTAAAATTGGGCAACTAGAATTAGAGAACCAAGCCTTGAGATCAAGGCTTGAGAAATTAGAAAAGACCCTCAAAATTATGCAAAATCAAATGCAAGGGTCTAGTGGTCAAAATCAAGGGTCCAAAAGTCAAAGTCAAAGGTCTAGGACTCAAAGTCAACACCTAGGAGCTCAAAGACAAAAGTCAACCAAGAGCAAGCAAGGTTTGGGTCACAAATCTAAGCCTAAGGTGGCTTACCATAGTGTTCCATTTGATTATGGAACACAAACTAGGTCTAGGAAGACCAAGGTCAATAGGGAAGTCGTCCCTAAGGTTGACCAAAGGTTGTGCCTAGTGGCTAGGGTTTCTAGGAAACCTAGGGTGGCCACTAAGAAGGTTGCAAGGGGAGTTACCCCTAGAGCCAACCTAGGTAAGACCCAAATGACCAAGGCTAACAAGCCTAGGAGGGTCATTAGGAAGGTATCTAGGGAGGTTATCCCTAAGGAATACCTAATTAACCCTAGGAGATCAAATCGGTTTTGGGTTCCTAAGAGCGTGATTGATTCACGCTAAGATGGGTTTAGGGTGTGCCAACCTTGATTGGATGGGTAGTTAACTCAACCATGGTAAAGGTGGCACTTTAGGATATTTTCAAGGTTATGGTTACCTTGAAAATAGATTTGAATCAATATCCTAAAAGATTTTTGGATGTGCCAATGCACTTTTGAAATTAAGAAAAATCAATTAAATTGGCACAATTTAGGTTTAGAGGTTAGTGTGCCATTTTGGGTTTTTGGCACACTAGGGAGATTAGGTTAATATGGAAAAATATGATTAATCCCAACAAATGGCAATTAATATTAAAATTTAGGTATTATTATACCTATATATTTTATATGCCATGCTTTGTTTGCCATATAACATGTCATGACATCATGCTTACTTTTAATCATTTTATATGTCATGTTCATGTTTTAGGATTAAGGTTTTAAATGTCATGTGTTTTTAGATTTCATCTTATGCCATGACATCAAGATTATGAGCATATGCTTATTTATATCATTTCTAATGCCATAATCATTCATGCATTTAAGACAATTGGTTGAAATTGATTTAAGGACTATGGCATGACTTGAAGTCCCATTTATAAGGGAATCAAGTAGGGTTGCCTAGGAAATGCATGAAACCCTAGATTAAGATGAACAAAACCCACATCTCACATTAAATTGACATGTATGTGTATTTTATACACCCTAGATACATGTGAGATGCTAGGATATGAGTTGAGTTCAAGGTGCATAGGTTTTGCATCTAGATGAACTCAAACTCATCTTATATGATTAGTGGATCATTGGGAGAGCATGTGTACAAGTCATGTACATATAGCCCAAGGAATATGATCCAAAATAAGGTTTTGAAAACATTTTAAAATCATTTTTGAAAAACCTTGGTGAAGTCTATCTTTTGATAGCAATCACCATTGATGAAGTTGATACAAATAGGGCCAAAACATTGAAAACTTCAATGGTTTTGAGTTTTGTATCAAACTCACTATTTTATGGGTAAAATAATTTTCAAATATTTTTCACCCATTGTAATGACTATAAGTAATATACGTATCAAATTTTATGATTTTTCAAATTACGTAGAATTACTTATGCTTTTCCAAATCTCGATTCTGATAGCTAAAATTCGGAAATTTCAGCTATCAGTCAACTGCCATTGGTGGCAGTCAACTGATTACTGTTAGGAGTCGACTACCAGGTCTGATTTTGGGTTAACAAGGTTTGTTTAGCCCGTGTTCAACTATTGAAAAGGTTCCTAATCACTCCTAACCCTAGGATATGCTTTAGGAAGCATTATAAAGGGTGAAAATCCATTGGATATGGATTAGGAGTTGTGTTAGGTCAAAGTATTAAATTTAGGGTGAGTGAAAGTTCTATGTTGAACTTAGAACCTTAATTTTGATGGTTTAGAGTTCCTATTGGCTTAGGGGCTTCCCAAGGACATTGTTGGTGCAATGGTCAAGGGGAAGCAAGCCTTTAGGGGGAGGTATCCATCTTGGGATGATGGATGTGTTTTTCTCCTTGAAGAGGAGAAGTTATTGGGAGAGTATCATCAATTAGGAAAATTGATGGGTTTTTGATACCCAATTTGGAAATTGGGAGAGAGTATAGGATTGCCTCTCTTGAGTGATATGTGACTTATCACTAGGAAGATGGTAGCCATCCTAGGTATTTATTTTTGGATCAAGGGAGAGATTGTAAGATCTCATTGGGACATGAGACATTGACCTCCTTGGAGAGAAAACCTTTTTGATGTTAGTCAAAAAGGGGGAGAATGTTTGGGGGAGAACATTTGGAGAGTGTTTACCAATTTGGAATAATTGGTAAGGGATTTGAGTTAGTGGTCTAACTAAAATGATTTGTTTGGTTTTTGTCAAACATCAAAAAGGGGGAGATTGTTGGTGCAATCGGCCCAGGTCATGATTGACCAGGACTCGAGTTTGACTCGAGTGATGTTTTGATGTTTCGACAAAAACATATGACAATGTAATTGTCATGGGAAAGTCCAAGTCTTGTGTACTTAGCATTGAAAGTCCAAGTGGAACACTTGGCATTTGGTAAAGTCCAAGTCTTGAGTACTTGGCATGAAAAGTCCAAGCATGAGTCTTGGCAATGTAAAAGTCCAAGCATGGGTCTTCGCAATGTAAAAGTCCAACATGGGTCAGCAAGGGAAAGTCCAAGCATGGTCTTGGCATTTGAGAAGTCCAACATGGGTTGGCAAGGGAAAAGTCCAAGCATGGTTCTTGGCAATGTAAAAGTCCAACATGGGTTGGCAAGGGAAAGTCCAAGCTTGAGTCTTGGCATGAGAAGTCCAAGGGGTTTGATATTGGCTGCGTAAAGTCCAAACGGGAGTCTTGGCAGCATAAGTCCAATGGTTGGCGGCGTAAAGTCCAAGCGGAGTCTTGGCGGCGTAAGTCCAATGTGCCTTGGCGGTGTAGACACCGTTAGCATGACATAGCCGACGGAAGCACCTAGAGGCTAGCACGATGGATGAACAAGTCATGGATGACTTGGAGGGATCCGAGAGGCATGAGGCTGATGTAGGTGGCTAGAAGGCTTAGGTCTAGGCTAAGGGTGGTCTAGCAAGTATGGGGGCACCATACTTGGGTTAAAACCTCATTTTTTAGGTTGGCAGTCGACTGGCATTATGGCCGGTTCGACTGCCGTGAGTCGACTTGAGTTCGACTGCCAGTTTAGAGCTGGAAATGCTCTCGCGATCGCTCATTGGAACGATCATGGTGTCGGCGTTAGTCAATCGCCAGGGTCGCCGACGATTGCCGGTCAATGTCGAGCGAGCGCTCAGAGTGGCCGGCGACGAAGGCGCCTGATCGCCAATGTCGGCGATCGCCATGAGTCCCGTTGGAACTTATCCGACGTGGATTGAGCCGTTGTCTCACGACAGCGGCATCACGATCGGGACTTATGGCGGTCGATCGATGGCGGAAATCCCCGACGCAAGATAAAAAGGGGAGCTCGTGGAGGATTTCATCATCAATTCTTTGGGGGATTTGGTGAGGCGATTTGAAGGTGATTTGCAGGTGCATTTCAGGGTCCTTCAAGTTCATCCAAGCAACCGACAAGCAAGCGCTCAAAACCCTAATTTGTAAAGTGTTCTTTACATTTTCACTTGTATTTGCTTGTATTTCTTTCGTTTATTGTTGTAAACGTTTGTACGAGGTTTCTCCGCCTCCGACTTGTTGTCGAGAAGGAGTTTATTGATTAGTGATTGCATTGGCGTCGCTAGAGCTCGTTAGAGCTCGATCCGTGGAGTAGGAACCGTATGGTTCCGAACCATGTTAAATCTTCGTGTTATTGTGTTTGTGATTGTGTTTCATTATTGTTTTCATATATATATTCCATTGTGCTAATGAAACTTGTAGACACGAACACGCGATCGAATTCCATCTACGAATGGTCAAACGCTATTCACCCACCCCCCCCCCCTCTAGCGGCGTCAAATTTCCTACACTTTCTTCCCTCTACTCTCTTTGGTTTTGGCCGGCATCCAACATCCTCCCTTTCATCTGAGAGCATGGCTTAAGGGGATTAGGGTTTGCTTCCTTTAGAGGCTAGGAATCCTAGTTGGTTTAGGATTGGGTTTGGTGGCTAGGGTTTTGGGAGTCATGGGTGGGCGGCAACATTGGGAGGAGTTTTTCTTCTTCTTCCTAAGGTGTGGACAGTTCCTCCATCTTCCCTTTACCTTGGCTTGAGCTCATCCTAATCTTATTCCCCACTTCCATGGCCGGCCATAAGGAGAGCTAGGATTAGGGTTTGGTGGCTTAGGGTTTAGGAGGCTTGGGTGGCACCAAATAAGAAAGGTTTCTTTCTTCTTCATCCTTTGGTGGCCGGCACCCACAACCCTATCCCAGCTTTTGGGCGGCATCCAAAGACCCCTTCTCCTTCTCCTTAGGTGGTGGAAACAAGATATAGGGCTTTCCCTTAGTGTCTTGGCCGGTTTCCACCATTATCTCCTTCTCCTTGTTGGCCGACGGCAAGCATTCTCCTTGTTGCTTGTTGGTTAGCCATAGGAAGGAGAAGAGATTTGTTTTTATTCTTCTTCTTGCTTTGGAAGATCAAGGAAGGAAGATTTACGATCTAGGAGCTTCGACTTTTGGTAGAGCGTTGCCCACACGACGTCCGAAAGGAGGAAGGACATGCATTAGAAGATCGAGAGGTATACTTATTCTTCTTTCTCTTTTTGTTACTTGCTTGTTTTTGTTTTTCAATTATAAGCATGTTATAAATCTGTAAATGGATAAATAATACTTTGATCCTGAGCATAAACACAAAAACCGGCGATCCGGACATCGTCTATTCCGTGGCTACTCGTAGAATAGAGGATGGTCGCTTGAACAACTAGTTTGTTCAAGTGACCTCTCTAAACGAATAGCACGAAGATAACTTGGTGGTTTAGGCAATCCCTTTTGTCTAGGATTAAATTTTTTTTAATCCGGGGACATCGAAGGGATCGCCATGGACAAGCTACCGAGGTGAAGTGGGAAGCGAAGTTTCCCCTCACAGACTCGATAAGCAAAATCCTACAATTAGTGGGAGAGCTTTCGGGCAAAAACCCTACAGAGGTATCAACTATGTATCTTTTGTGACACGCGGTGCAGTGACTTGTTGTATATCCTCTTGTACCGATGGTACTGAAGATGTGACTTCCCCTTTTAATTCCTCCAGAACAATCTTACTCATTGGCTTGTGGTTCATCACATAGTCTTCCTCTAGAAATCTGTCGTTCGTGCTAACGATCACCCTCTGATCTCTAGGAAAAACCTCCTTTCATTCCTCTAGGATAGCCAACGAATATGCGCACTTCTGTACGAGGTTCCAACTTACCAGCATCTGCCTTCAGCACATGTGCTGGACTCCCCCAAATCTGAATATGTCTCAGACTAGGCTTTCACCCAGTCCACAATTCTGTGAGAGTAGAAGGCACTAATTTAGACGGTACCAAGTTGAGAATGCACACTGTCGTATCTAGAGCATATCCCCAGAACAAATCTGGCAACTCAGAATAACTCATCATCGATCTAACCATCTCCATATATAAGAGTCCTATTCCTTCGCTCTGCTACACCATTCTGCTGGGGTGTGCCAGATATAGACAATTGGGATTGAATCCCAGCCTCTGATAAGTAATTCCTAAACTCTCCCAAGAGGTACTCACCACCACGATTTGATCGTAGTGTCTTGATACTTTTACCTTGACATTTCTCCACATCATCCTTGAATTCTTTGAACTTGTCAAAGCATTCAAACTTGCGGCGCATCAAGTAAATGTATCCATATCTTGAATAATCATCTATAAAAGAGACGAAATACTCAAAACCACCTCTAGCCTGGATAGACATAGGACCACACAAATCAAAATGAACCAATTCCAACACATCTTTGGCTCTATACCCCTTGGCCTTAAAAGGCCTCTTGGTCATTTTACCCTCCAAGCAAGATTCGCAGGTTGGGAAATCTTTCACCACTAAAGAACCCAAAGGTCCATCAGCTATCAACCTTTGAATTATGCTTAGGTTAATATGACCAAGTCTTAGATGCCAAAGATATGTTTGGTTCATCTTCGAATGTTCTTTTATCTTGTTGGAATTAGAAGATGAGTTATTATCTTCTATTTGCATCGTGGGAGCTTTTGGTTCGAGTGTATACAAAGTTCCTATCAATGCACCTGAACAGATAATCTCCCTATTCCTTTTTATAACAACTCTGTCATTAAAAGAAATAGAATATCCATCCATAAATAATTTAGAAACAGAAATCAAATTCTTTCTAAATAAAGGTACATAAAAGCAATTCTTAAGAACCAAAACTTTATTTCTCTCAAAAGACAAATAAACATCTCCCACTGCAACAGTCGCTACCTTCGTAGCATTGCCCAAGTAAACGGTAATCTCTCCCTCAGCTAGTCGTCGGGTTTCTTGGAACCCATGCAAAGTATTGCAGACATGATCAGTGGCCCTAGTATCTACACACCAGGTGCTGGTAGATAACACCGCTAAACACATTTCAACGACTAGACCAAAGGATATACCTTTGTTCTGCTTCCGGTTGGGACAGTCTTTCTTCCAATGTCCAGTCTGCTTACAAGTGAAGCATTTGCCTTTCGGCTTCTTCACTCCTTCCTGAGATCCTCCCACTACCTTTGCTCCACCTTGTTTCTTCTTCTTCTTGCCTTTTGGCTTAGAAGTAGAAACCTTCTGAGCAACAATGGTCTGAGCTTGAGCAATCCCTTTTGCCACCTGGAGTTCTGTCAAGAGCTCCGCCAACGAATACAACCTTTTATTCATGTTGTAATTCAGGGGAAACTGCTAAAAACTCCTAGGTAGAGAGTAGAGTATGATATCGACCTGGGTTTCCCCATCGATCTCAGCTCCAAGGACTTCCAGCTCATTTGCAGGCTTAGGAGGACACTCTTCGAAGAGTACATACTTGTATTCTTCAGCAGTTAAGACAATATCTAGATTCCTTTTCCAATCAACATAATTGGGTACAGTAAATTTATTTTCCTTTAGTATCACAGCAAGTGGGTTGAAGGTCATTTTTGAAACACCTAAGAATCACATAGATCAAAACTTTAGATTTCAAAAAATTATTGATTCCTCAAAAAATAAAATTTCAAAATCAACCAACACCTCAAAATACCGAGAATATCATATGCCACGATAGTGTGGACGTATACGAATTCTACATTTGTAAGAGGAGGTTTTACCCATTAATTTTACTATCTTGTCAACCTAACTTTTTGACAAGTAAAATTAATAGTTGGTTCCTCTTCGGCCCTACAAATAAAAGTAGTGACTCCGATGGGGAGGATACTTAAATTTGTATCTAAGTGTTCACCATTACTCGGTACCAAGGTAATTATCTCGGGTTATGTGCCTTCCTATGGGGAAGTACACACGGTCCTTAATAATTTCTTATAACCATATTCGACCTTGTGATCCGCAAACAAACTCATCCGATGGGGAGGAAGGCACTCAAAGCCGACGCGCAAGTTTGTTTGCATCACATGTCAAATTGTAATGGAGGCTGTGGGAATTTATAAAAATATCCCTCTCCCACTTAGTAATTTGAAATTGAGGAATTTTCTAGCCTATGACATGCATATCAAACAATAAGCAATAAATATGAAAAATAAATATTTTCCAACTATTATGGCTTTTGTCTTCCATATGTCTCCCGTCGTATCGCCATCTCGTCTGCTCCTCCCTACGCCATGTATGAGCCATCCGGAGATCCGAGCTGAGACTAAAAACTATTTTAATTTATATCCATCGATCCTATATTCCACGAGGGAGTGTACATGAAATCTAGATCGAAACTAAACTAAAATAAAAAGAGTGGCTAAACAATATCGTATCTAATTACAAAAATTAAATACTAGCCTCGTCAACCCCGAGGATTCAACAAAATATACAATTACACACATACAATCACATACACACATATGGCCATAATAGTTGGATCCTATGCCTGCAACCAAAAAGTTAACCTACGCACATCCTACTATTATCCGACACATATAATATATGAAAAGTGCATAAAAGTAACCGAATCCTAAACACACAAAACCGAAAACCGTGGATCTGATACCACTTGAAGGTAGGAAACTTCGCTTCCCGCCTCAACTCAGTTGCTTGTTCATGGTGATTCCATCGATGTCCCCGGATTAAAAAAAATTAATCCTAGACAAAGGGATCACCTAAGCAACTGTTTCATCATCGTGCTATTCGATTAGAGTGGTCAATTGAACAAACTTGTTGTTCAAGTAACCAACCTCTATTTTACGATTAGCCGTGGAATAGACGATGTACTAATCGCCGGTTTTTGCATTTGTATTCTAGGTCCAAGTTGATTTAGCCACAAAAATAGAATATATAACATGCATATAATTGAAAACAATTATAGACATAATACAAAAGGACAATAATCAAAATAAACAAGATTATACCACTTGTTATACCTCTTGATCTTCTATTGTATGTCCTTCCTCCTTTTGGACGTCGTGTGGGCGACGATCTTCCAAAAGTCGAAGCTCCTAGATCACCAATCTTCCTATCCTTGTTCTCTCCGAAAAAAGGAATATCAATAACAAAACTCTTCCTCTCCTTACTTGCGCCAACCACCAAGCATCAACTTGGTGTGCGTCGGCCAAAGGATTGGATGAAGAAGATGGATGTCGGCCAAAAGCTCCAAGGGAAGACTCTAAGCTTTGTTTCCACCGGCCAAGGAGAGGAAAAGGATGATGTTTGGATGTCGGCCAAGGAGAAGAGAGAAGAAGATGGGCGCCACCACCAAGGAAGAAGAAGAAGAAAGGAAATAAATTCCTTATTTGTGGCCGCCCAAGCCTCC
This sequence comes from Wurfbainia villosa, assembly GCA_025175895.1. Classification (NCBI taxonomy): domain Eukaryota; kingdom Viridiplantae; phylum Streptophyta; class Magnoliopsida; order Zingiberales; family Zingiberaceae; genus Wurfbainia; species Wurfbainia villosa. The sequence continues at coordinate 42,020,875 of CM045989.1, forward strand.
AAACCCTAATCCTATCTCCTTTCTCTAATTCTCCATGCCACCCACCCTGAATCCCCTTTTTATAGAGTTAGGGATAAGCCTTGATTTAATCTCAACCGTCGAATCTAGAGATTTAATCTCAACCGTCGGATCTAGAGATTTAATCTCTACCATTGGATCTAGAGTTTTGTTTTCATCCATTGGATCTAGGTTTCATGAGGTTTTAATATGCTACAATAGGGAGCATGAGGAGGAGTTGGATCTTGGCCACCCAATGGATCAAGCCCACATAAAGTCCGATCCATTAATGATAATCCAATTCACTAAAGGATTATCATTGATCTACCTCACCAACCCCCATAAGTTAATATAGGCTCCATATATTATTTGTACATTTTTCTCCCCATGTTTAAGATCTCGAATGTTAGTCGATTAATTATTTTACTGACCATTAATTAATCAACATCTAACTTCATGAGTAGTACCACTCAACCTTATCATCATGCCGGACCAAGTCAACCTGCAGTGTTTACATGATGAACCTTATGATCTCCTCAAGGGGACATCATCATCCTAATATATATGACACGGTTTCCTCCTATAATCAACGACACACCATATAAATAATATCATTTTCTAGCTTACCGAGCCTATCGATTTAATCTATAAATCTCTCCCATTGGTAAATCAAAGAAATGAATACTAAGTATATGTGCCCGTTATTATATCGAGATTAAGAGCATGTACAATATAATATCTGAGGTCCGATTTGATTATGTAGTCAAGAATAAATCGAATCACCTCTATGTCGGTCCTGCTCAATACACACAAAGTGTACTAGTGTGATTCTATGGTCAAGACAAACCAATACCAAATCACACTACAACCATACCAATGGTTTGTCCAAAGTCATCTCGGTTGTGAGCCTTTACTTATATTTTACAAGGAGCCGATAACATGATCTCCCATGTGACACCACACACCATGTTATCTACAATGTAATGTATTAGACAATATGCATAACCATAAATATGCAAACAATGATCATGTGATTCTTATTTCAAAATAAAGATGTTCATACAAAAGGTAGTCTTTTCAGTATACATCCCAACAGGTAAACTTCGAAACCGATTTCAATACTATGCTAATCATTGAAAATGGTTTTGAAGTGCCTAGGGGTGAAAGACAACATGTCGTTAGTAAAATCAAGTTGAACCGAGGAGCAACGACAATAATTCAAACCAAACGTTAAGGTAATGATTATGTTAGTAAAATTAATACCTTACAATATTTTGTCCAAACTAGGTGAATATCGGGATGCAAAGGATTTGTGGAATAAGGTGGTCAAATTCCACTAAAATCCCGAACCAGCCCAATCGGAGAAGGAGGCAGAGGAAGCATGTTGATCCTCTCAAGCCCAAGGAGAAGAAAGCTCATCCTCACAAAAAAGTGAGAATTCGAAATTTGAGAGATGCTCAACATCCGGATCGGTAGAAGAGGTGGAAGAAGTGGAAGAAGCATCCACCTCCGGAAGAAGTGAAGAAACCTCCCATATCGCCTCTACCGACCTAGGTAACTCAAGCATGTTAATTAAAAATAAAAATTATATTATATGCTTTGAGTGTAGGGTAGCTGGGCATTACAAGATTAAATGCCCAAAATTGGCCAAAGAGAAAGCACCGGAAACAAAAGTCAACTAAAAGTCAAAGGATGCCAGAGTCCTCGCTAAGAAAAGCAAAGAGCACATTGTGTGCTTTAAATGCAACCAAAGTGGACACTACCAAAGCTAATTCCCTAGGGGGAAGAAGAAGGGGCAAGAAGGAGCTACACAAGTAGGGGGAGCTTCCAAAGAAAACCCTAAGGTATACTTTAATGCACCTTCTAGTTCCAAGATTAAGAAGCATGCTAGAAATTATTTTAACTCACTTGCTATTGCCCATGAACATAAGCATGCTAGTAGGAATGGATATGTTTGCTTAGGGGCTAAATCCTATGAATTTACAACTAAGGACAAATCTAGATCAAATAATTCTGGACCTATTTTACCTAGGGAGTCCATTAGGAGGATACCCTTGGGGAAGACCTTTTTGATATGAGACATTGACACCCTTGAGGAGGACCTTTTTGATGTATGTCAAAAAGGGGGAGAAGGTGCCAATTGGGGTTAGTTGGAATTCTCAAAGGTGAGAATTGTCAATTGGGGATAATTGGTAGACTTGAGTTAGGTCACCTAAATCAAAGGTGTTTGGGGTTTTGTCAAACATCAAAAAGGGGAAGATTTTGGTGCAATCGGCCCAGGTCACGACTGACCAGACTCGAGTTTGACTCGAGCTGTATTTGGATGTTAGACAAAACATATGACATGTGATTGTCATGGGAAGTCCAAGTGTGTAGCCTTGGCCATGTAAGTCCAAGTATCTAGCCTTGGAAATGAAAGTCCAAGCATGGGGCTTGGCATTTGAAGTCCAACATGGAGTTGGCAAGAGAAGATTAAGTGTGTAGCCTTGGCCACATAAGTCCAAGTGTATAGCCTTGGCAGTGAAAGTCCAAGTTATGGGTACTTTGCATTTGGGAAGTCCAAGGGGTGGTTTGGCGACGTAAGGCCAAGCGGTAGTTTTGGGGGCATATATCCATATGTACCTTTGCAGTGTAGACATCGAGAGCATGACAATAGCCGAAGGAAGCACCTGGAGGCTAGCGTATGGATGAATAAGTCATGGATGACATGGAGGGATCCGCACATGGATGAACAAGTCATGGACGACTTGGAGGGATCCGATAGGCACGAAGCTAGTAGAGGTGGCTAGAAGGCTTAGGACTAGGCTAAGAGTGTCTTTGGTTAAACCTCATGGATGAGGTGAACTTGGCCAAGTGACTGAGGTCAAGTGTCGGATGCTCAAACATATTTTTTTTGAGATTTTACCCAATGGTCGGATTCTTAAACAACTTGTGTTTGAGGTTTTACCCGGCAACAGTCGACTGGTGGTATGTCCCAATCGACTAGTTGTATGTCCTAGTTGACTGGTGAAAATCGACAGTTGTTAAATATGGAAATTTCAAATACTAAATTAAATGGACAAAATTTTGGAAAATAATACTAGGAATTATTTTCTGGATTTTTAGAGAATTTTAGAAATTTTTCCAAAATTTTTCTAAATTAAATGAGGCTTGTACGGGGTATTTACGGGGATAAGAAAAATAGGCTTTTTGAAGGGCCTATTTGAAATATCAATTTTTGAGGGGTTAATGTGTTAACTAAAATCTGGGGTTAACTCATTTCCTCATTTATAACACACAAGCCATTTCTCGCCGTCGTTTTTATTCCCGAGCGTTTTCTTTCCTTCCCTAACTGTGACTCGGCTTCTCTTCATCGCGATTTTCTCCTCTCTCTGTTCCCTTCTGCCTTAGCCCCAAGCACAAAGATTCACTGCCGCCTTTCTCCTCCGCGAATGGCCAGCGAAGCTTCTTCCCAACTCGAATCGCTCTTAACCCTAGCCTTCCGCCACGACCCTTTTCTCCTCCTCCACTCTCTTTACTCGCCACTCGCCTCCTTTTCCTTGTGCTCATGCTCGTCGCCGCCGAGCTAACTTGTTGTACCCTCGAACGACGCCTGAGTGACTCATTGGTTGCCAGCCCTGCCGGAGGTACCTGTTGGGTGCCAACCCCATCGAACGTCGACAATAGCTAGCCCGATCGCAGCTTCCTCCTTTCTCTTCGTCATTGTTGTCTTCTTTGAACGAGCACTGGATTTGATGTGCTGCTATATCTGATCGATGCTGCTGCTGACTCGATTGCCACGGTCAGCTCCGTAATCACCGTTTCCTTGCATCGTGAGTTCTGTCTAGCGATGGTGCCTTTGGTGATTCCAATTTGATTCCAATCTTGGGTATGTTTGTGTTTCTCTTGTGCTCAGACTCACCGCAACTTGCTTCTTGGCTGGATCTTCATCGCATGCTACATCAAAGCAGGGGAATTGTGGGAGGTAACATTTAATTGTCTTGGTTAGGTTTTGCTGAAGTTGTGATAATTTAGCAAGCTGTGGAGGAATCTAGTTTTGGTGTAGGCTGCGTGAGATGAACATGGATTTAGAATTAGGTAAGTTTCGGTTTGAATCTATCGTGATAAATACACTATGGTTATAGTTGTTTGTCATTGAGTTACTGATTAAATGTTATTGGAAGAAGTTGTTTATTCAGTTGAGATGGATGTGAGGTCCTATTTAGGAATTGTCGGTTGTATGATTGAGTGAAGAGTTGTGCGACTGTGTGCAAAGGGTTTGTCGGCTATGAATGGTCTATAATGGAGTGAATGGGGCTGAGTGAGAGGTGGCGGTGAAGGGGGGTTGTTTTGTTGAGGTAAACTTGGCGGTTGCTGAGGTGTTGTGGGTGTGTCGAGAGGTTGTACTTGTATTCGATAGATTAAGTGAATACGGGGTCAAAGTAGAATTTAGTCGAATATTAGTTGTGTGTTGAAACTTAATGGTAATTATGTTATGTGCAGGTTTCGGTCACGAGACAGGTCCACGGGCGTAAAGACAGTTGATATTATTCATAGCAGGCAGGTATCTTTAACTTATCTTATTTTAGATATTGTCATCTTGCTGTGCATGGTTTACTATAGCTTGTAGTAGTTTTCTATTCTTGTTAACTGCCCGAGTATGTCACTACCTAGTACATGTTTTAGTCTTTTCATATGTTGCTTATATTATGCTCTATCACTTTGATACTTGTCAATGGTTTATTTAACACTAGAATAGTGACATACCTTGCATACTGAGCATTGAATGAATAATGAATATAACTTGCATGTGTACATAGACTTATGTACTTAGGTTATTTGATATGGGATCCTATTGGTACATACCATAGGTAGCCATGGATTGATAGGTGTATCGTGCATTAGTGACATGCACCATCTTGTATTGTTGCATGACTGGCGATCATCGGCTCCTCAGTAGGAGGTGATACTACTTGGTAGTTGAGCACATCGTCAGTCACATTACCTACACACACAACCACTCATGGGGTAGTGGTATTTCAGGTGTGTGTGTAGTTGCTCTATCAGGGCTCCACGGTGGTCGCTTAGGTGTTGTCGAGAGGGAGATTTTTTAGTGTTGTGTGCATCACTAGAGCTCGTTGAGTTCGCCCCGTGGAGTAGGAACCCTAAGGTTCTGAACCACGTATATCATGTGTTTATTGTGTGTGCTTGTATATTTGTTTTATGTCTGTATTCATATTTCCGTTCCGCATACTAACGAATTGTAGAGACGAGCACACAAGAACGATCAAAGTCCATCGAGCACGAATTGGGTTATTCAACCCCACTTCTAGCCGAGCCACGATTCTCTAACAAGTGGAATCAGAGCGAGGAGGTTGTCCTCGGACTCACCCCCGCAACAACAGCCAAAATGGCCAGCATCAACATCCAACCATCAAAATTCAAAGGAGAATTATCATGGTGGAAGAAATGGATGGAGGTATACTTCGAAACCAATTTCGATACTATGTTAATCATTGAAAATGGTTTTGAAGTGCCTAGGCGTGAAGACATCAAGTCGTTAGTAAAATCAAGATTGACCGAGGAGAAACGACAACAATTCAAACCAAACATTAAGGTAACGATTATGTTAGTAAAATTAAAACCTAACAATATTTTATCCAAGCTAGGTGAATATCGGGATGTAAAGGATTTGTGGAATAAGGTGGTCAAATTCCACTAAAATCCCGAACCAGCCCAATCGGAGAAGGAGGCTGAGGAAGCATGCTCATCCTCTCAAGCCCAAGGAGAAGAAAGCTCATCCTCACAAAAAAGTGAGGACTCGAAAGTTGAGAGATACTCAACATCCAGATCAGTAGAAGAGGTGGAAGAAGTGGAAGAAGCATCCACCTCCAGAAGAAGTGAAGAAACCTCCCATATCGCCTCTACCGACCTAGGTAACTCAAGCATGTTAATTAAAAATAAAAATTATATTATATGCTTTGAGTGTAGGGTAGTGGGGCATTACAAGAGTAAATGCCCAAAATTGGCCAAAGAGAAAGCACCGGCACCAAAAGTCAACCAAAAGTCAAAGGATACCGGAGTCCTCGCTAAGAAAAGCAAAGAGCACATTATGTGCTTTAAATGCAACCAAAGGGGACACTACCAAAGCTAATGCCCTAGGGGGAAGAAGAAGGGGCAAGAAGGAGCTACACAAGTATGGGGAGCTTTCAAAGCAAACCCTAAGTTATATTTTAATGCACCTTCTAGTTCTAGGATTAAGAAGCATGCTAGAAATTATTTTAACTCACTTGCTATTGCCCATGAACATAAGAATGCTAGTAGGAATAGATATGTTTGCTTAGGGGCTTAATCCTATGAACTTACAACTAAGGACAAATCTAGATCAAATAATTCTGGACCTATTTTACCTAGGGAGTCCATTAGATGGATACCCTTGGGGAAGACCTTTTTGGTATGAGACATTGACACCCTTGGGGAGGACCTTTTTGATGTATGTCAAAAAGGGGGAGAAGTTGCCAATTGGGGTTAGTTGGAATTCTCAATGGTGAGAATTGCCAATTGGGGATAATTGGTAGACTTGAGTTAGGTCACCTAACTCAAAGGTGTTTGGGGTTTTTTCAAACATCAAAAAGGGGAAGATTGTTGGTGCAATCGGCCCAGGTCACGACTGACTAGACTCGAGTTTGACTCGAGAAGTATTTAGATGTTAGAGAAAACATATGACATGTGATTGTCATGGAAAGTCCAAGTGTGTAGCCTTGGCCATGTAAGTCCAAGTGTGTAGCCTTGGAAATGAAAGTCCAAGCATGGGGCTTGGCATTAGAAGTCCAACATAGACTTGGCAAGAGAAGACTAAGTGTGTAGCCTTGGCCATGTAAGTCCAAGTGTATAGCCTTGGCAGTGAAAGTCTAAGTTATGGGTGCTTCGCATTTGGGAAGTCCAAGGGGTGGTTTGGCGACGTAAGGCCAAGCGGTAGTTTTGGGAGCGTACGTCCATATGTACCTTTGTGGTGTAGACACCGAGAGCATGACAATAGCCGAAGGAAGCACCTGGAGGCTAGCGTATGCATGAACAAGTCATGGATGATGTAAAATACAGAAGAAAAAAAATTATATAAACCCTTTAATTAATTGGGTTTAATTAGTAGATTAAGTGGGGTTAATTAGTGAAGTGGAATTGTAATGGAATTAGGCTTGGGCTTGAACTGGATTAGGCTAAATCAAATTGGATTAGACTTGGGTTGGGCTAACCGAGTCGCTCGAACGGCATTTAAAGGCTGCCGAACGAAGGGAACGAACCATTTCACTCGCGATTTCACCAATTCCTTTCTTCTCCGCATCGTCTCTCTTTCGCTCCGCGCGATCGCATCGTCGGCTTCCAGATCGTCGGTGTCCGGTGAGAGCCGCTCGACGGTGCTGCCTCAGTAGCTGATCTCCGGTCGGAGGTCAGTAGGTGCTTCGTCTTAGGGGGGTGTCGGCGTTTCCATCGCTCGATGGGTCGGCGGTGCTGTCGCCGCAGCGGTGAGCTGCCCTGGAAGTGATTTGGGGTTGAGTTTGCCGGTGGAAAAGGGGGATGTCGGTGGAGCGCTGAACTTGTGATTGGAGATTGGATTGGTTCGGTAAGGAAGGGATAGGAGAGGAGCAGCGTCAGAGGATCTACGGTATCGGTAAGTTTCGATTCTTTGTTTCTTTCCCCTGTGCTGTGTGAAATTTTTAAGGATTTGTGGTGGTTTGTCGAATAATGCAATGAATTGGGAATTCCAGTTGTTGTGTTTTGATGGTTAGGAATTGCATCTGTGATTTGGAAGATTGCTGTGATTTCAGCTGTGATGGGGTATGGATATGGGATTTCCTTGCAGGTGGTTGATTGGTGTGATCATGATTTATGGAGGCGGTATCTTGCCGGTGTAATCGAAGCTCGACAGTAGCCTGGTTGTGTTATGGGAGTTGGGAGATTTTGCTTCCAATTTGACTATTGATCTGGAGCTGATACCCTATTATTGGATCAGGATGTTGTGGCTAAGCAGTTCCAGGTGAGGTGAGTTCCAATCTAGATCTACAGTTAGTTAGTTTTTAATGGCAGGATTTGTGCATTTGATAGAGAAGTTGTATATTGGTTATTGTGATCAGTTTTGATGTGGATTGGATGGTGTTGCTGAGGTGTGTTCTATTCTGTAGATGAGCTGTGGGTTTGAGACCTCACTGTTGGATTGGCATTTGATGAAGTTGAGCTGGGAATCTGAATCAAGATGTTGATTTCAGGACTTTGATTATTGATGATGCTCGTAGTAGGGATGGCTAATACGAGCTACATAGCAGGTGGGTAATATCTACCCTGGTCAGGTAGTTTTGATCTGAATCTGGTGTATGGATTTGGACTTATGCTATTGTTTTGATCTTAGATCCACTCTTATTTAATCATATGCTAGTACTGCCTTGACCTTTAAGATATATTGTTGTTACTTCATTGATTATCTAGCTCGGATAGGAACTATAAACCCTATTATGTATTAGCTGATGGATGTTCAGTAAGTACAGGTGGTTAGGGTTATCTTTGTGACCTCAGATTGGGTTACTGTGTTACATCACTAGGGTTAGGTGATGGTTTGGGTTATGGAGTCGATTGTTGTATCGTACACATATTAGTTGTGCATCTATGGTGGATCTAGTTGTTTGTGCATAGATAAGGTTGTGGTGGTCAGTATGTGGCTAAGGACTAGGGATCCTAGCGTGATGGTATATCCATTATAGATTGTGTGCCTGTGTATGGTTATATGGACGGTCGATAGTATCTCGCTACTAACTAGAGGTCTTAGCGTGGTTGACTGTCAGATGTGTATGACTCTTTGTGCGATATAGAGAGTCCTGTGGATTGTAGTCCTTGCATAGTTGACTTTTGGTTGATCAGGACTCCCCGTGAGATAGGGAGTGTTGCGAGGATACTTGTGTGGAGCTATGCATCATTACATTTGCATGCATGTTGTTGACTGGGTCTCCCTTGCGGTTGAGATGGGTCGTCAGTTATCCTGCCTCCCCGACCACTCGGGGTAGTGGTAGCAGGGTTGAGGGCAGAGCATTGAATGTGTCGCGCTCGGCCACTATAGACAATGGAAGCTGGTGTGGCGTGCAGCTTGTCCTGTCGTGCATCACTCGGCCACTCATGGGTAGTGGTAGCTAGAGTCGCTTGCAGGAGGGACCCCTAGGAGTAGTTAGCTTTTTACGCTTATATGCTACTCATTCATACTACCTCGATCACTTTCGAGAGTGGTGGCGGTGAGTCGGGATAGTTGTAATGTCGTGCCCACGCCACTCTGGGGTCATGGTTGGGCGAGTCATAAGCCGATGACCATGCATATGCATTCTTGATATATATGTATGCATGTATTTGATATATGTTTTACATATGCCTGAGATGCTACATTTGATTGAGCTATGATTGCGTATATGTGTACATCATGATACATGCCATTTTCATTTTATATAGTGCTGTGTGTTGAGCATGATATATGTGTTGGTCCAGACTATTGTATGCATTTGATTAGCGTCATGTCATAGTGTGGTATAGACCGGGATGTTATTACATGTGATTATATCGACTTTGTACATTATATGGGTTATGTTATGGAATATCTGTTCAGGATGATATAGCTTATGGTGTTGCAGACCGTCAGATACGTTGGTACATTACTTCATGTTCAGTTGATCAGTTTAGTATATACATTGAGTATGACTATACTATGGTTACTTGTTACTAGCTTTGGATAGGACTGTATGTCTATTGGACTCATGTTGTATACCTGTAGATCTTCACATGTATACTTGTAGATTTCTATATCCTATATGTTATTCATGCACTTTCTATATATTACCCCTGAGTTTATACTCACCACCCCGGACCCTGGGTTTCATGTCGCCTAGGTAACAGGTAGAAGATTTCCTTGGATGTTCGGAGCTCCGCCAGCTGATCCCATCTCACACTGAACAATTAAGGTTTTCCACATATTTGTTTCCGCTGTTGTTTTGTATTATGGCCATATATAATCAGTGTTGTATTTGGTTGTTGGTTTGTATTGTGTTTTTGTGTAGTATGTTAGATTCGCACCGGTGCGCACCTTTGTGTTGTTGTGGATGTATTGTTTAGTATTGTCCATATATATGTTATGTAGTTGTGGGCCTACGGGCCATGTATTAACCCGATATGTTGCCACCTACAGGGGAGATATTGTCCGTTTGCTTTTCGACACGGCATACTCATGGGGCGTGACAAAATTATTGGTATCAGAGCCCTAGGTTGGGAAGTCCATTTTTGGATTTGATTTCGTTCGTCCATCGAGTTTTGCTTTATTCGGTTTTGGTTTTGTGAGTTCTGGGATCTGGCTATTTCGAACATCTCCGAGCTACAAGGTTTAAGGTATGTTAGTTGTTATTACATATTCTTCTGTTGGCTATGTATTTAGTTGCTTATAACAGGGATGACTTGTAGGGTGTTGGTTAGTATTCGTAACCGTGGTTTGAGTTGACCATGGAAACGACATGTTGAGGTTATTAGACATGTACCTGCTATCGAAAAGGTAATTACCATTGAAGGCCGACTGATACCGAGTCGGAAAGCAGGGGTTAGGTAGTCCCATTTCTTATGGAGATCAAAGATTATCGTCTTAGGAATTTTCACTAATTATGCTAGTCAGATCATTACATGTGGGGTAATGGACTAGTGAATATACTATTGCTGATGCAGATAGTAGAGGACTAGTTTGCGGTGTATCATAGGGAATTTTGATCCCTGGGTTGGTCATTCTAGGTGGTACAACTTTGAGAGTACTTTTGAGTATTTAACTCGTGTTATACGAATATAGTGGAGTTGGTTGCATACCATTATTCGGATCTAGCCGGTACTTGGTGGAAGAGATAGGAAATAACCTACGAGAAATAATGTATCACTTGGTCATAGTTTAGTGATGTTGTGAGATAGTATTTCCCCACGTCATCTTCTTTGACTCATTGTCAAGGAATTCTTGGGCATCGAGTAGGGTGATCGTTTGGTAATGGGATTACCATGCAGAGTCGTTAGACTTGCGAAGGTTACGACCATTTAATAGCCCAAGAATGTGATTGGGTTGGTTTTGGCCACCCACGGGTTATCGGTTGACATCTTGATCAGGATGTTTGGATCTCCTACCAGATCCTACCGAAAGTGCATAGACCGAGTCATGTGTATAGAAATGATTGCGTAGCAAGTGTTTTTAGAGTTGGAGATTTAATAAGCATATATTGCAAGTCAAATTATTGGAATCAGAAGTCTCTGAATGTTTGACAAAAGAAGTAAGATTAGAGTCATGAGCCACGAGAGACTATTGGAGAGTTTTTCGATCATAGAAGATCGATTGCAGATTGTCAGCATCTTCTCATGTTTATCAGCGAACTCAGAGGAAAGACTCTGAAGGGAGATTATGTGTGTACAGTGCGGGTCACAGCGACACAGAGTCAGATTATCCGATGGATGATGTTATTTGCTTCTACTATAAGCAGTCGATATCTACAAGGAGAGAATATATTTTGAAGACTCAGTTGAAGACTATGGATGAAGCTTTCGAGTGGACGATCCACAACCTCGAAAACCGAGATCATTACAGAAGATTGGGTTATCACGTCAGCAGCGATTTACCACCTCAGATATAGTTGGAGCTCTTTGATACTTCCAGCTGAGAGAAGTGAATTACTCAACACTATCAGCAGAGGACTTCTCAGAAGATTCAAACATCTAGACGACAGCAACTGTAACCTTCCCAGGCGTGGTTATGATTTGTACAGAGGAGAGCTTATATGACGATGGTTGTATCTACTCTGCATTCTTCAGTGGCAGTTATACCTTTGACAGAGATGGAGCGTGCTATGATGTTGACAGTTCTTCAGTATCTTACAACCGAATGTGTACCCTTTGCCAGTACAACGGTGTTTACCATCTCCATTGCAGTTGTTTCAGTTTGTACCTCAGTTTCAGCAGTTGACTTCAGTTCCTCCATGGCAGACTTTTGCAGCTACTTGAGCTCAACCGTCAAGAATGGATATTGGGCGAGTTTACATGGTTACTCGGGAAGAGGTATAGAAGACCGAAGAATTGGTCATGCGGGGTATTACTCTAGGTTACCCTATTTGCTGGTGTATCGAGAGACACTGGTAGTTTATAGGTAGCTAGGTCTAGAATATTCTTAGATAGGATTAGAAGGGTTCTTATCGACTTGTGGGTGGGTGATTGTTCTCTACCATCAAGTGAGATGTTGATCAACAACCAAGAAGTCAAGGGATACCCTTAGCCTTTGCTAGACATACCTTCACTATAAACATATCCTTAAGGGTAGTTAAAGTGTTGAAATGAGGGTATAACTTGTATCTTGGATGTGCATATAATCCGAGAGTATTCGGATGTAGTTTTGGATGAACTCCCGGGTTTACCACTGCATGGGCAAGTGGAATATGCAATTGGGGTTGATTTCCGGAATAATTTCCATATTGAAGACCTCATATTGGGAGATGATTTTATTGGTATCAGTGTTGCTAAACACTGCGGGAGATTTATCTGTCTCAGTGTTTCTTCTTGAGAAGACTTGTAACTCTTTGTTAAAAGAGTGACAGACTTTTGAGGTTATGCATCGATTATCGATGATTAGAATGCAGTAGTTGAGAATGAATATCCTTCGTCATGGATAGATGATCTGTTTAGATCAGCTAATGGACACCTGTGTATATCTTAGGGTTGAACTACGATTGGAGTGTTGATATTGTAGTGACTTAGTGTCATATAATTATCATTGTCGGTGTGATGATTGATATATCATCTGAGGAGAGTAAAAGGATGGAGGCGTATAGAAGATGATATTTCATACTTGGTATGAATTTTAGGAGATGTTGATAATGTTGTTAGACTTATCGATGATTTATTTGTTCATAGATTTGAGGAATCAAGTACACTTAGAGTATTTGAGATCGATTGTCATCATATCTGTGGATGATATATTTTTGGGATATATTCACAATCTTAGGGGAAATTGTGGTTTCCCTAGATTGATTTGGTATTTACCAGAGATGAGGATAGGATGTTTTAGCGATACTATATCGCCGACTTGTTGGACCAAGAAGGTGATGGAAATCACCTGGTCGGAAGTTGTGAAGCTAGGTTTCAGGGCCTAGACGGTGACTGACTTTTGCATTAATGTTAGTTAGTCCTTCCTTTGGGGATGGAAGGGTACTGCACATAGATGCAACATTTCAGGGATTAGGAGCGATCCCGATGCAGTTGAATGAGACGTATATTATGAGTATGCTAGTTGAGAAACTCGTGAGATTAGTCATTATAGTCTTCTAATTACTTTCAGTTCTGCATGACAGAGTGAATTTTGGATTTTAGATTAATTTCTCTTGTGAGAATAAATCTCCGTCTCTAGGAAGGATAGTGGTTCCCAGAGTTGCATTCAATTTAGGAAGAGTTGTTTCAGGAGACTCTTCATTCGAGAGTGATGATTTATTCGGAGGGTATCCGAAAATAGTGAGTATTGAGACGTTCCTATTGGTGGAATGATATTAAAAGTGGAATATTGTGATCGGTAGGGTTACGTACCGAGTTAGAAGTGAGAGCCTAGTACGATGGACTATGCTGGAAGATTATCTAGAATTCAGAAAGGACTTGATAGGATTTGGGTAGTCGATGATCGATTAGCTAGGTCCGCTCATTTTCTTCTGAGCCATAAGATGGATTTCGTTGGATCGCTTGATGAAATTATATCCATGGAGTAACCTTGAGTATCATTTCTGATAGTGATTCATGATTCACCTTATGATTCTGGCAAAGTTTCCTCTCGGTTACGGGTATAGAGCTTCACTTTAGTACAATTATTGACCTCTTAATAGGTCATTGAGAGTGTATATAAGAGCTGGAATGTAATATTCGAACTGTTAGTTAAAGCCCTAGAACCAATCATGTGATGGTTGAATAGGGAACATTTTGTATCATATTCTATAAAGGCAAAGGATTGGTTATTATATTTACATCTTGCTTGTGCCAGCTAATTTAAATATAATAATGCCCTAGAAAAGTAGGTTCTTATCTACAGCACATCAATTGGAAGAATTGATTATGAGAGGCTGTAGAGAACACTTTCCTAAATGTTCCTAGTCGAGTATTAATATGCAAGGGCAATATTAATACATAAAGACTAGCATGTAGGTCAATTGATGACTTGATCTCACAAGTCATGGATATATGATATCAAGTTGACACATGGGTATATATTGGAGAATATATACTGAACTGACCCGCCATGAGAAAGTTTCATGGATCGTTATATGAGTGTCATAAACTTTCTTATGTGACTATTGGTATGAATAGTCCTTAGACCTGAAGTCACTATGGTTCCCTACATAAGGAGTTATGTACTTTGGTATCGTCAAACGTCACCCGTAACAGGGTGGACCATAAAGGCGATTACTGGGTATGTAACAAATTATGCGGAGGGATGTGAGTGATGTAGATGGGATCTATCCCTTCCAGATGACGGGAGTGATATCGGTGGGCCCCTTGATTGAGTAGAACTACTAAAACGCATGGCCATGCTCGAATGAGTCAATATGAGATATTGAGCTCATTTGTTTGAGTTAGTTTACTCAGGGATCAAGAAACACATAGATTGATCGAGGATGACCACGGTCTATGCCTCATTGATCAATCGATATCAAGGATAGAAGGACGGTCATATATTATAGTAGTCACGGAAGGTTAGTCGGATCTTGACTTATCTCGTAACTTAGGTAGCAATGATGTATTGCTAGATGCGCTCATTGCTTGTGTATCTAAAGAGTTTAGATCCCTTTTAGCGTTATGAGAGCCTATAAGTCACACACAAAGAGCATGATAATTAGAGGAATTAGAGTATTCTAGTTTGACTAGAATAATTTGGGAATAAGCTTAAGTACAAAATGGTTTTGGACTTTAAGCTTAATAAATTTTAGCTAATTGATTTAATGAGATTAATTCAATATGTTACCTTATTGATTTAATAAGATTAATTCAATATGATAACATAAGCTTAATTGAATTAATAAGATTAATTCAATATGATAACATAAGCTTAATTGAATTAATAAGATTAATTCAACATGCATGAATGCCACATAAGAATGCCACATAAGCATGCCACATAAGCATGCCACCTAAGCATCCACCTAAGCTAGTTAAGGTGGAAGGAAACAAAATGGTTTTGTCTCCTTAAGTGGCCGGCCAAACAAGGAAGCCAAATCCTTTTTGAGTGTGTCTCAATGCAATGGATTGCATTGAATGTGAAGGAGGTGGAAGGGTTTTTCCAACCCTATAAAAGGCTCCATGGAGTGGCCGGCCATAGTGAGTTTTTGGTGTTGTGGTTGTGAGAAAGCTTGGTGGAAGCTTTAGTTGTGGGTTTGTGAGTGTAGTTTAGCAAGAAGAGGAGTCTTCTTCTTCCTTTCTCCTTTTCCCTCTCTTCCTCTCCTTTAGGGACTTCTCTAGCAAGAAGTAAAGGAGAGCTCTTCTAGTTTTCCTTTTGTGAGACAAGAGCGTGCTCGTGTGGATACGTATAGAGGCACGGACACTTGAACGTGCTAAAGATCCAACAAACCGAAAGGAAAAGCGGGATTGCAAAGGGCACGCAACAAAGGTAGAACTCTCCTATAAGATAGGTTTGGTTTAGAGAAATTTATTTTATACGAGTTTGCTTTCGCATGGATCACTTGGAAGGGATCCTATTTTCCGTTGCGCATATGCCATTTGGCATACGAGATTTCCCTACAGTGGTATCAGAGCCACTTGCGAAAGATCGTATAAAATAGGTTTTCTCTATTTTATATGTGATATAGAAGTAGGATAAATTTTATTATGAGTTGATAATTGTATTAGCAATTGTCAAACATAATAAAATATCCAATGTCTTTTAAAAGTTAAAATGACATGGTGCATGGTTATGGCCTAGTCCCAAAAAGTTTGTGATTGTGTGTTGTAATTCTTAATACGGCCTGCGTGTCGTGCCTTTCTCCTAATATTCTTGTTGTAAAATTAGTTTTAGACTCGAATGTAACTAGAGTATTTCTCCTTTTGTAATGTACAAAACAAGGATGGAGGGTCCATTGGAAGATGAGGTTACAAGGAGGAAGTCAACACACAAGACAACCAAAAGGAAGCACTTAGGAGAAGATGTTATCCCTAGGTTGACCAATCAATCTTTTCATTGGCTTGAGAAGATTGTAGAATAAGGGCCATAACCATGACACGTTAGTTTAATATGTATGTGATGCATGTTAGTTTAGCTTGTATGTGATGCATGATTAGTTTAGCTTATATGTGATGTATGCTAATATGTATATGATACATGTTTATTTCTTAATAAGTCTAAACGATATGCCTACCAAAGTTGGTACTCACTACTTCCTCGAACATTTGTTATTGGGTTTGCCAAAGCAAAGCAATGCATTTTATCTTGGAGGGGTGCGAGTGGACAATCGTGATGTCCCGCTATCAGTCTTGGTTAAGACTTAATTAAGTGTTTTCTTAATTGGTTAAGAAAGTAGAGGCATATATTATCTTTGAACATAAGTGTTAACATTAGTTTTGTGTGATTTAACATCGCCTTTGTCTTAGAAGTGGTCGTTGCTCGATATCCAAGAAGGCCCTCGGCCTCGCCACACCGAAGCCGGGTTTAGGAATAAACACTAAACTAATCTAAAACTTAACCAAAGCTATTAAAGAGTTACATCAGATGTAATTGGCAAAAGATTGCCTACCTAATTATACTACGCCTTGGGCGATTAGCCAAAGCTAACTCAAGGCAATTATGATGTGGATCTTTATCCCATATAAATTTATAGCTAAATAGTAGCTATGAGAATTTAGTAGAGCCTCATTTAATTAAAGGCCTAATTAAATGATTTAGGTATGATACTTAACTTTGCATTTTAATGTTGTAGATCACCATGTCATCTAACACGACACACCCTCAACTTGCGATCTGTCCTTGAGAAGGACAAGCTCAATGGAGCAAACTTTCTTGATCGTAGTATAGGAACTTGAGGATTATCCTCAAGCAAGAAGCATAAACTATATGTCCTAGAGCGGCTACCTGAAATACCCGCCTCGGCCACTCGTCTTTGAAAAGGATGCTTATAAGAAGCATCAAGATGACGATTAGATGTGTCATGTCTTATGCTTGCCACCATGAACTCGAGCTTGGAAGCAACATGAGAACATGGATGCCTATGATATGGTTGAGCACTTGAAACAACTATATCAAGGACAAGCTAGGCACGAGCGTTTTGAAGTGTCTAAGGCTCTTTTTGCATGCAAGATGCAAGAAGGAACACCTGTAGGAACTCACGTACTCAAAATGATTGGGATGCGTTGAGAACCTTGAAAGACTAGGTTTTCCACGAGCCAAGAATTGGCAATCGATGTTATCCTGCAATCGTTACTTAGGAAGCATACAATCAATTCGTCATGAATTATAACATGAATGAAATTGATAAACCTTTGCCTGAGATTCTCAGCATGTTAAGAACTGCTGAACCAAATCTCAAGAAGAAAGTTAGTAATGTACTAATGGTCAAGAAGGACAAAGGTAAGCCTTAAAGGCAAGGGTAAGACCCAAGCCAAAAGCAAGGCCAATTCATCCACTTCAAAGGGTAAAGGTAAAGTACCTAAGGAAGGGATGCTTCCATTGCAGTAAGATCGACACCGGAAGCGAATGCAAAGTCTACCTTGAGGAAGTAAAGAACAAGAGAAGTGGGACTTACCTCGGTATACACGTTATAGAAGTTAATCTATCTATTTCTTCTACATGGGTATTAGATCTGGATGTGCATCTCACATTTGTACTAATGTGCGAGGTGAGAAATAGTAGAATAATGGCAAAGGGTGAAGTGGACCTACGAGTAGGCAATGGCGCAAAAGTTGCTGCTGTAGCTGTAGGAACATATTCTTTGTCTTTGCCCACTAGGCTTATCTTAGAACTAGAGGAGTGCTTTTATGTACCTGCATTGACAAAGAACATAATCTCTGTATCTTGTTTAGACAAGAAAAACTTTTCTTTTATAATAAAGGACAAATGTTGTTCCATTTATTTAAATGAAATGTTCTATTGTAATGCACCACTTATGAATGGTCTCTATGTTCTAGATTTAGAAAACCCAATTTATAACGTAAATACCAAACGGTTCAAATCGAATGATTTGAACCAGACATATCTCTGGCACTGTCGCCTAGGTCACATAAATGAAAAACGCATATCCCAACTCCATAAAGATGGATTATTGGACTCATTTGATTTTGAATCATATGAGGTATGCGAGTCTTTTCTTTTAGGAAAGATGACTAAAACTCCATTTAGTGGACATGGCGAGAGAGCGACGGATTTGTTAGGACTCATACATACTGATGTATGTGGCCCTTTCAATGTCGAAGCCAGAGGAGGCTATAAGTACTTTATTACTTTCACTGATGATATGAGTAGATTTGGGTACTTATATTTGATGAGACATAAGTCAGAATCCTTTGAAAAGTTCAAAGAATTCAAGAATGAAGTACAAAACCAACTTGGTAAGCATATTAAGCTACTTCGATCAGATCGAGGTGGTGAATACCTTAGTCAAGAGTTTCGTGATCACTTGGCTGAGTGTGGGATAATATCCCAACTCACTCCACCTGGAACACCACAATGGAATGGTGTATCTGAGAGGAGAAATCGTACTCTATTAGATATGGTACGATCAATGATGAGCCACACTGATCTACCTACTTCCTGTTGGTGCAGTGGGCACCAAAGTCGAACCGGTATTTTGATTATGGCAAAAGGCTCAATAGTTAAGGGTATATTTGTTATCTTACGAGCTCAATTAAGTGTGCAGAAATGCTAAAGTTGAGCGGAAGGTCTGCGACACCCGGTGGGAACCGAGGTGGTCGAACGCCGAGGGACTTGGAGGAAGAGGTACTCGGGTGAAGGCAGGCTACAAGGTAAGCTCGTGTGAAAGCGAAGCAAGGTCGTTAAGCGTAGATCCGACCCAATACCTCCAATGGAAGGTCTAGGTCGAGATCAGATGGTTAGAACCATCGTACTTTATATTTTAAGCTAACTTGTACTGCAGTCCAAAACCCTTTGACTACAGTCAACTGCTAGTCAAGTTCCAGCCTCGAGAAGAGCTCGAATTTCAAGGGGGTGAATTTGGACTTGACTCGTGTTTTGGTACAAAGGGTGATGTGGCATCAAGGTGGACATCCAAACCATCACCAAGCTTCCTTGTGGTGGACGCCCAAAATAAGGTGAGTTGGCACAAGATGGTTGGCTCCCATGATGTGGCACAAGTTGAATGGCTCCAACAAGTTGGCGCCCAAGGAGGTTGGAGGTGGCACAAGATGGTTGGATGAAACACCTCATCCTCAAGTTGGCGCCCAAGGAGGTTGGAGGTGGCACAAGGTGGTTGGATGAAACACCTCATCCTCAAGTTGGCGCCCAAGGAGGTTGGAGGTGGCACAAGGTGGTTGGATGAAACACCTCATCCTTGAGTTGGCGCACAAGAAGGTTGGAGGTGGCACAAGGTGGTTGGATGAAACACCTCATCCTTGAGTTGGCGCACAAGAAGGTTGGAGGTGGCACAAGGTGGTTGGATGAAACACCTCATCCTTGAGTTGGGATAAGAACCTCACCTTGGACACTACCTATGTCTAAATTCATAGATCAATATCCATAAATAGACATGTTCAAGCCAAGCAAATTACAAGAATTCAAGAGCTCTCAACACGCCGTCGTAACGTCGCTACTACTACTCACATTTGCTATGACGAAGTGCCGCCGACAACGAAAGCTACATCTTCTACTTATAAGAGTTGTCGGTATATTTATTTAAGTTCTACTTCTTTAAATTGTCTTTGTGCTTTAATCGTAACAAGGAAAGGGGGAGTGTCCCTTTGCCTTGATTTCTTTATGTCGTTGCTCCTACTTCCAACGAAGAGTGGTTTTAGTGAATTGCCCTCCGTCGTGATCAAGGATCACTAGGGCCGTGGATTAGCAATCGAAGATTGTGAACCACGTAAAAATATCTTGTCTACTTTATATTTCATGTGCACTCTCTACTTGCTTTTTACTTATTGCAAAGTTTTTAACGACATCGTATCGCTATTCACCCCCTCTAGCGACACTTTCGATCCAACAATTGGTATCGAGCGCGCTAAGATTCGTGAAACCACCAATCTAGCTTTGTTTTTCTTTTTACAGATTTTTATTTATTTATTTCTGTTTTTCGTATAATTATTTCACTTGCTTATCTTCTCCTACATATAGAATTGCATTAGAGGCTTTAGGATCCGGATAAGGTTGTCCTTGGGTTAGATCCGAGTAAGGTTGTCCTCCGGAACTTCAGCGACATTCGCATTTGATTGTTTATTTCTTTTTGCAAGTTACATTTTATATATCTTTTTACTTCCCTACTAATCCAAGGCGAAAGTCTTGGAATATTCTTTCGTGTGTGTTTTGCAAGATTCTTTTTCGTTCTTCTTCTTGTTTTTAAATGGCCCATCTCGAAGGGTTTAGCACCGCCCGACCCCGTTTTACAACGGTAATGACTTTCGTTATTGGAAGGGTCGGATGGAATGCTTTCTTAAAACCCGAAATCGAGATGTGGATCGTAATCAAACCGGTTTCACACTTCCTATTAATGAAGATGGTGAATCTTTGGGTTACGATCAATGGTCAAATTCCATGAAAAAACAAGTAGAAGCCGATGCCAAGGCAACTCAAATCTTGCAATGTGGGTTGTCAAGGAAGAGCTCAAGCGTCGGCCCCTTCATTAGTGCAAAGGACTTATGGACCAAGCTAGTGGAACTACGAAGGCACCGCGACACGAAGGTATGTAAAGAGATTTACTTTTAAATAAATTGTATAACTTGAAAATGCAGGAAAAGCGAGACCGCAACTCAACTACATGCTCGTATCCAAGACATCGTCAACCAACTCCATGCCATCGGACAAAAGGTCGAGAATCGCGACCTTATCAGGTATTCTCTTAACTCGTTTCCTAGGACCACCTTGTGGGCATCCATGGTCGATGCCTACAAGGTCTCCAAGGACCTTTCTAAAATTAGGTTAGGCGAATTGTTTTGAACTTGAATTACATGAGCAAACTAACGTGGTCGGGCCGAGAAGAGTATTGCGTTAGTTGCGAGTTCCAAGAAGAAGAAGCCCCAAGCAAGCCACCCCGAAGGAAGAAGCGAGTCCGAATCGGAAGTAGACTCGAAATAGAATCCGAACTAGTCAATCTAGTTAGGAAGATGATCAAGAGGCAACGACCAACAACTCAAGGTAAGCCTAAACCTAATTCAAATACTTCTAATTTTAGATGCTATGAGTGCAGCGAGTTCGGTCACATCAAGTCCAGTGCCCAAAGCTAAAGAATAACGCATCAAAGACCAAGAAAGCGCTAAACGCTACTTGGGAGGAGTTGTCGGAGGAAGAAGACGATATCCAAGCTCTAATGGCCAAGCCGACCGAGCACGACTCCGAAACCGAAGAAGAGTCCGAGTCCGAATCCGATGATGAGCTTCCATTCAAGACAAGCCACGGATCCGTATCCGGTTCAAAAGAATCATTAAGGGATCAATGGATGTTGGACAGTGGTTGCTCGGAGCACATGGCCAGGATCAACTCAAATTTTGATTCACGATTCAAGCGACAAGGATCGGTAGCCTTCGGAAATAACGGCAAGCTCAAAATCATCGGATCAGGTGATATTGAGCTCAACTCTAACTTTACAATTCAAAATGTCTTATTAGTAGAAAACTTTCAATATAATTTACTTAGTGTAAGCCAATTGTGTGATAACAATTATAAGGTCATATTTCTAGAAAATGAATGCGTAATCAAAATAAATGCAACATCTAAAATAATACTTAAAGGAACTAGGAGTAGCAACATCTACACAATAAATTTACCCAACTCCTCAACCAAGTGTCTTATGACACAGCAAGAGGAATCTTGGTTATGGCACCGAAGACTCGGACACTGCACTCCAAGACTCGTCCACAAGATGAGTCGAGTGGCTTAGTTATAGGTTTGCCTAAACTAAACAACTTGGATAATAAAATATGTAATGCTTGTCAACAAGGTAAACAATCTAGGACACAACATCAATTAACTAATCAAGAACAGAACCAAAAGTGTTCTTGAGCTCCTACACATGGATCTATTTGATTCACATGGAGCTAAGTCACTCAATGGTAGTCAATTTTGCTTAGTCATAATTGGCGACTATTCTAGATTTACTTGGGTTAGGTTTATCAAACATAAAAATGATACCTAGACCAACTAATCAATCTTTGTAGGTTAATCGAAAATCAAAAGAACCTTAAGATTAAAAGACTTAGAAGCGATCATGGTGGTGAATTCGAAACCACGGGTTTGATTTACGTAACCTAAGCGGATACCACCATGAGTTTTCATGTCCTAGAACCCCACAACAAAATGGGTTAGTCGAGCGGAAAAATAGAACCCTACAAGAAGCCGCTAGGACAATGTTAAGCAGTATAACCTGCAGATAGATTTTGGGCGAGAGGCCGTTAGTAATGCGGCTTGCTATGTCCAAAATAGGATCCATATGGTAAAGAGGCACCAAAAGACCTCGTCACGAGATTTATCACGATAAAATACCGAACATCAAGTACTTTAGGGTATTTGGATGCAAGGTACATATCTTAAACACTAAGGATTACCTAGGAAATTCAAATCCAAAACCTCTTTGGAACCTTTCTAGGATACTCAACCACCGATGGAGCTTATAGGGTATACAATCACGACACTCTTAGAGTCGAAGAAACCATTAATATAGTTTTGACGAAGGACACGAACCCGTTCAATCCTTAACAAAACCAACTAGCAAATCAACTTATAGCGAACCCGACTCGATCTTGAACTTGAATCTCGTCCTAACCCAAGTCATCCTATCGACCAAGTGATAGATGACTCTAACCCAAGTCAAACTAGAACTCACCCAAGTCATCCTATCGACCAAGTGATAGATGACCCTAACCCGAGTCACACTAAGACTCAAACAAATCATCCTATCAATCAAGTTATAGGTGATCCAAATTTAGGGTTCGAACTAGAGCTTCATATCGAAACCTTAGTCAAATCTCGTTAATTTCCAAAATCGAACCCAAAACTATTGAACAAGCACTTCTTGATCCATTGGATTATTGCTATGCAAGAAGAGCTAGCTCAATTCACTAGAAATGAAGTCCAGGAATTAGTACCACCACCTAAAGAAAAATCAATTATTGGAACAAGGTGGGTATTTGAAATAAACTTGATGATAAAGGTGAAGTAGTTAGAAATAAAGCTAGGTTAGTCGCAAAGGGTTTAGTCAAGTCGAAGGTTTAGATTACGATGAGACCTCGCCCGTAGCCAAACTAGAGTCCATCCGAATGTTGTTAGCATATCTGCACATCGAGGTTTTAAATTGTTTCAAATGGATGTCAAGTCAGCATTTTTGAATGGATACATTAAGGAAGAAGTTTACGTCAGTCAACCTCCGGATTGAAAATCTAGATAAACTGACCATGTCCTTAGACTTAAGAAAGCCCTATATGGACTCAAACAAGCCCCAAGAGCTTGATGCGAAGGCTTTCGATCTATCTTAAGTCAAAGGATTCAACCAAGGTTTAGTCGACCCAACCTTATTACGTTAAAACCGTAGGAAAAGAAATCTTTATAGCCCAAATCTATGTAGATGATATAATTTTTGGAACTACCAACTCGATCACCTGCTAAGCGAATTCATCTCACTTATGGAAAGTGAATTTGAAATGAATTTAGTGGGAGAGTTAAGTTTCTTCTTAGGTTTACAAATTAAACAAACTAAAGATGGAATATATTTACATCAACAAAAATATACTAAGGACTTAATAAATCGATTTGGAATGCAAGATGCTAAAATAATCAATACACCTATGGCAACTAATGTTAATATAAGCGAAGATGTAGAAGGAAAACCCGTTGACCTAAAATACTATAGGGCGCAATAGGAAGTCTCCTATACTTAACATGAGCGACCGACATTTTATTGCGGTAAGTATGTGCGCAAGTTACAAACACTGTGCCAAGAGTCTCACCTAACCCTAGTCAAGCGTATCCTTAGATATCTAAAGACACTAAGCGTAGGTATTTGGTACCCTAGATCTCACAGGTTTAATAATCGGCTACTCAGACTCCGACTATGCGGTAGTAAACTCGATAGAAAGAGCACGCAGTGGTTGTTGTCAAATCCTCTACCGAGTCTAGTAAGTTGGTGCAGAGGGAAGCAAAGATTGCGTTGCCTTATCTACCACCGGGTCACGTTGCGATGGGTGAGTGTGTCTCTCTCGTGGATGAAGCACACTCTCCAAGACTTTAGCTTAATCTTTAACAACATTAAAACCTACATAGATAACATTAGTTCAATTAACTTAACTAAAAATCCAATATGTCATTCTAGGACAAAACATATAGAAGTTAAACACCACTTCATTAGGGAACATGTAACTAATGGAACTATACAACTAGAGTATGTTGAGTCCAAATCAAACCTAGCGGACATCTTCACCAAACCACTACCCGGAATTTAGTTTATTAAGACGAAAGTTAGGTATGTGCGTAATAGAGTAGGATTTAAATATATGTACTCTACTTTTGCTTCTTTTTATGAAATTAGCCTAAGTCTTACCTTAGAAATCATATACCTATAGATTTAAGGAGCCAACACATCTCACAACACATAGGACTAATGTGTTTGTGTACTTAGCGTGAGCAGGCGTGAGATGTTAGGACCTTACTCCTGGTTCCAGATGTAGATTCAATGCATCGACATGAACCATGGAGTATAATTATTTAAAATTAATCAACTCCTTCAAGACTTATTGATCATTCTATATCAATCAAGTCCAACCGGAGTTGTACATTTTAGATAAACATATTTTCAAGCTTATTATTATTTTAAAAAATATATATATATATATATTTATATTGGGAACTTGCTTGGACTTACAAACCTTAAAATATATTTACAAACTTTTTGAGTTAAGGCAAAAGGGGGAGAAAGTCACAAAAGTAAGGAAGAAAGTAAACAAAATTATTACCTTTTATATTAAGTAATTCCGTTTACTTAAGCAACTATTAAGGAGGAGTAAAAATTATTTTTCAAGAACTCACCTTCGGTCAAGGGGGAGGTTACCTCAAAGGGGAGAACTTGAAACAATAATATTTCTCACTCATGCTTAATCTTTATGCTAGCTCACTCATGCTTAATCTTTATGCTAGCTCATTCATACTTAATCATTATGCTAGCTCATTCATATTTAATCATTATGCTAGCTCATTCATACTTAATCATTATGCTAGCTCATTCATATTTAATCATTATGCTAGCTCATTCATATTTAATCTTTATGCTAGCTCATTCATTTTTAATCTTTATGCTAGCTCATTCATGCTTAATCATTATGCTAGCTCATTCATATTTAATCTTTATGCTAGCTCATTCATGCTTAATCATTATGCTAGCTTACTGTTATGCTTAATTTTTCCTTAACTTTTGTGTCGGTTTGCCATGAATCAAGGGGAGATTGTTGGTGCAAAGGCACCAAAGTCGAACCGGTATTTTGATTATGGCAAAAGGCTCAATAGTTAAGGGTATATTTGTTATCTTACGAGCTCATTAAGTGTGCAAAATGCTAAAGTTGAGCGGAAGGTGCGACACCGGTGGGAACCGGGTGGTCGAACGCCCAGAGGATTCGGAGGAAGCCGAGGTACTCGGGTGAAGACCGGAAGCGAGGCTACAAGGTAAGCTCGTGTGAAAGCGAAGCAAGGTCGTTAAGCGTAGATCCGACCCAATACCTCCAATGGAAGGTCTAGGTCGAGATCAGATGGTTAGAACCATCGTACTTTATATTTTAAGCTAACTTGTACTGCAGTCCAAAACCCTTTGACTACAGTCAACTGCTAGTCAAGTTCCAGCCTCGAGAAGAGCTCGAATTTCAAGGGGGTGAATTTGGACTTGACTCGTGTTTTGGTACAATGGGTGATGTGGCATCAAGGTGGACATCCAAACCATCACCAAGCTTCCTTGTGGTGGACGCCCAAAATAAGGTGAGTTGGCACAAGATGGTTGGCTCCCATGATGTGGCACAAGTTGAATGGCTCCAACAAGTTGGCGCCCAAGGAGGTTGGAGGTGGCACAAGATGGTTGGATGAAACACCTCATCCTCAAGTTGGCGCCCAAGGAGGTTGGAGGTGGCACAAGGTGGTTGGATGAAACACCTCATCCTCAAGTTGGCGCCCAAGGAGGTTGGAGGTGGCACAAGGTGGTTGGATGAAACACCTCATCCTTGAGTTGGCGCACAAGAAGGTTGGAGGTGGCACAAGGTGGTTGGATGAAACACCTCATCCTTGAGTTGGCGCACAAGAAGGTTGGAGGTGGCACAAGGTGGTTGGATGAAACACCTCATCCTTGAGTTGGGATAAGAACCTCACCTTGGACACTACCTATGTCTAAATTCATAGATCAATATCCATAAATAGACATGTTCAAGCCAAGCAAATTACAAGAATTCAAGAGCTCTCAACACGCCGTCGTAACGCCGCTACTACTACTCACATTTGCTACGACGAAGTGCCGCCGACAACGAAAGCTACATCTTCTACTTATAAGAGTTGTCGGTATATTTATTTAAGTTCTACTTCTTTAAATTGTCTTTGTGCTTTAATCGTAACAAGGAAAGGGGGAGTGTCCCTTTGCCTTGATTTCTTTTTGTAATCGTTGCTCCTACTTCCAACGAAGAGGAGTGGTTTTAGTGAATTGCCCTCCGTACGTGATCAAGGATCACTAGGGCCGTGGATTAGCAATCGAAAGATTGTGAACCACGTAAAAATATCTTGTCTACTTTATATTTCCGCTGTGCACTCTCTACTTGCTTTTTACTTATTGCAAAAGTTTTTTAACGACATCGTATCGCTATTCACCCCCCCCCTCTAGCGACACTTTCGATCCAACACTTCCTTTTGGGGTTTAGCTCTAGAGACAGCCGCTTTCACACTTAATCGCGTTCCATCAAAAGCCGTAGAAAAGACACCATATACGATATGGACCGGGAAGAGTCCCAAAATGTCTTTTATAAAGATTTGGGGTTGTGAAGCTTACGTTAGACGTCAAGTCTCAGATAAACTAGGACCCAAATCAGATAAGTGTTATTTTGTAGGATATCCCAAGGAAACTAAGGGATATTACTTTTACAATCCTACACTTGGCAAGGTGTTTGTTGCCAGAAATGCTGTCTTTCTAGAAAGAGAATTTATTTCTAGAAATACTAGTGGGAGTAAAATTCATCTTGAAGAAGTTCAAGATGATGATAACACTAAGGCTTCGATGGAAAATGAACAGGCACCACAAAGTGTTGTGGATGAGGAATTTGTTGCCCAAAGAGTTGTGGAGCAAACACTGCTCAAGTAGACCAACCTCTTCAGAGATCTAACGAATTATACGATACCTCAAGCCACATCGGAACCCGATGGAGGGTATAGAGCAATACGTAACCGAAACGTGGCGAGCCTACATCCTATCAAGAAGCTATGATGAGCCCAGATTCCGAGAAATGGCTAGAGGCCATGAGATCCGAAATGGAATCCATGTACACTAACCAAGTATGAACTTTGGTTGATCCACCTGAAGGGGTAAAACCCATTGGGTGTAAGTGGGTCTTTAAAGTAAAGACTGACATGGATGGTAATAAGCATACCTATAAAGGTAGATTGGTGGCTAAAGGATTCAAACAAATTCATGGTATTGACTATGAAGAAACCTTTTCACCGATTGCGATGCTTAAATCCATTCGGATCATACTTGCTATTGCGACCTACCATGATTATGAGATCTGGCGGATGGATGTCAAAACCGCTTTTACGAATGGAAAGCTACTCGAGGATGTGTACATGACATGACGGCGAGGGTTTTGAAGATCAAGCATCTGGAAAGGTATGCAAGCGCAAAGGTCCATTTATGGACTAAAGCAAGCCTCTCGGTGGAATCTTGATTCGATGATGCAATCAAAGAGTTTGGTTTCATCAAGAATGAAGATGAGCCTTGTGTCTACAAGAGAAATAGTGGGAGCACAGTTGTATTTCTTGTCTTGTATGTAGATGACATATTTCTCATCGGAAATGACATTCCCTCACTCCGATGCTGTGAAGATGTGGTTAGGGAATTGTTTCTCGATGAAGGACTTAGGAAGTGCCTATATTCTAGGCATCAAGATCTATAGAGATAGATCTAGAAGATTACTTGGCCTAAGTCAGTACATACATTGATAAAGTGCTAGATCATTTTGCTATGCAAAATTCCAAGAAAGGATTTCTGCCTTTATCACATGGTGTGAGTCTTTCGAAGACTCAATGTCCCTCTTCTAAGGAGGAGAGAGATCGCATGGATAAGATCCCTTATGCATCTGCTATAGGGTCTATCATATGCGCCATGCTTTGTACTCGTCTGGCGTCTCGTATGCTTTGAGCATGGCGAGTAGATACCCGATCGGATCGGTGAAAGTCTTTGGATAGCGATCAAAATATTCTTAAGTACTTACGAAGAGCGAAAGAATATTTCACGATATTGGAGGCAATGAGAGCTAAGCGTAAAGGGTTCTGATGATGCAAGCTTCCAAGCGAGACAAGGATGACTATAGATCGCAATCGAGTGCGTGTTTTGCACGAATGGTGGGTGTGGTGGAAGAGTTGGCGAGACACGATTCTTGATTCTACGAAGCCGAGTATATTGCGGCATCGATGCAACAAAGGAGGCTGTTTGGCTCCATGAGTTCATCGATGAACTTGGGGTAGTTCCTAGCATTGCGGATCAATAGACCTCTATTGTGACAACAATGGGGCTATTACGCGAGCTAAGGAACCTCGATCACATCGGCGGACCAAACACATCTTGCGGCGCTTCCATCTCATTCGAGAGATCATCGATAGAGGAGATGTGAGGATATCTGATCAAAGCGAAGCTAACATCGCATGATCCATTGACCAAGGCTTTGTACGGAGGAAGCATGATGGTCACACTAGGTCACTAGGTATTAGATATCATAGTGATTGGTACTAGTGCTAGTGGGAGATTGTTAGTTAAAGCCCTAGAACCAATCATGTGATGGTTGAATAGGGAACATTTTGTATCATATTCTATAAAGGCAAAGGTTGGTTATTATATTTACATCTTGCTTGTGCGCTAATTTAAATATAATAATGCCCTAGAAAAGTAGGTTCTTATCTACAGCACATCAATTGGCAGAATTGATTATGAGAGGCTATAGAGAACACTTTCCTAAATGTTCCTAGTCAAGTATTAATATGCAAGGGCAATATTAATACATAAAGACTAGCATGTAGGTCGATTGATGACTTGATCTCACGAGTCATGGATATATGATATCAAGTTGACACATGGGTATATATTAGAGAATATATCTTGAGGCCCGACCCGCCATGAGAAAGTTTCATGGATCGTTATATGAGTGTCATAAACTTTCTCATGTGACTATTGGTATGAATAGTCCTTAGACGAAGTCACTATGGTTCCCTACATGAGGAGTTATGTACTTTGGTATCGTCAAGCGTCACGTAGGGTGGACCATAAAAGCGATTCTGGGTATATAACAAATTATGCGGAGGATGTGAGTGATGTAGATGGGATCTATCCCTTCCATATGGCCAGAGTGATATCGGTGGGCCCTTGATTGAGTAGAACTACTAAAGCATGGCCATGCTTTCGAATGAGTCAATATGAGATATTGAGCTCATTTGTTTGAGTTAGTTTACTCAGGGATCAAGAAACACATAGATTGATCGAGGATGACACGGTCTATGCCTCATTGATCAATCTGATATCAAGGATAGAAGGACACAGTCATATATTATAGTAGTCACGGAAAGGTTAGTCGGATCTTGACTTATCTCGTAACTTGGGTAGCAATGATGTATTGCTAGATACCGCTCATTGCTTGTGTATCTAAAGAGTTTAGATCCACTGCCAACGTTATGAGAGCCTATAGGGTCACACACAAAGAGCATGATAATTAGAGGAATTAGAGTATTCTAGTTTGACTAGAATAATTTGGGAATAAGCTTAAGTACAAAATGGTTTTGGACTTTAGGCTTAATGAGAATTTTAGCTAATTGATTTAATGAGATTAATTCAATATGTTACCTTATTGATTTAATAAGATTAATTCAATATGATAACATAAGCTTAATTGAATTAATAAGATTAATTCAATATGATAACATAAGCTTAATTGAATTAATAAGATTAATTCAACATGCATGAATGCCACATAAGAATGCCACATAAGCATGCCACATAAGCATGCCACCTAAGCATCCACCTAAGCTAGTTAAGGTGGAAGGAAACAAAATGGTTTTGTCTCCTTAAGTGGCCGGCCAAACAAGGAAGCCAAATCCTTTTTGAGTGTGTCTCAATGCAATGGATTGCATTGAATGTGAAGGAGGTGGAAGGGTGTTTCCAACCCTATAAAAGGCTCCATGGAGTGGCCGGCCATAGTGAGTTTTTGGTGTTGTGGTTGTGAGAAAGCTTGGTGGAAGCTTTAGTTGTGTGGGTTTGTGAGTGTAGGCTAGCAAGAAGAGGAGTCTTCTTCTTCCTTTCTCCTTTTCCCTCTCTTCCTCTCCTTTAGGGACTTCTCTAGCAAGAAGTAAAGGAGAGCTCTTCTAGTTTTCCTTTTGTGAGACAAGAGCGTGCTCGTGTGGATACGTATAGAGGCACGGACACTTGAACGTGCTAAAGATCCAACAAACCGAAAGGAAAAGCGGGATTGCAAAGGGCACGCAACAAAGGTAGAACTCTCCTATAAGATAGGTTTGGTTTAGAGAAATTTATTTTATACGAGTTTGCTTTCGCATGGATCACTTGGAAGGGATCCTATTTTCCGTTGCGCATATGCCATTTGGCATACGAGATTTCCCTACACGAACTCAGTACCCCACTTAGTACATGAGGTGTGTGACTTTTCTCCGGATACTTGAGATGATTGTTGAGACATCTCGTACTCGTACATGAGTCGAAAATTTATGGCCCAAATTTTTATAAGTGGGGGAGAATATAAAATACGGGAAAAAACTTGGATTAACCCTTTAATTAATTGGTTTTAATTAGTAGATTAAGTGGGGTTAATTAGTGAATTGGAATTGTAATGGAATTGGGCTTGGGCTTGAATTGGAATTGGGCTTGGGCTTGGGCTTGAACCGGATTAGACTAAATCAGATTGGATTAGACTTGGGTTGGGCTAACCGAGTCGCTCGAACGACATTTAAAGGCTGTCGAACGAAGGGAATGAACCATTTCACTTGCGATTTCACCGATTCCTTTCTTCTCCGCGTCGTCTCTCTTTCGCTCCGCACGATTGCGTCGTCGGCTTCCAGATCGTCGGTGTCCGGTGAGAGCCGCTCGGCAGTCTTTGCCTCGATGGTGATCTCCGTCGGAGGTCGATGGAGGTGGGGTGTCGGCGTTTCCTTCGTTCGACCAGTCGGCGGTCTTTGTCGCCGCTTGTGATGGCCTTGGAAGTGATTTGGGGCTGAGTTTGCCGGTGGAAAAGGGGGATGTCGGTGGAGCGCTGAGCTTGTGATTGGAGATTGGATTGGTTCGGTAAGGAAGGGATAGGGGAGGAGTAGCGTCCGAGGATCTACGGTATTGGTAAGTTTCGATTCTTTGTTTCTTTCCCCTATGCTGTGTGAAATTTCTAAGGATTTGTGGTGGTTTGTCGAATAATGCAATGAATTGGGAATTCCAGTTGTTGTGTTTTGATGGTTAGGAATTGCATCTGTGATTTGGAAGATTGCTGTGATTTCAGCTGTGATGGGGTATGGATATGGGATTTCCTTGCAGGTGGTTGATTGAGCTGTGATCTGTGATTTATGGAGGGCAGCTGTGCTGTCGGTGTGATCGAGAAGCTTCGAACAGCTGTAGCCCTGGTTGTGTTATGGGAGTTGGGAGATTTTTCTTCCAATTTGACTATTGATCTGGAGCTGATACCCTATTATTGGATCAGGATGTTGTGGCTAAGCAGTTCCAGGTGAGGTGAGTTCCAATCTAGATCTACAGTTAGTTAGTTTTTAATGGTAGGATTTGTGCATTTGATAGAGAAGTTGTATATTGGTTATTGTGATCAGTTTTGATGTGGATTGGATGGTGTTGCTGAGGTGTGTTCTATTCTGTAGATGAGCTATGGGTTTGAGAGCTCACTGTTGGATTGGCATTTGATGAAGTTGAGCTGGGAATCTGAATCAAGATGTTGATTTCAGGACTTTGATTAGTGATGATGCTCGTAGTAGGGATGGCTAATACGAGCTACATAGCAGGTGCGTAATATCTACCCTGGTCAGGTAGTTTTGATCTGAATCTGGTGTATGGATTTGGACTTATGCTATTGTTTTGATCTTAGATCCACTCTTATTTAATCATATGCTAGTACTGCCTTGACCTTTAAGATATATTGTTGTTACTTCATTGATTATCTAGCTCGGATAGGAACTATAAACCCTATTATGTATTAGCTGATGGATGTTCAGTAAGTACAGGTGGTTAGGGTTATCTTTGTGACCTCAGATTGGGATACTGTGTTACATCACTAGGGTTAGGTGATGGTTTGGGTTATGGAGTCGATTGTTGTATCGTACACATATTAGTTGTGCATCTATGGTGGATCTAGTTGTTTGTGCATAGATAAGGTTGTGGTGGTCAGTATGTGGCTAAGGACTAGGGATCCTAGCGTGATGGTATATCCATTATAGATTGTGTGCCTGTGTATGGTTATATGGACGGTCGATAGTATCTCGCTACTAACTAGAGGTCTTAGCGTGGTTGACTGTCAGATGTGTATGACTCTTTGTGCGATATAGAGAGTCCTGTGGATTGTAGTCCTTGCATAGTTGACTTTTGGTTGATCAGGACTCCCCGTGAGATAGGGAGTGTTGCGAGGATACTTGTGTGGAGCTATGCATCATTACATTTGCATGCATGTTGTTGACTGGGTCTCCCTTGCGGTTGAGATGGGTCATCAGTTATCCTGCCTCCCCGACCACTCGGGGTAGTGGTAGCAGGGTTGAGGGCAGAGCATTGGATGTGTCGTGCTCGGCCACTATAGACAATGGAAGCTGGTGTGGCGTGCAGCTTGTCCTGTCGTGCATCACTCGGCCACTCATGGGTAGTGGTAGCTAGAGTCGCTTGCAGGAGGGACCCCTAGGAGTAGTTAGCTTTTTACGCTTATATGCTACTCATTCATACTACCCAACTCAGTCACTCGAGAGTGGTGGCAGCTGGAGTCGGGATAGTTGTAATGTCGTGCCACCCTGGCCACTCTGGGGTCATGGTTGGACGAGTCCGCAAACAGTGACCATGCATATGCATTGCTGATATATATGTATGCATGTATTTGATATATGTTTTACATATGCCTGTGAGATGCTACATTTGATTGAGCTATGATTGTTGCATATGCTTGTACATCATGATACATGCCATTTTCATTTTATATAGTGCTGTGTGTTGAGCATGATATATGTGTTGGTCCAGACTATTGTATCCATTTGATTAGCGTCATGTCATAGTGTGGTATAGACCGGGATGTTATTACATGTGATTATATACTGTTCATATGTCCGAGTGTTGGTCAGGTATTGGATTGACTTTGTACATTATATGGGTTATGTTATGGAATATCTGTTCAGGATGATATAGCTTATGGTGTTGCAGACCGTCAGGTACGTTGGTACATTACTTCATGTTCAGTTGATCAGTTTAGTATATACATTGAGTATGACTATACTATGGTTACTTGTTACTAGCTTTGGATAGGACTGTATGTCTATTGGACTCATGTTGTATACCTGTAGATCTTCACATGTATACTTGTAGATTTCTATATCCTATATGTTATTCATGCACTTTCTATATATTACCCCTGAGTTTATACTCACCACCCCGGACCCTGGGTTTCATGTCGCCTAGGTAACAGGTAGAAGATTTCCTTGGATGTTCGGAGCTCCGCCAGCTGATCCCATCTCACACTGAACAATTAAGGTTTTCCACGTATTTGTTTCCGCTGTTGTTTTGTATTATGGACATATATAATCAATGTTGTATTTGGTTGTTGGTTTGTATTGTGTTTTTGTGTAGTATGTTAGATTCGCACCGGTGCGCACCTTTGTGTTGTTATGGTTGTATTGTTTAGTATTGTCCATATATATGTTATGTAGTTGTGGGCCTACGGGCCTTGTATTAATCCGATATGTTGCCACCTACAGGGGAGATATTGTCCGTTTTCTTTTCGACACGGCATACTCATGGGGCGTGACAAAATTATTGGTATCAGAGCCCTAGGTTGGGAAGTCCATTTTTGGATTTGATTTCGTTCGGCCATCGAGTTTTGCTTTATTCGGTTTTGGTTTTGTGAGTTCTGGGATCTGGCTATTTCGAACATCTCCGAGCTACAAGGTTTAAGGTATGTTAGTTGTTATTACATATTCTTCTATTGGCTATGTATTTAGTTGCTTATAACAGGGATGACTTGTAGGGTGTTGGTTAGTATTCGTAACCGTGGTTTGAGTTGACCATGGGAACGACATGTTGAGGTTATTAGAAATGTACCTGCTATCGAAAAGGTAATTACCATTGAGGGCCGACTGATACCGAGTCGGAAATCAGGGGTTAGGTAGTCCCATTTCTTATGGAGATCAAAGATTATCGTCTTAGGAATTTTCCCTAATTATGCTAGTCAGATCATTACATGTGGGGTAATGGACTAGTGAATATACTATTGCTGATGCAGATAGTAGAGAACTAGTTTGCGGTGTATCATAGGGAATTTTGATCCCTGGGTTGGTCATTCTAGGTGGTACAACTTTGAGAGTACTTTTGAGTACTTAACTCGTGTTATACGAATATAGTGGAGTTGGTTGCATACCATTATTCGGATCTAGCCGGTAATTGGTGGAAGAGATAGGAAATAACCTTCGAGAAATAATGTATCACTTGGTCATAGTTTAGTGATGTTGTGAGATAGTATTTCCCCACGTCATCTTCTTTGACTCATTGTCAAGGAATTCTTGGGCATCGAGTAGGGTGATCGTTTGGTAATGGGATTACCATGCAGAGTCGTTAGACTTGCGAAGGTTACGACCATTTAATAGCCCAAGAATGTGATTGGGTTGGTTTTGGCCACCCATGGGTTATCGGTTGACATCTTGATCAGGATGTTTGGATCTCCTACCAGATCCTACCGGAAGTGCATAAACCGAGTCATGTGTATAGAAATGACTCCGTAGCAAGTGTTTTTAGAGTTGGTGATTTAATAAGCATATATTGCAAGTCAAATTATTGGAATCAGAAGTCTCCGAATGTTTGACAAAAGGAGCAAGATTAGAGTCATGAGCCACGGGAGACTATTGGAGAGTTTTTTGATCATAGAAGATCGATTGAAGATTGTCAGCATCTTCTCATGTTTATCAGCGAACTCAGAGGAAAGACTCCGAAGGGAGATTATGTGTGTGCAGTGCGGGTCACAGCGACACAGAGTCAGATTATCCGATGGATGATGTTATTTGCTTCTACTATAAGCAGTCGATATCTACAAGGAGAGAATGTATTTTGAAGACTCAGTTGAAGACTATGGAAGAAGCTTTCGAGCGGACGATCCACAACCTCGAAAGCCGAGATCATTACAGAAGATTGGGTTATCACGTCAGCAGCGATTTACCACCTCAGATATAGTTGGAGCTCTTTGATACTTCCAGCTGAGAGAAGTGAATTACTCAACACTATCAGCAGAGGACATCTCAGAAGATTCAAACATCTAGACGACAGCAACTGTTACCTTCCCAAGCGTGGTTATGATTTGTACAGAGGAGAGCTTATATGACGATGGTTGTATCTACTCTGCATTCTTCAGTGGCAGCTATACCTTTGACAGAGATGGAGCGTGCTATGATGTTGACAGTTCTTCAGTATCTTACAATCGAATTTGTACCCTTTGCCAGTACAACGGTGTTTACCATCTCCATTGCAGTTGTTTCAGTTTGTACCTCAGTTTCAGCAGTTGACTTCAGTTCCTCCATGGCATACTTTTGTAGCTACATGAGCTCAACCGTCAAGAATGGATATTGGACGAGTTTACATGGTTACTCGGGAAGAGGTATAGAAGACCGAAGAATTGGTCATGCGGGGTATTACTCTAGGTTACCCTATTTGCTGGTGTATCGAGAGACACTGGTAGTTTATAGGTAGCTAGGTCTAGAATATTCTTAGATAGAATTAGAAGGGTTCTTATTGACTTGTGGGTGGGTGATTGTTCTCTACCATCAAGTGAGATGTTGATCAACAACCAAGAAGTCAAGGGATACCCTTAGCCTTTGCTAGACATACCTTCACTATAAACATATCCTTACGGGTAGTTAAAGTGTTGAAATGAGGGTATAACTTGTATCTTGGATGTGCATATAATCCGAGAGTATTCGGATGTAGTTTTGGATGAACTCCCGGGTTTACCACTGCATGGGCAAGTGGAATATGCAATTGGGGTTGATTTCCGGAATAGTTTCCGATATTGAAGACCTCATATTGGGAGATGATTTTATTGGTATCAGTGTTGCTAAACACTGCGGGAGATTTATCTGTCTCAGTGTTTCTTCTTGAGAAGACTTGTAACTCTTTGTTAAAAGAGTGACAGACTTTTGAGGTTATGCATCGATTATCGATGATTAGAATGCAGTAGTTGAGAATGAATATCCTTCGTCATGGATAGATGATCTGTTTAGATCAGCTAAAGGACACCTGTGTATATCCTAGGGTTGAACTACGATTGGAGTGTTGATATTGTAGTGACTTAGTGTCATATAATTATCATTGTCGGTGTGATGATTGATATATCATCTGAGGAGAGTAAAAGGATGGAGGCGTATAGAAGATGATATTTCATACTTGGTATGAATTTTAGGAGATGTGGATAATGTTGTTAGACTTATCGACGATTTATTTGATCATAGATTTGAGGAATCAAGTACTCTTAGAGTATTTGAGATTGATTGTCATCATATCTGTGGATGACATATTTTTGGGATATATTCACAATCTTAGGGGAAATTGTGGTTTCCCTAGATTGATTTGGTATTTACCATAGATGAGGATAGGATGTTTTATTGATACTATACCGCCGACTTGTTGGACCAAGAAGGTGATGGAAATCACCTGGTCGGAAGTTGTGAAGCTAGGTTTCAGGGCCTAGACGGTGACTGACTTTTGCATTAATGTTAGTTAGTCCTTCCTTTGGGGATGGAAGGGTACTGCACATAGATGCAACATTTCAGGGATTAGGAGCGATCCCGATGCAGTTGAATGAGACGTATATTATGAGTATGCTAGTTGAGAAACTAGTGAGATTAGTCATTATAGTCTTCTAATTACTTTCAGTTCTGCGTGACAGAGTGAATTTTGGATTTTAGATTAATTTCTCTTGTGAGAATAAATCTCCGTCTCTAGGAAGGATAGTGGTTCCCAGAGTTGCATTCAATTTAGGAAGAGTTGTTTCAGGAGACTCTTCATTCGAGAGTGATGATTTATTCGGAGTGTATCCGAAAATAGTGAGTTTTGAGACGTTCCTATTGGTGGAACGATATTAAAAGTGGAATATTGTGATCGGTAGGGTTACGTACCGAGTTAGAAGTGGTAGCCTAGTACGATGGACTATGCTGGGAGATTATCTAGAATTCAGAAAGGACTTGATAGGATTTGGGTAGTCGATGATCGATTAGCTAGGTCCGCTCATTTTCTTCTGAGCCATAAGATGGATTTCGTTAGATCGCTTGATGAAATTATATCCATGGAGTAACCTTGAGTATCATTTCTGATAGTGATTCATGATTCACCTTATGATTCTGGCAAAGTTTCCCATCGGTTACGGGTATAGAGCTTCACTTTAGTACAATTATTGACCTCTTAATAGGTCATTGAGAGTGTATATAAGAGCTGGAATGTAATATTCGAACTCAGTACCCCACTTAGTACATGAGGTGTGTGACTTTTCTCCGGATACTTGAGATGATTGTTGAGACATCTCGTACTCGTACATGAGTCGAAAATTTATGGCCCAAATTTTTATAAGTGGGGGAGAATATAAAATACGGGAAAAAACTTGGATTAACCCTTTAATTAATTGGGTTTAATTAGTAGATTAAGTGGGGTTAATTAGTGAATTGGAATTGTAATGGAATTGGGCTTGGGCTTGAATTGGAATTGGGCATGGGCTTGGGCTTGAACCGGATTAGGCTAAATCAGATTGGATTAGACTTGGGTTGGGATAACCGAGTCGCTCGAACGGCATTTAAAGGCTTTCGAACGAAGGGAACGAACCATTTCACTCGCAATTTCACCGATTCCTTTCTTCTCCGCGTCGTCTCTCTTTCGATTCGCGCGATCGCATCGTCGGCTTCCAGATCGTCGGTGTCCGGTGAGAGCCGCTCGATGGTGCTGCCTCAGTAGCTGATCTCCGGTCGGAGGTCAGTAGGTGCTTTGCCTTAGGGGGTGTCGGCGTTTCCTTCGCTCGACGGGTCGGCGGTGTTGTCGCCGCAGCGGTGAGCTGCCCTGGAAGTGATTTGGGGCTGAGTTTGCCGGTGGAAAAGGGGGATGTCGGTGGAGCGCTGAGCTTGTGATTGGAGATTGGATTGGTTCGGTAAGGAAGGGATAGGGGAGGAGTAGTGTCAGAGGATCTACGGTATTGGTAAGTTTCGATTCTTTGTTTCTTTCCCCTGTGCTGTGTGAAATTTCTAAGGATTTGTGGTGGTTTGTCGAATAATGCAATGAATTGGGAATTCCAGTTGTTGTGTTTTGATGGTTAGGAATTGCATCTGTGATTTGGAAGATTGCTGTGATTTCAGCTGTGATGGGGTATGGATATGGGATTTCCTTGCAGGTGGTTGATTGAGCTGTGATCTGTGATTTATGGAGGGCAGCTGTGCTGCCGGTGTGATCGAGAAGCTCGGCACAGCGGTAGCCCTGGTTGTGTTATGGGAGTTGGGAGATTTTGCTTCCAATTTGACTATTGATCTGGAGCTGATACCCTATTATTGGATCAGGATGTTGTGGCTAAGCAGTTCCAGGTGAGGTGAGTTCCAATCTAGATCTACAGTTAGTTAGTTTTTAATGGCAGGATTTGTGCATTTGATAGAGAAGTTGTATATTGGTTATTGTGATCAGTTTTGATGTGGATTGGATGGTGTTGTTGAGGTGTGTTCTATTGTGTAGATGAGATGTGGGTTTGAGAGCTCACTGTTGGATTGGCATTTGATGAAGTTGAGCAGGGAATCTGAATCAGGATGTTGATTTCAGGACTTTGATTAGTGATGATGCTCGTAGTAGGGATGGCTGACACGAGCTACATAGCAGGTGGGTAATATCTACCCTGGTCTAGTAGTTTTGATCTGAATATGGTGCATGGATTTGGACTTGTGCTATTTCTTTGATCTTAGATCCACTCTTATTTAATCATATGCTTGTACTGCCTTGACCTTTGAGATATATTGTTGTTACTTCATTGATTATCTAGCTCGGATAGAAACTATAAACCCTATTATGTATTAGCTGATGGATGTTCAGTAAGTACAGGTGGTTAGGGTTATATTTGTGACCTCAAATTGGGTTACTGTGTTACATCACTAGGGTTAGGTGATGGTTTGGGTTATGTAGTCGATTGTTGTATCGTACACATATTAGTTGTGCATCTATGGTGGATCTTGTTGTCTGTGCATAGATAAGGTTGTGGTGGTCAGTATGTGGCTAAGGACTAGGGATCCTAGCATGATAGTATATCCATTATGGATTGTGTGCATGTGCATGGTTTTATGGACGGTCGATAGTATCTCGCTATTGACTAGAGGTCTTAGCGTGGTTGACTGTCAGATGTGTATGACTCTTTGTGCGATAGAGAGAGTCTTGTGGATTGTAGTCCTTGCATAGTTGACTTTTGGTTGATCAGTGTAACGCCCGCCCTTATCTGCTCTCAGGGCGGCGCTACTTTTTTTTTCTTATATCATAACGTATAGGGGTCATTTCACAATCTACATACTTAGACATGTTATCATGACATAAACCTTCTTTCATGCATGCATCACATATCATATTCATAATTAGCATGTTCCATATCTTATCTCATTTTATCACATGCATAACATAAAGATCCATTCAGGAGTTCTAGCATATCAAACTTTTATAAGTAATTGAACAGTAACATGACTAAGCGACATTCAACATGGTACTAATAAATCTCAAGTCTTATAAGCGGAAGCAAATGTCTTAAGGTGTTCACTGAGCATATAAATATAAGCAGATAGTAATAGGGTCTTTTTCCACCATGCCACTATCACACCCACTTGGCCCCTCCTGCTACTTCCTCTTAGTTCATGTTTCCTTTATCTGCAGTATATGGACAACATAAACTATAAGCATATAGCTTAGTAAGATTCTTGCCTACTCACAAAAGCCACAAACTTCATCAAACAATTAGAAAACAGGAGCATACTAGCATAAATAGCTTAAGTATTTCATAACAACACTATTCATCAACACACCAATGTAATAAAAACATAAGCATGGCATACAATTTACATAAGCATGCTAAACATAATTAAATCTAAGTAGGGCATAAATTTAAACATAAGCATTCCTGACATCATCAACCCTAAACATGCATAAAAGACATAATCATAAGCATTCTTAAACTTAACCATAAGCATTCATAACTCCCTCAATTCTAACATGCATAAAGGTCATAATCATAAGCATTCTTAAACTTAACCATAAGCATTCGTAATTTCA
Organism: Wurfbainia villosa; assembly: GCA_025175895.1. NCBI lineage: Eukaryota > Viridiplantae > Streptophyta > Magnoliopsida > Zingiberales > Zingiberaceae > Wurfbainia > Wurfbainia villosa. Next base: position 42,061,803 of record CM045989.1, read on the forward strand.
TAAATCATAGACAAGCATCAAGGACATAATCATAAACATTCTTAAACTTAGCCATAAGCATTTTCATAAAAGTCCTTTCTTTTCAAAACATATACATATAGGTACTTCAACATAATCATAACTTGAATGGGGGGCCCCAGGTTAAGTACCACATAATGCGCGTTCCCTAATAGGCTAGGGTAGCGAGCCACCAGACCTACAAGAGCAAGACCTCTTACGTCTTACCAGGGCAAGACCTCTTACGTCTTCTTATGTCCCTTTGGATTTGATTAACGACCACCTGACGGGTCGGGTACTTAACCTCTTACAAAGTAAAATACTTAATTCCTTTCTTTCTTGTCATATCATAAAGAATTCTCTTAATCCCCCACATAAAAGGGAAGCATCTCCGTCTTATCTTATCATAAGGAGAGCTCTTAATCCCTACTTGAAAGGAAAGCATCTCCATCTTATCTTATCATAAGGAGAGCTCTTAATCCCTACTTAAAAGGGAAGCGTCTCTTAGACATGTCATAACATATATGCATTCATAACGTAAGAGTACCCTAAAGGGGTCTTAAAGCATAATCATGTTCATTACATAAGCATATTTCATGGCATATAAAAATCATCAACTTGTTCATCACATCGGCATATTTCATGACATAGGAAAAATCATAAACATGTTCATCTCCTAGGCATAATTCATGGTATATTAAAATCATAAACATATTCATCACATAGGCATAATTCATGGTATATTAAAATCATGAACGTTTTCATCACATAGGCATAATTCATGGCATATTAAAATCATAATCATGTTCATCACATAGGCACAATTCATGACATATGAAAACCATAAACATATTCATCACATAGGCATATTCCATGACATATGAAAATCATAAACATATTCATCACATAGGCATACAACATATCCTAATTTCCTAAGGGGTGTTTTCATGCAACCCTAGCCCAAAAACATGGTTGGCCGAAACATGTAGGGCACAAAACTTGGATTTTTGCCACCTAAAAATTCCTACATGAAGCATACAACCTATACAAGTTTCCTTAGTAGCATTTTCATGAAACCCTAGCCCAAAAACATGGTTGGCCGAAACATGTAGGGCACAAAACATAGATTTTTGTCACCTAAAAATTTCTACATGAAGCATACAACCTATAAAAGTTTCCTTAGTAGCATTTTCATGAAACTCTAGCCCAAAAACATGGTTGGCCGAAACATGTAGGGAACAAAACATAGATTTTTGGTCACCAAAAAATTCCTACATGAAGCATACAACCTATACAAGTTCCTTAGTAGCATTTTCATGAAACCCTAGCCCAAAAACATGGTTGGCCGAAACATGTAGGGCACAAAACATAGATTTTTGTCACCTAAAAATTCCTACATGAAGCATACAACCTATACAAGTTTCCTTAGTAGCATTTTCATGAAACCCTAGCCCAAAAACATGGTTGGCCGAAACATGTAGGGCACAAAACATAGATTTTTGTCACCTAAAAATTCCTACATGAAGCATACAACCTATACAAGTTTCCTTAGTAGCATTTTCATGAAACCCTATCCCAAAAACATGGTTGGCCGAAACATGTGGGGCACAAACTTCATATTTCTTTCATGTAACAGGTCCTACAAAAACTAATATACTGCAGGTGAGGAAATCTTACATCCTTCGCTTGCTTTTAGTTGGTAGATGATCTAATGGAAGCCAAAAAAAATTAGCCTTCTCCTTGCTTCGATGGGGTTCGGCCAAAGGGTGAAAATGGAGAGGGGGAGGAAGGGATTTCGGTGAGGAAGAAGAAGAGAAGAGGAGAAAGTGAATTGTGTAACTCATGCCCCTTCATTCCCCCTATTTATTAACTTGAAGAGTCCCTTGATCTCCTTTACACTTAACCATAATTTCCCGTATTCCTCTAATGATAAAATTCTATTGGGCTTCTGGTTAGTGGGTGCATCTATAGGGCTTGGCTATCTCTAGAGGTTTGGGGTTCAATTCCTAGGCCTTGCATCTCTTTTTGGCTTATTTTCTTTTATTTTCGAAAAGGCCCACATAAAGCCCATCATCGTAAAGCCAAAAATTCTCGTAAAATTGCTAGAAATTTTACGGGCATTACAATCAGGACTCCTCATGAGATAGGGAGTGTTGCAAGGATACTTGTGTGGAGCTATGCATCATTACATTTGCATGCATGCTGTTGACTGGGTCTCCCTTGTGGTTGAGACGGGTCGTTAGTCATCCTACCTCCCCGACCACTCGGGGTAGTGGTAGCAGGGTTGAGGGCAGAGCATTGGATGTGCCGCGCTTGACCACTATAGACGGTGGTAGCTGGAGTGGCATACAGCTTGTCTTGTCGTGCATCACTCGGCCACTCATGGGTAGTGGTAGCTAGAGTCGCTTGCAGCAGAGACCCCTAAGAGTAGTTAGCTTTTTACGCTTATATGCTACTCATTCATACTACCCAACTCGGTCACTCGAGAGTGATGGCGGCTGGAGTCGGGATAGTTGTCATGTCATGCCACCCTGGCCACTCTAGGGTCGTGGTTGGACGGGTCCGCAGACAATGACCATGCATATGCATTGCTGATATATATGTATGCATGTATTTGATATATGTTTTACATATGCCTGTGAGATGCTACATTTGATTGAGCTATGATTGTTGCATATGCTTTACATCATGATACATGTCATTTGCATTTTATATACTGCTGTGTGTTGAGCATGATATATGTGTTGGTCCAGACTGTTGTATGCATTTGATTAGTGTCATGTCATAGTGTGGTATAGACCGGGATGTTATTACATGTGATTATATACTGTTCATATGTTCAAGTGTTGGTTAGGTATGGGATTGACTTTGTACGTTATATGGGTTATGTTATGGAATATCTATTTAGAATGATATAGCTTATGGTGTTGCAGACCATCAGGTACGTTGGTATATTACTTCATGTTCAATTGATCAGTTTAGTATATACATTGAGTATGACTATACTATGGTTACTTGTTACTAGCTTTGGATAGGACTGTATGTCTATTGGACTCATGTTGTATACCTATAGATCTTCACATGTATACTTGTAGATTTCTATATCCTGTATGTTGTTCATGCACTTTCTATATATTACCCCTGATTTTATACTCACCACCCCGAACCCTGGGTTTCATATCGCCCAGGTAATAGGTAGATGATTTCCTTGGACGTTCGGAGCTCCGCCAGCTGATCCCATCTCACACCGAACAATTGGAGTTTTCCACGTATTTGTTTCCGCTGTTGTTTTGTATTATGGTCATGTATATTCAGTGTTTTATTTGGCTGTTGGTTTGTATGTTGTTTTTGTGTAGTATGTTAGAGTTGCACCGGTGCGCACCTTTGTGTTGGTATGGTTGTATTGTTTAGTATTGTCCATATATATGTTATGTAGTTGTGGGCCTATGGGCCTTTTATTAACCCGATATGTTGCCACGTACAGGGGAGATGTTGTCCGTTTGCTTTTCGGCATGACATACTCATAGGGCATTACAGATGACATGGAGGGATCCGCACATGGATGAACAAGTCATGGACGACTTGGAGGGATCCGATAGGCATGAAGCTAGTAGAGGTGGCTAGAAGGCTTAGGTCTAGGCTAAGAGTGTATTGGGTTAAACCTCATGGATGAGGTGAACTTTGCCAAGTGACTGAGGTCAACTGTCGGATGCTCAAACATGTTGTTTGAGATTTTACCCAATGTTTGGATGCTTAAACAACTTGTGTTTGAGGTTTTACCCGACAACAGTCGATTGGTGGTATGTCCCAATCGACTGGTGGTATGTCCAAGTCGATTGGTGAAAGTCAACTACTGTTAAATATGGAAATTTCAAATACTAAATTAAATGGCCAAAATTTAGGAAAATAATACTACGAATTATTTTCAGGATTTTTGCAGAATTTTAGAAATTTTTCTATAATTAAACGGGGCTTGTACGGGGTATTTACGGGGATAAGAAAAATAGGCTTTTTGAAGGGCCTATTTGAAATATCAATTTTTGAGGGGTTAATGTGTTAACTAAAATCTGGGGTTAACTCATTTCCTCATTTATAACGCACGAGCCATTTATCGCCGTCGTTTTTATTCCCGAGGGTTTTCTTTCCTTCCCTAACCGCGACTCGACTTCTCTTCATCGTGATTTTCTCCTCTATCTATTCCCTTCCACCTTTCTCCTCCGTGAACGCCCTGCAAAGCTTCTTCCTAACTCGAATCGCTCTTAACCCTAGCCTTCCTCCATGGCCCTTTTCTCCTCCTCCACTCTCTTTACTCGCCACTCGCCTCCTTTTCCTTGTGCTTGCGCTCGTTGCCGCCGAGCCAACTTGTTGTACCCTCGAGCGATGCCAAAGTGGCTCGTTGGTCGCCAGCCCTGCCAAAGGTACCGGTCGGGTGCCAACCCCATCGAATGCCGGCAACAGCTAGCCCGATCGCAGCTTCCTTCTTTATCTTCGTCATCGTTGTCTTCTTTACACGAGCGCTGGATTTGATGTGCTACTATATCTGATCGATGCTGCTGCTGACTCGATTGCCATGGTCAGCTTCGTAATCACCGTTTCCTTGCATCGTGAGTTTTGTCTGGCGATGGTGCCTTCGGTGATTCCAGTTTCATTCCAATCTTGGGTATGTTTGTGTTTCTCTTGTGCTCAGACTCGCCGCAACTTGCTTCTTGGTTAGGTTTTGCTGAAGTTGTGATAATTTAGCAAGATGTGGAGGAATCTAGTTTTGGTGTAGGTTGTGTGAGATGAACATGGATTCAGAATTAGGTAAGTTTCGGTTTGAATCTATCATGATAAATACACTATGGTTATAGTTGTTTGTCATTGAGTTACTGATTAAATGTTATTGGAAGAAGTTGTTTATTCAGTTGAGATGGATGTGAGGTCCTATTTAGGAATTGTCGGTTGTATGGTTGAGTGAAGAGTTGTGCGACTATGAGCAAAGGGTTTGTCAGCTGTGAATGGTCTACAATGGAGTGAATGGGGCTGAGTGAGAGGTGGCGGTGAAGGGGGTTGTTTTGTTGAGGTAAACTTGGCGGTTGCTGAGGTGTTGTGGGTGTGTCGAGAGGTTGTACTTGTATTCGATAGATTAAGTGAATACGGGGTCGAAGTAGAATTTAGTCGAATATTAGCTGTGTGCTGGAACTTAATGGTAATAATGTTATGTGCAGGTTTCGGTCACGAGACAGGTCCACGGGCGTAAAGACAGTTGATATTATTCATATCAGGCGGGTATCTTTGACTTATCTTCTTTTAGATATTATCATCTTGCTGTGCATGGTTTACTATAGCTAGTAATAGTTTTCTATGCTTGTTAACTGCCCGGGTATGTCACAACCTAGTACATGTATTAGTCTTTTCATATGTTGGTTATATTATGCTCTATCACTTTGATACTTGCCAATGGTTTATTTAATACTAGAATAGTGACATACCTTGCATACTGAGCATTGAATGAATAATGAATATAACTTGCATGTGTACATAGACTTATGTACTTAAGTTATTTGATATGGGCTCCTATTGGTACATACCATAGGTAGCCATGGATTGATAGGTGTATCGTGCATTTGTGACATGCACCATCTTGCATTGTTGCATGACTGGCGATCATCGGCTCCTCGGTAGGAGGTGATACTACTTGGTAGTTGAGCCCATCGTCAGTCACATTACCTACACACACAATCACTCATGGGGTAGTGGTATTTTTGGTGTGTGTGTAGTTGCTCTGTCAGGGCTCCACGGTGGTCACTTAGGTGATTGGTATTACGACGTGGTTGCAAATAGGGATCCCTCCATTTTCATGAGATGAGGAGATGAGACGAGGTGATGTCCCCCATATTCATACATGGGGTAGGAGGGTGATACTCTGCCAGCATCTTGTCCACTCGGTCACATAGTTGTAGTGACAGCAGAGTGCACAGTTGTCACAGCCCTACCCACTCGGCTGACACTTATGACATGTCGATTGTACTTTTGGTTGTTGCATATGATTGTCATGCACATACAGCAGTTATTACGTTGTTTGTTTTGGTGATTCTACATATACTTGTGTGGATGTATTTTATGTCAGCTTAGGTGATTCTGGTAGGTACAGTTCAGGTATTTTTTTTGTTGAGAAACTTACCAGCATGATTATTATTGCTACTTATAGTTTACTATACATGACTGTTAGATATCCCATGAGTTTTTCTCACTCCGTTGATATCTCTTTTATTTCAGGATGAGGCCTTCCGGAGGGTCCAGTTGCCAGTCCCCTTATCTGACGACTCCGTCATTTGGTTTTCAGGCTTCCGCATATTTTTTGTTGTCTCGAGTACTCTATGTTTCAAACGTGTAGTATTTTATCCTCGTTATTGTTTGGTAGTATTTGATTATGTTCATAGGGACCTTTTGTTCGATTTGTTATGTGTGTGTGGTTGTGTATTCCTGCTCAGATGACAGAAGGGGTAAGTCTAGAGGTATTATACTTTTTATTTACTTTGGTTGTTGGCCTGAGGCCCATATACTATTTGCATTATGTTTTTATATTCTAGCTATATTGGCCGATGTATAGTGGGTCGTGTGGACCTTGTATACAGGTTTCAATTATTCGCAGTACAGGGGAGGTGATGTCCGATTTTCGTCGGACAAGTACCTCCTCTCGGGGCGTGGCAATTTATTTGGTATCAGAGCCTAGGTTTCGAGTTCCTAAGGGATTTTTTTTTGGGTTTTCGGAGTTCGCCACATTTGGCAGGTCAACTTGTGCATTTTTGGATTTTTATGGATTTTCGTCGATTTGGCGTTTCGATTATTTTGGAGTCATATTTCGACAAGATCGGATTGGGGACATGGCGGCGATAGGACATCTCCAAATGGCTAACAGGTGAAATTTTTATTTTCTATCTGTAGTAATACTTGAGTATGTTGGGTTTCCGGCGCCGCGGCGAGTGTGTGTTCGAACATGTTTCATAAACATGTGCACAACGGAAGAAATAAAAATAATAAATCTAATTTATTACAACACACACACCACACGCATGCATAGTACAACATGTGTAGACATAACCGTAGTTTCAAATTTTACAATAAAAGGAAATTTATTCTACTTATACCTGACGTATGACGTGTAGCGGGAAAGACATCAACCGGAGCGCCTCTATCCGTATCCACGCCGAGTATCTTGAGGATGACTTCACAAAGTCACAAGCCTCATCTTCGTATGAGTCACTAGCCTCGTGTCGAAGATGATGTGACTGAGGGAAGATCACAATCCGAATCAAAATTCGGATTCAAAATGAATCCTTAAAAACTTGCTTCTCCGAAGAGGTATTCATCAACCGTTTGATGAATCCTTCATCCTCTACCTATGAGGATTACCGGAGATCGAATCCCCGGAAAAGTAGCCACTGTCGGAGCTCCAAACGTCGTCCATATGGCACTCTGACACGAAGGAAACAAGCTGTCCAAAAAACTGGAAAGCTTGGTGGAGGAGTTAGCGTCGGCCAAAGGGAAGAGGGTCAGCTAGTCCTTGGTCACCAAAGCCAAGGAGAATCACCGGAGGGTCGCCGGAGGATCGCCGACTGAAGCTTGGACGTCGGGAACAACTTGGACGGTGGCACAAGGGTGGGTGGTGGCTAGGGTTTGGGTGTCGACCACAAGAGGAGAAGGAGAGGGTCGGCAACTTTGGGGTTGCTTGGATTAGGTCTTCACAAAACCCTTAAGCCCTATTTTTATAGAGAACAAATTCTCCTAATGGTTATTGCTTCATAACCAAAATCCGTTAACCCGCTCCATTAATTTAAGTTAAAATAAACCAAACCGATTTGGTCTATTTTAAGTTAAAACGAACCGAACCAACTTTGGTTCATTCATTTAAAACAAACCAAACCCCGTTGGTTTATTCTCCACCATTGGATTAGAACCAAACCAATTTGGTTCGTCCATCATGTCTTCATAAGACGCGTCCCATCCATGCTTCCATTGCGACTGAAACGATTTCATGCTCGCTCCTTGTTTAGTCCAACCAAATCTAGTTTCTCTCGGTCTGAGAATCTCATTCTCAAGCTCGTTTTAAATCCTTCGGATTACGCTCGTTGTGCGTGTGACCAAATAGGTTCTCAATTTATGTTGGTCATCTATAATTAACCATTAATTATAGAACGATAATGAGTGGCACCTAGTAGTACATCATGATCCCCAATTAACCGAAAAGATCAACGGTTGATCCAGAACTATTTCTGAAATCCTTCAGCAACTAGAATGAATCGTGCTCCATTCCCTTCACTCATCTTATACCCACTTGGTTCAGGACATGGTCTATAGTGTCAGTCCCCACTAGGTTGACTACGTCACACCTAGCCCAAGTATCATTTCCTCGTCCTACGGATTCTAGATACTGCACATGTATCCAAGAGTACCTTACTCTAAACATGTAATGCTTTGGCCAAAAACTTTAGTAACAATCCGATGAGAGGCCATGGGTATACATCTCCTTGCAAGGAGTGGTGAATCCTTTATAGGCTATTCAAACACCTTCGATCACTCCGACTTATACCCAATCATCCCGGGTCCACATCTCCTCAGAGATGCTTGCTTAAGATGTCAAAGCATAAGTCTTCATGATCAAGATGACTTGAATACCGCAAGTCAAAGGAACATCGCACTTAAGCTGCAGTAAGAACTTCATTGACATATCTATATATGCAGAGAACAATATGAAGTCTTACAGCTGGTCACTCTAATGAACTAGTTACCATAACTAGCATCCACGATTAACTCCGGACATCACAATGTCTCCAACTAGTGAGAATCAACTGCTTGGATACACTAAGGAGTATACCTCGTGCTAGTCTCGATAGAATTGATGGTGTCCAAATCCATCAATTCATCGACTAGGGATAATTCTGATACATCACAATTACACATGTAGAGATACTCACTAGTTGTGATCCAATCATAAATGCTCTCATGCTGTGAATCGTATCGTAGACATTCAATAAATGAGTTTAAGATCTAATCAAATACATGAAAACATGTATACTCAAATAGTGAATCTTCATTTATCATATAAATGGTTCAAACATAAGGCGATTGCCTTAGGACATCTCTCATATATTACTAACAGAGTAATAATTTAGCAGATATGAAACGATGTGAGCGTGCTCTCGCGCCAAGGCATGGTGCAGGGCAACCACGCAAGAGGACATTGAGATCTCTGACGATGGAGTTGCCAGAAAGGTCTATGGAGAATGAGCTTGTCGATCAGGGTCAGACTTCACATGGTGTCGTGGTGTAGTTGGTTATAACATTCATTTATTTCTCGAGCATTCCTGAGAGAGATTGGTAGACTACCTACACTTAGGTCACCAAGATTAATAGTATCTCTACCCTCTGGCAATAAATTAGAAGTCACCCAGGAGGCTAGAAGATGTCTATTAGATTTCATCAGCGTTATACTCCCGGTAGATTTGTTGATTTTCGACATGATCAAATTCGACATCATACTTGGCATGAACTGACTAACAGCGCATCATGCCACTATGGATTGCCAAACGAGGGTGGTTACACTCCATCCTCCTAACCAACCCTCGTGGGATTTCACTGGTGCTGGGAAAAACTCCGGATCTGATGTTCACAACATCGCGGGCGAATACTTCACACAACCGCAGCGGAAACAATAACTATAAACCGGATCCCACTAGAGATCCATGCAAAACTATATAAATCATTTTCTTTAATCTAGTCTAGATCTTATCTAGATGAGGAATATACCTTTGATGCGTGCCCTTCGCAATCCCGCTTTTCCAAATGCTGTCGGATCTCAATACGGTAAGGATAACCGTATCACTATGGTATCCACACTGACACCCACCCGATTTGGAGTCACGTTGTGCTAGCAACCCCTAGCAAAATGCCAAGAACTCTTTGGAAGAAGGAGAGGAAGGAGATGGATGAGAGAACATTTCTCTTGGCTCTTTTTTTGGCTTGCATGCCCAAAACACCAAAAGCCACACACTAACTTGCTTTACACGTTCAAGCCATTTTAATCCCATAGCAACCATTGCCATTAATTCCATTATCTCCCCATTAAGGAGAATCTTAATACCAAGACCCTTGGTATTCTTCTTCATGAATTCTCATCATGAATACCAAGGCCCTTGGTATTCCTATGCATGATTAATCAAATTAATCATGCATGATGATGAATCATCTTCCATGGTTCGACTTGAGTCTAACTCAAGTTTAACCAGTTTGAGTCTAACTCAAGTCTTGGCCATATGCTCAATTATCCTTTTAGTCCAACTAAAAGAAACTATCTCCAAAACAGAATGTCATTTGTGTGTGACCCTATAGGCTCTTGTAACATTGACAATGTATCTAAAACCATTTTAGATACATAAGCAATGAGTGGCATCTAGCAATACATCATTGCTACCCAAGTTACAAGATCATCGAGATCCGACAACCTTTCCGTGACTATTATCATGTATAATGGTGGCCTTCTATCTCTGATATCTTAGATCAATCAATGAGGCATAGACCGTGTCATCCCCTTATCGATCTTTATGTTTCTTGATCCCCAAGTAGACTCACTCAAACAAATGAGCTCAATATCTCATATTGACTCATTTGAGCATGGTCATGCATTTCATGGTCCTACTCTATCAAGAGACCAAAGATATCACTCCCGTTATATGGGAGGGATAGATCTCATCTACATCACTCACATCCCTCCGCATAATTCGTTACATATCCAATGATCGCCGTTATAGTATACCCTGTTACGGTGTGACATTAGACGATATCAAAGTACATAACTCCTTATGTAGGGAACTGTAGTGACTTCAAGTCTAAGGACTATTCATACCAATAGTCACATGAGAAAGTATATGACACTCATATAATGATCCATGACACTTTCTCATGGCAGGTCAATTCAGTATATATATTCTCCAATATATATACCCATGTGACAATGTGATATCACATATGCATGACTTGTGAGATCAAGTCATCCATTGATCTATATGCTAGTCTCAATGTATTAATATTGCCCTTGTCTATTAATACTTGACAAGGAATATTAAGAATAGTGTTCTCTATAGCTTCTCATAATCAATTCTACCAATTGATATACTATAGATTAGAATCTACTATTCAAGGACATTATTATATTTATTTTAGCTTGCACATGCATAAAGTAAATATAACAAACAATCTTTGCCTTTTATTAATGAAATATGATACACATGATCCCTAATCAATCATCTTATGATTGGCACTAAGGGCTGACACTAACAACTGGCACCAGAAACGACGGTATATCGATCGTTTTTGTGATTCAGTCTCGGAAGGTTTTATCACGTGGCTATCAAGGTTGTCTGATATCATTGGTCAACGCAGAGGACAGTGGTGACTGTCAAATCTCGGACATTCCTATCGTCTGGGAGTATCCAGATGTCTTTCCAGAGGAGTTACCAGGCCTGCCTCCCAGGAGGCAAGTGGAGTTCACAATTGAGTTAATTTCGGGGACGACGCTGACATTGAAAGCTCCTTATCGTATGACCCCGAAAGAGTTGGACGAGCTAAAGGTCCAGCTTTAGAAACTTTTGGACAGAGGTTTTATCTTCCCTAGCGTATCTCCCTGGGGTTCTCTGGTTCTCTTCGTAAAGAAGAAAGACGGTTCGATGAGATTGTTGGTGCAATTGGCCCAGGTTAACTCGAGTTTGACTCGAGCAGTATTTTGATAGTATTTTGATGATAGACAAAACTCATGACATGGGATTGTCATGGGAAAGTCCAACATTATGTTAGCATGGAAAATCCAAGCATGGAGCTTGGTGTGGGAAAAGTCCAAAGCATTGCAAAGTCGTGCGCTTGGTGCTTGGTGAGAAATGCATTGCGAAGCCATGCACTTGGTGCATGTGGGAAGTCTTAAAAACTTGGTAAGTTCACTAGGCTCGGGGTCCTTGAGTCGGTGAAGGATGGCATTGCGAAGCTGTGCACTTGGTGCATCCGAGAGACCGCCGGACGGGGAGTGAATGGAGTGAGACCAAAGGGAAGCATACTTCGAGGGCATGAGATGGGAAGGATGGCATTGCGAAGCCGTGCATTTGGCACATCCGAAAGACGTAGGCCGAAGGAAGAGAGCTTCGATGGGAAACTCCATGAGGGATGAGGTGGACTTGGCCAAGTAGCTAAGACTGAGTGTCGAACGCTCAAATAGCTTGATGTTTGAGGTTTTACCCGACATCAGTCGACCGACATAGGTGCCAGTCGACTGCTCTAGGTCGTATGGGTTTGACTAGTGTTCGACTGAACATAGTCTGATTGATCAGTCGATTGCCAAGGGAGGGCAGTCGACTGTTGACATCATCAGTCGACTGCTTAAGGGAAGCAGTCGACTGATCGCACTGTGCATGGGCACAGAAGCTAGTCGAGCTCGCCAGCACTCGACTGATAGGTTACCAGTCGACTGATGGGTACCATCAGTCGACTGATGTGTGATCCATTAGAACTTGACCAACGTGGATCTGGCCATTATGAGACAATGGCTACAGGACCAGTCGACTGATGGTCACGATCAGTCGACTGATGCACACGAAATCAGCTTGATGCAGGTTATAAATGGAGCTCAAGATGGGGGATTTCGCCAAGCTTTTTGGGAAGTTATTGGAGGGGAATTGCTGCTGCATTCCAGACCTTCAAGAGTCATCTAAAGCAAGCAACAAGCAAAGCAATCAAAGCAATCGGTGAAAGTTTTCTTGTGTATTGTATTTGTGTATTTGCTTGTATTTCTATATTACATTGTAATTGCTTGTGAGAGGTTTCTCCACCTCCGACGTGTTGTAGAGAAGGAGTGTTAGTTAGTGTCGTGTGCATAACTAGAGCTCGGTGAGATCGCCCGTAGAGTAGGAACCATTCAATTCCGAACCACGTATATCTTGTGTATTATTATGTGCTTGCATTGTTGTTATCATTATTATTGTTATTTCCGCTGCGCTAACGACGATCGTAGACGAGCACGCAAGAAGAATGATCGTACTCCATCGTACGATGAAAGAGGGCTATTCCCCCCTCTAGCCGGCCTACCGCGACCTTACAAGTGGTATCAGAGCCAAGGCGCTTGTTGAGGGATAACCGCCGACACAAGCACTATAAGATGGCCGGCTACAACATCCATCCACCGAAATTCGATGGAGATTTTGCTTGGTGGAAGAAACGGATGGAGGTATATCTCTAAACCGACTTTGATGTTATGATTATTGTAGAAAACGGTTTTGAGATGCCTAGGTACAAAGACAACAAGCCAATTGAGAAGTCAAGGTGGACCCAAGACTAAATCAAGAACTTCGAGACAAATCGCAAGGTAATCGAATTACTTAGTGATTTGATTCCTAACAACATTTGGTCTAGGTTGGGTAATTTTAGGGATGCAATGGAATTATGAGATAAACTAATAAAATTCCAAGAAAATTCCTAACCGGTACAAGTAGAGGAGAATGATGAGGAAGAAGCACTCATCACATTTGAAGATGTTGATGATTTGGTGGAGACCTCTACCTCTAGCATTGAGGGGGAGGAAAGGATTTCCATTCCGGAGCAAGATCAAAATGAAGATTCTACCTCCGAAAGAAGTGAAGAGGCCTCCACCACCTCCCTAGGTAATTCAAGTATTATAATTTTAAATAAAGATCATATAATTTGTTTTGAGTGTAGGGAGAAAGGGCATTACAAGAGTAAATGCTCAAAATTGGCTAAGAAAAAGCATCGGCACCAAAAGTCAAAGGATGTCGGAGTCCCCACAACTAGAAGCAAAGAGCACATTGTGTGCTTTTAATGCAATCAAAGGGGACATTACCAAAGCCAATGCCCTAGGGGGAGGAAGAAAGGGCAAGAAGGTGTATCTCATGTAGGGGGAGCTTCCAAAGCTAGCCCTAAGGTACATTTAAATAATGCACCTTCAATTTCTAGGGATAAAAAGCATGCTAAACATTATTTTAGTTCTCTTGCAATTATTAATGAAAAAACATGCTAGTAGAAACAATAAGGTTTATTGTTTAGGTGCCAAGCATGTTAGTTTATCTAAGGAAAAACCTAGGACCAATAACACTAGATCAATCTTGCTTAGGGAGTCAATTAGGAGAATTGAAGAAAACTTGGGCATTAACCCCAAGAAATCTAGGCATATGCCTAAAAGGAAAAACAATTCCCAAAAATCTAATGAAAACTCAAAATTGGGAAAATTAGAGCTAGAAAACCAAGTCTTGAGGTCAAGACTTGAGAAAATGGAGAAAACCCTTAGAATCATAGAAAATTCAATTCTAGGGTCAAATACCCAAAAGTCAAAACCTAGGAAGCAAGAACGGTCTAAGGGCAAGGAAGGTTTGGGTCACAAACCTAAGCCCAAGAAGACTTATCATAATGTTCCATTTGATTATGGAACAAAGCCTAGGGTTAGGAAAACCAAGGTTAGTAGGGAAGTCTTCCCTAAGTCTAACCATGGTAGGTGTCTAGTGGCTAAGACCTCAAAGAAATCAAATGTAGCCACTAAGAAGGTCAAAGGGGGAGTTACCCCTAGAGTTGACTTAGGAAAGACCCAAAAGACTATGGCTTCAAAGCCTAAGAGGGTCATTAGGAAGGTATCTAGGGAAGTTATCCCTAGTGAATACCTTGTTAACTCAAGGAGCTCCAATAGGTATTGGGTTCCTAGGAGCGTGATAGATTCACGCTAGATGGGTTAGGGTGTGTCAACCCTAAGTGGATGGGTAGTTAACCTAACCATAGTAGAGTTGACACATTAGGATGTGCCAATGTGCTTGAGAAGTTAAAAATGATTTAAATTGGCACAAATATGTCTTAGAGGTATGGGTGTGCCATTTTGAGTTTGTGACACACTTGGGAGATAATGGTATTAAGGCAAAATAGAATTAATTTCTAGAAATGATAATTTGGATTTAACACTTAGGTATTTTATACCTTAGTATATTTTACTTGCCATGATTTATTTGCCTTGCCATGTCATGACATCATTTTCATTTTTATCTATAAAAAATGGCATGATCATGTTTAGAATTATTTTTAGATGTTATGTATGCTTAGATTTCGTTCACATGCCATGACATCATGATTTTGGCATATGCTTTTATCTATATCATATTTATGCCATAATCATCATCATGCATATAATTAAAATGGATTTAAGGGCTATGGCATGACTTGATGGGAATCAAATAATATTGCCTAGAAATATGCATGAGACCATTAAAGAACAAAAACCCACATCTCACTAAATTAATTGCCTTGTATGTGTTTTACACATCTTGATACAAGTGAGATGTTTAGGGAAAATAAATTAAAGGTTTCAAAAACATTTTGAAAATATTTTGAAAACCCTTGGTGAAGTCTATCTTTGTGTAACACCCCAAAATTTTTCTCCAAAATTTTTGGTATAGAATTTAATTTTTTGTCTAGTAGATTATATATGGGATCCTGGAAAATGATGATAAAAGAACAAAAAAAGTGGAGAGGTGGGGTTTGAACCTTAAACCTCTTGGTGAGAGTTAACTCTTACCATGCATGTGATGACCAAGTGCTCAACAGTAGCTTACTGTTGGAGAAAGAGGAGAAATTGTAGATGAGTGTGAGGAGGGTAAAATGAAGAGGCATGAAAAGAGAAGAGGCACTTCTCTTCCTCCCTTTATAAATAGGAGTGGAAGTTCCATTTGGCCACTTCTTCCTCCATCTTCTCTTCTTCTTCCTCACCGAAACTCACCTTCTCCCTTTCCATTTTCCGAAATTCGTCCAAGCAAGAAGAAGGCTAGGGTTGGCTTCCATTAGGTCATCTTCAAACTAAAAGCCAAGCGAAAGAAGTAAGATTCCCTCACCTGCAGTATATTTGTACTTGTAGGACATGATACATGAAAGAAATATGATGCTAGATACCTTATAAGTTTCGGCCAACCAAGGTTTTGGGCTAGGGTTGCATGAAAATGCTTCTAAGGAAATTTTTTTTATAGGTTGTATGCTTCATGTAGCTTTGTGCCCCTACATGTTTCGGCCAACCAAGGTTTTGGGGCTAGGGTTGCATGAAAATGCTTCTAAAGAAATTTTTATAGGTTGTATGCTTCATATAGGAATTTTTAGGTGCCAAAAACCCAAGCTTTGTGCCCCTACAAGTTTCGGCCAACATTGGTTTTAGGGCTAGGGTTTCATGAAAACACCCCTTATGAAGTTATATTATGTTGTATGCCTTCATGTATGAATTTATGTAACAAAAAAATGAAATTTTGGTACCCTACGAGTTTCGGCCAACATTGGTTTTAGGGCTAGGGTTTCATGAAAACACCCCTTATGAAGTTATGTTATGTTGTATGCCTTCATGTATGAATTTATGTAACAAAAAAATGAAATTTTGGTACCCTACAAGTTTTGGCCAACATTGGTTTTAGGGCTAGGGTTTCATGAAAACACCCCTTATGAAGTTATGTTATGTTGTATGCCTTCATGTATGAATTTATGTAACCAAAAATAAAATTTTGGTACCCTCCAAGTTTCGGCCAACAATGGTTTTAGGGCTAGGGTTGCATGAAAACACCCCTTAGGAAATTAGGATATGTTGTATGCCTATGTGATGACCATGTTTCTGATTTTAATATGCCTATGTGATGAACATGTCTATGATTTTAATATGTCATGAATTATGCCTATGTGATGAATATGTTTATGATTTAATATGCCATGAAATATGCCTATGTGATGACCATGTTTCTGATTTTAATATGCCTATGTGATGAACATGTCTATGATTTTCATATGTCATGAAATATGCCTATGTGATGAACATGTTTATGATTTTAATATGCCATGAATTATGCCTATGTGATGACCATGTTTCTGATTTTAATATGCCTATGTGATGAACATGTCTATGATTTTAATATGTCATGAATTATTCCTATGTGATGAATATGTTTATGATTTAATATGCCATGAAATATGCCTATGTGATGAACAAGTTGATGATTTTAATATGCCATGAAATATGCTTATGTGATGAACATGATTATGCTTTAAGACCGCTTTAGGGTATTCTTAAGTTATGAATGCATATATGCTATGACATGTCTAAAAAGATGCTTCCCCTTTTTATGTTGGGATTAAGAGCTCTCCTTATGATAAGATAAGACGGAGATGCTTCCCTTTTTAAGTAGGGATTAAGAGCTCTCCTTATGATAAGATAAGACGGAGATGCTTCCCTTTTTATGTTGGGGATTAAGAGCATTCTTTATGATATGACAAGAAAGAAAGGAATTAAGTATTTTACTTTGTAAGAGGTTAAGTACACCATTAGGTGGTCGTTAATCAAATCCAAAGGGGCATAAGAAGACGTAAGAGGTCTTGCCCTGGTAAGACGTAAGAGGTCTTGCTCTAGTAGGTCTGGTGGCTCGCTACCCCAGCCTATTAGGGAACACGCATTATGTAGTACTTAACCTGGGGCCCCCCATTCAAGTTATGATTATGTTGAAGTACCTATATGTATATGTTTTGAAAAGAAAGGACTTGTATGAAATTAAGAATGCTTATGATTATGTCCTTGATGCATGTTTAGGATCTATGAAATTACGAATGCTTATGTTCAAGTTTAAGAACGCTTATGATTATGTCCTTGATGCATGTTTAGGATTTATGAAATTATGAATGCTTATGTTCAAGTTTAAGAATGCTTATGATTATGTCCTTGATGCATGTTTAGGATTTATGAAATTATGAATGCTTATGTTCAAGTTTAAGAATGCTTATGATTATGTCCTTTATGCATGTTTAGGATTGATGATGTCATGAAGTCTTATGTTTAATTTATGCCATGCTTAGATTTAATTATGTTTAGCATGCTTATGTAAATCTCATGCCATGCTTATGTTTTATTACGTGGGTATGTTGATGATTAGTGTTGTTATGAAATACTTATGATATTTATGCTAGTATGCTCATGTCTTCTAATTGTTTGATGAAGTTGTGGCTTTTGTGAGTAGGCAAGAATCTTACTAAGCTATATGCTTATAGTTTATGTTGTCCATATACTGCAGATACAGGAAACATGAACTAGAGGAAGTAGCAGGAGGGGCCAAGTGTGTGTGATAGTGGTATGGTGGAAAAAGACCCTATTACTATCTGCTTATATTTATATGCTCAATGATTAACTTAAGACATTGCTTCCGCTAATAAGACTTGTGATTTATTAGTACCATGTTGGATGTTGCTTAGTTATGATACTGTTCAATTACTTAAGAAAGTGTGATATGTTAGAACTCATGAATGAATCTTTATGTTATGCATGTTATAAAATGAGATAAGATATGTTAACATGCTAATTATGAATATGATAAGGGATGCATGTATAAAAGAAGGTTTAAGCCATGATAACATGTTTAAGTATGTAAATGGTGAAATGATCCATATATGTTATGTTATAAAAAAAAAAAAAAAGTAGCACCGCCCTGAGAGAAGATAAGGGCGGGCGTTACATTTTGATAGCTATCACCATTGAATGGGATGATATAAAGAGGGCTCAATATTGAAGCTTTTCTAAACTTTTGAACTTTGTGTCAATCTCACTAATTTGTGGGTAAAATAATTTTCCAATATTTTCACCCATTATGACTATAATAAGTAATATACATACCAAATTTCAAGATTTTTCAACATATGTATATTTACTTACGAATTTTAGAAATTCATTTATGAAATTCAACAAACTGTAATATGATCGCATGGATACATCGATGACAAGTCCAATGACCGTAGTAGTGACAGAGTCGACTGGCACAGGCTGATTTCGGGTAAACCTTGGTGGTTAGGCCCATGTTCAACTATGTTTTGGTCCCCCTAACCACTCCTAACCCTAGCACATGCTTGGGAGAGCATTAGAAAGGGTGGAAATCCATTGGATATGGATTAAGAGAAGTGTTTAGGGAGAGTATCAATTTTAAGGTGGATGAGAGTTCATTGTTGAACTTTGCCTTAATTTTGAATTAGTTAATGTTCATATTGGCTTAGGGACTCTCCAAGGACATTGTTGGTGCAATGGTAAAGAGGGAGCAAGCCTCTAGGGGGAGGTATCCATCATGGGAAGATGGATGTGTACTTTTCCTCATGGGAGGAAAATTGAGCGATTGCGCCTCTCTTAAGTGATATGGGATTATCACTAGAAAGATTGAGGTCATGCTAAGGGGAAGATATTAAGATCTCATTGGGATATGAGACATTGACACCCTGGAGGACCTTTTTGATGTAATGTCAAAAAGGGGGAGAAGTTACCAAGTTATCAATTAGGGTTCGTTGGAATTCTCATTGGGATATGAGAATTGCCAATATGGGAGAATTGGTAGACTTGAGATGGTAGTTTTGTCAATCATCAAAAAGGGGGAGATTGTTGGTGCAATCGGCCCTTGTCGTGCCCTTGGTGCTTGGTGAGAAATACATTGCGAAGCCGTGCGCTTGGTGCATGTGGGAAGTCTTGAGGACTTGGTAAGTTCACTAGGCTCGGGGTCCTTGAGTCGGTGAAGGATGTCATTGCGAAGCCGTGCGCTTGGTGCATCCGAGGGACCGCCAGACGGGGAGCAAATGGAATGAGACCAAAGGGAAGCATACTTCGAGGGCATGAGACGCGAAGGATGGCATTGCGAAGTCGTGCGCTTGGCGCATCCGAGGGACGTAGGCCAAGGGAAGAGAGCTTCGATGGGAAACTCCATGAAGGATGAGGTGGACTTGGCCATGTGGCTAAGACTGAGTGTCGGACGCTCAAACAGCTTGATGTTTGAGGTTTTACTCGACATCAGTTGACTAGCATAGGTGTCAGTCGACTGCTCTAGGTCGTATGGGTTCGACCAGTGTTCGACTGAATAGAGTCTGGCTGATCAGTCGACTGCCAAGGGAGGGCAGTCGACTGTTGACATCATCAGTCGACTGCTTAAGGGAAGCAGTCGACTGATAGCACTGTGCACGGGCACAGAAGCTAGTCGAGCTCGCTAGCACTCGACTGATAGGTTACCAGTCGACTGATGTGTACCATCAGTCGACTGATGTGTGATCCGTTGGAACTTGACCAATGTGGATCTGGTCGTTGTGAGACAACGGCTACAGGACCAGTTGACTGATGGTCACGATCAGTAGACTGATGCGCGTGAAATCAGCTTGATGCAGGTTATAAATGGAGCTCAAGATGGGGGATTTCGCCAAGCCTTTTGGGAAGCTATTGGAGGGGAATTGCTGCTACATTCCAAACCTTCAAGAGCCATCTAAAGTAAGCAACAAGCAAAGCGATCAAAGTAATCGGTGAAAGTTTTCTTGTGTATTGTATTTGTGTATTTGCTTGTATTTCTATATTACATTGTAATTGCTTGTGAGAGGTTTCTCCACCTCCGACGTGTTGTCGAGAAGGAGTGTTAGTTAGTGTCGTGCGCATAACTAGAGCTCGGTGAGCTTGCCCATGGAGTAGGAACTATTCGGTTCTGAACCACATATATCTTGTGTATTGTTGTGTGCTTGCATTTTTGTTATCATTATTATTGTTATTTCCGCTGTGCTAACGACAATTATAGACGAGCACGCAAGAAGAACGATCGTATTCCACCGTAAGACAAAAGAGGGTTATTCACTCCCCCTCTAGTCGGCCAACCGCGACCCTACAGAGATTATGCATCGACTACAGGCAGTTGAACGCCGTCACTATCAAGAATAAATATCCCCTGCCACGTATTAAGGACTTGGTTGATCAACTCAAAGGTACGTTAGTGTATTCTAAGATTGATCTGTGGTCCGGATATCATCAGCTAAGGGTCAGAGATTTGGACATTCAGAAGACAACGTTCCGTACCAGATAGGGGTACTATAAGTTGTTGGTAATGCCATTTGGACTTACCAATGCTCTGAAAGTATTCATGGACTGGATGAACCATGAATTTATGGATTTCCTACATCATTTAGTCATTATCTTTATTGATGACATTCTGGTCTATTCCCATTCCAAAGAGGAACACACGCAACATCTTCGTATTGTTCTGAATAGGCTTCGACAGAAGAAACTATATGCGAAGTTTAGTAAATGCGCGTTCTAGTTACCCTCAGTCGGTTTTCTAGGACACGTGGTTACTAGCAAAGACATTTCAGTTGAGCCCCAGAAGATCGAGGTTGTCACTAGTTGGGAGCAGCCGAAATCGGTTTAGGAGGTTCACTGTTTCTTGGGCCTAGCTAGATATTATAGACGGGTCATTGAGTGTTTCTCAAGCATTGCTATGTCATTGACATACCTTACCAGGAAGGGAATGAAGTTCACGTGGTCAGAGGCCTGCGAGACTAGCTTTCAGGAGTTGAAAGAGAGACCGGTGTCAGCACCGATTCTGGTATTACCATCAGGGGACGATGGTTTTGTCCTTTATACCGATGCGTCTCTCCAGGGTTTAGGCATAGTACTGATGCAGCACGGCAGAGTAGTCTCTTATGCTTCTTGCCAGTTGAAGGAGCATGAGAAAAACTACCCAGTACATTTGGAGTTAGCTGCTATTATCCTTGCCTTAAAGAATTGAAGGCATCATCTATATGGTATTACATTTGAGATTCTCACTGATCATAAGAGTCTCAAATAGTTATTTACGCAGAAGAAACTCAATCTCCGACAGAGGAGATGGATGGAGTTCCTGAAGGATTAGGACTGTACCATTAGCTACCACCGAAGGGAACCTAGATTAGTGAGATAAATGCTTAGTAGGTATATATTGGTTCTTTGACTCTCTAGATTTTAGTGCATGGTGATATGATTACGTTGCTTACGTGGTTTATAGTGTATTTGCACTCGATGCTCTATTTAGTATTGTCTTGACTTCGTACTAGCATGACCCCTTTAGTTATACCATAATTAATTTCAGTCATTGATTTCTATTAGTATGTTTTTGCTGTTATTATTGGACATCATGGTTAAATGTTTATTTGGTTATGTATTATCGCGGTTGATACAACGATTGAGACTAGTAGATAGTATAATTTAGATGAGGTCATGCCGTAGGAGCGAATCTCAGGAATGAAACAACATTATTGGAACCCTAAGCGTAATAACCTCGACGTACTTATTGGTAGATTGAGGATCTTTATTGACATTGATAGACGTTCTATGCTAGATATGTTGGATAACCCTAGGCTTAACACCTTAGGATAATCGACTGCCCACGAGACCTGTTCGTGGTAGCATGTTGTTGCGTGCAGTCGATAACTAGATAGTTATACACTTTGACTGCCCATGAGACCTGTTCATGGTAGCATGTTGTTGCGTGCAGTCGATAGTTATACACTCTGACCATCCACGAGACCTGTTCGTGGTAGCATGTTGTTGCATGTAGTCGATAACTCGATAGTTATATATTCCGACTGCCCACAAGACCAGTTCGTGGTAGCATGGTGTAGCATGCATGATTGAATTGGTAGAAAGGATATAAATTAGACTTAATCATCTCGACATGTTTATGAGTAGATTTATGATCTTATCGACATTGATTAGCGTTCATGTTAGAAGGGTTGAAACCCTAGACTTAACTACCCGGGGAAAGCCAATGTGGTTGTTCATGCACTTAGCCGGAAGTCTCGAGGGACTTTAGCTTACTACCGAGTTTTAGTCACGGATTTGATTCAAGGTTTCTCCGAGTTGGGCCTTGAGGAGTAGGGACCGACATAGCAGAGCATTCTTGTTACTCTGGTTGCTCAGTCATCTATCAGGACGAGAGTCCTAGAGGCTCAGGCCGGTGATCATCACTTACAGTTCATTGGAAGCCAGATAACCTCAGGACAGCAGACTGAGTTCACCCGAGATGACGAGGGTATTATTTATTTCCGAGGTAGATTATGCGTACCTCAGTCTCACCCGCTCACGGAGGAGTTACTTCAGAAGGCTCATCACTCTAGATTTGCGATCCACCCAGGCGGGAACCCGTAAGTATCGAGATTTAAGGCGTTGGTGTTGGTGGAACGGCATGAAGAAAGACATCGTAGATTTTGTAGCTAGATGTCTAGTTTGCTAACAGGTGAAGGTTGAGCACCAGAGACCAGCCGGACTACTTCAGAGGATTCCTATTCCCGAGTGGAAGTGGGATCACATTACCATAGATTTTGTGGTGGGTCTTCCTAGGACACGATGAGGCCATGACGCGATTTGGGTAGTCGTTGACCGACTAACCAAATCCGCACACTTCTTAGCGATTCAGAAGACCGACTCTCTGGATCATATGATAGAGTTATATTGTCGGGAGATCATCAGATTGCATGGTGTCCCTTTGAGCATTATATTAGATAGAGATTCTCGGTTCACGTCCCGATTCTGGCAGAGTCTACAGTAGGCTTTGGGCACACAACTTTGTTTTAGTACAACATTCCATCCGCAGACAGATGGACAGTCTGAGCAGAACATTTAGACTCTAGAGGACTTGCTGAGGTCCTGCGTTATGGATTTCGAGAGGACAACTAGGAGGACCACTTACCATTAGTGGAATTCGCCTACAACAACAACTATCATTCGGCTATCCAAATGACACCGTTTGAAGCATTGTATGGTAGACAGTGTCGGACACCCACCCTCGGGGAGGAAGTTGGGGAGGTCCAGTTGTTAGGACCCCATAGAGCTCATCATGAGGCAGAGTTGGTCCGTACTATCAAACGAAGGATGGCAGAGGTGCAAGATCGTCAGAAGAGTTATGTCGATCGGAGACGGAGACCTCTGGAGTTCTCTATTGGTGACCTTGTATTCTTGTGAATCTCGCCCATGAAAGGGGTGAAGAGATTTGGCCTCCGTGGTAAGCTAGTTCCAAGGTACATTGGTCCTTTCGAGATTTTGGAGAGGATCGGAGCAGTCGCTTACCACCTAGCGCTACCATCATCCTTGGCTGGTATTCATGATGTGTTTCATGTGACCATGCTGAGTAAGTAGGTGCCAGACCCTACACATATTTTGTCAGATGTGTCAGGTTTCATTCAACCTGATGCTACTTACGAAGAGGTTCCGGTACGGATTCTGGATCACAAAGAACGACAGTTGTGGAATAAGATTGTGTGACTTGTTAAAGTCGGGTGGAGTCACCACACCAATGAGGAGGCTATTTGGGAGCTTGAGGAAAAGATCAGAGCTCAATACCCCCACATGTTTGAAGGGTTTTGCCCCGGAAGCTCTCATACCAATTTAATGGTTTTAGCTTATCGAGTCCGTGAGGGGAAACTTTGCTTCCCCTTCACCTCGATTGCCTGACCATGGCGATCCCTTCTATGTCCTCGGATTAAAAAAATTTAATTCTAGACAAAAGGGATTGCCAAAGCAACCAAGTCATCGTCGTGCTATTCGTTTAGAGAGGTCACTTGAACAAACTAGTTGTTCAAGCGACCATCCTCTATTCTACGAGTAGCCGTGGAATAGACGATGTCCGGATCATCGGTTTTCGTGTTTATACTCGGGATCCAAGTATTATTTAGTCATTTACAGATTTATAACATGCTTATAATTGAAAAACAAAAACAAGCAACAAACAAAAGAAGAAAGTAGAATAGGTATACCTCTCGATCTTCTAATGTATGACCTTCCTCCTTTTGGACGTCGTGTGGGCGACGATCCACCAAAAGTCGAAGCTCCTAGATTGTAAATCTTCCTTCCTTGCACATCCAAAGCAAGAGAAAGAATAGAAACAAGGCTCATCTCCTTCCTATAGCCAACCAACAAGCAACAAAAGAAATGCTTGGCACCGGCCAACAAGGAGAAGGAGATAATGGTGGAAACCGGCCAAGACACCAAGGGAAAACCCTATATCTTGTTTCCACCACCTAAGGAGAAGGAGAAGGGGTCTTTGGATGCCATCCAAGGGCTGGGATAGGGTTGTGGGTGCCGGTCACCAAAGGATAGGAAGAAGAAACCAAACTACTTCCTTATTTGGTGCCACCCAAACCTCCTAGACCCTAAGCTTCCAAACCCTAATCCTAGCTTTCCTTATTGCCGGCCATGGAAGAGGGGAAGAAGAATAGGATGAGCTCATGCCAAGGTAGAGAGGAGAAGAATAGGGGTCGGCCAACCTTTTGAAAGAAGAAGGAACACCTCCTTGAGTTGCCACTCACTCTAATCCCCAAAACCCTAACCCTAGCCACCACTCCCAATCCTAATCTAATTAGGATTGGTTGCCGCCCAAGGGACAAACCCTAATCCCCTCATCCATCCTTAGCCTTGCCGCCCACTTATTAATCTCTATTTATAGAGTTGGGCTCAAGGCTTGATTTAATCTCCTCCATTGGTTCTAGGGATTCAATCTCAATCGTCGGATCTAGAGATTTAATCTCAACCGTCAGATCTAGAGATTTAATCTCCACCTTTGGATCTAGAGTTTTGTTTCTATCCTTTGGATATAAGCTTCATGAGGTGTTAATAGGATACATTAGGGACCATGAGGAGGAGTTGGGTCTTGGCCACCCATGGATCAAGCCCACATAAAGTTCGATCCACTAATGATGATCCAATCCACTAAAGGTTCATCATTGATCTACCTCACCAACCCACATATGATAATATGGGCTCCATATATTATTTGTACATTTTCTCTCCGTGTTTAAGATCTCGAATGTCCATTTATTAATTAATTTACTGACCATTAATTAATCAACATCTAACTCCTTGAGTAGTACCACTCAACCTTTTCATCATGCCGGACTAAGTCCACCTGCAGGGTTTACATGATGAACCTTATGAGCTCCTCAAGGGGACATCATAATTCTAATATATAGGACACAGTTTCCTCCTATAATCAATGGCACACCATATAAATAATATCATCTCCCAACTTACCGAGCCTATCGATTTAATCTATAAATTTCGCCCATTGGTAAATCAAAGAGATGAGTACTAAGTATATATGCCCGTTATTATATCGGGATTAAGAGCATGTACTAAATAATATCTGAGGTCCGATTCGATTATGTAGTCAGCAATAAATCGAATCACCTCTAAGTCAGTCCTGCTCAATACACACAAAGTGCACTAGTGTGATTCTATGGTCAAGACAAACCAACACCAAATCATACTACAATCATTCCGATGGTTTGTCCAAAGCCATCTCGGCATGAGCCTTTACTTATACTTTACAAGGAGCCGATAACATGATCTCCCGTGTGACGCCACACACCATATTATCTACAATATAACGTATTAGACAATATGCATAAAAATATGCAAACAATGATCATGTGATTCTTATTTCAAAAATAAAGATGTTCATAGAAAAGATAGACTTTTCAGTATACATCCCTACACTGTTTACTTAAGGTACGTGAAATATACTTTCAATACTTGTGCTACTTGAGGGTGCTATCTCTTACTCATTATATGTTTGAGTGGGAAATTTTGGGACCAAATTGATACTTAATAAAAGTTACCCATAATTATAAATAGAAGTCTGTATTGTTATTTTCATCTTGGTTATACATCTATTCGATATCGCCATTGTCATCGTCATTGTCATCATCATCCTCTAAATTAAATTCCTCATCTTCATCCTCATTCATTTCACTTGTATTAACGGCTATTTACTATGCCGCTGGAATCTTATAACGTTGAAATATTATATTCTTCGATATGAAATGTATTGACAACTTCATCTTGTTGATATACTATGTCTTCCCAATGTTCCTCAATTTTTTTACATGCTTTTGTTTTATAAACAACCCACTAATCACTTCTATCTCGTCTTGAATCACTTGTTGTGCTAACATAAATGGTTCATACCTCTTGTATAATTTTTTGTAATTTATTTCAATCAAATTAAACTGTGGATGCACCCTCATACCTTTGATAGGGTTAAACCAATGACACATAAATAAAATAACTCGCAAATTTTAGTCTGGGTACGCTACCTCTAAAATTTCATCTAGCGAGCCATAAAAATCATTCCTTGCAGCTCCATCACTAGATGGCTAAACATAAACCCCACTATTCATTATAGCTTTTCCAGTTCCATATTCTTGAGTATGAAAATTATATCCGTTTATGAAATATGTCGACCAAGTTTTCACCACTGAGTTAGGACCCCATGACAGATGCTTTACTAGTTCTTGCTCAATATGAGTGTGATTATCAAGAACCTAAAGTCAAATAATTATATGTTGAAGTCAAGATTTATCAAATTTATTATCATAGACTACTTACATATTTTTTGAACCATGGTGCAAATTCTTCATCGCAGAAACGATCAAACTCATGCTCTGGAAGCTCAGAATATAGGGTTTGGAAAATCCTACCATAAAATTAAATATAACACGAACAATAATTTACGATATATGAAATATATAATATAACATTTATATACTCACTCGAAATACAACGTTACTTCTAGACAGTTCAATAAAATATATGTGTGGGTTGCTCGCCACTCTTGACTAGTTAAGTATCTACTTGTACAAGATCCACTCGGTCGACCAAGGTAATTAAAAATTGAGAATGACTTCAAATTAGGATCAACAGGACCCTCATCATTTCTTCCTGCTCTACGACTTTTGCATTGAACGTGAGGTTCAAAAAAATATGATGCAAAAGTTATAACTTCCTCCATAATATATGCATTAACAATAGAAGCCTTAACATGAGCCTTATTTTTCACTTTTTTTTCAAGTGATAGAGGAATCTAATAGTAAAAAAAATGTATTAGAAAAAAATTTATACTAAAATTGATCAAATGTACTGACAATGATAAAAAAAGAAGAAAAAGTTCACCTTTCAAATGGATACATCCATCGAAATTGAACAGGACCTCCAACTTTAGCCTCATATGACAAGTGAACCAAAAGACGTTCCATGAAATCAAAAAATGGCAATGAAAATATTCTTTTTAAGTTACACAAAATTATTGGAATGTCTCTCTCTAATGTCTCCATGTGTGAATGACTCAATACTGTTAAGCAAATATCATGAAAAAAAATGCTTAATTCCGTAATTGCACTCCATACAAAATTTGGTAACAATTCCTTAAAAGAAATAGGAATTAGTCTTTCCATGAATATATGACAATCTTGACTTTTCAAACCAATCAATTTGCATTCCTTCAAATTGACACATCTGCCAAGATTAGAGACATAACCATCAAGGAATCTCAATGATTTCAACCATTCACAAACAATCCGTCTCTGATCCTTATTCAATATATAAACTGCTTTTGGTTTTGGTCCTCTACTATTTTCATCAACTTCAAGGGTGGGTAGTTTACAAATGAGATACATATCTTTTCTTGCATTAAGATTGTCTTTTTGTTTTTCCAGTAATATCCATCACCCTATTTATCATATTATCAAAAATATTCTTCTCAATATGCATTACATCAAGATTGTGATGAATCAAATTACTCTGCCAATACAGTAAATCCCAAAATATACTCCATTTAGTCTATTTATGCATAATTTCATAGTCATATGTTGTAACATTTGGTTCTTCAATAACAGATAGAAAGTTAAGCACTCTATACCATAAGAATTGATCAATGAATCTCAATGGTGGAGGTGTTATTTCAATTCTATTCTTAGTGAATTCTTCTTTATTTCTTCTGAATTTATGATTAGGCAGTAAAAATTATCTATGACAATCAAAATAACTCGATTTCTTTCCATGTTTCAATTTGAATGAGTTTGATCTCTTCATACATATTGGGCATCCTAAAATTCCTGCAGTACTTCATCCTGATAACATACCATAAGCAGGAAAATCATTAACGGTCCAAAGAAGTGCAGCTCTCATTGTGAACATCTGATTAATATGTACATCATATGTAGAAATACCCTCATCCCATAGTTGTTTCAACTCAGCAATCAGTGGTTGTATGTAAACATCTATTAACTTCTTGGGATTATGAGGGACAAATACAATCAATGTTAAAAATATATACGGTGTTTTCATACACATACCGGGTAGAAGATTATATGGACTTACGATAATTGGCCAGCAAGAATAAGTTCTTCCTGATTTGCCAAATGGAGCAAATCCATCAGCACATAGACTCAATCTGATGTTTCGAGTCTCATTTGCAAACTCAGGATATGTTCTATCAAAAATTTTCCACGCCTCTACATCTGATGGATGACACATTAGCCCCTCCTATGTTTCATGATTTACATGTCAAGTCATGTATTCAACAGTTACCTTTGATGCATAAAGACTTTGCAATCTAAGAGTTAAAGGTAAATAGAACATTTGTCTAAATGATTTGCATCGCTTATTACAATTCGATCTCGTGGTACTCTTGTACCTACATTGATTGCAAAATTTACAAATCTCTAAATCTACATTATCTTCCCAATATAGCATACAACCATCTCTGCAAACATCAATTCTTTGCACCGGAAGACCTAAATCTTTCACAAGTTTTTTCATATTGTAAAAATCATTCGGCATTATATGATTACGCGACAATACTTCTCCAATAACTTGAACAAAATCATTAAAACAATCTTCAAACATATTATGCTCAACTTTAACATTCAACAATCTTGTGGTGAGAGATAATTTAGTGTGACTGTCAAAACCAAACCATACAGGTTCATCTGCAGCTCTCAACATGTCTTGAAATTTGATATATGATTCATTGTATACATTTTCATGAACACCAGTTACTTCTACCTTCTCCAACAGTGATGAATAATTGGTATATATGTGTTCAATTATTTGAGGATAATTAGAACTTGCAGTGTGTAATTCAGTATTCAAATTATAACCAACTGCATCAACTATCATCCTCTAATATGGATTTAATTGATCATAATATCTTTGATCTACACTAATTGTCCTTTGTAGGTTTCGTCCAACCTCTTCATCGGATATGAACGGTTCACCATGACATGTCCAATTATAATAATTTGGAGTAAAACTAAATCTACAAAGATGTTCTCGAACTTTATCACACTGAAAAAATTTACCATTATGATATTTTTTGCACGGACACCTTAATTTATTTCTCATCCATAAACTCAACATTGCTACTAGCAAAATTCAAAAATTGTTCAAACCCAATAATAAATTCATCGGTTAAACCACGACATTCTGATAAATTCTTTTTATACATCCAACTTCTTTCTCTTTCCATTTGTCCTGTTTCAAAATTTATAACAAGGATTAATTTTATTTTTTCTATATTTCATCCATATTAATTTAATAATAAATTTATACTCAAAATAAATTCTTCTAGTGCTTACTATGCTTTTGTATGATATTGAATTGCAAACTATAACATATCAAATAAATATTATATATTTACAGTAAAAATTATACTTAAAATCAAATATTATTTATATCTATTATAAAATAATAATGCTATAAATTTGTGAATATACAATATATATACCTGCCCTGGTGGAAGCAACGGATGAGCTAACAGCCGATGTCACACTCCAAGAGTATGCCGAGCCAAAAAACAAATAGACAGCATCTCCCCTGTAAGTGGCAACATATCCTTTTTATACAAGGTCATTCGGCCACAATCACAACAACATATAAATGTAAATACAACAAAACATAGCAAAAACTAATACAACGACATCACAAACTATACACAGTGCATACCGGTATGACTGACACCATGACATAAAGGAAACATCGGCAAAACCCAAATCTACAAGTGTGTACATCACATAACAAGTCCATGCTGGGACCCTCGGAGATGAGATGAGATATTGCCAGCCTGCAAAGCTCCAAGCCCATCACGGAGTCGAGTACCTGTTACCTGGATGACAAGAAACCCAGGGTCTGTGGTGGTGAGAATAACTTAGTGGTAATAAGAATAAAAGTGCATGCATAATTTATATATATCACATGCGAGTCAATAATATGCTATCTAATGGTATAACAGGTATACACCAGCATGATATAACAACTGTATACTAAACTGATCAACAATAACATCATAGGGTACTGACATACTTGAAGTTCGACAACGATGCAATTCATACCACCTGAGTAGAAGTAACATAATATAACACCTACAACATGGTAGAATAAATCTAACTCTATAAGAGACAAACCACCATACTAACATCCTATGGCAAATACAACGATGAATCGGGTCCATCCCGTATCATCTCAAGGTACTGGTCAAAGGTATACTACAGTCTGACCAACTCATACACAGGTATCTCACACACTATCATATAGCAAATGCAGTAGTATGTATGATGATGTACAAACAAATGTAACAAGCATAGTACAAACAAATACAACATCACAATAAGCATACATATAGACTGCATCTATATATACACTAATCACAATATATATATATGGAAATATGAAAAACATCATATGACAAAGCAATGCATAATGCATGGTCATGCCGGCTCACCCTAAAGCTACTACAACCACTACTCTCAAGTGGTCGAGTGGGCAATATGGTCAAGTAGCATATAAGCATAAAGAACAAGTTACTCGAAGGGGGTCTCTGCTGTTGGCCACTCCGACAGTCACTACCCATGAGTGGTCGAGTGTCACACACGCAAGACAACTGCATGCAACTCCAACTACCACCGTCTATAGTGGTAGAGTGAAGCTCATCAAATGCTCTGCCCTCACACCAGTTACTCCTCCTATGAGTAATTGTGGAGGTAGGATGACTGACGATCCTCTCAACCACAAGGGAGACTAAGTCGCCAGCATGCATGTAAATGACATGAAAGCATAGTCACACATACAGACATCCATCATAGACTCTCTATTCTATAGTGGGTCGTACACAACTGATTATAACACTCTCTATCCTGCAGAGAGTTATACTCGACTGATCCATGCACTCTATCCTGCAAAGAGTTGTACATAATTGATCATAACACTCTCTATCCTGCAGAGAGTCATACTCGACTGATCAACGCACTCTATCATGCAGAGAGTCGCACACAATTGATCATAACACTCTCTATTCTACAGAGAATCATACTCGACTGATCGACACACTCTATATCCTGCAGAGAGTCATACTCAATTGATCCCAACCAACATAGGACCACTGGTCCGTAGCGACGCTGTATCGATAATCACACGTCCATACACGACTACTTGATCCATAGTGGGTATGTACACATCATCAGGATATAACATGGAAACTCAACTTTACTTCTAGAATCCTACTCATCCCTGGATGATTTATCTAGATTGCACAATTCAGTTTTATAATCGAATTTAGCTACGTACACATAGGTAAACCACTATCAGTCCACTTACCACAATATCTATAATTCATAACAAAGATGAATGAATAGATGACAACAATAATAGAGTATTTAAGTGCAAAGGCAAGTATTAAGCATCAGAAAAATTAGAGTGAATTTAAGGTCAAAGTGACAATAATATAGAGTTATATACTCCAGGGTTTAGCTGCTACCTGACCAGGGTAGGAAATTATCCACCTGTTAAATAGAACACTAACTTTCTTTACATCCTAGAACTCTGCCTCAAATCAAAGTCTGGGTGTATAACTCGTACTAGCTCGAAAGATCGAATCAAATCATACAATAGTGTAATCCCATACACTTCCTAATTCAAGTTCCCTATAATCAGGTTAAATCCATCACAACAATACATAATCCATAATTCAACTAAAAGCATACTTCCATTAGTTATTAATCAACAAATCAATAATAACTAGCTATAAATCTAGCATCACATCCATAACAATCCAAATCCAAGCTTACCTAACACCACTTTATTCACCCACAGCTCCTTGATTCAATCAAACCCAAGTCCGAACAGCTACATTGGAGACAAACCCCAAAATGGTCTGCCTTATCCCTGTTACACACAATATAGCCTAAACTAAACAACACAAAACACATCCCACAACCAATTCACTACAAGTAACTATGCTGCAGCTTAAAAATGATAGAATCATAAATCAAAACAGCTTTACCTCAAACTCGAACCACCTGTCCCAATCCACACTGCCATCGATACCCCTTCAACTTATTCTCAGCCGAGCAACCTCCGATCACATAGTTCGGCTAGCTCCACAAATCAAAGCTAACCAACATTGTTGTATCCGTGATCCAGAACTCTGAACCATAGCGGCTAACACTGCTGCTCGTGGTACAGAGTCAACCGGAGGTGCAATCGGCAGGACAACCAACATAAAAGGACTGAGCTCTGGATCTGATCTATGGCATCGTCGAGTGGAGAGATAGGCTGCAGTAGATCATCTGCATCAAAGATCAGTGCAACGACGAACTGCAGAAGAGGGCAACGGCAAGCTGAGCTCGAGCTCCAACAATGACCAAAGGGCGGTTGCATGTCGACTGGAGGGATCGCAGTGGTCGATGCCACGACCGGCGCACAATCAAAAGGGTCGGCGGCGAGTGGGAAGAGCAAGATCCAGTGGCGGAGTCTGACCACGTGATGGCAGGTGACAGGGGCTACGGTTCGGTGGTGTACGCAGCAAGTGGCTTGAGGAGGTGGCCCTAGGGCGACGATAGCGAGCACGGGAAGGAGATCGGGTGGAGATCGGCTGGATTGGTACCGACTGCAGTGAAGAGGAGCACTCAATTCGAGCGACAACGGTGAAGAGGCGAAGAGAGAAATCACACTTGGGAGAGGAAGATCGCGGTTTGGGAAGCACCGATCGGAGATGGCAGTCAACCGATAACCCGTGATCCGGAGAAACCCAAATCCCCGATGGTGAGAGTGAAGAGCGGCGGAGAGGAGGGCGACGCCAAGTTGGGTAGACCTCGTGAATAAGCTTGACACTGGAGAGAAGAGGGGTCGCTGCCGTCAAGATTGGGAGGGATGGCAGCCGAAGAAATCGAAAGGAAAGGAGGCAGATCGGTCGATGCAAATGGGATGGAGGAGAGAAATCGGGAAACGGCGAAGGAAAGAGGAAACCTCAGAAACGTTCAGGGAGAGGAAACGGAAGAACGACTGTGGGTCGAGTTTGGGGAAAACAATTGTGTCAGGATTAAACCAGCGCTTATCAATCCATTAACCTTAGGGTTTTATATTTAAACTTAAGTCAATTAAACCCTATTAACCCCTCATAAGCAGATATCCCAAATAGGTTTTTTCCAAAGTCTATTAAATCTTTCCCCGCAACTGCCATAGAAATTTCTATTTAAGTCCAAGAAAATTTCTATAAATTCTTGGAAAATTCCATAGGGCATTTCCCTAATTAACAAGCATTATTTTATTTTATTTTATTTTATTTTATTTTTCATTATTTTACAGTCGAACACTTCAACAACACACGGATCACCTAAACGATGAAGTATGACAAACCTATGAAAAATAAAACATTAGTTTTGTATTTATATTACACATTACTGATTTAGTTTGAATAACATGTTTACTCTATTGTGACTAAGTACATGATGCGGAGGGACAGGGTCGCCACAATAGTTGTGCGCAATCCAGGGACAGTGATGAATGACCCAATTCTGGGTCATCGGAACCTGGAACAAACGCTCCCATTGAGATGGCGATGAACCACCTAGGTGCACGATCCAGGGGGCAACGATGAACCCCCTGTCCTGTAATCGTGTAGTCCCTACGACAACGTGTGCCCATGGCAGTTGCCAGTTGTCGCGGCACCTCGCGGCAAGTGTCGTGACATGTTGCGAGGTCGCGACATGAGCCGCATGTTGGTGCAATCGGCCTAGGTCACGATTGACCAAGACTCGAGTTTGACTCGAGTGATGTTTTGATATTAGACAAAAATATATGACAATGTAATTGTCATGGAAAAGTCCAAGTCTTGGGTACTTGGCATGGGAAGTCCAAGTGGGACACTTGGTATTTGGGAAAGTCCAAGTCTTAAGTACTTGGCATGTAAAGTCCAAGCATGGGTCTTGGCAAGGAAAAGTCCAAGCATGGGTCTTGGCATGGAAAGCCCAACATGGGTTGGCAAGGGAAAGTCCAAGTTTGTGTCTTGTCATTTGAGAAGTCCAAGGGGTTTGATATTGGCGACGTAAAGTCCAAGGGTGAAGTCTTGGCAGCATAAGTCCAATGGTTGGCAGCGTAAAGTCCAAGCGGAGTCTTGGCGGCGTAAGTCCAATGTGCCTTGGCGGTGTAGACACCATTAGCATGACATAGCCGATAGAAGCACATGAAGGTTAACACAATGGATGAACAAGTCATGGATGATTTGGAGGGATCTGAGAGGCGTGAGGCTAATGGAGGTGGCAAGAAGGCTTAGGTCTAGGCTAAGGGTGGTCTAGCAAGTATGGGGGAACCATACTTGGGCTGAAACCTCGTGTTTGAGGTGTGCCAGTCGACTGGTAGGAGTCAACTAGGGTTTGACTGCGAGAATTGACCTAGCAGTCGACTGCCAAAGGAGGGCAGTCGACTGATTGGTCGAGCAGTCGACTGATCTTGTAATCAGTCGATTGGTGCTGGGTTTTTTGAGCACAGAATGTAGTCTGACTCGAGTGCTGGGATTAGCAGTCGAGTGGAGGCTTGAGCAGTCGACTGATGATGGATCCGTTGGATTTTTCCAGCATAGATCTAGTCGTTGTCTCACGACAACAATGACATCAGTCGATTGATCAACTTTTTTCAGCATAGGTTGAAGCTATAAAAGGAGCTCGTGATGGAGGAAAAAGCAATGGTTCTTTGAGGAGTTTTTGGGGCGATTTGTTGCTGCAAATCAGGGTCTCCAAGTGCCACTCAACCAACCAAACAAGCAAGGTCTCAAAAGATTGATTATAAAGTTCCTTTTTCATTTCTTTTGTTGTATTCATGTTGTATTTGCTTGTAGCATTTTGATTATTGTTGTAATCAATTGTAAGGGGTTTCTCCACCTTCGACTTGTGTCGAGAAGGAGTAGTTGTGATTAGTGATTGCATTGGCGTCGCTAGAGCTCTTTAGAGCTCGATCCATGGAGTAGGAATCGTTCGGTTCTGAACCACATTATATCCTTGTGTTTGTGTTTTTGTTATTGCTTTATTATCTTTGTTTCCGCTGCCCTAATGAAAATTGTAGACAAGCACGCGAACGATCATCATCGATGTATAGCATGATGCTATTCACCCCCCTCTCTAGCGTTCAAATGATCCCCTACAAGTGGTATCAGAGCGAGGCCTCTCTTCAAGTTTAACAACAAAGAGAGCACGCTAGAGGGTGAAGATAGAAGTCCAAGGACAACTAGAATGGGACATCAACACACCGGTGCCCTACACCCTATACGGATGAGAAGGCTTCAATTCTTGGAAGAGAAGAATTAAAGATTTTGTTATGATGAGAGATTTTGAGGAATGGTCTATTTTGATGGATGGATTCGAATATCCAAAAGGACCAAAGGGTGGTTTCCTCAAGAAGAAGAAATGGAGTGAAGATCAAATCCAAGCCTTCGAGAAAAACATGAAGGTAGTAAAGTTTATTTTTGATTTGATCCATAACGATATTGTGTGTATGTTAAGGGATTATATGGATGCTAAGGAGTTATGGAGCCAAGTGACAAAGCTCCATGAAAATTCATCATCGGTTCAAGAAGAAGAGGAGTGCTCACCCTCTCAAGCTCAAGCAAGTACATCGTCATCTAAAGATCTTAAGGATTCGGAAGTTGATAGGGAATCAATTTCCGGATCGGTGGAAGAAGTAGAAGGAACCTCCACCTCTAGGATTGAGGGGGAGGAAAGAATTTCCACTCCGGAGCAACAAGAAGAAGCTTCGACATCCAGTCAAGATGAAGAAGCTCCAATTCCGGCACCTATCACCATCATAGGTAACTCAAACATGTCAATTTTAAATAAAAATCATATAATATTCTTTGAGTGTAGGGAATCCGGACACTACAAGAGTAAGTGTCCAAAAAGAGTCAAGGAAGCTCCACCGGCTCCAAAGGTCAAAGATGCCAGCTCCCCAACTATTAAAAGCAAGGAGTAAGTCATTTTCTTCAAATGCCGGCTATCGGGACATTACCGGATTCAATGCCCAAGGGGGAAGAAAAAGGGCCAAGAAGGAGCACCACAAGTACGGAGAGCTTCCAAAGCTAACCCTAAGGTATTTTTAAATAAAGCTCCTTACTCAAATAATGTCAAAAAGCATGCTAGAAATAATTTTAGCAATCTTGCTATTTATCAAAAAGAGCATGCTAGAAATAAAGAATATTGCTTAGGAGCTAAGAAAGTCAACCTTAGGAAGAAGGAGAAATTTGTGACTAATGTCCCTAGAAATATTTTACTTAAGGACAACCCTAGGTCAAATAATTCTAGACAAATTCTACCTAGGGAGACCATTAGAAAGGTACAAGAGCATCTAGGTCTTAATCCTAAATGGACTAGGCATATGCCTAGAAAGAACCATGTCCAAGGATTAAATCAAAATTCTAAAATTGGGCAATTAGAATTAGAAAACCAAGCCTTGAGATCAAGGCTTGAAAAACTTGAAAAGACCCTCAACAAGATGCAAAATCAATTTCAAGGGTCTAATGGTCAAAGTCAAGGGTCTAGGTCTCAAAGTCAACACCTAGGACCTAAAAGACAAAAGTCAACCAAAGGCAAGAAGGGTTTGGGTCACAAACCTAAGCCTAAGGTGGCTTATCATAGTGTTCCATTTGATTATGGAACAAAATCTAGGTCTAGGAAGACCCAGATTACTAGGGAAGTTATCCCTAAGAGTAACCAAGGTTTGTGCCTAGTGGCTAGAGTTTCTAGGAAACCTAGGGTGGCCACTAAGAAGGTTGCAAGGGGAGTTACTCCTAGAGTCAACCTAGGTAAGACCCAAATGACCATGGCTAACAAGCCTAGAAGCGTCATTAGAAAGGTATATAGGGAGGTTATCCCTAAGGAATACCTAATTAACCCTAGGAGCTCAAATATGTTTTGGGTTCCTAAGAGCGTGATTAATTCACACTAGATGGGTTTAGGGTGTGTCAACCTTGATTGGATGGGTAGTTAACTCAACCATGGTAAAAGTGGCACTTTAGGCAATTTTCAAGGTTATGAGTACCTTGGAAATAGGTTTGATTTTTAATCCTAAAAGATTTTAGGATGTGCCAATACATTTTTGGAATTATGAAAAATCAATTAAATTGGCACAATTTAGGTTTAGAGGTTAGTGTGTCATTTTGGGTTTTTGGCACACTAGGGAGAAAAATGATAATATGGCAAAATATATTTAATTATATCAAATGATAATTAATATTAAAATTTATGTATTGTTATACCTATACTTTTTATTTTCCATT
The DNA here is from genome assembly GCA_025175895.1 of Wurfbainia villosa. Lineage (NCBI taxonomy): Eukaryota > Viridiplantae > Streptophyta > Magnoliopsida > Zingiberales > Zingiberaceae > Wurfbainia > Wurfbainia villosa. Next base: position 42,100,025 of record CM045989.1, read on the forward strand.
CTTTGTTTGCCATATAACATGTCATGACATCATGTTTATTTTTATCATTTATATGTCATGATCATGTTTAGGATTAAGGATTAAATGTCATGTGTTTTTAGATTTCATCTTATGTCATGACATCATGATTATGAACATATGCTTATTTATATCATCATTAATGTCATAATCATTCATGCATTTGATTAAAATTGAGTTAAGGACTTTGGCATGACTTGGAGTCCCATTTATAAAGGAATCAAGTAAAGTTGTCTTAGAAAAATGCATAAAACCCCAGTTTAGGAAGAACAAAACCCACATCTCATATTACATTGACATGTATGTGTATTTATACACCCTAGATACATGTGAGATGCTAGGATATGAGTTGAGTTCAAGGTGCATAGCTTTTGCATCCAGTTGAATCAAAACTCATCTTAATTCAAAGGTGGATCATTGGGAAAGCTTGTGTACAAGTCATGTACATTAAGCCCAAGGAATATAATCCAATATAAGATTTTGAAAATATTTTAAAATCATTTTGAAAAACCTTGGTGAAATCTATCTTTTGATATCAATCACCATTGATGAGATTGATACAAAGTGAGCTAAAACTTTGAAGTTTTTATTCACTTTTGGATTTTTTATCAATTTCGATATTTTATGGGTAAAATAATTTTTAAATATTTTTCACCCATTGTATTGGTCATAAGTATTATACGTATGAATGTTCATAATTTTTTGATATACGTAAAATTATTTATGAATTTCCAAAATCCATTTCTGATAAATCGAAATTGAAATATTATCAATGACGCTCGGGTGGTAGTCGATCGATGAGGTAGCAATGATCGTAGCCGAGAGAGTCGATCATAAGATTTCGGAAAACAAGATTTGTTTAGCCCGTGTTCAGCTGCGGTTAAGGTCCCTAACCATTTCTAACCCTAGGATATGCTTTGGAATGCATTATAAAGGGTGAAAATCAATTAGATATGGATTAGGATAAGTGTTAGGATAATGTATCAAATTTAAGGTGGGGAGAGTTCATGTTTGAACTTTTAACCTTATTTTTGATGGTTTAGAGTTCCTATTGGCTTAGGGACTTTCCAAGGACATTGTTGGTGCAATGGTCAAGGGGGAACAAACCTTTAGGGGGACGTATCCATCTTGGGATGATGGATATATTTTCTTCTTGAAGGGAAGAAGTTATGGGGAGACTGTTATCAATTGGGAAAATTGATGGGATTTTGAGAGTCCCAATTTGGAAATTGGGAGATTGTATAGGATTGCCTCTCTTGAGTGATATGGGACTTATCACTAGGAAGATGGTAGGCATCCTAGGTATTTTTGGTCCAAGGGGAAGATTGTAAGATCTCATTGGGATATTAGATATTGACCTCCTTAGAGAAGACCTTTTTTATGTTAGTCAAAAAGGGGAAGAATGTTTGGGGGAGAATGTTTTGGAGAATGTTTGGGATTACCAATTTGGGATATTGGTAAGGAGTTTTGAGTTAGATGGTCTAACTCAAATGATTTATTTGGTTTTTGTCAAACATCAAAAAGGGGGAGATTGTTGGTGCAATCGGCCCAGGTCACGATTGACCAGGACTCGAGTTTGACTCGAGTGATATTTTGATGTTCGACAAAAACATATGACAATGTAATTATCATGGGAAAGTCCAAGTCTTGGGTACTTGGCATGGGAAGTCCAAGTGGGACACTTGGCATTTGGGAAAGTCCAAGTCTTAAGTACTTGGCATGTAAAGTCCAAGCATGGGTCTTGACAAGGAAAAGTTCAAGCATGGGTCTTGGCATGAAAAGTCCAACATGGGTTGGCAAGGGAAAGTCCAAGCTTGTGTCTTGGCATTTGAGAATTCCAAGGGGTTTGATATTGGCGGCGTAAAGTCCAAGGGTGAAGTCTTGGCAGCATAAGTCCAATGATTAGCGGCGTAAAGTCCAAGCGGAGTCTTGGCGGCATAAGTCCAATGTGCCTTTGCGGTGTAGACACCATTAGCATGACATAGCCGATGGAAGCACCTGAAGGCTAGCGCAATGGATGAACAAGTCATGAATGACTTGGAGGGATCAGAGAGGCATGAGGTTGATGGAGGTGGTTAGAAGACTTAGGTCTAGGCTAAGGGAGGTCTAGCAAGTATGAGGGAACCATAAGTTCACGACAAGCGCCACTCGACCGTGTCGGGTCAAATGTTTAGTAGAGTCAACTGAGCAATAATGTAACTGAACGACCTAGCATCATGCCAGAGGAGGGCGATCGATTGTCGAGCACCAACTAATCTTGTGATCAGTCGACTAGTGCTCGGTTTTTCGGGCACAGAATGTAGTCTGACTCGACTGCTGGGGTTAGCAGTCGAGTGGAGGCTTAAGTAGTCGACTGATGGTCATGATCAGTCGACTGATGATGGATCCGTTGGATATTTCCAGCGTGGATCTAACTGTTATCTCACAACAACAGTGGCATCAGTCGACTGATGGTCCCGAGCAGTCGACTGATCGACTTTTTCCAACACAGGTTGAAGCTATAAAAGGATCTCGTGATGGAGGAAAAAGAAATGGTTCTTTGAGGAGTTTTTGGGGCGATTTTTTGCTGCAAATCAAGGTTTCCATGTGCCACTCAACCAACCAAACAAGCAAGCTCTCAAAAGATCGATTGTAAAGTTCCTTTTCCATTTCTTTTGTTGTATTCATATTGTATTTGCTTGTAGCATTTTGATTATTGTTGTAATCAATTGTAAGGGATTTCTCCACCTCCGACTTGTGTCGAGAATGAGTAGTTGTGATTAGTGATTGCATTGACGTCGCTAGAGCTCTTTATCCATGGAGTATGAACTGTTCGGTTCTGAACCATGTTATATCCTTGTGTTTGTATTTTCGTTATTGCTTTATTATCTTTGTTTCCGTTGCGCTAACAAAAATTGTAGACAAGCACGCGAACGATCATCATCGACGTATAACACGACGCTATTCACCCCCCCCTCTAGCGTTCAAACGATCCCCACACCGCGAGGTCGTGACACCTATCGCGAGCTCGTGGCAGCGACGTCGCTACTCCGACAGTGGAAGACCGATGGTGGTGTAAGAGGAGTTACGTACCGAAATCGGATCGGGGACGAGCACGTGATGAGTAAGGATCGAGGAGGAGTGTTAATTTAGGGGAAGATCGGGGACGAAATCTATTTTGTTGCAATATTCGTTGCCAATTTGGCGACAAAAAGATTATTTGTCGCCAAATTGATGACGAATCAAATTTTCATCGCCAAATTGGCGACGAATAATATTTGTCGCCAATTTGGCGACGAATAGAGTATTCGTCCCTAAATTGGCGATGAATAGAGTATTCGTCGCCAATTAAATATACCAATGAAAAAATTTTCGTCGCTAAATTTATTACAAATTTTGCAATGAATTATTAAATCTTTGCAAATTTACCGACGAATTTATATTTCATTGTAAAATTCTCCGATGAAATTTAATTTTCGTTGCAAAACTGACGACAAAAAATAAATTCGTTGTCAAATTAGCCACGAATATTAAATTCGTCGTAAATTTTATAATTCCCGCCGTTAATTTTGTTTGCTAATTAATTAAATTTGTTATAAAATTTGCAACGAAAATGTAATTCGTTGCAAATTTTTTCAATGAATTCATAATTCTTTGCAAAAATTTGCAACGAATTTATAATTCATGGTAAATTTTACGACGAATTTATATTTGTTGCAAAATTTTACGATGAATTTATTTTTTCATCATAAATTTACGACAAAAAATCAATTTCGTTGCAAAACTGCGATGATATTTGCGATGAAAATGAATTTGTTGAAAATGTAAATAAGTTTGCAACAAAAAAATTTTGTTGCAAATTTCGTTACTAATTTACGATGAAATTTAGAATTCGACATAAATTTAATTACAGATTTGCAACAAATAATTTTCGTTATCAATTTCGTCGCTATTTTGATGTATTTTTATAGTGGTTTGTGGGACCCATGGTTATGTACTATAGATGATTGATGATGTCTCGTATTCCAAATTATACATGTATGTATGTATATTTTCCAATTTAAATGAACTTTTTAAATATCTTTAAAAATTAAATTTTTGAAGAAATTTTTAATATATACATTCTATGTTTTTTTATAAAAATCATAAATAACATTTAACTAAAGTACATAGGTTAAAAATAACTCTGTACCAAATGTCTGAATAATTTATAAATTTTATGAAATATTATGAGTTTTGCTTTTTTTTTTAAGAAATAGAAACTATAATCTTGGATCTTTTATACCTTAATAAATCAAATATAATAGTGTATTTTTTAATAAAATATTAGGTATACAAATTCAAATACCATTTTTTATATACGAAGATTACAAATGATTTATAATAATAAATTAATTAATATTATAATTTAATTGATCACATTTTCAAAATATTTTATCGATAACTGTCATCAATAATTGATCACGTCTTGAAAAGTTTTGAAAATTAATTTTTAATTCTCAAGATCTTTCACGTGCGATAGGTTTGATTTATGCAGAGGAGAAAAGGCACACCTCATGGATCACGTTAGGAGGATATATTTGATTTTTTTTTTCTCTATAAAATCCGACCTCTCACAACGATAGATTTTGATTTGAGAGGGAGAAATTGAGGTGACGTGACAAGTCGGGTCAAGGAATGTTGCGTGCCTTGCGTGTGTTTGGTGTCCTCTGCTTTCCATTTGACATGCAAGTTGATCCACGATGTGAGAGAGATTCGGATGCATTAGATTTTTGATGGATTAAATTTGAAGATAATAGATTTGATTTCATAAATTTTTAATAGAATATTAAATAATTTTTAATAAAATATATTTTATTGACTATAAATTATATAAAAAATATTTACAATTGAATAATTAAGTTTGACGATACAATCTCTATAAAATAAATTCGACATCGAAAATATATTTTATCTGAAAAATAAACTCGTGATTCATATTTAGATCAAGATTATCATCTATTTTAAATTTTTTAAAATTCAAATCAAATTTACTCTACCAATCGTTCTGTAAAATATCCTTCAATTTTATTGCTGCACTACTGGTACGATGATCGTTTCTTATCCCAAGCTGCCGTAACCTTTGATAACCTTCCCGTGTCACCAAGATCCAGTCGGGGTGAACTAGATCCTGGGGCTCTAAATTGATCAGAAATATTCTGATAAAAAAATTTAAATCAAAGTTTTTTTTTTCATTTGATTTGAATAGAAAAAAATAATATGTCAACGAATTTTTTTTTAAATTTATCCATCCATCAAATAAAAAGAAAAAGGAGGGAAAGTATCAATCACGCGAGCATTATTCTTTGGAATAAAAAATTAATGTGTTCATCTCAGATTTCTCTTATCGTCCTATAGATAATTTTTTAATTGTTCGCATACATTGCCATACATGGCAATGTGTGCACGCACTGTACTTCGTGCAGTGCACTCTTCATTGCCTCACACCTTTTATAAAGGGTTAGCGTCCAAGTTAAAGTGAGGGTAAGTCGAGTGAGATCACCGTCAGGCTACAGGAGTGCCATTGTGTTGTGTACATGAAGACAGAGAAATCCGATAACATCTAAATCGTCAGAATTTGATTTGTGGAAGAGTAAGGATGGTTCGATTTTGCAATCATTCTTCAAACGACGAGCAAAAGATCGAAAGATCTCTTCCCTACAAATCATCTTCGGAAAGCTCATGGGATTTTGACGATCGAATTCGTTGAAGTTTGTTTTACAGTATTTTGTTTACAATTTGTAAATTCATGCAATTCATATAAGTGCAATAATTCTTATATTGGTATCAGAGCAAATGTAGGTTTATATTTATTTTGTATAAATTTATTTAAAGACACTGTAAAATTTACAGTTCATTGCAAAGAAGATGAATAGTGTTTTTGTCGAGTGAATCTTGACTGGGAAGAGTCTCGCCCGAGCACTGTATGTGCTCGGGACTCAGGAGTGTGAAGCACTCAACTTTTCTCGTAGGTTTCCCGAGTGGGAAACTATATGTAGTGGATTTTTTCGTGTGGAAAATCTTTCGTCAAGTGATTCCTGAGTGGGAATCCTGCATGTCGTGGTTTTCCCAAGTGGGAAAGAACCGCCATGATTTTTACTCGATGAGAAGAAATGATAGTCGGACGCCTTTTCTCCGTAGTTTCCGAGTGGGAAACCGTGTCACGATAATTCCCGAGTGGGTTACTGATTGTAGCAGTATTTTCCAAGTGGGAAATCAAGCTGTCGAGTGGGACTCCTTAGCCGAGCACTCTAAGTGTTCGGCACCGAGGAAAGAGTCGCGTGCAGTGATGTGCGTGCTCGGCAAATCCACTCGGGCACGAGCTAGTGCTCGGCTGTGACTAGTAGTACTCGAGAAACAAAGGTGCTTGACGTCGAGCAGCCACCCAAGCACAAGGTTCTCGGGTGCCAAGTAAAGGTACTCGGCAAAGGAGTTGGGAACTCGGCTCTATCAGGAAAGGTACAGTGCTCGAGTATGGGGTACTCGGGCATAGTGCACTAGGTGCTCAACATGCGACACTCGAGCGACAGAGCTCGTGGAGCTCGACAACGACGATTGGGTTTGGCATGTAGTGTTCGGGCAATAGATCAACAAATAGCTTGGGTTTGGGTGTAGTGCTTCTGTAGGGAATTGCTTCCCGCTTTGGTCGCTCGTGCATGGCGATCCAATCTACGTCCCCGGATTAAAAAAAATTAATCCTTGATGAAGACGGATTACCCAAGTAACTGATCCATCATCGTGCTATTTGATTCGAGTGGTCTCTTGAACAAACTTGTTGTTCAAGCAACCTAACTCTTTTTCTCGATTAACCGCGGAATAGATGATGTACAGATTGTCGATTTTTGTGTTTATCTTTGGGGTCCAAGTAAATTAGTCACATGCATTATACAAAAGAACTAAATCAAAACAAACAAGATTATATCTCTTGTATACCTCTTGATCTTCTATTGTATGACCTATCCTCCTCTTGAACGTTGTGTGGGCAACGATCCTCCAAGAGTTGAAACCTCCTAGATCGCGTATCTTCCTTTCCTTGTTCGCTCTGAACAAAGGAAGATAACCAAACAGTTCTTCTCCTATCTAGAGCCGACCACCAAGCTTCTAGCTTGATCCTTGCCACCGGCCAAGGAGAGGAAGAGGAAATTTGGGCACCGACCAAGAGCTCCAAAGGAAGAACCCTAACTCTTGCTGTCGGCCAAAGAGAAATATAGGAAGGAGAAGATATATGGGCGTCGGCCAAGAGAGAAAGAAGAAGAGATATGGGTGTCGGCTAAACCTTAGGAAGAGAGGAAAAACTTCCACTTGTTGCCCCCCAAAACCTCTCCAAACCCTAGCCACCCAACCCCTTTGTAAGCAAACCCTGATCTCCAATGATTAGTTGCCGCCCAAGCCAAAGAGCAAACCCTAGAATTCCAATTCTCTCATATCACCCAAGCCTTTGCCTCCTATTTATAGATTTTGCCCAAACCTCCTTTTAATCGTGTTCGTTGGATCTAGGTTTCATGAGAGTTTTAATAGGCTATAATAGGGACCATGAGGAGGAGTTAGATCTTGGCCACCCAATGGATCTAGCCCATATAAAATCTGATTCATTAATGATGATCCATTCCATTAGAGGATTATCATTGATCTACCTCACCAACCCCCATAAATAAATATGGGATCCATATATTAATTGTACAAATGTCTCCCCGTGTTTAAGATATCGAATATCCGTCAATTAATTAATTTACTGATAATTAATTAATCAACATCTAACTCCATGAGTAGTACCACTCAACCTCATCATCATGCCGAACCAAGTCCACCTGTAAGGTTTATATGATGATCCTTATGAACTCCTCAAGGGGACATCATCATCCTATTACATAAGACACGATTTTCACCTATAATCAACGGCACACCATGTAAATAATATCATTTCTCAACTTACCGAGCCTATCGATTTAATCTATAAATCTCGTCCATTGGTAAATCAAAGAAATAAATACTAACTATATGTGCCCGTTATTATATCTGGATTATACATCATAATATTCGAGGTCCGATTCAATTATGTAGTCAACAATAAATTGAATCACCTCTAAGTCGGTCTTGCTTAATACACACAAAGTGTACTAGTGTAATTTCATGGTCAAGATAAACCAATACCAAATTACACTACAACCATACCAATAGTTTGTCCAAAACCATCTCGGTTGTGAGCCTCTACTTATACTCTACAAGGAACTGATAACATGATCTTCTATGTGACACCACACACCATGTTATCTGCAATGTAATATATCAGACAATATGCATAACCATAAATATGCAAACAATGATCATGTGATTCTTATTTCAAAAATAAAAATGTTCATACAAAGAATAGACTTTTCAATATACATCCCAACAGCTTCTGCTCGGGCGAGAAATGCTCTCAGACAGAGCGCGCAATTTGCTCGGGCACGAAGCGCAGCTCGAGTTGTGCACTAATGTGCTCGACAAAGAACACTCAACTCAATGGTAAAACCCAGTGCTTGACCGGAGCACTAGTGCTCGCCCAGAGCACTGGGTGCTCGGGCGGAGCACTGGGTGCTCGGGCGGAGCACTGGGTGCTCGGGCGGAGCACTGGGTGCTCGGAGGGAGCACAGGGCGCTCAAGCTATGTGCTTGGTGCTTAGGATGTGTGCTATGTACTCTGGGTGAGTGAGCATAGTGCTTAGTACTCAAACCAATCAGAAAAATCACATGGTGATCAGGATGCCATTTAGAGGTGCTCGAAATATCAGTGCTATTCTCGATTTGAGTAACAAAGTCGGCATTGGCTAACTTGCTAGAGTTGACAATGGTCAACTAATCTCATAACTAGAAATGTCGAGTTGTTGTGAGAACAACTTGTACTCAACATAAAACAACTTAGAATAGGCTTAGTAAACTAGGGTTGGTGGCTTGGGATATTGAGAAGACAGAATACCACGCATAATGCTCGGGTGGCTGGGGTGGTTGGAGCAGAATGTGTGGAGTTTGAGTTCTCACGGAATACTATCGAGTTGAGTTTCCTTGGTACCAATTGAATGGTCTAAGTTGATAGTCGATTAATAGACTATTGATTAGTGTCAGTTGACTAAAAGATATTTTAGTCGACTAAGGAAGATGTTGATTGACTGGTAATTGTAGAGGATCGTTGGAACGCTAGAGGGGGGTGAATAGTATCGTGCTATGCATCGATGGAATACGATCGTGTTCATCTACACAATTTCATTAGCATGCAGCAGAATAATAATAATAACGATAACGAAACAAGAACAAACACGCAAACACGAGTATATAACGTGGTTCGGAACCTCAAGGTTCCTACTCCACGGTTGAGCTCAACGATCTCTAGTGATGCACACGTAACCACTAATAAACACTCCTCGGAACAATCTGAAGGTGGAAAAACCTCGTACAATATGATTACAACAGTAATACTAAATACAACAAGCAAATATAAATGAATACAACAAAAGAAATGCAAAGGAAACTTTACAATCGATCTTTTGAGAGCTTGATTGTTTGGTTGGTTGAGTGGCACTTGGAGACCCTGATTTGCAGCAATAAATTGCCCCAAAAACTCCTCAAAGAACCATGGCAGTTTCCTCCTTCACGAGCTCCATTTAAAGCTTCCACATGTGCTGGAAAATGCCGATCAGTCGACTGCTCGGGACCATCAGTCCACTGATGCCACTGTTGTCGTGAGACAACGGCTAGATCCATGCTAAAAAAATCCAACGAATCCATCATCAGTCGACTGATTATGACCATCAGTTGATTGATAAAGCCATCACTTGACTGCTGACTGCAGCGGTCGAGTGAGACTTCATTCTTTGCTCCAAAACCCGAGCACCAGTCGACTGATCACACGATCAGTCGACTGCAATGCCGATCAGTGGGCTGCCCACCTCTGGCAGTCGACTGCTAGGCTAATTCTCGTAGTCAACCCCTAGTAGACTCAGTTAGTCGACTACCACATGACACCAGTCGACTGGCACACCTCAAACATGAGGTTTTAATCCAAGTATGGTTTCCCCATACTTGCTAGACCACCGTTAGCCTAGACCTAAGCCTTCTAGCCACCTCCATCAGCCTCACGCCTCTCGGATCCCTCCAAGTCATCCATGACTTGTTCATCCATCGCGTTAGCCTTCATGTGCTTCCATCGGCTATGTCATGCTAACGGTGTCTACACCGCCAAGGCACATTGGACTTACGCCGCCAAGACTCCGCTTGGACTTTACGCCGCCAACCATTGGACTTATGCTGCCAAGACTCCCGCTTGGACTTTATGCCGCCAATATCAAACCCCTTGGACTTCTCAAATGCCAAGACTCAAGCTTGGACTTTTCCTTGCCAACCTATGTTGGACTTTCCATGCCAAGACCCATGCTTGGACTTTTCCTTGCCAAGACCCATGCTTGGACTTTACATGCCAAGTACTCAAGACTTGGACTTTCCAAAATGCCATGTGTCCCACTTGAACTTTCCCATGACAATCACATTGTCATATGTTTTTGTTGAAACATCAAAACATCTCTCAAGTCAAACTTGAGTCCTGGTCAATCATGACCTAGGCCGATTGCACCAACAATAATTAGTTCAGTTGACTAAGACTCCTGAAAATCGAGAAGATTTGTTTTTCTTGATTAATTGTGTTGGTCATATACCTGTATAAATTGAATTTAGCTAGTTTTTCTACTGGTTAGTCGGTTTTGTACTGCCTTATTTAATTTCAATTTTCAGATGGCATGGATGATTGCCATGTTGGCTCATTACGATTTGTTGTGAAACAAGCTGAGGGAAGCTATCTAGGGGATAGAATATGACCCTTCTTATGGGGTTGGTGGACACATGGGAAGACTAGATCGACTATTCTGGAGACTCAAGATGCAGGAGTTTCTCATTCTATATAATTATCGGATTTGGGCATTGGTTTGTTCACTGTCGAAAATTTGAGTGATACTGCACATCAAATATGAGGGTGCTATGAGGGGTGCATCACATATGCACAGTTATGCATAGAGCTACTTCACTATGATGAGAGTAAAGAGGATTCAGAAGAAGAACCTGAAGAGGACCACAATGTGGGTTATGTGAAAGATTCTTCCATTGATCCACCTGAGAGTGTTATAGATGAGAGTGCCCTAGTAGTGCCTAGAAAGATAGGATGTGTTATGATTATTATTGTGCCGGTATTTATAATAGTGAAAGTAGTAATTGTCTATTTAGTCTATTAGAGTTGTTTTGGTTATGAGTAGTTAGAGAATGTTATATGTTACATTCTTAGTAGAGTTTGTTATGTGTTAACAATGTACAATAAGTTTATGTTAATGATTAGTTCATTCAAATGATTAGTTCATTTATGTTGTTTGCTCTACATGATGAATGATTATTTGATCAATGCAATATACTCTTTGATTAGTTCATTATGAGTATAATTTTTAAATAATTAGTTCATTTAACTTATTAAATAAAATGATTAGTTCATTTTAATTTAAATCATGATTAGGTCATTTAATAATTAGTTCATTTAATGTAAAATATCATGATTGTATAATGATTAAGTTCGTTAGATGGGATGTATGCAATAGAATAGATCAATATAAGTCAGATTGGAACATACAAATGATAAGTGGAAATGTAGTAGCCACTTGATTTTGTAAACCAATTCAAATTTATATTGAGTCAATCAAAAATTACATATATAAAATATACACTGAATATTGAATAATTTATTTATTTATTTATGGTAGGTTATGGCAAGAAAGAACATCATAGTTGAATTGAATAAAGGTGAAAAATTGAATGAGGATAACTATAAGATCTGGCACCTCAAAATACAGTATGTACTTGAGGAACAAGAAGTTCTGGACGTTGTACATCAGATTTTGGAAGAACATGTTGATGGTCCCATTGCACAACACAGATAAGACTTTGATGCCTATAAAGCATGGAAAAAGACAGATTCTATTGCTAAGGGCATATTATAAGTTTAATGGTAGATGACCTAGTTTTTTAGTATGAGTCATATCCTACAGCTGATGTAGTTTGGTTAGCCCTTAGGGATAGATATAGTAGAGTTAGTCTGAACAAGCTTCGACAGCTGATGATTAATTTCGACAGCTATAAGAAACACCCGAATGCCACTATGATTCAACACCTCAGGGAGATGTCGAACATGATTCGAAAGCTTAAAACTGTTGGTCGTGAGTTGCCTGATGAACAACAGGTTCAGACAGTTGTTCATTCCCTTCCCAATTCTTGGGAGACCATGAAGCAGACATTAACTCACAGTGAGAGTATAAAAACTTTCACTGATGTCTCACACCATGTATAATTGGAGGCGGAGAGAGTGGAATCCGCAAGGATTTTTGGACCAGCCTATGTGGCTATTGGTTCTACTGGATCATCTAGATCCAAGAAAAATAAATTGTTCAAGAAGGGTAAGGGATAGAAGAAGGAACTTGTATCTGTTGCTAGGAAAGGCCCAATCAAGAAGAAGGCAAAGAAGACTGGAAAGAAACCTAAAAGCAAGATGACTTTCTTTAACTGTGGTAAGAAGGGTCACTTCGCTCGGGAGTGTATTGAGCCGAAAAAGATAATTCCGAGTCTATCTTCTTTTCCTGAGCATTTTGTTGCTAGTTCAATGTTGTTGGCTGATTCTTATCCTTTTCAATTATAGATTCAGGGAGCAACTAACCATGTATCTCGGGAGAGGGTTACATTTATGGAGTACTGTCGGGTACCAACTGGCAACAAATGGATATATGTAAGAAACAATACAAGAGTTGAAGTCAAAGGAGTCATCACTTGTAAACTCAACCTTCGTGGTGGCAGTGTTTTGTTTCTGCATGATGTCCTATATGCTCCTAAAATTTGATGGAATCTTGTTTCTATTACGTGTCTTCTTGATCGAGGGTAATATATTAATTTTTACAACCAGTGTGTGGAACTTAAGATTGACTCGGTGTCAATCGGAAATGGTTTTTTGACGAATGATTTTATGGTTCTTAATGTAAAACCAGAGATCAATTCTGCTATTGATGGTTGTTTTTCAAATATTGCTCTTACTAGTGATGTAGATATAACAGATGAGGTTTGACATGCTAGGCTAGGGCATATAGGACAAGAGCGTATGAATCGGTTAGCTAGAGATGACTTACTGGGCTCTCGGGCTAAGATTAACTTGTCTATATGTTAGCATTGTCTTGCTAGAAAAGCAACTAGGAAACCATTTGATAAGGCTACTAGGGTTGATTCTCCATTGCAATTAATTCATTCAGATATTTATGGTCCAATGAATGTGAAGGCTAGGCATGGAAGTTCTTATTTAATTATATTTATATATGATTTCACTCAGTTCGGTCATGTGTATTTGGTTTCTCATAAATCTGAAGCATTGGATTGTTTCATTCGTTATATGAACGAAGTTGGCAATCAAATGGAACGTAAGGTTAAGACCTTACACACTGACCATGGAGGGGAATATTTGTCTGATATGTTCGAGATAATATGTGGTAATAAAAGGATTATTAGACAGCTAACAATCCCAGGAACTCCATTGCAAAATGGAGTTACTGAAAGAAGAAATAGGACTCTTCTTGAAATGGTCAGGTCTGATGGCACATGCTAATTTGCCGATCTCCAATTAGGAAGATGTGTTATTAGCAGCGACCTATATACTTAACAAAGTACCTTCAAAATCTGTTCCATCTACCCCAAATGAATGTTGGACAAGTAAGAAACCAAATTTGAGTAATCTGAGACTCTAGGGGCAACTGCCTATGTTCATGATAGTTTTCATAAGTATGAAAAACTAAGAACTAGAGATAAGAAATGTATCTTTATAAAATATTCTGAGAGCTCCAAAGGTTATGTTTTCAAAGGTGAGCAACAAGATAAAATCATCTCCGAAATAGAGTCGAAAGATGCTACTTTTCTTGAAACTGAGTTCCCAGCTAGAGATGATGTTGATAAGATAGTTCCTCTATTTGAGAAGGATGAATCATTATCAATAAAAGAGGTGTCTAGTAGGATACCTGAACTTAATTAATTGAGTGGGAGTAATTTGCCTAGTCATGAGTTGACTTTTCAACAGCCCAACTTGCGAAGAAGTGTTCATAAGATTAAACCTAATTAAGAAGAGGTTTGATATTGAGAATGAGCTAATGATGACACTCCGAGTTAACAATGATGAATCTCAATCTGTTGAGGAAGCTATGGGATGTAGAGTTAGAGAAAAGTGGAAAGTTGCAATGGTAGAAGAGTTGTAGTCTATGAAAATAAATAATGTTTGGGATTTAGTCGATCTTCCTCTTGGTCGAAGGGCTATTGGGAATAAGTGGATTCTTAAAATAAAGAGGAAAGCAGATGAATCGATTAAACAATATAAAGCTCGTTTGGTTGCAAAAGGTTTTACCCAACTAGAGGGTGTAGACTATGAAGAGACATTTTCTCCTATAGTGAAGCTTGTGTCAATACGAGTTATTTTGGCTCTAGTAATGCATTACGACTTGGAATTACATTAGATAGATGTAAAAACTGCTTTCCTTAATGGTGAGCTTGACGAGGAAATATATATGATTCAGCCAGAAGATTTCATTACTGAAGGCCAAAAGGAGAAAGTATGTAGACTTAGAAAATTTATATATGGGCTAAAGAAAGCGTCAAGATAATGTAACATAAGATTTAACGAAGTCGTTTTATCTTATGATTTCAAAATGATCAATGAGGATCAGTGTGTTTTCCTAAAAAAAAAGAAAAAAAAGGAAAGTATATCATTTTATCATTATATATTGATGATTTGTTGATAGTAGAAAATAACATAGAGTTTGTGATAGAAGTTAAAGAGTGGCTTTTATCACAGTTTGACATAATAGATATGAGAGAAGCTAAGTACATCTTAGGAGTAAAGATCATAAGAGATCAATCTAAAAGACTTTTTGGTTTGTCTCAAGAGTCATATATAAATAAGATGTTACAACATTTCAGTATGTCTGACTGCAACAGTAAATAGAAACTTATTGTGAAAGGTACTATTCTGAGCAAGTGTATGAGTCCCAAGACTCCTTAGGAAATAGCCAAGATGAATAAAAAACCATATTCTAGTGCTATTGGTAGTTTGATATACACGATGTAGTGTACTCGTCTCGATATCAACTATGTTGTTGGCTTAGTCAGCCACTTCAGTTAAACCCAGGACCGAGACACTGGAAGGCAGTGAAGAGGATATTCAGATATCTCAAAGCAACAATAGATTTTTGTTTTTGTTTCCAAGGATCATATATGAGCATGAAGGGATATTCAGGTGAAGACTAGGTTGGAAACCAAGATGATAGAAAATCCATATCGGGCTATGTGTTCTTGCTGAATGGTGGCATCATCTCCTAGAATAGCAAGAAATAGGCTTGTGTAGCCTTGTTGACCATGGAAGCTAAATATGTGACATATTCAGTAGCTGTGCAAGAAGCAATTTGGTTAAGAAGGTTCCTAAAACATCTAAAGATTACTGAGGACAGTGGGAGTCCAGTTACTATCTACTATAATAGTCAAGCTGCTATAACTTTTTCCAAGGATCTCAAATATCACAGCAATAACAAGCAAATAGCTATAAAGTATAACTTTGTGAGAGATATTATTGTTAAAAAGAAGGTGATTCTTGAGTATATCCCTACATGTGTTATGCTTGTAGATCCTTTAACTAAACCAAAGACTAGAGGGACATTTAATGAGCTTGTAAAGTCTATGGGACTTCGGAGAATGTAACAATATTGAAATGACAATCAGATATTGTAATTTGATTGTATAAAATGTTGGCAATCAGACATTCTAATAAGATCTTGATGAGCATTTTGGTAGGTAGTGATTGGTCCTCTCACATGGACAATCATCTCTATTTGTTAAGTATGAATAGAGGTAAGACCATTGCTTATAGGATAGCTTGTTAAGCTATATGTAGAGATAAACATACTTGTAAGTTGAGGTCGCCTTGATATTTGTATCAAGATGAGATCATTTTGTAGATTTATGATCGATGTAAATGCACCCACCATTTACTATACCTGTTTGCAACCAGATTATAATTTATATGTTGAATTCTGGATTAGGCATTAGGAATGTGTAGATCAAAATCTATACGATATTGATTTGAGGAAAACATGCACTCTTTATTGGTAAAGAGTATAACATCATAATATGTGATTCCTACCACATGTGCTATGATGACAATAAGGGTCGTAGGAGAATAGATCTCTGTTTCTCTACTATGTGAGACCTTTGAGATTATATATTAATCTTAACATTTGCCATGAGTAACTATTTAGTTGTCTACTTGAAGTTTTAATCAGGGTCTACTACTTTAGCATGTAAATCTATTGACTATGGATGATTCGATCTATGGAAAATGACTAGGAAATAGACCGATTAAAATGAATGGATTCGAGCTTAAAAGGAAGATTAAATAGATTTACATCTTTTGAAGTTTATTCATTGGTTGATCCAATTTTGTCGTGTACAGAAATGAATTTTGAATATTGTAAATATAAAACATGCTCTTAACATGATGATCATTATGAGGGATTAGAGATGTTCATATTGATGTAAATATTTTAATCTGGATAAATAGAAAGACATGGATGTATCCAGGAGAATGATTTTGTACAACCTGGAGAACAGCTATGTGCCACCAGAAGAATAGCTATGTGCCACCTAGAGAATGACTATGTGACATTCAAAGAATGGTTATGTACCATTTAAGGAGCGACTAAGTAAGGTGTAACAACTTTCTTAGCATTGATCGCTCAATGAGCTGCTATGTAAGGTGTAACAACTTTTTTTAACATGAGATGCTCAATGTACTTGCTGTCACACGAACTATTTTCCCTAAATATGAATTGGATGTTGTTATATTAGTCTATGTGACCATTAGTCTCTATATGACTATCTAGTCTCCGTGACTAGTGACCTCTATACTTAATGGTTTTTGTAACCATTTGCCTTTGTGACTTAACTTGGACGAGTGGGAGATGTAGGTAGTTTTGTAACTGCTTGTACACGTTACCCTACATGGCAACATGTGTAGGCATTGCACTTCGTGCAATGCACTCTTCATTTCCTCACATCTTTTATAAAGGGATGGAGCCCAAGTGAAAGTGAGGGTAAGTTGAGTGAGATCACCGTCAGGCTATCGGAGTGTCATTGTGTTGTGTACACGAAGACAGAGAAATTCGAGAACATCTAAATGTCGGGATTTGATTTGTGGAAGAGTAAGGATGGTTCAGTTTTGTAATCGTTCTTTAGATGATGAGCAAAAGATCAAAAGATCTCTTCCCTATAGATCATCTTCGAAAAGCAAGTGGGAATCCAACGAACTCACTATAAGATTGTTTTATAGTATTTTGTTTGTAGTATGTAAATTCATGTAATTCATATAAATGCAGTAATTCTACATGTTGTTAAAAGGGAATGATTTGTTTCCCCTGTGTATCCATGTATGAGCATCACTTATAATGCTAATAAATAGAGTGAAGCAATAGGTATTTGATGAACCAAGGTTTGCTTCTTCTTTTTATTTCTTATTGACATTGCAATAATATGATTAAATGGTTAGAAGACTGAGTCAAGAAGAAGCAGCTCGGGAAATGACCTGAACAGTGAGTCGGAAAGGAGAAGGTTCGAGAAGTAGATGGTGTTGGAGCAATCGACTCAGGTCACGATTGACTGGACTCGAGTTTGAATCGAATAGTATTTTGATGTTTGACAAAATAATTGACAATGTGATTGTCATGGAAAGTCTAAGTCATGGGTAATTGGCAATTGAAAAGTCCAAGCATCAGTCTTGGCATGGAAAGTCCAAACATGGGTCTTGTCAAAGGAAAAGTCCAAGCATGGGTCTTGGCAATGGTAAAGTTGTTGGGTTTCCGGCACCGCGGCGAGTGTGTGTTCGAACATGTTTCGCAAACATGTGCACAAGGGAAGAAATAAAAATAATAAATCTACATTTATTACAACACACACATCACACGCATGCATAGTACAACATGTGTAGACATAACCATAAATTTAAATTTTGCAATAAAAGGAAATTTAACTACGTATACCTTTCGTATCACGTGTAGCGGGAACGACATCAACCGGAACGATCCTCGCTAGATTCGTCTTTATCCGTATCCATGGCGAGTATCTTCGGGATGACTTCACAAAGTCACAAGCTTCGTCTTCGTACGGGTTACCAGCCTTGTGTTGAAGACGACGTGATCGAGAGAGGATCACGATCCGAATCCAAATTCGGATCGAAAGACGAGTCCTCAAAACTCGCTTCTCCGGAGAGGTATTCGTCAACCGTTTGACGAATCCTTCGTCCTCCACCTATGAGGATTACCGGAGATCGAATCCCCGGCAAGGATACCGTTGTCGGAGCTCCAAACGTCGTCCAAATGATGCTCCGACGAGAGGGAAACAAGCTGTCCAGAAAAACTGGACAGCTTTGGTGGAGGAGTAGGGGCCGGCCAAAAGAAAGGTGGAAGCTCACCTTATTACCGAACCCAAGGGAGATCACCGGAGCACCAACCGGCAGCAGCTCGACGCCGACAAGAGGGAAGGTCAGTACCTTCTGGACGCCGGTTGGAGCTTGATGGTGGGTGGCGGCAAGTGGAGGTGTTGGCGCCGAAATCACCAAGGGGAGGTGGGCGGCAACTCTTAGGTTAGGGTTTTGGATTAGGGCTTAACAACACCTTAAGCCCTCTTTTATAGAGAACTAATTCTCTTAATGGTTATTGGATCATAACCATAAGGCCCGTTAACCCGCTCCATTAATATAAGTTAAAATAAACCAAACCATGATGGTTTATTTTAAGTTAAAATGAACCGAACCAACTTTTGGTTCATTCGTTTAAAATAAATCAAACCCTTTGGTTTATTCTCCTCCATTGGATTAGAACTAAACCATTTTGGTTCATCCATTATGTCTTCATAAGACACGGCCCATCCACGCTTCCATTGCGACTGAAACGATTTCATGCTCGCTTCTTGTTTGGTCCAACCAAACCTAGTTTCTCTCGATATGAGAATCCCATTCTCAAGCTCGTTTTAAATCCTTCGGATTACGCTCGTTGTGCGTGTGACCAAATAGGTTCTCGGTTTATGTTGGCCGTCTATAATTAACAATTAATTATAGAACGATCATGAGTGGCACCTAGTAGTACATCATGATCCCCAATTAACCGAAAAGATCAACGGTTGATCCAGAACTATTTCTGAAACCCTTCAGCAGCTCGAATGAATCGTGCCCCATTCCCTTCACTCATCTTATACCCACTTGGTTTAGGACATGGTCTATAGTGTCAGTCCCCACTAGGCTGACTACGTCACACCTAGCCCAAGTATCATTTCCTCGTCCTACGGATTCTAGTTACTGCACATGTATCGAAGAGTACCTTACTCTAAACATGTAATGCTTTGGCCAAAGACATTAGTAACAATCCGACGAGAGGCCATGGGTATACATCTCCTCGCAAGGAGTGGTGAATCCTTTATAGGCTATTCAAACACCTTCGATCACTTCGACTTATACCCAATCATCCCGGGTCCACATCTCCTTAGAGATGCTTGCTTAAGATGTCAAAGCATAAGTCTCCATGATCAAGATGACTTGAATACCGCAAGTCAAAGGAACATCGCACTTAAGCTACAGTAAGAACTTCATTGACATATCTATATATGAAGAGAACCATATGAAGTCTTACGGCTGGTCACTCCAATGAACTAGTTACCATAACTAGCATCCACGATCAACTCCGGACATCACAATGTCTCCAGCCAGTGAGAATCAGCTGCTTGGATACACCAAAGAGTATACCTCGTGCTAGTCTCGATAGAATTGATGGTGTCCAAATCCATCAATTCATCGACTAGGGATAATTCCGATACATCACAATTATACATGTAGAGATACTCACTAGTTGTGATCCAATCACAAATTCTCTCATGCTGTGAATCGTATCGTGGACATTCAGTAAATGAGTTTAAGATCCAATCAAATACATGAAAACATGTATACTCAAAGAGTGAATCTTCATTTATCATATAAATAGTTCATACATAAGGCGATTGCCTTAGGACATCTCTCATATATTACTAACAGACTCCCAGTTGGCATAATGCCAATTGCTACGGTATCCAATACCATAAGCTCTAACATGACCCTCAAACTTACTTTGAGATAATGCTTTAGTCAAAGGATCCGCTAAGTTCCTTTCAGTGGGAATTTTCTCGATTTGTATTTTATTCCTACTGATGATCTCTCTGATAAGATGATAGCAGCGAAGCACATGTTTGGATCATTGATGAGACCACATCAAGTTCAGAGATAAATTTATTGATCCAAACTTCTTCCTTTGCTTCTTCCAAAGCTGCAATGTATTCTGCCTTAGTGGCAGAATCTGCTATAGTGTTAAGCTTGGAACCTTACCAACTTATTGCGCCTCCATTCTAGGTGAATACATACCCAGACTGAGACATGGAATCATCCTTGTCTGTCTGGAGCTGGTATCCGTATACCCACGTATAACCATGTCCCCTTCTCCTTATATTAGGAACACATCCTTAGTTCTTCTTAAGTACTTAAGGATTGTCTTAATAGTCGCCCAATGATCCATTCCTGGATCAGACTGGTATCTACTTGTGACACTCAGAGCATACGATACATCGGGCCTCGTACATAACATAGCATACATGATAGATCCTATTGCGGATGCATAGGGAATCTTACTCATGCAAATCCTCTCGTCTTCTGTGCGCAGACACATAGACTTCGAAAGGTGTACCCCATGCCTGATGGGTAGGAAACCTTTCTTGGATTCTGACATGCTAAACCTCTTTAGCACTCGGTCTATATATGTAGACTGCGAAAGACCAAGCAACTGTTTCGATCTATCTCTATAGATCTTAATCCCGAGGATGTAGGTTGCTTCTCCCAGGTCTTTCATGGAGAATGTCTTGGATAACCAAACCTTAACTGACTATAAGATTGAAACATCGTTTCCCATAAGTAATATGTCATCTACATACAATACTAGAAACACGACTGCACTCCCACTAACCTTCTTGTACACACAAGGTTCGTCTGGATTTTGTGAGAAGTCAAACTTTTTGATTGTCTCATCAAAACGGATATTCCAGCTCCTGGATGCTTGCTTCAATTCATATATGAACCGTCGCAATTTGCATACCTTGGTTTTATCAACCGATGTGAAACCCTCAGGCTGTATCATATACACGTCCTCGAGCAAGTTTCCATTAAGGAAAGCTGTTTTCATATCCATCTGCCATATCTCATAATCATAATGAGCCGCTATGGCCAGGAGCATCCGAATGGATTTAAGCATAGCTACAGGTGAATAAGTTTCGTCATAATCAACACCTTGTTTTTGACGATATCCTTTCTCCACTAATCTAGCTTTATAGGTAATCACATTACCATCCATGTCGATTTTCTTCTTGAAAACCCACTTGCACCCTATAGGCTTGATGCCTTCAGGTGGGTCAACCAAGTTCCAAACTTGGTTTTCATACATGGAATCCATTTCCGACTTCATGGAATCAAGCCACTTATCCCTTTCTGAACTTGTCAGCACTTCTTCATAACTGGTAGGCTCCTCATCATCAATGAGTAACACGTCGTTCGATTCACTTACGAGAAATCCATATCTCTCAGGAATGTTGCGTGTTCTACCAGATTTACGAAGATGTGGTGTTACAATAGGTCCAGCCGATTGCTCATCACTATGAGTTATCGGTTGTTGTGCTTCACCAGGTATCTCATCAATGTCTATTTGAGTCTCTCGAGCCTCCTCAAGCTTGACGACACTCCCACTATTTTCTTGCAAGAGAAACTCTTTCTCTAGAAACACAGCATGCCTTGAAACAAACACTTTTTGTTCCACAGGATGATAGAATTGGTAACCCCTTGTTTCCTTAGGGTATCCAATAAATAGACATTTATCAGACTTAGCATCCAATTTTTCTAATACAGTCCGCTTCACATAAGCAGAACAACCCCATATCTTCAAGTAAGATACATGAGGTTTCTTACCATTCCATATCTCATATGGAGTAGTAGAGACTACCTTGGTTGACATTCTTTTTAACAAGTAAATAGCTGTCTGAAGTGCATAGCCCCAAGAGGACTTGGGAAGATTCACATGATTCATCATTGACCTGACCATGTCCAACAAGGTCCGGTTACGCCTCTCAGATACACCATTATGCTGTGGTGTATATGGCGGAGTCCATTGAGACAATATACCATTGTCTCTTAGATAATCAAGAAACTCTTGACTTAAGTTTTCACCACCTCGATCCGATCGAAGTATTTTAATACTCTTGTCATGTTGTTTCTCTACTTCATTTCTAAATTCTTTGAACCTTTCAAAGGCTTCAGACTTGTGTTTCATCAAGAACACATACCCAAACCGTGAGTGATCATCGGTGAAGGTAATGAAGTAGCTATAGCCTCCTAAAGCTTGAGTTGACATAGGTCCACATACATCAGTATGTATTAGACCTAATAACTCTCCCACTCGTTCACCTTTTCCTGTAAAAGGTAACTTAGTCATCTTGCCTTTTAAGCATGATTCACATGTATCGTATGAATCCAATTCAAACGATTCCAGAATTCCACATCGGTGTAATTCAGACATGCGTTTCTTGCTTACATGGCCAAGACGACAATGCCACATGTAGGAGTCTAATTGATTATCCTTTCGAGCACGCTTGTTGCTCGCTTCGATATTGAAAATATCACTGGATACGTCCAATGTATAAACACCATTTCTTAAAGTTCCAGTCCCATAAAGAACTCCATTCAAAGTTATGTAACAACAATTGTTACTAAAAGTTAAATGGTACCCATTTCTATTTAAACAAGAAATAGAAATGATGTTCTTTATCAACGAAGGAACATAAAAGCAATTGTCCAGTTCTAAGACAAGTCCTGCAGGGAGTTTCAACAAATACGTTCCGATGGCGAGTGCAGCAACCTTTGCTCCATTCCCAACACGTAAATTTGACTCTCCCTTGACGAGTCTTCTTCTATTCCTTAGCCCATGTATGTCATTACATATATGTGAGCCACACCCAGTATCCAATACCCAAGTGTCTGAGGAAATAGAATGACAATCAATAACGAAGATATATGAAAAAGATGGAGCATCTTATGCCTTATTCTTCTTCACGGACTCAAGATAAATCTTGCAATTTCTTCGCCAATGGCCCTACTTGCCATAATGATGGCAAGTGCCCTTTTGAGCTGGTTCTGCCTTTTTAGCCTTTTTCTTCTTCCCCTTATGTTGTTCCTTTGACTCCCTCTTAGAACTTTTCTTTGAGGAATCAACTAA
The DNA here is from genome assembly GCA_025175895.1 of Wurfbainia villosa. Lineage (NCBI taxonomy): Eukaryota > Viridiplantae > Streptophyta > Magnoliopsida > Zingiberales > Zingiberaceae > Wurfbainia > Wurfbainia villosa. The sequence continues at coordinate 42,123,471 of CM045989.1, forward strand.
CAACACCGTCCCCTGCTCATGCTTCTCAGAAGGCTCCACAGTCTTCAGCATGTTTAGCAGTACCACAGATGAACCTTCTTGCATCTCAGAGGTGAAGAGGAGCTTGGAGACTTCGAACCTTTCGAATCTCACTTGCTTATCAAAGAACTCATAAAGATGAAGGACTACGATATGAGCATCCTTATGCTCATGCTGCTTTCGTAGCTTGGGTTCCATCGTGGCTAGCATGATGCAACTTGTCAGTTCAGAATCAGCCACATGCTTCTGATAGACCAACATTTGATCTGGAGTTGCATCATCCTTAGGACGGTTGGGAAGAGGCTCTTCAAGGACATATGCAAGCTTTTCTGCCTTGAGAATAATTCTCAGGTTTCTAAGCCAGTCCAGGAAGTTAGGCCCAGTCAGTTTCTTTGAATCCAAAATAGTGCACAAATTCAAAGACGTTATGATCAATCGATTGACCTAGAAATACAAAACGAGCATATATGAGAAAATGATTTTAAAATGCATCAATATACATTTATAAATTCCATTCATTTTTCGAATTTCAAAAACCCCAAAATTACTTCGGGAGATCGTAGGTCCATCTCCGAATGGGTTGATATCCATCATAGATATGAACAACCTTGGAGAGAGTCCAACAAGCCATTCATAACTACGATGGTAGGTATCAACTATACCGATTGCATATCACGTATATGCAACTATCACAATGTGCTATCAACTAATTGAATGTTCACACATACATCGGGTTGTTAACACATTAACAAGTATGCACCATATGCATAGCACCCAACTTCACCTCCCTTAACATCGACCTTGGAGAGAGTCCAACAAGCCGATGCTCTAGGTTAAAGCCAACCCATTAATCGAGAAATAGTTTTAATATGGTTAGAGCGCATTCAACCAATTAGCCCGGCTTGAAGAGAGTCCAACAATCAAAGCTAACGATTGACCTCTGACTCTTACCATATTAGTATTAAACTATTCCATGGTTTGAACATGTTTGGGTTCGAGCCGGGCTTGGAGAGAGTCCAACAACCCGAACAAGAAACGGAACTCTGGTTCTAACCATATTAATGGAAGGTGTAGGCTTTAATATTGAGTAAGGGTTTTTATGTATCATTCTCTTTGCATCCAAATAACTATTATCTATATGACATGACATACATGACATACATCTACATGTCACGACACGCATGACATAATGATATGCATCTAATGCAATTACATGACATACAATTATGTCATGTATATAATTTCCTTATATGTCATAACTATTTATGGAAATAAAATATGTTTAAGATTTGATTCTCCAAATCAAATCATGATTAAAATAGGAAACAAATTTCCAAATCTAATCATATATTTTATTTGTGGAAATAGTTGATTAAAGAAAGTCAATTTAGGAAACCAATTTCCTAAATCATCAAAACTACTTATAGAAATAAAATATTTTTAAGATTTGATTTCCCAAATAAAATCATGATTAAATTAGGAAACAAATTTCCAAAATCTAAGCAAATATTTTATTTATGGAAAATATCAATTTCCATAAATACTTCCAACTTTCCAAAAGTGGAAGATTTCCATAAATACTTCTATACTTTCCAAAATTGAAAAATTTCTATAAATACTTCTAACTTTCCAAAAGTAGAAAATTTCCAGAAATATCATTATGACTATCACAAAACCATTTTACGATTATGTCGAAACACAACCTGGGCTCTGATACCACTGTTGGATTTTCGGCACTACGACGAGTGTGTGTTTGAACATGTTTCGCAAACATGTGCACAACGGAAGAAATAAAAATAATAAATCTACATTTATTACAACACACACATCACACGCATGCATAGTACAACATGTGTAGACATAACTGTAAATTTAAATTTTGCAATAAAAGGAAATTTAACTATGTATACCTTTCGTATCACGTGTAGCGGGAACGACATCAACCGGAACGATCCTCGCTAGAATCATCTCTATCCGTATCCACGCCGAGTATCTTCGGGATGACTTCACAAAGTCACAAGCTTCATCTTCGTACGGGTTACCAGCCTTGTGTTGAAGACGACGTGATCGAGAGAGGATCACAATCCGAATCCAAATTCGGATCCAAAGACGAGTCCTCAAAACTCACTTCTCCGGACAGGTATTCGTCAACCGTTTGACGAATCCTTCGTCCTCCACCTATGAGGATTACCGGAGATCGAATCCCCGGCAAGGATACCGCTGTTGGAGCTCCAAACGTCATCCAAACGATGCTCCGATGAGAGAGAAAAAAGCTGTCCAGAAAAACTGGACAGCTTTGGTGGAGGAGTAGGGGCCGGCCAAAAGAAAGGTGGAAGCTCACCTTATTACCGAACCCAAGGGAGATCACCGGAGCACCAACCGGCAGCAGCTCGACGCCGGCAAGAGGGAAGGTCAGCACCTTCTGGACACCGGTTGGAGCTTGATGGTGGGCGGCGGCAAGTGGAGGTGTTGGCGCCGAAATCACCAAGGGGAGGTGGGCGGCAACTCTTAGGTTAGGGTTTTGGATTAGGGCTTAACAACACCTTAAGCCCTTTTTTATAGAGAACTAATTCTCTTAATGGTTATTGGATCATAACCATAAGGCTCGTTAACCTGCTCCATTAATATAAGTTAAAATAAACCAAACCATGATGGTTTATTTTAAGTTAAAACGAACCGAACCAACTTTTGGTTCATTCGTTTAAAATAAACTAAACCCTTTGGTTTATTCTCCTCCATTGGATTAGAACCAAACCATTTTGGTTCATCCATTATGTCTTCATAAGACACGGCCCATCCACGCTTCCATTGCGACTGAAACGATTTTATGCTCGCTTCTTGTTTGGTCCAACCAAACCTAGTTTCTCTCGGTCTGAGAATCCCATTCTCAAGCTCGTTTTAAATCCTTTGGATTACGCTCGTTGTGCATGTGACCAAATAGGTTCTCGGTTTATGTTGGTCGTCTATAATTAACCATTAATTATAGAATGATCATGAGTGGCACCTAGTAGTATATCATGATCCCCAATTAACCGAAAAGATCAACGGTTGATCTAGAACTATTTCTGAAACCCTTCAGTAGCTCGAATGATTAATGCCCCATTCCCTTCACTCATCTTATACCCACTTGGTTCAGGACATGGTCTATTGTGTCAGTCCCCACTAGGCTGACTACGTCACACCTAGCCCAAGTATCATTTCCTCATCCTACGGATTCTAGTTACTCCACATGTATCGAAGAGTACCTTACTCTAAACATGTAATGCTTTGGCCAAAGACTTTAGTAACAATCCGACGAGAGGCCATGGGTATACATCTCCTCGCAAGGAGTGGTGAATCCTTTATAGGCTATTCAAACACCTTCGATCACTTCGACTTATACCCAATCATCCCGGGTCCACATCTCCTTAGAGATGCTTGCTTAAGATGTCAAAGCATAAGTCTCCATGATCAAGATGACTTGAATACCGCAAGTCAAAGGAACATCGCACTTATGCTACAGTAAGAACTTCATTGACATATCTATATATGCAGAGAACCATATGAAGTCTTACGGCTGGTCACTCCAATGAACTAGTTACCATAACTAGCATCCACGATCAACTCCGGACATCACAATGTCTCCAGCCAGTGAGAATCAGCTGCTTGGATACACCAAGGAGTATACCTCGTGCTAGTCTTGACGGAATTGATAGTGTCTAAATCCATCAATTCATCAACTAGGGATAATTCCGATACATCACAATTACACATGTAGAGATACTCACTAGTTGTGATCCAATCACAAATTCTCTCATGCTGTGAATCGTATCGTGGACATTCAGTAAATGAGTTTAAGATCCAATCAAATACATGAAAATATGTATACTCAAATAGTGAATCTTCATTTATCATATAAATGGTTCATACATAAGGCGATTGCCTTAGGACATCTCTCATATATTACTAACAAAAGTCCAAGTCCAAGTCATGGGTACTTGGCATGGGAAGTCCAAAGGTATAGTTTTGGATGCATAAGTCCAAGTGTGTAGTTGTGGCAGAGTAAATTCCAAGTGAACTTTGGCAGTGAAAGTACAAGTATGGATGCTTAGCAATTGGAAAGTCCAAGGGTGTTATATTGGCGGCGTAAATTCTAAGCATGTAGTCTTGGAAGCATAAGTCCAATGTTTTGCGATGTAAAGTCCAAGTGTTTGTCTTGGCGGCATAAGTCCAAATGTACCTTTGCAAAGTAGACCCGGTTAGCATGATAATAGCTGATGGAAGCACTTGAAGGCTAGCATATGGATGAACAAGTCATGGAGGACTTGGAGGGATCCGATAGGCGTGTGGCCGATGGAGGTGACTAGAAGTCTTAGATCGAGGCTCAGGATAGTCTTTCAAGTATGAGAGGATCATACTTGAGTTAAATCTCATGTTTAAGGTTTATCAGTCGACTGGGATTATGGATCAGTCGATGGCCAAGTGTTTGACACTTGGCAGCCTAGTCAACTTGGATCAGTCAACTGAGATTATAACCAGTCGACTGGAGGTTCGACTAATTATTTATGGCTCTGGCAGTTAAGGTTGAGCAGTCGACTAGTCCATAGCAGTTGACTGCTATGGTAGAGCAATCGATTGGAATTAAGTGACCAGGGCACAGAATGTTGAATAGGCGACTGCTAGCCCATGGGAGTCGACTGGTGGCTATGAGCAGTCGACTGCTAGGTCAGGGTAGTCGAATGATGGACAACTTTCTAAGTAGATTAAGCCATTGTGAGGCAACGACTAAATGTCTAGTCAACTTCTAGGTAAGAGGAGTCGACTGCTAGGCGAAAATTCAGCCCGAGGTGTTCTTTATAAGGAGCTAAAAGGGCAGGAAGATGGTTGCCAATTCTTTGGGATTTTGAAGGGGAATAGTTACTGCTTTCCAGACCTTCAAAGCCATTCAAATCAACCAAACAAGCAAGTGATCCTAAGTTCATCTTTGTAAAGTGTTTTTGCATTTGTATTCATTCTTAGCATATTGTTGTTGCTTCTTATTATTGTAAGATATTTGTACGAGGTTTCTCCACCTCCGATGTCATACCGAGAAGGAGAGGCTTATTAGTGGTGGTGTGCATCACTGGAGCTCCCTATTGAGCTCACCCCATGGAGTAGGAACCCTAGTTTCGAACCACGTTAAATCTTTGTGTGTTGGTTTTGTATTTTTCTTTATTGTATTTCTATATTCCACTGCATATACTAATGATTATAGATGAGCATGCATCAAACGAGAGCGAAATCGACAAATCGCTATTCACCCCCCTCTAGTGCGACCACATCGGTCCCTACAGATGGAGCACTAAGTTAGAAAGGAAATAGCTCGGGAAGAAAGTCAAGTGTTGTGCCAGAAAAGAAACATCTAGGGAAGTAGGTGAAGTGTCAAATCGGGTAGGAAATAGTTTGGGAGGTAGACAAAGAGCTAAGTCAGTGAAGAGACAGTTCGGGAAGTAGATGGAGTGCTGAGTGTAAAAAGGAAACGACTCGAGAAGAAAGCCGAGTGTTGAGTTGGGAAAGAAACAACTCAGGAAGTGGCTAGAATGCAAAGTCGGGAAGGGCTTGACATGGGAAATTAGCAGAGAGCCAAGTTAGAGATCTTTGATTATTCTTACACTTACTATTTTCTACTACTACATTCATTATCTTTGCTACTATTTGCTTCTCTTCCTCGCACAAGCTTTGGCTTATGCATCAGAGGCCCGAAGTCGGGAAATCGGCAGCTGTTTGACCTGTGTTATCTTTGACAGGAAGGGAATAATAAGGTTTACTGCTGCGATCAGAGAAAACCCATCCTTAGTGGCTTAAGATCAAGGAACAACAATTTGCACTACATCAGTTAGTGTCGTCTGTGGGAACATCTGAGCAAGATGTAGAAATGCAACCTTAAGAGATTCCTCCTCCTATGACCTCTACTCCTGAAGAAACTCCTATTACCATATTACCTTCTCAGCTAAACAAGGTAGTGGCTGACGCATGGATGCAAGACGATAGAAGGATGGGGTATCTTCAACCTCATTCTGGAGAGCCATCTCGAAGAGAGCAACCCTATGGTGGACCCTCTCACATCCCGATGGCCGGTCCACAAGAAACGAAGGTACTTCCAGGACAAGGACTGCTAGGGGGAGTTGAGCGATTTCCCTTGCCCCTCTTACCTACGAGGAGGGAAGATCAAGGTAAAAGTCATTCAACTAAGGCTCAAAATCCATATGAGACTTCCCCTTTCATTGAGGATATAGTGCTGGAACTGTAGGTGATTGCTTCCCGCTTCGGTCGCTTGTACATGGCGATCCTATCTACGTCCCCGGATTAAAAAAAATTAATCTTTGACGAAGACGGATTAGCCAAGCAACCGATCCATCATCGTGCCATTCAATTCGAGTGGTCACTTGAACAAATTTTTTGTTCAAGCAACCTAACTCTTTTCCTCGATTAGCCGCGGAATAGATGATGTACGGATCGTCAATTTTTGTGTTTATCTTCGGGGTCCAAGTAAATTAGTCACATACATAATATACAAAAGAACTAAATCAAAACAAACAAGATTATACCTCTTGTTTACCTCTTGATATTCTATTGTATGTCCTATCCTCCTCTTGCACGTTGTGTGGGCAACGATCCTTCAAGAGATGAAGCCTCCTAGATCACGTTCTTCCCTTCCTTGCTCACTCCGAACAAAGGAAACATGAAAGCTCCCTTCTTCACCTATCTAGTGCCGACCACCAAGTCACCTTACTTAGTTGTTGCCATCGGCCAAGGAGAGGGAGAGGAAGATTGGTCGCCGGCCAAGAGTTAAGCTCCAAATATTGAAGATGAAGAACTGCTGGCCAAGCTTCGAGGAAGGAGCCCCAGCCCTTAGGGAAGGAGAAGAGATGCCGACTCAACCTTAGGAAGAGAGGAAACAAAACCCTAAACCTCTCCTCCACTTCTTGCCGCCGACCAAGCCAACTCCAAACCCTAAACCTCTTCTAATCTTGCCGCCTAATAATTTGGAAGCAAACCCTATAATCCTTAATTCATTCTTGCTGCCCAAGCCTTGGCCTCCTTTATATAGATTTAGCCCAAGCCTCTTTTTAATCATGTCCGTTGGATCTAGGCTTCATGAGGGTTTTAATAGGCTACAATAGGGACCACGAGGAGGAGTTGGATCTTGGCCACCCAATGGATCCGGCCCACATAAAATCTGATCCATTAATGATAATCCATTCCACTAGAGGATTATCATTGATCTACCTCACCAACCCCCATAAATAAATATGGGCTCCATATATTAATTGTACAAATATCTTCCCGTGTTTAAGATCTCGAACGTCCATCAATTAATTAATTTACTAACGATTAATTAATCAACATCTAACTCTATGAGTAGTACCACTCAACCTCATCATCATGCCGAACCAAGTCCACTTGCAGGGTTTACATGATGATCCTTATGAGATCCTCAAGAGGACATCATCATCCTAATACATAGGACACGGTTTCTTTCTATAATCAATGACACACCATGTAAATAATATCATTTCCCAACTTACCGAGCCTATCGATTTAATCTATAAATCTCGCCCATTGGTAAATCATAGAAATAAATACTAAGTACATGTGTCCGTTATTATATCGGGATTAAGAGCATGTACACCATAATATCCGAGGTCCGATTCAATTATATAGTCAGCAATAAATTGAATCACCTCTAAGTCGGTCCTGCTCAATACACACAAAGTGTACTAGTGTAATTCTATGGTCAAGACAAACTAATACCAAATTACACTACAACCATGCCAATGGTTTGTCCAAAACCATCTCGGTTGTGAGCCTCTACTTATACTCTACAAGAAACTGATAACATGATCTTCCGTGTGACACCACACACCATGTTATCTACAATGTAATGTATCAGACAATATGCATAACCATAAATATGCAAACAATGATCATGTGATTCTTATTTCAAAAATAAAGATGTTCATACAAAAGATAGACTTTTAAGTATACATCCTAATAATCTCCCACTTATACTAAAAGACTATGCTGTCCTCATACTGCCATACATCTGATTCTCATTCCCTCCACATGCCTATCAAAAGCTCTCGCTTGAAGGGCCTTAGTGTAAGGATTTGCAAGGTTATCCTGTGATGCAATCTTTGCTACAACAACTTCTCCTCGCTTTACGATCTCTCGTATTAGGTGGTACTTGCACTCTATGTGTTTACTTGCCTTATGGGCTCACGGTTCCTTCGAGTTTGCAACTGCACCATTGTTATCATAATAAATTGTGATAGTTTTGGGCAAACCAGGAATCACATCCAAGTCCATCAAGAAGTTCTTGAGCCATACAACTTCTTTGGCTGCCTCAGAGGCTGCCACATACTCAGCTTCCATGGTAGAGTTCGCCACGCATTTCTACTTGACACTTCTCCATACAATGGCTCCACCTCCCAAAGTAAACACAAAATCCGTGGTAGACTTACTATTATCCCTATCTGATTGGAAGTCAAAATCTGTGTAACCCATAGGGATTAATTGATCTGCCTAGTATACCAGCATATAATCCTTAGTCCTTCTCAGGTACTTCAATATATGCTTTACCGCAGTCCAATGTCCCTGTCCTAGATTACTCTAATATCTACTAACCATGCCCACGACAAAGCAGATATTCGACCTCGTACATAACATAACATACATGAGGCTTCCTACCGCCGAAGCATAAGGAACCGCCTTCATCTCCTCTATCTCCTTTGATGTTCTAGGACACATCTCTTTAGATAAAGGTCCATGCCTAAAAGGTAGAAAACCTTTGTTGGAGTTTTGCATGCTAAAACGAGCCAAAATAGTGTCTATGTATGAAGCTTGAGATAAGCACAACATCCTTTTCTTGCGATCCCTTATAACCTTGATCCCAAGGATGTGTCCCACTTCTCCCAAGTCCTTCATAATAAACTGTTTGGACAACCATACCCTTATGTCTGATAACACTTTGACATTGTTGTCAATTAACAAAATATCATCTACGTATAGTACAAGAAATATCATTACGTTTTCGTCGCATCTCTTGTATACACAAGACTCATCCGGACATTGAATAAATCCATAAGACCGGATTACCTCATCAAAGAGGATGTTCCAAGATCTCGAAGCTTGCTTCAATCCATAAATGGACCAATTAAGTTTGCACACAAGATGTTCTTTGCCCTTTGCAATGAATCCCTCTGGTTGCTCCATATAGATGTTTTCCTCAAGACTTCCATTAAGGAAAGCTATCTTGACATCCATCTGCCACACCTCATAATCCATATGAGCAGCAATAGATAAGAGAATCCGGATAGACTTAAGCATGACTACTAGCGAAAAAGTCTCCTCATAATCGATACCCTCTTTCTAAGTATACCCTTTCGCAACAAGCCTTGCTTTGAAGGTCTCAATCTTCCCATCTATTCCTCTCTTTCTTTTGTAGATCCACTTGCATCCAATGGTTTTTACACCATTGGGTGGTTCTACTAGCTCCCAGACCTGATTTGAATCCATAGATTCTATCTCAGAATTCATCGCACTTTGCCAAGATACCGCATCTTTATCTTGGATTGTCTCGTCATATGTACAGGGATCAGGTTCATGTTCGCCAAGGACCAAATCAGAAGATTCTCCTAAGAACATAAATCTATCAGGTTGTCTAATAACCCTCCCACTACGATGAGGTATCACTTGTGTATCCTCTGTGACACGCCGTGCAGTCACTTGTGGTATATCCTCTTATACCGATGGTACTGAAGTAGTGACTTTCCCTCCTAATTCCTCCAGAACAATCTTACTCATGGGCTTGTGGTTCATCACATAGTCTTCCTCTAAAAATATGACATTCGTGCTAACGATCACCCTCTGATCTCTAGGACTATAGAACAAACCACTTTTTGTTCCTCTAGGATAGCCTACGAACATGCGAACTTCTGTACGAGGTTCCAACTTACTAGCATCTGCCTTCAGCACATGTGTTGGACTCCCCCAAATCTAAATATGTCTTAGACTAGGCTTTCGCCCAATCCACAATTCTGTGGGAGTAGAAGGAACGGATTTAGATGATACTAAGTTCAGAATATACACTGCCATATCCAGAGCATACCCCCAGAATGAATCTGGTAACTCAGAATAACTCATCATCGATCTAGCCATCTCCATAAGAGTCCTATTCGTTCGCTCCGCTACACCATTTTTCTGGGGGTGTGCAAGGTGCAGACAATTAGGATTGAATCCCAGCCTCTGATAAGTAATTCCTAAACTCTCACAAGAGGTACTCACCACCACGATCAGATCGTAGTGTCTTGATACTTTTACCTTGACATTTCTCCACATCAGCCTTGAATTCTTTGAACCTGTCAAAGCATTCAGACTTGTGGCGCATAAAGTAAATGTATCCATATCTTGAATAATCGTCTATAAAAGAGACAAAATATTCAAAACCACCTCTAGCTTGGATAGACATAGGACCACACAAATCAGAATGAACCAATTCTAATACATCCTTGGCTCTATACCCCTTGGCCTTAAAAGGCATCTTGGTCATTTTACCTTCCAAGCAAGATTCGCAGGTTGGAAAATCTTCCACCACTAATGAACCTAAAGGTCCATCAGCTATCAACCTTTGAATTCTACTAAGGTTAATATGACCTAACCTTAGATGCCAAATATATGTTTGGTTCATTTTTGAAGGTTCTTTTCTCTTATTAGATTTAGATGATGAGTTATTTACTTATATTTGCATCGTGGGAGCTTTTGGTTCAAGTGTATATAAATTGCCTACCAACGCACCAGAACAGATAATCTCCCTATTCCTTTTTATAACAACTCTGTCATTAAAAGAAATAGAATATCTATCCAAAAATAATTTAGAAACCGAAATCAAATTCTATCTAAATAAAGGTACATAAAGGCAATTTTTTAGAACAAAAGTTTTATTCTTATCAAAAGATAAATAAACATCTCCCAATGCAATAGCCGCCGCCTTCATAGCATCGCCCAAGTAAACGGTAATCTCCCCCTCAGCTAGTCGTCTGGTTTTCTGGAACCCCTACAAAGTATTGCAGACATAATCAGTGGCTTCCGTATCTACACACTAGGTGCCGATAGATAACACCGCTAAACATGTTTCAATGACTAGACAAAAAGATATACCTTTGTTCTACTTTCGGTTGGGGCAGTCCTTCTTCCAGTGTCCAGTCTGCTTGCAAATGAAGCACTTACCTTTTGGCTTCTTCACTCCTCCTTGAGATCCTCCCGCCACCTTTGCTTCACCTTGTTTCTTCTTCTTCTTGCCTATCGGCTTAGAAGTAGAAACCTTTTGAGCAACCATGACCTGAGCTTGAGCACTCTGACGAAAAAGCCCCTCTGCAGCCTAGAGTTCTGTCAGAAGCTCCGCCAACGAATACAATCTCTTATTCATGTTGTAGTTTAGGACAAACTGCTCAAAACTCTTAGGTAGAGATTGGAGAATGATATCGACCTGGGTTTCCCCATCAATCTCAGCTCTAAGGACTTCCAGCTCATTCAAATGAGCCATCATCTTGAGAACATGATCTCTCACGGGTGTTCCCTCAACCATGGTGGTCGTCATCAAGTTTCTCATGGCTTCCTGCCTAGCAGCCCGATTCTGGTGTCCGAAAAGTCTCTTGAGATTGAGCATCATGTCATAAGCATAAGGCATGGCTTGATACAGATGTTGCAATACATTTAATATAGAAGCCAAAATGTAACACCGCGCCATCTCATCAGCCTTAATCCACTTTTTATAACTCTCTTTCTCCTTTTCCCCAGAATCATCCGTAGGCTTAGGAGGACACTCTTTGAAGAGTACATACCTGTACTCCTCAACAGTCAAGATAATATTTAGATTCCTTTTCCAATCAACAAAATTGGATCCAGTAAGTTTATTTTCCTTTAGTATCATAGCAAGTGGGTTGAAAGTCATTTTTGAAAAACCTAAGAATCACATAGATCAAAACATTAGATTTTAAAAATTTATTGATTCCTCAAACAATAAAATTTTAAAATCAACCAACACCTCAAAATACCGAGAATATCGTATGCCACAATAGTGTAGACGTATACGAATTCTACATTTATAAGAGGAGGTTTTACCCATTAATTTTATTATCCTGTCAACCTTACTTTTTGACAAATAAAATTAATAGTTGGTTCCTCTTCGGCCCTACAAATAAAAGCAATGACTCCGATGGGGAAGATACTCTTATTTGCATCTAAGTGTTCACCATTACTTGATACCAAGGCAATTATCTTGGATTATGTGCCATCCAATGGGGAAGTACACACGCTCCTAAATAATTTCTTACAACCATATTTGACCCTGTGATCCACAAAACAAACTCATCCGATGGGAAGGAAGGCACTCAGAGCTGATGCGCAAGTTTGTTTGAATCACATGTCAAATCGTAATGGAGGCCATGGGAATTTTAAAAAAAATATCCCTCTCCCACTTAGTAATTTAAAATGTGGAATTTTACAATTACACAACATGTTGGGGGATCGAAACGGCCGGCTAGAGGGGGGTGAATAGCCCTCGATCGTTGGATGTCGGAATTCGCTCGTTCTCATTGCGTTGCTTGTCTACGATTATTGTTAGCGCAGCGGAATAACAATAATAATAAAACTAACAACAATACACAATCACCCAACACAAGATATACGTGGTTCGGAACCAAATGGTTCCTACTCCACGGGCGAGCTAACCGAGCTCTAGTTATGCACACGACACTAACTAAACTCCTTCTCGACTACACGTCGGAGGTGGAGAAACCTCTCACAAGCAATTACAACAGTAATATACAAATACAAACAAGAATACAAATACAATACAAAAGAAACACTTTTCACCGATTGCTTTTGATCACTTGTTTGTTGCTTGGTTTGATTGGCTCTTGAAGGACTGGAATGCAGCAGCAATTCCCCTCCAATAGCTCCAAAAAAACCATGACAAAAACCTCCAACTCGAGTTCCTTTTATAACCTGCATCGAGCTATTTTCGCGCCTATCAGTCGACTGCCAAAAGGCCTTAGTCGACTGCCCCTGTAGCCGTTGTCTCACAACGGCCAGATCCACGTCAGACAAATTCCAACGGATCACCTACCAGTCGACTGATGATGCCCATCGATCATGACTAATAAGTCGACGCCCGATGCCGGCTACGGAGCGTTCTGTGCTCGCGACACTCCCATCAGTCGATTGCCATCCCTCGACAGTTGACTGCCAAGCACAAAACCCTAGCCTTACACCAGTCGAACCCTAGTCGACTTGGATCAGTCGAACCGGCACCTATGCTAGTCGATTGATGTCGGGCAAAACCTCAAACACCAAGTTGTTTGAGCATCCGACCGTCGGGTAAACCCTCAAATATCAAGTTTGAGCCTCCGACACTCAGTCTTAGCCACTTGGCCAAGTCCACCTTATCCCTCATGGAGTTCCCCACTGAAGTTCTCTTCCCTCGGCCTACGTCCCTCGGATGCGCTAAGCGCACGGCTTCGCAATGCCATCCTTCGCGTCTCATGCCCTAGAAGTATGCTTCCCTTTGGGCTCACTCCATTCGCTCCCCATCCGGCGGTCCCTCGGATGCACCAAGCGCACGGCTTCGCAATGCCATCCTTCATCGACTCAAGGACCCGAGCCTAGTGAACTTGCCAAGTTCTCAAGACTTCCCAAATGCACCAAGCACACGTCTTCGCAATGCATTTCTCACCAAGCACCAAGCGCACGGCTTCGCAATGCTTTGGATTTCCCATGCCAAGCACCAAGCGCACGACTTCGCAATGCTTTGGACTTTCCCATGCCAAGGCTACCCCCTTGGACTTCCACACCAAGCTCCATGCTTGGATTTTCCATGCCAACCCCATGTTGAACTTTCCCATGACAATCCCATGTCATGAGTTTTGTCTATCATCAAAATACTATCAAGGTACTGCTCGAGTCAAACTCGAGTCAACCTGAGCCAATTGCACCAACAATCTCCCCCTTTTTAATGGTTGACAAAACTACCATCTCAAGTCTACCAATTCTCCCATATTGGCAATTCTCATATCCCAATGAGAATTCCAACGAACCCTAATTGGTAACTTGGTAACTTCTTCCCCTTTTTGACATTACATCAAAAAGGTCCTCCCCAAGGGTATGAATGTCTCATATCCCAATGAGATCTTACAATCTCTCCCTTGGAGGAACACATGCCTACAATCTTTCTAGTGATCCCATATCACTTAAAGAGAGGAAACCCAATTTTCCTCCCATGAGGAAATACACATCCATCTTTCCATGATGGATACCTCCCCCTAGAGGCTTGCTCCCCCTTGACCATTGCACCAACAATGTCCTTGGAGAGTCCCTAAGCCAATAGGAACCAAACAAAATTAAGGCAAAGTTCAACAATGAACTCTCATCCACCTTAAAATTGATACTCACCCTCAACCCAACTCTTAATCCATATCCAATGGATTTCCACCCTCTCTAATGCTCTCCCAAGCATATCCTAGGGTTAGGAGTGGTTAGGGGACCTTAACCTAGCTGAACATGGGCCTGACCAACAAGATTTACCCGAAATCAGCTTGGTCAGTCGACTGAAATCAGAAATCGATCGATCACACCCCATCACCAACTGTCACCCATGGCGATCGATAATAATCGTGATTTTTAAATATACATAAGTTTAAAATTCTTGAAATTTGGTATGTATATTACTTATCATAAACACTATGGGTGAAAAATATTAGAAAATTATTTTACCCATTAAACTAGGAGATTGATACAAAGTTCAAAATTTAAGAAAAGCTTCAATAAAGAGCCCTCTTTGTATCATCTCATTCAATGGTGATAGCTATCAAAAGATAGGCTTCATCAAGGTTTTTCAAAATGTTTTCAAAATATTTTTCAAACCTTTATTTTCTTTTTCCTAAACATCTCACCAATATCTAGATGTGTAAAACACATACAAGTCAAATTTTTGTGAGATGTGGGTTTTGTTTTGTTCATGTTCTCATGCATATTTCTAGGCAACATTAATTTGATTCCCTTCAAGTTTTGCCATAGTCCTTAACTCCATTTTAAACTATGAATGATATGATTATGGCATAAATATGATTTAGATAAAAACATATGCCAATATCATGATGTCATGGCATGTGAAATAAATCTAAACATTATCATGACATTTTATAGATAAAAATGAAAATGATGTCATGACATGGTAAGGCAAACAAATCATGGCAAGTAAAATATACTAAGGTATAGAATACCTAAGTGTGAAAATCAATTTGCCATTTTTAGGGATTAAATACATTTTTCCTTAATGTCATTATTTCCTTAGTGTGCCAAAAACCCAAAATGGCACACCACAACCTTTATGACATAATTGTGCCAATTTAAATCATTCTAAACTTCTCAAACACATTGGCACATCCTAATGTGTCAACTCTACTATGGTTAGGTTAACTACCCATCCATTTAGGGTTGACACACCCTAACCCATCTAGTGTGAATCAATCACGCTTTTAGGAACCCAATACCTATTGGAGCTCCTTGGGTTAACAAGGTATTCCCTAGGGATAACTTCCCTAGATACCTTCCTAATGACCCTTTTAGGTTTTGAAACCATAGTCTTTTGGGTCTTACTTGGGTCAACTCTAGAGGTGACTCCTCTGTTAGTAATATATGAGAGATGTCCTAAGGCAATCGCCTTATGTATGAACCATTTATATGATAAATGAAGATTCACTATTTGAGTATACATGTTTTATGTATTTGATTGGATCTTAAACTCATTTACTGAATGTCCACGATACGATTCATAGCATGAGAGAATTTGTGATTGGATCACAACTAGTGAGTATCTCTACATGTGTAATTGTGATGTATCGGAATTATCCCTAGTCGATGAATTGATGAATCTGGACACCATCAATTCTGTTGAGACTAGCACGAGGTATACTCCTTGGTGTATCCAAGCAGCTGATTCTCACTGGCTGGAGACATAGTGATGTCCGGAGTTAATCGTGGATGCTAGTTATGGTAACTAGTTCATTGGAGTGACCAGCCGTAAGACTTCATATGGTTCTCTGCATATA
The DNA here is from genome assembly GCA_025175895.1 of Wurfbainia villosa. Classification (NCBI taxonomy): domain Eukaryota; kingdom Viridiplantae; phylum Streptophyta; class Magnoliopsida; order Zingiberales; family Zingiberaceae; genus Wurfbainia; species Wurfbainia villosa. The sequence continues at coordinate 42,139,616 of CM045989.1, forward strand.
TAGATATGTCAATGAAGTTCTTACTGTGGCTTAAGTGAGATGTTCCTTTGACTTGCGGTATTCAAGTCATCTTGATCATGGAGACTTATGCTTTGACATCTTAAGCAAACATCTCTAAGGAGATGTGGACCCGGGATGATTGGGTATAAGTCGAAGTGATCGAAGGTGTTTGAATAGCCTATAAAGGATTCACCACTCCTTGCGAGGAGATGTATACCCATGGCCTCTCGTCGGATTGTTACTAAAGTCTTTGGCCAAAGCATTACATGTTTAGAGTAAGGTACTCTTCGATACATGTGGAGTAACTAGAATCCGTAGGATGAGGAAATGATACTTGGGCTAGGTGTGACGTAGTCAGCCTAGTGGGGACTGACACAATAGACCATGTCCTGAACCAAGTGGGTATAAGATGAGTGAAGGGAATGAGGCACGATTCATTCGAGCTACTGAAGGGTTTCAGAAATAGTTCTGGATCAACTGTTGATCTTTTCGGTTAATTGGGGATCATGATGTACTACTAGGTGCCACTCATGATCGTTCTATAATTAATGGTTAATTATAGACGGCCAACATAAACCGAGAACCTATTTGGTCACACGCACAACGAGTGTAATCCAAAGGATTTAAAACGAGCTTGAGAATGAGATTCTCAGACCGAGAGAAACTATGTTTGGTTGGACCAAACATAAAGCGAGCATGAAATTGTTTCAGTCGCAATGGAAGCGTGGATGGGCTGTGTCTTATGAAGACGTAATGGATGGACCAAAATGGTTTGGTTCTAATCCAATGGATAAGAATATACCAAAGGGTTTGGTTTATTTTAAACGAATGAACCAAAAGTTGGTTCGGTTCGTTTTAACTTAAAATAAACCATTATGGTTTGGTTTATTTTAACTTATCTTAATGGAGCGGGTTAACGGGCTTTATGGATATGATCCATTAACCATTAAGAGAATTAGTTCTCTATAAAAGTGGGCTTAAGGGATTGTTAAACCCTAATCCAAAATCAAAACCCTAGCTTCCAAGGAGTTGCCGCCCAACCTGGTTGTGCCGCCCAAGCTCCTTGCCGCCCAGCTTGATTGTGCTGCCGTCAAGACCCTTGCCGGCGTCCAAGTTCCAGCCGGTGAACCTCCGGCGACCCTCCGGTGATCCCCTAAAAGGTTCGGCATCAAGGTGAGCTTTTGTCTCCTTGTTTTGGCCGGCGCCTATCTCCTCCACCAAGCTGTCCAGTTTTCTGGACAGCTTCTTCTCCTCTCGTCGGAGCGTCGTTTGGACGACGGTGAGTGCTCCGACAGCGGCTAACATACCGGGGATTTGATCTCCGGTAATCCTCTGAGGTGGAGGATGAAGGATTCGTCAATCGGTTGACGAATACCTCTCCGGAGAAGCAAGTCTTGAGGACTTGTTTTTAGGTCCGAATTTGGATTCGGATCGTGATTATCTCTCGATCACGTCGTCTTCAACACGAGGCTAGTAACCCGTACGAAGACGAAGCTCGTGGCTTGGCGAAGTCATCCCGAGGAGCTCGGCGTGGATACGGATAGAGACGATTCTTACGAGGATCGTTCCGGTTGATGCCGTTCCCGCTACACGTCATACGAAAGGTATAACGTAGTTTAATTTCCTTTTATTGCAATTTTAATTTACGGTTATGTCTACACTTGTTGTAATAGCATGCGTGTGTTGTGTGTGTTGTAATAAATAGGAGTATTTATTATTTTTATTGCTTCCGCTGTGCTCATGTTTACGAAACATGATCGAACACACACACGCCGCTGTGCCGGAAACCCAACAGTGGTATCAGAGCCCAGGTTGTGTTTCGACATAATCGTAAAAATGGTTTTGCGATAGTCATAATGTATTTCTGGAAATTTTCTAAATTTTGGAAATTTAGAAGTATTTATGGAAATTTTTCAATTTTGGAAAGTCTAGAAGTATTTATGGAAATCTTCCACTTTTGGAAAGTTGGAAGTATTTATGGAAATTGATATTTTCCATAAATAAAATATTTGATTAGATTCTGGAAATTTGTTTCCTAATTTAATCATGATTTGATTTGAAATCAAATCTTAAAATATTTTATTTCCATAAGTAGTTTTAATGATTTAGGAAATTGGTTTCCTAAATAGATTTTCCTTAATCAAATAATTCCATGAATAAAATATGTGATTAGATTTGGAAATTTGTTTCCTAATTTAATTATGATTTGATTTGGAGAATCAAATCTTAAACATATTTTATTTCCATAAATAAGTTATGACATATAAGGAAATATATACATGACATAATTGTATGCCATGTAATTGCATTAGATGCATAACATTATGCCATGCGTGTCGTGACATGTAGATGTATGCCATGTATGCCATGCCATGTAGATAATAGTTATTTTCAAAGAGGATGAGACATAAAAACCCTAACTCAATATTAAAGCCTACACCTTCCATTAATATGGTTAGAACCAGAGTTCTGTTTCTTGTTTGGGTTGTTGGACTCACTCCAAGCCCGGCTCGAACCTGAACATGTTCAAATCATTGGAATAGTTTAACTCTAATATGGTAAGAGTCAGAGGTCAATCGTTAGTTTGGGTTGTTGGACTCACTCCAAGCCTGGCTAATTGGTTGAATGCGCTCTAACCATATTAAAACTATTTCTCGATTAATGGGTTGGCTTTAACCTGGAGCATCGATTTGTTGGACTCTCTCCAAGGTCGATGTAAAGGGAGGTGAAGTTGGGTGCTATGCATATGATGCATACTTGTTAATGTGTTAACAACCCGATGTATGTGTGAACATTCAATTAGTTGATAGCACATTGTGATAGTTGCACATACGGGATATGCAATCGGTATAGATGATACCCACCATCATAGCTAAGAATGGCTTGTTGGACTCACTCCAAGGTTGTTCTTATCTATGATGGATATCAGCCCATTCGGAGATGGACCTACAATCTCCCGACGTGATTTTGGGGTTTTTGAAATTCGAAAAATGAATGGGATTTATAAATGTATATTGATGCATTTTAAAATCATCTTTCTCATATATGCTCGTTTTGTATTTCTAAGATTGATCATGATGTCTTTGAATTGCGTTCCATTTTGGATTCGAATAAATTGACTGGGCCGAGCTTCATGGACTGGCTTAGAAGCTTGAGAATTGTTCTCAAGGTTGAAAAGCTTGCAAATGTCCTCGAAGCGCCTCTTCCCACCCGTCCTAGTGACGATGCAACTCTGGACCAATTGTTGGCCTATCAGAAACATGTGAGTGATTCTGAACAAATGAGTTGCATCATGCTAGCCACGATGGAACCCAAGCTACGAAAGCAGCATGAGCATATGGATGCTCATGTCGTAGTCCTTCATCTTTGTGAGTTGGTTGATGAGCAAGTGAGATTCGAAAGGTTCGAAGTCTCAAAGCTCCTCTTCACCTCTGAGATGCTAGAAGGTTCATCTGTGGTACTGCTTAATATGCTGAAGACTGTGGAGTCTTCTGAGAAGCATGAGCAGGGGACGGTACTGTTAGTTGATTCCTCGAAGAAAGGTTCCAAGAGGAAGTCAAAGGAACATCAGAAAGGGAAAGAAGAGAAGGGCTAAGAAGGTAGAACTAGCTCAAAAGGGCACTTGCCATCATTATGGCAAGTAGGGCTATTTGCGAAGAAAGTGCAAGATTTATCTTGAGTCCGTGAAGAAGAATAAGGCATCGGATGCCCCATCTTCTTCAGATATCTTCGTTATTGATTGTCATTCTATTTCCTCAGACACTTGGGTATTGGATACTGGGTGTGGCTCACATATATGTAATGACATATATGGGCTAAGGAATAGAAGAAGACTTCGAGGAGAGTCAAATTTACATGTTGGGAATGGAGCAAGGTTCTTTGCACTCGCCATCGGAGCGTATTTGTTGGAACTCCTGCGGACTTGTCTTAGAAGCGGACAATTGCTTTTATGTTCCTTCGTTGATAAAGAACATCATTTCTATTTCTTGTTTAAATAGAAATTGTTTCCATTTGACGTTTAGTAACAATTGTTGTTACATAACTTTGAATGGGGTTCTTTATGGGACTGGAACTTTAAGCAATGGTGTTTATACGTTGGACGTATCCGGTGACATTTGCAATATCGAGCGAGCAACAAGCGTGCTCGAAGGATAATCAAATAGACTCCTACATGTGGCATTGTCATCTTGGCCATGTAAGCAAGAAAGCGCATGTCCGAATTACACCGATGTGGAATTCGGAATCGTTGAATTGGATTCATACGATACATGCGAATCATGCTTAAAAGGCAAGATGACTAAGTTACCTTTCGGAAAAGGTGAGCAGTGGGAGAGTTACTAGGTCTAGTACATCTTGATGTATGTGGACCTATGTCAACTCAAGCATTAGGAGGCTATAGCTACTTCATTACCTTCACCGATGATCACTCACGGTTTGGGTATGTGTTCTTGATGAAACACAAGTCTGAAGCCTTTGAAAGGTTCAAAGAATTCAGAAATGAAGTAGAGAAACAACATTACAAGAGTATTAAAATACTTCGATCGGATCGAGGTGGTGAATACTTAAGTCAAGAGTTTCTTGATTATCTAAGAGACAATGGCATATTGTCTCAATGGACTCCGCCCTATACACCACAGCATAATGGTGTATCTGAGAGGCATAACCAGACCTTGTTGGACATGGTCAGGTCAATGATGAATCATGCGACTCTTCCCAAGTCCTTTTGGGGTTATGCACTTCAGACAGCTGTTTACTTGTTAAACAGAATGCCTACCAAGGTAGTCTCTACTACTCCATATGAGATATGGGCTAGTAAGAAACCTCATGTATCTTACTTGAAGATATGGGGTTGTCCTGCTTATGTGAAGCGGTGTATGTCGGACAAATTGGATGCTAAGTCGATAAATGTCTATTTATTGGATACCCTAAGGAAACAAGGGGTTACCAATTCTATCATCTGTGGAACAAAAGGTGTTTGTTTCAAGGCATCTTTGTGTTTCTAGAGAAAGAGTTTCTCTTGCAAGAAAAGCAGTGGGAGTGTCGTCGAGCTTGAGGAGGCTCGAGAGACTCAAATAGACATTGATGAGATACACGGTGAAGCACTGACGGTAAAGACAACTCATAGTGATGAGCAATCGACTGGACCTATTGTAACACCACATCTTCGTAGATCTGGTAGAACACGCAATATTCCTGAGAGATATGGATTTCTCGTAAGTGAATCGAACGACGTGTTACTCATTGATGATGAGAGCCTACAGTTATGAAGAAGTTGACAAGTTCGAGAAAGGATAAGTGGCTTGGTGCCATGAAGTCGGAAATGGATTCCATGTATGAAAACCAAGTTTGGAACTTGGTTGACCCACTGAAGGCATAAAGCCTATAGGGTGCAAGTGGGTTTTCAAGAAGAAAACCGACATGGATGGTAATGTGATTACCTATAAGGCTAGATTGGTGGCGAAAGGATATCGTCAAAAGCAAGGTGTTGATTATGAGAAACCTATTACTTTGTAGCTATCTTAAATCCATTCGGATGCTCTGGCCATAGCAGCTCATTATGATTATGAGATATGGCAGATGGATGTGAAAATAGCTTTCCTTAATGGAAACTTGCTCGAGGACGTGTATATGATACAGCCTGAGGGTTTCACATCGGTTGATAAAACCAAGGTATGCAAGTTGCGACGATCCATTTATGGATTGAAGCAAGCATCCAGGAGCTGGAATATCCGTTTTGATGAGACAATCAAAAAGTTTGATTTCTCACAAAATCGAGAGAACCTTGTGTGTACAAGAAGGTTAGTGGGAGTGCGATCGTGTTCCTAGTATTGTATGTCGATGACATATTACTTATAGGAAGCGATGTGTCAATCTTACTGATCGATTAAGGTTTGGTTATCCAAGACATTCTCCATGAAAGACACAGGAGAAGCAACCTACATCCTTGGGATTAAGATCTATAGAGATAGATCGAAACGGTTGCTTGGTCTTTCGCAGTCTACATATATAGACCGAGTGCTAAAGAGGTTTAGCATGTCGGAATCCAAGAAAGGTTTCCTACCCATCAGGCATGGGGTATACCTTTCGAAGTCTATGTGTCCGCGCACAGAAGACGAGAGGATTTGCATGAGTAAGATTCCCTATGCATCCGCAATAGGATCTATCATGTATGCTATGTTATGTACGAGGCCCGATGTATCGTATGCTCACGAGTGTCACGGCGGATATGCGATCCGATCGAGAATGGATCATTGGGCGGTGCTATTAAGGCGATCCTTAAGTACTTGAGAAGAACTAAGGATGTGTTCCTAATATATGGAGAAGGGTACATGGTGATACGTGGGTATACGGATGCGGATCCGCATGCAAGGATGATTCCATGTCTTTATGCAGGTATGTATTCACCTAGAATGGGGCGCAATAAGTTGGAAAGGTTCCAAGCTTGACACTATAGCGGATTACGCCACTAAGGCGAGAATACGTTGCGGCAAGGCAAAGAAGAGGCGGTTTGGATCAAGTAGTTCATCTATGAACTTGATGTGGTCTCATCGATGATCCAAACATGTGCCGCTATCATCTTATCGGAGAGATCATAAGTAGGAGCGAAATACAAATCGAGAAAATTCCCCTTTGAAAGGAACTTAGCGGATCCTTTGACTAAAGCATTACCTCAAAGTAAGTTTGAGGTCATGTTAGCTTATGGTATTGGATCTAGTAGCGATTGGCATTAGGCCAAGTAAGTCTGTTAGTAATATATGAGAGATGTCCTAAGGCAATGCTTATGTATGAACCATTTATATGATAAATGAAGATTCACTATTTGAGTATACATGTTTTATGTATTTGATTGGATCTTAAACTCATTTCTTGAATGTCACGATACGATTCACGGCATGAGAGAATTTGTGATTGGATCACAACTAGTGAGTATCTCTACATGTGTAATTGTGATGTATCGGAATTATCCTAGTCGATGAATTGATGGATTTGGACACCATCAATTACGTGAGACTAACGCAGTATACTCCTTGGTGTATCAAGCGGTGATTCTCCTTGGTTTGGAGACATAGTGATGTCGGAGTTAATCGTGGATGCTAGTTATGGTAACTAGTTCATTGGAGTGACGGTAGTAAGACTTCATATGGTTCTCTGCATATATAGATATGTCAATGAAGTTCTTCTTGTGGCTTAAGTGCGATGTTCCTTTGACTTGCGGTATTCAAGTCATCTTGATCATGGAGACTTATGCTTTGACATCTTAAGCAAACATCTCTAAGGAGATGTGGACGAGATGATTGGGTATAAGTCGAAGTGATCGAAGGTGTTTGAATAGCCTATAAAGGATTCACCACTCCTTGCGAGGAGATGTATACCCATGGCCTCTCGTCGGATTGTTACTAAAGTCTTTGGCCAAAGCATTACATGTTTAGAGTAAGGTACTCTTGATACATGTGGAGTAACTAGAATCCGTGGGGCGAGAAATGATACTTGGGCTAGGTGTGGCGTGAGTCGGCCTAGTGAGGGTGACACAATAGACCATGTCTGAACCAAGTGGGTATAAGATGAGTGAAGGGAATGGGGCACGATTCATTCGAGCTCTTGAAGGGTTTGAAATAGTTACGGATCAGCGTTGATCTTTTCGGTTAATTGGGGATCATGATGTACTACTAGGTGCCACTCATGATCGTTCTATAATTAATGGTTAATTATAGACGGCCAACATAAGCCGAGAACCTATTTGGTCACACGCACAACGAGTGTAATCCAAAGGATTTAAAACGAGCTTGAGAATGGGATTCTCAGACCGAGAGAAACTATGTTTGGTTGGACCAAACATAAAGCGAGCATGAAATTGTTTGATCGCAATGGGCGTGGATGGGCTGTCTTATGAAGACGTAATGTAAGGACCAAAATGGTTTGGTTCTAATCCAATGGATAAGAATAAACCAAAGGGTTTGGTTTATTTTAAACGAATGAACCAAAAGTTGGTTCGGTTCGTTTTAACTTAAAATAAACCATCATGGTTTTGTTTATTTTAACTTATCTTAATGGAGCGGGTTAACGGGCTTTATGGATATGATCCATTAACCATTAAGAGAATTAGTTCTCTATAAAAGTGGGCTTAAGGGATTGTTAAACCCTAATCCAAAATCAAAACCCTAGCCTCCAAGGAGTTGCCTAACCTGGTTGTGCCGCCCAAGCTCCTTGCCGCCCAGCTTGATTGTGCTGCCGTCAAGACCCTTGCCGGCGTCCAAGCTCCAGCCGGTGAACCTCCGGCGACCCTCCGGTGATCCCCTAAAAGGTTCGGCATCAAGGCGAGCTTTTGTCTCCTTGTTTTGGCCGGCGCCTATCTCCTCCACCAAGCTGTCCAGTTTTCTGGACAGCTTCTTCTCCTCTCGTCGGAGCGTCGTTTGGACGACGGTTAGTGCTCCGACAGCGGCTAACATACCGGGGATTTGATCTCCGGTAATCCTCTGAGGTGGAGGACGAAGGATTCGTCAATCGGTTGACGAATACCTCTCCGGAGAAGCAAGTCTTGAGGACTTGTTTTTAGGTCCGAATTTGGATTCGGATCGTGATCATCTCTCGATCACATCGTCTTCAACACGAGGCTAGTAACCCGTACGAAGACGAAGCTCGTGGCTTGGCGAAGTCATCCCGAGGAGCTCGGCGTGGATACGGATAGAGACGATTCTTACGATGATCGTTCCGGTTGATGCCGTTCCCGCTACACGTCATACGAAAGGTATAACGTAGTTTAATTTCCTTTTATTGCAATTTTAATTTACGGTTATGTCTACACTTGTTGTAATAGCATGCGTGTGTTGTGTGTGTTGTAATAAATAGGAGTATTTATTATTTTTATTGCTTCCGCTGTGCTCATGTTTACGAAACATGATCGAACACACACACGCAGCGGTGCCGGAAACCCAACATCCTCCATTGACCTTCTTAGTGGCTTTCTTGGTTTTCCTTAAGTCCTTAGCCACTAAGCACACACCATGACTAGTCTTAGGGATGACTTCCCTATTAGCCTTGGTTTTCTTAGACCTAGAAATAGTTCCATAATTAAATGGAACATTATGATAAGTCTTCTTGGGCTTAGGTTTGTCACCCAAACCTTCCTTGCCCTTAGAACGTTTTTGAACCTTAGGTCTTGACTTTTGGGCATTTGACCATAGAATTGAATTTTCTATGATTCTAGGGGCTTTCTCCATTCTCTCAAGTCTTGACCTCAAGACTTGGTTCTCTAGCTCTAATTTTCTCATTTTTGAATTTTCATTAGGTTTTTGGGAAGGCCACTTCTTCTTAGGCATGTGCCTAGACTTTTTGGGATTAATACCCAAATTTTCTTCTACTCTCCTAATTGACTCCCTAGGCAAGATATTTCTAGAATTATGAGTCCTAGGTTTGTCCTTAGAGAAACTAACATGCTTAGCACCTAAGCAATAAACCTTATTGTTTCTCCTAGCATGCTTTTCATTAATAATGGCAAGAGAACTAAAATAATTCTTAGCATGCTTTTTAATTCTAGAAATTGAAGGTGCATTATTTAAATGTACCTTAGGGTTAGTTTTAGAAGCTCCCCATACATGAGTCACACCTTCTTGACCTTTCTTCCTCCCCCTAGGGCATTGGCTTTGGTAATGTCCCCGTTGGTTGCATTTAAAGCACACAATGTGCTCTTTGCTCTTGATTTTGGGAACACCGGCATCCTTTGACTTTGGGTTGACTTTTGGTGTTGATGCCTTTTCCTTAGCCAATTTAGGGCATTTACTCATGTAGTGCCCTTTCTCCCTACACTCAAAGCATATTATGTGATTTTTATTTAAAATAACAACACTTGAGTTACCTAGGGAGGTGGTGGAGGCCTCTTCCTGATCTTCACTTCTCTCGGATGTGGATGCTTCTTGTTCTTGCTCCGGGATGGAAGATTGCCTCTCCTCCCCCTCAATGCTAGAGGTGGAGGTCTCCACCAAGTCATCAACATCTTCAAATGTTGTGGGTTCTTCTTCCTCGACATTTTCTTCTACTTGTGCCGGTTGGGAATTTTCTTGGAAATTTATTATCTTATTTCATAGTTCCCTTGCATCCCTATAATCACCCAATCTAGACCAAATAGTGTTAGGTAACAAATCACTAATCAATTTAATTACCTCAAGATTTGTCTTGAAGTTCTTGATTTGGTCTTGGGTCCACTTTGATTTTTCAATGGGCTTGTTGTGTTTGTCCCTAGGCATCTCAAAACCATTTTCTATAATAAGCATATAATCAAAATCGGTTTCGAGATATACCTCCATCTGTTTCCTCCACCAAGCAAAATCTCCATCGAATTTCGGTGGATGGATGAAGCCGGCCATTTTGTAGTGCTCTCGCGGCGGTTAGTCCTTGAAGAGCGACCTCGGCTCTGATACCACTTGTTGGGGGATCGAAACGGCCGGCTAGAGGGGGGTGAATAGCCCTCGATCGTTGGATGTTGGAATTCGCTCGTTCTCATTGCGTTGCTTGTCTACGATTGTTGTTAGCGCAGCGGAATAACAATAATAATGAAACTAACAATAATACACAATCACACAACACAAGATATATGTGGTTCGGAACCAAATGGTTCCTACTCCACGGGAGAGCTCACCGAGCTCTAGTTATGTGCACGACACTAACTAAACTCCTTCTCGACTACACATCGGAGGTGGAGAAACCTCTCACAAGCAATTACAACAGTAATATACAAATACAAACAAGAATACAAATACAATACAAAAGAAACACTTTTCACTGATTGCTTTTGATCACTTGTTTATTGCTTGCTTTGATTGGCTCTTGAAGGACTGGAATGCAACAGCAATTCCCCTCCAATAGCTCCACAAAAACCATGGCAAAAACCTCCATCTCGAGCTCCTTTTATAACCTGCATCGAGCTATTTTCGCGCCTAGCGATCGCGCCTCTGTAGCCGTTGTGTCTCACAATGGCGATCCACGCTCGACAAGTTCCAACGGATCACTACCGATCCGATGATGCCCATCACCGATCGCGACTAGTAGTCGATCGCCTGCCGGCTACGAGCGCTCGCGGCTCACGACACTCCATCACCGACCGCCATCCTCGGCCGATCCGCTGATATCGGGCCGATCACACCGATCCATGACATGCGATCGCCAAGCACAAAACCCTAGCCTTACACCAGTCGAACCCTAGTCGACTTGGATCAGTCGAACCGGCACCTATGCCAGTCGACTGATGTCGGGCAAAACCTCAAACACCAAGTTGTTTGAGCATTCGACCGTCGGATAAACCCTCAAACATCAAGTTTGAGCCTCCGACACTCAGTCTTAGCCACTTGGCCAAGTCCACCTTATGCCTCATGGAGTTCCCCACCGAAGTTCTCTTCCCTCGGCCTACGTCCCTCGGATGCGCCAAGCGCACGGCTTCGCTGTTGGCAACCGTGCTATTTCTCGGAATGCTCATAGGCTCCGATGTCCCCGGATTAAAATTTTCACTAATGAAAAAACTAATCCGGATGGGATGAGTTTCCTAAGCACAACCAATTCGTCATCGTGCCAATGACTCAAGCAATCGCTTGAACAAACTAGTTGTTCAATCAACCAAACTCTTCTAGTCGATTAGCCGCGGAAGAGACGACGGACGGATCACCGGTTTTTGTGTTTCTTATCAGGGTCCATGATTATACAAATACATGCAAATGCAAACTAGTATAATCAACATATACTAACATAAAGAACATAAGCTAGCATATCAAATAAGAACATGAAAAGAACAATAATAAAAGTTGTGAAACTTTTATACCTCTTGATCTTCTATCTATTAGTAATATATGAGAGATGTCCTAAGGCAATCGCCTTATGTATGAACTATTTATATGATAAATGAAGATTCACTATTTGAGTATACATGTTTAATGTATTTGATTGGATCTTAAACTCATTTACTGAATGTCCACGATACGATTCACAACATGAGAGAATTTGTGATTGGATCACAACTAGTGAGTATCTCTACATGTGTAATTGTGATGTATCGGAATTATCCCTAGTCGATGAATTGATGGATTTGGACACCATCAATTCTGTCGAGACTAGCACGAGGTATACTCCTTGGTGTATCCAAGCCCGATTCTCACCGGGCCGGAGACATTGTGATGTCCGAGTTAATCGTGGATGCTAGTTATGGTAACTAGTTCATCGAGTGACCACCGTAAGACTTCATATGGTTCTCTGCATATATAGATATGTCAATGAAGTTCTTACTGTGGCTTAAGTGCGATGTTCCTTTGACTTGCGGTATTCAAGTCATCTTGATCATGGAGACTTATGCTTTGACATCTTAAGCAAACATCTCCGAGGAGATGTGGACCCGGGATGATTGGGTATAAGTCGAAGTGATCGAAGGTGTTTGAATAGCCTATAAAGGATTCACCACTCCTTGCGAGGAGATGTATACCCATGGCCTCTCGTCGGATTGTTACTAAAGTCTTTAGCCAAAGCATTACATGTTTAGAGTAAAGTACTCTTTGATACATGTGGAGTAACTAGAATCCGTAGGACGAGGAAATGATACTTGGGCTAGGTGTGACCTAGTCAGCCTAGTGGGGACTGACACAATAGACCATGTCCTGAACCAAGTGGGTATAAGATGAGTGAAGGGAATGGGGCACGATTCATTCGAGCTACTGAAGGGTTTCAGAAATAGTTCTGGATCAACCGTTGATCTTTTCGGTTAATTGGGGATCATGATGTACTACTAGGTGCCACTCATGATCGTTCTATAATTAATGGTTAATTATAGACGGCCAACATAAACCGAGAACCTATTTGGTCACACGCACAACGAGTGTAATCCAAAGGATTTAAAACGAGCTTGAGAATTGGATTCTTAGACCGAGAGAAACTATGTTTGGTTGGACCAAACATAAAGCGAGCATGAAATTGTTTCAGTCGCAATGGAAGCGTGGATGGGCAGTGTCTTATGAAGACATAATGGATGGACCAAAATGGTTTGGTTCTAATCCAATGGATGAGAATAAGACAAAGGGTTTGGTTTATTTTAAACGAATGAACCAAAAGTTGGTTCGGTTCGTTTTAACTTAAAATAAACCATCATGGTTTGGTTTATTTTAACTTATCTTAATGGAGCGGGTTAACGGGCTTTATGGATATGATCCATTAACCATTAAGAGAATTAGTTCTCTATAAAAGTGGGCTTAAGGGATTGTTAAACCCTAACTAATCCAAAATCAAAACCCTAGCCTCCAAGGAGTTGCCGCCCAACCTCCTTGCCGCCAGCTTGATTGTGCCGCTGCCGCCTAGCTCCTTGCCGGCGACCAAGCTTCAGCCGGTGAACCTCCGGCGACCCTCCGGTGATCTCCTATAGGTTTGGCATCAAGGTGAGGCTTTTCTCTCCTTGTTTTGGCCGGCGCCTACTCTTCCACCAAGCTGTCCAGTTTTCTGGACAGCTTCTCCTCCTCTCGTCGGAGCGTCGTTTGGACGACGGTTAGTGCTCCGACAGCGGCTAACTTACCGGGGATTTGATCTCCGGTAATCCTCTGAGGTGGAGGACGGCGATCTGGCCAAACGGTTGACGAATACCTCTCCGGAGAAGCGAGTTTTGAGAACTCATTTTGGATCCGAATTTGGATTCGGATCGTGATCATCTCTCGATCACGTCGTCTTCAACACGAGGCTAGTAACCCGTACGAAGACGAAGCTCGTGACTTAGCGAAGTCATCCCGTGGAGCTCGGCGTGGATACGGATAGAGACGATTCTTACGAGGATCGTTTCGGTTGATGCCGTTCCCGCTACACGTCATACGGAAGGTATAACGTAGTTTAATTTCCTTTTATTGCAATTTTAATTTACGGTTATGTCTACACTTGTTGTAATAGCATGTGTGTGTTGTGTGTGTTGTAATAAATAGGAGTATTTATTATTTTTATTGCTTCCGCTGTGCTCATGTTTACGAAACATGATCGAACACACACACGCCGCGGTACCGGAAACCCAACACTATCGTATGTCCTAACCTCCTTGCAGACTTCGTGTGGGCGAAGATCCTCCACAAGTTGAAGCTTCCTAGATCTTCTTCAATCCAAAGAAAGAAGAACTCTCTTTCCCTTCTTGCTTGAGCCAACCACCAATCCACAAAAGGATTGATGTCGCCGGCCCCAAGAATAGAGAGAACATAATGGAAACAACCAAGGAACCGAACTAGGGACAAACCCTTGTTTTGGTGCCGTCGGCCAAGATGGAGTGAAGAGGATAAAGGGAATATGTTGGGCGCCGGCCACGGTGGAGGGAATAGAGGAAGGAGCCAGCCACAACCTAGGAAGAGGAAGAGCTCCTCTCCTATAGTTGCCGCCCACCTTCCTTGCATACCCTAGCCGCCCAACCATAGGAGCCAAACCCTAATTAGGGTTTCCTCCTTAGGTCTTCTTGCCGTCCATCCAAGGTGGAAGGAGGAGATCTAAACCGGCCACCTTTCCTAGGAAGAAGAAGAACTCTTCCACAAGATGCCGCTTACCCTCCTTCCAAACCTTGGCCGCCCATGCAAAGGAACCAAACCCTAATCAAATTAGGGTTTCCTCCTTAGGGTTTCTTGCCGCCCAACCATGGTGGAGAGAAGAGATCTAGGAGCTAGCCACCTTCAAGGAAGAAGAAGAGATCTTCCTCAAGTTGCCGCCCACCCTTCTTTCCTTACCTTTGCCGGCCAACCCAAGGAGCCAAACCCTAATTAGGGTTTGCTCCTTAGGGTTACTTGTCGCCCAAGCAAAGAGAGGCTAAACCCTTATTTCCATCATCCAACATCAACCACTCTTTTTTTTTGCCGCCCAACCCATAGCCACCCTTTTATAGAACTTAGGAGAAAGTTGGTTATTGATGAGGTAGCCAAAAATATAGGAACTAATTCCCAATTTTCTTGCCGCCCACCTTATCCAACCTTTCCTCTCCCTTTTATATAGAGTTAGGTTTAGGCCTTGGTATAATCTCCACCGTCGGTTCTAGGGTTTTAATCTCAACCGTCGGATTTAGAGATTTAATCTCAACCGTCGGTTCTAGGGTTTTAATCCCAACCGTCGGATCTAGAGATTTAATCTCAACCGTCGGTTCTAGGGATTTAATCCTAACCGTCGGATCTAGAGATTTGTTTTCCATCATTTGATCTAGACTTCATGAGGTTTATATTAGGCTATGATAGGGACCATGAGGAGGAGTTGGGTCTAGGCCACCCGATGGATCGGAACCACACAAACTTGATCCATCAATGATGTTCCATTCCACTAGAGGATCATCATCGAACTACCTCACCAACCCCCATAAATTAATATGGGCTCCATATATTATTTGTACATTCACCTCCCCGTGTTTAAGATATCGAATGTCCGTCAATTGATTGATTTACTGACCATCAATCAATTAATATCTAACTCCTCGAGTAGTACCACTCAACCTTATCATCATGTTGACTAAGTCAACCTGCAGGGTTTACATGATGAACCTTTATGAGCTCCTCAAGGGGACATCATCAACCTAATATATAGGACATGGTTTCCTCCTATAATCAACGGCACACCATGTAAATAATATCATTTCCCAACTTACCGGGCATATTGATTTAATCCATAGAAATCTCACCCTCTGGTAAATCAAAGAAATAAATATTAAGTACATGTGTCCGTTATTATATCGGGATTAAGAGCATGTACAACATAATATCCGAGGTCCGATTCAATTATGTAGTCAGCAACAAATTGAATCACCTCTATGTCGGTCCTACTCAATACACCTAAGTGTACTAGTGTAACTCTATGTTCAAGACAAAACAATACCAAGCTACACTACAACCATGCCAATGGTTTGTCCAAAACCATCTTGGTTGTGAGCCTCTACTTATACTCTACAAGGGACTGATAACATGATCTTCTGTGCCACACCCAAGCACCATGTTATCTACAATGTAAAATATTAGACAATATGCACATATATAAATATAAAGTGCAATCAATGATCATGTGATTCTTATTTCAAAATAAAATGTTCATACCAAAGAGCTAGACTTTCAGTATACATCCCAACAATCGCAACGCCATCCTTCGCGTCTCATGCCCTAGAAGTATGCTTCCCTTTGGGCTCACTCCATTCGCTCCCCGTCCGGCGGTCCCTCGGATGCACCAAGCGCACGGCTTCGCAATGCCATCCTTCACCGACTCAAGGACCCGAGCCTAGTGAACTTGCCAAGTTCTCAAGACTTCCCAAATGCACCAAGTGCACGACTTTGCAATGCATTTCTCACCAAGCACCAAGGGTACGGCTTCGCAATTCTTTGGATTTCCCATGCCAAGCACCAAGCGCACGGCTTCGCAATGCTTTGGACTTTCCCATGCCAAGGCTTCCCCCTTGGACTTCCACACCAAGCTCCATGCTTGGATTTTCCATGCCAACCCCATGTTGGACTTTCCCATGACAATCCCATGTCATGAGTTTTGTCTATCATCAAAATACTATCAAGGTACTGCTCAAGTCAAACTCGAGTCAACCTGGGCCGATTGCACCAACACAACATACATATCAAACAAGAAGCAATAAATATGAAAAAAAAATCTCCAACTATCATGACTTTTGTTTTCCAATATGCCTTCCGTCGTGTCGCCACCTTGTCCGCTCCTCCATACACCATGTACAAGCCATCCGGAGATCTGAGCTGAGAATAATTATTTTAATTTACACCCATCGATCCTATACTCCACAAACGAGTGTACATGAAATCTAAATCGAAAGTAAACTAAAATAAAAGAGTGGCTAAACAATGTCGTACTTAATTATAAAAATTAAACACTAACCTCGTCAACCCCGAGGATTCAAATAATATTACAATTACACACAATCACATAAACACACATATGACCATAATAGTTGGATCTTATGCCTGCAACCAAAAAGTTAGCCTACGCACATCCGACTATTATCTGACACACATAATATATAATAAGTGCATAAAAGTAGACCCGGCAAATCGGATAATGGATCAGATTCGTGTCTTAACACGATCTAGACAAGATCCAAAAATGTTAATCCATATTCAATCCGTTTAATTTTTTGTGTCAATGGGTTCAATCCGAATACAAACTACTTAATTTCGGGTAGACATGACATGATCCGTTAGACACGAAAAAATGCGTGTAAAACGGATTGCAAGACACGATCCGAACCAATAGACACGAAATGATCCATAATTACACAAAAATACAATAACTTAAACAAAATATAAAATAGATTACTAGACATGATCCCAACTCAATAGACGTGAAAAGATCCATAAGTACACGATAATGTAATAACTTAAACAAAAGAGCTTACAAAAAATTAACAATCCCCACAATTCACGCTATCCAATTGGGATTAGAAGTACATTACACCCTAGAATTATCATATAAACACAAAATGAATTTCAAAGATTGTCATCATCATTCAATCTTGTAGAGATTACGTAAATGTCAACATCTCCTTTCTTTTTCATGCCTAGATTTTTTTAAGTACAATAAAAAAGTAAACGGGTCTAACGGATCCAGAAGATAAGACACTAATACGACACAAAAATTTTATGTGTCTAACGCATAGACACAAAATAGACACGAATCCAAAAATGCATGATCCAAATACGAAAAAAGTGGATCGTGTTCGTGTCGTGTCTAGATTTGTCAGGTCTACATAAAAGTAACCGAATCCCAAACACACAAAATCGGAAACCGTGGCTCTGATACCACTTGTAGGTGATTGCTTCCCACTTCGGTCACTTGTACATGGCGATCCTATTTACATCTCAGATTAAAAAAAAATAATCCTTGATGAAGACAGATTACACAAGCAACCGATCCATCATCGTGCTATTTGATTCGAGTGGTCTCTTGAACAAACTTGTTGTTCAAGCAACCTAACTCTTTTCCTCGATTAGCCATGGAATAGATGATGTACGGATCGCCGATGTTTGTGTTTATCTTCGATATCCAAGTAAATTAGCCACATACATAATATACAAAAGAACTAAATCAAAACAAACAAGGTTATACCTCTTGTTTACCTCTTGATCTTCTATTGTATGTCCTATCCTCCTCTTGGACGTTGTGTGGACAACGATCCTCCAACAGATGAAGCCTCTCCTAGATCACGTTCTTCCCTTCCTTGCTCGCTCCGAACAAAGGGAAGATGAAAGCTCCCTTCTTCTCCTATCTAGTGCTAACCACCAAGTCACCTTACTTAGTTGTTGCCGTCAGCCAAAGAGAGGGAGAGGAAGATTGGGCGCTGGCCAAGAGTTGAGCTCCAAAGATTGAAGATGAAGAACCGTCGGCCCTTAGGGAAGGAGAAGAGATGCCGGCTCAACCTTAGGAAGAGAGGAAACAAAACCCTAAACCTCTCCTCCACTTCTTGCCGCCGACCAAGCCAACTCCAAACCCTAAACCTCTTCTAATCTTGCCGCCCAAAAATTAGGAAGCAAACCCTAGAATCTTTAATTCATTCTTGCCACCCAAGCCTTGGCCTCCTTTATATAGATTTAGCCCAAGCCTCCTTTTAATCGTGTCGGTTAGATCTAGGCTTCATGAGGGTTTTAATAGGCTATAATAGGGACCATAAGGAGGAGTTGGATCTTGGCCACCCAATGGATCCGGACCACATAAAATTCGATCCATTAATGATAATCTATTCCACTAGAAAATTATCATTGATCTGCCTCACTAACCCCCATAAATATGTTGGGTTTCCGGCACTGCGGAGTGTGTGTGTTCGATCACGTTTCGCAAACATGAGCACAACGGAAGCAATAAAAATAATAAATCTACATTTATTACAACACACACAACACACACATGCATAGTACAACAAGTGTAGACATAACCGTAAATTTAAATTTGCAATAAAAGGAAATTTAACTACGTTATACCTTTCGTATGACGTGTAGCGGGAACGGCATCAACCGGAACGATCCTCACTAGAATCGTCTCTATCCGTATCCACGCCGAGTTCCTCGGGATGACTTCGCTAAGCCACGAGCTTCATCTTCATACGGGTTACTAGCCTCGTGTTGAAGACGACGTGATCGAGAGATGATCACGATCCGAATCCAAATTCGCATCCTAATACGAGTTCTCAAAACTCGCTTCTCCAGAGAGGTATTCGTCAACCAATTGACGAATCCTTCGTCCTCCACCTCAGAGGATTACCGGAGATCGAATCCCCGGTAGTTTAACCGCTGTCGGAGCTCAAACCGTCGTCCAAACGACGCTCCGACGAGAGGAGAACAAGCTGTCCAGAAAACTGGACAGCTTTGGTGGAGGAGTATACGCCGGCCAAAACAAGGAAGCCAAGTGCTCACCTTTTCACCGAAGCCTAGGAAGATCACCGGAGGGTCGCCGGAGGATCACCGGCTGAAGCTTGGACGCTGGCAAGGACTTGGACGGCGGCACAAAAGCTGGGCGGCAAAGGAGGTTGGGCGGCAACTCCCTCAATGGGGTGGGCGGCAACTCCTTGCTAGGGTTTTGGATTTTAGGATTAGGGCTTAATTATCCCTTAAGCCCTCTTTTATAGAGAACTAATTCTCTTAATGGTTAATGGATCATATCCATAAAGCCCGTTAACCCGCTCCATTAGTATAAGTTAAAATAAACCAAACCATGATGGTTTATTTTAAGTTAAAACGAACCGAACCAACTTTTGGTTCATTCGTTTAAAATAAACCAAACCCTTTGGTTTATTCTCCTCCATTGGATTAGAACCAAACCATTTTGGTTCATCCATTATGTCTTCATAAGACACGGCCCATCCACACTTCCATTGCGACTGAAACGATTTCATGTTCGCTTTATGTTTGGTCCAACCAAATCTAGTTTCTCTCGGTCTGAGAATCTCATTCTCAAGCTCGTTTTAAATCCTTTGGATTACGCTCGTTGTGCGTGTGACCAAATAGGTTCTCAGTTTATGTTGGCCATCTATAATTAACCATTAATTATCGAACGATCATGAGTGGCACCTAGTAGTACATCATGATCCCCAATTAATTGAAAAGATCAACGGTTGATCCAGAACTATTTCTGAAACCCTTCAGCAGCTCGAATGATTCGTGCCCCATTCCCTTCACTCATCTTATACCCACTTGGTTCAGGACATGGTCTATTGTGTCAGTCCCCACTAGGCTGACTACGTCACACCTAGCCCAAGTATCATTTCCTCGTCCTACGGATTCTAGTTACTCCACATGTATCGAAGAGTACCTTACTCTAAACATGTAATGCTTTGGCCAAAGACTTTAGTAACAATCCAACGAGAGGCCATGGGTATACATCTCCTCGCAAGGAGTGGTGAATCCTTTATAGGCTATTCAAACACCTTCGTTCACTTCGACTTATACCCAATCATCCCGGGTCCACATCTCCTTAGAGATGTTTGCTTAAGATGTCAAAGCATAAGTCTCCATGATCAAGATGACTTGAATACCGCAAGTCAAAGGAACATCGCACTTAAGCCACAGTAAGTACTTCATTGACATATCTATATATGCAGAGAACCATATGAAGTCTTACGGCTGGTCACTCCAATGAACTAGTTACCATAATTAGCATCGACAATTAACTCCGGACATCACAATGTCTCCAGCCAGTGAGAATCAGCTGCTTGGATACACCAAGGAGTATACCTTGTGCTAGTCTTGACAGAATTGATGGTGTCCAAATCCATCAATTCATCGACTAGGGATAATTCCGATACATCACAATTACACATGTAGAGATACTCACTAGTTGTGATCCAATCACAAATTCTCTCATGCTATGAATCGTATCGTGGACATTCAGTAAATGAGTTTAAGATCCAATCAAATATATAAAACATGTATACTCAAATAGTGAATCTTCATTTATCATATAAATGGTTCATACATAAGGCGATTGCCTTAGGACATCTCTCATATATTACTAACAGACTCCCACTTGGCCTAATGCCAATCGCTACGGTATCCAATACCATAAGCTCGAACATGACCCTCAAACTTATTTTGAGGTAATGCCTTAGTCAAAGGATCCGCTAAGTTCCTTTCAGTGAGAATTTTCTCGATTTGTATTTCGTTCCTACTGATGATCTCTCTGATAAGATGATAGCGGCGAAGCACATGTTTGGATCGTTGATGAGACCTTGGCTCTTTCAACTGTGCAATTGCTCCATTGTTGTCGCAGTAGACCGATATTACTTCAACATTGGCCGAAATCACACCAAGTTCATGAACGAACTTCTTGATCCAAACCGCTTCCTTTGATGCTTCCGAAGCTGCAATGTATTCTGCCTCAGTGGTAGAATCCGCTACAGTCTCTTGTTTGGAACTTTTCCAACTCACTGTGCCCCCATTCAAGGTGAACACGTATCCAGATTGAGACCTGGAATCATCCTTGTCTGTCTGGAAGCTGGCATCCGTATACCCGCGTATCACCATGTCCCCTTCTCCATATATTAGGAACACATCCTTAGTTCTTCTCAAGTACTTAAGGATCGTCTTAACAGTCGCCCAATGATCCATTCCTGGATCAGACTGGTATCTGCTCGTGACACTCAGAGCATACGATACATCGGGCCTCGTACATAACATAGCATACATGATAGATCCTATTGCGGATGCATAGGAATCTTACTCATGCAAATCGCCTTCTCGTGGCACCTGACACATAGACTTCAAAGGTGTACCCCATGCACGATGGGTAAGAAACCTTTCTTGATTCCGACATGCTAAACCTCTTAGCACTCTCCTATATATGTAGATCATGAAAAGACCAAGCAACTATTTCGATATATCTCTATAGATCTTAATCCCGAGGATGTAGGTTGCTTCTCCTGTGTCTTTCATGGAGAATGTCTTGGATAACCAAACCTTCACGATCATTGTAAGATTGAAACATCGCTTTCCTATAAGTAGTATGTCATCGACATACAATACTAGGAACACGATCGCACTCACTAACCTTCTTGTACACACAAGGTTCGTCGATTTTGTGAGAAATCAAACCTTTTGATTGTCTCATCAAAACGGATATTCCAGCTCCTGGATGCTTGCTTCAATCCATAAATGGACCGTCGCAATTTGCATACCTTGGTTTTATCAACCGATGTGAAACCCTCAGATTGTATCATATACACGCCCTCGAGGTGTTTCCATTAAGGAAAGTCGCTTCACATCCATCCGCCATATCTCATAATCATAATGAGCCGCTATGGCCGTGAGCATCCGAATGGATTTAAGATAGCTACAAAGTAATAGGTTTCGTCATAATCAACACCTTGTTTTTGACGATATCCTTTCGCCACCAATCTAGCCTTATAGGTAATCACATTACCATCCATGTCGGTTTTCTTCTTGAAAACCCACTTGCACCCTATAGGCTTTATGCCTTCAGGTGGGTCAACCAAGTTCCAAACTTGGTTTTCATACATGGAATCCATGTCCGACTTCAGGGCACCAAGCCACTTATCCCTTTCTGAACTTGTCAGCACTTCTTCATAACTGGTAGGCTCCTCATCATCAATGAGTAACACGTCGTTCGATTCACTTACGAGAAATCCATATCTCTCAGGAATATTATGCGTGTTCTACCGTGATCTACGAAGATGTGGTGTTACAATAGGTCCAAATTGATTGCTCATCACTATGAGTTGTGCATCAGTGCTTCACTGTATCTCATCAATGTCTATTTGAGTCTCTCGAGCCTCCTCCACACTCCCATCGCTTTCTTGCAAGAGAAACTCTTTCTCTAGAAACACAACATGCCTCAAACAAACACCTTTTGTTCCACAGATGATAGAATTGGTAACCCCTTGTTTCCTTAGGGTATCCAATAAATAGACATTTATCGACTTAGCATCCAATTTGTCCGATACACGGCTTTCACATAAGGTGACAACCCCATATCTTCAAGTAAGATACATGAGGTTTCTTACTATTCCATATCTCATATGGAGTAGTTGAGACTACCTTGGTAGGCATTCTGCTTAACAAGTAAACAAATCTCAAGTGCATAACCCCAAAAGGACTTGGGAAGAGTCGCATGATTCATCATTGACCTGACCATGTCCAACAAGGTCCGACGCCTCTCGATACACCATTATGCCGTGGGTGTATAGGAGGAGTCCATTGAGACAATATACCATTGTCTCTAGGTAATCAAGAAACTCGACTCAAGTATTCACCACCTCGATCCGATCAAGTATTTTAATACTCTTGTCATGTTGTTTCTCTACTTCATTTCGAACTCTTTGAACCTTTCAAAGGCTTCGACTTGTGTTTCATCAAGAACACATACCCAAACCGTGAGTGATCATCGGTGAAGGTAATGAAGTAGCTATAGCCTCCTAATGCTTGAGTTGACATAGGTCCACATACATCGCATGTATTAGACCTAGTAACTCTCCCACTGCTCACCTTTCCAAGAAAGGTAACTTAGTCATCTTGCCTTTTAAGCATGATTCGCATGTATCGTATGAATCCAATTCAACGATTCCAATTCCACATCGGTGTAATTCGACATGCATTTCTTGCTTATATGGCCAAGACGACAATACCACATGTAGGAGTCTAATTGATTATCCTTTCGAGCAAGCTTGTCGCTCGCTTCGATATTGAAAATATAATCGATACGCCCAACGATAAACACCATTGCTTAAAGTTCCACCCATAAAGAACTCCATTCAAAGTTATGTAACAACAATTGTTACTAAAAGTCAAATGGTACCCATTTCTATTTAAACAAGAAATAGAAATGATGTTCTTTTCAACGAAGGAACATAAAAGCAATTGTCCAGCTTCTAAGACAAGTCCACTACAGGAGTTCCAACAAATACGTTCCGATGGCGAAAAGAAAGAACCTTGCTCCATTCCCAACACGTAAATTTGACTCTCCTCGACGAAGTCTTCTTCTATTCCTTAGCCCATGTATGTCATTACATATATGTGAGCCACACCTGATCAAATACCCAAGTGTCCGAGGAAATAGAATGACAATCAATAAAGAAGATTTCAAGAGGATGGGGCATCGGATGCCTTCTTCTTTTCATGGACTCAAGATAAATCTTGCAGCTTTCTTCACTGGCCTTCCTTGCCATAATGATGGCAAGTGCCCTTTTGTGCTGGTTCTGCCTTCTTTGCCTTTTGTTCTTCCCTTTCTTCTGTTCTTTTGCCTTCCTCTTAGAACCTTTCTTTGAGGAATCAACTAATGTAACCGCTTTCTCTCATGCTTCATGTAAGGCTTCCACTTTTCAAAGATATTGTGGAGCTCGAATAGTGGATTCCAATTTGTTCATCCGATAGTTCATCACAAATTGTGAGAAACTCTTGGGCAAACAATGCACTAAGTCAATACTTAATTCGTAATCCATCACAAACCCGAGGGTAGCTAGCCGATGTACCTGCTCATCTTTAGCACAAATCGCACTACGATGAACCTTCTTGCATCTTCGTGGTGAAGAGGAGCCTAGAGACCTCGAACCTTTCGGATCTCGCTTGCTCATCGAACAACTCATGAAGATGAAAGACCATAGTATTAGCATCCATATGCTCATGTTGGTTTTGTAGCTCAGGTACCATCGCCGCTAGCATGATGCAACTCGCCAGCTCAGAATCTGCCACATGCTTCTGATAGACCAACATTTGGTCTGGAGTTGCATCGTCGTTAGGACGGTCAGGAAGAGGCTCTTCAAGGACATATGCAAGCTTTTCCGCCTTGAGAACAATTCTCAGGTTTCTAAGCCAGTCCAGGAAGTTAGGCCCAGTCAGTTTGTTCGAATACAAAATAGTGCACAAATTCAAAGACATCATGATCAATTTATTGACCTAGAAATACAAAACGAGCATATATGAGAAAATGATTTTAAAATGCATCAATATACATTTATAAATCCCATTCATTTTTCGAATTTCAAAAACCCCAAAATCACTTCGAGATTGTAGGTCCATCTCCGAATGGTGATATCCATCATAGTTATGAACAACCTCGAGAGAGTCCAACAAGCCATTCATAACTACGACGGTAGGTATCATCTATACCGATTGCATATCACGTATATGCAACTATCACAATGTGCTATCAACTAATTGAATGTTCACACATACATCGGGTTGTTAACACATTAACAAGTATGCATCATATGCATAGCACCCAACTTCACCTCCCTTTACATCGACCTTGGAGAGAGTCCAACAAGCCGATGCTCCAGGTTAAAGCCAACCCATTAATCGAGAAATAGTTTTAATATGGTTAGAGCGCATTCAACCAATTAGCCCAGCGTGGAGAGAGTCCAACAACCAAAGCTAACGATTGACCTCTGACTCTTACCATATTAGTATTAAACTATTCCATGGTTTGAACATGTTCGGGTTCGAGCCGGGCTTGGAGAGAGTCCAACAACCCAAACAAGAAACGGAACTCTGGTTCTAACCATATTAATGGAAGGTGTAGGCTTTAATATTGTTTAAGGGTTTTTATGTCTCATCCTCTTTGCATGCAAATAACTATTATCTACATGGCATGACATACATGGCATACATCTACATGTCACGACACGCATGGCATAATGTTATGCATCTAATGCAATTACATGGCATACAATTATGTCATGTATATAATTTCCTTATATGTCATAACTATTTATGGAAATAAAATATGATTAAGATTTGATTCTCCAAATCAAATCATAATTAAATTAGGAAACAAATTTCCAAATCTAATCACATATTTTATTTATGGAATTATTTGATTAAGGAAAATCTATTTAGGAAACCAATTTCCTAAATCATTAAAACTACTTATGGAAATAAAATATTTTAAGATTTGATTTCCCAAATCAAATCAAGATTAAATTAGGAAACAAATTTCCAAAATCTAATCAAATATTTTATTTATGGAAAATATCAATTTCCATAAATACTTCCAACTTTCCAAAAGTGGAAGATTTCCATAAATACTTCTAGACTTTCTAAAATTGAAAAATTTCCATAAATACTTCTAAATTTCCAAAATTAGAAAATTTCCAGAAATAACATTATGACTATCGCAAAACCATTTTACGATTATGTCGAAACACAACTGCTCGATACCATTGTTGGGTTTCGAGTGTTCGATCATGTTTTGCAAACATGAGCACAGCGGAAGCAATAAAAATAATAAATCTACATTTATTACAACACACGCATGCATAGTACAACAAGTGTAGACATAACCGTAAATTTAAATTTGCAATAAAAGGAAATTTAACTACGTTATACCTTTCGTATGACGTGTAGCGGGAACGACATCAACCGGAACGATCCTCGCTAGAATCGTCTCTATCCGTATCCACGCCGAGTTCCTCGGGATGACTTCGCTAAGCCACGAGCTTCGTCTTCGTACGGGTTACTAGCCTCGTGTTGAAGACGACGTGATCAAGAGATGATCACGATCCGAATCCAAATTCGGATCCTAATACGAGTTCTCAAAACTCGCTTCTCCGGAGAGGTATTCGTCAACCAATTGACGAATCCTTCGTCCTCCACCTCAGAGGATTACCGAAGATCGAATCCCCGGTAGTTTAGCCGCTGTAAGAGCTCAAACCGTCGTCCAAACGACGCTCCGACGAGAGGAGAACAAGCTGTCCAGAAAACTGGACAGCTTTGGTGGAGGAGTAGGCGCCGGCCAAAACAAGGAAGCCAAGTGCTGACCTTTTCACTGAAGCCTAGGAAGATCACCGGAGGGTCGCCGGAGGATCACCGGCTGAAGCTTGGACGCCGGCAAGGACTTGGACGGTGGCACAAAAGCTGGGCGGCAAAGGAGGTTGGGCGGCAACTCCCTCAATGGGGTGGGCGGCAACTCCTTGCTAGGGTTTTGGATTTTAGGATTAGGGCTTAATTATCCCTTGAGCCCTCTTTTATAGAAAACCAATTATCTTAATGGTTAATGGATCATATCCATAAAGCCCGTTAACCCGCTCCATTAGTATAAGTTAAAATAAACCAAACCATGATGGTTTATTTTAAGTTAAAACGAACCGAACCAACTTTTGGTTCATTCGTTTAAAATAAACCAAACCCTTTGGCTTATTCTCCTCCATTGGATTAGAACCAAACCATTTTGGTTCATCCATTATGTCTTCATAAGACACGGCCCATCCACGCTTCCATTGCGACTGAAACGATTTCATGCTCGCTTTATGTTTGGTCCAACCAAACCTAGTTTCTCTCGGTCTGAGAATCCCATTCTCAAGCTCGTTTTAAATCCTTTGGATTACGCTCGTTGTGTGTGTGACCAAATAGGTTCTCAGTTTATGTTGGCCGTCTATAATTAACCATTAATTATAGAACGATCATGAGTGGCACCTAGTAGTACATCATGATCCCCAATTAACCGAAAAGATCAACGGTTGATCCAGAACTATTTCTGAAACCCTTAAGCAGCTCGAATGATTCGTGCCCCATTCCCTTCACTCATCTTATACCCACTTGGTTCAGGACATGGTCTATTGTGTCAGTCCCCACTAGGCTGACTACGTCACACCTAGCCCAAGTATCATTTCCTCATCCTACGGATTCTAGTTTCCCCACATGTATCGAAGAGTACCTAACTCTAAACATGTAATGCTTTGGCCAAAGACTTTAGTAACAATCCGACGAGAGGCCATGGGTATACATCTCCTCGCAAGGAGTGGTGAATCCTTTATAGGCTATTCAAACACCTTCGATCACTTCGACTTATACCCAATCATCCCGGGTCCACATCTCCTTAGAGATGCTTGCTTAAGATGTCAAAGCATAAGTCTCCAAGATCAAGATGACTTGAATACCGCAAGTCTAAGGAACATCGCACTTAAGCCACAGTAAGTACTTCATTGACATATCTATATATGCAGAGAACCATATGAAGTCTTACGGCTGGTCACTCCAATGAACTAGTTACCATAACTAGCATCCATGATTAACTCTGGACATCACAATGTCTCCAGCCAGTGAGAATCAGCTGCTTGGATACACCAAGGAGTATACCTCGTGCTAGTCTCGACAGAATTGATGGTGTCCAAATCCATCAATTCATCGACTAGGGATAATTCCGATACATCACAATTACACATGTAGAGATACTCACTAGTTGTGATCCAATCACAAATTCTTTCATGCTGTGAATCGTATCGTGGACATTCAGTAAATGAGTTTAAGATCCAATCAAATACATAAAACATGTATACTCAAATAGTGAATCTTCATTTATCATATAAATGGTTCATACATAAGGCGATTGCCTTAGGACATCTCTCATATATTACTAACAAAATAAATATGAGCTCCATATATTAATTGTACAAATATCTCCCCGTGTTTAAGATCTCGAATGTCTATCAATTAATTAATTTACTGACAATTAATTAATCAACATCTAACTCCATGAGTAGTACCACTCAATCTCATCATCATGCCGGACCAAGTCCACCTGCAGGGTTTACATGATGATCCTTATGAGCTCCTCAAGGGGACATTATCATTCTAATACATAGAACACAGTTTCTTCCTTTAATCAACGACACACCATGTAAATAATATCATTTCCCAACTTACCGAGCCTATTGATTTAATCTATAAATCTCACCCATTGGTAAATTTAAGAAATAAATACTAAGTACATGTGTCCGTTATTATATCGGGATTAAGAGCATTTACACCATAATATCCAAGGTCCGATTAAATTATGTAGTCAGCAATAAATTGAATCACCTCTAAGTCGGTCCTGCTCAATACACACAAAGTGTACTAGTGTAATTCTATGGTCAAAACAAACCAATACCAAATTACACTACAACCATGACAATGGTTTGTCCAAAACCATCTTGGTTGTGAGCCTCTACTTATACTCTACAAGGAACTGATAACATGATCTTCCGTGTGACACCACACACCATGTTATCTACAATGTAATGTATCAGACAATATTCATAACCGTAAATATGCAAACAATGATCATGTGATTCTTATTTCAAAAATAAAGATGTTCATACAAAAGATAGACTTTTCAGTATACATCTCAACAATCTCCCACTTATACTAAAAGACTATGCTGTCTTCATACTGCCATACATCTGATTCTCATTCCCTCCACATGCCTATCAAATGCTCTCGATGGAAGGGCCTTAGTGAAAGGATCTGCCAGGTTATCCTCTGATGCAATCTTGGCTACAACAACTTCTCCTCGCTTTACGATCTCTCGTATCAGGTGGTACTTTAACTCTATGTGTTTACTTGCCTTATGGGCTTGTGGTTCCTTCGAGTTTCCAACTGCACCACTGTTATCACAATAAATTGTGATAGTTCTGGGAAAACTAGGAATCACATCCAAGTCCATCAAGAAGTTCTTGAGCCATATAGCTTCTTTGGCTGCCTCAGAGGCTGCCACACACTCAGCTTCCATGGTAGAGTCCACCACACATTTCTACTTGACACTCCTCCATACAATGGCTCCACCTCCCAAAGTAAACACAAAACCCGAGGTAGCCTTTCTGTTATCCCTATCTGATTGGAAGTCGGAATCTATGTAACCCAAAGGGAGTAATTGATCTGCCTGGTATACCAGCATATAATCTCTAGTCCTTCTCAGGTACTTCAATATATGCTTTACCGAAGTCCAATGTCCCTATCCTGGATTACTCTGATATCTGCTAACCATGCCCACGGCAAAGCAGATATCCAGCCTCGTATATAACATAGCATACATGAGGCTTCCTACTGCGAAGCATAAGGAACCACCTTCATCTCCTCTATCTCCTTTGATGTTCTAGGACACATCTCTTTAGATAAAGGTACTCCATGCCTAAAAGGTAGAAAACCTTTGTTGGAGTTTTGCATGCTAAAACGAGCCAAAATAGTGTCTATGTATGAAGCTTGAGATAAGCACAACATCCTTTTCTTGCGATCCCTTATAACCTCGATCCCAAGGATGTGTCCCACTTCTCCCAAGTCCTTCATATCAAACTGTTTGGACAATCATACCCTTATGTCTGATAACACTTTGACATTGTTGCCAATTAATAAAATGTCATCTATCGTATAATACAAGAAATATCACTACGTTTCCGTCACATCTCTTGTATACACAAGACTCATCCAGACTTTTAATAAGTTCATAAGACCGGATTACCTCATCAAAGCGGATGTTCCAAGATCTCAAAGCTTGCTTCAATCCATAAATGGACTGATTAAGCTTGAACACAAGATGCTCTTTGCCCTTTGCAATGAATCCCTCTAGTTGCTCCATATAGATGTTTTCCTCAAGACTTCTATTAAGGAAAGTTGTCTTGACATCCATCTTCCACACCTCATAATCCATATGAGCAGCAATAGATAAGAGAATCCGGATAGACTTAAGCATGACTACCGGTGAAAAAGTCTCCTCATAATCGATACCCTCTTTCTGAGTATACCATTTCGCAACAAGCCTTGCTTTGAAGGTCTCAAACTTCCCATCTATTCCTCTCTTTCTTTTGTAGATCCACTTGCATCCAATGGTTTTTAAACCATTGGGTGATTCTATTAGCTCCCAGACCTGATTTGAATCCATAGATTCTATCTCAGAATTCATTGCACTTTGCCAATATACCGTATCTTTATCTTGGATTGCCTCGTCATATGTCCAGGGATCAGGTTCATGTTCACTAGGGACCAAATCAGAAGATTCTCCCAAGAACATAAATCTATCAGGTTGTCTAATAACCCTCCCACTATGACGAGGTTGTAAGGATGTATACTGAAAAGTCTATCTTTTGTATGAACATCTTTATTTTAAAATAAGAATAACATGATCATTGTTTGCATATTTTTATGGTTATGCAATATTGTCTAATACTTTACATTGTAGATAACATGGTGTGTGGTGTCACACGGGAGATAATGTTATCGACCCCTTGAAAAGTGTAAGTAAAGGCTCACAACCGAGATGGCTTTGGACAAACCATCGGAATGGTTGTAGTGTGATTTAGTATTGGTTTGTCTTGACCATAGAATCACACTAGTGCACTTTGTGTGCATTGAGTAGGACCGACTTAGAGGTGATTCGATTTATTGCTGACTACATAATCGAATCGGACCTCAGATATTATATTGTACATACTCTTAATCCCGATATAATAACGGACACATATACTTAGTACTCATCTCTTTGATTTACCAATGAGCGAGATTTATAGATTAAATCGATAGGCTCGGTAAGTTGGGAGATGATATTATTTATATGGTGTGCCATTGATTATAGGAGGAAACCGTGTCCTATATATTAGGATGATGATGTCCCCTTGAGGAGCTCATAAGGTTCATCATGTAAACCCTGCAGGTGGACTTGGTTCGACATGATGAAAAGGTTGAGTGGTACTACTCTTGGAGTTAGATGTTGATTAATTAATGGTCAGTAAATTAATTAATCGATGGACATTCGAGATCTTAAACACAGGGAGAAAATGTATAAATAATATATGGAGCCCATATTATCATATGGGGGTTGGTGTGGTAGATCAATGATGATCCTTTAGTGGATTGGATCATCATTAGTGGATCGGACTTTATGTGGGCTTGATCCATGGGTGGCCAAGATCCAACTCCTCCTCATGGTCCCTAATGTAGCCTATTAACACCTCATGAAGCTTAGATCCAATGGATAGAAACAAAATTCTAAGATCCATAGGTAGAGATTAAATCTCTAAGATCTGACGGTTGAGATTAAATCTCTAAATCCGACGGTTGAGATTAAATCCCTAGAACCAATGGCGGAGATTAAATCATGACTTATTCCTAACTCTATAAAAGGAGGGCGAGGGAGTTGGCGTGAATATCATCCATGAGAGCTAGGGTTTTGGGCGGCAAGAGAGCAATCCTAGTTGAGATAATATTAGGGCTAGGGTTTAGAGGCTTGGGCGGCACCAAATAAGGAAGGCTTTGCTTTCTTCTTCTTCCTTCATTGGCCGGCATCTAGTAGCTCATCCAGCCCCTTTCCAACCTTGGCCGGCAGCCAAAGCTTCTCTTCTCCCTCTCCTTAGGTGGTGGAAACAAGATATAGGGATTTCCCTTGGTGTCTTGGCCGGATTCCACCACAAACTCCTCCTCCTAGTTGGCCGACGGCAAGGATCTTATTTGTTCCTTGTTGGTTGGTTTTAGGGAGGAGAAGAACCTTGTTTCTATTCTTCCTCTTGCTTTGGAAGAGCAAGGAAGGAAGATTTGCGATCTAGGAGCTTCGACTTTTCATAGATCGTCGCCCACACGACGTCCAAAAGGAGGAAGGTCATACATTAGAAGATCGAGAGGTATACCTATTCTTCTTTCTCTTTTTGTTACTTGCTTGTTTTTGTTTTTCAACTATGAGCATGATATAAATCTGTATATGGCTAAATAATACTTGGATCCCGAACATAAACACAAAAATCAACGATCCGGACATCGTCTATTCCGCGGCTACTCGTAGAATAGAGGATGGTCGCTTGAACAACTAGTTTGTTCAAGTGACCTCTCTAAACGAATAACACGACGATGGCTTGGTTGTTTGGGTAATCCCTTTTGTCTAGGATTAAATTTTTAATCCGGAGACATCGAAGGGATCACCATGATCAAACGACCGAGGTGATGTAGGAAGTGAAGTTTCCTCTCACGGACTCGACAGGGCAAAACCCTTCAATTGGTATCAGAGATTCCGGGCAAAACCCTTCAGAGGTATCACTTGTGTATCCTCTTTGACACACGGTGCAGTCACTTGTGGTATATCCTCTTGTACCGGTGGTACTGAAGTAGTAACTTCCCCTCTTAATTCCTCCAAAACAATCTTACTCATGGGCTTGTGGTTCATCACATAGTCTTCCTCTAAAAATCTGTCGTTCGTTCCTCTAGGATATCCTACGAACATGCGCGCTTCTGTACGAGGTTCCAACTTACCAGCATCTGCCTTTAGCACATGTGCTGGACTCCCCCAAATCCGAATATGTCTTAGACTAGGATTTCACTCAGTTCAAAATTTTATGGGAGTAGAAGGCACTGATTTAGATGGTACTAAGTTCAGAATATACACTTTCGTATCCAGAGCATACCCCCAGAACGAATCTGGTAACTCAGAATAACTCATCATCGATCTAACCATCTCCATAAGAGTCCTATTCCTTCGCTCTGCTACACCATTCTGCTGAGGTGTGCTAGGTGCAGACAATTGGGATTAAATCCCAACCTCTGATAAGTAATTCCTAAACTCTCCCAAGTGGTAGTCACCACCACGATCAGATCGTAGTATCTCGATACTTTTACCTTGACGTTTCTCCACATCAGCCTTGAATTCTTTAAACCTGTCAATGCATTCAGACTTGCGGCACATCAAGTAAATGTATCCATATCTTGAATAATCATCTATAAAAGAAATGAAATATTCAAAACCACCTCTAGCTTTGATAGACATAGGCCACACAAATCAGAACGAACCAATTCCAACACATCTTTGGCTCTATACCCCTTGGCCTTAAAAGGCCTCTTGATCATTTTACCTTCCAAGCAAGATTCGCAGGTTGGGAAATCTTCCACCACTAATGAACCCAAAGGTCCATCAACTATCAACCTTTGAATTCTACTAAGGTTAATATGACCTAACCTTAGATGCCAAAGATATGTTTGGTTTATTTTCGAAGGTTCTTTTCTCTTATTAGATTTAGAAGATGAGTTATTTACTTCTATTTGCATCGTGGGAGCTTTTGGTTCAAGTGTATATAAATTGCCTACCAACTCACTAGAACAGATAATCTCCCTATTCCTTTTTATAACAACTCTGTCATTAAAAGAAATAGAATATCCATCCAAAAACAATTTAGAAACCGAAATCAAATTCTTTCTAAATAAAGGTACATAAAGGCAATTTTTCAGAACAAAAGTTTTATTCTTATCAAAAGATAAATAATCATCTCCCTATGCAATAGCCACCACCTTCGTAGCATCGCCCAAGTAAATGGTTATCTCCCCCTCAGCTAGTCGTCTGGTTTCCTGGAACCCCTGCAAAGTATTACAGGCATGATTAGTGGCTCCCGAATCTACACACCAGGTGCTGGTAGATAACACCGCTAAATATGTTTCAACGACTAGACCTAAAGATATACCTTTGTTCTACTTCCGGTTGGGGCAGTCCTTCTTCCAATGTCCAGTCTGCTTACAAGTGAAGCACTTGCCTTTCGGCTTCTTAACTCCTCCTTGAGATCCTCCCGCCACCTTTGGTCCACCTTGTTTCTTCTTCTTCTTGCCTTTCAGCTTAGAAGTAGAAACCTTCTGAGCAACCATGACCTTGTTGGTGCAGTAGGCACCTAAGTCGAACCTGAGTTTTGATTATCGCAAACAATTCAAAGTTAAGCTCATATTGTTATCTCACGAGCTAAATCGAGTGTGTAGAAAAGTGCTAAAGCTAGAGCTGAAGGCTAGCGACTCCCGGAGGAAGCCGAGGTGGTCGAGCGACACTTGAGTGACTTCGGTGGGAGCCGAAGGAATTGAGTGGAAGGCTGGAAGCGAAAGCGACACAGTAAGTATCAAGGTAAGCTCGTGTGTGTGAGAGTAAGAGAGGTTGTATCCTCCTTACGAGGATGATCTTAAGCATATATCCGACCAAAGACATATTATAGATGGTCTAGGTCGAGATCGGATGGTCGGTGGCTGTCAAAATAATGTTTTTGTTAAGCTAACTTTGCCTTGCAGCTAACATCAGTCGACTGCTAGCTTGGAGGACTCGACTGCTGTCCATCAGTCGACTATCTGTAGTCAGCATTCGACTCATGCTGCCATCAGTCGACTGATGATGGCCATCAGTCGACTGATGGTCAAGGATCATCTTCGAGGAGTCAAGGCTTATCACCTCATTTCAAGGGGGGTGGTGCTCAAATCTTATTGGCTGAAGTTCCTCTCGAGAAGGGACTCAAAGGATATAAAAGGAGGACCTCTCCTAGGGTTTTCTCATCAATTCTAAGCTTCCAAAAGCCTCCGCAAAGCTACAACTCTCCAATAATGAAGTGCTACCTCTCCGACGCTCTAGGTTTATTTGTTTATTCTTTTCTGTCGGTATAAGCTTCAATTCATTTTGTCTTTTCTATATTATTGTCTCAGAGTTTTTATCGTAACGAGGAGAGGGGGAGTGTCCCTCTACCTCAAGCTTTGTGATTTTTTTGTATTCTTCTAACTCCTACCTCCAACAAAAAGGAGTTCATTTAGTGTTTTTCCCTCCGTGCGTGGTCAAGGACCACTAGGGCCTTGGAGTAGTAGTCGAAGGCTATAAACCAAGTAAAAAAT
This sequence comes from Wurfbainia villosa, assembly GCA_025175895.1. Taxonomy (NCBI): domain Eukaryota; kingdom Viridiplantae; phylum Streptophyta; class Magnoliopsida; order Zingiberales; family Zingiberaceae; genus Wurfbainia; species Wurfbainia villosa. Next base: position 42,174,955 of record CM045989.1, read on the forward strand.
CCATTTGTCTTGCTTATTTGTCATTTATCTTTCCGCTGCATTTAATTGTCTACTCAACGAATTCGTAGGAAAAATTTTATTGCTATTCACCCCCCCCCCTCTAGCGATCCGCTCGATCCAACAATTGGTATCAGAGCTGGGGGTACTAAGATTTGGTGAAACCACCAATCTAGCTTTCTACGAATTTTCTTTCGATTTATTTTCTATTTATTTTGGATTTTTTTCCCTTTTCTTTCTCATTTGTGTAATCTTTTTTCTCCCGCACTACTAATCTAAGATGCAAGTCTTGGGACATTTCCGTTGTTTGTGGTTTTAGGTTTTTTTCGCTTCATTCTTTTGTCTTTTTTGTTTCAATGGCCCATCTCGAGGGTTTTAACACCGTCCGACCTCTGTTTTACAACGGAGATGACTTCCATTATTGGAAGGGTCGGATGGAATGCTTTCTTAAAACCCAAATCGAGATGTGGATCATAATCCAAACGGGATTCACACTTCTGACTAACGAAGTGGGTGAATCCTGGGATTATGACCAATGGACCAATGCGACAAAAAGACAAGTCAAATCCGACACCAAGGCAACTCAAATCCTCTAATGCGGCTTATCCAAGGAGGAGCTTAATCGCATCGACCCCTTCATTAGCGCAAAGAACCTTTGGACAAAGCTAGTGGAGCTACACGAAGGGACCGATGAAGCCAAGGTATGTAAGCGCGATCTTTTGTTTAATAAGTTATATAATCTAAAAATGTAGGAACACGAAACGGTGACACAACTTCACGCTCACGTTCAAGACATAGTCAATAACCTACACGCGATCGGGCAAAAGGTCGAAAATCGCGATCTTATTAGGTATGTTCTTAACTCATTTCCTAGGACTACCTTGTGGGCATCCATGGTCGATGCCTACAAGGTCTCCAAGGACCTTTCAAAACTTAGATTAGATGAGTTGTTTTTCGATTTTGAACTTCATGAGTAGTCTAACTCGGAACCTGAGAATGATATAACACTTTTTGCAGGTTCGAGGAAGAAAACCACGAGCAAACCACTCCCTACAGAAGAAGAAGATGAGTCCGATTCGGAGGTTAAAAATGGAGACCGAACTAGTCAACCTAGTTCGGAGGATAGTCAAGGGCTGAAAGTGAACCGTCACTCAACCCAATGAAGGTAAGCTTAAAAGTTCTAATATTAGGTGTTACGAATGCAACAGGTTTGGACACATCAAGTCCGAATGCCCAAAGCTCAAGAGCAAAGCACCAAAACACAAAAAGGTACTTAACGCTACATGGGAAGAAGCATCCAAGGAAGATGATGATGATCGCGTCCTCATGGATAAACCGATTGAATCGGAGACAGAGTCAGAAGCGGAACAAAAATTTGAAACCGAAGATGAGTCGGACTACGAAGCGCTATTCAAGATAAGCCACGGATACGCATCCGGTTCAAAAGATACACTCAAGGTAAGTCGATCCCTTATTAGTATGCTTTATAGTGCAATTAAATTCTTAACTAGAAAATTGGATAAGTCTGAGTCCAAGGTCAAGACCCTAGTTGAGGAAGTTAAACTCTTCAAACACGAGGTCTCCCTAACCTCTTCGACTAGTCGAGTTCGAGAGGAGGACTCAACTCGGGTTGAAAAGCTCGAAGTTGAGAACTCACTCTTGAAGAGTCAAGTCGAAGATCTTAGGAAGTGGTTGGAAAGGTTTACTTTGGGATCCAAAGGACTTGACCTCCTACTTGGATCGCAAAGGGCCCTGTACAACAAGGTTGGACTAGGGTTTAGCTCAAATACGACCAACAAGTCGTATATGTCAATTGTAAGTCGACATAAAAAATGTTTCCAAGCATGGGTCCCTAAGACATCTTTGATTTCAAACTTAGGGTCGAACCAGTACTGGGTTCCCAAGGACCAAATCCACTATGTGGAGAGACCGAACCGATTCAATGGTCCAAGGGGAGCCAGTACAAAACTTGTTTGTGTTTTAACTTAGAAAATGCATGCTTAGGTTAGTTACTTATTTTCTTTTTAGAACGGTTAGATAGGACTATAACTCGTCAATACTTGGTAACATAGTACCAGGACGTGGCGAGATGATAGTATGCTAGGAAAGGGGAGTCTTGTGTATTCGGGCTAGATAAGGTATATCTAGTTCGGTGCACTTGACCGAGCAGAACAAGCTGAAGCTACCTCGCCGTATCCTAGACTAGTTAGACCAGGAAGTGGTCTTAGGTAAGTCAAGTTTCTATTTTCTTGAAAATGGCTTTGTCTAAGAAAGTGGTCGTTATTCCAATCAAAGAAGGCCTTTGTGCCTCGCCACGACCTGGAAGCCATGATCTTGAAAAGGTGACTTGATGAGCCTAGGTCAAATCCGAATCTAACGCAAGGTTGACGAGTGTTCAAAACATTAAATTTAAATCAAGTAAAACTGAAAGTCATCTCACATGAACATATAAGGTTAACATGCTTGATCATGTAGACATGGGTGAGATGATTTAGGTTAATAATCTTCAACCAATCTTTAATAAATCCAATATCCAATCCAATTACCTTGCGTGTAGGATCAATGGATGTCAGATAGTGGTTGCTCCCGACACATGACCGGGGATCATCTCAAGTTTTCGAAGCTTCGATTCAAACGATAAGGATCGGTAGCCTTCGGAAACAACGACAAGCTCAAAATCATCATATCAGGTGATATTGAGCTCAACTCTAATTTTATTATTCAAAACGTCTTATTGGTAGAAAATTTTCAATATAATTTACTTAGTGTAAGCCAATTGTGTGATAATAACTATAAGGTCATATTTCTAGAAAATGAATGCGTAATTAATACAAATGAAACTTCTAAAACAATCCTTAAGGGAACCATAAATAACAATATTTATACTATTAATTTAACTAACTCCTCAACCAAGTGTCTTATGACACAGCAAGAGGAATCATGGTTGTGGCACCGACGACTCGGTCACTCACACCCAAGACTTATCCACAAGATGAGTCAGAGTGACTTAGTCAGAGGTTTGCCTAACCTCGATAACTTGAATAATAAAATATGTAATGCTTGTCAACAAGGTAAACAATCTAGGACACAACATCAACTAACTAATCAAGAACGAACCAAAAGTGTTCTTGAACTCCTACACATGGATCTATTTGATTCACACGGAGCTAAGTCACTTAATGAGAGTAAATTCTGCTTAGTCATAATTGATGACTATTCTAGATTTACTTGGGTTAGGTTCATCAAACACAAAAGTGATACCCTAGATCAATTAATCAACCTATTTAAACTAATAGAAAATCAACAAAACCTTAAAATCAAAAGACTTAGGACTGATCATGGTGGTGAATTCGAGAACCACAGGTTTACAGAATTCTGTAACCTAAATGGATACCACCATGAGTTCTCTTGCCCTAGAACCCAACAACAGAATGACCTAGTAGAACGTAAAAATAGAACCCTACAAGAAGCCGCTAGGACAATGTTAAATGAGTATAACCTACCCGATAGGTTTTTTGGTGGAAGCTGTGAGTACGACATGCTATGTCCAAAATAGGATCCTTATGGTAAAGAGGAACCTTAAGACCTCATACGAGATTTATCATGATGAAATACCTAACATTAAGTACTTTAGGGTATTTGGGTGTAAGGTACATATCCTAAACACTAAGGATTATCTAGGAAAATTTACATCCAAAACCTCGACCAGAATCTTTCTAGGATACTCGACTACGAGTAGAACTTATAGAGTATATAATCATGACACCCTTAGAGTCGAGGAGACTATCAATGTAGTGTTTGATGAAGGACACGAACCTACAAAACCCCCGGCAACCCCAATTAGCGATCCAATTCATACAAGACTCAACTCCGATCCGGAGATCAAGTCTAGTATTAATCCTAACCTAATTCAACCAAGTCATTCTATCGACCAAGTGGTAGATGACTCTAACCAAACTAGGACTCAAACGAGTCATCCTATTGACCAAGTGGTAGATGACCCAAACCCAAACCAAACTATGACTCAAACAAATCATCCTATCGACCAAGTGATAGGTGATCCAAGCCTAGGAGTTCGAACTAGAGCCTCATACAGAAACCTTAGTCAAATCTCCTTGATTTCTAAAATTGAACCTAAAACTATTGACCAAGCTCTTCTTGATCCCGATTGGATTATTGCAATGCAAGAAGAGCTGACTCAATTTACTAGGAACGAAGTATGGGAATTAGTACCACCACCTAAAGATAAAACAATTGTTGGAACAAGGTGGGTGTTTAGAAATAAACATGATGATAAAGGTGAAGTAGTTAGAAATAAATCTAGACTAGTCGCTAAAGGGTTTAGTCAAGTCGAAGGTTTAGATTACGATGAGACCTATGCTCCAGTAGCTAGGTTAAAGTCCATTCGAATGTTATTAGCATATGCTTCACATCGAGGATTTAAGTTGTTTCAAATGGATGTAAAGTCAGCATTCTTGAATGGATACATTAAAGAAGAGGTTTATGTTAGTCAACCCCCCGGTTTCGAAAGTCTAGATAAACCCGATCATGTTCTTAGGTTAAAGAAAGTTCTCTATGGACTTAAACAAGCTCCTTGAGCTTGGTACGAGAGGCTTTCGGTTTATTTTAAGTCCAAAGGATTTACCCAAGGTGTAGTTGACCCAATCCTTTTCATAAAAACTGTAGGTAAAGACATATTCATAGCCCAAATCTACATAGATGATATTATTTTCGGAGCCACCAACTCGATCCTACTAAATGAATTCATTTCACTTATGGAAAGTGAATTTGAAATGAATTTAGTAGGTGAGTTAAGTTTCTTCTTAGGTCTATAAATTAAACAAACTAAAGATGGAATATACCTACATCAACGCAAATATACTAGGGAATTAATTAAACGCTTTAGAATGCAAGACGCTAAAATTATTAATACCCCAATGGCAACTAATGTGAATATAGAAGAAGATGTAATCGGAAATTCAATTGATTTAAAATACTATAGGAGCATAATAGGGAGTCTCCTTTACTTAATTGCGAGCCGACCTGATATCCTATTTGGAGTAAGTATCTGCGCAAGGTTCCAAACCTGTGCCAAGGAGTCTCTCCTAACTCTAGTCAAGCGTATCCTTAGATATCTAAAGGGTACACTTAATGTTGGTATTTGGTACCCTAGATCTACCGAGTTCGAACTAACCGACTACTCTGATTCGGACTTTGCCGGTAGTAAGCTTGATAAAAAGAGTACGAGTGGTTGTTGTCAACTTCTCGGCTCGAGTCTAGTGAGTTGGTGTAGTAAGAAGCAACACTGTGTTGCCTTATCCACCACCGAAGTCGAATACATCGCGATGGGTGAGTGTGTTACTCAGCTTCTTTGGATGAAGCACACTCTCCGGGACTTTAAGTTAGATTTTACGAACACTAAACTCCACGTAGATAACATTAGCTCAATTAACCTAACTAAGAATCTGATATGTCATTCTAGAACCAAACATATAGAGGTCAAACATCATTTCATTCGAGAACATGTGGCCAACGGAGCCATACAACTCGAATACGTCGAATCAAAGTCCAACTTGCCAGACCTATTTACTAAACCCCTACCCGAAGCCGAATTCAGTCTATTAAGACAAAAATTGGGCATGTGTGTAGTAGAATAGGAACTTACAAATTATATTTTCTTACTACTATTTCTTACTTTTCATTTTCATGGAACTAGCATAGGACATACCTTAGATATCATGCGCCTATAGATTTAAGGAGCCAATACATCTCACAACACATAGGACTAATGTGTTTGTGTACTTTGCCATGTAGATGAGCATGAGATGTTAGGACCTTACTCCTGGTTTCAGATGTAGAGCTAGTGCATCGCCATGAGCCATGAAGTATAATCATATATATTAACCGACTCTAACCAAGACTGGTTGATCTTTCATATCAATCAAGTCAAATATGAGTCGAACATTTTATAGATTAGCTTATTTTAAGTATATTATTTTCAAAATAATATAGAACATGCTTGGACTTTAAATTTAATACATATGTTCGTTTTTCACACACCCCCACTCTTTTCGATATATGGAAAAAGGGGGAGAAAAGGGCCAAAGTTAAGGGATCAAAATTTTTGATAGCTTAACTCATTTCATACTTATTCACATGGCCAGAAGTTAAGTAAATGTTTATTAAGTTTTGAAAATTTACTTAACTTTAATTTGTGCATCTTAACTTGTTTGAGTTAACAAAATCAATAAAGGCCAAGTTAAGAGAATTCTTAACTTAAACTTATTTTTAATACTATGGCCAAACGTTAATGCTTTACTTAAGAAAGGGGGAGAAGGGGCCAAGTTAAGAAGTCCTCTTAACTTAAATGTTTTACTAAGGCCAACTTTAAGTAATGTTAATTAATTAAACTATTCCTAAATAACAACCATCAAGGGGGAGGATTAAGGTCTTCCTTCAAGACTCACCCTCGGTCAAGGGGGAGGTTTCCTCAAGGGGGAGTACTTGAAGAAAATCCTTACTACTCCTACTTAATTTATTTTATTCTTGTTTCTCATGCATATTGTTTCTCTTCATGCATATTATTTTCTTAACTTTGTATGTGGGTTTGCCATAGAACAAAAAGGGGGAGATTATTGGTGCAGTAGGCACCTAAGTCGAACCTGAGTTTTGATTATCACAAACAATACAAAGTTAAGCTCATATTATTATCTCACGAGTTAAATCGAGTGTGCAGAAAAGTGATAAAGCTGGAGCCGAAGGAATCGAGTGGAAGGTCGGAAGCGAAAGCGACATAGTAAGTATTAAGGTAAGCTCGTGTGTGTGAGAGTAAGAGAGGTCGTATCCTCCTTACGGGGATGATCTTAAGCGTAGATCCGACCAAAGACATCCTATAGATGGTCTAGGTCGAGATTGGACGGTCAGCGATCGTCGAAATAATGTTTTTGTTAAGCCAACTTTGCCTTGCAGCTAGCATTAGTTGACTGCCAGCTTGGAGGACTCGACTGCTGTCCATCAGTTGACTATCTGCGGTCAACATTCGACTGATACTGCCATCAGTCGACTGATGATGGCCATCAGTCGACTGATGGTCAAGGATCAGCTTCGAGGAGTCAAGGCTTATCACCTCATTTCAAGGGGGGTGGTGCTCAAATCTTATTGGCTGAAGTTCCTCTCGAGAAGGGGCTCAAAGGCTATAAAAGGACCTCTCCTAGGGTTTTCTCATCAATTCTAAGCTTCCAAAAGCCTCCGCAAAGCTACAACTCTCCGACAACGAAGTGCTACCTCTCCGACGCTCTAGGTTTATTTGTTTATTCTTTTCCATTGGTATAAGCTTCAATTTATTTTGTCTTTTCTATATTATTGTCTCGGAGTTTTTATCGTAACGAGGAGAGGAGTGTCCCTCTACCTCAAGCTTTGTGATTTTTTTGTATTCGTCTAACTCCTACCTTCAACGAGGAGGAGTTCATTTAGTGTTTTTCCCTCCGTGTGTGGTAAAGGACCACAAGGGCCTTGGAGTAGTAGCCAAAGGCTATGAACCATGTAAAAAATCCATTTGTCTTGTTTATTTGTCATTTATCTTTCTGCTGCGTTTAATTGTCTACTCAACGAATTCGTACGAAAAATTTTATCGTTATTCACCCCACCCCCCTCTAGCGATCCGCTCGATCCAACAGACCTAAGCCTGAGTGCTCTGAAGAAAAAGTCCCTCTGCCTCCTAGAGTTATGTCAGAAGCTCCGCCAACGAATACAACCATTTATTCATGTTGTAGTTCAGGCGAAACTGCTCAAAACTCCTAGGTAGAGATTGGAGAATGATATCGCCCTAGGTTTCCCCATCGATCTCAGCTACAAGGACTTCCAGCTCATTCAAATGAGCCATCATCTTGAGAACATGATCCCTCATGGGTGTTCCCTCAACCATCGTTGTCATCATCAAGTTCCTCATGGCTTCTTGCCTAGCAGCTCGATTCTGGTGTCTGAAAAGTTCCTTGAGATTATGCATCATGTCATAAGCACTAGGCATGGTTTGATGCTGATGTTGCAATACATTTGACATAGAAGCCAAAATGTAGCACCGCGTCATCTCATCAGCCTTAATCCACTTTTTATAACTCTCTTTCTCCTTTTCCCCAGAATCATCCGCAGGCTTAGGAGGACACTCTTCGAAGAGTACATACTTGTACTCCTCAGCAGTCAAGACAATATCTAAATTCCTTTTCCAATCAACATAATTGGGTCCAACAAGTTTATTTTCATTTAGTATCACAGCAAGTGGGTTGAAAGTCATTTTTGAAAAACCTAAGAATCACATAGATCAAAATATTATATTTCAAAAATTTATTAATTCCTCAAATAATAAAATTTTAAAATCAACCAACACCTCAAAACACCGAGAATATCATATGCCATGATAGTGTGGACGTATACGAATTCTACATTTGTAAGAGGAGGTTTTACCCATTAATTTTATTATCCTATCAACCTTACTTTTTGATAAATAAAATTAATAGTCGGTTCCTCTTCAGCCCTACAAATAAAAGAAGTGACTCCGATGGGGAGGATACTCTTATTTGCATGTAAGTGTTCACCATTACTCGATACGATGGTAATTATCTCGGATTATGTGCCTTCTGATGGGGAAGTAGACAAGCTCCTAAATAGTTTTTTATAACCATATTTGACCCTGTGATCCGCAAAACAAACTCAACCGATGAGGAGGAAGGCACTCAGAGTCGATGCGCAAGTTTGTTTGCATCACATGTCAAATCGTAATGGAGGCCATGGGAATTTAAAAAAAAATCCCTCTCCCACTTAGTAATTTAAAATGAGGAATTTTCCAAGCACACAACATGCATATCGAACAAGAAGCAATAAATATGAAAAAAAAATTCCAACTATCATGGCTTTTGTTTTCCAATACGCCTCTCGTCGTGTCGCCACCTCGTCCGCTCCTCCATACACCATGTACAAGCCATATGGAGATCCGAGCCGAGAATAATTATTTTAATTTACATCCATCGATCCTATACTCTACAAAGGAGTGTACATGAAATCTAGATCAAAAGTAAACTAAAATAAAAGAGTGGCTAAACAATGTCGTACTTAATTACAAAAATTAAATACTAACCTCGTCAACCCTGTTAGTGAAATCCCTAGAGCCAATCATGTGATGATTGCTGTATGGATTTTATTGTATCATATTCCTATTTATAAAGGCATGGTTATTATATTTACTTGTATTGGTGCCAAATAACTAAATATAATAATGTCCTTGAGTAGTAGGTTCTTATATATATCAATCGATTAGTTGAATTGATAATGAGATGATATAGAGAACACTACTCTTAATCATTCCTAGTCAAGTAATAACATTCAGGGACAATGTTAATGCATAGAGACTAGCATGTAGGTCAACACGATGACTTGATCTCACAAGTCATGGATATGAGATATCAAGTTGACACATGAGTATGCATTGAAGAATGTATACTGAATGATCTGCCATGAGAAAGTATCATGGATCATTATATGAGTGTCATATACTTTCTCATGTGGCTATTAGTATGACTATTAGTCCTTAGACCTGAAGTCACCATGGTTCCCTACATAAGGAGTTGCATACTTTGGCTTCGTCAAACGTCACCCATAAATGGGTGGACTATAAAGGCGATTACTGGGTATGTGACAAATTATGCGGAGGGATGTGAGTGATGTAGATGGGATCTATCCCTCCTATATGACGGGGGTGACATCGATATTCTTGATAGAGTGAGACCACGAAGTGCATGGCCATGCCCAAATGAGTCAATATGAGATATTGAGCTCATTTGATTAGAGTGAGTCTACTTGGAGTTCAAGATATAGATTGTACCAAGGATGACACGGTCTATGCCTCAATTGGTCAATCTAGATGTCAAGGATAGAGGGACATTGTCACATATTGTGAGAGTCACAATTAGTAGTCACAAAGGTGATCTTGGAGCTCAACATTCTTGTAACTTGGGTAGCAATGATGTGTTGCTATATACCGCTCATTGCTTATGTTCCTAAATCGGTTTAGGGACATTGCCAACGTTACAAGAACCTATAGGGTCACACACAAAGGGGAAATTAGATGGAGATTAGGTTCATATGATGAACTATGAGGATTAGGTTTATGGGATGAACTAAATTGGATTAAGAGTAATCCAAATTAGACTAATTGAGTTGGACTCAATTTGATTCAAGTGTTGAATGAGTCTAATTTAGATTTGATTCATCAAATCAATTTAAATTAATGATAGAGATTCATTAAATTAAATTGACTTGAATCAAATGGTTGGATTTGATCAACCATGGGAGATAAGAGGTCAAGTTTGACTTGACTTGAGAGGGAAGATGAAAGGTCAAGTTTGACTTGACCAAATGCCATGTCATGATGATGACTTGGCATGGCCGGCCAATGATGATGCTCCACATCATCATTGACTTAGAATGTGGTGCCACCTCATGAGGGAGACCAAGAGCCATTGGCTCTTGGAGTTACATGCATGCATGTAACCTTCCAAGCCTTGAAGTGGCCGGCCACTCCATTAGATGGGGAATTCATTTTTGGTGAGTTACTCTCCAACTTCATCTTCTTCCTTGGATCATCTTCCTCTCAAGCTTGCTCTCCCATCCCTCTCTTTGTCCAAACCATCCATAGGGTGCTAGGACACTCAAGGGTGCATTTTCTCCACCTATTTATTGTGTGGATACCAATAGAGGAGTGTGCACTTGATGCTCTTGAGTTCCGACGAAGCTTTTGGACGAGCGGGATTTACGAAGGGTGTCGCATCGAGGGTAATGATCTCACCTTCTAGATCTAAGGTAGATCTAGGGTTTTTAGTAAACACATACATGTTTTAGTTTTAATACATCTTCGCACGGATCCATGGTCGGACTTCCGGGGTTTCCGCAACACAAAAAGCGGTTTTTGCAGCTCGGAAAGTCCAATAGTGGTATCAGAGCCACGTGCGAAGCATGTATGTGTTTTCGTTTTTGTAGTTTTTGTATGAGATATAAAAATTACAGAATTTTATGTTTCTATAAATTTCCTATTTTTATAGAATTTTTGGATATTTTTCTCGAAGAGTCGAAGCAACGAGTGTTGGGACACTTGTAGGCTTCAACCATCGAGAAAAACTCTCCGAAATGGCGAGTTCTCGCTTTAGGTTTTTGGGACAGCGACTTAAGTCACTGTAAGATCGTAGTAGGGACATTTGAAAAGTTTATTTTGTGAGTAGGGGCGCTGCCCCTATCCCCGAAAGGGGCCTTGTCCCGTGATCGCGCCCGGAAACCGCTTAGCGGGACCGTTACGGAGAGGTGACTCATAAAATTGAAAAAAATAGGAAAAATTATAGAAATTTTCTGTAAAAATACATAATTTAGAATTATTTATAATTCTGTAATTGTCATGGCCCAATGACCCCAATTTTATTGGATTATGATGTATTGTAATTCATAATACGGCCTGCGTGCCGTTTTTGTGGTTGTGCGTGTTATATAGTGTATGCGACCTGCGCGTCGTACCTCTTCTTTTGAAATTCTAGTTGTAAATAGTTTTAGACTCAAATGTAACTCGAGTTTCATATTTGTAATGTACAAAATGGAGCGGTGGAAAGTCCACTTGTAGACGAAGTTACGAGAAGGGTGCCGACGACACATGGCGGTCAAAGGAAGCGCTTGGAGAAGCCGCTAGCCTTAGGTTGACCGTCTGATCTTCTCATTGGCTTGAGAAGATCGTAGTAGGGCCATGACCACATCACAGATATATATATATATATATATATATATATATATATATATATTTGATTTTGCTTGTATGTATGTGATGCATGCTAGTAGAATAATGCTTGTATGTATATGATGCATGCTAGAATAATGCTTGTATGTATGTGATGCATGCTAATATAGGATAATAAAGGCCTTAATGTGTATATGATACACATTACGATTAGATTAGATCTTAATCGAATTAACTCATAAATGCCTACCAAGTCCTTGATACCCATCACTACCTTGATCATTTGTAGTTGTTGAATCTGCCAAAGTAGAGCAACGCATATTATCTTGGTAGGGTGTGGAGGGATAATCTTGGTCCCACCTATCACGACTTGGGTTAGAGTAAGCTCAATTAGATTGAGTAAAACTAGTTAACTCAATTGGATCGAGTAGAACTATAGGCATATTCCAATCGTTGGAAAGATAGGATAAGATCGCATTTACACTAAATCTTGGGCGATTTAGCCAAAGCTAACTCAAGGTCTTTTGTAAATGTGGGTCTTGATCCTATAAACAAGAGTTGCATAGAGATGTAATCGGTAATGTGTTACCCACTGATCATACTAAGTCTTGAAAGATTTAGCCAAAGCTAACTCAAGGCTTAGTATGATGTGGATCTTGTCCCGTAAGAATTATAACTAGTTTGTATGAATCTAGTAATGTGGTTTGATCACATCCATAACTCGATTCTACAAAATTCCTATAATTCAGTGGGAGCATCATTTGATTAAAGACCTAATTAAATGATAAAAAGAATATGATATTAATTCTCTGCATTATATATTGTAGATTACTATGTCAACAAACATGAACACTCTCTCTCTGCGTTCTGTCCTTGAGAAGGACAAGCTCAATGGAGAAAATTTCCTAGACTGGTACAGGAACCTGAGAATTGTTCTCACCCAAGAAAGGAAGTTGTACGTCCTGGAGCAGCCTATTCCGGAGGCACCTCCTGCCACTGCCTCGCGAGCTGACAAAGATGCTTACAAGAAGCATCAAGATGATGCATTAGATGTGTCATGTCTAATGCTCGCGACCATGAACTCTGAGCTTCAGAAGCAACACGAGTTCATGAATGCTTATGATATGGTTGGACATCTTCGTCAACTATATCAAGGACAAGCAAGGCATGAGAGATATGAAGTCTCTGAGGTATTGTTTGGGTCCAAAATGCAAGATGAGACTCCCGTAGGTCCATATGTACTCAAGATGATTGGGTATGTAGAAAACCTACAAAGGCTGGGATTCCCACATTGGCCAAGAGCTGGCCACTGACCTGATCTTGCAATCTTTGCCACAAGCCTACAATCAATTTGTCATGAATTACAACAAGAATGAAATTGATAAGCCACTGCCTGAGATGCTCAGCATGTTGAGAACTGCTAAGCTCAACCTTAAGAAGGGAAAATATGACTCCATTATGATGGTGTAAAAGAAGAAAGGCAAGGGCAAGCCTAAAGGTAAGGGAAAGTCCCAAGCCAAGGGCAAAGGCAAAGAACTTAAACCCAAAGGAGGGGTGGCCAAGGAAGGGGCTTGCTTCCACTGCAAGGAAGCGGGACACTGGAAGCGTAACTGTAAGGCATACCTGGAAGATCTTAAGAAGAAGAGAAGTGAGACTTCTACTTCAGGTATAAATGTTATAGAAGTCAATCTATCTATTTCTTCATCATGGGTATTAGATACCGGATGTGCATCTCACATTTGTACCAATGTGCAGGCGCTGAGAAATAGCAGGGCATTGACAAAGGGCGAGGTGGACCTACGAGTAGGCAATGGAGCAAGAGTTGTTGTTGTTGCTGTAGGAACTTATGATCTATCTCTGCCCTCTGGGCTTGTACTAGAATTAGATCAATGTTGTTATGTGCCTGCTTTGACTAAGAACATAATTTCGATTTCTTGTTTGGACAAGAAAGGATTTACATTTATAATAAAGAACAAATGTTGTTCAGTTTATTTAAATGATATATTCTATTGTAGTGCACCTCTAATGAACGGACTCTACTTTCTAGACTTAGAGAGCCCTATCTATAACATAAGTACCAAAATGTTCAAGTCAATGAGTTGAACCAAACCTATCTCTGGCATTGTCGCTTAGGTCACATAAATGAGAGTCGCTTATCCCAGCTCCATAAGGATGGGTTGCTGGACTCATTTGATTTTGAATCATATGAGACATGCGAGTCTTGCCTTTTAGGCAAGATGACCAAGACTCCCTTTAGTGGACACAGCGAAAGAGCAACGGACTTGTTAGGACTTATACATAGTGATGTATGTGGCCCTTTCAATGTTGCTGCTAGAGGTGGTTACAGGTACTTCATTACATTTCCTGATGACTTCAGTAGATATGGTTATGTGTATCTCATGACACATAAATCAAAATCCTTTGAAAAGTTCTAAGAATTCAAGAATGAAGTACAAAACTAGCTTGGCAAGAGTATTAAGATACTTTGATCAGATCGAGGTGGTGAATACCTTAGCCATGAGTTTCGTGACTATCTAGCTGAGTGTGAGATTCTATCCCAACTCACTCCTCCTAGAACAACACAGTGGAATGGTGTATCCGAAAGGAGGAATCGTACCCTATTAGATATGGTACGATCTATGATGAGTCACACAGATCTTCCTATATCCTTTTGGGGATATGCTCTAGACACAACGACCTTTACCCTTAACCGTGTACCATCAAAGGTTGTGATAAAGACACCATATATGATATGGACAGGGAGAAATCCCAAGATGTCTTTCATGAGGATTTGGGGTTGTGAGGCTTATGTTCGACGTCAAGTCTCAGACAAACTGGGACCCAAATCCGATAGGTGCTATTTTTTTGGATATCCCAAGGATACAAAGGGATATTGCTTCTACATTCCCAGTCAGTACAAAGTGTTTGTAGTAAAGATTTGGGTTTTTCTAGAAAGGGATTTTGTTTCTAGAAAAACTAGTGGGAGTACGTTCGATCTTGAAGAAATTCAAGATATGGACCATAGCACTAAGGCCTTGATGGAGGTTGAACAGGAACCACAAAGTGTTGTGGTTGTTGAGATTGTTACATAAAGAGTTGTGGAACAACCACCTGTTCATGTAGACCTACCTCTTCGCAGGTCTAATAGGGTACGTCGTCAGCCTGAGAGATACTCATTTCTCTTGTCTGACCATGATGACGTTATGCTCATTGAGAATGAGCCTACCTCCTATCAGGAAGCTTTGATAAGCCCAGATTCTGAGAAATGGCTAGAGGCCATGAGATCCGAGATGGAATCCATGTACACCAACCAAGTATGGACTTTAGTTGATCCACCTGAAGGGGTCAAACCCATTGGGTGTAAGTGGGTCTTTAGGAGAAAGACTGACATGGATGGACTTATGCATACCTATAAGGGTCAATTGGTGGCTAAAGGATTCAAGAAAATTCATGGTATTGACTATGATGAAACCTTTTCTCCAGTGGCAATGTTTAAGTCCATTCGGATCTTGCTTGCTATTGCAGCATACCACGATTATGAGATCTGGCAGATGGATGTCAAAACGTGTTTTTGAATGGAAACTTACTTGAGGATGTGTACATGACACAACCTGAGGGTTTTGAAGATCCACAACATACTGGGAAAGTATGCAAGCTGCAAAGGTCCATTTATGGGCTAAAGCAAGCCTCTCGGAGCTGGAATTTTCGATTCGATGATGCGATCAAACAATTTAGTTTCATCAAGAATGAAGATGAACCCTGTGTCTACAAGAAGGTTATTGGGAACACAATTGTCTTCCTTGTATTGTATGTGGATGACATAATACTCATTGGGAATGACATCCCTTCGCTATAGTCTGTGAAGACTTGGCTGGGGACGTGCTTCTCAATGAAGGACTTAGGTGAAGCAACCTGTATTCTAGGCATCAAGATCTATTGAGATAGATCTAAGAGATTGCTTGGCCTAAGTCAGAGTACATACATTGACATGGTATTACTACGGTTTGCCATGTAGAATTCCAAGAAGGGACTTCTGCCGATGTCACATGGTGTGAGTCTTTCGAAGACTCAAAGTCCCTCTTCTAGAGAGGAGAGAGACCGCATGGATAAGATCCCTTACGCATCAGCTATAGGATCTATCATGTATGCCATGTTGTGTACTCGTCCTGATGTCTCGTATGCTTTGAGCATGATGAGCAGATACCAGTCAGATCTAGGTGAGCGTCACTAGATAGCAGTCAAGAATATTCTTAAGTACTTGAGAAGGACTAAAGAATATTTCTTGATATTTGTAGGCGATGAGGAGCTAGCTGTAAAGGGTTACAGCGATGCCAACTTCCAAACTGACTAGGATGATTATAGATCACAGTCAGAGTTCGTATTGTGCTTGAATGGTGGCACTGTGAGCTGGAAGAGTTCGAAGCAAGACACAGTTGCTGATTCTACAACAGAAGTCGAGTATATTTCTACATCTGAGGCAGCAAAGGAGGAAGTTTGGATCCGCAAGTTCATTACTGAGCTTGGGGTGGTTCCTAGCATAGCAGATCCCATAGAGCTCTATTGTGACAACAATGGAGCGATTGCACAGGCTAAGGAACCTCGCTCACACGAGCGGACCAAACACATACTACGACGTTTCCATCTCATTCGAGAGATTATAGATAGAAGAGATGTGAAGATTTGCAGAGTACCCACAGAGTCTAACATCGAGGATCCCTTGACCAAGGCTTTGGCATAGAAAAAGCATGATGGTCACACTAGGTCATTGGATATTAGATACTACGGTGATTGACACTAGTGCTAATGGGAGATTGTTAGTGAAAGCCCTAGAGTCAATCATGTGATGATTATTGTATGGACTTTATTGTATCATATTCCTATTTATAAAGGCATGGTTATTATATTTACTTGTATTGGTGCCAAATAACTAAATATAATAATGTCCTTGAGTAGTAGGATCTTATCTATATCAATCGATTGGTTGAATCGATAATGAGATGATATAGAGAACACTACTCTTAATCATTCCTAGTCAAGTATTAACATTCAGGGGCAATGTTAATGCATAGAGACTAGCATGTAGGTCAACACGATGACTTGATCTCACAAGTCATGGATATGAGATATCAAGTTAACACATGAGTATGCATTGGAGAATGTATACTAAATGACCTTCCATGAGAAAGTATCATGGATTGTTATATGAGTGTCATATACTTTCTCATGTGGCTATTAGTATGACTATTAGTCCTTAGACCTAAAGTCACCATGATTCCCTACATAAAGAGGTGCATATTTTGGCTTCGTCAAACGTCACCCATAAATGGGTGGACTAAAAAGGCAATTACTGGGTATGTGACAAATTATGCAGAGGGATATGAGTGATGTAGATGAGATCTATCCCTCCTATATGACGGGAGTTACATCGTTATTCTTGATAGAGTGAGACCACGAAGTGCATGGCCATGCCCAAATGAGTCAATATGAGATATTGAGCTCATTTGATTAGAGTGAGTCTACTTGGAGTTCAAGATATAGATTGTACCGAGGATGATATGGTCTATGCCTCAATTGGTCAATCTAGATGTCAAGAATAGAGGGACATTGTCACATATTGTGAGAGTCACAATTAGTAGTCACAAAGGTGATGTTGGAGTTCAACATTCTTGTAACTTGGGTAGCAATGATGTGTTGCTAGATACCGCTCATTGCTTATGTTCCTAAATCGGTTTAGGGACATTGACAATGTTACAAGAACCTATAGGGTAACACACAAAGGGGCAATTAGATTGAGATTAGGTTCATATGATGAACCATGAGGATTAGGTTTATGGGATGAACCAAATTGGATTAAGAGTAATCCAAATTAGACTAATTGAGTTGGACTTAATTTTATTCAAGTGTTGAATGAGACTAATTTAGATTTGATTTATCAAATCAATTTAAATTAATGAATAGAGATTCATTAAATTAAATTGACTGGAATCAAATGGTTGGATTTGATCAACCATGGGCGATAAGAGGTCAAGTTTGACTTGACTTGAGAGGGAAGATGAAAGGTCAAGTTTGACTTGACCAAATGTCATGTCATGATGATGACTTAGCATGGACGACCAATGATGATGCACCACATCATAATTGACTTAGCATGTGGTGTCACCTCATGAGGGAGACCAAGAGCCATTGGCTCTTGGAGTTACATGCATGCATGTAACCTCCCAAGCCTTGAAGTGGCCAGCCACTCCATTAGATGGGGAATTCATTTTTGGTGAGTTACTCTCCAACTTCATCTTTTTCCTTGGATCATCTTCCTCTCAAGCTTTCTCTCCCATCCCTCTCTTTGGCCGAACCATCCATAGGGTGCTAGCACACTCAAGGGTGTGTTTTTTCCACCTATTGCTTGTGTGGATACCAATAAAGGAGTGTGCACTTGATGCTCTTGAGTTCCGACGAAGCTTTTGGACGAGTGGGATTTGCGAAGGGCATCGCATCGAGGGTAATGATCTCACCTTCTAGATCTAAGGTAGATCTAGGGTTTTTAGTAAACACATACATGTTTTAGTTTTAATACATCTTCACACGGATCCGTGGCCAGACTTCTGGGGTTTCCGTAACGCAAAAAGCGGTTTTTGTGGCTCGGAAAGTCCAACAAACCCCGAGGATTCAAATAATATTACAATTACACACATCCAATCACATACACACACATATGACCATAATAGTTAGATCTTATGCCTGCAACCAAAAAGTTAGCCTACGCACATCCGACTATTATCCGGCACACATAATATATGATAAGTGCATAAAAGTAACTAAATCCCAAACACACAAAACCAGAAACCGTGGCTCTGATACCACTTGTAGATGATTGCTTCCCACTTCGGTCACTTGTACGTGGCGATCTTATCTAAGTCTCTGGATTAAAAAAAAATAATCCGTGATGAAGACGGATTACCCAAGCAACTGATCCATCATCGTGCTATTCGATTCGAATGGTCTCTTGAACAAACTTGTTGTTCTAGCAACCTAACTCTTTTCCTCGATTAGCCGCGGAATAGATGATGTACGGATCATCGATTTTTGTGTTTATCTTCGGGGTCCAAGTAAATTAGCCACATACATAATATACAAAAGAACTAAATCAAAACAAACAAGATTATACCTCTTGTTTACCTCTTTATCTTCTATTGTATGTCCTATCCTCCTCTTGGACGTTGTGTGGGCAACGATCCTCCAAGAGATGAAACCTCCTAGATCACGTTCTTCCCTTCCTTGCTCGCTCCGAACAAAGGGAAGATGAAAGCTCCCTTCTTCTCCTTTCTAGTGTCGACCACCAAGTCACCTTACTTAGTTGTTGCCGCCGGCCAATGAGAGGGAGAGGAAGATTGGGCGCTGGCCAAGAGTTGAGCTCCAAAGATTGAAGATGAAGAACCGCTGGCCAAGCTTCAAGGAAGGAGCGCCGACCCTAAGAGAAGGAGAAGAGATGCCGGTTCAACCTTAGGAAGAGAGGAAACAAAACCCTAAACCTCTCCTCCACTTCTTGCTGCCGACCAAGCCAACTCCAAACCCTAAACCTCTTCTAATCTTGTAGCCCAATAATTTGGAAGTAAACCCTAGAATCCTTAATTCATTCTTGCCGCCAAAGCCTTGGCCTCCTTTATATAGATTTATCCCAAGCCTCCTTTTAATCGTGTCCGTTGGATCTAGTCTTCATGAGGGTTTTAATAGGATACAATAGGGACCATGAGGAGGAGTTGGAACTTGGCCACCTAATGGATCTGACCCACATAAAATCCGATCCATTAATGATAATCTATTCCGCTAGAGGATTATCATTGATCTACCTCACCAACCCCTATAAATAAATATGGGCTCCATATATTAATTGTACAAATATCTCCCCATGTTTAAGATCTCAAATGTCCGTCAATTAATTAATTTACTGATGATTAATTAATCAACATCTAACTCCATGAGTAGTACCACTCAACCTCATCATCATGCCGAACCAAGTCCTCCTGCAGGGTTTACATGATGATCCTTATGAGCTCCTCAAGGGGACATCATCATCCTAATACATATGACACAGTTTCCTCTTATACTAAATGACAAACCATGTAAATAATATCATTTCACAACTTACCGAGCCTATCGATTTAATCTATAAATCTCGTCCATTGGTAAATCAAAAAAATAAATACTAAGTGCATGTGCCCATTATTATATCGGGATTAAGAGCATGTACACCATAATATTCGAGGTTCGATTCAATTATGTAGTCAGTAATAAATTGAATCACCTCTAAGTCGGTCCTGCTCAATACACACAAAGTATACTAGTGTAATTCTATGGTCAAGACAAACCAATACCAAATTACACAATAATCATGCCAATGGTTTGTCCAAAACTATCTTAGTTGTGAGCCTCTACTTATACTCTATAAGGAACTGATAATATGATCTTCCGTGTGACACCACACACCATGTTATCTACAATATAATATATCAGACAATATGCATAACCATAAATATGCAAACAATGATCATGTGATTCTTTAGGGTGCAACCGCTCTTCTTTGCTACACCGACGCTCTCAAGTGCCTAGCCTTCTGCACCACCTTGTCATCCTCATCCCATAGATGGTTTGGGTCATTGTGGCCTGGTTCCATCACCTGTTTTAAAAATTCGAAGGGAGTTTTTCTTAAGCACTTTGCTAGCAATAAAAGGTACAAACATACTACTTCTAGTTTACTTCATTTTAATCAGGAACCGTGGGAACCATTACGGAGCTATATCCATTATTTTACCAACACCGCTTTGGAGGTACCTTCGACTATGGCAGATTTCCTAATGGTAGCTATCTCCCACAACTTGAAGAAAGGACCGTTCCTTAGTTCTTTGTTGAGGAAGCCTGTTGCTAGTTATTAGGAGATGCTTGGCTGGGTTGAGGAATATATCAATGAAGAAGAAGTGTTGAAGGTACGAAGAGTTGAGAAAAAGCCTATCTCCACTCCCATAGAAAGAAATCAACCCTCTTCTCAACGGGGTCACCCTAGAAGTGAATATGTTGGACCTTTTCTTTAAGAAATTCCTCGTTCCTGACCCCTTATGTTAGAATCTCCTCCCCATCACCCCCTCCGTATTATGGCCACTGAGGTTATGCCTCTGCCTCAAACCTAGAAAGAACAAGAATTAGAAGCTTATAATAAGCAAGGCATCCTTCAACAATCTACTGGGTACAGAGGAGCTCCCTGCAACCCCCCAACTATGTTCTTCTATCAGTACCATATAGAGTATGGGCATTCTAGCGAATGGTGCTTTGGGCTACAGAAAGAGCTGGAGTGAATCATGATGGAGTATCCTCACCTACAATGATAGCTAAGGTGGGGTCATGAAGGGGACGTAGGCCTCCTTTCACTCGTGTCAAACCTTATAACAAGGGACACGGGCCCTCCCACTGCAAGTACAAGTGCAACAGAGCTAGGGAGCTATCCCTCAGGAGACGGAGCCAAATGGAGGGACCTTGGTTGCTCTGGAGGATGCTCCCACTAGGGGCATCATCAATGTCATCGCTGGAGGACCTACTAATGGGGACTCCAATAGAGCTCGGAAGTCTTATGCTTACATGATGGAAAGCATGGCATCGGAGAAGATAGGGCAGTTCAAGAAGCACCTCAAATAAGCTTTGGTTCAGATGATCTGCAAGGTATTCTCCTACCTCATACTGATGCCTTGGTAACTAGAATTTCCCTTGTAAACTATAAGGTTGCTCGAGTTCTTGTGGACTCGGGGAGTTCGGTCAATATTCTTTTCTAGGAAGCCTTTAATCAGATGCAGTTGGAGAATGCACAGCTAGAGGAGGTTTCAACCCCACTGTTCAGGTTTGTTGGGCATATGGTGAATCAGGTAGGGCAAATATCTTTACCCCTTACTCTGGGGAGGAAGTCGAGTCAAAAGACAAGCATCATACCTTTCTTGGTGGTTGATGCTTCTTCAGCCAACAATGTCATTCTAGGTCGGCCCTTCCTTTCTACATTCAAGGTCATAGCTTTTCTATACCATTAGAATGTGAATTTTTTCAGTGGGTCGGCTAGTGGGGGAGGTTAGAGGGGAGCAGAAGGCAGCTTGAAGCTATTATGTGCAGATGGTCTGAGCTGATCAAAAAAGAGTTCAAACAGGAGATCCCAAAGGAAACCCCCCCTATAATTTCTGAAGTCTATGTATTGGAGGAGGTGGCTCCCAAGAAGAAAATAATAGAAGAAGGAGAGATAGTGGAAATCACCTCGAGGAAGTGACTAGGGTGGCAAAGAAATTAGAGGGGAAGGAGGAACTCATTGCCTACTTGGGAAGAAATGAAGACATTTTCACCAAGGATGTACATGACTTGATCGGGATCAACCCTCAAGTGGTGGAACATCATTTGAACATCACTTGAGGAGCTCGGCTGATCTAGTAGAAGAGATGACACTTCGGGCTTTAAAAAGACAAAGTCATAACTGAAGAAGTAGAGAAGTTGTTGTAGGTAAGGTATGTAAAATAAATTTAATTTTCTGAATCGGTGTCAAATGTAGTATTAGTTCCCAAGCCCTTAAGGAAGTGATGCATGTGTATTGATTTCCGTAACTTAAATAAAATCTACCCTAAAGACTGCTACCCCTTGCCTCGCATTGATCAGCTTGTTGATTCTATAGTAGGGTATGAAGTTGTTACACTTATAGATGCATATCAGGGGTACCATCAGATTCCTTTAGCTCGGGAAGATCGGAGGAAAGTTAGCTTTGTGACATTCGACGACATATATTCTTATGTGGTGATGCCTTTGTGCTTAAAAGTGTTGGGGCCACGTACCAAAGACTCATGGATAAGATATTTGCTGAACAGAAGGGAAGAAATGTGAAAGTATATGTTAATGATATACTGGTGAAATCTCGATTCAGTCATAATTTAATATTAGATTTAGAGGCTTTTACTACACTGAGGCATTATAACATGAAGTTGAATCCAAAGAAGTTCTTGTTTCGAAGTGAGAAGTGGAAAATTTCTGGAATATATGGCTATAGAGAAAGGGATGTAGGCTAATCCAAAAAAGTTTCAGCCATTGTGTAATATGAGGTCACCTACCAATTGACAAGAGACACAGAGACTTGTCGGGAGAATTGTTTCATTATCTCATTTTATAGCTAGGTTAGTAGATTGGGGGCTACCATTCTTTCAGATCCTTTGGAAGCCAACTCAGTTTCAATGGGACAATCAGTGTGAGTAGGCTTTCCAAGAGTTGAAGAAGTATCTAGCTCAGCTCCCTTTGTTAACTAAACCTATTTCTAGAGAGCCTCTATTGGTATACTTAGAAGTTTCAGAAGGGGCAATCAGTTCAGTTTTATTACGATAGGAAGGTTCTCAGCAACAACCTATTTATTATACTAGTCACGTATTGAAAGGAGCTGAGCTAAGGTACATGGAATTAGAAAAGTTGGCATACATATTGGTGTTGACTGCTTACAAATTGAGGTCATATTTCCTGGCTCATCCAGTGAATGTGTTGACAAACAATGAATTAGGTCGGGTCGTCACTAAACCTAATTTTTCAGGAAGGTTGGGAAAATGAGTTGTGGATATGAGTGAATATGATATTAACTACCACCCTTGTGCTGCTATCAAAGCTCAGTCTTTGGTAGACTTTCTAGCCGAAGTGGTGATTGATCCTAAAATCAACTCGGCGAAGGAAAATAGAGGGGCAACTGCATGGAATATTTTTATGGATTGGTCTTCAAGGGCTAGAGGATGTGGAGTAGGGGTCTTTCTGGTGTCCTCATCAGGAGAAGAAACTCACATTGCCATATGACTGGGGTATAAGGCCTCTAACAATGAAGTCGAGTATGAAACTATTTTGTCAGGATTGCAAGCAACTCGGGTAGTAAGAGCCGACTCAATCCTGTTGCATTCATTTTCTCAACTGGATGTTTCTCAACTACAAGGTACCTTTATTGTCTGAGAAAAGAGATTATTGAAATATTCAGAGGCTTTTGAAAAGTTGAAAGTTCATTTTTGTGAGGTACACCTACAACAAATTCCTAGGGAAGAGAACATGAAAGCAGATGAGTTGGCTCAGCTAGCTAGTGCCTTAATCAAGTGGGCATCTTGGGATCCTTTGTTCCTAGAAGTTCCTGCATCTTTAACAGTCTACAATGTAGAGGATGAAACAATTGAAGGAGGTTGTGCGCCTGATTAGAGGACGAATATAATAAGTTATCTCCAATAGGGAAGTCTTCCAGCTGATTCTCAAGCATCATCGTTCTTGATGAGAAGAGTGAAGTATTTTATACTTATTGATGGAATTCTATATAAGTCATCATTCGACATACCTTTATTGAAATGCCTTAAAAAGGGGGATGTCAAGTGGATACTCAAGGAAATACATGAGGGGTGTTGTAGTAACCATTTAGGAGGTAGAGCTCTGACTCAGAAGGTGTTGCTGGCTAGATACTTTTGGCCAACTCACTACCAAGACGTCGTCCACCTAGTCAAGACTTGTCAGGCTTGTCAGATTCATAGCAACATGTCGGGTAGGCTAGCTGAGTTGATGAACATTGTAGTAGCCTCTTGTCCCTTTGACCAGTGGGGAATGGACATAGATGGTCTGATGCCCACAGCTCATTTGCAGAAGAAGTTTTTGTTGGTGGTTGTGGATTACCTTTCAAAATGGGTAGAAGTTGAACCCCTAACTAAGATTAAAAAAGGAGCAGTGATACAGTTCTTAAGAAAGAATATTGTCTGTAGGTATGGGATTCCCTGGAATGATAATGGACATCAGTTCCAGGGTCAAAAAATTCAGGAATGGTGTCAAAGTTTTAATATTCAGTAGACTTTTACCTCAGTGGCTCACCCGCAAATTAATGGACAAGTGGAAATAGTAAATCAGATTATTATTCAAGGACTGAAGGCCAAATTAGGGGTTAAATAGGGAAATTGGGTGGACAAGCTCCTAGGTATATTATGGTCTTACCGAACGACACTTTAAGTAGCAACAAGAGAGACACCTTTCAGTCTAGTGTATGGTACCGAGGTTGTTATCTCTATAGAAGCTCTTGTCAACAATGCTTGAATCCAAACTTATGATTTGGAGCAGAATTAGATATTGAGAAGTACCAAGCTGTATGTAGTGGAAGAAAGGCTAGAGCAAGCTCGAGTCTGAGTTGAAGCATACAAGCAGAGAATACAACAGTTCTTCAACAAGAAGGTAACACCTCGGACATTTCAAATTGGAGATATAGTTTTATGCAAAGTTAATCCTATGGGGGATATAGGGAAGTTTACCCCTAACTGAGAATTATTGGGATGTATACTGAAAGCCTAGCTCTTTGTATGAACATCTTCATTTTGAAATAAGAATCACATGATCATTGTTTGCATTTTATATTTGTGCATATTGTCTGATACTTTACATTATAGATAACATGGTGAGTGGTGTCACACAGAAGATCATATTATCAGTTCCTTGTAGAGTATAAGTATAGGCTCACAACCAAGATGGTTTTGGACAAACCATTGGCATGGTTGTAGTGTGATTTGGTATTGGTTTATCTTGACCATAGAATTACACTAGCATACTTTGTGTGTATTGAGCAGGACCGATTTAGAGGTGATTCAATTTATACTGACTATATAATTGAATCGAACCTCAGATATTATGATGTACATGCTCTTAATCCCGATATAATAACGGGCACATGTACTTAGTATTTATTTCTTTGATTTACCAACGGGCGAGATTTATAGATTAAATCGATAGGCTCGGTAAGTTGGGAAATGATATTATTTACATGGTGTGCCGTTGATTATAGGAGGAAACCGTGTCCTATGTATTAGAATGATGATGTCCCCTTGAGGAGCTCATAAGGATCATCATGTAAACCCTGCAGGTGGACTTGGTCCGGCATGATGATAAGGTTGAGTGGTACTACTCATGGAGTTAGATGTTGATTAATTAATTGTCAGTAAATTAATTAATTGATGGACATTCGATATTTTAAACACGGAGAGATATTTGTACAATTAATATGTGGAGCCCATATTTAGATATGGGGGTTGGTGAGGTAGATCAATGATAATCCTCTAGTGGAATGGATCATCATTAATGGATCGGGTTTTATGTGGTTCGGATCCATTGGGTGGCCAAGATCCAACTCCTCCTCACGGTCCCTATTGTAGCCTATTATAAATACCTCATGAAGCCTAGATCTAAGATAACCCAAGGGTTGGCGTTGGAAAGGCTTGCGCGGCAAGGAGATAGGAGGTGTGCTAGGGTTTTTTCTCTTTGGCCGGTGGAACAAGAGGGTCTAGGTTTTCCTTTTCCTTCTTTCTCTCTTGGCCGGCGCACCCTCTTCTTCTCCTAGGGCCGACGGTGCCACCTTCTCTCTCTCCCTTGGCTGGCGACAACAAGAGAGCTCTCTTGGCCGACACTCCTTTCCTCCCCTTAGGGTCGGCGGACACCAACCTTGGTGATTGGTGGTCGGCACAAGCAAGGAGAAGAAGGGAGCTTTTGTTCTTCCCTTGTTCGGAGTAAGCAAGGAAGGGAAGAAATGTGGTCTAGGAGGCTTCGACTCTTGGAAGATCGTCGCCCACACGACGTCCAAGAGGAGGATAGGAATACAATAGAAGATCAAGAGGTAAAATAAGACGTATAATCTTGTTTAATTTTGATTAGTTCTCTTTTGTATTTTGTATGTTATTGATTAACATGGACCCCGATGATAAACATAAAAACCGGCAATCCGTATATCATCTATTCCGTGGCTAATCGAGGAAAAGAGTAAGGTTGCTTGAACAACAAGTTTGTTGATGCGATTACTCAAATCGAATAGAACGATGATGAATCAGTTGCTTGGGTAATCCATTTCCATCAGAATTAGTTTTAGTTGATAAAATTTTAATCCGAGGACATGTGATAGGATCGCCATGCACAAGCGACCGAAGCGATAAGCAATTCCCTTCAATTGGTATCAGAGTCATGGTTTCCGATTTTGTGTGTTTTGGATTTGGCTACTTTCATGCATTTATCATATATTTTATGTTGGATAATAGTAGGATGTGCGTAAGCTAACTTTTTGCTTGCAGACATAAGATCCAACTATTATGGTTATATGGATGTATGTGATTGTATGTGTGTGATTGTAATTTTTTATTTGAATCTTCGAGGTTGATGAGGCTAATTAGTATTTATTTTATTTTTATTAAATACAACACTGTTTAGCCACTCATTTTAATTTACTTTCGATCTAGATATGTTGTACACTCCTTTGTGGAGTAAAGGATCGATGGATGTAAATTAAAATATTTTATCTCGGCTTGGATCCCCTTATGGCTAGAGCATGGTAAAGGGAGGAGCGGATGAGGTGGCGACACAACGGGAAGCATAT
The DNA here is from genome assembly GCA_025175895.1 of Wurfbainia villosa. Lineage (NCBI taxonomy): Eukaryota > Viridiplantae > Streptophyta > Magnoliopsida > Zingiberales > Zingiberaceae > Wurfbainia > Wurfbainia villosa. The sequence continues at coordinate 42,202,134 of CM045989.1, forward strand.
TGGAAAACAAAAGTCATAATAGTTGGAAAGTTTTTTTTCATATTTATTGCTTATTATTTGATATGCATGTTGTGTGAAAATTCCTCAATTTTAAATTACTAAGTGGGAAAAGGATATTTTTAATTCCCGAGCCTCCATTACAATTTGACATGTGATGCGAACAAACTTGCACGTTAGCTTTGAGTGCCTTCCTCCATATCAGATGAGTTTATTTTGCAGATCACTAGGTCAAATATGGTTATAGGAAATTATTTAGGAGTGTGTGTACTTCCCCATTGGAAGGCACATAATCTGATGTAATTGCCTTAGTATCGGGTAATGGTAAACACTTAGATGCAAATAAAAGTATCCTTCCCATCGGAGTCACTGCTTTTATTTGTAGGTCCGAAGAGGAATCAACTATTAATTTTATTTGTCAAAAAGTAAGGTTGACAGGATAATAAAATTAATTGGTAAAATCTCCTCTTACAAATGTAGAATTCGTATACGTCCACACTATCATGGCATACGATATTCTCAGTGTTTTGAGGTGTTGGTTGATTTTAAAATTTTATTGTTTGAGGAATCAATAAATTTTTGAAATCTAATGTTATGATTTATGAGATTCTTAGGTTTTTCAAAATGACTTTCAACCCACTTGCTGTGATTCTGAAAGAAAACAAACTTACTGGACCTAACTATGTTGATTGGAAAAGGAATCTGGACATTGTCTTAACTGCTAAGGAGTACAAATATGTACTCTTCGAAGAGTGTCCTTCTAAGCCTACAGATGATTCTGGTGAAAAGGAGAAAGAGAGTTATAAGAAGTGGATCAAGACTGATGAGATGGTGCGGTGTTTCATTTTGGCTTCTATGTCAAATGTATTGTAACATCAGCATCAGGCCATGACTACTGCCTATGACATGATGCTCAATCTCAAGGAACTTTTCGGACACCAGAATCGGGCTGCTAGGCAGGAAGCTATGAGGAACTTGATGACGACCACCATGGTTGAGGGAACACCCGTGAGGGATCATGTTCTCAAGATGATGGCTCATTTAAATGAGCTGGAAGTCCTTGGAGCGGAGATCGATGGGGAAACCCAGGTCGATATCATTCTCCAATCTCTACCTAGGAGTTTTGAGTAGTTTTGTCTAAACTACAACATGAATAAAAGGTTATATTCGTTGGCGGAGCTTCTGACAGAACTTCAGGCGGCAGAGGGACTTTTTCGCCAGAGTTCTCAGGTTTTGGTTGCTTAGAAGGTTTCTATTTCTAAGCCAAAAGGCAAGAAGAAGAAGAAACAAGGTGTAGCAAAGATGGCGGCAGGACCTCAGGCAGAAGTGAAGAAGCCGAAAGGCAAGTGCTTCACTTGCAAGTAGACTGGACATTGAAAGGCGAACTGTCCCAACCGGAAGAAGAACAAAGGTATATCTTTTGATTTAGTCATTGAAAGATGTTTAGAGGAGTTATCTACCGATACCTAGTGTGTAGATACGGGAGCCACTGATCATATCTGCAACTCTTTGCAGGGGTTCTAGGAAACCAGATGACTAGCTAAGGGAGAGATTACCATCTACATGGGCAATGCTACGAAGGTGGCGGCTATTGTAGTGGAAGATGTTTATTTATCTTTTGATAGAAATAAAACTTTGGTTCTGATAAATTGCCTTTATGTACCTTTATTTAGAAAGAATTTGATTTCAGTTTCTAAATTGTTTTTGGATGGATATTCTATTTCTTTTAATGACAGAGCTGTTATAAAAAGGAATAGGGAGATTATCTTTTCTGGTACATAAGTAGGAAATTTATACACTCTTGAACCAAAAACTCCCACGATGCAAATAGAAATAAATAACTCATCTTCTAAATCTAATAAGAGAAAAGAACCTTCGAAAATGAACCAAACATATCTTTGGCATCTAAGGTTAGGTCATATTAACCTGAGTAGAATTCAAAGGTTGATAGCTGATGGACCTTTGGGTTCATTAGTGGTGGAAGATTTCCCAACCTGCGAATCTTGCTTAGAAGGTAAAATGACCAAGAGGCTTTTTAAGGCCAAGGGGTATAGAGCCAAAGATGTGTTGGAATGGGTTCATTCTGATTTGTGTGGTCCTATGTCTATCCAGGCTAGAGGTGGTTTTTAATATTTCATCTCTTTTATAGACGATTATTTAAGATATGGATACATTACTTGATGCGTCGCAAGTCTGAATGCTTTGACAGGTTCAAAGAATTCAAAGCTGATGTGGAGAAAAGTCAAGGTAAATGTGTCAAGACACTACGATCTGATCGTGGTGGTGAGTACCTCTTGGGAGAGTTTAGGAGTTACTTATCAGAGGCTGGGATTTAATCCCAACTGTCTGCACCTAGTAAACCCCAGCAGAATGGTGTGGCGGATCGAAGGAATAGGACTCTTATGGAGATGGTTAGATTGATGATGAGTTATTCTGAGTTACTAGATGTGTTCTGAGGGTATGCTCTGGATAAGGTAGTGTATATTCTTAATTTGGTACCATCTAAATCAGTCCCTTCTACTCCCATAGAATTGTGGATTGGGCGAAAGCCTAGTCTGAGACATATTCAGATTTGGGGTAGTCTAGCATATGTGCTGAAGGGAGATGCTGGTAAGTTTGAATCTTGTACAGAAGTGCGCCTGTTCGTAGGCTATCCTAGAAGAATGAAAGGTGGTTTATTCTATAGTCCTAGAAATCAGAGGGTGATCGTTAGCACAAACGCTTGATTTTTATAGGAAAACTATGTGATGAACCACAAGCCCTTGAGCAAGATTGTTCTGGAGGAATTAAGAGGGAAAATCACTACTTCAGTACCAATGGTACAAAAGGACATACCACAAGTGACTGCGCCGCGTGTCACAAAGGATACGCAAGTGATACCTTGTCGTAGTGGGAGGGTTGTTAGACAACCTGACAGATTTATGGTCTTGAGAGAATCTTTTGATTTGGTCCCTGACAAACATGAACCTGATCCCTGGACATATGATGAGGCAATCCAAGATAAAAATGTGGTATCTTGGCAAAGGGCGATGAATTCTGAGATAGAATCTATGGATTCAAATCAGGTCTGGGAGCTAGTAGAACCACCTAATGGTGTAAAAGCCATTGGATGCAAGTGGATCTACAAAAGAAAGAGAGGATCAGACGGGAAGGTTGAGACCTTCAAAGCAAGGCTTGTTGCGAAAGGATATACTCAGAAAGAAGGTATCGATTATGAGGAGACCTTTTCGCCAGTAGCCATGCTTAAGTCTATCTGAATTCTCTTGTCTATTGCTGCTCATATGGATTATGAGGTTTGGCAAATGGATGTCAAGACAACTTTCCTTAATGGAAGTCTTGAAGAAAACATCTATATGGAGCAACCAAAGGGATTCATTGCAAAGGGAAAAGAGCATCTTGTGTGCGAGCTTAATCAGTCAATTTATGGATTGAAGCAAGCTTCCAGATCTTGGAGCATCCACTTTGATCAGGTAATCCAGTCATATGGATTCATTCAAAGTCCGGATGAGTCTTATGTATTCAAGAGATGTGACGAAAACATAGTGGTATTTCTTGTACTATACATAGATGATATTTTTCTCATTGGCAACAATGTCAAAGTGTTATCAGACGTAAGGGTATGGTTGTCTAAACAATTTGACATGAAGGACTTGGGAGAAGTAGGACATATCCTTGGGATTAAGGTTATAAGGGATCGCAAGAAAAGGATGTTGTGCTTATCTCAAGCTTCATACATAGACACTATTTTAGCTAATTTTAGCATGCATAACTCCAAGAAAGGTTTTCTACCTTTTCGGCATGGAGTACCTTTATCTAAAGAGATGTGTCCTAGAACATCAAAGGAGATAGAGGAGATGAAGGCAGTTCCTTATACTTCAGCGATAGGAAGCCTCATGTATGTTATGTTATGTACGAGATCGGATATCTGCTTTGTTGTGGGCATGGTTAACAGATATCAGAGTAATCTAGGACACGGACATTGGACTACGGTAAAGCATATATTGAAGTACCTGAGAAGGACTAGGGATTATATGCTGGTATACCAGGTAGATCAATTACTCCCTATGGGTTACACAAATTCTGACTTTCAATCAGATAGGGATAACAGTAAGTCTATCTCAGGTTTTGTGTTTACTTTGGGAGGTGGAGCCAGTGTATGGAGGAGTGTCAAGTAGAAATGCGTGACGAACTCCACCATGGAAGTTGAGTATGTGGCATCCTCTGAGGCAGCCAAAGAAGTTGTATGACTTAGGAACTTCTTGATGGACTTGGATGTGATTCCTGGTTTGCCCAGAACTATCACAATTTATTGTGATAACAGTGGTGCAGTTGCAAACTCAAAGGAACCACGAGCCCATAAGGCAAGTAAACACATAGAGTGCAAGTACCACCTGATACGAGATATCGTAAAGCGAGGAGAAGTTGTTGTTGCCATGATTGAATCAGAGGATAACCTGGCAGATCCTTTCACTAAGTCCCTTTCATCGAGAGCTTTTGATAGGCATGTGGAGGGAATGGGAATCAGATGTATGGCAGTTTGATGGCAGCATAGTCTTTTAGTATAAGTGGGAGATTGTTGGGATGTATACTGAAAGCCTAGCTCTTTGTATGAATATCTTCATTTTAAAATAAGAATCACATGATCATTGTTTGCATTTTATATTTATGCATATTGTTTGATACTTTACATTGTAGATAACATGGTGTGTGGTGTCGCACAGAAGATCATGTTATCAGTTCCTTGTAGAGTATAAGTAGAGGCTCACAACTAAGATGGTTTTGGGCAAACCATTGACATGGTTGTAGTGTGATTTGGTATTGGTTTATCTTGACCATAGAATTACAGTAGTAAAGTGTGTATTGAGCATGATCGATTTAGAGGTGATTCAATTTATACTGACTATATAATTGAATCGGACCTCAGATATTATGATGTACATGCTCTTAATCCTGATATAATAATGGGCACATGTACTTAGTATTTATTTCTTTGATTTATCAATGGGAGAGATTTATGTGTTAAATCGATAGTCCTGGTAAGTTGGGAAATAATATTATTTACATGGTGTGTCGTTGATTATAGGAGGAAATCGAGTCCTATATAATAGGATGATGTTGTCCCCTTGAGGAGCTCATAAGGTTCATCATGTAAATCCTGCAGGTGGACTTGGTCCAACATGATGATAAGGATGAGTGGTACTACTCATGGAGTTAGATATTAATTAATTAAATTGTCAGTAATTTAATTAATTAATGGACATTCGATATCTTAAACATGGGGAGATATTTTGTGCAAATAATATGTGGAGCCCATATTTAGATATGGGGGTTGGTGAGATATATCAATGATAATCCTCTAGTGGAATGGATCATCATTAATGGATCGGGTTTTATGTGGTTCGGATCCATTGGGTGGCCAAGATCCAACTCCTCCTCATGGTCCCTATTGTAGCCTATTATAAATACCTCATGAAGCCTAGACCTAAGATAATCCAAGGGTTGGCATTGGAAAGGCTTGGGCGGCAAGAAGATAGGAGGTGTGCTAGGGTTTTGTCTCTTTGGCCAACGACATAAGAGGGTCTAGGTTTTCCTTTTCCTTCTTTCTCTCTTGGTCGGCGCACCCTCTTCTTCTCCTAGGGCCGGTGGTGCCACCTTCTCTCTCTCCCTTGGTCGGCGGCGACAAGAGAGCTCTCTTGGCCGGCACTCCTTTCCTCCCCTTAGGGCCGGCGAGCACCAACCTTGGTGATTGGTGGTCGGCACAAGCAAGGAGAAGAAGGGAGCTTTTGTTCTTCCCTTGTTCGGAGCGAGCAAGGAAGGGAAGACACGTGGTCTAGGAGGCTTCAACTCTTGGAAGATCGCCGCCCACACGACGTCCAAGAGGATGATAGGAATACAATAGAAGATCAAGAGATAAAACAAGAGGTATAATCTTGTTTATTTTTAATTAGTGTTCTTTTGTATTTTGTATGTTATTGATTAACATGGACCCAATGATAAACACAAAAATCAGCAATCCGTTCATCATCTATTCCACGGCTAATCGAGGAAAAGAGTAAGGTTGCTTGAACAACAAGTTTGTTCAAGCGATTACTCAAATCGAATAGCACGATGATGAATCGGTTGCTTGGGTAATCCATCTTTATCTGGATTAGTTTAAGTTGATAAAATTTTAATCTGGGGATGTGTGATAGGATCGTCATGCACAAGCGACCGAAGCGATAAGCAATTCCCTTCAGGAAGGTCCTTACAAGGTCATATGAAGAGTTGTTGGAGCTGCTTACTGTCTCCGAGATGATGAAGGGAAGGAGTTGCCTAGACCTTAGAATGAGATACATTTGAAACATTTTTACTATTGAAAGATGGGGCGTATAGATACTTTTGATATTACATTTGTATCCTTACATTGAGGGTGAACCAAGAGAAGGCAGCATTTTGGAGTATCAACATTTACACTATAAGAATGTTCAGTTACCTACAGAAGATAGAAAGGAGTTACAATTTGAAATAATCTAGGGGATAACGTTGGAGGTCCCTCTCCCAGTTGAGGAATGGAGCCGATTGTTGAGCAGGAGGAAACCCTTACCCTGCATATTAGTGAACTATCTCTTTAAAACTATCATAGAAGGTGGCCTTTAGCTAGGGCACTAAGCATTCTTGTCGTTGTCTCTCAAAGGCATCCACATTTTGTTAGAATTTGAGACATCGCTTTCAATGTTCTAAAAGTCTTAATGGAATCAACGATATTGGAGGGACATTTGACTATGGGTTTTGTTAGGTGGATGCTTCGGAGGTTCATTGGCTCCCATGTCCCCGGATTAAAATTTTCACTAATGAAAGAATTAATCCGGATGGGATGAGCTTCCTTAGCACAACCTATTCATCGTCGTGCTAACAACTTGAGTGGTCGCTTGAACAAACTAGTTGTTCAAGCAACACAACTCTTCTAGTTGGTTAGCCGCGGAAGAGACGACGGATGGATCGCCGGTTTTTGTGTTTGTCTTCGGGGTCTATGATTATACAATATATATTCATACACACACATGCATAATCAAAACAAATAAGAACATGCTCAGATCTGTACATAAAGTTAAAATAACTTTATACCTCACGATCTTCTACCGTATGTCCTATCCTTCTCATGGACGACGTGTGGACGAAGATCCTCCACGAGTAGAAGCCTTCTAGATCACTTTCTTCTCTACCTTGTCCACTGTGAACAAAGAGAAGAACTAGCAAATACCTTTCCTATCTAGAACTGGCCACCAAATTAGGGAATTTGGTGCAACCGCCGGCCAAGGAGCAATGGATGATGCGCCGGCCAACTTCTCCAAGAAGAGTTGCCGCCGACCACTTTTGGAGAATAGGGAGGAGGAAGAGAACCGGCCACCAATGGGAGGAGAACCGCCGGCCAAGGAAGAAGAGAAAAGCCTTAAGGTTGGGCGCCGCCCAAGTATTGATGGTGCAAGTTGGGCGCCGGCAACAACTTTGGATGAAGATGGTTGCCGCCCACCCTAGCTCCAAACCCTAGTCGCCCACCTCTCCAAGAGCCAAACCCTAATTCTTTCAAATCCAATCTTGCCGCCCAACCTAAGCCTCTATTTATATAATTAGGCTTAAGCCTCCTTTAATCTCCACCGTCGGATCTAGGGATTTAATCTCCACCGTCGGATCTAGGGTTTTATCCCAACCGTCGGATCTAGGGTTTAATCCCAACCATCGGATCTAGGATTTCATCCCAACCGTCGGATCTAAGGTTTCATCCCAACCGTCGGATCTAGGGTTTTATCCCAACCGTCGGATCTAAGGATCTAATCCCAACCGTCGATTCTAGGATTTCATCCTAACCATCGGATCTAGGGATTTAATCCCAACCGTTGGTTCTAGGGTTTCATCCAACCATCGGATCTAGGGATTTAATCCCAACCGTTGGTTCTAGGTTTTGTTTTACATTCTTGGATCTAGACTTCATAAGGATTATATTAGGCTACGATAGGGACCATAAGGAGGAGTTGGGTCTTGGCCACCCGATGGATCGGAACCACACAAACTTGATCCATCAATGATGTTCCATTCCACTAGAGGATCATCATTGAACTACCTCACCAACCCCCATAAATCAATATGGGCTCCATATATTATTTGTACATTAATCTCCCCGTGTTTAAGATATCGAATGTCCGTCAATTAATTGATTTACTGACCATCAATTAATTAACATCTAATTTCTCGAGTAGTACCACTCAACCTTATCATCATGTTGACTAAGTCAACCAGCTGGGTTTACATGATGAACCTTATGAGCTCCTCAAGGGGACATCATCAACCTAATATATAGGACACGGTTTCCTCCTATAATCAACGGCACACCATGTAAATAATATTATTTCCCAACTTACCGGGCATATTGATTCAATCCATCTAAATCTCACCCACTGGTAAATCAAAGAAATAAATACTAAGTACATGTGCCCATTATTATATCGGGATTAAGAGCATGTACAATATAATATTCGAGGTCCGATTCAATTATATAGTCAGTACTAAATTGAATCACCTCTATGTCGGTCCTACTCAATACACCTAAGTGTACTAGTGTAACTCTATGTTCAAGATAAAACAATACCAAGCTACACTACAACCATGCCAATGGTTTGTCCAAAACCATCTTGGTTGTGAGCCTTTACTTATATTTTATAAAGGCAATCGATAACATGATCTTCTGTGCCACACCAAGCACCATGTTATCTACAATGTAAAATATTAGACAATATGCACACATATATAATGAATATATAAAATGCAAACAATGATCATGTGATTCTTATTTCAAAATAAAATGTTCATACAAAAAGAGCTAGGCTTTCAATATACATTCCAACAATCTCTCACTTATACTAAAAGACTATGCCATCATCACTCTGCCATACATCTGATCCCCATGTCCTCCACATGCCTATCAAACGCTTTCGCTGGAAGGGCCTTAGTGAATGGATCCGCCAGGTTATCCTCTGATGCAATCTTGGCGACAACAACTTCTCCTCGCTTTACGATCTCTCGTATGAGGTGGTACTTGCGCTCTATGTGTTTACTCGCCTTATGGGCTCGTGGTTCCTTCGAGTTTGCAACTGCACCACTATTATCACAATAAATTGTGATAGTTCTGGGAAAACCAGGAATCACATCCAAGTCCATCAAGAAGTTCCTGAGCCATACAGCTTCCTTGGCTGCCTCAGAGGCTGCCACATACTCAGCTTCCATGGTAGAGTCCACCACGCATTTCTGCTTGACACTCCTCCATGCTATGGCTCCACCTCCAAAAGTAAACACAAACCCCGAGGTAGACTTACTCTTGTCCCTATCTGATTGGAAACCAACTGTGTAACCCATGTGGACTAATTGATCCGCGAGAACCAACATATAATCCCTAGTCCTTCTCGTGTACTTCAATATATGCTTTACCGCAATCCAATGTCTCGCTCAGATTACTCGATATCCGCTAACCATGCCCACTTGAAAGGTATATCCGGTCTCGTACATAGCATAGCATACATAAGGCTTCCTACTGCCGAAGCATAAGGAACCGCCTTCATGTCCTCTATCTCCTTTGATGTTTTGGGACACATCTCTTTAGATAAAGGAACTCCATGTCTAAAAGGTAGAAAACCTTTCTTGGAGTTCTGCATGCTAAAACGAGCAAGGATAGTGTCAATGTATGAAGCTTGAGACAAGCACAACATCCATTTCTTGCGATCCCTTATAACTTTGATCCCAAGGATGTGTCCCACTTCTCCCAAGTCCTTCATATCAAACTGTTTGAACAACCATACCCTTACATCTGATAACACTTTGATATTGTTGCCAACTAACAAAATGTCATCTACGTATAGTACAAGAAACACCACTACGTTTCCGTCACATCTCTTGTATACACAAGGCTCATCCGGACTTTGAATAAATCCATATGACTGGATTACCTCATCAAAACGGATGTTCCAAGATCTAGAAGCTTGCTTCAATCCATAAATGGACCGATTAAGCTTACATACAAGATGCTCTTTGCCTTTAGCAATGAATCCTCCGTTGCCGTGATATAGATGTTCTCCTCAAGACTTCGCTAAGGAAAGTCCTTGACATCCATCCGCCAAATCTCATAATCCATATGAGCAGCTTATAGATAAGAGAATCCGATAGACTTAAGCATAGCTACGTAAAAGGTCTCCTCATAATCGATACCCTCTTCCGAGTATACCCTTTCGCAACAAGCCTAGCTTTGAAGGTTTCAACCTTCCCGTCTACTCCTCTCTTTCTCTTGTAGATCCACTTGCATCCAATGGTTTTACACCATCGGGTGGCTCTACTATATCCCAGACCTGATTAGAATCCATAGATTCTATCTCCAATTCATCGCTGCCAAGATATCGTGATCTCTATCTTGGATTGCCTCGATATGTCCAGGGATCAGGTTCATGTTCACCAGGGACTAAGTCCGAAGACTCTCCCAAAAACATGAATCTGTCGGGTTGTCTAACAACCCTCCCACTACGACGAGGTGCCTCATGTGTATGCTATGTGACACGCGTGCTGACTTGTGGTGTCTCCTCTTGTACCGGCAAATCAAGTCGGACTTCCATCTCCTCAAGAACAATCCTACTCGTGGGCTTGTGATTCATCACATAGTCTTCCTCTAGAAATCTGGCATTCGTACTCACGATCACCTTCTGATCTCTAGGACTATAGAATAAACCACCCTTCGTTCCCTTAGGGTAGCCAACAAACACGCGCACTTCTGTACGAGATTCCAACTTACCAGCATCTCCCTTCAGCACATGTGCTGGACTACCCAAAATCCGAATATGTCTTAGACTAGGCTTTCGCCCAGTCCACAACTCTGTGGGAGTAGAGGGTACTGACTTAGATGGAACCAAGTTCGTAATGTGCCGCTTTCGAGCAAACCCCGTAACGAATCGGTAACTCGAAATAACTCATCATCGATCCGACCATCTCCATAAGAGTCCTATTCCTTCGCTCCGCTACACCATTCTCGCTAGGGTGTGCCAAAGTGCGCATACAATTGGGATTGAATCCCACCTCCGATAAGTAACTCCTAAACTCTCCCAAGAGGTACTCGCCACCACCACGATCGTCAGAATGTCTTGATACTTTTACCTTGACGGCTTCTCCACATCACCTTGAATTCTTTGAACTTGTCAAAGCATTCGGACTCTGGCGCATCAAGTAAATGTATCCATACCTTGAATAATCGTCATAAATGAGACGAAGTATTCAAAGCCACCTCTTGCCTAGATAGACATAGGATCAAGACAAATCAGAATGAACCAATTCTAACACATCTTTGGCTCTATACCCTTGGCCTTAAAAGGCCTCTTGGTCATTTTACCTTCCAAGCAAGATTCGCAGTTGGGAGATCCTCCACCACTAATGAACCCAAAGGTCCATCACCTATCAACCTTTGAATTCCGCTTAGGTTAATATGACCAAGCCTTAGATGCCAAAGATATGTTTGGTTCATTCTGAAGGTTCTTTCTCTTATTAGACTTAGAAGATGAGTTATTTACTTCTATTTGTATCGTGGGAGTTTTTGGTTCAATAGAATATAAATTGCCAACCAATGTACTGCAACGTATAATCTCCTATTCCTTTATAACCACCTTGTCATTAAAAGAAACAAAATATCCATCCAAAAACAATTTAGAAACTGAAATTAAATTCTTTCTAAAAGTAGGTACATAAAGACAATTTCTTAAAACCAAAAATTTATTCCTATCAAAAGATAAATAAACGCCTCCCTATGCAATAGCCGCCACCTTCAAGCATTGCCCATGAAGACTGTAATCTCTCCTCACTAGTCGTCGGGTTTCTCGAACCCCGCAAAGTATTGCAGATATGATCATGGCTTCAGATTCACACACCGTAATCGTAGATAACACCGCTAAACATGTTTCAACAACTAAACAAGAAGATATACCTTTGTTCTTACTACGAGGACACCGCTTTCCAATGTCCACACGCAAGTGAAGCACTTGCCTTTCGACTTCTTCACTCCCGCCAGAGGTCCTCCACCTTCTTCGCTCCACCTTGCTTCTTCTTCTTCTTACCTTTCGGTTTAGAGGAAGAAACCTTCCGAGCGACCATGGCTTGAGAACTCGACAAAAGCCCTCTCGCCGCCTGGAGTTCTCACGAAGCTCCGCCAACGAATACAACCTTTTGTTCATGTTGTAGTTGAGGCGAATCTGCCAAAACTCCTAGGCAAAGATCGGAGAATGATATCAACCTCGGGTTTCATCGATCTCAGCTCCTAGGACTTCCATCTCATTAAGATGAGCCATCATCTTGAGAACATGATCCTAACGGTGTTCCCTCGATCATGGAGGTCGCCATCAAGTTTCTCATAGTCTCCTCGCCTAGCCGCCTACTCGATGTCCGAAAAGTTCCTTGAGATTGAACATCCTATGGCTCGATGTCGATGTTGCGACATTTGACATAGATGCCAAAATGTAACACCGCGCCATCTCATCTGCCTTAACCCATTTCTTATAACGTTCTATCTCATTTTTATCAGAGTCATTGGAGGGCTTAGGAGGACAGACCTTGAAGAGTACAAATTTGTACTCCTCCGCAGTTAAGACAATATCCAGGTTTCTTTTCCAATCAATGTAGTTTGGACAAGTAAGTTTATTTTCTTTTAAAATCACAGCAAGTGGGTTGAAAGCCATTTGAAAATTCTAAAAATCACAATGATCAAAATATTAGATTTCAAATATTATTGATTCCTCAAAACAATAAAATCCCGAAATCAACCAACACCTCAAAACACCGAGAATATCGCATGCCACGATAGTGTGGACGTATACGAATTCCACATTTGTAAGAGGAGGTTTTACCCATTAATTTTATTATCTTGTCAACCTTACTTTTTGACAAATAAAATTAATAGTTGGTTCCTCTTTAGCCCTACAAATAAAAGCAGTGACTCCGATGGGGAGGATACCTTTATTTGTATCTAAGTGTGCACTATTACACGATACTAAGGGAATTATTTCGGATTATGTGCCTTACCGATGGGGAAGTACACACGCTCCTAAATAATTTCCTATAACCATTATTTGACCTAGTGATCCGCAAACAAACCCATCCGATGGGGAGGAAGGCACTCAAAGCCAACGCGCAAGTTTGTTGCATCACACGTCAAATTGTAATGAGGTCATGGAATTAATTAAAATATCCCTCTCCCACTTAGTAAATTGCAATCGAGGAATTTTAAACATACACAACATGCATATAAAACAAATAAGCAATAAATATGGAAAAAATAGAATTTTTCCAACTATTATGGCATTGTCCTCCAATATGCATCCCGTCGTGTCGCCACCTCGTCCGCTCCATCTTTTCCCGTGCGCAAGTCACCAAAGAGTTCCGAGCTGAGATAAATCATTTTATTTACATCCATCGATCCTATACTCCACGAAGGAGTGTACAAATAATCTAGATCGAAAGTAAACTAAAATGATCGGCTAAACAATGCCGTATTTAATTACAAAAATTAAATACTAATCTAGCCTCGTCAACCCCGAGGATTCAAATAATAAATTTTTACACACATCCATTCACATACACACACATGGCCATAATAGTCGGATCTTATGCCTGCAACCAAAGAGTTAAACTACGCATATCCTACTATTATCCGGCACATATAATATATGAAAAATGCATAAAAAATTAACCGAATTCTAAACACACAAAACCGGAAACCGATGGCTCTGATACCACTTGTTAGGTGGATGCTTCGGAGGCTCATTGGCTCCCATGTCCCCGGATTAAAATTTTCACTAATGAAAGAATTAATCCGGATGGGATGAGCTTCCTTAGCACAACCTATTCGTCGTCATGCTAACAACTTGAGTGGTCGCTTGAACAAACTAGTTGTTCAAGCAACACAACTCTTCTAGTTGGTTAGCCGCGGAAGAGACGACGGATGGATCGCCGGTTTTTGTGTTTGTCTTCGGGGTCTATGATTATACAATATATATTCATACACACACATGCATAATCAAAACAAATAAGAACATGCTCAGATCTGTACATAAAGTTAAAATAACTTTATACCTCACGATCTTCTACCGTATGTCCTATCCTTCTCGTGGACGACGTGTGGACGAAGATCCTCCACGAGTAGAAGCCTTCTAGATCGCTTTCTTCTCTACCTTGTCCGCTGCGAACAAAGAGAAGAACTAGCAAATACCTTTCCTATCTAGAACCGGCCACAAAATTAGGGAATTTGGTGCAACCGCCGGCCAAGGAGCAATGGATGATGCGCCGGCCAACTTCTCCAAGAAGAGTTGCCGCCGGCCACTTTTGGAGAATAGGGAGGAGGAAGAGAACCGGCCACCAATGGGAGGAGAACCGCCGGCCAAGGAAGAAGAGAAAAGCCTTAAGGTTGGGCGCCGGCCAAGTATTGATGGTGTAAGTTGGGCGCCGGCAACAACTTTGGATGAAGATGGTTGCCGCCCACCCTAGCTCCAAACCCTAGCCGCCCACCTCTCCAAGAGCCAAACCCTAATTCTTTCAAATCCAATCTTGCTGCCCAACCTAAGCCTCTATTTATATAATTAGGCTTAAGCCTCCTTTAATCTCCACCGTCGGATCTAGGGATTTAATCTCCACCGTCGGATCTAGGGTTTTATCCCAACCGTCGGATCTAGGGTTTAATCCCAACCATCGGATCTAGGATTTCATCCCAACCGGGATCTAAGGTTTCATCCCAACCGGATCTAGGTTTTATCCCAACCGTGATCTAAGGATCTAATCCCAACCGTCGATTCTAGGATTTCATCCTAACCATCGGATCTAGGGATTTAATCCCAACCGTTGGTTCTAGGGTTTCATCCAACCATCGGATCTAGGGATTTAATCCCAACCGTTGGTTCTAGGTTTTGTTTTACATTCTTGGATCTAGACTTCATAAGGATTATATTAGGCTACGATAGGGACCATAAGGAGGAGTTGGGTCTTGGCCACCCGATGGATCGGAACCACACAAACTTGATCCATCAATGATGTTCCATTCCACTAGAGGATCATCATTGAACTACCTCACCAACCCCATAAATCAATATGGGCTCCATATATTATTTGTACATTAATCTCCTGTTTAAGATATCGACGTTCACAATTAATTGATTTATCGACCATCAATTAATTAACATCTAATTCCTCGAGTAGTACCACTCAACCTTATCATCATGTTGACTAAGTCAACCAAATTGGGTTTACATGATGAACCTTATGAGCTCCTCAAGGGGACATCATCAACCTAATATATAGGACACGGTTTCCTCCTATAATCAACGGCACACCATGTAAATAATATTATTTCCCAACTTACCGGGCATATTGATTCAATCCATCTAAATCTCACCCACTGGTAAATCAAAGAAATAAATACTAAGTACATGTGCCCATTATTATATCGGGATTAAGAGCATGTACAACATAATATCCGAGGTTCGATTCAATTATATAGTCAATACTAAATTGAATCACCTCTATGTCGGTCCTACTCAATACACCTAAGTGTACTAGTGTAACTCTATGTTCAAGATAAAACAATAACAAGCTACACTACAACCATGCCAATGGTTTGTCCAAAACCATCTTGGTTGTGAGCCTTTACTTATATTTTACAAGGTACTGATAACATGATCTTCTGTGCCACACCAAGCACCATGTTATCTACAATGTAAAATATTAGACAATATGCACACATATATAATGAATATATAAAATGCAAACAATGATCATGTGATTCTTATTTTCAAAATAAAATGTTCATACAAAAAGAGCTAGGCTTTCAGTATACATTCCAACAGGTTTTTGCAAGGAGCTGCATATCCTTGGCATGAGAGGTATAATCATGGTGAGCAATCTTGGACATTTCCACCATATCCTAACGTATAGAAGCCGAAACATCTCTAATATCTATCGAGTGGGTCATGGAATTGGTAGCTTTATACTTTATTTGCTGCAAGGCAACCTTATCTCTGCACTTGAGAAAAGGCTCCGTCTCTTTCTTCCCACAAATCTAAATTCCTGCAGATTTCCCTTGCTACATGCCCCTTTAAATATGATATTATCTCTTCACTTTTCTTTTGTTGCAATTGAGTCTAGGTCAGTTGAGCACGACATAGGGCTAATTCTTGAAGGAGGGAGTCTTCTCTTTGACGGGTTGTCTGTTGAGCCGCTAGACTGGCTTGATCATATAGAGAAGCTTGCTGATGGACTTGAGTTTGATACTGGGATAAGGAGTGCACCATGTCCTAATAATTTGTCATAGCTTGTGCACTATGGGTCAAAAAAGAGGAGTCATTCAAGAATAAATGAAAGAAAGGATTAGAAGGACTTACCAACTAAAGGGTATGTTGCATATTTTCCATTTGAGGTATCAATTCCTCTTGATGAATGATGCACAAATCTCTTGAAGATAGTGAAGGGGAAGAAGGGAGAGGGAGTGGAATCAGTTCACATATTGGAGTGGAGGATGAGGCTGTTGTATTAGAATATCTAATTGCCTTAGTGGGGAGAAAAAGGGGAACTTCAAAGAAGGGTGGGGGGATGCTAACAGGAGGCATACTTGAATAGAGCCTAGGGAAATCTCTTGTAAAGAAATATGGGGTGATGACGGAGGTATCCAAGAAATAATGGGAGATAAGTTACTACTACCCGGAGCCATTTCTATGGAAAAGGAGAAAGGAGGAGTGGAGGAATTAGGGTTCTGTGATGTTGAAGGACAATCCAGGCCCTCTGGGGGTATTGGAGAGGAAGGAGTAGGAAAAACTATGGGTGAAGGTGGTGAGGAGATGGAGGGGGATGCTATGAGGGAAGATAGAGAGGCGATGGTGAAGAGGTCATCAACAACGGAGGCAGTTTCTTTAGAGAAGGAAAGAGAGGGAGAAGGGGAATTAGGATTTTGTGATAGAGGCGAAGGAAGAATTTCTTCTAATGGCAAGTAGAAGGAGATGGTGTCAGAAGGATAAGACGAAGAGGAAAGCGAATGGTTGTGAAGAACCAGGAGTAGGAAAAGCAATGGTAGAGTGAGGTTGTCGATGGTTGGGATAGTTAATGAAAAGGAAGGACCAATGAATATGCCTGTGGCATCATTATGATTCTTTCAAACCCTCCGGCGAACAATATTCATGATAGCTTCCTTCATTTTTTGAGGAGGAAGAAGCAAAGTTATCACAAGAAGAAGGGTTGGAAGTTTCAGTAGCGATGGCAAGGGGCACTCGAGTATCGGAGAATTTGAAAGGTTGAAGGGGAGAAGCAGTAAACCCTATTTAAGGAGTGGCAGCGGATTCTTTATAAAGGGGAAAAGAAAGACCCGCTACTAGGGCTACAGACAACAGGCGAGGCCCAGGTTATAGTAAATTCATGGGTCGATCTCTCAAGTGTGTAACATAAGAAGCCTAATCTTGGAGCTTGGTGGTAGAAGGTTTTCACAAAAGTTTTTCATATAGCTGACCGAGACAGTTTGTAATCCCTCGAGTTGGTCTACATTCTTATTCAGCTTGGCACTAGCCGAAGCTTATTGTCCCCATGTGATGGTGAAATGGAGGAGTCGGATTTAAAATAGGATCACTTTGGAAGAACAGTGGAGCATATTATCACGACCGACCGAGGTAGTTCATAATCCCTCAAGTTGGTCTACATTTTCATTCAGTTGGGCGCAAGCCGAAGCTTACTGCCCCCATGCGGTGATAGAATGGAAGAGTTGGGTTTAAGTAGAATTCACTTTGGACAAATGACTACATATATTACTACGATGGCCTAGGTAGTTTGTAAGCCCTTGAGTTGGTCTACATTTTCATATAGCTCAGCCAGGCAGAAGCTTATTGTCCTCGTGCAGTAGTGGAATGGAGGAGTGTAGGGATGTATAGTGAAAAGTGTATCTTTTGTATGAACATCTTTATTTTGAAATAAGAATCACATGATCATTGTTTGCATATTTTTATGGTTATGCAATATTGTCTAATACTTTACATTGTAGATAACATGGTGTGTGGTGTCACACAGGAGATCATGTTATCGGCCCCTTGGAAAGTATAAGTAAAGGCTCACAACCAAGATGACTTTGGACAAACCATCGGAATGGTTGTAGTGTGATTTGGTATTGGTTTGTCTTGACTATAGAATCACACTAGTGCACTTTGTGTGTATTGATCAGGACCGACATAGAGGTGATTCGATTTATTGCTGACTACATAATCGAATCGGACCTCAGATATTATTTAGTACATGCTCTTAATCCCGATATAATAACGGGCACATATACTTAGTACTCATCTCTTTGATTTACCAATGGGCAAGATTTATAGATTAAATCGATAGACTCGGTAAGTTGGGAGATAATATTATTTATATGGTGTGTCATTGATTATAGGAGGAAACCGTGTCCTATATATTAGGATGATGATGTCCCCTTGAGGAGCTCATAAGGTTCATCATGTAAACCCTGCAGGTGGACTTGGTCCGACATGATGAAAAGGTTGAGTGGTACTACTCAAGGAGTTAGATGTTGATTAATTAATGGTCAGTAAATTAATTAATCGACGGACATTCGAGATCTTAAACACGAGGAGAAAATGTACAAATCATATATGGAGCCCATATTATCATATGGGGGTTGGTGAGGTAGATCAATGATGGACCTTTAGTGGATTGGATCATCATTAGTGGATCAGACTTTATGTGGGCTTGATGCAAGGGTGTCCAAGACCCAACTCCTCCTCATGGTCCCTAATGTAGCCTATTAACACCTCATGAAGCTTAGATCCAATGGATAGAAACAAAACTCTAAGATCCATTGGTAAAGATCAAATCTCTAAGATCTGACGGTTGAGATTAAATCTCTAGATTCGACGGTTGAGATTAAATCCCTAGAACCAACGGAGGAGATTAATTCATGACTTATCCCTAACTCTATAAAGGAGGGCATGGGGAGTGGTCGTGGATTACATGATGAATAGGAGGAGAGCTAGGGTTTGGGCGGCAAGGAGCAATCCTATTTGAGATAGGATTGGGATTAGGGTTTTGAGGCTAGGGTGGCACCAAATAAGGAAGGTTCTTTCTCTCTTCTTCTTCCTCTTTGGGCCAACGTCCAGAAGCCTTTTCCATCTCTTTTCCAGCCATGGCCGGTGCCCAAAGTCCCCTTCTTCTTCTCCTTAGGTGGTGGAAACAAGATATAGGGTTTCCCTTGGTGTCTTGGTAGTTTTCCACCATCTCCTTCTCCTTCTAGTTGGCCGGCGGCAAGGGCTTTGAAAGCTCTTTGTTGGTTGAGTTTTGGAAGGAGAAAAACATTGTTTCTTTTCTTCCTCTTGCTTGGGAAAAGCAAGGAAGAAAGTTTTGCGATCTAGGAGCTTCGACTTTTGGTGGATCGTCGCCCACACGACGTCCAAAAGGAGGAAGGTCATACATTAGAAGACCAAGAGGTATACCTATTCTTCTTTCTCTTTTATTCATTGCTTGTTTTTGTTTTACAAATATAAGCATGTTATATTTCTGTAAATGGCTAAATAATACTTGGATCCCGAGTATAAACACAAAAACCAGCGATCCGTACATCGTCTATTCCGCGGCTACTCGTAGAATAGAGGAAGGTCGCTTGAACAACTAGTTTATTCAAGTAACCTCTCTAAACGAATAGCACGACGATGACTTGGTTGCTTTGGGAATTCCTTTTTTATAGGATTAAATTTTTTAATCCGGGGACATCGAAGGGATCACCATGGTCAAGCAAACGAGGCAAAGGGGAGTGAAGTTTCCCCTCACGGACTCGACAAGGGACATCCCTTCAAATGGTATCAGAGCCAAGGTTTCCGGTTTTGTGTGTTTAGGATTCGGTTAATTTTTATGAACTTTTTCATATATTATATGTGCCAGATAATAGTAGGATATGCATAGTTTAACTCTTTGGTTGATGGCATAAGATCCGACTATTATGACCATATGTGTGTATGTGATTGTATGTGTGTAAATATTTATTTTGTTGAATCCTCGGGGTTGACGAGGCTAGTATTTAGTTTTTATAAATTAAATACGGCATTGTTTAGCCACTCTTTATTTTATTTTACTTTCGATCTAGATTTCATGTACACTCCCTCATGAAGTATAGGATCAATGGATGTAAATTAAAATAGGTTTTAGTCTCGGCTCGGATCTCCGGATGGCTCGTACATGGCGTAGGAGGAGCGGACGAGATGGCGATGCGACGAGAGTCATATTGAAGACAAAAGCCATAATAGTTGGAAAATAATTTATTTTTCATATTTATTACTTTTTGTTTGATATGCATGTCGTAGGCTAGGAAAATTCCTCAATTTCAAATTACTAAGTGGGAGAGGGATATTTTTATAAATTCCCGCGACCTCCATTACAATTTGACAAGTGATGCAAACAAACTTGCGCGTCGGCTCTGAGTGCCTTCCTCCCTGCGGATGGGTTTGTTTGTGGATCACTAGGTCAAATAATGGTTATAGGAAATTATCTAGGAGCGTGTGTACTTCCACAGCGGTAAGGAACATTATCCGAAATAATTCCCTTAGAATCGTATAATGGTGCACACTTAGATGCAAATAAAAGTATCCTCCCCATCGGAGTCACTGCTTTTATTTGTAGGGCCAAAGTGGAACCAACTATTAATTTTATTTGTCAAAAAGTAAGGTTGATAAGATAATAAAATTAATGGGTAAAACCTCCTCTTGCAAAATGTAGAATTCGTATACGTCCACACTGCGTGGCATGCGATATTCTCGGTGTTTTGAGGTGTTGGTTGATTTAGGAATTTTATTGTTTTGAGGAATCAATAATATTTGAAATCTAATATTTTGATCATTGTGATTCTTAGGATTTTCAAATGGCTTTCAACCCACTTGTTGTGATATTAAAAGAAATAAACTTACTGTACCCAAATAATATTGATTGTAAAAGAAATTTGGATAGTGTCTTAACTGTCGATGAGTGTCCTCCTAGGCCTGCAGATGATTCTGGGGAAAAGGAACTTTTTGGATACCAGAATTGGGCTGCTAGGTAGGAAGCCATGGTTGCTCAGAAGGTTTATACTTCTAAGCCGAAAGGCAAGAAGAAGAAGAAACAAGGTGGAGCAAAAATGGCGGGTGGACCTCAGGGAGGAGTGAAGAAGCTGAAAGGCAAGTGCTTCACTTGCAAACAGACTAGACATGGGAAGAAAGACTTCCCCAACCTAAAGCAGAACAAAGGTATATCTTCTGCCTTAGTCGTTGAAATATGTTTAGTGGTGTTATCTACCGGTACCTAGTGTGTAGATACGGGAGCCACTGATCATGTCTGCAAATCTTTGCAGGGGTTCCAGGAAACCCGATGACTAGATGAAGGAGAAATTACCATAGACATGGGCAATGCTACAAAGGTAGCGGCTATTGCAGTGGGAGACGTTCATTTATCGTTTGATAGAAATAAAGTTTTGGTTTTGAGAAATTGTCTTTATGTACCTACATTTAGAAAAAATTTGATTTCGGTTTATAAATTGATTATGGATGGATATTCTGTTTCTTTTAATGACAGAGTTGTTATAAAAAGAAATAGAGAGATTATCTGTTCAGGTACATTGGTTGGCAATTTGTATACTCTTGAACCAAAAGCTCCCACGATGCATATAGAAGTAAATAACTCATCTTCTAATTCCAATAAGAGAAAAGAACCTTAGAAGATGAACCAGACATATCTTTGGCATCTAAGGCTTGGTCATATTAACCTGAGTAGAATTCAAAGGTTGATAGCTGATGGACCTTTGGGTTCATTAGTGGTGGAGGATCTCCCAACCTGCGAATCTTGCTTGGAAGGTAAAATGACCAAGAGGCCTTTCAAGGCCAAGGGGTATAGAGCCAAAGATGTGTTAAAATTGGTTCATACTGATTTGTGCGGTCCTATGTCTATCCAGGCTAGAGGTGGTTTTGAATATTTTGTCTCTTTTATAGATGATTATTCAAGATATGGATGCATTTACTTGATGCGCCGCAAGTCTGAATGCTTTGACAGGTTCAAAGAATTCAAGGCTGATGTGGAGAATCGTCAAGGTAAAAGTATCAAGACCCTACGATCTGATCGTGGTGGTGAGTAACTCTTGGGAGAGTTTAGGAATTACTTATCAGAGGTTGGGATTCAATCCCAATTGTTTGTACCTAGCACACCCCAGCAGAATGGTGTAGCGGAGCGAAGGAATAGGACTCTTATAGAGATGGTTAGATCGATGATGAGTTATTCTGAGTTACCAGATTCGTTCTGGGGGTATGCGCTGGATACGACAATGTATATTCTGAACTTGGTTCCATCTAAATCAGTGCCTTCTACCCCCGTAGAATTGTGGACTGGGCGAAAGCCTAGTCTGAGACACATTCGGATATGGGGGAGTCCAGTACATGTGCTGAAGGGAGATGCTGGTAAGTTAGAATCTCGTACAGAAGTACGCTTGTTTGTTGGCTACCCTAAGGGAACGAAGGGTGGTTTGTTCTATAGTCCTAGGGATCAGAAGGTAATCGTGAGTACGAATGCCAGATTTTTAGAGGAGGACTATGTGATGAACCACAAGCCCACTAGTAGGATTGTTCTTGAGGAGCTAAAAGGGGAAGTCACTTCTTTAGTACCACCGGTACAAGTGGATATACCACATGTCACTGTACCGCGTGTCACAGAGGATACACAGGTGATACCTCATCGTAGTGGGAGGGTTGTGAGACAGCCTGATAGATTCATGTTCTTGGGAGAATCTTCTGATTTGGTCCCTGGCGAACATGAACCTGATCCCTGGACATATGATGAGGCAATCCAAGATAAAGATGCAGTATCTTGGCAAAGTACAATGAATGCTGAGATTGAATCTATGGATTCAAATCAGGTCTGGGAGCTAGTAGAACCACCTGATGGTGTAAAAACCATTGGATGCAAGTGGATCTACAAAAGAAAGAGAGGAATAGATGGGAAGGTTGAGACCTTCAAAGCGAGGCTTGTTGAGAAGGGGTATACTCATAAAGAGGGTATCGATTATGAGGAGACCTTTTCACCGGTAGCCATGCTTAAATCTATCCAGATTCTCTTATGCATAGCAGCTCATATGGATTATGAAGTGTGGCAGATGGATGTCAAGGCAGCTTTTTTTAATGGAAGTCTTGAGGAAAACATCTACATGAAGCAACCAAAGGGATTCATTGCTAAAGGCAAAGAGCATCTTGTATGTAAGCTTAATCGGTCCATTTATGGATTGAAGCAAGCTTCGAGGTCTTGGAACATCCGGTTTGATGAGGTGATCCAGTCTTATGGATTTATTCAAAGTCCAGATGAGTCTTGTGTATACAAGAGATGTGACGGAAACGTAGTGGTATTTCTTGTACTATATGTAGATGACATTTTGTTGATTGGCCACAATATCAAGGTGTTATCCGACGTAAGGGTATGGTTGTCCAAACAGTTTGATATGAAGGACTTGGGAGAGGTGGGACACATCCTTGGGATCAAGGTTATAAGGGATCGCAGGAAAAAGATGTTGTGCTTATCCCAAGCTTCATACATAGACACGATTATGGAGCGTTTTAGCATGCAGAACTCCAAGAAGGGTTTTCTACCTTTCAGGCATGGAGTTTCTTTATCTAAGGAGATGTATCCTAGATCATCTGAGGAGATAGAGGAGATGAAGGCGGTTCCTTATGCTTCGGTAGTAGGAAGCCTCATGTATGCACTACGAGACCAGATATCTACTTTGTCGTGGGCATGGTCAGCAGATATCTGAGTAATCCAGGACAGGGACATTGGACTGCGGTAAAGCATATATTGAAGTACCTGAGAAGGACTAGGGATTATATGCTGGTTTACCGGGCAGACCAATTACTCCCTGTGGGTTACACGGATTCTGACTTCCAATCTGATAGGGATAACAGTAAGTCTACCTCAGGTTTTGTGTTTACTTTGGGAGGTGGAGCCATTGTATGGAGGAGTGTCAAGTAAAAGTGCGTGGCAGACTCCACCATGGAAGCGGAGTATGTGGCGACCTCTGAGGCGGTCAAAGAAGCTGTATGGCTCAGGAACTTCCTGATGAACTTGGATGTGATTCCAGGTTTGCCCAGAACTATGACAATTTATTGTGATAATAGTGGTGCAGTTGTAAACTCGAAGGAACCACGAGCCCATAAGGCTAGTAAACACATAGAGCACAAGTACCACCTGATACGAGAAATCGTAAAGAGAGGAGAAGTTACTGTGGCCAAGATTGCATCGGAGGATAACCTGGCAGATCCTTTCACTAAGGCCCTTCCGGCGAGAGCTTTTGATAGGCATGTGGAGGGAATGGGGATCAGATGTATGACACTTTGAGAACAACATTGTCTTTTAGTATAAGTGGGAGATTGTAGGGATGTATACTGAAAAGTCTATCTTTTGTATGAACATTTTTATTTTGAAATAAGAATCACATGATCATGTTGTTTGCACTTTATATTTATTATAATTTGCATATTTTGGTCCCATATATTACTTGCGGGTAGGATCAGTCGAGAGCTTTCATAAGGTCACATAGAAGATGCTACGGGCCTCGCAGTTGTAGACATGTAATGATCTAAGGAGCAATACGCAACTGAAACGAAATTCGGTATTGGTTTGTCTTGACTATAGAATCACACTAGTGCACTTTGTGTGTATTGAGCAGGACAGACATAGAGGTGATTCGATTTATTGCTGACTACATAATCAAATCGGACCTCAGATATTATTTAGTACATGCTCTTAATCCCGATATAATAACGGACACATATACTTAGTACTCATCTCTTTGATTTACTAATGGGCGAGATTTATAGATTAAATCGATAGACTCGGTAAGTTGGGAGATGATATTATTTATATGGTGTGCCGTTAATTATAGGAGGAAACCGTGTCCTATATATTAGGATGATGATGTCCCCTTGAGGAGCTCATAAGGTTCATCATGTAAACCCTGCAGGTGGACTTGGTCCGACATGATGAAAAGGTTGAGTGGTACTACTCAAGGAGTTAGATGTTGATTAATTAATGGTCAGTAAATTAATTAATTGATGGACATTCGAGATCTTAAACATGGGGATAAAATGTACAAATCATATATGGAGCCCATATTATCATATGGGGGTTGGTGAGGTAGATCAATGATGGACCTTTAGTGGATTGGATCATCATTAGTGGATCAGACTTTATGTGGGCTTGATCCATGGGTGGCCAAGACCCAACTCCTCCTCATGGTCCCTAAAGTATCCTATTAACACCTCATGAAGCTTAGATCCAATGGATAGAAACAAAACTCTAAGATCCATTGGTAGAGATCAAATCTCTAAGATCCGACGGTTGAGATTAAATCTCTAGATCCGACGGTTGAGATTAAATCCCTAGAACCAATGGAGGAGATTAATTCATGACTTATCCCTAACTCTATAAAAGGAGGGCATCGGGAGTGGTCGTGGATTACATGATGAATAGGAGGAGAGCTAGGGTTTGGGCAGCAAGGAGCAATCCTATTTGAGATAGGATTGGGATTAGGGTTTTGAGGCTAGGGTGGCACCAAATAAGGAAGGTTCTTTCTCTCTTCTTCTTCCTCTTTGGGCCAACGTCCAGCAACCTTTTCCATCTCTTTTCCAGCCTTGGCCGGCGCCCAAAGTCCCCTTCTTCTTCTCCTTAGGTGGTGGAAACAAGATATAGGGTTTCCCTTGGTGTCTTGGTAGTTTTCCACCATCTCCTTCTCCTTCTAGTTGGCTGGCGGCAAGGGCTTTGATAGCTCTTTGTTGGTTGAGTTTTGGAAGGAGAAAAATATTGTTTCTTTTCTTCCTCTTGCTTGGGAAAAGCAAGGAAGGAAGTTTTGCGATCTAGGAGCTTCGACTTTTGGTGGATCGTCGCCCACACGACGTCCAAAAGGAGGAAGGTCATACATTAGAAGACCAAGAGGTATACCTATTCTTCTTTCTCTTTTATTCATTGCTTGTTTTTGTTTTACAAATATAAGCATGTTATATTTCTTTAAATGGCTAAATAATACTTGGATCTCGAGTATAAACAAAAAAACCGGTGATCCGGACATCGTCTATTCTGCGGCTACTCGTAGAATAGAGGAAGGTCGCTTGAACAACTAGTTTGTTCAAGTAACCTCTCTAAATGAATATCATGACGATGATTTTGTTGCTTTGGGAATATATTTTGTCTAGGATTAAATTTTTTAATCCAGGGACATCGAAGGGATCACCATGGTCAAGCAACCGAGGCGAAGGGGAAGCGAAGTTTCCCCTCACGGACTCGACAAGGGACATCCCTTCAAGGAGTTGGGTTTAAGATAGGATTCACTTTGGAAGAATGGTGGCATATATTACTATGGCCGACCGAGACAGTTTGTAAGCCCTCAATTCGGTCTACATTTTCACACAGCTCGACGCAGGCCGAAGCTTACTGCCCTCGTGCGGTGGTGGAATGGAGGAGTCGGGTTTAAGGTGGGATTCATTTTAGAAGAACGACACCGTATATTACTATGATTAGTCGAGGAAATTTGTAAACCATCGAGTTGGTCTACCTTTTCATTCATCTCGATGCATTCCAAAGCTTACTATCCTCGTGCGGTGGTGGAATAGAGGAGTTGGATTTAAGGTAGGATTCACTTTGGAAGAATGACGACATATATTACTACGGCTTGCCGAGACAATTCATAAACCCTCGAGTCAGTCAACATTTTCAGTCAGCTCGATGTAGGCCGAAGCTTACTGTCCCCATGAGATGATGAAATGGAGGAGTCGGGTTTAAGTTCACGTTAGAAGAACTGCGATGTATATTACTACGGCCGACTGAGGTAGTTCGTAAGCCCTCAAATTGGTCTACATTTTAATTCAGCTCTACACAAGGTGAAGTTTACTATCCCAATATGGTGGTGGAACAGAGGAGTCGGGTTTAAGGTAGGATTCCTTTGAAAGAACGGTGTCGTATATTATACAGCCAGTCGAAGCAATTCATGTAGGGTCGATGACATCGCATTAGAGGGGGGGGGTGAATAGCGATTTTCTCGATTTCGCTTGATTTGATCGATTGTGTGCTCGTCTATAAAAACTACTTAATGTGTAGTGGAATATACAACAATAGAAATACACAACAAGAATAAACACACACAAACACAAGAGATTTAATGTGGTTCGGAACTAGGGTTCCTACTATATGGAGTGAGCTCTAGTGATGCACACCACCATTATCAAACTTCTCCTTCTTGATATGACACTGGAGGTGGAGAAACCTCTTATAAGATATTTACAATAATAAACAATAAGATACAAGCAAATACAACAAGCAAATGAAAACTAGAAGTGGAAACACTTTACAAATGTGAGCTTTTGAATGCTTGATCTTTGGTTTCTTTTGGAATGCCTTGAAGGCCTAGAATGCAACAGCAATTCCTCTTTAACTTTCTCAAAAAATACTAGGATCAACCCTCCTTCTCTAGCTCCTTATAAAACTATAACTTGAGTGGATTTCCGCCTTCCAGTTGACTGCTCTTACCCAATAGTCGACTGGCCTCAATGTCGTTGTCTCACAACGACTCCATCCACACTGGAATTTATCCAACGGATACCCCAACAGTTGGTTGCTTATATTTTTGGTGCAACAAGCCCCGGGTCAATGTTAACCAAACTCGAATAGGTCTCGAGTAGTGTTTTGATGTTTGATAATGGGTTTAACCATTATTTGACAATATTGTTTGATCATATGTTAACCATATGACTAGTGGATGATTGATATATCCAAAGTCATATGGGGGAGATTATTTGAAGGAGATTGTTGGAGCAATCAACCTCGAAAGTCCAAGTTTGGATACTTCGCAAGGGAAGCCCAAAGGTATAGCCCTGACAACATAAGTCCAAGTGTGTAGTCTTGGTAGCGTAAAGTCCAAGTAAACTTTGGCAATTGGAAAGTCCAAGTCATGGGTACTTGGAAATTGAAAGCCCAAGTCATGGGTACTTAGAAAAGGGAAAGTCCAAGGGTAGTTTTGGCAGCGTAAAGTCCAAGCATGGGTCTTGGCGGCATAAGTACAAATGGATCTTGGCAAAGTGAAAGTCCAAGGGTGTAGGTTTGGAGGCGTAAAGTCCAAGCATGGGTCTTGGCGGCATAAGTCCAAATAAACCTTGGCAAAGGACCCGGTTAGCATGACATAGCTGATGGAAGCACCTAAAGGCTAACGCAAAGGATAAAGAGTCGTGTACTCAAGGGATCCTAGAGGCATGAGGCTGATGGAGATGACTAGAAGGCTTAGGTCTAGGCTATGGGTGAGTATCAAGTATGAGGGGATCATACTTGGCTTAAACCTTATGTTTGAGGTTTACTAATCGACTGTGGTATTGGAACAGTCGAATGGCCGAGTGTTTGACACTCTGAAACATAGTTGACTCGTATCAGTCGACTGGGATTATGATCAGT
This sequence comes from Wurfbainia villosa, assembly GCA_025175895.1. Classification (NCBI taxonomy): domain Eukaryota; kingdom Viridiplantae; phylum Streptophyta; class Magnoliopsida; order Zingiberales; family Zingiberaceae; genus Wurfbainia; species Wurfbainia villosa. Next base: position 42,230,643 of record CM045989.1, read on the forward strand.
CGACTAGGGTTTTTTGGCAGTCGACTACTAGGCAAAAAATTATCCCGTCTAAAGACTTAAAAAGAGCTCGATGGGGAGGTTTTCCATAATGTTTTTAGGGCAATTTTGAAGGAGAAGTGTTGTTGCATTCCAGACCTTCAAGAGAAATCCAAAGCAATCAATAAGCAAAAAATCAAGAGTTATTTTTGTAAAGTTTTCTTTACTTGTATTTCATTCTTGTATTTTGTTTATTGTATTTCTTATTTGTCTAAGAACTTATACGAAGTTTCTCCACCTCCTATGTCATATCGAGAAGGAGACATTTGTTAGTGGTGGTGTGCATCACTAGAGCTCACTTTAGAGCTTGCCTCATGGAGTAGAACCCTAGTTTCGAACCATGTTAAATTTCTTTGTCTTTTGCCTTATGTGTGTTTGTCTTTAATGTGCATTTTATTTGTATATTCCACTGTGCACTAACATTGTTGTAGACGAGCACATGATCGAACGACGAAAATATTGAAAATGCTATTCACCCCCTCCCCTCTAGCGTGGTCAACGATTCCTCTACAATTGGTATCAGAGTCGGGTCACTCTTCAAGGACTAATCACTAAGAGAGCAAGCACTAGAGAAATAGAAGATTCATCGGGAGAATCAAGAGCAATGGAGTTGCCCAACGATAGATTGGGATAGGACATCAACACTCCAATCTCATATGCATTCTATGGACAAGAAGGTTTCGATTAATGGAAGACGAGGATGGAAGCCTTCTTCATGATGAACTTCAAAGAGCAGATGATCTTGATGAAGGTATTTGAAATTCCCATAGACAAAAAGGGAAGACCCCTTAAGAAGAAAAGATTGATAAAATATTTTATCCTTGGAAATGAGATTGATAATTTTATCCTAAAATATTTTAGGATGTGCCAATAGAAAGTATAAAGGTTGAAAAATTGATTAAAATTGGCACAATTATGTGTTAGAGTCAATAGTGTGCTATTTTGGGTTTTTGGCACACTTGGGAATTTGATCATTATGGTAAAATTGTTAGTGTTAGCCCTTAGTGTCAATCATGAGATGATTGATTAAGGATCATATGTATCATATTTCATTAATAAAAGGCAAAGATTGATTATTATATTTACTTTATGTGTGTGCTAGTAAATAAATATAATAATGCCCTTGAATAGTAGGTTCTAATATACAGTATATCAATTGGTAGAATTGATTATGAGAAGCTATAGAGAATACTATTCTTAAACATTCCTAGTCAAGTATTAATAGACAAAGGGATATATTGATACATTGAGACTAGCATGTAGGTCAATGGATGACTTGATCTCACAAGTCATGGATATATGATATCACATTGACACATGAGCATATATATTAGAGAATATATGTACTGAATTGACCCGCCATGAGAAAGTGTTATGGATCGTTATATGAGTGTCATATACTTTCTCATGTGACTATTGGTATGAATAGTCCTTAGACCTGAAGTCACTACGGTTCCCTATATAAGGAGTTATGTACTTTGGTATCGTCTAACGTCACCCATAACAGGGTGCACTATAATGACGATTACTGGGTATGTAACGAATTATGTGGAGAGATGTGAGTGATGTAGATGAGATCTATCCCTCCCATATGACGGGAGTGATATCTTTGGCCTCTTGATAGAGTATGACCACGAAATGCATAGTCATGCTCAAATGAGTCAATATGAGATATTGAGCTCATTTGTTTGAGTTAGTCTACTTGAGGATCAAGAAACATAAAGATTGATAAGGGGATGACATAGTCTATGCCTCATTGATCGATCTAAGATATCAAGGATAGAAGACACCGTCATACATGGTAATGGTCACGGAAAGGTTGTCGGATCTCGACGATCTTGTAGCTTGGGTAGCAATGATGTATTGCTAGATGTCGCTCATTGCTTATGTGTCTAAAATGGTTTTAGATACATTGCCAATGTTACAAGAGCCTATAGTGTCACACACAAATGACATTCTATTTTGGAGATGGTTTATTTTAGTTGAACTAAAAGAACAATTGAGCATATGGCCAAGACTTGAGTTAGACTCAAACTGGTTAAACTTGAGTTAGACTCCAGTTGAACCATGGAAGATGATTCATCATCATCATGGGAATACCAAGGGCCTTGGTATTCATGATGAAGAAGAATACCAAGGGTCATGGTATTCATTAAGAGATTAAAAGTCTTCTTAATGAAGAGACTTTAAGAAGGAATTGATGGCTTGAGGATAAAAGGCTTTCAATGTGAAAGCTAAATAGGTTTTTTTTGTGGCCTTTGGTTTTTGGGCGTGCAAAGCCAAGAAAGCCAAGAGAAAGAGTTCTCTTCTTCCCCTCCTTCCTCTCCTTCTTCTTCCAAGTGGTCTACCACAACGTGACTCCAAAACTGCTGAGTGTCAGTGTCGATACCTGAGAGATACGATTATCCTTACCGTATTAGGATCCAACAACATTTGGAAAAAGGGGATTGCGAAGGGCATGCAACGAAGGTATACTTCTCCTTCTAGATAAGATCTAGGAAAAGTAGAACATGAAACGACTTATATGTTTTTGCATGGATCTAGGTTGTCGAGATCCGACAACCTTTCCATGACCATTATCATGTATGACAGTGTCCTTCTATCCTTGATATCTTAGATCGATCAATGAGGCATAGACCATGTCATCCCCTTATCGATCTTTATGTTTCTTGATCCCCAAGTAGACTCACTCAAACAAATGAGCTCAATATCTCATATTGACTCATTTGAGCATGGTCATGCATTTCATGGTCATACTCTATCAAGAGGCCAAAGATATCACTCCAGTCATATGGGAGGGATAGATCCCATCTACATCACTCACATTCCTCCGCATAATTCATTATATACCCAGTAATCGCCGTTATAGTCTACCCTATTACGGGTGATGTTAGACGATACCAAAGTACATAACTCCTTATGTAGTGATCCATAGTGACTTCAGGTCTAAGGACTATTCATACCAATAGTCACATGAGAAAGTATATGACACTCATATAACGATCCATGACACTTTCTCATTGTAGGTCAATTCAGTACATATATTCTCCAATATATATACCCATGTGTTAATGTGATATCACATATCCATGACTTGTGAGATCAAGTCATCCATTGACCTATATGCTAGTCTCAATGTATCAATATATCCCTTTGTCTATTAATACTTGACTAGGAATGTTTAAGAATAGTGTTCTCTACAGCTTCTCATAATCAATTCTACCAATTGATATACTATAGATTAGAACCTATTATTCAAGGGCATTATTATATTTATTTACTGGCACACGCATAAAGTAAATATAATAATCAATCTTTGCCTTTTATTAATGAAATATGATACATATGATCCCTAATCAATCATCTCATGATTGACACTAAGGGCTGACACTAACAATCTCCCACTAGCACTAGTGTCAATCACTGTAATCTCTATGACCTAGTGACCTAGTATGACCATCATGCTTTCTCTGTGCCAAAGCCTTGGTCAGGGGATCCGCAATGTTAGCATTAGTATCTACTCTGCATATCCACACATCTCCTCTATCGATGATCTATCGAATGAGGTGATACTACTGTAGTTTATGTTTGGAACGTTGGTGAGAACGATGTTCCTTAGCCTGTGCTATAGCCCCATTGTTGTCAAAGATCTATAGGGCTCATGATGCTAGGAACTACACCAAGCTCAAAAACAAACTTTCTGATCCAAACAGCCTCCTTTGCCGCATCAAAAGCAGCAATATACTCGGCATATGTAGTAGAATCTGCGATTGTGTCTTGCTTTGAACTCTCTCAGCTCACAGCACGACCATTTAAACAAAAGATATACCCTGACTGTGATATGTAATCATCCTTGTCTGTTTGGAAGATAGCATCACTGTAACCTTTTACAGCGAGCTCCTCATCACCTCCAAATATCAAGAAATATTCTTTAGTTCTTCTCAAGTACTTAAGAATATTCTTGACAATTATCCAGTGACCATCACCTAGATTTGACTGGTACCTACTCATCATGCTTAAAGCATACAAGACATTAGGACGAGTGCATAGCATGACGTACATAATAGATCCTATAGCAGATGCATAAGGGATCTGATTCATGCATTCCTTTTCTTCCTTAGAAGAAGGGCATTGAGCCTTTGAAAGGCTCACACCATGTGACATTGGCAAAAATCCCTTCTTGAAATTCTGCAAGGAAAAATGTTTAAGCACCTTGTCAATGTATGCACTCTGACTTAGGCCAAGCAATCTCTTAGATCTATCTCTATAGATCTTAATGCCTAAAATATAGGCTGCTTCACCTAAGTCCTTCATTGAGAAACAATTCCCAAGCCAAGTCTTCACAGACTGCAATGTAGGGATGTTATTTTCAATGAGAAGTATGTCATCAACATACAAGATAAGAAAGATAACTATGCTCCCATTAACCCTCTTGTAGACACAAGATTCATCTTCATTCTTGATGAAACCAAACTATTTGATCGCATCATCGAATCGAAGATTCTAGCTTCTAGATGCTTGCTTTAAACCATAAATGGACCTTTGCAGCTTGCATACCTTACTAGTATGCTTTGGATCTACAAAACCCTCAGGTTGTGTCATGTACACATCCTCGAGGAGGTTTCCATTCAGAAACGTAGTTTTGACATCCATTTGCCAGATCTCATAATCGTGGTAAGCTGTAATAGCAAGCATGATCCGAATAGACTTAAGCATCGCAATTGGTGAAAAAGTTTCATCATAGTCAATACCATGAATCTGTTTGAAATCTTTAGCTACTAATCGCCCTTTATAGGTGTTAGTGAAAGCCCGAGAGCCAATCATGTGATGATTGTTGTATGGACTTTATTGTATCATATTCCTGTTCATAAAGGCATGGTTATTATATTTACTTGTATTGGTGCTAGATAAACTAAGTATAATAACGTCCTTGAGTAAAAGGTTCTTATCTATATCAATCGATTGGTTGAATCGATAATGAGATGATATAGAGAACACTACTCTTAATCATTCTTAGTCAAGTATTAACATTCAGGGACAATGTTAATGCGTAGAGACTAGCATATAGGTTAACTAGATGACTTGATCTCACAAGTTATGGATATGAGATATCAAGTTGACACATGGGTATGCATTAGAGAATGTATATTGAATGATCTGCCATGAGAAAGTATCATGGATCATTATATGAGTGTCATATACTTTCTCATGTGACTATTAGTTCTTGGACTTGAAGTCACCATGGTTCCCTACATAAGGAGTTGCATACTTTGGCTTCGTTAAACGTCATCCGTAAATGGGTGGACTATAAAGCCGATTACTGGGTATGTAACAAATTATGCGGAGGGATGTGAGTGATGTAGATGGGATCTATCCCTCGTATATGACGGGAGTGACATCGTTATTCTTGATAGAGTGAGACCACGAAGTGCATGGCCATGCCCAAATGAGTCAATATGAGATATTGAGCTCATTTGATTAGAGTGAGTCTACTTGGAGTTCAAGATATAGATTGTACCGAGGATGACACGGTCTATGCCTCAATTGGTCAATCTAGATGTCAAGGATAGAGCGACATTGTCACATATTGTGAGAGTCACAATTAGTAGTCACAAAGGTGATGTTGGAGCTCAACATTCTTGCAACTTGGGTAGCAATGATGTGTTGATAGATACCGCTCATTGCTTATGTTCCTAAATTGGTTTAGGGACATTGCCAACGTTACAAGAACCTATAGGGTCACACACAAAGGGCAATTAGATGGAGACTAGGATCATATGATGAACCATGAGAATTAGGTTCATGGGATGAACCAAATTGGATTAAGAGTAATCCAAATTAGACTAATTGAGTTAGACTCAATTTAATTCAAGTGTTGAATGAGTTTAATTTAGATTTGATGCATTGAGTCAATTTAAATTAATGAATAGAGATTCATTAAATTAAATTGACTTAAATCAAGTGGATAGATTTGATCAACCATGGGAGATAAGAGGTCAAGTTTGACTTGACTTGAGAGGGAAGATAAATGGTCAATTTTGACTTGACCAATTGCCATGTCATGGTGACATGGCATGGGGGCCGGCCAATGATGATGCTCCACATCATCATGGACTTATCATGTGGTGCCACCTCATGAGGGAGACCAAGAGCCATTGGCTCTTGGAGTTACATGCATGCATGTAACCCCCCAACTTGAAGTTGCCGGCCACTATTTGTCATGGTGGAATTCATTTGGTGAGTAACTCCATCTTCTTCTTCCTTGGATCTTCTTCCTCTCAAGCTCTCTCCCAATCCTCTACTTTGGCCGAAACTTCCAAGGGGTGCTAGCACACTCTAGGTTGTTTTTCTCCACCATTTGTCCGTGTGGATACCAATAGAGAAGTGTACACTTGACACTCTTGAGTTCCGGCAAAACATTTGGACGAGCGGGATAAGCGAAGGGCGTCGCTACAAGGGTAATGCTCTCATCTTGTAGATCTAGTGTATTTAAACACATACATGTTTTATTTTTATATCTTCGCACGGATCCGTGGCCGGGTTTCCGAGGTTTCCGCAACGCAAAAAGCTATTTTTGCGGCTCGGAAAGTCCAACAGTGGTATCAGAGCCACGTGCGAAGCATGTATGTGTTTCATATTTATAGTTTTTGTATTATATATAAAAATTACATATTTTTAAGTTTCTATAAATTTCCTATTTTTATAGAATTTTTGGGTATTTTTCTCGAAGAGTCGAAGCAACAAGTGTTGGGACACTTGTAGGCTTTAACCGCCGAGAAAAACTCTCCGAAACGGTGAGTTCTCGCTTTAGGTTTTTGGGACAGCGACTTAAGTCGCTGTAAGATCTAGTAGGGACACTCACAAAGTTTATTTTTGCGAGTAGGGGCGCTGCCCCTATCCCCGAAAGGGGCCTTGTCCCGCGATCGCACCATGAAACCGCTTAGCGGGACCGTTACGGAGAGGTGACTCATAAAATTGAAAAAAAATAGGAAAAATTATTGAAATTTTATGTAAAAAACATAATTTATAATTATTTATAATTCTTTGATGGTCATGGTCCAAGAACCCCAATATGATTGGATGATAATGTGTTGTAATTCATAATACGGCCTGCGTGTCGTTTTTATGGTTGTGCAAGTTGTATAGGGTATGCGACCTGCGCGTCATGCCTTTTCTTTTTAAATTCTAGTTGTAAATAGTTTTAGACTCGAATGTAACTCAAGTTTCATATTTGTAATATACAAAATGGAGCGGTGGAAAGTCCACTTGTAGACGAAGTTACAAGAAGGGAGCTGACGACACATAACGGTCAAAGGAGGCGCTTGGAGAAGCCGCTAACCCTAGGTTGATCGTCCGATCTTCTCATTGGCTTGAGAAGATCGTAGTAGGGCCATGACCACATCACAATTAATTATATATATATATATATATATATATATATATATATATATATATATTTGTTTTTTTTTCTTGTATGTATGTGATGCATGCTAGTAGAATAATGCTTGTATGTATATGATGCATGCTAGGATATTTTTCTTGTATGTATATGATGCATGCTAGAATAATGCTTGTATGTATGTGATGCATGCCAGTGTAGGATAATAAAGGCCTTAATGTGTATATGATACACATTACGATTAGATTAGATCTTAATCGAATCAACTCGAAAATGCCTACCAAGTCCTTGATACCCATCACTACCTCGATCATTTGTAGTTGTTTAATCTGCCAAAGCAGAGCAACGCATATTATCTTGGTACGGTACGGAGGGACAATCTTGGTCCCGCCTATCAGGGTTTGAGTTAGAGTAAGCTCAATTAGATTGAGTAAAAACTAGTTAACTCAATTGGATCGAGTAGAACTATAGGCATATTCCAACCGTTGGAAAGATAGGATAAGATTGCATTTACACTAAATCTTGGCCGATTTAGCCAAAGCTAACTCAAGGTCTTTTATAAATGTGGGTCTTGATCCTATAAACAAGAGTTGCATAGAGATGTAATCGGTAATGTGTTACCCACCGATCATACTAAGTCTTGGGCGATTTAGCCAAAGCTAACTCAAGGCTTAGTATGATGTGGATCTTGTCCCATAAAATTATAGCATGTTCGTATGAATCTAGTAATGTGATTTGACCACATCAATAACTCGATTTTACAAAATTTCTATAATTCAGTGAAAGAATCATTTGATTAAAGGCCTAATTAAATAATAAAAGGAATATGATATTAATTTTTTGCATTGTGTATGTTGTAGATTACTATATCGACAAACACGAACACTTTCTCCCTGCGTTCTGTCCTTGAGAAGGACAAGCTCAATGAAGCAAATTTTTTGGACTGGTACAGGAACCTGAGAATCATTCTCACCCAAGAAAGGAAACTGTACGTCCTGGAGCAGCCCATTCCGGAGGCACCTCCTGCCACTGCCTCGCGAGCTGACAAAGATGCTTACAAGAAGCATCAAGATGATGCATTAGATGTGTCTTGTCTCATGCTCGCGACCATGAACTCTGAGCTTCAGAAGCAACATGAGTTCATGAATGCTTATGATATGGTTGAACATCTTCGTCAACTATATCAAGGACAAGCAAGGCACGAGAGATATGAAGTCTCTAAGGCATTGTTTTAGTCAAAAATGCAAGATGGGACTCCCGTAGGTCCATATGTACTCAAGATGATTGGGTACGTAGAAAACCTATAGAGATTGGGATTCCCCCTTGGCCAAGAGCTGGCCACTAACTTGATCTTGCAGTCTTTGCCACAAAGCTACAATCAATTTGTCATGAATTACAACATGAATAAAATTGATAAGCCACTTCCTGAGATGCTCAGTATGTTGAGAACTACTGAGCTCAACCTTAAGAAGGGAAAATCTGACTCCATTTTGATGGTGCAAAAGAAGAAAGGCAAGGGCAAGCCTAAAGGTAAGGGAAAGTCTCAAGCCAAGGGAAAAGGCAAAGAACTGAAACCCAAAGGAGGGGTGGCCAAAGAAGGGGCTTGCTTGCACTGTAAGGAAGCTAGACACTGGAAGCGTAATTGCAAAGAATACCTGGAAGATCTTAAGAAGAAGAGAAGTGAGACTTCTACTTCATGTATAAATGTTATAGAAGTCAATATATCTATTTCTTCATCATGGGTATTGTTAGGGCAATCTCTTGCCATGATAAGGTTTTGATGTGTGTGGCAAAGGGTTTAAGTTAGTTTGTTATGTTGTTTTGATATGTGCATTGAAGTCATGCAGGACTTAGTAATTCGCACATGGAGCCGTGGCGAGTTCCACATCTCATGACTCGGGCCTTGAGTCAGTGAAGGATAGCTTTGCAGAAGCCGTGCGCTTGGAGCATCCAAGGGACCGCCGAACGAGAAGCTTGGAGTGAAGCCGGAGGAAGTATACTTCGAGGCAAGAGACACGAAGGAGCATTGCAGAGTCGTGCACCTGATGCTGCCGAGGGACGTTACCGCGAACGAAGAGAACTTCGAAGGCGAGGGACTCCGAGAGATGAGAGTGAGCGAATGTAAGCCGGGAAAGGGTAGCTCTTAGGTGAAACTTGGCCATTTGGCTAAGTGTCGGATGGGATTTCTCGACACACGGATCATTGCCATGGAATAATGATCATTGCTCACGAATCGAGCGTGGTTCGGTAGTATTGATTGGATGTTTTGAGGCGGCATCAAAGCCATATGTGGGCGGTCGACTCCAGATCACCCGATCATTCTTGAAGCGGCGATCGGTAGTCGAAAGGGTTTGGCCACAGAACCGCTCGTAGCCGACTCGATAGTCGACTATGGAGGCAGCAGTCGACTGATGAGGTCCATCAATCGACTGCCAAGTGTTCCGTTGGACTACAACGGTCGGGATCCGATGTGTTTGGAGGTCGTTGGAGTGGCGACAGTCGACAAGCTCTAAACTCTTCTTACTTGCTTTTACTCCATTCTTATTGTAAGAAGAGTGATCTTGTTTGTAAAGGTTACCTCCACCTAGCTTGGTGCAAAGGAGAGACCAATAGTGATTGGCTTTGAAGGAGTGATTCACCTCGGATGAATCGGGATCGTGGATTAGCGGCGTAGCCGTGAACCACGTTACATTCTTTGTTAGCGCTTGTTTTCTCATATTTCTATTTGCTTGTCTTTATTATTCTTCCGCTTGCGCTAATTAGTTTTGTAGACGAGCAAATATCGGCATCCATCGAAAAAGGGCTATTCACCCCCTCTAGCCGGTCGTCCCGATCTCCCAACAAGTGGTATCAGAGCCAAGGAAAGTTTGTCGAGGACTAACCGCCACAACAAGCAACATTCAAAATGGCCGGCTCCAACATCCACCCACCGAAGTTCGACGGTGAATTCTCTTGGTGGAAAAAGAGAATGGAGGTATTTTTCGAAACGGATTTTGATATTATGATTACAATGGAATCCAGTTTTGTTTTGCCTAGGGTTGAAGAAGGGAAGCCAATAGAGAAATCTAGGTGGACCAAAAAGCAAAGGGAAGAGCACCTTGCAAACTCAAAAGCCAAGCATCATCTTTTCAATGTGCTCCCCCAACAAGAGATCAACCGAATTGGAGAATGCCTAAGTGCCAAGGAGATGTGGGAGAAGCTAATTGAGCTTCATGAAGGCACATCCGAGGCGAAGCTAGCAAGAAGAGACCTCCTCCACTCCCAACTCAACAACATTAAACTAGAAAAGGGAGAAAAGGTAATTTCCTTACATTCTCGTTTCAAGGAAATTATAACTGGTTTGTCAAGTGTAGGTGAAAAGCTCTCCAACCGTGATATGGTAATGAAGGCCATAGATGCCTTTCCCCGGTCCTCAAAGTGGAGCTCCATGGTGGACTCATTCTATATCTCGAAGAATTTAGAAGTGAGCACCTTGGAGGAGTTCTTCTCAACAATGGAACTCCACGAAACGAGGCTTGAAGGAATACAAGAAGAGCCAAGAATCCAACCTTCAAGAGGAGAAGCTTTGATGGCAAACAAGGGGAAGAAGAAGATGGAGATCCCCTCCTCCTCCGATAATGAAGCATCCTCCTCCTCCTCCATGGATAGCACGGAAGAAGCGTATATGGTAAGGAGGGTAAGGCGTGCTTTAAAGGGTTTTCATTTTAATAAATCTAATGATAGGAATAGAAGACAAAGAGGGAAGGTCATATGCTACAATTGCCAAGGAGAGGGACATATAAGGGATAATTGTCCCCTCCTAAACAAGAGCAAGGAAGAGAAGAAAAAGAAAGAAGAAAAGAGGAAGAAGAAGGGGAGCAAGAGAAAGGAAGAAGAAAAGAAGGCAAAAGAAAAGGGGAAGGCCAAAGCATTCAAGGCCAAGATATGGGATGACCCTTCTTCCTCTTCCTCATCCGAGGAAGAAAATGCATTTGTCACCAACCTAGCATTGATGGCATTCGACGACTTGGATTGCTCCTCCACCGAAAATGAAGAATCAAGCTCAAGTGGAGAGAGCTCAAGTGAAGGGGGAGCCTCTACTTCCTCATCCTTCTCATCAGAAGAAGAAGACATGGAAACTATGGTAACGAATGCATCTCCTAAGAAAATAGTTTCCATAGTTTCTAGCTTAACTAGGGATTTATTTAGAGCTAAGAAGAAGAACAAAAGCATGCTAGATCAAATTAAGGACTTAGAAAATAAGTTAGAAAAAGCATGCTTAAATGAAAATGAAAATATTTCTTCTTGTCATGATGATGCATGCTCACAAGAATATATGTCATTTAATGTTAGTGATGCATGTATGGATGAAAATAAGGCTTTAAGGGAAAAGGTAGATTATTTGACAAAAGCCCTAGAAAAATTCACTATTGGCTCAAACACCTTGAACATGATTATAGGGAGCCAAAGAGCTAGCTTCAATAAGAAAGGCCTAGGTTATAAAGAAAAGAAAAATGAAAAGGCCTACAAATGCCTAATTGCTAGGGGACAAGATAAGAAGAAGGTAATAGCTAGAAAATGGATCCCCAAGGAGTATTTAGTGAACCCGATAGGAAAGAACTTATTTTTGGTTCCAAAATCCATCATTAAGGGTTAGAAAAACCCTAGGATAGTCAACCATATGCAATTGACCTATATCATATTTTGGTTGACTTAGGATGGCGGGACAACATTTTTAAATAGTGTTAGGTGATGATAACGTGCCTATAAATAGTTAATAATGCTTAAATCATGATGATTAATGTAATTGCTATGAATGTTTGCAATCATGATTTATGATTTTGAAATTTGGCACATCATCATGAGAAATAGGGTTTAAATCATGCCTTAGGTGATATTTTGCTTATTATCATGATATAATACCTAATGCATGATTACAATTTGATGAATACATGCATTTCATGATCATAATGTAGAATTCATTCATATATGTCATTATGATCATGTGGATTGTTAGGGTGATACTTAACCTTGATAGAATTGCATGAATATAATGGTTAAGTATATACAAATACCCTCTAGGATGCATCTCACACTCACCATAGACTACTTTGATTGAAAACTTAGCATGAGTGAGATGTTAGGATGATACAAATGTCCACTAATGGCTATGACATTTAGATGGTCATTTAAAGTATCAAAATAGCAATAATAGACCAATCATGGGGAAGACTTATGTTTAATTCATAGACATATTGCCCAAAGATCATGGTTGGATACTCACTACAACAAATTTGACTTTCCGCAGCGTGCAAATATGCTATCCGCAGCGCGCATCGCATGTTGCACAACGCTAAGCTGTTGAAAGTCATAAGACATTCGCAGCCAGCGGCGTAACGCGCTATACATTCGCATTCGCGACAATCGCGCCGCATTCGCAAAGTGCTACGGTTATTCAGTGCATTAGCGGATCGCATCGCGGCTGCGGTTAAGTATCATTCGCGTTATGCGATCGCGCACGCTGCGGTTAAGTGCATTCGCAGCGCGCAATTGCGCGCTGCGCTTAAGTGCATTCGCAGCGCGCGATGATGCGCTACGGTTAAATGCATTCGCAGCGCGCGATCGCGCGCAAACTCAAATAATTATAATCCAATCCACAAAGACCACACAATTATAATATCACATACAAATATTATATCCATTTTTAACATCACATACACACGATTATAAAATCAAAACTAAAACAATTATGATACCATAAATAATCATCACCACCACACTTAAATAGCTAGTGTACTAATTATTCATTTAGTCACAGAAAAAAATTCAAACTAATAACATAAATTCACTTACATAATTTCTTTCCTACAAAATAAATACTCACTTAATCACATTAACAATTCAACCAACAACACAAACTATATCAGTCACACAAAACTATACACTTAAAGAACCAAGCGACTATACTTCCTATTGCATCCTCAAGAAAATACATTTCATCATTGGGTCGAATTAGATCCACCTTCTCCATCAAAACTCTATCAATCTAAACTTTCCAACGAGATCCACCAAGAGGAACGTGATGCACTTTTGCTTTTGGATCTGTGGATGCAATTCGACCTTCTGCAACAACTCCATCACCAGACCAATGAAGCAGCTTATACTTAGTATTAACGCTGACATCTCCACAATTCACGAAATTAGTTGCAAACAAATAACAAATGTATCTCACCCAAAAAAGTTGTATTCATTAGACAAAAAGAGAAAGATGAAACATGTAGCAAGAGTAAAATACAAGATGGATGAATATTTAAAATAAATTTCTTCTGACTGAAGAACTAACACATGCAATTAAATAATTAACAATTCTGTAGGCTCGATTATAGCAAATCAACTAACATCATTGCAAGACATGAAAATCAGATAGAGATTTGAGAGCATACATTAGCGCCTCACCGGATAAATAGTTTCCCATGGCATGTTCTAGTTTTTCTATGTCCAGTAGAAAAATAAAGCAGATAAATAAATAAATAAACTCCTTTCACCGTAACTTCCAAATTGGACATGCAAAGGACCCACGTGGTCCAGAAGTTTCCAAACTAAAACACAAAAGAGAAGCAGAATTGTTTAACAAAAACCATTATACACTTGTCTTAACAGTTTTTTTATATTATAAAAGTATAATGTTACTTCATGTTTGAAGCCTCAATTAACATATTCTAAAAAACAAAAAATCCAGCTAAAAACAGAATTAATATATTTAAATAGGCTTACAAACCTGATGATCATGAATAGCTTGGAGTAATTCATCCCTATAAGGGTAAATAGTGATCTTTCTCTCTTCGGCAAAAAAAGCAAGAAGAAATAAGCAGTTAGTCAACGATTTTGGAAAAAGTGCAAGATCTACATTCAACAAACAGAAAAGCATTTTGTCTCAGAACTTAAAATGAAGTGTATAAATGCCAAAATATATCCTCAAAAGATGACATACTTGAAGTTTTTGCAATGCATTCTTTGCAGTTGAATCATCAGTTTCTCGAAGACATTTCATCTTCAAATCACAAAATTTATATTAAATTAATAAATAAAGGAATATCTAGAACGAGACAAAGAGATATCTCACAATAATTATATATGAAGAATGTTTGTTACATCACATACATTGACTCCATCCATAATGAACTCCTTGATGAAGTCAATACCATCTTCAAAGACAAACTGAGCAGAAAATAGAAGTAACTTGGTGTCCAACAATCATAAAATGAAAGATGATAATAGTATCAGCTCTGATTACATGGCAATTAGCATTGACATACTAAGCATTAGCGAGGAAAGCAAATTAGATTTTCACGATTCTGAAACAAGCGCAAAAAAAATAAAAATGACTTGCTCATAGTCGTGAAGCTTGTTTGTTCCTCGAACCAAATTTTGTTGCCTTCCTGCATAACCAACATTGGCAACTTGACATTAGTACTACAACTAAAGGATAAACAAAACAAGTTGGTTGAAACAAAAAAAATATCTCCGCACACTTTGATAGTTTTCCCATGCTTCTGCTCAAAAAAGGGTTCATCTTATCTCCAAAGACTGTGACTCTAGTCAACAAGAAAATAAAAAATGCACATACAAATAGAATATTACAGCAATGCAATAACAATGGTTAGAAGGTTAAAGATGAGTTCGACCAAGAAGGTCCAAATGAAAAAGGATGTGTGTGCACACACTATCATACCTGTATCTCTGGATAGCTGCAGCAAATCTTTTCTCTTGATTTATACCTCCTTCTTGGTCATATGCCTCAGGCATCCTATACTGCATTATGATTATACGATCTTATATATATGACGCATCATATGATATAAGACGATCATATGATCTTCTTATATATATGACGCATCATATGATCTTGACTTTTGTGATTTGTTTTTCCTAGTTGTTGCTCGCTGAATATTAAGTAACTCAGTTTTACTTAAAATTCAATATTTTCGGTTCACAGCCATTCTTTAACTTTGGTGTGGAGAAGTGTGGTTTAGTTCATTATCAAAATGAAGGAATACGAATCTAACATAAATATTCATGAAATTGGATAAAATACAGCAAGATATATGTTATAGGATCTAGTTTCATCATATTTTTATAGCATACACAATAAAACCAATAGATCAGAAAGACACCGCAACCCGAATGATGGAGACTAAGGCTATGAGCATGAGAAGAGCGCAAAGTGAAAAGGTGAAGAAAATCACGAGAAAGCTACGCAAGCGTGAGAAATTGCCGCGTGAGAAACCTACTACATGAAGCGTGAGAAGAGCATGCGTAAAGCACCGATTTAAGGTGAAGAAAGTCGGAGAAAGCTACTACGGCGATCGTGAGAAATCGCCGTGAAAAGGCTACTACGGCGAGCGTGAGCAATTGGCGTGAGAAAGTCATGGTTTGGGAAACTTTTAACCTAAAACAAAAGTATAATTAATTAATAATATACTTAATAAAAATGGCAATGAATAGATAAGTTTATTCGTGAATAATTTTTAAAGCTTTTTTTTAGTTATAATATAAATGCGTTGTTAATCTTTTTTTAAAAAAAATATTTTCAGATTAAAAAATAATTTAATTTTATAATGATGTTTTTAACGGCATAAATATACGCTGCAGATAATATTAACAAATTTAATTATTATCTACAGTGCACTTGATTGGTACGCTGTGAATAATTTATTTTTATATAATGAAACTTTTAATGGCGTGCAAATTGTGCACTATTATTATTTCATATTAACAAGTTTAGTATTATTCGCAGCACACTGGATTGGCACACTGTGAAAAATTTTATTTTTTATAATGATACTTTTAATGGCGTGCAAATTGTACGCCGTTATAATTTCATATTAACGAACGTTGTAATATCCAAGAGTAATTTAATCGGCGCTACCGCGGAAAATTTGTACTTTTCTATCGAGCAATACGTAACCGTGCAAAATGCACGCTGTCAATATTATCTACAACACACATGATTGGCGTGCTGTGAAAAATTTAATTTTTTATAATAAAATTTTTAACAGCACGCAAAATGGACGCTATTATTATTTATAATGATACTTTATTATAAAAACTTTATTAGTGATTTTGTTCACCTTCATTATTAAAATTTAAGTTTTTATAATGATACTTTTAACGACATGCAAATTGTACGTCGTTATTATTTCATATTAACAAACATTGTATCTGCAGCGCATTTGATTGACACGCTGCAAAAAATTTAATTTTTTATAGTGAGACTTTGAACAGTGTGCAAATTGCACGCTGTTAAAAGTCTCATATTAATAAATCTAATATTATCCACAACCCATGGTGCGCTGCGAAAAGTTTAATTTTTTATAATAAAATTTTTAACAGCGCGCAGAATGCACGTTGTTATTATTTAATATTAATAGCATGCACTGCATGCTGTTAAAATGAGTATTGACAGTGTATTATTTTTGTATGTTGTTGTTTGCAAAAATATAATATTATCCGCAGCATACAAAATTAGGCGCGCTGTAAAAACTATTATTAACAGCGTGCTAAAATTGTGCGCTGTGGAAAGTCAAATTTGTTGTAGTGTACTTTTAACGGCGTGCAAAATGCACGCTGCGGATAATATAAACAATGCTAATATTATCCGCAGTGCACTTGATTGACACGCTGTGAAAAATTTAAGTTTTTATAATGATACTTTTAACGGCGTGCAAATTGTACGCCGTTATTATTTCATATTAACAAACATTGTATTCGCAGCGCACTTGATTGGCACGCTACGAAAAATTTAATTTTTATAGTGAGACTTTTAACAGCGTACAAAATGCACGCTGTTAAAAGTCTCATATTAATAAATCTAATATTATCCGCAGCGCACATGATTGACGCGCAACGAAAAGTTTAATTTTTTATGATAAAATTTTTAACAGCGCACAAAATGCACGCTGTTATTATTTAATATTAATAGCGTGCACTACACGCTGTTAAAATGAGTATTGACAGCGTATTATTTTTGCATGCTGTTGTTTGCAAAAATATAATATTATCCGCAGCGTATAAAATTGGGTGCGCTGTAAAAACTATTATTAACAGCGTGCTAAAATTGTGCGCTATTGATAACGTACTGCGGAAGGTCATATTTGTTGTAGTGACTTCATATGTTTTCAAAACAATTTCTTAATCTAAAATCTATGTATTCATGTTTTGAAACAATTAGAATCAAAACTAGGTGTTAAACTTGATACTCACATGATCAAAAACCTAGTGGTTTTTAAACCTTTTGGATTTTTGGGAAATATGTGAAAATATAATGATTTTTCATGAAAACCTATTTTTCATTGATAGATATACTTAAAAGAAATATGCTCCCCAAATTTCATGATTTTTCAAATTTTTTAGAATTTTTAATGCATTTCTGAAATCCGCCCAGAAAATCAGAATTTTGAAATCCATTGTGCCAGTCGACTGCCAAACCGATAGCAGTCGACTACTCACCTGAAAAACAGCCCAATATTTTTTGAATTCAGATTTTAAACATGTTTTGGTATTTTCCTTCTATTATACTTGATGTCATGAGTTTATAATTTAGTGTTAATCTTTTTGATAGTGTCAAAGGGGGAGAAATAATTATGTTTAAGTTAATTATGATAGGGAGAGAAATTTGTATGAGGAGTTTCATGGATTAAGGGGGAGTTGCATGTTGCAATATCATGTTTATGTTTACATGCTTTCTTACCTTAGAAATTTATATCAAATGTTTCTACCTAACTTAAACGGATTGCCACACATCGAAAAGGGGGAGATTGTTATGGCAATCTCTTGCCATGATAAGGTTTTGATGTGTGTGGCAAAGGGTTTAAGTTAGTTTGTTATGTTATTTTGATATGTGCGTTGAAGTCGTACAGGACTTAGTAATTCGCACATGGAGCCGTGGCGAGTTTCACATCTCATGACTCGGGCCTTGAGTCGGTGAAGGATAGCTTTGCGGAAGCCGTGCACTTGGAGCATCCGAGGGACCGCCGGATGAGAAGCTTGGAGTGAAGCCGGAGGAAGTAGACTTCAAGGCAAGAGACGCGAAGGAGCATTGCAGAGTCGTGCGCCTGATGCTGCCGAGGGACGTGACCGCGAACGAAGAGAACTTCGAAGGCAAGAGACTCCGAGAGATGAGAGTGAACGAATGTAACCCGGGAAGGGGTAGCTCTTAGGTGAAACTTGGCCATTTGGCTAAGTGTCGGATGGGATTTCCTGACACCAGTCGACTGCCATGGAATGACAGTCGACTGCTCTGAGTCGAACGTGGTTCGACTGGTATTTGACTGGCTATTTTGAGGCGCGATGATCGCCATATGTGGGCGATCAGCAACCACGATCGGCTGCAAGGCGCGTGATCGTCGAAGGGTTTCGCCATAGAACCGCCGAGCGACTCGATCGACTACGGAGGCGTTAGCCGATCGTGATGAGGTCCATCAGTCGACTGCCAAGTGTTCTGTTGGACTACAACGGTCGGGATCCGACGTGTTCGGAGGTCATTGGAGTGGCGACAGTCGACTGCCAAAAAGCAGCAGTCGACTGGTGGCGGCCAACGGGAAGAAAATCTTCCTCTCTATAAAAAGAGAGGGTGTGGAGCTTTGTGAGGTTAATGCTCTTACTCCAAACAACCATCCAAGTGCCCCACAAGCTCTAAACTCTTCTTACTTGCTTTTACTTCATTCTTATTGTAAGAAGAGTGATCTTGTTTGTAAAGGTTACCTCTACCTAGCTTGGTGCAAAGGAGAGACCAATAGTGATTGGTTTTGAAGGAGTGATTCACCTCCGACGAATCGGGATCGTGGATTAGTGGCGTAGCCGTGAACCACGTTACATTCTTTGTTAGCGCTTGTTTTCTCATATTTCTATTTGCTTGTCTTTATTAGTCTTCCGCTTGCGCTAATTAGTTTTGTAGACGAGCAAATACCGGCATCCATCGAAAAAGGGTTATTCACCCCCCTCTAGCCGGCTGTCCTGATCTCCCAACAGGTATTAGATATCGGATGTGCATCTCACATTTGTATCAAAGTGCAGGCGCTGAGAAATAGAAGGCATTGACAAAGGGCGAGGTGGACCTACGAGTAGGCAATGGAGCAAGGGTTGCTGTTGTTGCTGTAGGAACTTATGATCTATCTCTGCCCTCTGGGCTTGTACTAGAATTAGATGATTGTTGTTATGTGCCTGCTTTAACTAAGAACATAATTTCGGTTTCTTGTTTGGACAAGAAAGGATTTACATTTATAATAAAGAATAAATGTTGTTCAGTTTATTTAAATGATATGTTCTATTGTAGTGCACCTCTAATGAACGGAATCTACTTTCTAGACTTAGAGAGCCTTATCTATAATATAAGTACCAAAAGGTTCAAGTCAAATGAGTTGAACCAAACCTATCTCTGGCATTGTCGCTTAGGTCACATAAATGAGAGTCGCTTATCTCAGCTCCATAAGGATGGGCTATTAGACTCATTTGATTTTGAATCATATGAGACATGCGAGTCTTGCCTTTTAGGCTAGATGACCAAGACTCCCTTTAGTGGACACAGCGAAAAAACAACAGACTTGTTAGGACTTATACATAGTGATGTATGTGGCCCTTTCAATGTTGCTGCTAGAGGTGGTTACAGGTACTTCATTACATTTACTGATGAATTCAGTAGATATGATTATGTGTATCTCATGACACATAAATCAGAATCCTTTGAAAAGTTCAAAGAATTCAAGAATAAAGTACAAAACCAACTTGGCAAAAGTATTAAGATACTTCGATCAGATCGAGGTGGTGAATACCTTAGCCATGAGTTTCATGACTATCTAGCTGAGTGTGAGATTTTATCCCAATTCACTCCTCCTAGAGCACCACAGTGGAATGGTGTGTCCGAAAGGAGGAATCGTACCCTATTAGATATGGTACGATCTATGATGAGTCACACAGATCTTCCTATATCCTTTTGGAGATATGCTCTAGACACCGCAGCCTTCACCCTTAACTGTGTACCATCCAAGGCTTTGATAAAGACACTATATATGATATGGACAGGGAGAAATCCCAAGATGTCTTTCATGAGGATTTGGGGTTGTGAGACTTACGTTCGACGTCAAGTCTCAGACAAACTGGGACCCAAATCCGATAAGTGCTATTTTGTTGGATATCCCAAGGACACAAAGGGATATTACTTCTACATTCCTAGTCAGCACAAAGTGTTTATGGCAAAGACTGGGGTTTTTGTTGGGTTTCCGGCACCGCGGCGTGTGTGTGTTCGATCACGTTTCGTAAACATGAACACAACGGAAGCAATAAAAATAATAAATCTACATTTATTACAACACACACAACACACGCATGCATATTACAACAAGTGTAGACATAACCATAAATTTAAATTTGCAATAAAAGGAAATTTATCTACGTTATACCTTTCGTATGACGTGTAACGGGAACGACATCAACCGGAACGATCCTCGCTAGAATCGTCTCTATCCGTATCCACGCCGAGTTCCTCGGGATGACTTCGCTAAGCCACGAGCTTCGTCTTCGTACGGGTTACTAGCCTCGTGTTGAAGACAACATGATCGAGAGATGATCACGATCCGAATCCAAATTCGGATCATAATACGAGTTCTCAAAACTTGCTTCTCCGGAGAGGTATTCGTCAACCAATTGACGAATCCTTCGTCCTCCACCTCAGAGGATTACTGGAGATCAAATCCCCGGTAAGTTAGCCACTGTCGGAGCTCTAACCGTCGTCCAAACGACGCTCCGACGAAAGGAGAACAAGCTGTCCAGAAAACTGGACAGCTTTGGTGGAGGTGATGGGCGCCGGCCAACCAAGGGAGATAGAGCTCACCTTGATGCCAAACTTGAAGGAGATCACCGGAGCACTAACCGGCAGCAGCTCGACACCGGCGAGGGGGAAGGAAACAGCCTTCTGGACGCCGGTTGGAGGAGCTTTGGGCGGCGGCAATAGGTTGGCGCCGAGAGCTCCAAGGAGGAGGTGGGCGGCAACCTTAGGGCTAGGGGTTTAAGAATTAGGGCTTAATTATCCCTTAAGCCCTCTTTTATAGAGAACTAATTCTCTTAATGGTTAATGGATCATAACCATTAGGCCCGTTAACCCGCTCCATTAAGATAAGTTAAAATAAACCAAACCATGATGGTTTATTTTAAGTTAAAATGAACCGAACCAACTTTTGGTTCATTCGTTTAAAATAAACCAAACCCTTTGGTTTATTCTCCTCCATTGGATTAGAACCAAACCATTTTGGTTCATCCATTACGTCTTCATAAGACTCGGCCCATCCACGCTTCCATTGCGACTGAAATGATTTCATGCTCGCTTTATGTTTGGTCCAACCAAACCTAGTTTCTCTCGGTCTGAGAATCCCATTCTCAAGCTCGTTTTAAATCCTATGGATTACGCTCGTTGTGCGTGTGACCAAATAGGTTCTCGGTTTATGTTGGCCGTCTATAATTAACCATTAATTATAGAACGATCATGAGTGGCACCTAGTAGTACATAATGATCCCCAATTAACCGAAAAGATCAACGGTTGATCCAAAACTATTTCTGAAACCCTTCAGTAGCTCGAATGAATCTTGCCCCATTCCCTTCACTCATCTTATACCCACTTGGTTCAGGACATGGTCTAATAGTGTCAGTCCCCACTAGGCTGACTAAGTCACACCTAGCCCAAGTATCATTTTCTCGTCCTACGGATTCTAGTTACTCCACATGTATCGAAGAGTACCTTACTCTAAACATGTAATGCTTTGGCCAAAGACTTTAGTAACAATCCGACGAGAGGCCATGGGTATACATCTCCTGCATGAGTGGTGAATCCTTTATAGGCTATTCAAACACCTTCGATCACTTCGACTTATACCCAATCATCCCGGGTCCACATCTCCTTAGAGATGCTTGCTTAAGATGTCAAAGCATAAGTCTCTATGATCAAGATGACTTGAATACCGCAAGTCAAAGGAACATCGCACTTAAGCCACAGTAAGAACTTCATTGACATATCTATATATGCAGAGAACCATATGAAGTCTTACGGCTGCTCACTCCAATGAACTAGTTACCATAACTAGCATCCACGATTAACTCCGGACATCACTATGTCTCCAGCCAAAGGAGAATCACCGCTTGGATACACCAAGTCTCGGCTGTAATTGATGGTGTCCAAATCCATCAATTCATCGACTAGGGATAATTCCGATACATCACAATTACACATGTAGAGATACTCACTAGTTGTGATCCAATCACAAATTCTCTCATGCTATGAATCGTATCGTGGACATTCAGTAAATGAGTTTAAGATCCCATCAAATACATAAAACATGTATACTCAAATAGTGAATCTTCATTTATCATATAAATGGTTCATACATAAGGCGATTGCCTTAGGACATCTCTCATATATTACTAACAGACTCCCACTTGGCCTAATGCCAATCGCTACGGTATCCAATACCATAAGCTCGAACATGACCCTCAAACTTATTTTGAGGTAATGCCTTAGTCAAGGGATCCACTAAGTTCCTTTCAGTGGGAATTTTCTCGATTTGTATTTCGTTCCTACTGATGATCTCTCAGATAAGATGATAGCGGCGAAGCACATGATTGGATCATTGATGAGACCACATCAAGTTTAGAGATGAACTTCTTGATCCAAACCGCTTCCTTTGCTTCTTCCAAAGCTGCAATGTATTCTGCCTTAGTGGCAAAATCCGCTATAGCATCAAGCTTGGAACCTTTCCAACTTATTGCGCCCCCATTCAAGGTGAACACGTATCCAGACTGAGACCTGAAATCATCCTTGTCTGTCTGGAAGCTGGCATCCGTATACCCGCGTATCACCATGTCCTCTTCTCCATATATTAGGAACACATCCTTAGTTCTTCTCAAGTACTTAAGGATCGTCTTAACAGCCGCCCAATGATCCATTCCTGGATCGGACTGGTATCTGCTTGTGACACTCAGAGCGTACGATACATCGAGCCTTGTACATAACATAGCATACATGATAGATCCTATTGCGGATGCATAGGGAATCTTACTCATGCAAATCCTCTCGTCTTCTGTGCACGGACACATAGACTTCGAAAGGTGTACCCCATGCCTGATGGGTAAGAAACCTTTCTTGGATTCCGACATGCTAAACCTCTTTAGCACTCGGTCTATATATGTAGACTGCGAAAGACCAAGCAACCATTTCGATCTATCTCTATAGATCTTAATCCCGAGGATGTAGGTTGCTTCTCCCAGGTCTTTCATGGAGAATGTCTTGGATAACCAAACCTTCACTGACTGTAAGATTGAAACATCGTTTCCTATAAGTAGTATGTCATCGACATACAATACTAGGAACACGACTGCACTCCCACTAACCTTCTTGTACACACAAGGTTCGTCTGGATTTTGTGAGAAATCAAACTTTTTGATTGTCTCATCAAAACGGATATTCCAGCTCCTGGATGCTTGCTTCAATCCATAAATGGACCATCGCAATTTGCATACCTTGGTTTTATCAACCGATGTGAAACCCTCAGGCTGTATCATATACACGTCCTCGAGCAGGTTTCCATTAAGGAAAGCTATTTTTACATCCATCTGCCATATCTCATAATCATAATGAGCCGCTATGGCCAGGAGCATCCGAATGGATTTAAGCATAGCTACAGGCGAATAGGTTTCGTCATAATCAACACCTTGCTTTTGACGATATCCTTTTGCCACCAATCTAGCCTTATAGGTAATCACATTACCATCCATGTCGATTTTCTTCTTGAAAACCCACTTGCACCCTATAGGCTTTATGCCTTCAGGTGGGTCAACCAAGTTCCAAACTTGGTTTTCATACATGGAATCCATTTCCGACTTCATGGCACCAAGCCATTTATCCCTTTCTGAACTTGTCAGCACTTCTTCATAACTGGTAGGCTCCTCATCATCAATGAGTAACACGTCGTTCGATTCACTTACGAGAAATCCATATCTCTCAGGAATATTGCGTGTTCTACCAGATCTACGAAGATGTGGTGTTAATAGGTCCAAATTGATTGCTCATCACTATGAGTTGTCGGCTGTTGTGCTTCACCAGGTATCTCATTAATGTCTATTTGAGTCTCTCGAGCCTCCTCAAGCTCGACAACACTCCCACTGTTTTCTTGCAAGAGAAACTCTTTCTCTAGAAACACAGCATGCCTTGAAACAAACACCTTTTGTTCCACAGGATGATAGAATTGGTAACCCCTTGTTTCCTTAGGGCATCCAACAAATAGACATTTATCAGACTTAGCATCCAATTTGTCTGATACAGTCTGCTTCACATAAGCAGGACAACCCCATATCTTCAAGTAAGATACATGAGGTTTCTTACCATTCCATATCTCATATGGAGTAGTTGAGACTACCTTGGTAGGCATTCTGTTTAACAAGTAAACAACTGTCTGAAGTGCATAGCCCCAAAAGGACTTGGGAAGAGTCGCATGATTCATCATTGACTTGATCATATCCAACAAGGTCCGGTTACGCCTCTCAGATACACCATTATGTTGTGGTGTATATGGCGGAGTCCATTGAGACAATATATCATTGTCTCTTAGATAATTAAGAAACTCCTGACTCAAGTATTCACCACCTCGATCCGATCGAAGTATTTTAATACTCTTGTCATGTTGTTTCTCTACTTCATTTCTGAATTCTTTGAACCTTTCAAAGGCTTCAGACTTGTGTTTCATCAAGAACACATACCCAAACCGTGAGTGATCATCGGTGAAGATAATGAAGTAGTTATAGCCTCCTAAAGCTTGAGTTGACATAGGTCCATATACATCAGTATGTATTAGACCTAGTAACTCTCCCAATCGTTCACCTTTTCCTGTAAAAGGTAACTTAGTCATCTTGCCTTTTAAGCATGATTCGCATGTATCGTATGAATCCAATTCAAACGATTCCAGAATTCCACAGCGGTGTAATTCGGACATGCGTTTCTTGCTTACATGGCCATGACGACAATGCCACATATAGGAGTCTAATTGATTATCCTTTCGAGCACGCTTGTTGCTCGCTTCGATATTGAAAACGTCATTGGATACGTCCAACGTATAAATACCATTGCTTAAAGTTCCAGTCCCATAAAGAACTCCATTCAAAGTTATGTAACAACAATTGTTACTAAAAGTCAAATGGTATCCATTTCTATTTAAACAAGAAATAGAAAAGATGTTCTTTATCATCGAAGGAACTTAAAAGCAATTGTCCAGTTCTAAGACAAGTCCTGCAGGGAGTTTCAACAAATACGTTCCGATGGCGAGTGAAGCAACCTTTGCTCCATTCCCAACACGTAAATTTGACTCTCCCTTGATGAGTCTTCTTCTATTCCTTAGCCCATGTATGTCATTACATATATGTGAGCCACACTCAGTATCCAATACCCAAGTGTTTGAGGAAATAGAATGACAATCAATAACGAAGATATCTGAAGAAGATGGGGCATCCAATGCCTTATTCTTCTTCACAGACTCAAGATAAATCTTGCACTTTCTTCGCTAATGGCTCTCCTTGCCATAATGATAGCAAGTTTCCTTTTGTGCTAGTTCTACCTTCTTATCCCTTCTCTTCTTTCCCTTCTGTTGTTCCTTTGACTTCCTCTTAGAACCTTTCTTCGAGGAATCAACTAACAGTATCGTCCCCTTCTCATGCTTCTCAGAAGGCTCCATAGTCTTCAGCATGTTGAGCTGTACCGCCGATGAACCTTCTTGCATCTTAGAAGTGAAGAGGAGTTTGGAGACTTCGAACCTTTCGAATCTCACTTGCTCATCAACCAACTCACAAAGATGAAGGACTATAATATGAGCATCCATATGCTCATGCTTCTTTCGTAGCTTGGGTTCCATCGCGGCTAGCATGATGCAACTCATTTGTTCAGAATCACTCACATGTTTCTGATAGGCCAACAATTGGTCCAGAGTTGCATCGTCACTAGGACGGGCGGGAAGAGGCGCTTCGAGGACATACGCAAGCTTTTCACCTTGAGAACAATTCTCAAGTTTTTAAGTCAGTCCAAGAAGTTTGACCCAGTCAATTTATTCGAATCCAAAATGGAACACAAATTCAAAGACATCATGATCAATCTTAGAAATACAAAATGAGCATATATGAGAAAGATGATTTTAAAATGCATCATTATACATTTATAAATCCCATTCATTTTTCGAATTTCAAAAACCCCAAAATCACTTCGGGAGATCGTAGGTCCATCTCCGAATGGGCTGATATCCATCATAGTTATGAACAACCTTGGAGAGAGTCCAACAAGACATTCATAACTACGACGGTAGGTATCATCTATACCGATTGCATATCACGTATATGCAACTATCACAATGTGCTATCAACTAATTGAATGTTCACACATACGTTGGGTTGTTAACACATTAACAAGTATGCATCATATGCATAGCACCCAACTTCACCTCCCTTTACATCGACCTTGGAGAGAGTCCAACAAGCCGATGCTCCAGGTTAAAGCCAACCCATTAATCAGGACATAGTTTTAATATGGTTAGAGCGCATTCAACCAATTAGCCCAGCTTGGAGAGAGTCCAACAACCAAAGCTAACGATTGACCTCTGACTCTTACCATATTAGTATTAAACTATTCCATGGTTTGAACATGTTCGGGTTCGAGCCGGGCTTGGAGAGAGTCCAACAACCCAAACAAGAAACGGAACTCTGGTTCTAACCATATTAATGGAAGGTGTAGGCTTTAATATTGTTTAAGGGTTTTATGTCTCATCCTCTTTGCATGCAAATAACTATTATCTACATGACATGACATACATGACATACATCTACATGTCACGACACGCATGACATAATGTTATGCATCTAATGCAATTACATGGCATACAATTATGTCATGTATATATTTCCTTATATGTCATAACTATTTATGGAAATAAAATATGTTTAAGATTTGATTCTCCAAATCAAATCATAATTAAATTAGGAAACAAATTTCCAAATCTAATCACATATTTTATTTATGGAAATAGTTGATTAAGGAAAATCAATTTAGGAAACCAATTTCCTAAATCATCAAAACTACTTATGGAAATAAAATATTTTAAGATTTGATTTCCCAAATCAAATCATGATTAAATTAGAAAACAAATTTCCAGAATCTAATCAAATATTTTATTTATAGAAAATATCAATTTCCATAAATACTTCCAACTTTCCAAAAGTGGAAGATTTCTATAAATACTTCTAGACTTTCCAAAATTGAAAAATTTCCATAAATACTTTTAAATTTCTAAAATTAGAAAATTTCCAGAAATAACATTATGACTATCGCAAAACCATTTTACGATTATGTCGAAAAAAACCTGGGCTCTGATACCACTGTTGGGTTTCCGGCACCGCGGCGTGTGTGTGTGTTCGATCACGTTTCGTAAACATCAACACAGCGGAAGCAATAAAAATAATAAATCTACATTTATTACAACACACACAACACACGCATGCATATTACAACAAGTGTAGACATAACCGTAAATTTAAATTTGCAATAAAAGGAAATTTATCTATGTTATACCTTACGTATGACGTGTAACGGGAACGACATCAACCGGAACGATCCTCGCTAGAATCGTCTCTATCCGTATCCACGCCGAGTTCCTCGGGATGACTTCGCTAAGCCACGAGCTTCGTCTTCGTACGGGTTACTAGCCTCGTGTTGAAGATGACGTGATCGAGAGATGATCACCATCCGAATCCAAATTCGGATCCTAATACGAGTTCTCAAAACTCGCTTCTCCGGAGAGGTATTCGTCAACCAATTGACGAATCCTTCGTCCTCCACCTCAGAGGATTACCGGAGATCGAATCCCCGATAAGTTAGCCGCTGTCGGAGCTCTAACCGTCGTCCAAACGACGCTCCGACGAGAGGAGAACAAGCTGTCCAGAAAACTGGACAGCTTTGGTGGAGGTGATGGGCGCCGGCCAACCAAGGGAGATAGAGCTCACCTTGATGCCAAACTTGAAGGAGATCACCGGAGCACTAACCGGCAGCAGCTCAACCCCGGCGAGGGGGAAGGAAGCAGTCTTCTGGACGCCGGTTGGAGGCGCTTTGGGCGGCGGCAATAGGTTGGCGCCGAGAGCTCCAAGGAGGAGGTGGGCGGCAACCTTAGGGCTAGGGGTTTATGGATTAGGGCTTAATTATCCCTTAAGCCCTCTTTTATAGAGAACTAATTCTCTTAATGGTTAATGGATCATAACCATTAGGCCCGTTAACCCGCTCCATTAAGATAAGTTAAAATAAACCAAACCATGATGGTTTATTTTAAGTTAAAACGAACCGAACCAACTTTTGGTTCATTCGTTTAAAATAAACCAAACCCTTTGGTTTATTCTCCTCCATTGGATTAGAACCAAACCATTTTGGTTCATCCATTACGTCTTCATACGACTCAGCCCATCCACGCTTCCATTGCAACTGAAACGATTTCATGCTCGCTTTATGTTTGGTCCAACTAAACCTAGTTTCTCTCGGTCTGAGAATCCCATTCTCAAGCTCGTTTTAAATCCTTTGGATTATGCTCGTTGTGCGTGTGACCAAATAGGTTCTCGGTTTATGTTGGCCATCTATAATTAACCATTAATTATAGAACGATCATGAGTGACACCTAGTAGTACATCATGATCTCCAATTAACCAAAAAGATCAACGGTTAATCCAGAACTATTTCTGAAACCCTTCAGTAGCTCGAATGAATCGTGCCCCATTCCCTTCACTCATCTTATACCCACTTGGTTCAGGACATGGTCTAATAGTGTCAGTCCCCACTAGGCTGACTACGGCACACCTATCCCAAGTATCATTTCCTCGTCCTACGGATTCTAGTTACTCCACATGTATCGAAGAGTACCTTACTCTAAACATGTAATGCTTTGGCCAAAGACTTTAGTAACAATCCGACGAGAGGCCATGGGTATACATCTCCTCGCAAGGAGTGGTGAATCCTTTATAGGCTATTCAAACACCTTCGATCACTTCGACTTATACCCAATCATCCCGGGTCCACATCTCCTTAGAGATGCTTGCTTAAGATGTCAAAGCATAAGTCTCTATGATCAAGATGACTTGAATACCGCAAGTCAAAGGAACATCGCACTTAAGCCACAGTAAGAACTTCATTGACATATCTATATATGCAGAGAACCATATGAAGTCTTATGGCTGGTCACTCCAATGAACTAGTTACCATAACTAGCATCCACGATTAACTCCGGACATCACTATGTCTCCAGCCAGTGAGAATCAGCTGCTTGGATACACCAAGGAGTATACCTCATGCTAGTCTCGACAGAATTGATGGTGTCCAAATCCATCAATTCATCGACTAGGGATAATTCCGATACATCACAATTACACATGTAGAGATACTCACTAGTTGTGATCCAATCATAAATTCCCTCATGCTATGAATCGTATCGTGGACATTCAGTAAATGAGTTTAAGATCCAATCAAATACATAAAACATGTATACTCAAATAGTGAATCTTCATTTATCATATAAATGGTTCATACATAAGGCGATTGCCTTAGGACATCTCTCATATATTACTAACAGTTTTTCTAGAAAGGGATTTTGATTTTAGAAAAACTAATAGGAGTACGTTCGATCTTGAAGAAATTCAAGATAAGGACCATAGCACTGAGGCCTTGATGGAAGTTGAACAAGAACCACAAAGTGTTGTGGGTGATGAGATTGTTGCACAAAGAGTTATGGAACAACCACCTGTTCAGGTAGACCTACCTCTTCGCAGATCTGATAGGGTACGTCGTGAGCCTGAGAGATACTCATTTCTCTTGTCTAATTATGATGACGTTATGCTTATTGAGAATGAGCCTACCTCCTATCAGGAAACTATGATGAGCCCAGACTCTGAGAAATGGCTAGAGGCCATGAGATCCGAGATGAAATCCATGTACACCAACCAAGTATGGACTTTGGTTGATCCACCTGAAGGGGTCAAACCCATTGGGTGTAAGTGGGTCTTTAAGAGAAAGACTGACATGGATGGACTTACGCATACCTATAAGAGCCGATTGGTGGCTAAAGGTTTCAAGCAAATTCATGGTATTGACTATGATGAAACCTTTTCTCCAGTGGCAATGTTTAAGTCCATTCGGATCATGCTTGCTATTGCAGACGATTATGAGATCTGACAGATGGATGTCAAAACTGTTGGGTTTCCGGCACCGCGGCGTGTGTGTGTTTGATCATGTTTCGTAAATATGAGCACAGCGGAAGCAATTAAAATAATAAATACTCCTATTTATTACAACACACACAACACACGCATGCATTTACAACAAGTGTAGACATAACCGTAAATTAAAATTGCAATAAAAGGAAATTAAACTACGTTATACCTTCCGTATGACGTGTAGCGGGAACGGCATCAACCGGAATGATCCTCGTAAGAATCTCTCTATCCGTATCCACGCCGAGCTCCTCGGGATGACTTCGCTAAGTCACGAGCTTCGTCTTCGTACGGGTTACTAGCCTCGTGTTGAAGACGACGTGATCGAGAGATGATCACGATCCGAATCCAAATTCGGATCCAAAACGAGTTCTCAAAACTCGCTTCTCCGGAGAGGTATTCGTCAACCGTTTGACGAATCCTTCGTCCTCCACCTCAGAGGATTACCGGAGATCAAATCCCCGGTATGTTAGCCGCTGTCGGAGCACTAACCGTCGTCCAAACGACGCCCGACGAGGAGAAGCTGTCCAGAAAACTGGACAGCTTGGTGGAGGAGTAGGCGCCGCCAAAACAAGGAGAGAAAAGCCTCACCTTGATGCCAAACCTATAGGAGATCACCGAGGGTCGCCTGCAAGGAGGTTGGGCGGCAACCTTGGTTGGGCGCCAATCACCAACAAGGAGGTGGGCGGCAACTAGGTTGGGTTTGATTTTGGATTAGGCTTAATAATCCTTAAGCCCTCTTTTATAGAGAACTAATTCTCTTAATGGTTAATGGATCATATCCATAAAGCCCGCTAACCCGCTCCATTAAGATAAGTTAAAATAAACCAAACCATGATGGTTTATTTTAAGTTAAAACGAACCGAACCAACCTTTGGTTCATTCGCTTAATATAAACCAAACCCTTTGGTTTATTCTCATCCATTGGATTAGAACCAAACCATTTTGGTCCATCCATTATGTCTTCATAAGACACGCCCATCCACGCTCCATTGCGATCAAACAATTTCATGCTCGCTTATGTTTGGTCCAACCAAACATAGTTTCTCTGGTCGAGAATCCCATTCTCAAGCTCGCTTTAAATCCTTTGGATTACACTCACAGCGTAAGGTGACCAAATAGGTTCTCGGTTTATGCTGGCCGCCTATAATTAACCATTAATTATAGAACGATCATGAGTGGCACCTAGTAGTACATCATGATCCCCAATTAACCAAAAGATCAACGGTTGATCCGTAACTATTTCAAACCCTTCAAGAGCTCGAATGAATCGCGGCTCCCATTCCTTCTACATCTTATACCCACTTGGTTCAGGACATGGTCTATTGTGTCACCTCACTAGGCCGACTACGCCACACCTAGCCCAAGTATCATTTCCTCGTCCTACGGATTCTAGTTACTCCACATGTATCGAAGAGTACCTTACTCTAAACATGTAATGCTTTGGCCAAAGACTTTAGTAACAATCCGATGAGAGGCCATGGGTATACATCTCCTCGCAAGGAGTGGTGAATCCTTTATAGGCTATTCAAACACCTTCGATCACTTCGACTTATACCCAATCATCCCGGGTCCACATCTCCTTAGAGATGTTTGCTTAAGATGTCAAAGCATAAGTCTCCATGATCAAGATGACTTGAATACCGCAAGTCAAAGGAACATCGCACTTAAGCCACGGTAAGAACTTCATTGACATATCTATATATGCAGAGAACCATATGAAGTCTTACGGCTGGTCACTCCAATAAACTAGTTACCATAACTAGCATCCACGATTAACTCCGGACATCATAATGTCTCCAGCCAGTGAGAATCAGCTGCTTGGATACACCAAGGAGTATACCTCGTGCTAGTCTCGACAGAATTGATGGTGTCCAAATCCATCAATTCATCGACTAGGGATAATTCCGATACATCACAATTACACATGTAGAGATACTCACTAGTTGTGATCCAATCACAAATTCTCTCATGTGAATCGTATCGTGGACATTCGATAAATGAGTTTAAGATCCAATCAAATACATAAAACTGTATACTCAAATAGTGAATCTTCATTTATCATATAAATGGTTCATACATAAGGCGATTGCCTTAGGACATCTCTCATATATTACTAACAGACTCCCACTTGGCCTAATGCCAATCGCTACGGTATCCAATACCATAAGCACCAACATGACCCTCAAACTTACTTTGAGGTAATGCTTTAGTCAAAGGATCCGCTAAGTTCCTTTCAGTGGGAATTTTCTCGATTTGTATTTCGTTCCTACTGATGATCTCTCTGATAATATGATAGCGGCGAAGCACATGTTTGGATCATTGATGAGACCACATCAAGTTCATAGATGAACTACTTGATCCAAACCGCTTCCTTTGCTGCTTCCAAAGCTGCAACGTATTCTGCCTTAGTGGCAGAATCCGCTATAGTGTCAAGCTTGGAACCTTTCCAACTTATTGCGCCTCCATTCTAGGTGAATACATACCCAGACTAAGACATGGAATCATCCTTGTCTGTCTGGATCTGGCATCTGTATACCCACGTATCACCATGTACCCTTCTCCATATATTAGGAATGTATCATTAGTTCTTCTTAAGTACTTAAGGATCGTCTTAACAGTCACCCAATGATCCATTCCTGGATCAGACTGGTATCTGCTCGTGACACTCAGAGCATACGATACATCGAGCCTCGTACATAACATAGCATAAATGATAGATCCTATTGCGGATGCATAGGGAATCTTACTCATGCAAATCCTCTCGTCTTCTGTGCGCGGACACATAGACTTCGAAAGGTGATCCCCATGCCTGTTGGGCAGATAACCTTTCTTGGATTCCGACATGCTAAACCTCTTTAGCACTCGGTCTATATATGTAGACTGCGAAAGACCAAGCAACCATTTCGATCTATCTCTATAGATCTTAATCCCGAGGATGTAGGTTGCTTCTCCCAGGTCTTTCATGGAGAATGTCTTGGATAACCAAACCTTAACTGACTGTAAGATTGAAACATCGTTTCCTATAAGTAATATGTCATCGACATACAATACTGGGAATACGACTGCACTCCCACTAACCTTCTTGTACACACAAGGTTCGTCTGGATTTTGTGAGAAATCAAACCTTTTGATTGTCTCATCAAAACGGATATTCCAGCTCCTGGATGCTTGCTTCAATCCATAAATGGACCGTCGCAATTTGCATACCTTGGTTTTATCAACCGATGTGAAACCCTCAGGCTGTATCATATACACGTCCTTGGCGGGTTTCCATAAAGGAAAGCCTGTTTTCACATCCATCCGCCATATCTCATAATCATATGGCCGGTGAGCATCCGAATGGATTTAAGCATAGCTACGAATAGGTTTCGTCATAATCAACACCTTGCTTTTGACGATATCCTTTCGCCACCAATCCCTTATAGGTAATCACATTACCATCCATGTCGGTTTTCTTCTTGAAAACCCACTTGCACCCTATAGGCTTTATGCCTTCAGGTGGGTCAACCAAGTTCCAAACTTGGTTTTCATACATGGAATCCATTTCCGACTTCATGGCACCAAGCCACTTATCCCTTTCTCAACTTGTCAGCACTTCTTCATAACTGGTAGGCTCCTCATCATCAATGAGTAACACGTCGTTCGATTCACTTACGAGAAATCCATATCTCTCAGGAATATTGCGTGTTCTACCAGATCTACGAAGATGTGGTGTTACAATAGGTCCAATAGATTGCTCATCACTATGAGTTGTCCTACTGTCAGGCTTCACCGTATCTCATCAATGTCTATTTGAGTCTCTCGAGCCTCCTCAAGCTCACGACACTCCCTCGCTTTTTGCAAGAGAAACTCTTTCTCTAGAAACACAAAGATGCCTTGAAACAAACACCTTTTGTTCCACAGGATGATAGAATTGGTAACCCCTTGTTTCCTTAGGGTATCCAATAAATAGACATTTATCGGACTTAGAATCCATTTATACGATCTGATCCGCTTCACATAAGCAGGACAACCCCATATCTTCAAGTAAGATACATGAGGTTTCTTACTAGCCCATATCTCATATGGAGTAGTAGAGACTACCTTGGTAGACATTCTGTTCAACAAGTAAACAGCTGTCTGAAGTGCATAACCCCAAAAGGACTTGGGAAGAGTCGCATGATTCATCATTGACCTGACCATGTCCAACAAGGTCCGGTTACGCCTCTCAGATACACCATTATGCTGTGGTGTATAGGGCGGAGTCCATTGAGACAATATGCCATTGTCTCTTAGATAATCAAGAAACTCTTGACTTAAGTATTCATCACCTCGATCCGATCGAAGTATTTTAATACTCTTGTCATGTTGTTTCTCTACTTCATTTCTGAATTCTTTGAACCTTTCAAAGGCTTCAGACTTGTGTTTCATCAAGAACACATACCCAAACCGTGAGTGATCATCGGTGAAGGTAATGAAGTAGCTATAGCCTCCTAATGCTTGAGTTGACATAGGTCCACATACATCAGTATGTACTAGACCTAGTAACTCTCCCACTCGTTCACCTTTTCCTGTAAAAGGTAACTTAGTCATCTTGCCTTTTAAGCATGATTCGCATGTATCGTATGAATCCAATTCAAACGATTCCAGAATTCCACATCGGTGTAATTCGGACATGCATTTCTTGCTTATATGGGCAAGACGACAATGCCACATATAGGAGTCTATTTGATTATCCTTTCGAGCACTCTTGTTGCTCGCTTCGATATTGCAAATGTCACTGGATACGTCCAACGTATAAACACCATTGCTTAAAGTTCCAGTCCCATAAAGAACCCCATTCAAAGTTATGTAACAACAATTGTTACTAAACGTCAAATGGAAACCATTTCTTTTTAAACAAGAAATAGAAATGATGTTCTTTATCAACAAAGGAATATAAAAGCAATTGTCCAGTTCTAAGACAAGTCCTGCAGGGAGTTTCAACAAATACGTTCCGATGGCGAGTGCAGCAACCTTTGCTTCATTCCCAACACGTAAATTTGACTCTCCCTTGACAAGTCTTCTTCTATTCCTTAGCCCATGTATGTCATTACATATATGAGAGCCACACCCAGTATCCAATACCCAAGTGTCTAAGGAAATAGAATGACAATCAATAAAGAAGATTTCTGAAGAAGATGGGGCATCTGATGCCTTATCCTTCTTCATGGACTCAAGATAAATCTTGCACTTTCTTCGCAAATGTCTCTCCTTGCCATAATGATGGCAAGTTTCCTTTTGTGCTAGTTCTACCTTCTTAGCCCTTCTCTTCTTTCCCTTCTGCTGTTCCTTTGACTTCCTCTTAGAACCTTTCTTTGAGGAATCAACTAACAGCACCGTCCCCTGCTCATGCTTCTCAGAAGAATCCACAGTCTTCAGCATATTGAGCAGTACCACAGATGAACCTCGTAGCATCTCAGAGGTGAAGAGGAGCTTTGAGACTTCGAACCTTTCGAATCTCACTTGCTCATCAACCAACTCACAAAGATGAAGGACTACAATATGAGCATCCATATGCTCATGCTGCTTTCGTAGCTTGGGTTCCATCGTGGCTAGCATGATGCAACTCATTTGTTCAGAATCACTCACATGTTTCTGATAGGCCAACAATTGGTCCAAAGTTGCATCGTCACTAGGACGGGCGGGAAGAGGCGCTTCGAGGACATACGCAAGCTTTTCCACCTTGAGAACAATTCTCAAGTTTCTAAGCTAGTCCAAGAAGTTCGGCCCAGTCAATTTATTTGAATCCAAAATGGAACGCAAATTTAAACACATCATGATCAATATATTAACTTAGAAATACAAAACGAGCATATATGAGAAAGATGATTTTAAAAATGCATCAATATACATTTATAAATCCCATTCATTTTTCGAATTTCAAAAACCCTTAAAATCACTTCGGGAGATCGTAGGTCCATCTCCGAATGGGCTGATATCCATCATAGATAAGAACAACCTTGGAGTGAGTCCAACAAGCCATTCTTAGCTATGATGGTGGGTATCAAGTATACCGATTACATATCATGTATATGTAACTATCACAATGTGCTATCAACTAATTGAATGTTTACACATACATTGGGTTGTTAACACATTAACAAGTATGCATCATATGCATAGCACCCAACTTCACCTCTCTTCACATCGACCTTGGAGTGAGTCCAACAAATCGATGCTCCAAGTTAAAGCCGACCCATTAATCGCGAAATAGTTTTAATATGGTTAGAGCGCATTCAACCAATTAGCCAGGCTTGGAGTGAGTCCAACAACCCAAACTAACGATTGACCTCTGACTCTTACCATATTAGAGGTAAACTATTCCAATGATTTGAACATGAGTTCGAGCCGGGCTTGGAGTGAGTCCAACAACCCAAACAAGAAACAGAACTCTGGTTCTAACCATATTAATGGAAGGTGTAGGCTTTAATATTGAGTTAGGGTTTTATGTCTCATCCTCTTTGCATGCAAATAACTATTATCTACATGGCATGACATACATGACATACATCTACATGTCACGACATGCATGGCATAATGTTATGCATCTAATGCAATTACATGGCATACAATTATGTCATGTATATATTTCCTTATATGTCATAACTATTTATGGAAATAAAATATGTTTAAGATTTGATTCTCCAAATAAAATCATAATTAAATTAGGAAACAAATTTCCAAATCTAATCACATATTTTATTCATGGAATTATTTGATTAAGGAAAATCTATTTAGGAAACCAATTTCCTAAATCATTAAAACTACTTATGGAAATAAAATATTTTAAGATTTGATTTCCCAAATCAAATCATGATTAAATTAGGAAACAAATTTCCAGAATCTAATCAAATATTTTATTTATGGAAAATATCAATTTCCATAAATACTTCCAACTTTCCAAAAGTGGAAGATTTCCATAAATACTTCTAGACTTTCCAAAATTGAAAAATTTCCATAAATACTTCTAAATTTCCAAAATTAGAAAATTTCAGAAATACATTATGACTATCGAAAACCATTTTACGATTATGTCAAACAAAACCTGGGCTCGATACCCTTTGTTGGGTTTAAAACAAGTGGCGTGTGTGTGTTCGATCATGTTTCGTAAACATGAGCACAGCGGAAGCAATTAAAATAATAAATACTCCTATTTATTACAACACACACAACACACGCATGCATTTACAACAAGTGTAGACATAACCGTAAATTAAAATTGCAATAAAAAGGAAATTAAACTACGTTATACCTTCCGTATGACGTGTAGCGGGAACGGCATCAACCGGAACGATCCTCGTAAGAATCGTCTCTATCCGTATCCACGCCGAGCTCCTCGGGATGACTTCGCTAAGTCACGAGCTTCATCTTCGTACAGGTTACTAGCCTCGTGTTGAAGACGACGTGATCGAGAGATGATCACGATCCGAATCCAAATTCGGATCCAAAACGAGTTCTCAAAACTCGCTTCTCCGGAGAGGTATTCGTCAACCGTTTGACGAATCCTTCGTCCTCCACCTCAGAGGATTACCGGAGATCAAAGCCCCGGTATGTTAGCCGCTGTCGGAGCACTAACCGTCGTCCAAACGACGCTCCGACGAGAGGAGGAGAAGCTGTCCAGAAAACTGGACAGCTTGGTGGAGGAGTAGGCGCCGGCCAAAACAAGGAGAGAAAAGCCTCACCTTGATGCCAAACCTATAGGAGATCACAGGAGGGTCGCCGGAGGTTCACCGGCTGAAGCTTGGTCGCCGGCAAGGAGCTAGACGGCAGCACAATCAAGCTGGGCGGCAAGGAGGTTGGGCGGCACAACCAAGTTGGGCGGCAACTCCTTGGAGGCTAGGGTTTTGATTTTGGATTAGGGCTTAACAATCCCTTAAGCCCTCTTTTATAGAGAACTAATTCTCTTAATGGTTAATGGATCATATCCATAAAGCCCGTTAACCCGCTCCATTAAGATAAGTTAAAATAAACCAAACCATGATGGTTTATTTTAAGTTAAAACGAACGAACCAACCTTTGGTTCATTCGTTTAAAATAAACCAAACCCTTTGGTTTATTCTCCTCCATTGGATTAGAACCAAACCATTTTGGTTCATCCATTATGTCTTCATAAGACACGCCCATCCACGCTTCCATTGCGACTGAATCAATTTCATGCTCGCTTTATGTTTGGTCCAACCAAACATAGTTTCTCTCGGTCTGAGAATCCCATTCTCAAGCTCGTTTTAAATCCTTTGGATTACACGCGTTGTGCGTGTGACCAAATAGGTTCTCGGTTTATGTTGGCCGTCTATAATTAACCATTAATTATAGAACGATCATGAGTGGCACCTAGTAGTACATCATGATCCCCAATTAACCGAAAAGATCAGCGGTTGATCCGTAACTATTTCGAAACCCTTGATGCAGCTCGAATGAATCGTGCCCCATTCCCTTCACTCATCTTATACCCACTTGGTTCAGGACATGGTCTATTGTGTCGTCCCCACTAGGTCGACTACGTCACACCTAGCCCAAGTATCATTTCCTCGTCCCACGATTCTAGTTACTCCACATGTATCGAAGAGTACCTTACTCTAAACATGTAATGCTTTGGCCAAAGACTTTAGTAACAATCCGACGAGAGGCCATGGGTATACATCTCCTCGCAAGGAGTGGTGAATCC
This sequence comes from Wurfbainia villosa, assembly GCA_025175895.1. Taxonomy (NCBI): domain Eukaryota; kingdom Viridiplantae; phylum Streptophyta; class Magnoliopsida; order Zingiberales; family Zingiberaceae; genus Wurfbainia; species Wurfbainia villosa. The sequence goes on from CM045989.1 coordinate 42,270,069, forward strand.
TTTATAGGCTATTCAAACACCTTCGATCACTTCGACTTATACCCAATCATCCCGCATCTCCTTAGAGATGTTTGCTTAAGATGTCAAAGCATAAGTCTTCATGATCAAGATGACTTGAATACCGCAAGTCAAAGGAACATCGCACTTAAGCCACAGTAAGAACTTCATTGACATATCTATATATGCAGAGAACCATATGAAGTCTTACGGCTGGTCACTCCAATGAAATAGTTACCATAACTAGCATCCACGATTAACTCCGGACATCACTATGTCTCCAGCCAGTGAGAATCAGCTGCTTGGATACACCAAGGAGTATACCTCGTGCTAGTCTCAACAGAATTGATGGTGTCCAGATCCATCAATTCATCGACTAGGGATAATTCCGATACATCACAATTACACATGTAGAGATACTCACTAGTTGTGATCCAATCACAAATTCTCTCATGCTGTGAATCGTATCGTGGACATTCAGTAAATGAGTTTAAGATCCAATCAAATACATAAAACATGTATACTCAAATAGTGAATCTTCATTTATCATATAAATGGTTCATACATAAGGCGATTGCCTTAGGACATCTCTCATATATTACTAACAAAAACTGTATTTCTGAATGGAAACTTACTCGAGGATGTGTACATAACACAACCTGAGGGTTTTGTAGATCCACAACATACTGGGAAAGTATGCAAGCTGCATAGGTCCATCTATGGGCTAAAGCAATCTTCTCGGAGTTGAAATCTTTGATTCGATGATGCGATCAAACAGTTTGGTTTCATCAAGAATGAAGATGAACCCTGTGTCTATAAGAGGGTTAATGGGGACACAGTTGTCTTCCTTGTATTATATATAGATGACATACTACTCATTGGGAATGACATCCCTTCGCTACATTCTGTGAAGACTTGGCTGGGGACGTGCTTCTCAATGAAGGACTTAGGTGAAGCAGCCTGTATTCTAGGCATCAAGATCTATAGAGATAGATCTAAGAGATTGCTTTCCCTAAGTCAGAGTACATACATTAACATGGTATTACTACGGTTTGCCATGCAGAATTCCAAGAAGGGACTTCTACGGATGTCACATGGTGTGAGTCTTTCGAAGACTCAAAGTCCCTCTTCTAGAGAGGAGAGAGACCGCATGGATAAGATCCCTTACGTATCTTCTATAGGATCTATCATGTACGCCATGCTATGTACTCGTCCTGATGTCTCGTATGCTTTGAGCATGAGGAGTAGATACCAGTCATATCCAGGTGAGCATCACTGGATAGCAGTCGAGAATATTCTTAAGTACTTGAGAAGGACTAAAGAATATTTCTTGATATTTAGAGGCAATGAAGAGCTAGCTGTAAAGGGTTACAACAATGCCAACTTCATAATTGACCAGGATGATTATAGATCGCAGTCAGGGTTCGTTTTTTGCTTGAATGGTGGCGATGTGAGCTGGAAGAGTTCGAAGCAAAATACAGTTGCTGATTCTACAATAGAAGCTGAGTATATCGTTGCATCTGAGGCAGCAAAGGAGGCAGTTTGGATCCGCAAGTTCATTACTCAGCTTGGGGTGGTTCCTAGCATAGCAGATCCCATAGAACTCTATTATAACAACAATGGAGCGATTGCGTAGGCTAAGGAACCTCGCTCACACCAACGGACCAAACACATACTACGACGCTTCCATCTCATTCGAGAGATTATCGATAGAGGAGATGTGAAGATTTGCAGAGTACCCACAGAGGCTAACATTGCAGATCCCTTGACCAAGGCTTTGGCACAAAAAAAGCATGATGGTCACACTAGGTCATTGGGTATTAGATACTACAGTGATTGACACTAGTGTTAGTGGGAGATTATTAGTGAAAGGCATGGAGCCAATCATGTGATGATTGTTGTATGGACTTTATTGTATCATATTCCTGTTCATAAAGGCATGATTATTATATTTACTTATATTGGTGCCAGATAAACTAAGTATAATAACATCCTTGAGTAGAAGGTTCTTATCTGTATCAATCGATTGGTTGAATCGATAATGAGATGATATAGAGAACACTACTCTTAATCATTCCTAGTCAAGTATTAACATTCAGGGACAATGTTAATGCGTAGAGACTAGCATGTAGGTTAACTCGATGACTTGATCTCACAAGTCATAGATATAAGATATCAAGTTGACATATGGATATGCATTTGAGAATGTATACTGAATGACCCGTCATGAGAAAGTATCATGGATTGTTATATGAGTGTCATATACTTTCTCATGTGACTATTAGTTCTTGGACCTGAAGTCACATGGTTCCCTACATAAGGAGTTGCATACTTTGGCTTCATCAAACGTCACCCGTAAATGGGTGGACTATAAAGGTGATTACTGGGTATGTAACAAATTATGCGGAGGAATGTGAGTGATGTAGATGGAATCTATCCCTCTTATATGACGGGAGTGACATCGTTATTCTTGATAGAGTGAGACCACGAAGTGCATGGAAATGCCCAAATGAGTCAATATGAGATATTGAGCTCATTTGATTAGAGTGAGTCTACTTGGATTTCAAGATATAGATTGTACCGAGGATGACATGGTCTATGCTTCAATTGGTCAATCTAAATGTCAAGGATAGAGGGACATTGTCACATATTGTGAGAGTCATAATTAGTAGTCACAAAGGTGATGTTGGAGCTCAACATTCTTGTAACTTGGGTAGCAATGATGTGTTGATAGATACCGCTCATTGCTTATGTTCCTAAATCGGTTTAGGGACATTGCCAACATTACAAGAACCTATAGGGTCACACACAAAGGGCAATTAGATGGGGATTAGGTTCATATGATAAACCATGAGGATTAGATTCATGGGATGAACCAAATTGGATTAAGAGTAATCCAAATTAGACTAATTGAGTTAGACTCAATTTAATTCAAGTGTTGAATGAGTCTAATTTAGATTTGATTCATTGAGTCAATTTAAATTAATGAATAGAGATTCATTAAATCAAATTGACTTGAATCAAGTGGTTAGATTTGATCAACCATGAGAGATAAGAGGTCAAGTTTGACTTGACTTGAGAGGGAAGATGAATGGTCAATTTTGACTTGACCAATTGCCATGTCATGGTGACATGGCATGGGGGTCGGCCAATGATGATGCTCCACATCATCATGGACTTATCATGTGGTACCACCTCATGAGGGAGACCAAGAGCCATTGGCTCTTGGAGTTACATGCATGCATGTAACCCCCCAACTTGAAGTGGTCGGCCACTATTTATCATGGTGGAATTCATTTGGTGAGTAACTCCATCTTCTTCTTCCTTGGATCTTCTTCCTCTCATGCTCTCTCCCAATCCTCTACTTTGGCCGAAACTTCCAAGGGGTGCTAGCACACTCTAGGTTATTTTTCTCCACCATTTGTCCGTGTGGATACCAATAGAGGAATGTACACTTGACACTCTTGAGTTCCGGCAAAGCATTTGGACGAGCGAGATAAGTGAGGGGCGTCGCTATGAGGGTAATGCTCTCATCTTGTAAATCTAAGGTAGATCTAGGGTATTTAAACACATACATGTTTTATTTTTATATCTTTTCACGGATCCGTGGCCGGGCTTCCGAGGTTTCCACAACGCAAAAAGCGGTTTTTGCGGCTCAGAAAGTCCAACAATAGGTATGCATAAGACCATCCATATCAGTCTTTCTCTTAAAGACCCACTTACACTCAATGGGTTTGACTCCTTCAGGTGGATCAACCAAAGTCCATACTTGGTTAGTGTACATGGATTCTATTTCATATCTCATGGCCTTTAGCCATTTATCAGAATCTGGGCTCATCACAGCTTCCTGATAGGATATAGGCTCGTTCAACTCAACAAGCATAACGTCATTATTGTCAGAAAAGAGAAATGAATATCTCTCAGTCTGACGACGTATCCTATCAGACCTGCGAAGAGGTTGGTCTACTTGAATAGGTTGTTGCTCCACAATTTCTTGTGCAACAATCTCATCATCCACAACACTTTGTGGTGCCTGTTCATTTTCCATCTCAGTGCTATCTTTATCTTGAATTTCTTCAAGATGTACTTTACTCCCACTAGTTCTTTTAGAGATGAACTCTCTTTCTAGAAATACTCTATTTCTAGCGACAAACACTTTGCCCTGTGTGGGATTGTAGAAGTAATATCCTTTCGTTTCCTTAGGATATCCTATAAAGTAGCACTTGTCTGATTTGGAACCTAATTTATCGGAGACTCAACGTCGAACATAAGCCTCACATCCCCAAATCTTTATAAAAGACATCTTGGAACTCTTCCCAGTCCATATCGTATATGGTGTCTTTTTGACTGTCTTAGATGGGATGCGGTTAAGTGTGAAAGCAGTCATCTCTAAAGCGTATTCCCAGAGGAAAGAAGGAAGATTTGTGTGACTTATCATTGATCGTACCATATATAATAATGTACGATTTCTCTTTTCTGATACACCATTCCACTGTGGTGTTTCAGGTGGAGTGAGTTGAGATATAATCCCAAACTCAATGAGATAGTCACGAAAAGCTTGGCTAAGGTATTCCCCGCCTCGATCTGATCGAAGCACTTTAATACTCTTACCAAGTTGGTTTTGTACTTCATTTTTGAATTCTTTGAACTTTTCAAAGGATTCAAATTTGTGTCTCATAAGATACACATATCCATATCTACTTAAATCATCAGTAAAAGTAATGAAGTGCTGATAGCCTCCTCTAGCTGCTACATTGAAAGGTCCACATACATCAATATGTATGAGTTCTAACAAATCAGTAGCTCGTTCGCCATGTCCACTAAATGGAGTCTTAGTCATCTTTCCTAGAAGACAAGATTCGCATGTCTCATATGATTCAAAATCAAATGAGTCCAGTAATCCATCCTTACGGAGCTGGGATATGCGACTCTCATTTACGTGACCCAGGCGACAATGCCAGAGATATATTTGGTTCAGATCATTAGATTTGAACTATTTGGTATTTATGTTATAGAATGGAGTTTCACGATCTAGAAGATAGAGACCATTCACAAGATGTGCACTACAATAAAACATATCATGTAAATAAACGAAGCAACACTTGTCCTTTATTACAAATGAGAAACCTTTCTTGTCTAAACAAGAAACAGAGATAATATTTTTCGTCAAGGCAGGCACATAACAACAATCCTCTAGTTCTAAGATAAGCCCAGTGGGAAAAGATAAAGAATATGTCCCTACAGCGATGGCGACAACCTTTGCTCCATTACCTACCCGTAGGTTCACTTCGTCCTTCGTCGATGATCTAGTCTTTTGAAGGCCTTGCACATTGGTATAAATGTGAGAAGCACAACCGGTATCTAATACCCAAGAAGACGAGATAGATAAATTGACTTCTATAACATGTATATCTGAGGCAGAAGTCTCACTTCTCTTCTTTTTCACCTCTTCCAGGTATAGCTTACAGTTCTCTTCCAATGCTCGGTCTCACCGCAGTGGAAGCATTCCCCTTAGACACCCCTCCTTTGGGTTTCAATGCCTTTGCCTTGCCTTTGCCTTGCCTTTGCCTTTGGCTTGGGTCTTACCCTTACCTTTAGGCTTCTGCTTTCCTTTGCCTTTGTTCTTGTTCACCATCAAAATGGTGCTAGGATTTGCCTTCTTAAGGTTGTGTTTGGTAGTTCGTAACATGCTCAACAACTCAGGTAAAGGCTTGTCAATTTCATTCATGTTATAATTCATGACAAATTGACTGTAGCCTTTTGGCAGTGACTGCAGAACAAGGTCAGTGGCTAGCTCTTGGACCAATGGAAATCCCAATCTTTGTAGGTTCTCAACATACCCAATCATCTTGAGTACATGAGTGCCTACGGGAGTTTCCTCTTGCATCTTGCATTGAAACAAGGCCTTTGATACTTTGTATCGCTCGTGCCTTGCTTGTCCCTAATATAGTTGTTTTAAATGCTCAACCATACCATAGGCATCCATGTTCTCATGTTGCTTCTAAAGCTCAAAGTTCATGGTGGCAAGCATAAGGCATGACACATCCAATGTGTCATCTTGATGGTTCTTATAAGTATCCTTGTTAGCACGAGTGGCTATAGGAGCAGGTGGTTCAGGAATGGACTGCTCTAGGACGTATAGTTTTCATTGTTGCTTGAGGGCTATCCTCAAGTTCCTATACCAGTCTAGGAAGTTAGCTTCAGTGAGTTTGTCCTTATTAAGGACAGACCACAGAGAGAGTGTGTTTGACGTATTTAATGACATGGTGATCTACAATACAAAAATATAGACATGTATCATATTTCAATCATTTAATTAGGCCTTTAACTAAATGATTCTCCCACTAGTCATAAAGTGGGACAAGATCCATATTATACCAAATCTTGAGTTAGCTTTGGCTAATCGTCCAAGATGCGTATAAGTTAGGTAGGTAACTCGTACCAATTACATCTAATGTAACTCTTGTATATCTATATGAATATCATTATTTGTTCATAGTGCCCATCAAATGAGATATCCTTCTAAATTGCTACTCATCTTGAGTTAGCTTTGGCTAATCGCCCAAGATTTGTATAATGTAGGTAGATGTCTCGTATGAGCTATGCCTCTAAGTTCATCAATCTAATTGAGAGAGCTTAGTTAAGTCAAACCCAAAGTTTAATAGGCAGACATCACGATTGTCTTATCGTACTTTACTGAGGTAAATCGAGTCACTTTGCTTTGACAAATGCGCTACGATTGAACAAGGTAATAGTAACTATTAAACTTTGGTAGGCATATGATAAGTGACCTAATTTTGTGACAACTAACTATGCATGCATCACATACAAGCATCACATACACAATCGGTTCTAGGGTTAGCCCAACCCAATCTCCCATATATATAGAGTTAGGTTTAGGCCTTGGTTTAATCTCCACCGTCGGTTCTAGGGTTTTAATCTCAACTGTCGGATCTAGAGATTTAATCTCAACCGTCGGTTCTAGGGATTTAATCCCAACCGTCAGATCTAGAGATTTAATCTCAACTGTCAGTTCTAGGGTTTTAATCCCAACCGTCGGATCTAGAGATTTAATCTCCACCGTCGGTTCTAGGGATTTAATCCCAACCGTCGGATCTAGATATTTGTTTTCCATCATTTGATCTAGACTTCATGAGGTTTATATTAGGCTACGATAGGGACCATGAGGAGGAGTTGGATCTTGGCCACCCGATGGATCGGAACCACACAAACTTGATCCATCAATGATGTTCCATTCCACTAGAGGATCATCATCGAACTACCTCACCAAACCCCATAAATTAATATGGGCTCCTTATATTATTTGTACATCCATCTCCCCGTGTTTAAGATATCGAATGTCCGTCAATTAATTGATTTACTGACCATCAATTAATTAACATCTAATCTCCTCGAGTAGTACCACTCAACCTTATCATCATGTTGACTAAGTCAACCTGCAGGGTTTACATGATGAACCTTATGAGCTCCTCAAAGGGACATCATCAACCTAATATATAGGACACGGTTTCCTCCTATAATCAACGATACATCATGTAAATAATATCATTTCCCAACTTACCGGGCATATTGATTTAATCCATAGAAATCTCACCCTCTGGTAAATCAAAGAAATAAATATTAAGTACATGTGCCCGTTATTATATCGAGATTAAGAGCATGTACAACATAATATCCGAGGTCCGATTCAAATATGTAGTCAGCAATAAATTGAATCACCTCTGTGTCGGTCCTGCTCAATACACCTAAGTGTACTAGTGTAACTCTATATTCAAGACAAAACAATACCAAGCTACACTACAACCATGCCAATGGTTTGTCCAAAACCATCTTGGTTGTGAGCCTCTACTTATATTTTACAAGGGACTGATAACATGATCTTCTGTGCCACACCCAAGCACCATGTTATCTACAATGTAAAATATTAGACAATTTTGCCTAATCATAAAAATATGCAAACAATGATCATGTGATTCTTATTTCAAAATAAAGATGTCCATACAAAAGAGCTAGGCTTTCAGTATACATCCCAACAATTTCCCACTTATACTAAAAGACTATGCTGTCATCATACTGCCATACATCTGATTCCCCTTCCCTCCACATGCCTATCAAAGCTCTCGCTAGAAGGGCCTTAGTGAAAGGGTCTACCAGGTCATCCTCTGATGCAATCTAGGCGACAACAACTTCTACCTCCTTTATGATTTCTCGTATCAGGTGGTACTTGCACTCTATCTGTTTACTAGCCTTATGGGCTCATGGTTCCTTCGAGTTTGCAACTGCACCATTATTATCACAATTAATTGTGATAGTTCTGAGCAAACTAGGAATCACATCTAAGTCCATCAGGAAGTTCCTGAGCCACACAGCTTCTTTGGCCGCCTCATAGGCTGCCACATACTCAGCTTCTATGGTGGAGTCCGCCATGCATTTCTGCTGGGCACTCCTCCATACAATGGCTCCACCTCCTAAAGTAAATACAAAACCGGAGGTAGACTTACTGTTATCCCTATCTGATTGGAAATCGCAATTCATGCAACCTACAGGGAGTAATTGGTCTGCCCAGTAAACTAGCATATAATCCCCAGTCCTTCTCAGGCACTATAATATATGCTTTACCGCAGTCCAATGTCCCTGTCCTGGATTACTCTGATATCTGCTGACCATGCCCACGGCAAAGCAGATATCTAGTCTCGTACATAGCATCGCATACATGAGGCTTCCTACTACAGAAGCATAAGGAACCGCCTTCATCTCCTCTATCTTCTTTGATGTTGGGACACATCTCTTTAGATAAAGGTACTCCATGCCAAAAAGGTAGAAAACCTTTCTTGGAGTTCTACATGCTAAAACGATCAAGATTGTGTCTATGTATGAAGCTTGGGATTAGCACACTAACCTTGATCCCAAGGATGTGTCCCACTTCTCCCAAGTCCTTCAAAACTGTTTGGACAACCATACCCTTACGTCTGATAACACTCTGATATTGTTGCCAACTACCAAAATGTCATCTACGTATAGTACAAGAAATACCACTATGTTTCCGTCACATCTCTTGTATACACAAGACTCATCTGTACTTTGAATAAATCCATAAGTCTGGATTTACCTCATCAAAGCGGATGTTCCAAGACCTCAAAGCTTGCTTCAGTCCATAAACGGACCGATTAAGCTTACATACAATACGCTCTTTGCCCTTAGCAATAAATCCCTCTGGTTTCTTCATATAGATGTTTTTCTCAAGACTTCCATTAAGGAAAGCTATCTTGACATTCATCTGCCACACCTCATAATCCATATGAGCTGCTATGCATAAGAGCTCCCAGACCTGACTTGAATCCATGGATTCAATCTCAGTATTCATTGCACTTTGCCAAGATGTTGTATCTATATCTTGGATTGCCTCGTTGTATGTCTAGGGATCAGGTTCATGTTTGCTAGGGACCAAATCAGAAGATTCACCCAAAAACATGAATCTAAGATGCTGTCTAACAACCCTCCCACTACGATGAGGTATCATCTGTGTATCCTTTTGTGACACGCGGTGCAGTGACATGTGGTATATCCTCTTGTACCGGTGGTACTAAAGAAGTAAATTCCCCTTTTAACTCCCCCAGAACAATTTTACTCTTGGGCTTGTGGCTTATCACATAGTCTTCCTCTAGAAATTTGGCATTCGTGTTAACGATCATCCTCTGATCTCTAAGACTATAAAACAAGTCAGAATAACTCATCATCGATCTAACCATCTCCATAAGAGTCCTATTCCTTCGCTCTGCTACACCGTTCTGCTGGGGTGTGCCAGGTGCAGTCAATTGGGATTGAATCCCAACCTCTGATAAGTAGTTCTTAAACTCTCCCAAGAGGTACTCACCACCACGATCAGATCGTAGTGTTATCCGTATCTTGAATAATTGTCTATAAAAGAGACGAAATATTCAAGACCACCTCTTGCCTAGATAGTCATAGGACCAAACAAATCAGAATGAACCATTTCTAACACATCTTTGGCTCTATACCCCTTGGCCTTAAAAAGGCCTCTTGGTCATCTTACCCTCCAAGCAAGATTCGTAGGTTGGGAGATCTTCCACCACTAATGAACCCAAAGGTCCATTAACTATCAACCTTTGAATTCTGTTTAGGTTAATGTGACCAAGCCTAAGAAGCCAAAGATATGTTTGGTTCATCTTCGAAGGTTCTTTTCTCTTATTGGAATTAGAAGATGAGTTATTAACTTCAATTTGCATCGTGGGAGGTTTTGGTTCAAATTTCCTTTCAATGTACCTGAATAGATATTCTCCCTATTCCTTTTTATAACAACTCTGTCATTAAAAGAAATAGAATATCCATCCATAATAATTTAGAAACTGAAACTAAATTCTTTCCAAATAAAGGTACATAAAGGGAATTTTCCAGAACCAAAGTTTTATTATTTTCAAGAGATAAATAAAACTTCTCCCACTGCAATAGCCGCCATCTACATGACATTGCCCAAGTAAATGGTAATATCCCCTTTAGCTAGTCGTCGGGTTTCCTGGAACCCCTGCAAAGTATTGCAGACATGATTAGTGGCTCCCATACCTACACACCAGGTACCGGTAGATAACACCGCTAACAATGTTTCAACGACTAGTTCAAAAGATATATCTTTGTTCTACTTTGGATTGGGACAGTCCTTCTTCCAATGTCCATCCTGCTTATAAGTGAAGTACATGCCTTTCGACTTCTTCACTCCTCCCTGAGATCCTCCCACCACATTTGCTCTACCTTGTTTCTCCTTCTTCTTGCCTTTCGGCTTAGAAGTAGAAACCTTTTTGAGTAATCATGGCTTGAGGACACTATTTGAAGAGCGCATACTTGTACTCCTTAGCAGATAAGACAATATCTAGAATCTTTTCCAATCAACATTATTTAGGTACAGTAAGTTTATTTCCTTTAGTATCACAGCAAGTGGACTGAAAGTCAATTTTGAAAATCCTAAGAATCACATAGATCATTACTTTAGATTTCAAAAAATTATTGATTCCTCAAACAATAAAATTTCAAAATCAACAAACACCTCAAAACACCGAGAATATCGCATGCCATGATAGTGTGGACGTATACAAATTCTACATTTGTAAGAGGAGGTTTTACCCATTAATTTTATTATCTTGTCAACCTTACTTTTTGACAAATAAAATTAATAGTTGGCTCCTCTTTGGCCCTACAAATAAAAGTAGTGACTCCGATGGGGAGGATACTTTTTATTTGCATCTAAGTATGCACCATTACACGGTACTAAGGGAATTATTTCGGATTATGTACCTTACCGCTGTAGAAGTACACACGCTCCTAGATAATTTCCTATAACCATTATTTGACCTAGTGATCCGCAAACAAACTCATCCGATGGGGAGGAAGGCACTCAGAGCCGACGCGCAAGTTTGTTGCATCACATGTCAAATTGTAATGGAGGCCGCGGGAATTAATTAAAATGTCCCTCTCCCACTTAGTAAATTGAAAATGAGGAATTTTCAAGCATACTAAACATGCTTATTATTACTGTAGATTTCAATAAAAATTATTGATTCCTCAAAGAATAAAATTTCGAAATCAACCAACACCTCAAACACCGAGAATATCGCATGCCACGATAGTGTGGACGTATACGAATTCTACATTTGTAAGAGGAGGTTTAACCCATTAATTTTATTATCTTGTCAACCTTACTTTTTGACAAATAAAATTAATAGTTGATTTCTCTTCGGCCCTACAAATAAAACTACTTTTTATTTGCATCTAAGTGTGCACCATTACACGGTACTAAGGGAATTATTTCGGATTATGTGCCTTACCACTGTGGAAGTACACACACTCCTAGATAATTTCCTATAACCATTATTTGACCTAGTGATCCACAAACAAACTCATCCGATGGGGAGGAAGGCACTCAGAGCCGACGCGCAAGTTTGTTGCATCACACGTCAAATTGTAATGGAGGCCGCGGGAATTAATTAAAATATCCCTCTCCCACTTAGTAAATTGAAAATGAGGAATTTTCAAGCACACACAACATGCATATAAAACAAATCAGCAATAAATATGGTAAAATCAGAATTTTTTCAACTATTATGGCATTGTTCTCCAATATGCATCCCGTCGTGTCGCCACCTCGTCCGCTCCTCCTACGCCATGTACGAGCCATCCGGAGATCCGAGCCGAGAATAAAACCTATTTTATTTTACATCCATCGATCCTATACTCTACAAGGGAGTGTAGATGAAATCTAGATCGAAAGTAAAATAAAATAAAGAGTGGCTAAAAAATGTCGTATTCAATTACAAAAATTAAATACTAATTTAGCCTCGTCAACCCCGAGGATTCAAATAATATACAATCACACACACACAACCACATACACACATATAGCCATAATAGTCGGATCTTATGCCTGCAACCAAAAAGTTAGACTACGCACATCCTACTATTATTCGGCATACTCAATATATGATACGTGCATGAAAGTAACCGAATCCAAAACACACAAAATCGGAAACCGTGGCTCTGATACCATTTGTTGGCAACGTGCTATTCCTCGGAGGCTCATCGGCTCCCATGTCCCCGGATTCAAATTTTCACTAATGAAAACTAATCCGGATGGGATGAGTTTCCTAAGCATAACCAATTCGTCGTCGTGCCAACGACTCGAGCGATCCCTTGAACAAACTAGTTGTTCAAGCAACCAAACTCTTCTAGTCGATTAGCCGCGGAAGAGATGACGGACGAATCGCCGGTTTTTGTGTTTATCTTCGGGGTCCATGATTATACAAATACATACAAATGTAAACTAGTATAATCAACACATACAAACATATAAATAAGAACATGCAAAGATCAATAATAAAACTTGTAAAAGTTTTATACCTCTCGATCTTCTATCGTATGTCCTAACCTCCTTGTAGACTTCGTGTGGGCGAAGATCCTCCACAAGTTGAAGCTTCCTAGACCTTCTTCAATCCAAAGAAAGAAGAACTCTCCTTCCCTTCTTGCTTGAGCCAACCACCAATCCACAAAGGATTGATGCTGCCGGCCCCAAGAATAGCGAGAACTAAATGGAAACCACCAAGGAACCAAACTAGGGACAAACCCTAGCTTCTAGTGCCGCCGGCCAATAGGGAGTGAAGAGGATAAAAGGAATATGTTGGGCGCCGGCCATGGTATAGGGAAAAGAGAAGGAGCCGGCAACACCCTAGGAAGAAGAAGAGCACTTCCCCTATAGTTGCCGCCCAACCAAGCTTTCAAACCCTAGCCACCCAACCTTTCTTCCTTTGGATTTCTTGCCGCCCAACCATGGTGGAGAGAAGAGATCTAGGAGTTAGCCACCTTCAAGGAAGAAGAAGAGATCTTCCACAAGTTGCCACCCACCCTTCTTTCCTAACCTTGGCCGCCCATCCAAAGGAGCCAAACCCTAATTAGGGTTTCCTCCTTAGGGTTTCTTGCCGCCCAAGCAAGGCTAGGCAAAACCCTAATCTCCTTAGCATCCATCATCCAACCAAAAAACTTAGTTGCCTTGACCCAACTCCCATATATATAGAGTTAGGTTTAGGCCTTGGTTTAATCTCCACCGTCGGTTCTAGGGTTTTAATCTCAACCGTCGGATCTAGAGATTTAATCTCAACCGTCGGTTCTAGGGATTTAATCCCAACCGTCGGATCTAGAGATTTAATCTCAACCGTCGATTCTAGGGTTTTAATCCCAACCGTCGGATCTAGAGATTTAATCTCCACCTTCGGTTCTAGGGATTTAATCCCAACCGTCGGATCTAGAGATTTGTTTTCCATCATTTTATCTAGACTTCATGAGGTTTATATTAGGCTACGATAGGGACCATGAGGAGGAGTTGGATCTTGGCCACCCGATGGATTGGAACCACACAAACTTGATCCATCAATGATGTTCCATTCCACTAGAGGATCATCATCGAACAACCTCACCAACCCCCATAAATTAATATGGGCTCCTTATATTATTTGTACATCCATCTCCCCGTGTTTAAGATATCGAATGTCCGTCAATTAATTGATTTACTGACCATCAATTAATTAACATCTAATCTCCTCGAGTAGTACCACTCAACCTTATCATCATGTTGACTAAGTCAACCTGCAGGGTTTACATGATGAACCTTATGAGCTCCTCAAGGGGACATCATCAACCTAATATATAGGACACAGTTTCCTCCTATAATCAATGGCACATCATGTAAATAATATCATTTCCCAACTTACCGGGCATATTGATTTAATCCATAGAAATCTCACCCTCTGGTAAATCAAAGAAATAAATATTAAGTACATGTGCCCGTTATTATATCGGGATTAAGAGCATGTACAACATAATATCCGAGTTCCGATTCAATTATGTAGTCAGCAATAAATTGAATCACCTCTGTGTCGGTCCTGCTCAATACACCTAAGTGTACTAGTGTAACTCTATGTTCAAGACAAAACAATACCAAGCTACACTACAACCATGCCAATGGTTTGTCCAAAACCATCTTGGTTGTGAGCCTCTACTTATATTCTACAAGGGACTGATAACATGATCTTCTGTGCCACACCCAAGCACCATGTTATCTACAATGTAAAATATTAGACAATTTTGCATAATCATAAAAATATGCAAACAATGATCATGTGATTCTTATTTCAAAATAAAGATGTTCATATAAAAGAGCTAGGCTTTCAGTATACATCCCAACACCGACTTGTGTCGGGAAAGAGTATTTGTGGTTAGTGATTGCATTGGCATCGCTAGAGCTCTTTAGAGCTCGATCCGTGGAGTAGGAACTAGTTCAGTTCCGAACCATGTTATATCCTTGCGTTTGTGTGTTTGTGTTTTCGTTATTGCTTTATTATCTTTGTCTCCGCTGTGCTAATGAAAATTGTAGACAAGCACGCGAATGTTTTCCATCTACGAACGGTCAAACGCTATTCACCCCCCCTCTAGAGGCCTCAATTCTCCAACAAGTGGTATCAGAGCCCGAGGCTCTTCTACGGACTAACCACCGGGAGCTAAGACAAAGAGGCTAGAGGGTGAAGATGGAAGAACCATTGGGATGGGACATCAACACCCCAATTCCCTATTCCTTCTATGGACGAGAAGGTTTCAATTCTTGGAAGGCGAGAATTGAAGATTTTTTGATGATGAGAGACCTTGAGGAGTGGTCCGCATTGATGGAAAGATTTGAATATCCTAAGGGACCAAAGGGAGGGTTTCTCAAGAAGAAGAAGTGGAGTGAGGAGCAACTCCAACAATTCGATAAAAATAAGAAGGTAATCAAATTCATTTTTGATTTAATTTCTAATGGCCTCTTGTGTAGTCTAGGTGACTATGTGGATGCCAAGGAACTATGGAGCGATTTGGCCAAGCTCCATGAAAACCCTCAACTGGTCCAAGAAGAAGAAGAAGATGTAGAATGCTCATCGGTTCAATCGGAAGAGGCCGAAGAAGCAAGCTTCTCCTCACAAGCAAGTGAGGATTCGGAAGTTGAAGAAGAGTCAACATCCAGGTTAAGAGGAGAGTGTGAAGAATTGGAGGTTGAGAGACCATCAATCTCCAAGGAGGAGGTAGAAGTGGAAGAAGCATCCACCTCAAGGATTGAGGGGGAGGAGAGAATTTCCACTCTGAAGTAACAAGAAGAAGCTCAAACTCCGACACCTTCCACCTTGGACCTAGGTAACTCAAACATATCAATTTGTAATAAAAATCATATCATATGTTTTGAGTGTAGAGAAGTCGGGCACTGCAAGAGCAAGTTCCCAAAGAAGGTTAGGAAAGCCCCACCGGCACCAAAAGTCAAGGATGCCGATGCCCCAAGTCAAAAGAGCAAGGAGCATATCATATGCTTCAAGTGCAACTCAAAGGGGCATTACCGGAGTCAATGTCCTAGGGGGAGCAAAAAGACCCAAGAAGGAGCTATACATGTAGGGGGAGCCTCCAAGGCAAACCCTAAGGTATATTTCAATAATGCACCTTCTAGATTTAATAGTCAAAAGCATGCTAGGAATTTTAATTCCCTTGCAATTCATAAAGAGCATGCTAGAAGTAAGGAATTTTGCTTAGGTGCTAAAAATATTTACCTTAGGAGTAAGGAGAAATTTGGGACTAATGTCCCTAAAAATATTTTACCTAAGGAATCAATTAGGAAAATAGGAGAACATCTAGATCTAAATCCTAAATGGACTAGGCATATGCCTAGAAAGTCTCATGCCCATGGTTTAAATCAAAATTCTAAAATTGGGAAATTAGAATTAGAGAATCAAGTATTGAGGTCAAGGCTTGAAAAACTTGAAAAGACCCTAAATAAGATACAAAATCAATTTAAAGGGTCTAGTGGTCAAAATCAAGGGTCCAAAAGTCAAAGTCAACACCTAGGACCTAAGAGTCAAAAGTCAACCAAGGGCAAGCAAGGTTTGGGTCACAAACCTAAGCCTAAAGTGGCTTATCATAGTGTCCCATTTGACTATGGAACACAAACTAGGTCTAGGAAGACCAAGGTCAATAGGGAAGTCATCCCTAAGGTTGACCAAAGGTTGTGCCTAGTGGCTAGGGTTTTTGGGAAACCTAGGGTGGCCACTAAGAAGGTTGCAAGGAAAGTTACCCCTAGAGTCAACCTAGGTAAGACCCAAATGACCAAGGCTAACAAGCCTAGGAGGGTCATTAGGAAGGTATCTAGGGAGGTTATCCCTAAGGAATACCTAATTAACCCTAGGAGCTCAAATCGGTTTTGGGTTCCTAAGAGCGTGATTGATTCACGCTAGATGGGTTTAGGGTGTGCCAACCTTGATTGGATGGGTAGTTAACTCAACCATGGTAAAGGTGGCACTTTAGAATATTTTCAAGGTTATGGTTACCTTGGAAATAGATTTGAATCAATATCCTAAAAGATTTTAGGATGTGCCAATGCACTTTTGAAATTAAGAAAAATCAATTAAATTGGCACAATTTAAGTTTAGAGGTTAGTGTGCCATTTTGGGTTTTTGGCACACTAGGGAGATTAGGTTAATGTGGCAAAATATGATTAATCCCAACAAATGACAATTAATATTAAAATTTAGGTATTATTATACCTATATATTTTATATGTCATGTTTTGTTTGCCATATAACATGTCATGACATCATGCTTACTTTTAATCATTTTATATGTCATGTTCATGTTTTAGGATTAAGGTTTTAAATGTCATGTGTTTTTAGATTTCATCTTATGCCATGACATCATGATTATGAGCATATGCTTATTTATATCATCATTAATGCCATAATCATTCATGTATTTAAGAAAAATTTCGATTAAAATTGAATTAAGGACTATGACATGACTTGGAGTCTCATTCATAAGGGAATCAAGTAGGGTTGCCTTAGAAGATGCATGAAACCCTAGTTTTAAATGAACCAAAACCCACATCTCACATCCAATTGACATGTATGTGTATTTATACACCCTAGATACATGTGAGATGCTAGGATATGAGTTAAGTTCAAGGTGCATAGTTTTTGCATCTAGATGAACTAAAACTCATCTAATTTCAAATGTGGATCATTGGGAGAGCATGTGTACAAGTCATGTACATAGAGCCCAAGGAATATGATCCAAGACATGGTTTTGAAATCATTTTAAAATCAATTTAGAAAACCTTGGTGAAGTCTATCTTTTGATAGCAATCACCATTGATGAAGTTGATACAAAATAGGGCCAAAACATTGAAAATTTCAATGGTTTTGAGTTTTGTATCAAACACACTATTTTATGGGTAAAATAATTTTCAAATATTTTTCACGCATTGTAATGACTATAAGTAATATACGTATCAAATTTTATGATTTTTCAAATTACATAGAATTACTTATGCTTTTCCAAATCTCGATTCTGATAGCTGTGTTAGGTCAAAGTATTAAATTTAGGGTGAGTGAAAGTTCTATGTTGAACTTAGAACCTTAATTTTTGATGGTTTAGAGTTCCTATTGGCTTAGGGGCTTCCCAAGGACATTGTTGGTGCAATGGTCAAGGGGAAGCAAGCCTTTAGGGGGTGGTATCCATCTTGGGATGATGGATGTGTTTTTCTCCTTGAAGAGGAGAAGTTATTAGGAGAGTATCATCAATTGGGAAAATTGATGGGTTTTTGATACCCAATTTTGAAATTGGGAGAGAGTATAGGATTGTCTCTCTTGAGTGATATGTGAATTATCACTAGGAAGATGGTAGGCATCCTAGGTATTTATTTTTGGATCAAGGGGGAGATTGTAAGATCTCATTGGGACATGAGACATTAACCTCCTTGGAGAGAAAACCTTTTTGATGTTAGTCAAAAAGGGGGAGAATGTTTGGGGGAGAACATTTGGAGAGTGTTTACCAATTTGGGATAATTTGTAAGGGATTTGAGTTAGTGGTCTAACTCAAATGATTTGTTTGGTTTTTGTCAAACATCAAAAAGGGAGAGATTGTTGGTGCAATCGGCCCAGGTCACGATTGACCAGGACTCGAGTGATGTTTTGATGTTTCGAAAAAAACATATGACAATGTAATTGTCATGGGAAAGTCCAAGTCTTGTGTACTTGGCATGGAAAGTCCAAGTGGAACACTTGGCATTTGGTAAAGTCCAAGTCTTGAGACTTGGCATGAAAAGTCCAAGTGGGACACTTGGCACATGAAAAGTCCAAGCATGGGTCTTGGCAATGTAAAAGTCCAACATGGGTTGGCAAGGGAAAGTCCAAGCATGGTCTTGGCATTTGAGAAGTCCAACATGGGTTGGCAAGGGAAAAGTCCAAGCATGGGTCTTGGCAATGTAAAAGTCCAACATGGGTTGGCAAGGGAAAGTCCAATCTTGAGTCTTGGCATGAGAAGTCCAAGGGGTTTGATATTGGCTGCGTAAAGTCCAAGCGGGAGTCTTGGCAGCATAAGTCCAATAGTTGGCGGCGTAAAGTCCAAGCGGAGTCTTGGCGGCATAAGTCCAATGTGCCTTGGCGGTGTAGACACTGTTAGCATGACATAGCCGACGGAAGCACCTAGAGGCTAGCGCGATGGATGAACAAGTCATGGATGACTTGGAGGGATTCGAGAGGCGTGAGGCTGATGGAGGTGGCTAGAAGGCTTAGGTCTAGGCTAAGGGTGGTCTAGCAAGTATGGGGGCACCATACTTGGGTTTAAACCTCATTTTTGAGGTTGGCAGTCGACTAGCATTATGGCGGTTCATTGCGGTTTAAACTAGAAATGCTCTGCGATCGGTGGTGTCGGCAGCGGTCATGCCAAGTCGGTCATTGCCAGATCTAATTCGAACGCAGCGCTCGTGGCCGGTGCCATCGGCTCTGGTAGCAGCGATCGACTGCCAAGAGATCCGTTGGAGTTTTTTTCAGCGTAGATCGAGCCGTTGTCTCACGACAACAGTGGCATCAGTCGACTGGTGACTTATGATAGTCAACTGATAGGCGGAAATCCAACCCGATGCAGGTTAAAAGCAGCTATTCGTGGAGGATTGAAGCAAGGGTTTTCTTGGGCGATTTGAAGGGGAATTGTTGGTGCTCTTCCAGTCCTTCAAGGCTAGTCCAAGGCAACCAAAGATCAAGCAATCAAAGTGCTCTTGTAAAGTAGTTTTCTTTACTTACATTATATTTCATTGTTGTAATTGCTTGTATCTATTTCTTATTGTTGTAAGAATAGTTTGTAAGAGGTTTCTCCACCTCCGACTTGTGTCGAGAAGGAGTATTTGTGGTTAGTGATTGCATTGTAATTGCTAGAGCTCTTTAGAGCTCGATCCGTGGAGTAGGAACCGGTTCGGTTTCGAACCACGTTATATCCTTGTGTTTGTGTGTTTGTGTTTTCGTTATTGCTTTATTATCTTTGTTTCCGCTGCGCTAACGAAAATTGTATACAAGCACGCGAACGTTTTCCATCTACGAACGGTCAAACGCTATTCACCCCCCTCTAGCGGCGTCAAATCTCCAACAGGTTATCCATCAAGGGATAATGGATGAGTATTCCTCAAAGGGGGAGAAATGAAGGGTTTGAAACCCTCATTGTTCTCACCAAAGGGAGAGAATTGGAGAAGTAAGGATTGTCTCTCATTTAGTGATATGGGACTTATCACTAGGAAGAGTGAAGGCATCCAAGATTTTTTTTGGACCATGGAGGAGAATGTAGGATCTCTTTGAGAGATGAGGCATTGAAAACCTTGGTAGGATTTTTTTTGTATGCCAAAGGGGGGAGTAAGGTTTAAGTTAGGTAAACTGTCACTATACTTTGGTATTTGAAGAATTAAGTTGGGTTATTGTTAGCTTAACTTAAAGGTATTGTCAAACATCAAAAAGTGAGAGATTGTTAGTGCAACAAGCCGCAGATCAATGTTGACCAAACTTGAGTGGGACTCGAGTAGTGTTTCGATATTTGACAATGGATTTGACCATTGTTTGACAATATAATTTGACCATATGTTGACCATATGACTAATGGATGATTGGGATATCCAAAGTCATATGGGAAAGATTATTTGAGGAAAATTGTTGGAGCAATCAACCTCGGAAGTCCATGTTTGGATACTTAGCAAGGGAAGTCCAAAGATATAGTTTTGGCAGCATAAGACTAAGTGTGCAGTTTTGGTGGCGTAAAGTCCATGTCATGGGTACTTGACAATTGAAAGTCCAAGTCATAGGTTGTCACTCCCCGAGAGTATGTCAAGCTGAAAAGTAAACAGACAATATCTCCCCTGTATGTGACACTATATCCTGTTGATACAAGGCCTTTCAGTCACAATCACAATAACATATATAAATATAAATATAACAGCACAGCAGAAACTAACACAATGACATAACAAACTACTCACAGTGCATACCAGTATGACTGACCACAATACAAGAAAAATACTAACAAAAAATCCGAAACAACACTTTTGTACACCACATAACAAGTCCATCAACACATAAACTCCAAATACATACTAAAACATGCAGAAAACTCAAAATATCCACGGGGGCCTCGGAAAGTGAGATGGGATGGATCAACTAGCGATGCATGATGTGTTGATTTCCGCAAGAGCACGGTTGTTGTCAAGTAATAAACATATTGATCCCACAGGGATTGAGTCAATTACCGAATGATAGTGATACCAAGTTATCTAGTCAAATCGAATTTGTGAATTAAGTAAAGAAACTAAGCAGTCAAGAACAGCAAATCAGAAGAACGAGCTGAAAGTCAATAATTGAAGGGAATCTCAGGATATGAGTTTCACATCATCGACAATTTATAAGGTGATTATGTTCTCTCTTACTCCTTAGAGTTGTTTCGATAGAACCTGTCCTAAGGTAAATCAATGGCCCCTTTCGAGGTCTACGCCAATTGTACCTATCAAAGTCAATTTCTCTTTTCACGGTATTCGAGCGTAGGTGATCATAATCAGCTAAGGGGACCTGTCACGAGACCCTCGCAAACCTCCCTAGTCTTACTACCGTTACTTGATAAAAATTGGATTTGATAGATCCATTAAGTCCATAAGAGTTTCTCTAGAGACTAAATTTCCTTTTCACGATAGGTTTGCACATGGGACCATAATTAGCTAAGGAATCATCAATGATTCCCGCAAGCCCTCATAGATACGCTATCGATACTTGATAGGAGTTAATCTCTAGCGTGGATCTAGGTTTCGAGAATTTGGGTTCACTGTTAGGTACTTCCCCAAGGTTCCTTAGATTTATCAATAAGAATCTAAAACCAAATAAAAACAACCGTCTATTTAAGTAAAGTAGAAGAGATTCAATCAACCATCATAAATTGTCAAGGGCTACTCCCTCATCCTAAGATTACAAGACACTACTCCATAGATGAATTAGTATTGCCATAGAAAGAAATTACAATTGCCATCGTTGCGTTTCCTCCACCGTCAACTTTGTCCTCCTCCTTCGAATTCCGCTGCACCCCTCTAGGGTTAGAATTCATCTTCTTTTATAGCCTTGGCTTGGTCTTCAATTAAGGCAGAAATTCTTCAATTAAGCAGAAATCCCGAGCTTTACCGCAGAAAAGGAAAACAGTCAATAGGGCAACACACTCATGTCAATGGAGGGCATGGGCGTGTTGGGCTTTTGGCGTGGGCATGTCGGTTATGGCGTGGGTGTGTCGGCTAACACAGGGTGTGTTGAGTTCGGGTGAGCTTGACACGGACCTGTCACTGATAGCACGCCTGTGTTATTCTGATACACCTTGATAATTGCCGATACTTCACCTGCTAACATGAAAAATACTTCAAAACAGTTTCTTTGTCCAAAATATATTAAACTCGACTAAGACATAACAAAATACATGACTAAAACATAAAATGAGATGAAATGCATACATATTGAATGCCCAAAATGCAACATAAATTACACACATCAAAAATCCCCTAGACCTAAACTTTTGCTTGTCCTCAAGCAAAGAAAAGGGAAAAACACAAAAGACAACTTATTTGTGGAGGTTCAAGAGATCATCCAGAGGTATAAAATATGATCTTAATCTTATCAAATGATTCCTAATTGCAAAACTTGAAAGATCCCTATATAGTGCACGTGAAAAGTCGATCCAAAGGCATTGGACACCAATCCGGATTTGACATCCCCTCTATCGTGTTCCTCTTATTTCCGGCATAGAGACACTTACCTGCCTTAATGCATGGATCATCCTCCCTTATCAACAAAAGGTCTCAAAGGAGCACTTACCAAGAAGAAAGAAGGGAAGAAATTTATAGTAAGCATTTCCCCAGTAACTAGTTAGCCTCAAAGGGGCACCTTTTAGGTGTTTCCCCAGTAGCTACTTTGTCTCAAAGGGGTGCTTCAAAACAATTCCAGTCCTTTTTTTCTCTCTTTTTTTTTTTGTAAAGACTTCTAGGAAAAGTGTTTCTCCAGTAACCAAATTGCACAGGAAAGTCCCCAATGGAAAATGGAGTACTAGTCCGATATGGGGGATTTAAATCCTTTTCGGATACCTCAAGCCTTTAGGTCGTGTGAAAAGTGAAATAGGGTTCTTCTCAAATAAGCATAAGGAATATCATGATCAGACCAAGGTTCAGTTATACTACGCTAGATGATATGCAATGTTCAGCTTACGTAATGAAACATACTCCCCTAGACCTAAATTATGCAATAACCAAATTAAAAATCTAAGAAGAATCAGTATAAGCAATGAAAGGCGTCGATACTCACAAAATAGCTCAAGGGGATCAATGGTCAGCGTCCTTGCTACTAGCATCCTCCTCTGCCCATCTACGTCGCTTCTCCTAGTAAAACTCCCGGGACTCCTACCTAAATCTAGCATCATCCTCCCTCCTGGCAGCCTCGACAGTGAAGAACTCATCAGCCCTCCTGTGAAAATCTGCTGCCCTCTCCAAATGCTGAGTCACCATACGATGGTGCTCCTCTGTAGTCTGGGCAAACTGATCCCACACACCTATGTGCGAGGTATGCTCAACCTTGAAAGCCTCGAATGACGATCGGAACCATGAAAAATCAAATGAAGAATGTCCTGCAGAAAAATTGATAGTAGAAAATCGAGGGGGCTCAAGAGTCGAATGGGATGGCTCGGGGTCTATGTGAGATGGCTCCCTAGGTGAGGGTGATGGAGCATGGGCAGTAGGGGTAGGCAAGGAACCGTGGGCATCTCTAAAAAGCCAATTGGCTTTATTACGTATGGTGATCCACTCGGGGTTTGGAAGAGGGATTTTAATTCCATTTTTTAACACCAAAATATATCCCTCTTCAAATGCCTCAATCATCTTCATATTGATACAAGCATCCAAATCCAATCTAGGGCTAGCAGGACAATGTTCAAGGTTATCTAGGTCACACCCCAAAGGAATGGAAATTCTAGTGATAAGACCACCTACGATTATAACCCCAGATGGGCTATTACTAACTTTAACTAAGTGTCTCACCATATGGGCTCCAGAATCAATATTAACTTCATTTAGCATAGCCCATAAAAACTGTAGCTCGCTCTGCCTAGCTACCCCTGCACTATCATATCTCCCAGAAATTGTATTAGCCATAAAACTAAGGAGATAACGAAAAGTAGGATTCGGGATATTAAATGATTTAGACCTAGATGCATCATAAGGGCGAGGGTCATCAGAAATTAATCTCCAAAACTGATGATCAATAAAATGTCTATGAATTTGCCTCTCCCCTCCGCAAGGGAAATCAAATATCACATTAAAATTACTTAAAGAAAGAGTAAACTCATGATTCATTAACCTAAACTTGGTTTTTCCTTCTTCACAATTCTTCCCTTGAAGTATTTCAGCGGATAATTAGCAAAGGAACTCGAGAGTAATACTAGGATAAGTAAGATGATGATATGTGATAAAGTCAGTCCAACCAATCCTATTAGTTAACTAAATTATATCATCTCTAATTCCTAGGGTTGTTAACATGTAGAAATCAATGGTTCGTGTAGAAATTATTTTTCTTTTCTCAAGCTTACCGAACCTAGATTTCATAATATCATCTCTAAAAACAATTCCACACGGATGACAAGAGGGTGGAGGATCGTTACCCAAGTCTTGCGCTTTCCTCTTTTCCTTGTCCTGAGCTGTCAGTTGAGTAGAAACTCCTCCCCTAGTCTTCACTCGCTTACTCATGGCGTTGGGGAGGGAGAGAGTAGGTTGAGCTTCGGGCTGGTTGAGAGGTAGAGACGACGGCTGCTCCAAGCTTGTGGAAAGTTAGGGTGTGTCAGGCTTTTTTTTTTAAAGGGCAAGCGGCGACACAGGCATGCCACCCATCCTTTTTGCGTGACACAGGTGTGCCAAGCAGCATGCCTTCCTTCTTTATGCGTGACACGGGCGTGTCGGCTAACACACTCAGGGTGTGTTGAGTTCGGGTGAGCTTAACATGCCCGTGCCGTTTGACATAGGTGGGTCATGTAAATCTGGCACGCAATGGCACAGCAACAACACGCCCGCGTCAAACAACACGATCTCACCGTGCCAACCTTTCGAGGCTGTGTCGACGAGTGACACGGACATGTTGTGTCCTGTAATTTTGAAAACCTGAAAAAATGAAAAACTCAAAGTTAAAATAAAAATGAAAAAAATAAAATAAAATGAATAGAAATGAAAATTGCTTGGGTTGCCTCCCAAGGAGCGCTTGTTTAAGGTCATTAGCTTGACCCCTCAATTACTCCCTAGTTGGATGGATGTGGCTCGAGGAGTGTACTCTACTCCTCCTCGTCAATCAGCTCTTCAAGTTTGTTTGAGAAGTATTTCTTAAGCCTTTGTCCATTTACTTTGAAAACTCCGGTAGATTCACTTGATATATCAATAGCTCCGTGAGGATAAACCTTTTTAACTTGGTATGGTCCCGTCCATCTGGATTTTAGCTTCCCAGAAAAAAGTTTCAATCTCAAGTTGAAGAGTAATACTAAGTCTCCTTCATGGAATTCTCTACGCATGATATTCTGGTTATGCCATCTCTTTGTTTTCTCCTTATAAGATTTTGCATGTTCATAAGCATCAAGGCATAGTTCTTCAAGTTCATTCAACTACAATTTTCTTTTCTCTCCAGCTTTCTTTAGGTCAAAATTAATCCATTTAATTGCCCAATATGCCCTGTGCTCTATTTCAACTGGAAGATGATATGGTTTTCCATAAACTAGTCGAAACGGAGTCATTCCAATGGGTGTCTTGTAAGTTGTTCGATAGGCCCATAAAGCATCGTCAAGCTTCAAAGACCAATCCTTCCTTGACCTTGATACTATTTTCTCCAAGATAGCCTTTATTTCCCTGTTTGAAACTTCAACTTGCCCACTTGTTTGTGGATGATATGGTGAGGCTAGTTTATCTGTTACTCCATACTTCTTGAGAAGGCTTTCAAATTGTCTTTCGATAAAATGTGAGCCTCCATCGCTTATTATTGCTCTCGGTACTCCAAATCTTGGAAATATTATACTCTTGAAAAGTTTTATAACCGTTTTTGCATCACAGGAGGGAGATGGGAGAGCCTCAACCCACATAGACACATAGTCCACCGCCACCAATATGTAGGCATTGTTATAGGAAGAAGGGAAAGGTCCCATATAGTCAATTCCCCAGACATCAAATAATTCAACTTCCAATATTGAATTTTGAGGCATCTCGTGTCTTCTCGATACATTCCTGGTCCTTTGACAGCAGTCACAAGTCATCAAATAATTCCAAGAGTCTCTAAAAATATGAGGCCAGTAGAATCCTGCTTGTGTTGGGATGTATACTGAAAGCCTAGCTCTTTTGTATGGACATCTTTATTTTGAAATAAGAATCACATGATCATTATTTGCACGTTATATTTATATGTGTGCATATTGTCTAATATTTTACATTGTAGATAACATGGTGCCTGGGTGCGGCACAGAAGATCATGTTATCAGTCCCTTGTAGAATATAAGTAGAGGCTCACAACCAAGATGGTTTTGGACAAACCATTGGCATGGTTGTAGTGTAGCTTGGTATTGTTTTATCTTGAACATAGAGTTACACTAGTACACCTCGGTGTATTGAGCAGGACCGACATAGAGGTGATTCAATTTATTGCTGACTGCATAATTGAATCGGACCTCGGATATTATGTTGTACATGCTCTTAATCCCGATATAATAACGG
Source organism: Wurfbainia villosa (assembly GCA_025175895.1). Lineage (NCBI taxonomy): Eukaryota > Viridiplantae > Streptophyta > Magnoliopsida > Zingiberales > Zingiberaceae > Wurfbainia > Wurfbainia villosa. The sequence goes on from CM045989.1 coordinate 42,296,725, forward strand.
GCACATGTACTTAATATTTATTTCTTTGATTTACCAGAGGGTGAGATTTCTATGGATTAAATCAATATGCCCGGTAAGTTGGGAAATGATATTATTTACATGGTGTGCCGTTGATTATAGGAGGAATCCGTGTCCTATGTATTAGGTTGATGATGTCCCCTTGAGGAGCTCATAAGGTTCATCATGTAAACCCTGCAGGTTGACTTAGTCAACATGATGATAAGGTTGAGTGGTACTACTCGAGGAGTTAGATGTTAATTAATTGATGGTCAGTAAATCAATTAATTGACGGACATTCGATATCTTAAACACGGGGAGATGTATGTACAAATAATATAAGGAGCCCATATTAATTTATGGGGGTTGGTGAGGTAGTTCGATGATGATCCTCTAGTGGAATGGAACATCATTGATGGATCAAGTTTGTGTGGTTCCGATCCATCGGGTGGCCAAGACCCAACTCCTCCTCATGGTCCCTATCGTAGCCTAAAATAAACCTCATGAACTCTAGATCAAATGATGGAAATTAAATCTCTAGATCCAACGGTTGGGATTAAATCCCTAGAACCGACGATTGAGATTAAATCTCTAGATCCGACGGTTGGGATTAAAACCCTAGAACCGACGATTGAGATTAAATCTCTAAATCCGACGGTTGAGTTTAAAACCCTAGAACCGACGGTGGAGATTAAAGGGGAGGGAAAGGAAAGGAAAGGGAGAGGAAAGGTTGGATAAGGTGGGCGGCAAGTTTAAAAGATTAATAAAATTTTTTTTCCTAATTCTATGCCACCTTGGGCGGCAAGATTAGAATTAGTTAAAAAAAAAAAAATTTTAAGATTAGAATTGGTGAAAAAAATTTTTTTCCCTATGCCACCTTGGGCGGCAAGATTATAGGAAGAAAAAATTTACTAATTCCTTGCTACCCTTGGGCGGCAAGAAAATTGGGAATTAGTTCCTATATTTTTGGCTACCTCATCAATAACCAACTTTCTCCTAAGTTCTATAAATAGGGGCTTAGGCTTGGGGGGAAAAAGAAGTTTTTTTTAGATGATGGAAATTAGGGTTTAGCCTCTCTTTGCTTGGGCGGCAAGTAACCCTAAGGAGGAAACCCTAATTAGGGTTTGGCTCCTTGGGTTGGGCAGCCAAGGTTTGGAAGGAGAGTGGGCGGCAACTTGTGGAAGAGTTCTTCTTCTTCCTAGGGTAAGTGGCCGGTTCTAGATCTCCTCCTTCCACCTTGGTTGGGCGGCAACAAGGAGGAGGATTGTTTTCCTTTCTTTTCTCCAAGTGTTGGTCGGCGCCCATACCCTTGGTGTTTCTCTTTCGGTTGACTTCCATACTCCATTCCATCTTCTCTTTGAAGAAACCCTAGATTTTTCCTTTCCTTTGTTGGGCGGCTAGGTTATGGAGGGGAAAGTGGGCGGCAACTATAGGAGAGGATATCTTCTTCTTCTTCCTAGGGTGTTGTCGGCTCCTAGATCTTTTCCCTCTACCTTGGTCGGCGCTCAACCTATTCCTCTCATCCTCTTCTTGTTCTCTTTGGACCGGCGGCAAGCATCATGCTTGGAGCTTGATAGTTGGTCCTAGATAAGAGATGAGTTTTGTTTCCATTTTGTTCTCTCTATTCTTGGGGCCGGCGGCATCAATCCTTTGTGGATTGGTAGTTGGCTCAAGCAAGAAGGGAAAGAGAGTTCTTCTTTCTTTGGATTGAAGAAGATTTAGGATGCTTCAACTTGTGGAGGATCTTCGCCCACACGAAGTCTACAAGGAGGTTAGGACATACGATAGAAGATCAAGAGGTATAAAAGTTTTATAACTTTTATTATTGTTCTTTGCATGTTCTTATCGATATGCTAGCTTAAGTTCTTTATGTTAGTATATGTTGATTATACTAGTTTACATTTGTATGTATTTGTATAATCATGGACCCCGATAAGAAACACAAAAATCGGCGATCCGTCCGTCGTCTCTTCCGCGGCTAACCGACTAGAAGAGTTGTGTTGCTTGAACAACTAGTTTGTTCAAGCGATCGCTCGAGTCGTTAGCACGACAACGAATTGGTTGTGCTTAGGAAACTCATCCCATCCAGATTAGTTTTCATTAGTGAAAATTTTAATCCGGGGACATGGGAGCCAATGAGCATTCCGAGATTAGCACGGTTGCCAACAATTTGTATCAGAGCCACGGTTTCCGGTTTTGTGTGTTTTGGATTCGGTTACTTTCATGCACTTATCATATATTGTGTATGCCGGATAATAGTAGGATGTGTGTAGGCTAACTTTTTGGTTGCAGGCATAAGATCCAACTATTATGGCTATATATGTGTGTATGTGATTGCATGTGTGTGTGATTGTATATTATTTGAGTCCTCGAGGTTGACGAGGCTAGATTAGTATTTAATTTTTGTAATTAAATATGGCATTGTTTAGCCGCTCATTTTAGTTTACTTTCGATCTAGATTATTTGTACACTCCTTCATGGAGTATAGGATCGATGGATGTAAATTAAAATGTTTTATCTCGGCTCGGAACTCTTTGGTGACTTGCGCACGGGAAAAGATGGAGCGGACGAGGTGGTGACACGACGGAACGCATATTGGAGAACAATGCCATAATAGTTGGAAAAATTCTGTTTTTTCCATATTTATTGCTGATTTGTTTTATATGCATGTTGTGTGTGCTTGAAAATTCCTCATTTGCAATTTACTAAGTGGGAGAGGGACATTTTAATTAATTCCCGCGGCCTCCATTACAATTTGACGTGTGATGCAACAAACTTGTGTGTCGGCTCTGAGTGCCTTCCTCCCCGAGGACGGGTTTGTTTGCGGATCACTAGGTCAAATAATGGTTATAGAAAATTATCTAGGAGCGTGTGTACTTCCACAGCGGTAAGGCACATAATCCGAAATAATTCCCTTAGTACCGTGTAATGGTGCACAATTAGATGCAAATAAAAAAAGTAGTTTTATTTGTAGGGCCGAAGAGAAACCAACTATTAATTTTATTTGTCAAAAGTAAGGTTGACAAGATAATAAAATTAATGCATTAAACCTCCTCTTACAAATGTAGAATTCGTATACGTCCACACAGCATGGCATGCGATATTCTCGGTGTTTAAGGTGTTGGTGGATTTCAAAATTTTATTGTTTAAGGAATCAATAATTTTTATTGAAATCTACAGTAATAATAAGCATGTTGTGTGTGCTTGAAAATTCCTCATTTTCAATTTACTAAGTGGGAGAGGGATATTTTAATTAATTCCCGCGGCCTCCATTACAATTTGACGTGTGATGCAACAAACTTGCGTGTCGGCTCTGAGTGCCTTCCTCCCTGCGGATGAGTTTGTTTGCGGATCACTAGGTCAAATAATGGTTATAGGAAATTATTTAGGAGCTTGTGTACTTCCACAGCGGTAAGGCACATAATCCGAAATAATTCCCTTAGTATCGTGTAATGGTGCACACTTAGATGCAAATAAAAAGTATCCTCCCCATCGGAGTCACTGCTTTTATTTGTAGGGCCAAAGAGGAACCAACTATTAATTTTATTTGTCAAAAAGTAAGGTTGACAAGATAATAAAATTAATGGGTAAAACCTCCTCTTACAAATGTAGAATTCAGATATCCACCTGCGTGGCATGCGATATTCTCGGTGTTTTGAGGTGTTGGTTGATTTCGAAATTTTATTGTTTGAGGAATCAATAATTTTTTGAAATCTAAAGTAATGATCTATGTGATTCTTAGGATTTTCAAAATTGACTTTCAGTCCACTTATTTTGATACTAAAGGAAATAAACTTATTGTACCCAAATTATATTGATTGGAAATGAATCCAAATATTGTCTTATCTGCTAGTATGCAATCTTCAAAGAGTGTCCTCAAGCCATCATTGCTCAAAAGGGTTTCTACTTCTAAGCCGAAAGGCATGAAGAAGGAGAAACAAGGTGGAGCAAATGTGGTGGGAGGATCTCGGGAGGAGTGAAGAAGCCGAAAGGCAAGTACTTCACTTACAAGGGGATGGACATTGGAAGGAGGACTGTCCCAATCCAAAACAGAACAAAAGTATATCTTTTGGTCTAGTCGTTGTAACATGGTTAGCGGTGTTATCTACCGGTACCTGGTGTGTAGATACGAGAGCCACTAATCATGTCTGCAATACTTTGCAGGGGTTCCAGGAAACCCGACAACTAGCTAAAGGGGATGTTACCATTTACTTGGGCAATGCCATGAAGATGGCAGCTATTGCAGTGGGAGATGTTTTATTTATTTTTTGAGAAAAATAAAGTTTTCTGGTTCTTAAGAATTTCCTTTATGTACCCTTATTTAGAAAGAATTGATTTCGGTTTCTAAATAGTTTTTGGATGGATAATCTATTTCTTTTCATGATAGATTTGTTATAAAAGGAATAGGGAAATTATCTATTCAGCTACATAGATAGGAAATTTATAACTTGAACCACAACCTCCCACGATGCAAATAGAAGTTAATAACTCATCTTCTAATTCCAATAAGAGAAAAGAACCTTCGAAGATGAACCAAACATATCTTTGGCTTCTTAGGCTTGGTCACATTAACTTAAGCAGAATTCAAAGGTTGATAGCTGATGGACCTTTGGGTTCATTAGTGGTGGAGGATCTCCCAACCTACGAATCTTGCTTGGAGGGTAAGATGACCAAGAGACCTTTTTAAGGCCAAGGGGTATAGAGCCAATGATTTGTTAGAAATGGTTCATTCTGATTTGTGAGGTCCTATGACTATCTAGGCAAGAGGTAATCTTGAATATTTCGTCTCTTTCATAGACGATTATTCAAGATATTGATGACACTACGATCTGATCGTGGTGGTGACAACCTCTTGGGAGAGTTTAGGAACTACTTATCAGAGGTTGGGATTCAATCCCAATTGACTGCACCTGGCACACCCCAGCAGAACGGTGTAGCAGAGCGAAGGAATATGACTCTTATGGAGATGGTTAGATCGATGATGAGTTATTCTGACTTGTTTTATAGTCCTAGAAATCAGAGGGTGATCGTTAACACGAATGCCAGATTTCTAGAGGAAGACTATGTGATAAGCCACAAGCCCAAGGGTAAAATTGTTCTGGAGGAATTAAAAGGGATGTCACTTCTTTAGTACCACCGGTACAAGAGGACATACCACATGTCACTGCACTGCGTGTCACAGAAGATACCTCGTCGTAGTGGGAGGGTTGTTAGACAACCTCTTAGATTCATGTTTTTGGACAAATCTTCTGATTTGGTCCCTAGCAAATATGAACCTGATCCCTAGACATACGGTGAGGCAATCCAAGATATAAATACAACATCTTTGCAAAGTGCAATGAATACTGAGATTGAATCTATGGATTCAAGACAGGTCTGGGAGCTCTTATGCATAGCAACTCATATGGATTATGAGGTGTGACAAATGGATGTCAAGACAGCATTCCTTAGTGGAAGTCTTGAGGAATCCATCTACATGAAGCGACCAGAGGGATTCATTGCTAAGGGCAAAGAGCGTATTGTATATAAGCTTAATCGGTCCGTTAATGGACTGAAGCAAGCTTTGAAGTCTTGGGACATCCGCTTTGAGGAAGTAAATCCAGTCTTATGGATTTATTCAAAGTTCAGATGGGTCTTGTGTATATCAGAGATGTGACGAAAACGTAGTGGTATTTTTGTACTATACGTAGATGACATTTTGGTGGTTGGCGACAACATCGAAGTGTTATCAGACGTAAGGGTATGGTCGTCAAGCAGATGATATGAAGGACTTGGGAGAAGTGGGTCACAACCTTGGGGATCAAGGTTGTTGTGCTTATCCCAAGCTTCATACATAGACATGGTTTTGGATCGTTTTAGCATACAAAACTCTAAGAAGGGTTTTCTACCCTTCAGGCATGGAGTTCCTTTATCTAAGGAGATGTGTCCTAGATCATCTGAGGTGATAAAGGAGCTGAAGGCGGTTCCTTATGCTTCGGCAGTATGAAGCCTCATGTATGCTATGTAAGAGACAAGATATCTGCTTTGCCATGGGCATGGTTAGCAGATATCAGAGTAATCCAGTGACAGGGACATTGGACTGTGGTAAAGCATATATTATAGTGCCTGAGAAGGACTAGGGATTATATGCTAGTTTACCGGGCAGACCAATTACTCCCTATGGGTTGCATGGATTGCGATTTCCAATCAAATAAGGATAACAGTAAATCTACCTCAGGTTTTGTGTTTACATTAGGAGGTGGAGCCATTGTATGGAGGAGTGCCCAGTAGAAATGCGTGGTGGACTCCACCATGGAAGCTGAGTATGTGGCAGCCTATGAGGCGGCCAAAGAAGCTGTGTGGTTCGGGAACTTCTTGATGGACTTGGATGTGATTCCTGGTTTGCCCAGAACTATCACAATTTATTGTGATAATAATGGTGCAGTTGCAAACTCGAAGGAACCATGAGCCCATAAGGCTAGTAAACACATAGAGTGCAAGTACCACCTGAAACGAGAAATCGTAAAGGAGGTAGAAGTTGCTGTCGCCTAGCATGCATCAGAGGATGACCTGATAGACCCTTTCACTAAGGCCCTTCTAGTGAGAGCTTTGATAGGCATGTGGAGGGAAGGGGAATCAGATGTATGGCAGTATGATGACAACATAGTCTTTTAGTATAAGTGGGAGATTGTTGGGATGTATACTGAAAGCCTAGCTCTTTTGTATGGACATCTTTATTTTGAAATAAGAATCACATGATCATTGTTTGCACGTTATATTTATATGTGTGCATATTGTCTAATATTTTACATTGTAGATAACATGGTGCCTGGGTGCGGCACAGAAGATCATGTTATCAGTCCCTTATCGAATATAAGTAGAGGCTCACAACCAAGATGATTTTGGACAAACCATTGGCATGGTTGTAGTGTAGCTTGGTATTGTTTTATCTTGAACATAGAGTTACACTAGTACACCTCGGTGTATTGAGCAGGACCGACATAGAGGTGATTCAATTTATTGCTGACTGCATAATTGAATCTGACCTCGGATATTATGTTGTACATGCTCTTAATCCCGATATAATAATGGGCACATGTACTTAATATTTATTTCTTTGATATACCAGAGGGTGAGATTTCTATGGATTAAATCAATATGCCCGGTAAGTTGGGAAATGATATTATTTACATGGTGTGCCGTTGATTATAGGAGGAATCCGTGTCCTATGTATTAGGTTGATGATGTCCCCTTGAGGAGCTCATAAGGTTCATTATGTAAACCCTACAGGTTGACTTAGTCAACATGATGATAAGGTTGAGTGGTACTACTCGAGGAGTTAGATGTTAATTAATTGATGGTCAGTAAATCAATTAATTGACGGACATTCGATATCTTAAACACGGGGAGATGTATGTACAAATAATATAAGGAGCCCATATTAATTTATGGGGGTTGGTGAGGTAGTTCGATGATGATCCTCTAGTGGAATGGAACATCATTGATGGATCAAGTTTGTGTGGTTCCGATCCATCGGGTGGCCAAGACCCAACTCCTCCTCATGGTCCCTATCGTAGCCTAAAATAAACCTCATGAACTCTAGATCAAATGATGGAAATTAAATCTCTAGATCCGACGGTTGGGATTAAATCCCTAGAACCGACGGTTGAGATTAAATCTCTAGATCCGACGGTTGGGATTAAAACCCTAGATCCGATGATTGAGATTAAATCTCTAAATCCGACGGTTGAGATTAAAACCCTAGAACCGACGGTGGAGATTAAAGGGGAGGGAAAGGAAAGGGGAGGGAAAGGAAAGGAAAGGGAGAGGAAAGGTTGGATAAGGTGGGCGGCAAGTTTAAAAGATTGATAAAATTTTTTTTCCTAATTCTATGCCACCTTGTGCAAGATTAGAATTAGTTAAAAAAATTTTAAGATTAGAATTGGTGAAATTTTTTTCCCTATGCCACCTTAGGTGCAAGATTATAGGAAGAAAAAATTTACTAATTCCTTGCTACCCTTGGGCGGCAAGAAAATTGGGAATTAGTTCCTATATTTTTGGCTACCTCATCAATAACCAACTTTCTCCTAAGTTCTATAAATAGAGGCTTAGGCTTGGGGGGAAAAAGAAGTTTTTTTTAGATGATGGAAATTAGGGTTTAGCCTCTCTTTGCTTGGGCGGCAAGTAACCCTAAGGAGGAAACCCTAATTAGGGTTTGGCTCCTTGGGTTGGGCGGCCAAGGTTTGGAAGGAGAGTGGGCGGCAACTTGTGGAAGAGTTCTTCTTCTTCCTAGGGTAAGTGGCCGGTTCTAGATCTCCTCCTTCCACCTTGGTTGGGCGGCAACAAGGAGGAGGATTGTTTTCCTTTCTTTTCTCCAAGTGTTGGTCGGCGCCCATACCCTTGGTGTTTCTCTTTCGGTTGGCTTCCATACTCCATTCCATCTTCTCTTTGAAGAAACCCTAGGTTTTTTCCTTTCCTTGGTTGGGCGGCTAGGTTATGGAGGGGAAAGTGGGCAGCAACTATAGGAGAGGATATCTTCTTCTTCTTCCTAGGGTGTTGTCGGCTCCTAGATCTTTTCCCTCTACCTTGGTCGGCGCTCAACCTATTCCTCTCATCCTCTTCTTGTTCTCTTTGGACCGGCGGCAAGCATCATGCTTGGAGCTTGATGGTTGGTCCTAGATAAGAGATGAGTTTTGTTTCCATTTTGTTCTCTCTATTCTTGGGGCCGGCGGCATCAATCCTTTGTGGATTGGTGGTTGGCTCAAGCAAGAAGGGAAAGAGAGTTCTTCTTTCTTTGGATTGAAGAAGATTTAGGATGCTTCAACTTGTGGAGGATCTTCGCCCACACGAAGTCTATAAGGAGGTTAGGACATACGATAGAAGATCAAGAGGTATAAAAGTTTTATAACTTTTATTATTGTTCTTTGCATGTTCTTATCGATATGCTAGCTTAAGTTCTTTATGTTAGTATATGTTGATTATACTAGTTTACATTTGTATGTATTTGTATAATGATGGACCCCGATAAGAAACACAAAAACCGGCGATCCGTCCGTCGTCTCTTCCGCGGCTAACCGACTAGAAGAGTTGTGTTGCTTGAACAACTAGTTTGTTCAAGCGATCGCTCGAGTCGTTAGCACGACGACGAATTGGTTGTGCTTAGGAAACTCATCCCATCCGGATTAGTTTTCATTAGTGAAAATTTTAATCCGGGGACATGGGAGCCAATGAGCATTCCGAGATTAGCACGGTTGCCAACAGCTTGTAAGACCCTTGCCGCAGTCTTGTCTGTGCTAATATGACCTCCATAAGCAGAAGAATGACAATGATACAATATGACCTCAATCTCTTCTTTGGATACACATCTTCGATAAATAGCATCAGCTCCTTGCTTGAACAAGAATGGCTCATCCCACACATATTGCTTTACGTCCGCGAAAAACTTCTTCCTTTGATAGTAAGTCATATGGGAAGGTATTATCCCGCAAGCTAGGAAATTGGCAAAATCAGCATACCACAGAGCCTTGATTTTCTTGACAACTAGTAGATGCTCATCCAGAAAGAAATCATTAATAGCAAAATCATCGTCACTTCCTGCATTTGTTCCTGGGTGTAGTCTCGATATATGATCTGCAACTACGTTCTCCGTTCCTTGTTTGTCTCGAATTTCCAGATCAAACTCTTGCAAAAGAAGTATCCACCAGATGAGTCTTGGCTTGGATTCCTTTTTGTTCAACAAGTATCTTATGGTTGCATGATCTGTGTAAACTATCACCTTAGACCCAATGATATAAGATTTGAACTTGTCGAAGGTGAAGACTATAGCCAAGAGTTCTTTCTCCGTAGTAGCATAATTCACTTGTGCGTCATCCAACGTTTTACTGGCATAGTAAATTGCATACACCTTGAGGTCCTTCCTTTGTCCCAAAACTGCCCCTACAGCGAAATCACTTGCATCACACATAATTTCAAAAGGAAGACTCCAATCTGGAGGTTACATTATTGGGGTGGATGTCAATGATTCTTTGAATTTGAAAAATGCATCAAGACAAGAATTATCAAAATGAAACTCGGCATCCTTAGCAAGCAAATTAGTCAATGGCTTTGAGATTTTTGAAAAGTCCTTGATGAACCGTCGGTAAAACCCCGCATGTCCTAGAAAACTCCGCACTCCCTTAACATCAGTTGGAGGAGGTAACTTCTTGATCACTTCAGTTTTAGCAATGTCCACCTCGATACCACGCTATGAAACTAGGTACCCAAGCACTATGCCTTCTCGCACCATGAAGTGGCACTTCTCCCAATTAAGCATTAAATTCATTTCCTCGCATCTCTGCAAAACCTTGATCAAATTAGATAAGCACATATCAAAATCTGCACCATATACAAAAAAATCATCCATGAATACTTTCATTATATTCTCGATCATATCGGAAAAAATTGAAGTCATGCATCTCTGAAAAGTTGTTGGTGCATTGCAAAGTCCAAAAGACATTCTCCTGAAAGAAAAAGTACCATATGGGCAAGTAAAAGTTATTTTCTCTTGGTCGTTAGGATAGATGGGGATTTGGTAGAAACCGAAGTATCCATCTAAGTAATAGAAATGCGAATGTTTTGCCAACCGGTCTAACATTTGGTCAATAAAGGGGATAGGAAAGTGGTCCTTTCTAGTTTCCTTGTTTAATTTCCTATAATCAATACACATTCTCCACCCGGTGACTGCTCTCGTGGGGATTAACTCATTCGTAGCATTTTCTATCACGGTTATCCCCCCTTTCTTAGGCACCACATGAATAGGACTCACCCATTCGCTAACGGATATAGGATAGATAATTCCTGCATCTAGCAATTTCAGGACCTCTTTCTTGACCACCTCTTTCATGGTCGGGTTTAGCCTTCGTTGATGTTAAATTGAAGGTTTATAATTATCCTCGAGTAGAATTCTATGCATGCAAACCGATGGACTAATTCCCTTTATATCATCAATCTTGTATCCAATGACATTCTTATGTGTTTTCATCACTTTGATCAGTTTCTCAGTCTCTGCATCGCTTAAATTAGCCTTAATAATCACGGGATAAGTAAAATTTTTGCCAAGAAATTCATACCTGAGTGTCGATGGAAGAGGCTTAAGTTCTACCTGTGGTGGTAGGTCAAGGTCGATAATCTCCGGTTCTTCATCCTCGAAATCCCTTTCGAGCCTACCAAGATGAGTTTGTTCTTGTGCGCCTTTTAGTGCAATTGACGGGAAACTGTCAATCCTGCAACAAACATCAAAATTAGACGGTTGTTTAACAGCTTTGGAAAGGTCAAATTCAATCTTATCATTTCCAAATGCAAGTGAAATTTTGTGGTTCTTGACGTCTATCATCGCCCCTGCAGTAGCCAGGAAAGGTCTCTCTAAGATGAGTGGAATACATGGGTCTTCATCCATGTCAAGCACTAAGAAATCGGCGGGAATAATAAAGTTTCCCACCTTCACAGGTACATCTTCTAAGATTCTCAAAAGATATCTAATGGATCGATCGGCTAACTGCAAGGCCATAGTTGTTAGTTTCATTTCTCCCAAATCTAATTTCTTGCATATGGAAAGAGGAATCAAATTGACACTAGCTCCTAGATCACAAAAAGCCTTATCAAAACTAGAGTCATTAATTATGCAAGGGATAGAAAAACTACCTGGATCATTTAACTTGGGAGGTACCATGTTTTTAATTAAAGCACTGCATTCTTCGATAAGAGCCACTGTTACATGCTCCTCAACTTTCCTTTTATTGGTTAAAATATCCTTCAAGAACTTGGAGTACGTAGGCATTTGTTGAAGAGCTTATGTAAAAGGTATATTAATATAAAGCTTTCTAATTACCTCAAGAAACTTACCAAATTGTTCATCCAATTTCTCTTTAATCACCTCGAGGGAATGGAATAGAGGCTTATATGGCTTCTGCACACTGTGTCGCTCCTGCTGACACAAGTCCGACACTAGCACGGGTCTACCACACACTGGTGTGCTTATGGGCATCACCCCGGTGTGTTGGACAACACACCGGGTGTGTTGACGCTTCTATTCAATGTGTTAACTTTTTAGCAATACGTAAACTGAACGAACTCGTGCACACCTATGTTCTTGAACACGGGTGGGGCTTGTTGAGCTCTGGCAGGTGGTACTACTTTCTTGTCTCCTTCTAAAATTCTTCCACTTCTCAAACTTATAGAATTACAATGTTCAGCTGGGTTTACTTTCGAATTTCCAGGAAATCTTCCGTGCGTCCTAGATGTAGAGCTAGCAATTTGAGAAATTTGATTCTCCAACATTCTTGTGTGATTAGTCAAATTATCCACCTTGCTTCCCAATTGCTTAATCGCCTCGGTATTGTTTTGATGTTGCTGATTGGATTCTATAACATGCTGTCGAAATTCATCATTCATCTTCCCTTGGCATGTGATAAAATTTTCCATCATCTTCTCTAAGTTTGACTTTGGCCCTGGTTGAAATCCCGAAGGTGATCCAAAATTGTTCTATCCAGAAGAATTTTAGTTGGCTCGATACGAAAAGTTGGGGTGATTTCTCCAACTAGGATTGTACGTGTTCGAATAAGGGTTGCCACCATTAGGCTTCTGATTAAAATTATTCAGCGCATCTACTTGCTCAACCCCTGCTCCCGATGATGGTGCGTGTAGAATTTAGCAGTTTGTAGCCATATGTCCTATTACACCACAAATCTCACAAGTGACATTAGATGAGTTTACAGCTGATACATTAAAATGTTCAAGCTTTTTAGTTAATGCATCAACTTTAGCGCTGAGTAAATCGAGAGTACTTACCTCATACTTACCTGACGTTTTAATCAGATACCCTCGTTCTGTAGCCCATTGGTGAGAATTCATTGCCACATTCTCGATGATCTCAAAGGCTTCATCCAACGTTTTGTTCATAAGAGCTCCTCCTATAGCAGAATCAAGAGAAACTTTAGTGGCATACAAGATTCCATTATAGAAAGTATGAACAATGAGCCATTTCTCCAGCCCATGATGAGGGCATTGCTGTAGTAATCCCTTAAATCTGTCCCAAGCTTCAAATAATGTCTCTCCATCCTTCTGTGCAAAATTAGTGATTTGATGACGAAGACTTGCAGTTTTTCTTGGTAGAAAATACTTGTCTAGAAATCTTTGCTCCAGCTGATCCCATGTAGTTATGCAGTCCACTGGAAGAGAGTGTAACCACGCTCTAGCTTTGTCCCGTAATGAGAAGGGGAACAAGCGCAATCTAATAGCATCAGCTGAGGCTCCATTCAGTTTTAACATTTTGCAAAATTCTAAAAATACTTCCAAGTGCAGATTAGGATCTTCAGTGGGCACTCCTCTAAATTGATGTTGTTGGACCATGGAAAGTAGAGCCAGTTTCAATTCAAAATTGTTCACTTCAATGGGAGGTCTTCTAATGCTTGTTCTCAATCCCCTTGTACTAGGCACTGCGTAATCCCTTAAAGGTTTATTCTCGTTGTGATCAGCCATGTTAGAGTTCAAATTTTCTTCCTGTTGTTGTTGGAGTCTTCTTCTAGCAAGGAACCTTCTCTCTATCTCAGGATCAATTTCGAGAATTTCCCTGTTAAATTTGTGCATGCAACAACAAGAGAAGCTTCCAAAACAAGAATTCAGAATAGACAAAAGAATAAAAACAGAAACAGAAATCTAGATTAACTAAATCACGCTCAATTCAATATTGAGTGCCAATCCCCGGCAACGACACCAAGAACTTGATGTGTCGATTTCCGTAAGTGCACGGTTGTCGTCAAGTAATAAAAATATCGATCCTACAGGGATTGGGTCAATTACTGAATGATAGTGATACCAAGTTATCTAGTCAAATCGAATTTGTGAATTAAGTAAAGAAACTAAGCACTCAAGAACAGCGAATGAGAAGAACGAGCTGAAAGTCAATAATTGAAGGGAATCTCAAGATATGGGTTTCACCGCATCGACGATTTATAAGGTGATTATGTTCTCTCTTACTCCTTAGAGTTGTTTGGATAGAACCTGTCCTAAGGTAAATCAATGGCCCCTTTTGAGGTCTACGCCAATTGTACCTATCAAACTCAATTTCTCTTTTCATAGTATTCGAGCATAGGTGATCATAATCAGCTAAGGGGAACTGTCACGAGACCCCTGCAAACCTCCCTAGTCTTACTACCGTTACTTGATAAAAATTAGATTTGATAGATCCATTAAGTCCATAAGAGTTCCTCTAGAGACTAAATATCCTTTTCACGATAGGTTTACACACTAGACCATAATTAGCTAAAGAATCATCAATGATTCCCGCAAGCCCTCATAGATACGCTATCGATACTTGATAGGAGTTAATCTCTAGCATGGATCTAGGTTTCGGGAACTTGGGTTCACTGTTAGGTACTTCCCCAAGGTTCCTTAGATTTATCAATAAGAATCTAAAACTAAATCAAAACAACCGTCTATTCAAGTAAAGTAGAAGAGATTCAATCAACCATCATAAATTGTCAAGGGCTACTCCCCCATCCTGAGATTACAGGACACTACTCCATAGATGAATCAGTATTGCCAGAGAAAGAAATTACAATTGCCATCGTTGCATTTCCTCCGCCGTCAACTTTGTCCTCCTCATTCGAATTCCGCAGCGCCCCTCTAGGGTTAGAATTCATCTTCTTTTATAGCCTTGGCTTGGTCTTCAATTAAGGCAAAAATTCTTCAATTAAACGGAAATCTCGGGCTTTGCCACAGAAAAGGAAAACAGTCAACAAGGGCGTCACGCTCATGTCAATGGAGGGCATGGGCGTGTCGGGCTTTTGGCGTGGGCATGTCGGCTATGGCATGGGTGTGTCGGCTAACACACCGGGGTGTGTTGAGTTCGAGTGAGCTTGACACGGATGTTTCGCTGATAGCACGCCTGTGTTATTCTGATACGCCTTGATAATTGTCGATACTTCACCTGTTAACATGAAAAATACCCCAAATCAGTTTCTTTGTCAAAAATATATTAAACTCAACTAAGACATAACAAAATACATGACTAAAACATAAAATGAGATAAAATGCATGCATATTGAATGCCCAAAATGCAACATAAATTACACACATCAATGCACTAAGTCAGCACCAAGTCTTCTACCTATTACCTGAGCGACAAGAAAACCCAGGGTCTATGGTGGTGAGTATAACTCAGCGGTAATATGAAAAATAATGCATATATAACATAAATCTCATGAGATTCAACAATATACTATCTAAAGATACCACAGGTATACACCAATATAATAGATATGTACATGCATATACCATCTAAATAACTGAACAACGTAAGATGTAGACAAACCTGAAAGTCTGCTATGCTACACTTATCCCACCTGAGCATATATCTACAATATACAACAATAAATCTGGTTTAACTCATACTAAATCATGATACTGGTCAAAGATATGCAATAGTTCGACCAACTCATACATAGGTATCCCACACACTATCATATGGCAAATGCAGTAGCATGTATGATGATGTACAAATAAATGCAGCAAGCATAATACAAACAAATGTAGCATCTCAACAAGCATACATATAGACTACATCATTTATATATATACTAATCACACACACACACGCGCACACACACACACACACACACACAGATATATATATATATATATATATATATATATATATATGTCAATATGCAAAACGTCATAAGAACACGGTAATGCAGGATGCATGGTCATGCCTACTCACCCTAACCGCTACCATGACCCCAGTGTGGCCTAGGTGGCTCGACATGACAACTGTCCCAACTCAACACCAACCACTACTCTCGAGTGGTCGAGTGGGCTTTATGAACAAGTAGCATATAAGCATAAACACTACACAACGGGGGTCCCTACTATTGGCCACTCTGACAGTCACTATCCATGAGTGGTCGAGTGCCACACATACAGGACAATTGCATGCAACTCCAACTACCACCATCTATAGTGGTAGAGTGCGGCACAACAAATGCTCTGCCCTCACACCAGTTACTCCTCCATAAGTAACCTGGGAGGCAGGATGACTAACGACCCTCTTAACCACAAGGGAGACTAAGTCGCCAGCATACATGCAAATGACATGAATCTATAGTCACACATACATATATCCACCACAGTGTGTCTATCCTATAGAGAGTCATACACAACTGATCAACACACTCTCTATCCTGCAAGAGAGTCATACTCAACTGATCATAACACTCTCTATTCTGCAGAAAGTCATACTCCACTGATCAACACACTCTTTATCTTGCAAAGAGTCGTACTCAACTGATCATAACACTCTCTATCCTACAGAGAGTCATACTCAACTGATCAACACACTCTCTATCCTGTAGAGAGTCATACTCAACTGATCATAACATTCTCTATCTTGCAAAGAGTCATACTCGACTAATCAACACACTCTCTATCCTGTAGAGAGTCGTACTCAATTGATCACAACACTCTCTATCTTACAAAGAGTCATACTCGACTAATCACAACCAAGCTAGGACTTCTAGTCCGTAGCGATGCTGTATCGACAAATCACACATTTATACATGACTACATGATTCATAGTGGATATGTACACAACATCAGGATATAACATGGAAACTCAACTTTACTTCTAGAGTCACCCCCCCCCTCAGATGATTTATCTAAATTTCACAATTCAATTTTACAACCGAATTTAGTTATGTACTCATAGGTAAACCACTATAGGTCCACTTACCATAACATCTATAATTCATAACAAAGATGAATGAATAGATAACAACAATAATAGAGTATTTAAGTGCAAAGGCAAGTATCAAGCATCAGAAAAACTAGAGTGGAGTCAAGGTCAAAGTGACAACAATATGAAGTTATATACTTCAGGGTTTAACTAATACCTGACCAGAGTAAGAAATATTACCCACCTGATATGTAGACTATGTCGATAGTCTTCACGTGCATGAACCTATCTTGAATCAAGGTCCTGAAATCAACATATACAACTAGATTATGCTATCAATTCCAATATTAGGATCAAATCATTATCCTACATTAACTAACTGAATAGTTTCTTCCATTAGCTCTTAATCATCGTACCAACTATCAATTTAATCATAGATAATCAAGCTAACTAAATAACATCTCAATCTACAGTTAAAATAACAATTCATAGCATTTACCTAGTTTTAAATCCATGGTAAGAGCTTCTTGATCCATAGTAAAAAATCAGCTCTGTACAATCTAATCTATAATTACAACGCGACCAACCTACAACCTTCAGCACGTCCACAAACAATTCAATATACCAATCCACTATAACAAAAAAATATTTGCTTGCATAAACTTAACACATCCCAATTTCCTTACCTATTTCTCAAGCTTCCATCCCACTGCTTCATATATTAGGTCTATGATCCAAGTCTAATGCCTCCTTCCTCGGATCATCACTAAAACTACCGTAAACAAATCTTCATCTTCGAAATGACGAAGCAACCCCAATCCTGTAGAAATCACCTAGCTATATAATCTAGCAATTAGCTAATCTCAACTATCATCCTTCCATCCACAACACTTACTATCAGTCCAGCACAAAATGACTCATGACATCTTCGATATGGTCATAGCTTGCTGTGGGGAGAAGCAACAGTGAGCTAGGATGGGGATGTCAGAGAAGAGGCTATCAACAAAAGGTGTCATAGATTTTCTTGTGACGGCAAAATTGAGCTCCTGGCGATCGTCATAGCAGCAACCACAAGAGGGCAACCCTGGATCCAATGCTCACAGTGAGAGATGTAACGGCGGCGACGAGCCTAGTCATGGCAGAGATCGACTGAAAACTAGTAAAGAACCATGCCCTTACCTTGCTCCGGCGATAGCGCAGCGAGCTTAGGTGGCGGCGGTAACAGATTGCTCCGATGGGGCTCAATGCAGAGAAAAGAAGCGACGCCGATGGGTCACGGGGAGAGGATAAATTGTGGCGATGTAGGCCTTGTTGACCTGCCTCTCGGTTAGGTAGTCGATAGCGCTAGGAAAGGGGAATATGAAGCTGCGAGGATGAAGGAGAAGAGGGATCAGGCGATCTAAGGAGTGGCGGCGGTGAGTGTTCGAGAGAGGAGAAGGAAAAACGAAAATCACCATGAGAAACGGAAGGAATCACGATGGAGGAAAGAAATGGGGAACTTGCAAACGGGTTGGGTTCGAGCTTAAAAAAAAAATGGCCCCTTATGGTTAAGCTAGCTTAGGTTAAGTCCAAGCCAGCCTAAGTTGACTCAACCTCTTATTTAAATTTTAATCTTCCTCCTAAGCGGTCATATGAACTCCATTTGAATCCAGAAATTTTTTTGAAAATTCCTAAAAAACATTCCACAAGATAATTTCTTAATTAACTAGGAATATTTTATTTTATTTTATTTTTCTGGTATCTTACATTCTCCCCTACTAATAAAAATTTGGTCCCCAAATTTTGTACCTAAGCACCACAAGTAAGCACTATCATGCTAATCAACTCAAGTACTTCGAGAAAAGTAAGGCACCTCAAGTAACCCTATGGGGGTATTGAGCTCAAATATTATTTTTCAGCTCTCATATAGTCTCTAACATAAATCACCTATACTCCCAACAAACCTTCTATAGTCTAAATAATACACTCTGTCTAACCACCTTACTACGGGTGAACAACTGCACTAGAGTGGAGCTCTATATCTGTGGGTTGTTGTAGACTTTGGCGGAATCGTAAGGTGAATCATAATCACTACCGAAAATGATACCCAAGGATACTCCATAAAATATAGAAATCTCCTTGCAATATAAATCTATCAATCGATCCATCAAATTCATCTTACGGATCGGAAGAAAATGAACGGACTTGGCTAATCGATCACCGATCACCCCAAATCATATCATATCCTTTCTGAATCCCAAATAATCTCCCAACACTGTCCATCATACTAGGCTCCCACTTCCATCTTGATACGTAATCCTACTGGTCACTAATATTCCACCTTTATTTGTTAGCACACCCAACATCAAACTACGAAATCAACCATGACCTACATGTCGTTCCACCAACAAGAACATTTTAGAACTTGCTATTTTCGGATACATTCCAAATACATCACCAATCTCGAATAACGAGCCTCCTGAATCAACTTGTCCTGAAACTGAAACAACTTTGGATCATAGTCTTCCTCGAAGATAAAGAATCTCTCTCTCATCGCAACCGAGATCTGTATTCTATCCTGAATCAAAAGTAACTCATCCTAAATCTGATACAACTTCGGAAACTACTATCCTCCTCAGAGACGAAGAATTATCTTCTCACAAAAGAAATCCATATGCTCCCACTTCCATTCCGGATTCGGAATTTCCTAGAGCAACCCAGTGGGTTTTTGATGTTCAGCCTTTACCTGCTGGCATACTAAATATCGAGCAACAAAGTCTGCAATATTTCTCTTCATACTGTTCCACTAGTATAATCGTTTCAAATATCGGTACATCCGAGTACCACCCAGATGCATAGCAAATCTCGAATGATGTGCTTTCTGTAGCAACTCTTCCTTAAACTAGATGTGTGTCCGGAACACATAATCGTCCATGGAAATGTAGTACTCCATTCTCGTCACTCGAGAAATCCATCTACTATCCATAATCCACTCTATCACACAGAACTGGAAGTGACTAGGAGACGATAATGACCAATCTCCCTTGTTGCATCAATCCATGTTCTATCAACTCTCTAGTAGCTACCCAGTAGCTAGTCAAAACTCCATGAGCACTTCTGCTCGATACAACTACTACACAAGATCATATCTGCTAAAACCATGTAACGTGCATAACCGCTTATCTCGTAGTTTCTTAACTGACGTAATCATAAGATACGTCTCATGCAACTATATCGGATTTGTTCCAATCCCTACAATGAAGCATCCGTGTATAGTACCCTTCCATCCACACCGGAAGGATTAGCTAACACTGGTGCAAATGTCAATCATCATCTAGGCCCTGAAACCTAGTTTCACAAGCTTCTGACCAAGTGATTTCCATCACCTCCTTGGTCAAACAAGTCCATAGTATAGTAATGATAAAAATATTTTATCCACATTTATAGTAATAACCAAATCATACAAGGAAACCACCATCTACGGTGGCCGAGTGCGCAACTCCAACTACCACCATCAACAGTGGCCAAGTTATGCAACTCCAACAACCACAAACTGATCCAATCATGTCTAGAATACATGATTTCTCAAATCCATGGACGACTAAATCATTAATAATCTAACAACATAAACAAAAGCTCATAAAATTCATACCAAATATGAAATTGTCGTCTCTACACACCTGCATCCTCTTTACTCTAAACTGATGATATATCAATTATCACAACGACAATGATAATTGTATGACACCATGTCACTACAATATCAACACTCCAGTCGTAAACCAACCCTAGAGTATACACAGGTGTCCTTAGCTGATCTAAATAGATCATCTATCCACAATGAAGGATATTCATTTTCAACAACTACCGCATTTCATCATCGATAATCGATGCATACTCTCAAAGGTCCATCTCTCTTTTAACAAAGAGTTTCGGATCTTCACAAGAAAATACTAGGACAAATAATATCCCATCCAACTCCTCCTATAATTGCAACTTATGTTCTTCCAATTTCCATAGTGTTTAGCAACATTGATACCAATAAAATTATCTCCTGATAAAATCGTCATTCCAACAAATACCTCCTGTGTATCATCATCCTTTCCAACTTTGCAAAACCGATCACTGAGGGTATCAAACAACCTGATTTGGCTCACAACCAATGAATGACATTGCATTGAGTGCATCACGAGCTTCAACTACTTCGTGTGCTTTACACCAGCCCTCAGCCAATACACCATAAGTAAAGACATTTGACTCTAAAACATCATTACCTCAATTGGTAAAGTAATCATCAAAAATTTTCTCCTGATATGAGCTCTTCAGTATCGAAACTATTCCCAAAGTCACTTCGATCGTATACTCCACTTGCCTATGCAATGGCAAGCCTGGGAGTTCATCCGAAACTACATCTGAATACTCTCGGGTTATACACACTTCCGAGAGACATTTTATACTACCATTTCAACATCATAACATCCAAGTTAATATCAAGATATCCACATCATATCAACCAAGTCAACAATATAACTACTGAGTCAACTCTCCCACCATCATATAACATCTCCAATAATCAACCTCTAAACATCCAAAATCAATATCATAACCCTCTGATAATCATCATAGTAATCAACTCAACATCTCACCTATCAGTGGTAACACAACTAATCCACATGATCCAAATATGGAAATCCTTCTAATCCTATCTATGAATGTTCTGGACAAAGATATCTGTAATCTACCAGTATCTCTCAATATATCATCGAGTAAGGTAAACTACAGCAATACCCCAAATGATCAATACTTCAACCCTCTACATCTCCTCTCGAATAAAGATGTAAACTCATCCAACTTCTTCTCTTGGCGACTGAGCTCATGTAGGTGCAAAAGACTACCATGGAGAAACTAAAGTTAACTGCCAAAATGGAGATGCAAATCGGAATTGCTCATAACCCATGACTCCGATCTAGATCCTTTTATCCAACATTCGGAGACTTCTGATTTTAATAATTTGATTTGTAATATCTGCTTATCGGTCTCCAACTCTTAAACACTTGTACGGAGTCATTTCTAAACTCATGACTCGATCCAATGTCTTCCAACAGGATATGATAGAAGATCCAAACATCCTAATCCAAATGTAAGCCAAAAACCATGGGTGGCTTAAAACATTCATTCAAATTCTTGAGCTATTAGGTTGTCATAATCTCAGCAAGGCTAACGACTCTACACGGTACTCCCATTACCGAACGATTACCCTACTTGAAGCTCAAGAATTCCCTGACAATGAGTCAAAGAAAGTGATGCGGGGAAATACTCCCTCTCAACATCACTAAATCATAATAAAGTGATATATTATTGCCCGAAGGTTCTTTCCTGCATCTACCACCAAGTACCGGCTTGATCTCAATAATGATATGCAACTAACTCTACTTTCTTTGTATAACACGAGTTAAGTACTCAAAAGTACACTCAAAGTTATACAACCCAGCACGAACAACTCAGGGATCAAAATCCCTATGTAACACCGTAAACTAACCCTCCGCTATCTACATCAATAATAGCCTACTCGTCTTGTCCATTACCCAACATGTAATGATCTGACTAGCACCGTTAGTAAAAATCCCTAAGACTATAGTCTTTAATTTCTACAAGGAATGTGATGACTTGACCCTGCTTTCCTACTCGGTATCAGTCGACTCTCAAAGGAAATTCACCTTTTCGACATAGGTTCAAGACACACAGACTCAACAGGTCATTCTTGTGGTCAACTCAAACCACGATTACGAATAATAACCAACACACTACATGTTATTCCCTATTATAAATATTAAATACATAGCCAATAAAAACAAGAGTATAAACCCTAAAGGCATCTCCGGCTGGTCGCCTCGGTGGATGACCCCTATTACAAGTCTGTACAGGTGACATCACTCTGTTTGTATACACCTGTTGAACAAGTTTAGATAAGTATCTAACTAAATATAAGTTATCAGGAATTCTTACTTCGTGTTGCTTGGAGCTCATGTCACTGTCAATCTTATCTCACAAAACAAAAACTGAAAACAAATCGACTCTCGAGAATCCAAAACTCAACGAAAACATCATTGTATGACATCGAAAAACCTAGGGCTCTGATACCAATAAAATTGTCACACCCAGAGAGTATGCCAAATCGAAAAGAAAACGGGCAGCATCTTCCCTGTACGCGACACTATATCCTATTGATACAAGGCCTTTCGATCACAATCACAACAACATATATAAATGTAAATATAACAACACAGTGAAAACTAACACAATGCATAACAAACTACTCACAGTGCATACCGGTATAACTGACCACAATACAAGAAAAATACCAACAGAAAATCCGAAACAACACTTTTGTACACCACATAACATGTCCATCAACACATAAACTCCAAATACATACTAAACATGCAGAAAACTCAAAATATCCATGGGAGCCTCAGAAGTGAGATGGGATGAATCAGCTAGCGATGCTCCAAGTCGGCACCAAGTCTTCTACCTGTTACCTGGGTGACAAGAAAACTCAGGGTCTGTGGTGGTGAGTATAACTCAGCGGTAATATGAAAAATAATGCATATATAGCATAAAACTCATGAAATTCAACAATATACTATCTAAAGATACCATAGGTATACACTAGTATAATAAATATATGCATGCATATACCATCTAAATAACTGAACAACGTAAGATGCAGATATACCTGAAAGTCTGCTACGCTACACTTATCCCACATGAGCATATATCCACAATATACAATAATAAATCTAGTCTAACTCATACTAAATCATGATACTGGTCAAAGATATACAATAGTCCGACCAACTCATACACAGGTATCCCACACACTGTCATATAGCAAATGCAGTAGCATGTATGATGATGTACAAACAAATGCAACATCTCAACAAGCATACATATAGACTGCATCTATATATATACTATTCACAATCATCCATATATATATATATATATATATATATATATATATATATATATATATAACAAATGCAGCATCTCAACAAGCATACATATATATATATATTATTGTTAATATGCAAAATGCCATAAGAACACAGCATTTAGGATGCATGGTCATGCCTACTCGCCCCAACCGCTACCACGACCCCAGTGTGGCCTAGGTGGCTCGACATGACAAGTGTCCCAACTCAACACCAACCACTACTCTCGAGTGGTCGAGTGGGCAGTATGAACAAGTAGAATATAAGCATAAAGAGATAGCTACACAACGGGAGTCCCTGTTGTTGGCCACTCTAACAGTCACTACCCATGAGTGGTCGAGTGCTACACACGCAGAACAACTGCACGCAACTCTAACTACCACCGTCTATAGTGGTAGAGTGCGGTACAAAAATACTCTACCCTTACACCTGTTACTCCTCCACGAGTAACCTGGGAGGCAGGATGACTAACGACCCTCTCAACCACAAGAGAGACCAAGTCACCAGCATGCATGCAAATTACATGAATGCATAGTCACACATATATATATATCCACCACAGACTCTATATCCTACATAGATTCATACACAACTGATCAACACACTCTCTATCCTACAGAGAGTCATACTCAACTGATCATAATACTCTCTATCCTGAAGAGAGTCATACTCGACTGATCAACACACTCTCTATCCTGTAAAGAGTCGTACTCAACTGATCATAACACTCTCTATCCTGCAAAGAGTCATACTCGACTGATCAACGCACTCTTTATTCTGTAGAGAGTCATACTCAACTGATCATAACACTCTCTATCCTGTAGAGAGTTATGCTCGACTGATCAATACACTCTCTATCCTACAGAGAGCCATATTCAATTGATCACAACACTCTCTATCCTACAAAAAGTCATACTCGACTGATCACAACCAAGCTAGGACCTCCAGTCCATAGCGATGCTGTATCAACAAATCGCACGTTCATACACGACTACATGATCCATAGTGGATATGTACACAACATCAGGATATAACATGGAAACTCAACTTTACTTCTAGAATCATCCCCCTTGGATGATTTATCTAAATTGCATAATTCAATTTTACAACCGAATTTAGCTACGTACACATAGGTAAACCACTACAAGTCCACTTACCATAACATCTATAATTCATAACAAAGATGAATGAATAGATAACAATAATAATAGAGTATTTAAGTGCAAAGGCAAGTATCAAGTATCAGAAAAACTAGAGTGGAGTCAAGGTCAAAATGACAACAATATGAAGTTATATACTTCAGGGTTTAGCTACTACCTTACTAGGGTAGGAAATATTACCCACCTGATATGAACACTATGTCGATAGTCTTCATGTCCATGAACCTATCTTGAATCAAGGTCCTGAAATCAACATATACAACTAGATTATGCTATCAATTCCAATATTAGGATCAAATCCTTATCCTACATCAACTAACTGAATAATTTCTTCCATTAGCTCTTAATCACCGTACCAACTATCAATTTAATCATAGCTAATCAAGCTAAATAAATAACATCTCGATCTACAGTTAAAATAACAATTCATAGCATTTACCTACTTTCAAATCCATGATAAGAGCTTCTTGATCCACAATAGAAAATCAGCTCTGTACAATCCAATCTATAATTACAACGCGGCCAACCTATAACCTTCAGCACGTCCACAAACAATTCAATATTCCAATCCACTATAACAAAACAAGATTTGCTTGCATAAACTTAACACATCCCAATTTCCTTATCTATTTCTCAATCTTCCATCCCACTGCTTCATATATTAGGTCTATGATCCAAGTATAATGCCTCCTTCCTCGGATCATCACTAAAACTACCGTAAACAAATCTTCATCTTCGAAATGACGAAGCAACCACAATCCTGCAGAAATCACCTAGCTATATAATCTAACAATTAGCTAATCTCAACTATCATACTTCCATCCACAACACTTACTACCGGTCCAGCACAAAATGACTCAAGACATCTTCGATCTGGTCACAGCTTACTGTGGGGAGAAGCAATAGCGAACTAGGCTGGGGATGTCAGAGCAGAGGCTATCAACGAAGGGTGTCATAGATCTGCTTGTGACTGCGAAATTGAGCTCTTGGCGACTATCACAGCAGCAACCACAAGAGAGAAACCCTGGATCCAATTCTCATAGTGAGAGATGTAAGGGTGGAGACGAGCCAAGTAATGGCAGAGATTGACTCAAAACCAATAAAGAATCGTGCCCTAACCTTGCTTCGGTGACGGCACAGTGAGCTCAGGTGGCGGCAACAACAGATCGCTCCGACAGGGCTCGATACAGAGAAAAGGAGTGATGCCGATGGGTTATGGGGAGAGGATAAGCTATGGCGATGCAGGCATCGTCGAGCTTCCTCTCAGTTAGGCGATCGACAGCGCGATTAAAGGGGAAGATGAAGCTGCAGAGGATGAAGGAGAAGAGGGATCGGGCGATCTATGGAGTGGCGGCGACGAGCGTTTGACAGAGGAGAAGGAAAAACAAAAATTGCGATGAGAAATGGAAGGAATCACGATGGAGGAAAGAAATGGGGAACTTGCAAACGGGTTGGGTTCGAGCTTAAAAAAAAATCAGCCCCTTATTGTTTAGCTACCTTAGGTTAAGTCCAAGCTAGCCTAAGTTGACTCAACGACCTATTTAAACTTTAATCTTCCTCCTAAGCAGTCATATGAACTCCATTTGAATCCATAAAAATTTCTGAAAAATCCTAAAAAAATCCACAAGATAATTTCTTAATTAACAAGGAATATTTTATTTTATTTTATTTTATTTCCCGATTTCTTACATAGGTACTTGACAAAGGGAAAGTCTAAGGGTAGTTTTGGCACCGTAAAGTCCAAGCATGGGTCTTGGCAGCATAAGTCCAAAATGGATCTTGGCAATGTGAAAGTCCAAGGGTGTAGGTTTGATAGCGTAAAGTCCAAGAATGGGTTTTGGCGGCATAAGTCTAAATGAACTTTGGCAAAGGACTCAATTAGGCTGACATAGCCGATGGAAGCACCTGAAAGCTAACGCGAAGGATGAAGAGTCACGGACTCGAGGGATCCGAGAGGCATGAGGATAATGGAGGTGGCTAGAAGGCTTAGGTTTAGGCTATGGGTGAGTATCAAGTATGAGGGGATCGTACTTTTGTTAAACCTCATGTTTTAGATTTACCAATCAACTGGGTATTCGACCAGTCAACTGGCTGAGTGTTTGACACTCTGAATCATAGTTGACTCATACCAGTCAATTGAGATTATGACGAGTCAACTAGTTAGTAGTCAACTGAAGGCTCAACTACTGTTGTGTGCCACTGCCAGTCGATTGGCCTTGAGCAGTCAACTGCCATGGATGGAAGTCGATTGGAATTTATGGACACAAGCATAGAATGTCCCGTAGTCGACTGGCTAGTCGGCTACTGGGTTGGCAATCAATTTCTTGTAAGGGTAGTCGACTGCTAGGGTATCCGGTGGAGTAATTGAACATAGATTAAGTCCATTGTGAGACAACGACACTGTGGGCAGTCGACTGGGGCCTTTTAGCAATCGACTGCTAAGCAGAAAATCAACCCGACTGAGGACTGAAAAGGAACTCGATGGAGAGGTTTTCCATAACATTTTTGGGGTGATTTTGAAGGGGAAGTGTGGTTGCATTTCAGACCTTCAAGAGAAATCCAAAGCAATCAACAAGCAAGCAATCAAGAATTCTTTTTGTAAAGTTTTCTTTACTTGTATTTCATTCTTGTATTGTGTTGATTGTATTTCTTATTTTTGTAAGAACTTGTACGAGGTTTCTCCACCTCTAGTGTCATATCAAGAAGGAGAAGTTTGCTAGTGGTAGTGTGCATCACTATAGCTCACTTTAGAGCTCGCCCCGTGGAGTAGGAACTCTTGTTTCGAACCACGTTAAATCGCTTTCTTTTTTGTCGTGTGTCTGTTTGTCTTTATTGTGAATTTTATTTGTATATTCTGCTGTGCACTAACATTGTTGTAGACAAGCACGCGATCGAACGACGAAAATAATGAAAACAAAATTCACCTCCCCTCTAGTGCGGTCAATGATTCCGCTACACATACATGACAGTCGATTGCCACAGCCTCAGCCAAGCAGTTAAGCCTTAGTCGACTCCTCTATCAGTCGACTGGTCGTAATGCTAGTCGACTGCTCTGAGTTAATTGATGTGAGCAAAACATATAGGGTTTTAGGAGTAGTTTTCACTCACATCTCATTTCGTTTTATGTTTGTTTCATGCATATTTTACTTTATTTTGCATGCATTTCTAGTTTTCTGGTTTGGAGATCTGCTCATTGTACTTTTGTATACAGGACAACATTATACGGGGAAAATAGCACACTTTTGGAGCAAAAAGAAGACATTTGGCAGCTAGAACAGAATGACACACACCCTGGCCGTGTGAAAACACACGGGCTGCGCCACAGCGCCACACACTGCCTGGCTGTGTCGATCCACACGGTTGTGTGGAATTGTGCGATTCCGATGCGATTCGATTATTTTCTAGGTTTCGGAGAGATCCAGACTGATGTCTATATAAAGGAGGCTATGCCCAAACCCTAGGGGGAGGCACGACGACTGGGATGACACTCCAACACCCTAAAAAGCTTCAGGAACTCGCAATGGGAAAGAAGAAAGCCACCGAAGATCCAAGTTCTGCACTTCAACGCCGAAGAGAAGAGCCTCATTGCATTGTAATTTCTGTTCTTTGCATAATATCCATTGTTTATACAAATATGATCGTGCTTTGTGTTTCTCCTCTCATATTTATGGAGTACATTCTTTGATTCTAGGATCAGGGAGTAGTTTGTGTACGTAGAATATGTTATTCCAAATTAAATTTTGTTCTTGAGTTTATATTTGCAATTGGTATTAGTTTAGACTGATATCTATGTGTTTTGATTTTCTATCTACTGTGATAGCCGACACAAGGGGTGACAACCCTCATATCTATGATTTAAGAGAATTAAGGAGGAACCTACTGGTTGGCCTCATCTCCTGTAACTATGGATAGAAAGGTGCGATAGAATTGGAAACGGTTCATCGTAGGGATTGATTTGGCATCCTCGTACTGCCAATCCCATCCTAACGCTAGGGGTCGACCTGGTAAGACAGAGATAGCTCCCGATAGATGTGAAGGCTCATCGGGGAAGTGTATGATGTCCCTACCACAAGGTCATAGTTAGACATTTAGACAACACCCAATTGATAATATATTTTGTGACACACAAGCGAAACCGAAATCCTAGAATTCCTTCCAAAGACTCGCAGCAAGCCTTTTCTTCTTCCGTGTGACACCGTATTGAGTTAGGACCACCGACAACCCTCTCAATCACAACCATTAGAACTGAATTCCCAACAATAATGTCCACTTAACAAATCGGTACTCGAATCTCAGTCCCTGTGGGATCGATAATCTTTTTATTACTTGACGACATCTGTGCACTTGCAGGCATTGAGC
Source organism: Wurfbainia villosa (assembly GCA_025175895.1). Lineage (NCBI taxonomy): Eukaryota > Viridiplantae > Streptophyta > Magnoliopsida > Zingiberales > Zingiberaceae > Wurfbainia > Wurfbainia villosa. Next base: position 42,325,902 of record CM045989.1, read on the forward strand.
GCGAGTGCGCGCTTCGAGTCCTCGACGGTCTCCATCGTGAGATTTGAGGTCGCGTTCGCGTGCATCAAGTTTTTGGCGCCATTGTCAGGGACTGATTAATTCGATATCGAGTCAAAAAGTGGATAATTGGATCAGACTTATGATTAGTTTATTTACTTGCTTTACTTTTATTACTTTCTTTTATTTTTATTTTATTTTATTTACTTCAATTTTAGATTTTGCATATCTAGAATTAGGTTTTTTTTTATTTTAGCAGTAGTTTTATGTTTTATTTTATAATTAGCTTTTCTGAATTTGATTCAATATTTAGTTCAGTTTATTTTCTATTTTAATTAAGTATTAGGTAATACTTTTAATTTTGGGGCTCAGTTCTTCGTATTCTTAGACGCCTAAGATCAGGAGGCCTGATTCCGATCGATCTAGAAATCGAACAAACCTATCATCGCTGGAGAGCTGAACAAAAGAGGATGGAAGATAAAGTTGCAATCGAGGTGAATATAGGTAGTCGACCTTTGTAAAAGTACACAGCCCATAGCTGGACCGTCCATTTTGATAAACAACTTTGAGCTAAAACCAGCACTCATACACATGGTCCAACAGAGTCAATTCAGAAGAGTTGCGATTGAAGACCCAAACCGGCACCTGGAGACATTTTTGAAAATCTGGTCGATGATGAAGATCAATGGAGTCCCTGCAGATGCGATCCACCTGAGCCTATTCTTGTTCTCATTGCGAGATAAGGCTAAGGCATGGCTTCACTCCTTGCCTTCGAGAAGAATTTTTTACGCCCCGAGAGCATGCCGAGCCGAAAATCAAACGGACAATATCTCCCCTGTACGTGGCAATATTTTGGGTTAATACAAGGCCCATAGGCCCACAATAACAACATAACATATACAGTAAATACAACAACTACTCAAAGCACAGCGGAAACATAATACAACAAGCTACACACATGCATACCGGTATGACTAACACATCACAACCACACGAAACCTCGACAAAATCCGAATATATAACATAGTACATCACGATAACTCAAAATACATATCACATGTAATAGAACCCAGGGTCCGTGGTGGTGGTGAGTAAAACTCAACAGGTAATAGAAAAACATGTATATATGTAATATCACATGTATTTCAACAACATAATCTAGAGGTACAATAGGTATATCAGCATAGTATATAAATACAAGCATATACCATCTAACCAAATGAACAACATAAAATGTAGACATACCTGAGTCTGCTATGCTACTCTGATCCAACCTGAACATATATCCAGCATATATATAACAGGAAGAGTAATACCAACTCACCATAATACCGGTCAAGGTACCTAATGGTCTGTCCAACACATATACAAATATCCGACACAACCGTATAATAAATGCAAGAAGCATACATGAATATGATGTACAAACGAGTGCAGCAAGCATAATACAAACAAATGCAACATCACAATAAGTATATATATATATAGACTGCATCTATATATATATTAATCTCAACCATACACATATATATATACATGCATATATGTATATATATATGGTAATATGCAAAGCGCCATTAGATACAGCAATGCAGCATGCATGGTCATGCCTGCTCACCCCTACTCGCTACCACGACCCCAGTGTAGCCTAGGTGGCACGACATGACAACTGTCCCAACTCACACCAACCACTGCTATAGAGTGGCCGAGTGGGTAGTATGATCAAGTAGCATATGAGCGTAAAGAGCTCGCTACACAATGGGGGTCCGTGCTGCTGGCCACTCCGACTAACACTACCAATGAGTGGTCGAGTACCACGCACCCAGGATAATTGCACACAACTCCAACTACCACCGTCTATAGTGGTAGAGTGCAGCACAACAGATGCTCTGCCCTCACACCAATTACTCCTCGAGGAGTGCACTGGGAGGCAAGATGACTGACGACTCTCTCAACCCTAAGGGAGACTATGTCGTCAGAATGCATGCAAATGACATGAGTATGCTATCACACGTACAACCATCTACCACAGACTCTCTGTTCAACAAAGAGTCGTACTCATCTGATCAATACACTCTCTATCCTGTAGAGAATCATACTCAACTGATCGACGGACTCTCTATCCTATAGAGAGTCGTACTCGACTGATCGACGGACTCTCTATCCTGTAGAGAGTCGTACTCAACTGATCATAACTCTCTATCTAATAGAGAGTTGTACTCAACTGATCGACGCACTCTCTATCCTGTAGAGAGGCATACTCGACTGATCATAACTCTCTATCCCATAGAGAGTCGTACTCAACTGATCGATGCACTCTCTATTCTGTAGAGAGTCGTACTCGACTAATCATATCAAGCTAGAACCACCGGTTCATAGCGACACACTAATCACCCTTCACTTAACCATTACACAACACATGGTTGGTAACAAGTATGCAACATACGGGTATTGGAAATAAATCCTACATTTAGGGCATTACCTACCCACAGATGACCTTTTTGCTAATTTATAAATTGGGTCATCACCTGTACTAACATTTACACCCTACTAAACATCTAAGCCAATTTACATCACATCTATAACTCCTAAATCATGATAGGGTATATGTGATATCAACAATTGAGCATAAATACATCCAACGATAAGTTCAAGCATAATATAATAAGAGCAGGATCAAGGTAACATGATCATATAAGATGATAATGCATCTAAATCTATATGCATTAAAACTATCTGACCATGGTAGGAATTACCCACCTGATTCGAAGACTTATCGAGAAATCTCCACATCCAAGAGACCGTTCTACATTCAGGTCCTACAATTTAACATATAAACATAACTAAATGCTAGCATAACCCTAATGCTAGGATAATTCCCTAAATCACATCTTAACCCTTGATTAGTCAATTCAATCATGTAGTAGTGTAATCCTCTACACTTTATTTACTAATCATATTTGATCTATGATTACTTCACAAATAATACCACTATGACATATCACATCGAATCAATAACCTTATCTAAATCTAGCTTACCTTACAATTTCTTCAATCACCTAGCTTATCAATGCTTCTTGATCCACATTTGAAGTATTAAATCTGTAACGATCATAGCAACTTAGCAACCAACTCCAATTCATCAATTACTGATCAATTCTACCATTAATCCCAAAAAATCAATTTACTGTATCTTTACCTTCATTGTCTTCCCAGTCGAAGAAATGCAAGTGCCAATACAGAACAATTTTTTTATGCCCTACAAGAACATAAGCGCATGTCATGGAGGCAACTTCCTATACTCGCACCTGCTCCAACTTAGTAGCAACAGCAAGGTATTGTTCATCATCTACTCTGCTCACCAGCTCCGGATCCCTGCTCACATCAACCAATGAAGCTCAGAATCGAAAGTCCACAGCTTCGTATAGATCTCGTCCAGAATCAACGATAAGGTAAGCGCTTACCTATCTCCGGCGACCATCGACAGTGAAATGACCAGAACCGGCAACGAAAACCCCCTTCACTGGTGGCTCTACTCGCTATCTAAAGAAACCTCCATCCGACAGCCCGGTCATCATTTTTTTCCCCAACCGAATCTTCCACCGAAGAGGCATCGGCTTCCTTCTCCAATCACTCTGTTCGCCGAAAATCCCAGCGCCGACAACTCTGCCCTTCACCACAAATCACACCCAATGAAGGAACATGGCTACACATTCGATCATCGTGCAAGGTAAGTAAATGATCAGCTCTTACCTAGCACCGGCGACGATCGACAGAAACCCCCAAATCGGCAGCTCACCGTCGAAGCATCGCCGATTCAAGCTCCCCCCGCCACTCGCTCGCCCTCTGCTCCCGCTTGCTCTCTGCCCTCGCTCGCCCGCAGAGCCCGCCGTGGATGGTCCAGCCACCGCTGCTCACCGTGAGGAAGGGAAGATCGCTCAATTGTCATTCATTTCGGAGAGGACGAGAGCTCGCGAAGAAGTAATGAAATCGCGAGAAAAAGGAGAAACGTCGGTTGTGCGTTATGTGACGTCAGTTGTGCGTTACATGAATGAAGCAAGCGGTCGAGTCTAATTAAATCGGGTTGGGTCCAAATGAATCGGGTCGGGTCAAATCCTATACACGTATTAAATCTTTCTCCAAAAATACCTTAGAAATTTCCATTTAAGTCTAGGAAAATTTCTAAAAATTCTTGGAAAATTTCATAGGGTATTTTCCTAATTATTAAGCATTATTTCATTTTATTTTTTGGTATTTAATATTCTCCCCCACTAATAAAAATTTGGTCCCCAAATTTCGTACTAACAAATGAGAACCAACTCAAGAGATTTCTTGAAATACTACATGCCTCAAGTGAACAAATGAGAATATCGAGTTCGGATAGTATCTTCCAGCTCTCATGTAGCCTCCTCATCAGTAGGATACTGTCATCCAACCTTTACGAGTTAGATGGTTTTGTTCCGCTACTGTTGCTCCTTGCAACCCAAATCGTTTCACCCCTTTCTAAGGTGAAACACACAGAAATACCTATTCCCCATCTGAGAATTTCTAAAGGCCTTCGCCTCCAGTCTGCATAACTCTATTGTCGACCCTGTGTCTCTTATAACAATCATCCGATGACGCGCACTAACTCTACATCATGTTGGATACTCTGTGGCCCCCAATAGCTGTCATTTCTCCAACTTCCTCCCACAACACGGGATATTTTCGGAGTCTAACGTATAGAGTCTCAGAAGGATTCATCTGAATGGAGGAGTGATAACTATCCTCAGAGTTAAATTCCACCAAAGGAATGTGATCCTCCCAACTTCCTCCATAATCCATGACACAAGATCTTAATAGATCCTCCAACGTCTAAATGATACACTCAGACTGTTCATCTATCTGCGGATGAAACGTTGCACTAAGCCGAAGCTCTGTGCCCATAGTCTGGTGCAGACTCTGCCAAAATCGTGAGGTAAATCGCGAATCTCTATTCGATATGGTACTTAAAAGTACCCCACGCAATCTAAAAATCTTTCGATAATACAACGTTGTCGGACGATCCAACAAGCCCATTCCACGCATAGGCAGAGAGTGAGCTGATTTGGTTAGTCGATCCATGATCACCCAAATCACATCATGTCTTTTACGGGTTCTAAACAATCCCATAACAAAATCCATGGTGATACGCTCCCACTTCCATTCCAAAATCAAAATTTCCTGGAGCAATCCAGCGAGTTTCTGATGTTCAGCCTTCACCTACTGGCATACTAAACATCGAGCAGCAAAATCTGCTATAACTCTCTTTATACCATTCCACCAGTATAAATGTTTCAACTTTCGGTACATCTGAGTACCACCAAGGTGCATAGAAAATCTCAAATGATGTGCCTCCTGTAGCAACTCTTTCTTAAGTGGATGCGTGTCCAGAACACATATCCATATTAGAGATGGCAAATTATCTTTGCACAAGAGAAGTCCATCTACCGTCTAAAATTCACTCCACCACACACTCTGTAAGTGCATGGGAGACTATAGCGATCAATCTCTCAAGTTGCAACTGTTCGCGTTCCAGCAACTCTATAGTAGCTACCAAGTAGCTAGTTAAATTCAATGAGCACTTCTGCTCCATACATCCACAAATCCAGATAATAACTACTAAAGTCACGTCATGTATATGACAGCCTATCTCGTAGTTTCTTATCTGTCATCAGCATAAGATATGTCTTATTCAACTGCATCGGAATCGTTCCGATCCCTAAAATGATGCATCTACGTACATCATTTTTTTATCCACTCCAGAAGGATTAACTAATACTCATGTAAAAGTTAACTGCCGTCTAGATCCTATAAACTGGTTTCACCAGCTTCCGACTAAATGATTTCCATCATTATCTTTGTCAAGCAAGTCCATGGTATAATAATGTTAAAACATTCTATCCACATCTACCATAATAACCAAACCACACAAGAAAAATCACCATCTATGGTGGTCGAGTGTGCAACATCCAACTACCACAATCAACAGTGGTTAGGTTACGCAACTCCAACAACCACAAACTAATCCAATCATGTCCAGGATACACGATTCTCAAATCTAGTGGCGACTAAATCGTTAATTAGTCTAATAACTTAACCAAAACTCATACAATTCATACCAAGTATGAAATTGTCATCTCTACACACCTGTATCTCCTTTACTCTAAGCTGACGATATAATAATCATCACAATGACAATGATAATTGTATGACACCATGTCACTACAATATCAACACTCCAGTCGTAAATCAACCCTAGAGTATACACAGGTGTCCTTAGCTGATCTAAATAGATCATTTATCCACAACGAAGGATATTCATTTACAACAACTACTGTATTCATCATCGATAATCGATGCATAATCTCAAATGTCCATCTCTCTTTCAACAAAGAGTTCTAGATCTTCACAAGGAGGAATACTGGGATAGATAAATATCCCCTCCAACATCTCCTATAGTCACAACTTACATTCTTCCAATTTCTATAGTGTTTAGCAACACTTACACCAACAAAATTATCAGTCATATGAAGTATTCAATATCGATGTTATCTCCAAAAATCACTCTGATAGTCTACTCCACTTGCCTATGCAACGGTAAGGCTAGGAGTTCATCTGAAACTACATTTGAATAATCTCGGATTATTCGCACCTCTTAGATACATAATCATACAATACTCTCAACAATTTGACCATCCGTAAGGATATGTCTACAGTAAAGGTATGTCTATCCAAGTCTAAGGGCATCCCTTAACTTCTTAATTGTTGGTCCGCATCTCACCTGACGGTAGAGATACCACCGATCCACAAGTCGATGCATAGGAACCCTTCTAATCCAACTTAGAATGTTCTAGACAAAGATACCTGTAAACTATAAGTATCTCTCAATATATTAACTCAGAGGGTAAACTAGAGTAATACCCTGAACGATCAAATATCTGTCGATCCGATCCAAAAAGGCTCCCCGCAGGTCTCGGCCTTTCTCCGAAGAGAACAAGATCAGATCCAACAGTTCGCGACAAAGCGATTACATTTCTGCGACGAATGCCTCGGGGATTTTTCCTAGATCATCTGATCTCATCCCTAAATCCTACGAGCTGCAATTGTAGAATACAAAATAGATACGACCATCGTCGTATATTCTCTACTCTGTACAAATCAAATCATATCTGGAGGTAACTATTGTTGTCTACATGTGTCTTCTACGATGTCTTCTGCTAATACTGCTGCGTAAATCACTTCCCTTGAAGGGAAGTATCACGGAACTCCAACCACACCTGAGGTAGTAGGTTATTGCTGATGAGATAACTCAATCTTCTGTGCTGATCCCTACTCTCGGGACAATGCATCATCCTCCCGAAATACCATCGATAGTCTTCAACTGAGTCTTCAAAGTATACCTCCTCCACTGTACTGGTTGCTCATAATAGCAACAGCTGAACTAATCCAACGGATAATCTGACTTCGCGTGTCTTCGTGATCCGCACTGCACGCAAATAATCCCTCCGGAGTCTTTGTTCTAATTTTGCTGATATCTATGAGAACATCCTGATGATCTGCGGTTGGGCTTCTATAATCTAAAAATAGCTCAAAACCTATGACTCTGATCTTGCTCCTTTATCCAACAGTCAGAGACTTCTGACTCTATTAAGTCGACCTACAATATTTGCTTACCAGTCTCCAACTCTTAAACCCTTGTACGGAGTCATTTCTAAACTCCTGTCTCAATCCAACATCTTCCGGCAGGATCTGATAGAAGATCCCGACATCCTAATCCAACTATAAGCCAATAACTCTGGGTGGCTTAAATCATTCCATTCATCTTCTTGAGCTATTAGGTGGTCGTAACCTCTGCAAGTCTCACGACTCTGCACAGTACACTATCACTAACCAATCACCCTTTCTTGAAGCTCAAGAATTCCTTACAATGTGTCACTAAAAGTGACACGGGGAAATACTCTCTTTCAACATCACTAAACAATAATCAAGTGATATATTATTTCTCGAAGATTATTTTCTGCATTTATCACCAAATACCGGCTTGATCCCGATAATGGTATGCAAACAACTCTTCTTTCTCGGTATAACATGAGTTAGATACTCAAAAGTATTCTCAAAGTTATACAACTCAGTACGAACAACTCAGGGATAAAATACCTATGAAAAATTGTAACCTAGCCTTCCGCTATCTGCATCAACAATAGACAATTTGTCTTGTCCATTACCCAACAGGTAATGATCTGACTAGCTTTATTAGTCAAAATTTCTAAGAGAAATGTGATGACTTGACCCATATTTTTCGACTCGGTATCAGTCAACCCTCAAAGGTAAATCACTTTTTCGACACAGGTTCAAGACTCACAGGATTAACAGGTCATTTTCGAGGTCAACTCATACCATGGTTACGAACAATAACCAAGACACTACAGGTTATTCCCTATTATTAACATTAAAAGCATAGTCAACTAAAACCGGAAGTATAAACCCTAAAGGTCACTCCAGTTGGTCGCCTCGGTGGGCGACCCCTACTACAAGTCTGCACAGGTGTCATAACTCTATTGTATACACCTACTGATCAAGTTTAGATAAATATCTACTAAACCATAAGTTATCAGGAATTCTTACCTCGTGCTGCTTGGAGTTCAGGCCGCTGTCCATCCCATCTCAGAAAACCAAAATCGAACAAATCGACTACCGAGAATCCAAGACTCGAAACAAAACAACATTGTATGGCATCGCAGAACCTTGGTGTAAAATACTAGGAAAAAAAATAATAATAAGTATGGTTAGGAGTTAATTAAATCTAACCTAGCTTAAGGAATTTTATTAACCTAGATTTAATTAAATTTAGGATTAATGGTTTATTGGGTTTAAAGCCCACCCCGTTAAAAACCACACGACTCGTTAATCCATTAAAAGCCGCCGCGTCCTCCCTTTCCGATGCTCACCGAAGATTTTGCCTCATCCAAGCGTTTCACGCACGCCTCAAAATGCTTCTGCCGACTCCGCCGCTCGGTGCTGCCTTTCCCAATCCCTCTTCTTCCTTACGCGCGATGGTACCCTCACCTCCTCATTGCATGCACACGAGCAACTCGTCTCCCTCACAACGTCTCTGCCTCTCACGATCCTCGCCTCCGGACGCTTCTCTCCGACTCCTACCGCCCGGACTTCACCCCTTCTCTTGCTCTTGCTTCCTCGCGGCAAACGGCGGCGACCGAATTGTCCTCGATGATCTCCACAGACGAGCCGATGGCGAGTGCGCGTGGTTGGAAAATCGGGTCAGTGGCAGTTCGAATCAGGAGTTGTTGTTCCCGATCGAAGCAGGAGCAAGGTAAGGAGTTGCACTTCCTTGTTCTCCCTCGATTTTGGAAGGAATCCAACTGTTAACGCATTTTTGTGCATTTAAATGTAGATTGCTGCAGAAACTAGGGTGTTGGCAATAGCATTTTTTTCCGACAGACCGAGCAATTGGGGAGGAGAGCTACCCAGAGGAGGTTCCAATCACTAGTATAGTTTCTCTGTCTCCTATTCATCCGCTGTTGATTGGATTTCTAGTTATCAGGATTCGATAGTTGCCCTCCATTCTGTGTGGTTGTGAGCATGAGTGTGTGGGTGTTCTGTAAGGGAAATTTGGGGATAGTGAAAGGTTGGCTGTCGATTGTTGGGGACTTGGCTGTCGGCGGGGTTCAGCATCTGGTAAGGAAGAGAAATTTCCTTTGTTTTGTTCTGTGAAGTGTTGAATGGCATAAGAGGGTTGTTGGCTGTGATGTGTTGTGAATGGGTCTGTGTGGGTATTTTCCTACCGGTTGGGTAGATGTAATGACTTTCAGATTTAGACATAGATATGAGCATGTTAGGTGTTCATATTATCTTGACCCTGCTCTGTTTATCGTATGCTTGAACTTATCATTGATATATGTGTGTGCTCAATTTTTGATATCACATATTCCCTATCATGATTTAGGAGTTACAGATGTGATGTATGTAGGTCTAACTGTTTAGTAGGGTGTAGAGGTTAGAGTACGGAGGATAACCTAAATTGTAAATTTGGCAAAAAGGTCCTCCGTGGATAAGTAAGGCCCTAAATGTAGGACTCATTCCATACCTGTATGTTGCGCATTTATTTACCAACCCTGGGTTGTGTAAATCGTCAGGTGAGTCATGGATAGTGTGTCGCTACGGACCGATGGTCCTAGCTTGTCATGATCAGATGAGTATGACTCTCTACAGGATAGAGAGTGTATTGATCAATTGGGTGTGACTCTCTGTTGAACAGAGAGTCTATGGTAGATGTCTATATGTGAGATAGTACCCTCATGTCATTGCATGCATACTGACGACATCGTCTCCCCTTGGGGTTGAGAGAGAGTCGTCAGTCATCCTACCTCCCAGGTTACTCCCAGAGGAGTAACTGGTGTGAGGGCATAACATTTGTTGTGCCGCACTCTACCATTATAGATGATGGTAGTTGGAGTTGCGTGCAGATGTCCTGGGTACGTGGCACTCGACCACTCATTTGTAGTGTCAGTCGGAGTAGCCAGCAGCAGGGACCCCCGTTGCGTAGAGAGCTCTTTACGCTCATATGCTACTTGATCATACTGCCCACTCGGCCACTCTATAGCAGTGGTTGGTGTGAGTTGGGACAGTTGTCATGTCGTGCCACCTAGGCTACCCTGGGGTCATGGTAGCGAGTAGGGGTGAGCAGGCATGACCATGCATGCTGCATTGTCATATCATACGGTGCTTTGCATATGGTTATATATATATACATACATGCTTGTATATATATATATACATGGATGATGGTGATTAGTATACATACAGATAAAGTCTATATGTATACTCACTTTGATGATGCATTTGTATGTGTTATGCTTGTTGCATTTGTTTGTACATATTCATACATGCTACTGCATTTCCTGTATGGTAGTAGGCTGGTACTTGTATACCTGTTGGTTATTCACGGTGATACCCTTGGATCATATTCAGGATATTGTGTGAGTTAGTACTATTCTTTTATGGCCTATGATGTAGTTATATGCCCATGTTGGATCCGGATAGAGTAGCTGACTGTCAGGTATGTCAGCATCATTGTTGTTCAGTTTATTTAGCGTATGCATGCATATATACCTGTTATGTTGATGTATACCCATTGTTCAAATAGATTTAAACTATTGAATGACATGTAATATTGATACATATATTTACATGTTTTCTCTTATTACCTGCTGAGTTTTACTCACCACCACCGACCCTAGGTTTTTCTGTCGCCCAGGTAACAGGTAGACACCTTTGTGATGACTTGGAGCTACGCTAACCGATCCATCCCATCTCCATTTTCCGAGTCTCCCGAGGAGTTCGTTTTTGGTTATGTCTTGGACTTTGATATGTATAGACTTGTTGTTATTATGGATTTTGTCGTGATGTCGTGGACTCTATTTGTGTAGTCGTTGTTTTATTTACGATTTTATGATTGTGGACTTGTCTGGTGGTGTACACCTGTATATTTTTGGTATGTATGTTGTGGGTATGGGGTTTTTATTTCCGCTGCTGTTATTATGTTATATTATGTTGTTGTTGTAGGCCTACGGGCCTTCTATTAACCCAAAATGTTGCCACGTACAGGGGAGATGTCGTCCATTTGATTTTCGGAATGGTATACTCTCGGGGCTTGACAACTTTATTGGTATCAGAGCCAAAGGTTCTGTGATGCCATACAATGATTTTTTGTTTTGAGTCTTGGATTCTCGGGGGTCGGTATATTTTTCGGATTTGGTTTTTGTGAGATGGGATTGACAGCGGCATAAGCTCCAGGCAGCACGAAGTGAGTATTTCTGATAACTCATATTTCAGATAGTTACTTATCTAAATTTGTTCAACAGGTGTATATCGTCAAAGATTATGGCACCTATGCAGACTCGTAGTAGAGGTCGTCCATCAAGGCGATCTGTCGGAGCTGAGGGACAAGAGGTTGCTACTACTGAGCCTGTTATTCGGGAACAACCTCAGCTTTCCCCTATTGGTGATTTGAAGCCTCAGAATCCGGATGTACCACTGACTATGCCAGAGCCTGCAGAGTCCGGTTTGCTCAATGATAAGGCACGGATACTCGTGTTAGCACGATCAGCCAAGGAAAAGTTCACCTTGTTCCAAGGGGAGTCCGACCCATGGATTGCCCGGTCTTGCCTGGAAAATATAGAAGACACCTTCGAGTATATGAACTGTACAGATGTCGAGAAGGTGGGTCTTGCTACATATCATCTCAGAGATCAGGCTATCACTTGGTGGAAATTGTAGAAGACTCTATTCGGGGAGCGTGGGATTACTTGGGCTAGCTTTTGAGATGCTTTCTGGAGACAGTACTTTCCTTCGACATTTTCTACAGCACGTCGTCAGGAATTTCTGAGCCTGAAGCAAGGTGATCATTCTTTCATGGAGTACAATGCAGAGTTTACCAGACTGTTAGAGTTTTGTTCTCACCTAGTAGCACAGGATGCATATCAGATGTACCAGTTCACTCAGGGTCTTGCTACCTATATACGGAGCCAGATGTCGGGATCTATCATTACCTCATACAGGGAGGCATTGGACCGCGCCCTCTTCATCGAGATGACTTCCCAGCAAATTGCCAGGGAGAAAGATATCGAGAAGCAGATGACTAAGGGCAAGCAGGAGAACCAGGGTTCAGCTCAAGGGACTCAGAAGAAAGGGGAGCAAAAAGGAACTACGCGAGGTGCTGTAGAAGGGTCAGCTAGATCGCAGAAGGGGAAGAGTCCAGCATCAGAGTATTCTGGAGGGTCTCAGAGTAGCCGTAAGGACCGAAGCAGGAATGGATGCTATAAATGTGGATCTGAAAGCCACAGAGTATCAGAGTGTCCTTTGGAGCAGCCGGTTTGCTATTATTGCATACAACCAGGTCATACTAGTCGTGATTGTACACTGAAAGCACAGTTGGAGTTTCATGACAGCTCCAACAAGGGGAAGAAGTCTACCCAGCAGCGGCAATAGAGGACAGCACCGCGGGCTCAGACATATGGACAGAGACCGCTAGTACCTCCACCAGCTCAGTTGTACTAGATGTACGGGGGTGCCCATACAGTGATGCCGACAGCGATCCAGTATCCTACATCACCGGTGATCTACTATACAGGAGTATCTGCACCGCAGCAGTTCTTACCAGCTAACTCTCAGGGATATCTTATGTCTGCACCAACGACTCAGCCTCCAGTACTATAGAGTAAGATCCAGCCGGAGTGGAGGCACACTACTACTTTGTCAGGGATGCAACCGACGAATATCGAGACTGTACAAGTTTTTGCCATCACTAGAGATGAGCCACAGCGAGCTGAGGGATCAGTCATACGCGGTATGGTTTCAGTTTATTCTATATATGCTGATACGTTGATTGATACCGGTAGTTCTCATTAATTCGTATCTAGAGTATTTTTGGATAGAGTTGGAAGAATCCCAATGGTTCGTTCTTGTGGGTTAGCAGTATCCTTGCCATCAGGAGAGGTGCTAACTAGCCACCAAGAAATCAAGGGTTGCCCATTAGATTTTGACGGGCATACCATTACAGTGGACCTCCAGGTGTTAGAAATAATAGAGTTCAATATTATTCTCGGTATGGACTGGTTGGCCGCTTATCATGCTACAGTGGATTGTAGAGCAAGGGTGGTGACTTTTCGACCACCAGATCAACCAGCTTGGGAATTCGTTGGTACTAGAGATGATGGATTATCTATTATATCGGCTTTACAGGCTCAGAAGCTATTGGCCCAGGGTTGTCAGGGTTATTTATTATCTCTAGTTAAAGTTGAGAATGAAGGACTACCACCTCTCTCTGATGTGCAAGTAGTCCGGGAGTATCCAGATGTATTTCCAGATGAACTTCCAAGTTTGCCACCTCCTAGGCAAGTGGAATTTGCGATAGAGGTGATTCCAGGAATTGCACCTATATCGAAACCTCCTTATCGGATGGTGCCAAAGGAGCTGAATGAACTTAAAGTTCAACTGCAAGAGTTGCTGGATAATGGATTCATCCGCCCTAGTGTTTCACCATAGGGAGCACCGGTACTATTTGTTAAAAAGAAGGATGTATCGTTGCGGTTATGTATTGACTATCGACAATTGAATGCAGTCACAGTTAAAAACAAATATCCACTATCGAGGATAGAAGATTTGTTCGATCAGCTTAAGGATACATGTGTGTATTCTAAAATTGATCTGCGCTCAGGATATCATCAGCTTCGGATAAGAGATGAGGATGTTCAGAAAATAGCTTTTCGCACCCGTTATGGGCATTACGAGTTTCTAGTGATGCCTTTCGGTCTCACAAATTCCCCAGCTGCATTTATGGACTTAATGAACCGGGTATTCTTGAGGTATATAGATCAGTTCGTGATAGTGTTCATCGATGATATATTGATTTATTCTCGATCAGAGGAGGAGCATGAACAACATCTGCGGATAGTATTAGAGAGGTTGCGACAGGAGCAGTTGTATGCCAAATTTAGCAAGTGTGCATTCTGGTTATCCTCAGTGGGTTTTCTTGGACATGTAGTGTCCCACAAAGGTATTTCTGTAGATCCCTAGAAGATTGAGGCGATTGCTAGTTGGGAGCAGCCAAAATCAGTGCAGGAGGTTCGTAGTTTCCTTGGTTTGGCCGGGTATTATCAGAGATTCGTGGAGGGATTCTCGAGTATTGTCATGCCACTCACTCGCCTGACTCGGAAAGGGGTCAAGTTCACCTGGTCAGAGGCCTATGAAACTAGCTTCCAGGAGCTTAAGCGACGGCTAGTTTCTGCACAAATCTTAGTGATTCCTTCTGGTGTTGATAGGATGGTTCTCTATACGGATGCTTCTATCCAAGGGTTGGGAGCAGTTCTGATGCAGTCCAACCGTGTGGTATCTTATGCCTCCCGTCAACTAAAAGATCATGAGAGAAATTACCCAGTGCACGATCTGGAGTTAGCCGCCATTATTTTCACATTGAAGATATGGAGGCACTACTTGTATGGGATTACCTTTGAGATCTACACAGACCATAAAAGTCTGAAGTATCTGTTCACACAGAAAGAGTTGAATCTGAGACAGAGATGGTGGATGGAATATCTGAAGGATTATGACTACACCATCTAGTATCATCCGGGAAAAGCTAATATGGTAGCAGAAAGTCTCGTGGAGTTCTAGCTAGTCATCTGATAGCGGTTACCGATCTAGTTCGACAGTTCTCAGAGTTGGGATTGTCGAAACACGGTCAAACATCCTGGGGGATATTAGTTTCTATGGTTGCCCAGTCCGCTATTGCTGAGAAGATCAAGGAAGCACAAGTCAGTGAGCAGCATCTGCAGTTCTTGAGCAGCACGATAGACTCAGAACGTCAGATGGATTTCTCGAGTGACGAGAATGGTGTACTTCATTTTCGAGGATTACTATGTGTTCCGGACACACACCCAGTTAAGGAAGAATTGCTACAGGAAGCACATCAGTCGAGATTTGCTATACATCCTGGTGGTACTCGGATGTAGCGAGATTTGAAGCAATTATACTAGTGGAACGGTATGAAATGGGATATTGCAGATTTTGTTGCACGATGTCTAGTATGCCAGCAAGTGAAGGCTGAACATCAGAAACCTGCTGGCTTACTTCAGGAAATTCCAATCCCGGAATGGAAGTGGGAAAATATTACGATGGACTTCGTTACGGGATTACCCAGAACTCGTAAAGGACATACTATGATTTGGGTGATCGTGGATCGATTAACCAAATCAGCTCACTTCCTTCCGATTCGTGAGATGGACTCATTGGATCGTCTAGCGGAATTGTACTGCCGAGAGATCATCAGATTACATGGTGTACCGTTGAGTATCATATCTGATAGAGATCTGCGATTTACTTTATGATTCTAGCAGAGTCTGCAGCAGGCCATGGGCACAGAGCTTCGACTCAGTACATCCTTTCATCCACAGACAAACGGACAGTCCGAACGTACCATTCAGACTTTGGAGGATCTATTGAGATCATGCGTCTTGGATTTCGGTGGCAGTTGGGAGGATCACATTCCTTTAGTGGAGTTTGCATACAACAACAGCTACCACTCTTCTATCCAGACCGAGCAATTGAAGAGGAGAGCTACCCAAAGGAGGTTCCAATCACTGGTATAGTTGATCCGTCTCCTTCTATTCTTTCGTTGTTGATTGGATTTCTAGTTATCAGGATTCGATAGTTGCCCTCCATTCTGTGCGGTTGTGAGCATGAGTGTGTGGGTGTTCTGTAAGGGAAATTTGGGGATAGTGAAAGGTTGGCTGTCGGTTGTTGGGGACTTGGCTGTCGGCGGGGTTCAGCATATGGTAAGGAAGAGAAATTTCCTTTGTTTTGTTCTGTGAAGTATTGAACGACATACGAGGGTTGTTGGCTGTGATGTGTTGTGAATGGGTATGTGTGGGTAATTTTCTACCGATTGGGTAGATGTAATGACTTTCAGATTTAGACATAGATATGAGCATGTTAGGTGTTCATATTATCTTGACCCTACTCTGTTTATCGTATGCTTTAACTTATCGTTGATATATATGTGTGCTCAATTGTTAATATCACATATTCCCTATCATGATTTAGGAGTTACAGATGTGATGTAAGTAGGTCTAACTGTTTAGTAGGGTGTAGAGGATAGAGTACGGAGGATAACCTAAATTGTAAATTTGGAAAAAAGGTCCTCCGTGGATAAGTAAGGCCCTAAATGTAGGAATCATTCCATACCTGTATGTTGTACATTTATTTACCAACCACGGGTTGTGTAAATGGTCAGGTGAGTTGTGGACAGTGTGTCGCTACGGACCGATGGTCCTAGCTTGTCATGATAAGATGAGTATGACTATCTACAGGATAGAGAGTGTATTGATCAATTGGGTGTGACTCTCTGTTGAACAGAGAGTCTATGGTAGATGTCTATATGTGAGATAGTACCCTCATGTCATTGCATGCATACTGACGACATCGTCTCCCCTTGGGGTTGAGAGAGAGTCATCAGTCATCCTGCCTCCCAGGTTACTCCCAGAGGAGTAACTGGTGTGAGGGCATTGCATTTGTTGTGCCGCACTCTACCATTATAGATGATGGTAGTTGGAGTTACGTGTAGATGTCCTGGGTGTGTGGCACTCGACCACTCATTTGTAGTGTCAGTCGGAGTAGCCAGCAGCAGGGACCCCTGTTGCGTAGAGAGCTCTTTACGCTCATATGCTACTTGATCATACTGCCCACTCGGCCACTCTATAGCAGTGGTTGGTGTGAGTTGGGACAGTTGTCATGTTGTGCCACCTAGGCTACCCTGGGGTCGTGGTAGCGAGTAGGGGTGAGCAGGCATGACCATGCATGCTGCATTGTCGTATCATATGGTGCTTTTCATATGGTTATATATATATACATATCTGCTTGTATATATATATATACATGGATGATGGTGATTAGTATACATACAGATACAGTCTATATGTATACTCACTTTGATGATGCATTTGTATGTGTTATGCTTGTTGCATTTGTTTGTACATATTCATACATGCTACTGCATTTCCTGTATGGTAGTAGGCTGGTACTTGTATACCTGTTGGTTATTCACGGTGATACCCTTGGATCATATTCAGGATATTGTGTGAGTTAGTACTATTCTTTTATACCCTATGATGTGGTTATATGCCCATGTTGGATCAGGATAGAGTAGCTGACTGTCAGGTATGTCAGCATCATTGTTGTTCAGTTTATTTAGTGTATGCATGCATATATACCTGTTATGTTGATGTATACCCATTGTTCGAATAGATTTAAACTATTGAATGACATGTAATATTGATACATATATTTATATGTTTTCTCTTATTACCTGCTGAGTTTTACTCACCAACATCGACCCTGGGTTTTTCTGTCACCCAGGTAACAGGTAGACGCCTTTGTGATGACTTGGAGCTACGCCGACCGATCCATCCCATCTCCATTTTCCGAGTCTCCCGAGGAGTTCGTTTTTGGTTATGTCTTGGACTTTGATATGTATGGACTTGTTGTTATTATGGATTTTGTCATGATGTCGTGGACTCTATTTGTGTAGTTGTTGTTTTATTTACTATTTTATGATTGTGGACTTGTCAGGTGGTGTACACCTGTATATTTTTGGTATGTATGTTGTGGGTATGGGGTTTTTATTTCCGCTGCTGTTATTATGTTATATTATGTTGTTGTTGTGGGCCTACGGGCCTTGTATTAACCCAAAATGTTGCCACGTACAGGGGAGATGTCGTCCATTTGATTTTCGGCACGGTATACTCTTGGGGCTTGACAACTTTATTGGTATCACATCCAAAGGTTTTGTGATGCCATACAATGATTTTTTGTTTTGAGTCTTGGATTCTCGGGGGTCGGTATATTTTTCGGATTTGGTTTTTGTGAGATGGGATTGACAGCGGTATAAGCTCCAGGCAGCACGAAGTGAGTATTTCTGATAACTCATATTTCAGATAGTTACTTATCTAAATTTGTTCAACAGGTGTATATCGTCAAAGATTATGGCACCTATGTAGACTCGTAGTAGAGGTCATCCATCAAGGCGATCTGTCGGAGCTGAGGGACAGGAGGTCACTCATCGAGCCGCTATTATTCGAATGCCTCCTCAGCTTTCCCCTATTGGTGATTCGGAGCCTCAGAATCCGGATGTACCACTGACTATGCCAGAGCCTGCAGAGTCTGGTTGGCTCAATGATAAGGCACGGATACTCGTGTTAGCACGATCATCCAAGGAAAAGTTCACCTTGTTCCGAGGGGAGTCCGACCCATGGATTTCTCGGTCTTGGCTGGAAAATATAGAAGACACCTTCGAGTATATGAACTGTACAGATGTGGAGAAGGTGGGTCTTGCTACATATCATCTCAGAGATCAGGCTATCACTTGGTGGAAATTGTAGAAGACTCTATTCGGGGAGCGTGGGATTACTTGGGCCAGCTTTTGAGACGCTTTCTGGAGATAGTACTTTCCTTTGGCATTTTCTACAGCACGTCGTCAGGAATTTCTGAGCCTGAAGCAAGGTGATCGTTCTATCATGGAGTACAATGCATATTTTACCAGACTGTCAGAGTTCTGTTCTCACCTAGTAGCATAGGATGCAGATTGGATGTATCAGTTCACTCAGGGTCTTGCTACATATATACGGAGTCGGATGTCAGGATCTATCATTACCTCATACAGGGAGGCATTGCACCGCGCCCTCTTCATCGAGATGACTTCCCAGCAAATTTCCGTGGAGAAAGATATCGAGAAGCAGATGACTATAAGCAGCGGCAGAACCGAGGTTCTCGAGGACTCGAGAAAGGAGAGCAAAAGGAACTACAGTCTTTGTAGAAGAAGTCGCTAGATCGTAGAAGGGGAAGCGTCCAGCATCAGAGTATTCTGGAGGGTCTCAGAGTATCCATAAGGGCCGAAGTAGGAATGGATGCTATAAATGTGGATCTGAAAGCCATAGAGTATCAGAGTGTTTTTTGGAGCAGTCGGTTTGCAATTATTGCAAACAACTAGGTCATACTAGTCGTGATTGTACACTGAAAGCACAGTTGGAGTTTCCTGACAGCTCCATCAAGGGGAAGAAGTCTACCTAGCAGTGACAACAGAGGACAGCACCGCAGACTCAGACATATGACGAGCGCGATACCTCCACGGCTCGGTTGTACGGATGCGAGGGTGCCCATACAGTGATGCCGACAGCGATACAATATTCTACATCTCCGGTGATCTACTATCCAGGAGTATCCGCACCGCAGCAGTTCTTACCAGCCATCTCTCAGGGATATCTTATGTCTGCACTAGCGACTCAGTTTCCAGTACTATAGAGTCAGATCCAGCCGGATTGGAGGCACACTACTACTTCGTCAGGGATGCAACCGATGAATATCGAGACTAGATGAGTTTTTGCCATCACCAGAGATGAGCCACAGCGGGCTGAGGGATCAGTCATACTATTAGTAAAAGCCCTAGAGCCAATCATGTGATGATTGTTGTATGGACTTTATTGTATCATATTCCTATTTATAAAGGCATAGTTATTATATTTACTTGTATTGGTGCCAAATAACTAAATATAATAATGTCCTTGAGTAGTAGGTTCTTATCTATATCAATCGATTGGTTGAATCAATAATGAGATGATATAGAGAACACTACTCTTAATCATTCCTAGTCGAGTATTAACATTCAGGGACAATGTTAATGCGTAGAGACAAACATGTAGGTCAACAAGATGACTTGATCTCACAAGTCATGGATATGAGATATCAAGTTGACACATGGGTTTGCATTGGAGAATGTATACTGAATGACCCGCCATGAGAAAGTATCATGGATCGTTATATGAGTGTCATATACTTTCTCATGTGGCTATTAGTATGACTATTATTCCTTAGACCTGAAGTCACCATGGTTCCCTACATAAGGAGTTGCATACTTTGGCTTCGTCAAACGTCACCCGTAAATGGGTAGACTATAAAGGCGATTACTGGGTATGTAACAAATTATGCGGAGGGATGGGAGTGATGTAGATGGGATCTATCCCTCCTATATGACGGGGGTGACATCAATATTCTTGATAGAGTAAGACCACGAAGTGCATGGCCATGCCCAAATGAGTCAATATGAGAGATTGAGCTCATTTGATTAGAGTGAGTCTACTTGGAGTTCAAGATTTAGATTGTACCGAGGATGACACGGTCTATGCCTCGATTGGTCAATCTAGATGTCAAGGATAGAGGGACATTGTCACATATTGTGAGAGTCACAAAGGTGATGTTGGAGCTCAACATTCTTGTAACTTGGGTAGCAATGATGTGTTGCTAGATACCGCTCATTGCTTATGTTCCTAAATCGGTTTAGGGACATTGCCAACGTTACAAGAACCTATAGGGTCACACACATAAGAGCAATTAGATGGAGATTAGGTTCATATGATGAACCATGAGGATTAGGTTCATGGGATGAACCAAATTGGATTAAGAGTAATCCAAATTAGACTAATTGAGTTAGACTCAAGTTGATTCAAGTGTTGAATGAGTCTAATTTAGATTTGATTCATCAAATCAATTTAAATTAAATGAATAGAGATTCATTAAATTAAATTGACTTGAGTCAAGTGGTTAGATTTGATCAACCATGGGAGATTAGAGGTCAAGTTTGACTTGACTTGTGAGGGAAGATGAAAGGTCAAGTTTGACTTGACCAAATGCCATGTCATGATGATGACTTGGCATGGCCGGCCAATGTTGATGCTCCACATCATCATTGACTTTGTCAATTTGTGCCACATCATGAGGGAGACCAAGGGTCATGGGAGTTACATGCATGCATGTAACCCCCTTCCTTGAAGTGGCCGGCCACTTTAGGGGTTTCAAAGTGGGAATTCATTTTGTGAGTTACTCATTCCATCATCTTCAACCTTGGATCATCTTCCTCTCAAGCTCTCTCCCTCTCCCAACCTCCTTGGCCGAAATTCCTAAAGGAGTGCTAACACACTCTAAGGCATTTTTCTCCACCTATTGCTTGTGTGGATACCATAGAGGAGTGTGCACTTGACACTCTCGAGTTCCGGCGAACTTTTGGACGAGCGGGATAAGCGAAGGGCATCGCTACGAGGGTAATGCTCTAACCTCTTAGATCTAAGGTAGATATAGGGTTTTTGTAAGCACATACATGTTTTTATATTTTTATACTTCGCACGGATCCGTGGCCGGGGCTTCCGAGGTTTCCGCAACGCAAAAAGCGGTTTTTGCGGCTCGGAAAAACCCAACAGTGGTATCAGAGCCAGGTTCGAAGCATGTATGTGTTTCATCTTTGTAATTTTTGTATTAGATATAAAAATTACAGATTTATATGTTTCTGTAAATTTCCTAATTTTATAGAATTTTTGGGTATTTTTCTCAAAGAGTCGAAGCAACAAGTGTTAGGACACTTGTAGGCTTCAACCGTCGAGAAAAACTCTCCGAAATGGCGAGTTCTCGCTTTAGGTTTTTGGGACAGCGACTTAAGTTGCTGTAGGATCATAGTAGGGACACTCACAAAGTTAATTTTGTGAGTATGGGCGTTGCCCTATCCCCGAAAGGGGCTTTGTCCCGCGATCGTGCCCGAAAATCGCTTAGCGGGACCGTTACGGAGAGGTGACTCATTAATTTGAATAAAAAAATTAGGAAAAATTATAGAAATTTTTGTAAAAATACATAATTTAGAATTATGTATAATTCTGTGATTGTCATGGCCCAATGACCCCAATTTGATTGGATTATATGTGTTGTAATTCATAATACGGCCTGCGTGTCGTTTTGTGGTTGTGCGTGTTGTATAGTGTATGCGACCTGCACGTCGTACCTCTTCTTTTGATATTCTAGTTGTAATTAGTTTTTAGACTCGAATGTAACTCGAGTTTCATATTTGTAATGTACAAAATGGAGCGGTGGAAAGTCCACTCGAAGACGAGATTACGAGAAGGGTGACGACGACACATGGCGGTCAAAGGAAGTGCTTGGAGAAGCCGCTAGCCTTAGGTTGACCGTCCGATCTTCTCATTGGCTTGAGAAGATCGTAGTAGGGCCATGACTATATCACATTTAATTATATATATATATATATATATATATATTTAATTGATTTTGCTTGTATGTATGTGATGCATGCTAGTAGAATAATGCATGTATGTATATGATGCATGCTAGAATAATGAATGTATGTATATGATGCATGCTAATATAGGATAATAAAGGCCTAAATGCGTATAAGATACACATTACGATTAGATTAGATTATAATCGAATCAACTCGAAAATGCCTACCGAGCCTTGATACCCATCACTACCTCGATCATTTGTTGTTGTTGAATCTGCCAAAGCAGAGCAACGCATATTATCTTGGTAGGGTGCGGAGGGACAATCTTGGTCCCACCTATCACGCTTGGGTTAGAGTAAGCTCAATTAAATTGAGCAAAACTAGTTAAACTCAATTGGATCGAGTAGAACTATAGGTATATTCCAATCGTTGGAACGATAGGTCAAGATCGCATTTACACTAAATCTTGGGCGATTTAGCCAAAGCTAACTCAAGGTCTTTTGTAAATGTGGGTCTTGATCCTATAAACAAGAGTTGCATAGAGATGTAATCGGTAATGTGTTACCCACCGATCATACTAAGTCTTAGGCGATTTAGCCAAAGCTAACTCAAGGCTTTGTATGATGTGGATCTTGTCCCGCAAGAATTATAGCTAGTTTGTATGAATCTAGTAATGTGGTTTGACCACATCCATAACTCGATTCTACAAAAAATTCCTATAATTCAGTGGGAGCATCATTTGATTAAAGGCATAATTAAATGATAAAAGGAATATGATATTAATTCTCTGCATTGTATGTTGTAGATAACTATGTCGACAAACACGAACACTCTCTCTCTGTGATCTGTCCTTGAGAAGGACAAGCTCAATGGAGCAAATTTCCTGGACTGGTACAGGAACTTGAGAATTGTTCTCACCCAAGAAAGGAAGTTGTACGTCATGGAGCAGCCCATTCCGGAGGCACCTCCTGCCACTGCCTCACGAGCTGACAAAGATGCTTACAAGAAGCATCAAGATGATGCATTAGATGTGTCATGTCTAATGCTCGCGACCATGAACTCTGAGCTTCAGAAGCAACATGAGTTCATGAATGCTTATGATATGGTTGGACATCTTCGTCAACTATATCAAGGACAAGCTAGGCATGAGAGATATGAAGTCTCTAAGGCATTATTTGGGTCCAAAATGCAAGAAAGGACTCCCGTAGGTACATATGTACTCAAGATGATTGGGTACGTAGAAAACCTACAAAGGATGGGATTCCCACTTGGCCAAGAGCTGGCCACTGACCTCATCTTGCAATCTTTGCCACAAGCCTTCTATCAATTTGTCATGAATTATAACATGAATGAAATTGATAAGCCATTGCCTGAAATGCTCAGCCTGTTGAGAACTGCTGAGCTTAACTTTAAGAAGGGTAAATCTGACACCATTTTGATGGTGCAGAAGAAGAAAGGCAAGGGCAAGCCTAAAGGTAAGGGAAAGTCCCAAGCCAAGGGCAAAGGCAAAGAACTTAAACCCAAAGGAGGGGTAGCCAAGGAAGGGGCTTGCTTCCACTGCAAGGAAGCAGGACACTGGAAGCGTAACTGCAAGGCATACCTAGAAGATCTTAAGAAGAAGAGAAGTGAGACTTCTACTTCAGGTATAAATGTTATAGAAGTCAATCTATCTATTTCTTCATCATGGGTATTAGATACCGGATGTGCATCTCACATTTGTAAATAGAAATAACAGGGCATTGACAAAGGGCGCAGGTGGACCTACGAGTAGGTAATGGAGCAAGGGTTGCCGTCACGGTCAGAGGAACTTATGATCTATCTCGCCTCCGGGCTTGTACTAGAATTAGATGAATGTTGTTATGTGCCTGCCTTAACTAAGAACATCATTTCAGTTTCTTGTTTGGACAAGAAAGGTTTTTCATTTATAATAAAGAACAAATGTTGTTCAGTTTATTTAAATGATATGTTCTATTGTAGTGCACCTCTAATGAACGGACTCTACTTTCTAGACTTAGAGAGCCCTATCTATAACATAAGTACCAAGAGGTTCAAGTCAAATGAGTTGAACCAAACCTATCTCTGGCATTGTCGCCAGGGTCACATAAATGAGAGTCGCTTATCTCAGCTCCATAAGGATGGACTGCTATACTCATTTGATTTTGAATCATATGAGACATGCGAGTCTTGCCTTTTAGGCAAGATGACCAAGACTCCCTTTAGTGGACACAGCGAAAGAGCAACAGATTTGTTAGGACTTATACATAGTGATGTATGTGGTCCTTTCAATTCTTTGCTAGAGGTGGTTCTGAGTGTACTTCATTACATTTACTGATGACTTTAGTAGATATGGTTATGTGTATCTTATGACACATAAATCAGAATCCTTTGAAAAGTTCAAAGAATTCAAGAATGAAGTACAAAACCAGCTTGGCAAGAGTATTAAGATACTTCGATCAGATCGAGGTGGAGAATACCTTAGCCATGAGTTTCGTGACTATCTAGCTGAGTGTGGGATTCTATCCCAACTCACTCCTCCTGGAACACCACAGTGGAATGGTGTATCCGAAAGGAGGAATCGTACCCTATTAGATATGGTACGATCTATGATGAGTCACACAGATCTTCCTATATCCTTTTGGGGATATTCTCTAGACACAGCAGCCTTTACCCTTAACCGTGTACCATCCAAGGCTGTGATAAAGACACCATATACGATATGGACAGGGAGAAATCCCATGATGTCTTTTATGAGGATTTGGGGTTGTGAGGCTTACGTTCGACGGCAAGTCTCAGACAAACTGGGACCCAAATCCGATAGGTGCTATTTTGTTGGATATCCCAAGGATATAAAGAGATATTACTTCTACATTCCCAGTCAACACAAAGTGTTTGTGGCAAAGACTAGAGTTTTTCTAGAAAGGGATTTTGTTTCTAGAAAAACTAGTGGGAGTACCTTCGATCTTGAAGAAATTCAAGATAAGGGCCATAGCACTGAGGCCTTGATGGAGGTTGAATAGGAACCATAAAGTGTTGTGGGTGATGAGGTTATTGCACAAAGAGTTGTGGAACAACCACCTGTTCATGTAGACCTACCTCTTCGCAGATCTGATAGGGTACGTCGTCAGCCTGAGAGATATTCATTTCTCTTGTCTGACCATGATGACGTAATGCTCATTGAGAATGAGCCTACCTCCTATCAGGAAGCTGTGATGAGCCCAGATTCTGAGAAATGGCTAGAGGCCATGAGATCCGAGATGGAATCCATGTACACCAACCAAGTATGGACTTTGGTTGATCCACCTGAAGGGGTCAAACCCATTGGGTGTAAGTGGGTCTTTAGGAGAAAGACTGACATGGATGGACTTACGCATACCTATAAGGGCCGATTAGTGGCTAAAGGTTTCAAGCAAATTCATGGTATTGACTATGATGAAACCTTTTCTCCAGTGGCGATGTTTAAGTCCATTCGAATCTTACTTGCTATTGCAGCATACCACGATTATGAGATCTGGCAGATGGATATTAAAACCACGTTTCTGAATGGAAACTTGCTCGAGGATGTGTACATGACACAACCTGAGAGTTTTGTAGATCCACAGCATACTGGGAAGGTATGCAAGCTGCAAAGGTCCATTTATGGGCTAAAGCAAGCTTCTCGAAGCTGGAATCTTCAATTCGATGATGCGATCAAACAGTTTGGTTTAATCAAGAATGAAGATGAACCCTGTGTCTACAAGAGGGTTAATGGGAACACAGTTGTCTTCCTTGTATTGTATGTGGATGACATACTGCTCATTGGGAATGACATCCCTTCGCTATAGTCTGTGAAGACTTAGCTAGGGACGTGCTTCTTAATGAAAGACTTAGGTGAAGCAGCCTGTATTCTAGGAATCAAGATCTATAGAGATAGATCTAAGAGATTGCTTGGCCTAAGTCAGAGTACATACATTGACACGATATTATTTCGGTTTGCCATGCAGAATTCCAAGAAAGGACTTCTGTCGATGTCACATGGTGTGAGTCTTTCGAAGACTCAAAGTCCCTCTTCTAGAGAGGAGAGAGACCGCATGGATAAGATCCCTTACGCATCTGCTATAGGATCTATCATGTACGCCATGCTGTGTACTCGTCCTGATGTCTCGTATGCTTTGAGCATGATGAGTAGATACTCGATCGGTGAGCGCCATCGATAGTAGCCAAGAATATTCTTAAGTACTTGAGAAGGACTAAAGAATATTTCTTGATATTTGGAGGCGATGAGGAGCTAGTCAGAAGGGTTACATGATGCGACTTCCAAACCGACTGATGATTATAGATCGCAAATCGTGGTTCGTGTTTTGCTTGAATAGTGGCGCTGTGAGTCGAAGAGTTCAAGCAGACACGATTCTTGATTCTACAATAGAAGCCGAGTATATCGCTGCATCTGAGGCAGCAAAGGAGGCCGTTTGGATCCGTAAGTTCATTACTGAGCTTGGGGTGGTTCCTAGCATTGCAGATCCCATAGAGCTCTATTGTGACAACAATGGAGCGATTGACAAGCTAAGGAACCTCGCCACACCATGGACCAAACACATACTACGGCGCTTCCATCTCATTCGAGATTATTGATAGAGGAGATGTGAAGATTTGTAGAGTACCCACAGAGGCTAACATCTCAGATCCCTTGACCTAGTCTTTGGCACAGAAAAAGCTTGATGGTCACTCTAGGTCATTGGGTATTAGATACTAATGTGATTGACACTAGTGCTAGTGGGAGATTGTTAGTGAAAGCCCTAGAGCCAATCATGTGATGATTGTTGTATGGACTTTATTGTATCATATTCCTATTTATAAAGGCATGGTTATTATATTTACTTGTATTGGTGCCAAATAACTAAATATAATAATGTCCTTGAGTAGTAGGTTCTTATCTATATCAATCGATTGGTTGAATCGATAATGAGATGATATAGAGAACACTACTCTTAATCATTCCTAGTCGAGTATTAACATTAAGGGACAATGTTAATGCGTAGAGACTAGCATGTAGGTCAACAAGATGACTTGATCTCACAAGTCATGGATATGAGATATCAAGTTGACACATGGGTATGCATTGAGAATGTATAACGAATGACCCGCCATGAGAAAGTATCATGGATCGTTATATGAGTGTCATATACTTTCTCATGTGGCTATTAGTATGACTATTAGTCCTTAGACCGAAGTCACCATGGTTCCCTACATAAGGAGTTGCATACTTTGGCTTCACAAACGTCACCCGTAAATGGGTGGACTATAAAGGCGACATCGGGTATGTAACAAATTACGCGAGGGATGTGAGTGATGTAGATGGGATCTATCCCTCCTATATGACGGGGGTGACATCGATATTCTTGATAGAGTGAGACCACGAAGTGCATGGCCATGCCCAAATGAGTCAATATGAGATATTGAGCTCATTTGATTAGAGTGAGTCTACTTGGAGTTCAAGATTTAGATTGTACCGAGGATGACACGGTCTATGCCTCGATTTGTCAATCTAGATGTCAAGGATAGAGGGACATTGTCACATATTGTGAGAGTCACAATTAGTAGTCACAAAGGTGATGTTGGAGCTCAACATTCTTGTAACTTGGGTAGCAATGATGTGTTGCTAGATACCGCTCATTGCTTATGTTCCTAAATCAGTTTAGGGACATTGCCAACGTTACAAGAACCTATAGGGTCACACACATAAGAGCAATTAGATGGAGATTAGGTTCATATGATGAACCATGAGGATTAGGTTCATGGGATGAACCAAATTGGATTAAGAGTAATCCAAATTAGACTAATTGAGTTAGACTCAAGTTGATTCAAGTGTTGAATGAGTCTAATTTAGATTTGATTCATCAAATCAATTTAAATTAAATGAATAGAGATTCATTAAATTAAATTGATTTGAGTCAAGTGTGTGAGTGATCGGATGGCCGGCTAGAGGGGGGTGAATAGCCCTTTTCGTTTGGATGGCGGTATTTTGCTCGTCTACAAAACGTTAGAGCAAGCGGAATATACAAATATAAATAAAGTCAAGCAAAATAGAAACAAGCAATACAAACACCAAGATATAACGTGGTTCACGGCTACGCCGCTAATCCACGGTCCGATTCGTCCACGGTGAATCACTCCGCCAAAACCAATCACTATCGGTCTCTCCTTTGCACAAAGCTAGGTGGAGGTAACCTTTACAACCAAGATCACTCTTCTTACAAATAGAATGGAGTAAAAGCGAGTAAGAAGAGTTTAGAGCTTGTGGGGCACTAGGAAGATTGTTTGGAACTTAAGCATTAGCCTCTTAAAGGCTCACACCCTCTCTTTTTATAGAGAGGGCTAACTTCTTCCCGTTGGCCGCCATCAGTCGACTGCCGCCCATGGCAGTCGACTGCCGTCACTACAACGGCCTCCGAACACGTCGAATGCCGACTGTTGTTGTCCAACGGAACTCTTGGCGATCATTCTTGGACCTCGATCATCGGCCGACCCGTAGTCGACCGCCCGATCGGCTACGAGCGATCTGGCAAAACCCTATTGACGATCATTCGCCTTGGCCCGATCGTTATCTTGGCGATCGCTAACGTATGTCGATCACGCCGCCAAACTCGTCGATACCGGTCGAGCTACACTCGACTCGGGCGATCATTGCCATTCCATGGCGATCGGCGGTGTCGAAACCCATCCGACACTTGGCCAAATGGCCAAGTTTCACCTAAGAGCTACCCTCCCGGGTTACAATCGCTCACTCTCATTTCTCGAGTCCTTCGCCTTGAAGTTCTCTTCGCCTCGCCACGTCCTCGGCGACATCGAGCGCCGCGGCTCTGCAATGCTCCTTCGCGTCTCTTGCCTCGAAGTCTACTTCCTCTGGCTTCACTCCAAGCTTCTCGTCCGGCAGTCCCTCGGATGCTCCAAGCGCACGACTTCCGCAAAGCTATCCTTCACCGACTCAAGGCACGAGTCATGAGATGTGAAACTCGCCACGGCTCCATGTGCGAATTACTAAGTCCTGCACGACTTCAACGCACATATCACATCAACATATCAAACTAACTTAAACCCTTTGCCACACCATCAAAACCATATCACGGCAAGAGATTGCCCTAACAATCTCCTCCTTTTTGATGTGTGGCAATCCGTTTAAGTTAGGTAAAAACATTTGATATAAATTCTAAGGTAAGAAAGCATGTAAAGATAAACATGATATAGCAACATGCAACTCCCCCTTAATCCATGAAATTCTCTCTATGCAAATTTTCTCCCTATCATATATTTCTCCCTCTACATGTATTTCTCCCCCTACATGTATTTCTCCCCCTAATGTGATTAACTTAAACATACTTATTTCTCCCCCTTTGACACCATCAAAAAGATTAACACTAAGTTATAAGCTCATGGCATCAAGTATAATGGAGGAAAAAATATGTCAAGTTGATTTAAAAACCGCTTGAGGCATCAAGTATATTTCTACCACTTGTAGGAGGTTTACAAACTGAATTATGCCTTCAATATTCTGATTTAGGCCACGATCATTGCTATCGTATGGCGATCAGGTAGCACAAAGAAGCCAATTTACGATTTTGGATGAAATTGAAATGCATTAAATATTCCAGAAAATTCGAAAAATCATGAAATTCGAGGAACATATTTCTCTTAAGTATATTTATCAAGGAAAAATAGTTTTTCATGAAAAATCATTATATTTTACAAGATTTGCCAAAAATCCAAACACTTGAAAAAAAAACACTAGTTTTTGAGCATGTTAGTATCCATTTTAACACCTAGTTTTGCATTCAATTGTTTCAAAACATGAATACATGTATTTTAAGGTAAGAAATTGTTTTGAAAACATTAGAAATATCCAATCATGATCTTTGGGCAATATGTCTATTAATTAAACATAAGCCTTCCCCATGATTGGTCTATGATTGAAATTTTGATACTTTAAATGACCATCTAAATGCCATAGGCATTAGTGGACATTTGTATCATCCTAACATCTCACCCATGCTAAGTTTGCAATCAAGTTAGCCTATAGTGAGTGTGAGATGCATCCTAGGGAGTATTTGTATATACTTAACCAATATATTCATGCAATTCTATCAAGGTTAAGTATCAACCTAACAACCTACATGATCATAATGACATATATCAATTAATTTCACATTATGATCATGAAATACATGTTTTCATTAAATTATAACCATGCCTTAGGCATTATATGATGATAATAAATAAGTTATCACCTAAAGCATGATTTAAACCTATTTTTCATGATGATGTGCCCAATATCAAAATCATAAACCATGATTACACATATGCATAGAAATTACATTAATCATCATGATTTAAAGCATTATTACCTTTTTATGGGCACGTTATCATCACCCAACACTATCTAAAAATGTTGTCCCGTCATCCTAAGTCAACCAAAATATGATATAGGTCAAGTTCATATGGTTGACTACCCTAGGGGTTTTCTAACCCTTAAGGATGGATTTTGGAACCCAAAATAGATTTTTACCTATGGGGTTCACTAGAAATTCCTTGGGGATCCATTTCTTAGCTATTACTTTGTTTTTGTCTTGTCCCCTAGCTATTAGGCATCTATAGGCCTTCTCATTTTTCTTCTCTTTATATCCTAGGCCTTTCTTGTTAAAACTTGCCCTTTGGCTCCCTATGATCATATTCAAAGTGTTGGAGCCAATTGTGAATTTTCCTAGGGCTTTAGTTAAATAATCTACCTTTTCCCTTAATGCCCTATTTTCCTCTATGCATGCATCACTAACATCTAAAGGCACATAATTATCATGTGAGCATGCATCATCATGGCAAGAAGAAGTATCATTATTATTTAAGCATGCATTTTCTAACTTATTTTCTAAGTCTTTAATTTGATTAAGCATGCTTTTATTTTTCTTCTTTACTCTAAACAAATCCCTAGTTAAACTAGAAATCATAGAAACTATTTTACTAGGAGAGGCTTTCGTTACCATAGTTTCCATGTCCTCTTCTTCTTCTTCGGATGATGAGGAGGATGATGATGTGGAGGAGGCTCCCCCTTCACTTGAGCTCTCTCCTCTTGTGCTTGATCCTTCATTTTCGGAGGAGGAGCAATCCAAATCGTCAAAGGCCATCAAGGCCAAATTGGCGACAAAGGCATTCTCCTCATCCGATGATGAGGAGGAGGATGAGGAAGGATCATCCCATGTCTTGGCCTTGAATGCTTTGGCCTTCCCTTTTTCTTTTGCCTTCTTCTCCTCTTCCTTCTTTTTCTTGCTCCCCTTTTTCTTCTTCTTTTCTTCTTTCTTTTTCCTCTCTTCCTTGCTTTTGTTTAGGAGAGGACAATTGTCCCTTATGTGTCCCTCTCCTTGGCAATTGTAGCATATGACCTTCCCCCTTGGTCTTCTATTCCTATCATTAGATTTATCAAATCTAAAGTTCTTAAAAACACGCCTCACCTTCCTTACCATGTAGGCTTCCTCGGTGCTATCCATGGAGGAGGAGGAGGCTTCTTCATCGGAGGAGGAGGGGACTTCCATCTTCTTCTTCCCCTTGTTTGCCAACAATGCTACTCCTCTTGAGGGTTGAATTCTTGGCTCTTCTTGAATTCCTTCAAGCCTCGTTTCGTGGAGTTCCATCGTTGAGAAGAACTCCTCCAAGGTACTCACTTCTAGGTTCTTGGACATGTAGAAGGAGTCCACCATGGAACTCCACTTTGAGGACCGGGGAAAGGCATCTATAGCCTTCATGAGCATGTCCCGGTTCGATAGCTTCTCACCTACACTTGTTAGCCCAATTAAAATTTCCTTAAACCTAGAGTGTAAAGAGATTACCTTTTCCCCCTTTTCTAATTTAATGTTGGATAGTTGAGAGCGGAGGAGATCTCTCCTAGCTAGCTTCGCCTCGGATGTGCCTTCATGGAGCTCAATTAGTTTCTCCCACATCTCCTTGGCGCTTAGGCATTCTCCTATTCTATTTACTTCTTGTTGAGGGAGCACATTGTATAGATGGTGCTTGGCCTTTGAATTTGCCAAATACTCTTCTCTTTGTCTTTTGCTCCATCTCGATTTTTCCAAAGGCTCCCCATCTTCATTCCTAGGCAACTCGAAACCGTTTTCCATAATTAACAATATTTCAAAATCGGTTTCGAAGAATACCTCCATTCTCTTTTTCCACCAAGAGAATTCGCCGTCGAACTTCGGTGGGTGGATGTTGGAGCCGGCCATTTTTGATGTAGGGCTTGTTGCGGCGGTTAGTCCGGTGACAAGCAACCTCGGCTCTGATACCACTTGTGAGTGATCGGATGGCCGGCTAGAGGGGGGTGAATAGCCCTTTTCGTTTGGATGGCGGTATTTTGCTCGTCTACAAACGTTAGCGCAAGCGGAATATACAAATATAAATAAAGACAAGCAAAATAGAAACAAGCAATACAAACACCAAGATATAACGTGGTTCACGGCTACGCCGCTAATCCACGGTCCGATTCGTCCACGGTGAATCACTCCGCCAAAACCAATCACTATCGGTCTCTCCTTTGCACAAAGCTAGGTGGAGGTAACCTTTACAACCAAGATCACTCTTCTTACAAATAGAATGGAGTAAAAGCGAGTAAGAAGAGTTTAGAGCTTGTGGGGCACTAGGAAGATTGTTTGGAACTTAAGCATTAGCCTCTTAAAGGCTCACACCCTCTCTTTTTATAGAGGGCTAACTCGTATCGGCCCACGATCGGCTCGGCGGTTGTGGCAAAACCCTATTGACGATCGGCTGCGCCTTGTGATCGCGATCGCTAATCTTCTGGCGATCGGCCAGCGTATAGCGATCACGCGCCACAAAACCGATCGATCGTATACGATCGAGCTACACTCGACTCGAGCGGATCATTGCCATTCCATGGCGATCGGTGGTGTCGAAAAACCCATCGACACTTGGCCAAATGGCCAAGTTTCACCTAAGAGCTACCCCTCCCGGGTTACAATCGCCACTCTCATTTCTCGGAGTCCCTCGCCTTCGAAGTTCTCTTCGTTCTCGGCCACGTCCCTCGGCAGCATCAGGCGCACGGCTCTGCAATGCTCCTTCGCGTCTCTTGCCTCGAAGTCTACTTCCTCTGGCTTCACTCCAAGCTTCTCGTCCGGCGGTCCCTCGGATGCTCCAAGCGCACGGCTTCCGCAAAGCTATCCTTCACCGACTCAAGGCACGAGTCATGAGATGTGAAACTCGCCACGGCTCCATGTGCGAATTACTAAGTCCTGCACGACTTCAACGCACATATCACATCAACATATCAAACTAACTTAAACCCTTTGCCACACCATCAAAACCATATCACGGCAAGAGATTGCCCTAACAAAGTGGTTAGATTTGATCAACCATGGGAGATTAGAGGTCAAGTTTGACTTGACTTGTGAGGGAAGATGAAAGGTCAAGTTTGACTTGACCAAATGCCATGTCATGATGATGACTTGGCATGGCCGGCCAATGATGATGCTCTACATCATCATTGACTTTGTCAATTGGTGCCACATCATGAGGGAGACCAAGGGTCATGGGAGTTACATGCATGCATGTAACCCCCTTCCTTGAAGTGGTCGGCCACTTTAGGGGTTTCAAAGTGGGAATTCATTTTGTGAGTTAATCATTCCATCATCTTCAACCTTGGATCATCTTCCTCTCAAGCTCTCTCCCTCTCCCAACCTCCTTGGCCGAAATTCCTAAAGGAGTGCTAGCACACTCTAAGGCATTTTTCTCCACCTATTGCTTGTGTGGATACCATAGAGGAGTGTGCACTTCACACTCTTGAGTTCCGGCGAACTTTTGGACGAGTAGGATAAGCGAAGGGCATCGCTACGAGGGTAATGTTCTAACCTCTTAGATCTAAGGTAGATCTAGGGTTTTTGTAAGCACATACATGTTTTTATATTTTTATACTTCGCACGGATCCGTGGCCGGGGCTTCCGAGGTTTCCGCAATGCAAAAAGCGGTTTTTGCGGCTCGGAAAACCCCAACACATACGCGGTATGGTTTCAGTTTATTCTATATATGTTGATATGTTGATTTATACCGGTAGTTCTCATTCATTCATATCTAGAGTATTTTTGGATAGAGTTGGAAGAATCCCAATGGTTCGTTCTTGTGGGTTAGCAGTATCCTTGCCATCAGGAGAGGTGCTAACTAGCCACCAAGAAATCAAGGGTTGCCCATTAGATTTTGACGGGCATACCATTACAGTGGACGTCCAGGTGTTGGAAATAATAGAGTTCAATATTATTCTCGGTATGGACTGGTTGGCCGCATATCACGCTATAGTGGATTGTAGACCAAGAGTGGTGACTTTTCGACCACCAGATCAACCAGCTTGGGAATTCGTTGGTACTAGAGATGATGGATTATCTATTATATCGGCTTTACTTGCTCAGAAGCTATTGGCCCAGGGTTGTCAGGGTTATTTATTATCTCTAGTCAAAGTTGAGAACGAAGGACTATCACCTCTCTCTGATGTGCGAGTAGTCTGGGAGTATCCAGATGTATTTCCAGATGAACTTCCAGGCTTGCCACCTCCTAGGCAAGTGGAATTTGCGATAGAGGTGATTCCAGGAACTGCACCTATATCGAAACCTCCTTATCGGATGGCCCTAAAGGAGCTAAATGAACTTAAAGTTCAACTACAGGAGTAGCTGGATAATGGATTCATCCGCCCTAGTGTTTCACCATGGGGAGCACCGGTACTATTTGTTAAAAAGAAGGATGGATCGTTGCGGTTATGTATTGACTATCGACAATTGAATGCAGTCAAGATTAAAAACAAATATCCACTGTCGAAGATAGAAGATTTGTTTGATCAGCTTAAGGATACATGTGTGTATTCTAAAATTGATCTACGCTCAGGATATCCTCAGCTTCGGATAAGAGATGAGGATGTTCAGAAAACAGCTTTTCACACCCGTTATGGGCATTACGAGTTTCTAGTGATGCCTCTCGGTCTCACGAATGCCCCAGCTGCATTTATGGACTTAATGAACTGGGTATTCCTAAGGTATATAGATCATTTCGTGATAGTTTTCATCGATGATATATTGATTTATTCTCGATCAGAGGAGGAGCATGAACAACATCTGCGGATAGTATTAGAGACGTTGCGACAGGAGCAGTTGTATGACAAATTTAGCAAGTGTGCATTCTGGTTATCCTCAGTGGGTTTTCTTGGACATGTAGTGTCCCACAGAGGTATTTCTGTAGATCCCCAGAAGATTGAGGCGATTGCTAGTTGGGAGCAGCCAAAATTAGTGCAGGAGGTTCGTAGTTTCCTTGGTCTGGCCGAGTATTATCGGAGATTCGTGGAGGGATTCTCGAGTATCACCATTCCACTCACTCGCCTGACTCTGAAAGGGGTCAAGTTCACCTGGTCAGAGGCCTATGAAACTAGCTTTCAGAAGCTTAAGCGACGGCTAGTTTCTGCACCAATCTTAGTGATTCCTTCTAGTGTTGATGGGATGGTTCTCTATATGGATGCTTCTATCCAAGAGTTGGGAGTAGTTCTGATGCAGTCCAACCGTGTCGTATCTTATGCCTCCCGTCAACTAAAAGATCATGAGAGAAATTACCCAGTGCACGATCTGGAGTTAGCCGCCATTATTTTCGCATTGAAGATATGGAGGCACTACTTGTATGGGATTACCTTTGAGATCTACACAGACCATAAAAGTCTGAAGTATCTGTTCACACAGAAAGAGTTGAATCTGAGACAGAGACGGTGGATGGAATATCTGAAGGATTATGACTGCACCATCTAGTATCATCCGGGAAAAGCTAATATGGTAGCAGATGCGCTGAGCAGAAAGTCTCGTGGAGTTCTAGCCAGTCATCTGATAGCGGTTACCGGTCTAGTTCGACAGTTCTCAGAGTTGGGATTGTCGAAACACGGTCAAACATCCTGAGGGATATTAGTTTCTATGGTTGCCCAGTCCGCTATTGCTGAGAGGATCAAGGAAGCACAAGTCAGTGATCAGCATCTGCAGTTCTTGAGCAGCACGATAGACTCAGAACGTCAGACGGATTTCTCGAGTGACGAGAATGGTGTACTTCGTTTTCGAGGATGACTATGTGTTCCGGACACACACCCAGTTAAGGAAGAATTGCTAAAGGAAGCACATCAGTCGAGATTTGCTATACATCCTGGTGGTACTCGGATGTACCGAGATTTGAAGCAATTATACTGGTGGAACGGTATGAAACGGGATATTACAGATTTTGTTGCACGATGTCTAGTATGTCAGCAAGTGAAGGCTGAACATTAGAAACCTGCTGGCTTACTTCAGGAAATTCCGATCCCGGAATAGAAGTGGGAAAATATTACGATGGACTTCGTTACGAGATTACCCAGAACCCGTAAAGGACATACTGCGATTTGGCTGATCGTGGATAGATTAACCAAATCAGCTCACTTCCTTCCAATTCGTGAGACGAACTCATTGGATCGTCTAGCGGAATTGTACTGCCGAGAGATCATCATATTACATGGTGTACCATTGAGTATCATATCTGATAGAGATTTGCGATTTACTTTGTGATTCTGGCAAAGTCTGCAGCAGTCCATGGGCACAGAGCTTCGACTCAGTACAACCTTTCATCCGTAGACAGACGGACAGTCCGAACGTACCATTCAGACTCTGGAGGATCTATTGAGATCATGCGTCTTGGATTTCGGTGGCAGTTGGGAGGATCACATTCCTTTAGTGGAGTTTGCCTATAACAACAGCTACCACTCTTCTATCCAGATGGCTCCTTTCGAGGCATTATACGGTAGACCTTACAGATCTCCTGTGTTATGGGAGGAAGTTGGGGAATGACAGATATTGGGGCCTCAGAGTATCCAGCATGATACAGAGTTGGTACGAGTGATCAGACGACGGTTATCTGAGGCACAGGATCGGCAGAAGAGTTATACGGACCGGAGGCGAAGGCCTCTGGAATTCTCAGTTGGGGACCATGTATTCTTACGAGTGTCACCCACCAAAGGAGTTAAGAGATTTTGGCTAATAGGGAAATTAGCTACACATTATATTGGTCCATTTGAGATATTAGAGCGGATTGGAGGTGTAGCTTATCGGTTGGCTTTACCTCCTACACTTGCGAGTATTCACAACGTATTCCATGTATCTATGCTGAGGAAATATGTGCCGCGATCTGACCATGTTCTGAAAGAAGTTTTGATTCCACTCCAGGCGAATGCGACTTATGAGGAGACTCCGGTGCGGATTCTTGGTCGCAAGGAGCGGTAGTTGCGGAACAAAACCATCCGACTCGTAAAGGTGGGATGGCAGCATCATACGGATGAGGAGGCTACATGGGAGCTGGAGGATACTATCCGAGCTCGATACCCTCATTTGTTTACCTGAGGTATGTGGTTATTTCAGAATATGCTTGAATTAATTTTTGCATATAAGTACAAAATTTGGGGACCAAATTTTAATAGGTGGGGGAGAATGTAAAATACCAGGAAAAAAATAATAATAAGTATGGTTAGGAGTTAATTACATCTAACCTAGCTTAAGGAATTTTATTAACCTAGATTTAATTAAATTAGGGTTAATGGTTTATTGGGTTTAAAGCCCACCCCGTTAAAAACCACCCAACCCGTTAATCCATTAAAAGCTGCCGCACCCTCCCTTTCCGATGCTCACCGAAGATTTTTCCTCGTCCGAGCATTTCGCAGACGCCGCAAAATGCTTCCGCAGACTCCGCCGCTCGGCGCTGCCTTTCCCAAGCCCTCTTCTTCCTTACGCGCGACGGCACCCTCACCTCCTCATCACATGCACACGAGCGACTCCTCTCCCTCACAGCGTCTCTGCCTCTCGCGATCCTCACCTCCAGACGCTTCTCTCCGACTCCTATCGCCCGGACTTCGCCCCTTCTCTTGCTCTTGCTTCCTCGCGGCAAACGGCAGCGACCGAACTGTCCTCGATGATCTCCATAGACGAGCCGACGGCGAGTGCGCGTGGTTGGGAAATCGGGTCGGTGGCATTTCGAATCGGGAGTTGTTGTTCCCGATCGAAGCTGGAGCAAGGTAAGGAGTTGCACTTCCTTGTTCTCCCTTGATTTTGGAAGGAATCCAACTGTTAACTCATTTATGTGCGTTTAAACGTAGATTGCTGCAGAAACTAGGGTGTTGGCGTTGGCGTTGTTTTTTCAGCAGACCGAGCAATTGGGGAGGAGAGCTACCCAGAGGAGGTTCCAATCACTGGTATAGTTGATCCGTCTCCTTCTATTCATCCGCTATTGATTGGATTGTTGGTTTACGGCACCGCGACGAGTGTGTGTTCGAACATGTTTCATAAACATGTGCACAGCTGAAGGAATAAAAATAATAAATCTAATTTATTACAACACACACATCACACGCATGGATAGTACAACATGTGTAGACATAACCGTAAATTTAAATTTTGCAATAAAAGGAAATTTAACTACGTATACCTTACTTATCACGTGTAGCGGAAACGGCATCAACCGGAACGATCCTCGCTAGAATCGTCTCTATCCGTGTCCACGACGAGTATCTTCGGGATGACTTCACTAAGTCATGAGCCTCGTCTTCGTACGGGTTACTAGCCTCGTGTTGAAGACGATGTGATCGAGAGAAGATCACGATCCGAATCCAAATTCGGATCCAAAGACGAGTCCTCAAAACTCGCTTCTCCAGAGAGGTATTCGTCAACCGTTTGATGAATCCTTCGTCCTCCACCTATGAGGATTACCGGAGATCGAATCCCCGGTAAGTAAGGCCCTGTCGGAGCTCCAAACGTCGTCCAAACAATGCTCCGACGAGAAGGAAACAAGCTGTCCAGAAAACTGGACAGCTTTTGGTGGAGGAGTAGGGGCCGGCCAAAGGAAAGGTGGAAGTTCACCTTATTACCGAACCCAAGGGAGATCACTAGAGCTCCTCCAGCAGCAGCTCGACGCCGGCAATGGGAGAAAATGGCAGCAGCTGGGCGCCGGTTGGAGAAGGTGGGCGGTGGCAACAACTTGGCGCCGACTAGAGGGAGGGAGAGCTTGGGCGGTAACTCTAGGTCAAGAGAATTGGATTAGGGCTTAACAAACTCTTAAGCCCTCTTTTATAGAGAACTAATTCTCCTAATGGTTATTGGATCATAACCATAAGGCACGTTAACCCGCTCCATTAATATAAGTTAAAATAAACCAAACCATGATGGTTTATTTTAAGTTAAAACAAACCGAATCAACTTTGGTTCATTCGTTTAAAATAAACCAAACCCTTTGGTTTATTCTCCTCCATTGGATTAGAACCAAACCATTTTGGTTCATCTATTATGTCTTCATAAGACACGGCCCATCCACGCTTCCATTGCGACTGAAACAATTTCATGCTCGCTTCTTGTTTGGTCCAACCAAACCTAGTTTCTCTCGGTCTAAGAATCTCATTCTCAAGCTCATTTTAAATCCTTTGGATTACGCTCGTTGTGCGTGTGACCAAATAGGTTCTCGGTTTATGTTGGCCGTCTATAATTAACCATTAATTATAGAACGATCATGAGTGGCACCTAGTAGTACATCATGATCCCCAATTAACCGAAAAGATCAACGGTTGATCTAGAACTATTTCTGATACCCTTCAGCAGCTCGAATGAATCGTGCCCCATTCCCTTCACTCATCTTATACCCACTTGGTTCAGGACATGGTCTATAGTGTCAGTCCCCACTAGGCAGACTACGTCACACCTAGCCCAAGTATAATTTCCTCGTCCTACGGATTCTAGTTACTGCACATGTATCGAAGAGTACCTTACTCTAAACATGTAATACTTTGGCCAAAGACTTTAGTAACAATCCGACGAGAGGCCATGGGTATACATCTCCTCGCAAGGAGTGGTGAATCCTTTATAGGCTATTCAAACACCTTCGATCACTTCAACATATACCCAATCATCCCGAGTCCACATCTCCACAGAGATGCTTGCTTAAGATGTCAAAGCATAAGTCTTTATGATCAAGATGACTTGAATACCGCAAGTCAAAGGAACATCACACTTAAGCTACAGTAAGAACTTCATTGACATATCTATATATGCAGAGAACCATATGAAGTCATACGGCTGGTCACTCCAATGAACTAGTTACCATAACTAGCATCCACGATTAACTCCAGACATCACAATGTCTCCAGCCAGTGAGAATCAGCTGCTTGGATACACCAAGGAGTATACCTCGTGCTAGTCTCGACAGAATTGATGGTGTCCAAATCCATCAATTCATCGACTAGGGATAATTTCGATACATCACAATTACACATGTAGAGATATACTCACTAGTTGTGATCCAATCACAAATTCTCTCATGCTGTGAGTCGTATCACGGACATTCAGTAAATGAGTTTAAGATCCAATCAAATACATGAAACCATGTATACTCAAATAGTGAATCTTCATTTATCATATAAATGGTTCATACATAAGGCGATTACCTTAGGACATCTCTCATATATTACTAACAGACTCCCACTTGGCCTAATGCCAATCGCTACGGTATCCAATACCATAAGCTGTAACATGACCCTCAAACTTACTTTGAGGTAATGCCTTAGTCAAAGGATCCGCTAAGTTCCTTTCAGTGGGGATTTTCTCGATTTGTATTTCTTTCCTACTGATGATCTCTCTGATAAGATGATAGCATCGAAGCACATGTTTGGATCATTGATGAGACCACATCAAGTTCAGAGATGAACTTCTTGATCCAAATCGCTTCCTTTGCTGCTTCCAAAGCTGCAATTTATTCTGCCTTAGTGGCAGAATCCGCTATAATGACAAGCTTGGAACCTTTCCAACTTATTACGCCTCAATTTTAGGTGAATACAGACCCAGACTGAGACCTGGAATCATCCTTGTCTGTCTGGAAGCTGGCATCTGTATACTCGTGTATCTGTTGGTGCAGTAGGCACCTAAGTCGAACCTGGGTTTTGATTATAGCAAACGATACAAAGTTAAGCTCATATCATTATCTCACGAGCTGAATCGAGTGTGCAGAAGATTGATATAGCTGGAGTTGAAGGCTAGCGACACCCGGAGGAAGCCGCGGTGGTCGGGCGACACTCGAGTGACTTCGGAGGGAGCCGAAGGAATCGAGTGGAAGGCCGGAAGCAAAAGCAACACGTAAGTATCGAGGTAAGCTCGTGTGTGCGAGTGTAAGTGAGGTTGTATCCTCCTTACGGGGATGATCTTAAGCGTATATCCGACCAGAGACATCCCATCGATGGTCTAGGTCGAGATCGGACGGTCGAAGGCCGTCGAAATAATGTTTTCTTTGAGCTAACTTTGCCTCGACTAGCATCGACGATCATTGCCCGGCTTGGAGGACTCGATTGCCGTCAAAGCGATCGCCAAAGGTCATCGATCGATGATCGCCATCGATCGTGATGATGGCCATCACCGATCGTGATGGTCAATGATCAGATTCGAGGAGTCAAGGCTTATCACCCCATTTCAAGGAGATTGGTGCTCAATTGTGATTGGCTAGGGTTCCTCTCGAAAAGGGGCTCAAAGGCTATAAAAGGAGGGCCAAACCTAGGATTTCTTCAACAATTCTAAGCTTCCAAAAAGCCTCCGCAAAGCTACAACTCTCCGACAACGAAGTCCTTCCTTTCCGACGTCTAGGTTTAACTTTCTTTATTATTTTTGTACGTCGGTATTAGTTTTTATCAGTTGTTCATCTACTTTTCCGGAGCTTTTATCATATACGAGGAGAGGGGGAGTGTCCCTCTACCTCAAGTTTTTGTTCCTTCTTGTATCGATTAACTCCTACCTCTAACGAGGAGGAGTTCCTTTAGTGCTTTTGCACTCCGTACGTGGTCAAGGACCACTAGGGCCTTGGAGTAGTAGCCGAAGGCTACGAACCAAGTAAAACATTTGTCTTCTCTTTATATTGCTTATCTTTTCCGCTGCAAATTAATTATCTACTCGGTTTTTTAACGAACGAAGAGAAAAAAGTTTTTATCGCTATTCACCCCCCCTTTAGCGATCCGCTTCGATCCAACAATTGGTATCAGAGCCGGGGGTTGCTAAGATTTGGTGAAACCACCAATCTAGCCATTTTTACAGATTTATTGTTCTTTTAATTCTGTTTATTTCTATTTATTTCGCTTTGTTAAGTTTTCTCCCGCACTACTAATCCAAGACGCGAGTCTTGGTACTTTATTTTGTGTTTTTGTCGTTGCTAGTTTCTTCGTCTTCGTCTCCT
Source organism: Wurfbainia villosa (assembly GCA_025175895.1). Taxonomy (NCBI): domain Eukaryota; kingdom Viridiplantae; phylum Streptophyta; class Magnoliopsida; order Zingiberales; family Zingiberaceae; genus Wurfbainia; species Wurfbainia villosa. Next base: position 42,368,806 of record CM045989.1, read on the forward strand.
TCGGTCTTTTGTTCTAATGGCCCATCTCGAGGGTTTAGCACCGTCAAACCTCCGTTTTACAATGGAGATGACTTCCGTTATTGGAAGGGTCGAATGGAATGCTTTCTCAAAACCCAAATCGAGATGTGGATCATAATCCAAACGGATTTCACACTTCCGACTAATGAAGTGGGTGACTCCTTGGATTATGATCAATGGACCATTGCGACAAAACGACAAGTCGAAGCCGACGCCAAGGCAACACAAATCCTCCAATGTGGCCTATCCAAGGAGGAGCTAAATCGCATCGGCCCCTTCATAAGCGCAAAGGATCTTTGGACAAAACTAATCGAGTTACACGAAGGATCGGATCAAGCTAAGGTTTGCAAACGCGATTTGTTGTTCAATAAATTGTACACACTAAAAATGCAGGAACACGAGTCCGCGACGCAACTCCACGCCCGTGTCCAAGACATAGTCAACAACCTACACGCAATCGGGCAAAAGGTCGAAAACCGTGACCTTATAAGGTATGTTCTAAACTCTTTTCCGAGGACTACCTTGTGGGCATCCATGGTCGATGCCTACAAGGTCTCCAAAGATCTTTCTAAAATTAGGTTAGATGAATTATTCTCAGATTTCGAATTACATGAGCAGTCCAACTCGGAACCCGAGAGGGGTATAGCCTTGTTTGTAGGTTCAAAGAAGAAGAAAATTGCAAGCAAGCCACCACCAACCGAGGAGGAAGACGAGTCCGAAGAAGAAGTTGACCTAGAATTGACTGCCGAGCTAATGAACCTAGCTCGAAGGATATCCAAGGGACGAAAGCGAACCACAACTCGACCCAACCAAGGTAAGCCTAAAAGTTCTAATATTAGGTGTTATGAGTGTAACAGGTTTGGACATATCAAGTCCGAGTGCCCCAAGCTCAACCACAAAGCACCTAAGCACAAGAAGGCCCTCAACGCGACATGGGAAGAAGCGTCATCCGAAGAAGACGAAGACTACGTTTTCATGGCGAAATCAATTGAGTCAGACACGGAGACCGAACCTGAACTTGAGTCAGAACCTGAGGATGACTCGGACTATGAAGCTACCTTCAAGTCAAGCCACGGATACGCATCCGATTCAAAAGATACCCTTAAAGTAAGTCGAACTTTATTTAATACTTTACAAAATACGGTTTGGTTTTGTCTAGGAAATTAGTTAAATCCGAGTCCAAGGTCGAGACCCTGGTTGAGGAGGTCAAACTCCTCAAACACAAGGTCTCCCTAACCTCTTTGACTAGTCGAGTTCAAGAGAAGGACTCAACTCGGGTTGAAAAACTCGAAGTTGAGAACTCACTCTTGAAAAGTCAAGTCGAAGATCTTAGGAACACGTTGGAAAGGTTCACTTCGGGATCCAAAGGACTTGACCTCCTACTTGGATCTCAAAGGGCCGTGTACAACAAGGCTGGACTAGGGTTTAACTCAAACACGACTAATAGGTCGTATATGTCGATTGTAAGTCGACATAGGAAACATGTCCAAACATGGGTCCCTAAGAACCTTTCAATTTCAACTCTAGGATCCAACCCGTACTGGATTCCCAAGGACCAAATCCACTATGTGGATAAACCGAACCGATTCAACGGTCTAGGGGGAGCCAGTACAAAACATGTTTGTGCTTTAACTTAGAAATTGCATGTTTTAACTTAGAAAGTTTGTGCTTTAACTTAGAAAGTCTGTGCTTTAACTTAGAAATTGCATGTTTTAACTTAGAAAGTTTGTGCTTTAACTTAGAAATTGCATGCTTTAACTTAGAAAGTTTGTTCTTTAAAACTTGTGAACTCACTTAGAACACGAACATAACCAACTAAAATTCTTCGAAAAGATTGAGCCTCGGGGAGCCTCTTTTCAAAAACATAACCAACTAAAATTCTTCGAAAAGATTGAGCCTCGGGGAGCCTCTTTTCAAAAATAACCAGTTAGACTAGGAAATAGTCTTAGGTGAGTCAAGTCATCATTTTCTTGAAAATGGCTTTGTCTAAGGAAGTGGTCGATGATCCGATAAAAGAAGGCCTCTACACCTCGCCACGACCTGGAAGCCATGATCTTGAAAAGGTAAACTTGACAAGCCTAGGGTCAAATCCAAATCTAACATAAAATTACTTGAACCTAAATCCACTTAATCAACTTAATTGGAAGTCATCTCACAAAAAACACATAAGTATAACATGCTTGATCATATAGACACAGGTGAGATGACCTAGGTTTAACAACTTACAACCAATTTTTTTTAAAAAAAAATCTAACATCCAATCCAACCACCTTGTGTGTAGGATCAATGGATGTTGGACAGCGGTTGCTCCCGACACATGACCGGGGATCAACTCAAATTCACGAAGCTTCGATTCAAACGACAAGGATCGGTAGCCTTTGGGAATAACGGCAAGCTCAAAATCATCGGATCAGGTGATATCGAGCTTAACTCAAATTTTGTTATTAAAAATGTATTACTTGTAGAGAATTTTGAATATAACCTGCTTAGCGTAAGTTAATTATGTGACAATAACTATAAGGTCGTATTTTTAGAAAATGAATGTGTAATTAAAACAAATAAAACAGCTAAAACAATACTCAAAGGAACTAGGACAAATAACATTTATACAATTAACTTAATCAAATCCTCAGCCAAATGTCTTATGACACAGGAAGAGGAATCATGGTTGTGGCACTGACGACTCGGTCACTCGCACCCAAGACTCGTCCACAAGATGAGTCAGAGTGGCTTAGTCAGAGGCTTACCCAACCTCAACAACTTGGTTAATAAAATCTGTAATGCTTGTCAACAAGGAAAACAACCTAGGACACAACACAAGTTAACTAACCAAGAACAAACCTCAAGTGTACTTGAGCTCCTGCATATGGATCTATTCGATTCACATGGAGCCAAGTCACTCAATAGAAGTCAATATTGCTTAGTCATAATTGATGACTACTCCAGGTTTACCTGGGTTAGGTTCATCAAACATAAAAATGATACCCTAGATCAATTAATCAATCTATTCAAATTAATCGAGAATCAAAAAAACCTTAAGGTTAAAAGACTTAGAAGTGATCATGGTGGTGAATTCGAAAATCAAAGGTTCACCAACTTCTGTAACCTAAACGGATACCACTATGAATTCTCTTGCCCTAGGACCCCCTCAACAAAATGGCCTAGTGGAGCGGAAAAACCGAACTCTACAAGAAGCCGCTAGGACCATGTTGAACGAATACGACCTACCTGATAGGTTTTGGGCAGAAGCCGTTAGCACGGCTTGCTATGTCCAGAATAGGATCCTTATGGTAAAGAGGCACCTTAAGACCTCCTACGAGATTTATCACAATAAAGTACCCAACATCAAGTACTTTAGGGTATTTGGATGTAAAGTACATATCTTAAACACTAAGAACCACCTAGGGAAATTCAAATCCAAAACCTCCACCGGAATCTTCTTAGGATACTCGACTAAAAGTCGAGCTTATAGAGTATATAACCACGACACCCTTAGAGTCGAGGAGACTATCAATGTAGTATTTGATGAAGGACATGAACCTACAAAACCCCCAGCAACCCCAATTAGCGAGCCGATTCATACTAGACCTAACTCTGATCCGGAGATCAGGTCTAGTGTTAATCCTAACCTAAGTCAACCAAGTCACTCTATTGATCAAGTGATAGATGACTCCAACCAAACTAGTGTTCAACCAAGGCACCCCATTGATCAAGCATTAGGTGACACAAACCCAACCCAATCTAGGATTCAGACTAACCACCCTATCGATCAAGTGATAGGAGATCCTAATCTAGGAGTTCGAACTAGAGCATCCTATAGGAACCTTAGTCAAATTTCCTTAATTTCAAAGATAGAACCCAAATCAATTGAACAAGCTCTTCTTGATCCCAATTGGATTATTGCAATGCAAGAAGAGCTAGCTCAATTTACTAGGAATGAAGTGTGGGAATTAGTACCACCACCTAAAGACAAAATGATAATTGGAACAAGGTGGGTGTTTCGAAATAAGCTTGATGATAAAGGTGAAGTAGTTAGAAACAAGGCTAGGTTAGTCGCCAAAGGGTTTAGTCAAGTCGAAGGCTTAGATTACTTTAAACCTATGCCCCAAGAGCTAGACTCAATCCATTCGAATGTTGCTAGCTTATGCCGCACATCGAGGATTTAAGCTGTTTCAAATGGATGTTAAGTCGGCATTCCTAAATGGATACATTAAAGAAGAAGTTTATGTTAGCCAACCCCCCGGATTCGAAAATCTAGATAAACCCGACCATGTTCTAAAACTTAAGAAAGCTCTCTATGGACTTAAACAAGCTCCTCGAGCTTGGTACGAGAGACTTTCAATCCATCTTAAGTCAAAAGGGTTTAACCAAGGCTTAGTTGACCCAACTCTCTTCGTAAAAACCTTAGGTAAAGAAATATTCATAGCTCAAATTTACGAGACGATATAATTTTGGAACCTCTAACTCAAATTTTTACTAAACGAGTTCGCTTCACTCATGGAAAGTGAGTTCGAAATGAACTTGGTAGGCTAGTTAAGTTTCTTTTTAGGTCTACAAATTAAACAAACTAAGGATGGTATATACCTATATCAACAAAAATACACTAAGGAGTTAATTAAAAGATTTGGAATGCAAGACGCTAAGGTAATAAACACCCCAATGGCAGTTAATGTTAACATAGGAGAAGACCTAGAAAGTAAGTCCATTGACTTAAAGTACTATAGAGCGATAGGAAGTCTCCTATACTTAATCATGAGCCCAATTCGACATCCTATTCGCAGAAGTATGTGCGCTGTGTTTCAAACCTGCTAAGGAGTCTCACCTAACCCTAGTTAAGCCGATCCTTAGATATCTTAAGGGTACACTTAACGCTGGTATTTGCACTTAGATCTACGGAGTTCAACTAACTCCGCTACATCCGATTCGGACTATGCCGGTAGTAAGCTCGATAGAAAGAGCACGAGTGGTTGTTGTCAACTTCTACCGAGTCTAGTAGAGTTGGTGCGAGGAAGCAACACTGTGTCGCTTTATCTACCACCGAAGTCGAATACGTTGCGATGGGTGAGTGTGTAACTCAGCTTCTTTGGATGAAGCACACTCTCCGAGACTTTGGGTTGGACTTCACCAAAACTAAAATTTTTGTAGACAACATAAGTTCGATAAATCTAACTAAGAACCCTATATGCCATTCAAGGACAAAGCATATAGAGGTAAAACACCATTTCATTCGAGAACATGTAGCCAACGGCTCCATACAACTCGAATATGTTGACTCGAAGTCTAACCTAGCAGATCTATTTACTAAACCCCTACCCGAAGCCGAATTTAGTCTATTAAGACGAAAATTGGGCATGTGCGTAATAGAATAGGTACTTGCAAATTATATGTTCTTACTACTATTTCTTTAATTTCATTATTATGGAACTAGCATAGGACATACCTTAGATATCATACACCTATAGATTTAAGGAGCCAGTACATCTCACAACACAGGACTTATGTTTTTGTGTACTTAGCCAGAGATGGGCGTGAGATGTTAGGACCTTACTCGGTTCCAGATGTAGAGCTAGTGCATCGCTATGAACCACGGAGTATAATCATACATACTAACCGACTGACTAGGATCTTGATCCTTCATATCAATCAAGCCAAATATGAGTGAACATTTTATAGATGAACCTATTTTCAGATATTATTTTCAAAATAATGTGGAACATGCTTGGACTTTAAAACTTATTTTTTATTCCACACACATCCTCACTCTTTTCGATATATGGCAAAAGGGGGAGAAAAAGGCCAAAGTTAAGGGATCATTTTTTTTATGGCCAAGGCTTACTTAACTTTAAGTTAACAAAACAAGTTAAGGGAACTCTTAACTTAAACACATTTAGTTAACTTGTTTTCGTTAACAATACAATAATTTACTTAACTCTTACTTAACTTGTTAACAAAAAGTAATTTACTTAACTTGTTAACAAAATAGAAGTAAAGGCCAAGGTTAAGAAATTAATTTTTTCTTAACTTAAAACTTATTTTAAACACTATGGCCAATATTAAGTAATTTCGGTCACTTAATTATTTTTTAGTAGCAAATATCAAGGGGGAGAGTTAAAACCCTTTCTCAAGTACTCACCCTCGGTCAAGGGGGAGGATTCCTCAAGGGGGAGCACTTGAAAAAGAGTTTTTACTCCTGCACATTCATGCATATCTCTTACTCAGTTTACTTAATGCACTTAATTTGTCTTTCTTAACTTTGTATGTGGGTTTTCCATAAATCAAAAAGGGGGAGATTATTGGTGCAGTAGGCACCTAAGTCGAACCTGGGTTTTGATTATAGCAAACGATACAAAGTTAAGCTCATATCGTTATCTCACGAGCTGAATCGAGTGTGCAGAAGATTGATATAGCTGGAGCTGAAGGCTAGCGACACCCGGAGGAAGCCGCGGTGGTCGGGCGACACTCGAGTGACTTCGGAGGGAGCCGAAGGAATCAAGTGGAAGGCCGGAAGCAAAAGCAACATGTAAGTATCGAGGTAAGCTCGTGTGTGCGAGTGTAAGTGAGGTCGTATCCTCCTTACGGGGATGATCTTAAGCGTAGATCCGACCAAAGACATCCCATCGATGGTCCAGGTCGAGATCGGACGGTCGAAGGCCATCGAAATAATGTTTTCTTTGAGCTAACTTTGCCCTGCAGCTAGCATCAATCGACCCGCTACTTGGAGGACTCGATGCCACATCAGCGATCATTGCCAAAGATCGCGACTCGGTGATCGCCATCAGTCGACTGATGATGGCCATCAGTCGACTGATGGTCAATGATCAGATTCGAGGAGTCAAGGCTTATCACCCTATTTCAAGGAGATTGGTGCTCAATTGTGATTGGTTAGGGTTCCTCTCGAAAAGGGGCTCAAAGGCTATAAAAGGAGGGCCAAACCTAGGGTTTCTTCAACAATTCTAAGCTTCCAAAAAGCCTCCGCAAAGCTACAACTCTCCGACAACGAAGTCCTTCCTTTCCGACGTCTAGGTTTAACTTTCTTTATTATTTTTGTACATCGGTATTAGTTTTTATCAGTTGTTCATCTACTTTTCCGGAGCTTTTATCATATATGAGGAGAGGGGGAGTGTCCCTCTACCTCAAGTTTTTGTTCCTTCTTGTATCGATTAACTCCTACCTCTAACGAGGAGGAGTTCCTTTAGTGCTTTTGCCCTCCGTACGTGGTCAAGGACCACTCGGGCCTTGGAGTAGTAGCCGAAGGCTACGAACCAAGTAAAACATTTGTCTTCTCTTTATATTGCTTATCTTTTCCGCTGCAAATTAATTATCTACTCAGTTTTTTAACGAACGAAGAGAAAAAAGTTTTTATCGCTATTCACCCCCCCCCCTCTAGCGATCCGCTTCGATCCAACAGTATCACCATGTCCTCTTCTCCATATATTAGAAACACATCCTTAGTTCTTCTTAAGTACTTAAGGATCCTCTTAACAGCCACCCAATGATTCATTCCTGGATCAGACTGGTATCTACTCGTGACACTCAGAGCATACGATACATCGGGTCTTGTACATAACATAGCATACATGATAGATCCTATTGCGGATGCATAGGGAATTTTACTCATGCAAATCCTCTCGTCTTCTGTGCGCGGACACATAGACTTCGAAAGGTGTACCGCATGCCTGATGGGTAGGAAACCTTTCTTGGATTCCGACATGCTAAACCTCTTTAGCACTCGTTCTATATATGTAGACTGCGAAAGACCAAGCAACTATTTCAATCTATCTCTATAGATCTTAATCCCGAGGATGTAGGTTGCTTCTCCCAGGTCTTTCATGGAGAATGTCTTGGATAACCAAACCTTAACTGACTGTAAGATTGAAACATCGTTTCCTATAAGTAATATGTCATCGACATACAATACTAGGAACACGATCGCACTCACTAACCTTCTTGTACACACAAGGTTCGTCGATTTTATGAGAAATCAAACTTTTGATTGTCTCATCAAAACGGATATTCCATCTCTCGGATGCTTGCTTCAATCCATAAATGGACCCCGCAATTTGCATACCTTGGTTTTATCAACCGATGTGAAACCTCAGTTGTATCATATACACGCCCCTCGAGCGTTTTCCATTAAGGAAAGCCGCTTTACATCCATCCGCCATATCTCATAATCATAATGAGCCGCTATGGCCGTGGAGCATCCGAATGGATTTAAGATAGCTACAGTAATAGGTTTCGCCATAATCAACACCTTGTTTTTGACGATATCCTTTCGCCACCAATCTAGCCTTATAGGTAATCACATTACCATCCATGTCGGTTTCTTCTTGAAACCCACTTGCACCCTATAGGCTTTATGCCTTCAGTGGGTCAACCAAGTTCCAAACTTGGTTTTCATACATGGAATCCATTTCCGACTTCATGGCTTCAAGCCACTTATCCCTTTCTCAACTTGTCAAAGACTTCTTCATAACTGTAGGCTCTCATCATCAATGAGTAACATGTCGCTCGATTCACTTACGAAATCCATATCTCTCGTGAATATTATGCGGTTCTACCGTGATCTACGAAGATGTGGTGTTACAATAGGTCCAAATGATTGCTCATCACTATGAGTTCTACCGTCAGTGCTTCACCGTATCTCATTAATGTCTATTTGAGTCTCTCGAGCCTCAAGCTCGACGACACTCCCAATCGCTTTCTTGCAAGAGAAACTCTTCTCTAGAAACACAAAGATGCCTTGAAACAAACACCTTTTGTTCCACAGGATGATAGAATTGGTAACCCCTTGTTTCCTTAGGGTATCCAATAAATAGACATTTATCAGACTTAGCATCCAATTTGTCTGATATAGTCCACTTCACATAAGCTGGACAACCCCATATCTTCAAGTAAGATACATGAGGTTTCTTACCATTCCATATCTCATATGGAGTAGTAGAGACTACCTTAGTTGGCATTCTGTTTAACAAGTAAACAGCTGTCTGAAGTGCATAGCCCCAAAAGGACTTGGAAAGATTCGCATGATTCATCATTGACCTAACCATGTCCAACAAGGTCCGGTTACGCCTCTCAGATACACCATTATGTTGTGGTGTATATGACAGAGTCCATTGAGATAATATGTCATTGTCTCTTAGATAATCAAGAAACTCTTGACTTAAGTATTCACCACCTCGATCCGATCGAAGTATTTTAATACTCTTGTCATGTTGTTTCTCTACTTCATTTCTGAATTCTTTGATCCTTTCAAAGGCTTCAGACTTGTGTTTCATCAAGAACACATACCCAAACCGTGAGTGATCATCGGTGAAGGTAATGAAGTAGTTATAGCCTCCTAAAGCTTGAGTTAACATAGATCCACATACATCAGTATGTATTAGACCTAGTAACTCTCCCACTCGTTCACCTTTTCCAGTAAAAGGTAACTTAGTCATCTTGCCTTTTAAGCATGATTCGCATGTATCGTATGCAATGTTCTAAAAAGCGTTAGATGGTAGGCGGGCGGTCACTCGCCGCCTAGCGCCTGGGCGGCTAGGTGGCCGCCTAGGCGGTTTCTAAGCGATTCTAGGCGGTCGATTTTTTTTAATATTTTAAATATAATAATATATAAAAAAATTAATATATTAGGGGCAATCAAAAGTTAAAACTCACTTTATAGCCTCCACATGCATGTAACAAATAACAATTAACAACTAACAACAACTCAATAAATAACAAGAATATTAAAAACGTTTAAGATTGTAAACAATAAAAATTGCAAAATATAAGAATTAAAAATATAGTTGCAAACAATATTAAAAATCCATTGGAAATGTGCGACACGCCCATGTCAAATGTGCGACACGCCTTTGGCATGGGCGTGTCGCACCTTTCTCACCGGCGCGACACGCCTGTGCCCTCATTTGGCACGGGCGTGTCGCACGTTTCCACCGGCGCGACACGCCTGTGGCATGGGCATGTCAATTGCTGTTGAGCGCTGGAACTCCTGGTTAATCGGTTGATCGCCCCGATTAACGTCGATTAATCGCTCTGGGCACCGATTAAAGTGGCGACACCACCGATTAATGCAGCGACGCCTAGCGGCGTCGCCTCTGTGAATGTCGGGGCGGTGGACGAGCGTCCACCGCCTAGGCGCCGCCTAATCGGACAAAATCGCCGATTTTTAGAACACTGATCGTATGAATCCAATTCAAACGATTCCAGAATTCCACATCGGTGTAATTCGGACATGCGTTTCTTGCTTACATGGCCAAGACGACAATGCTGTAACGCCCGTAAAATTCCTAGCAATTTTACAAGAATTTTTGGCTTGATGATAATGGGCTTTATGTGGGCATTTTCAAAAATAAAAGGAAATAAGCCAAAAAGGGATGCAAGGCCTAGGAATTGAACCCCAAACCTCTAGAGATAGCCAAGCCCTATAGATGCACCCACTAACCATAAGCCCAATAGGATATTATCATTAGAGGAGTAGGGGAAATTATGGTTAAGTGTAAGGGAGATCAAGGGACTCTCTAAGTGAATAAATAGGGGAAATGAGGGGGCATGAGTTAGCAAATTTGTTTTCTCCTCTTCTCTTCTTCTTCCTCACCGAATCCTAGAGCTCTCCCTCTCCATTTTTACCCCTTGGCCGAAACTCATCCAAGCAAGAAGCAAGGGCTAGGTTTGGTTCCTTAGGTCATCTTCCCACTACAAGCAAAGCGAAGGATGTAAGTATCCCTCACCTGCATACGAGTATCTTCGATTGCTATTTTGTGAAAGAAACCTATAATATATATTCGGCTAACCTATGTTTTTGGGTGACTAAATGAAGTTTTAATCCATGTTTTTGTAGGATTATGATGTTGTTGTTATGTTAAAAGAATTAGGTTAAAGGTTAACCCTAAAGACTTACATGGACCATTCGGCCACCCCTAGATCTTGATGATTCAATGAAGTTTAATCCATATTTTTGTAGGCTTATGATGTTGTTGTTATGTTAAAATGAATTAGGTTAAAGGTTAACCCTAATAGCCACCAAGCCACCAAGATCCATTCGGCCAAGCCATGTTTTAGGGTTTCAATGAAGTTCTATGCTATGTTTTTGTAACTATATGATGATGTTAGGATTTAAGATGGATTAGGACAAAAGCTAACCCTAATAGCCCCTATGGACCATTCGGGCATCATGTATTTTTGGGTGATTAAATGAAGTTTAATTCATGTTCTATATGCAAATGAAGTTGTTGTTGTGTTAAATGAATTAGGTTAAAAAGATAACCCTAGTAACCCCTATGGATCATTCGGCCACCATGAATTTTGGGTGATTAAATGAAGTCTAATTCATGTTTTATATGCAAATGAAGTTGTAGTTATATGCAAATGAAGTTGTTGTTATGCTAAATGAATTAGGTTAAAAGATAACCCTAGAAAACCCTATGGACCATTCGGCCATCATGTATTTTTGGGGATTAAATGAAGTTTTAATTCAAGTCTTATGTGCATATGAAGTTGTTGTTAAGTTAAATGAATAGGTTAACATGTGTCTTATGTTGGGTGAATTCATGTTGACTTGTGATATTAAATAATGCTAGATGAAGATAACATGCCTTAGGTTAGTGTTTACTTACTTTTGATGCCATGCCTTATGCCATGTCTATGTGTATGTGATATTTAAAATATGTTATGAAATGGAAAAAGATAAGATTATGAAATGAAACAAAACGATATGTTCACGACATGAATATGACATGATGATGAAATGAAGAATGATATGTTATGAAATGAAGAATGGTATGTTACGAAATGAAAGATGATATGTTCATGAAGGGAAGCATGATGTGTTATGAAATGAAGTATGCTATGTTTGCAAAATGAAATAAGCTATGTTATAAAATAAGCATATAAGTATTTTACCTTCTGCATGGCTTGTACCAAGACCCTAACAGGGTCCAAGAAGGGATGGGCTCCTAAGATGCCCTAGGTCGATGGAATAAGACTCGGGCCTAGGATGGGCTTCTATGTATGATTGCCCCTAGGTCGATGGAATAAGACTCGGGCCTAGGATGGGCTTCTATGTATGATTGCCCCTAGGTCGATGGAATAAGACTCGGGCCTAGTACGGGATGGGCTCCAAGATGCCTTAGGTCGATGGAGTAAGACTCGGGCCTAGGATGGGCTTCTACGCTATGACGATTGCCCTAGGTCGACGGACTAAGATCGGGCCTAGTAACCTAGTAGGTTCGAGATTTGCTACCTCGGGTCTATTTAGGGATGTGCGCTATGATAATGAAGAAGTGGTACAATGCCGGGCCCAAATATGTTGAGAATTATGTTTACGTACCTATAATATATGTTTTCAAAAGCATCTTGCATATGTTACATGATTAGATTGTTATGTTACATGCTATGTTGATATGTTACATATGAAGTATGTTATGTTTGACATGCCATGTTTATGCCACTATGTTACATATGATGTAGGTTATGTTTGATATGCCATGTTTATGCCACTATGTTACATATGATGTAGGTTATGTTTTATATGTCATGTTTATGCCACTATGTTACATATGATGTATGTTATGTTAGGTTATGTTTGATATGCCATGTTTATGCCACTATGTTACATATGATGTAGGTTATGTTTGATATGTCATGTTTATGCCACTATGTTACATATGATGTATGTTATGTTTGATATGCCATGTTTATGCCACTATGTTACATATGATGTAGGCTATGTTTGATATTCCATGTTTATGCCACTATGTTACATATGATGTATGTTATGTTTGATATGTCATATATATATGTTATATGTTATGATGATTTGCTATGTTACATATGTTATATGTTATGTTTGATTAAGTCATATATTCATATGATATGCTGCTATGTTATAGATGATACCTGTTATGCTGCCATGTTATAGATGATACATGTTATGTTTACTTATGTTACTTAAGCTACATGTTAAGTTGATTACGCCATGCCATGATTAATGTCGATGTATGGTTTTTGTGAGTAGGACAGGATCTTACTAAGCCTATGTACTTATAGTTTATCTTTCCCTCATACTGCAGATAAGGGTAAGGGATGGATAAACTAAAGGGAGCAGCAGGAGGGGCCAAATGTGTGTGGTAGTGGCATGGTGGAGAAGATCCGTTAGGTCTATATATATATGTTTATGTATGATGATGATGTCTATGGATGTCCTTACTTATGTCTCCTTATGAGGATGATGTTTAAGAACTTGAACTAAGCACTAAGTATCTATATATGTTATGACGCATGCTCTATGTTAATAAGAAGAAGTAAAGAAGAAGTAAGAATAAGTATCTATATATGTTATGATGCACGCTCTATGTTAAGAAGAAGAAGTATATATATATGTCAATGCATGTTTATGTTTTAAAAGAAAAAAAAAATGTCTAAAGTCTTCCGCTGTAAGAAGTACGAAATATGTATAAAGTCTTCCGCTGTAAGTAATGTATGTATGTACGGTCGCGTCACGCGCCGCCCCTTCGGATTCTGGGTCCGAAAGGGCGGGCGTGACAGGTTGGTATCAGAGCCGATCTGCCTTTCCACTACACACACATCAAGCTCCAAATCCTGCCGCTCCAAGTAAGAATTCTATGTCTACTTTAATTTTGTTAATTTTTTTTTCATGTATGATAGGAAATGTTTCTAGCTTAAATATGCATGAAAATATGTATGATACCCTTATGTTTGTTCATGTATGATATAAAATACCTTAAGCTTAAATTATGCATGAGAACATGAATGATGCCTTAAGCTTAAAATGACTTTATGCTAGCTTTAGTCTAATATGCGTAGGTAAACGAATGAAAAACTTATACTAGCTTCACAAGAAATACTTGTGATTGGTCAAAGGGGTCAAAGGTAGATAAGTTAGGTAAATCAAAATTGATCAGCAAAAAAAAAAAAAAAAAATTGACGATGGTCAATTTAAATAATAACCCAAGTGTCGAATAGTGGTAGTACAACTTGAACTCGGAATAAAAACTAGGGGAGTCGATTGTTCAGTTGAACTCATCAACCAAAAAAAAACTCCTAAAATTACGAAGAATTGATTTTCGTAATTAATTGTGTGAGGTCTATGCTCATATAAATTGAATTAAGCCGGTTTCGCACTGGTTAGTCGGTTTCATACTGACTTCATTTATTTCAATTTTAGATGGCATGGACGATGACTACAATGACCCGTCGTGATGTGTTACGAAACAAATTGAGGGAAGCTATTGAAGAGATAGTTTATAAACCTAATGGTGGGGTCATCGGACACATAAAAAGGCTCGATGGTCTCTTTAGGAGACTCGAGCGTAGGAGTTTCCGTTCTTTGGACATCGGATATGGGTCTTGGTACGCTCTCTTCCAAATGATTTCATGGTAGTTGCGCATCACGTATGGGGCCGCTATGAAGGGCGGATAACATATGCTGAGTTGTGCTGGGAACTACTGGAGCACAAGGTTCAAGGGAATCCTGAGGTAGCTAGCCTCGAAAAGAATGAAGAGAGTTCTACAAACAGTCAACTTATTGGCCAGCCTGAGACTACCCTAATGAGGCCAAGGAAGATAGGACTAAAAATAATTACAACTGCACTAGGGTTTGTCCTAGTGGGAGTCGTAATAAACTATCTTCTCAAGTAGTTTTGTTTCGATTAGAAATAAGGAATGTTATATGTTAACATTTTTCTTTTCTGAAAGTGTGAATAAGAAATGATGAGCTCGTTTCCTTTGAAATTAGTGATTAGTTCATTGCATGGGATGTATGTGGTATAGTTGATCAATGTCGGTTAGATTGGGACATACGAATGATGAGTGGAAATGAAGTTGCCGCTTGATGTTGTAAACCAATTCAAATTGACATTGAGTCAATCAGAGACTGCATGTGACCTGTCGGTCAGCCAAGCCGTGAAGAGATTCAACCGACTCGCATGCCTATACCCAGAGTTGGTCAGCATGGAAAGAGAAAGGGGCAGACTCATGCTGAAGATGCTCCGACCAGAAATAGCTCTGAATGTGGCCGACGGAGCTCATAGACCGCAGACCGCAGACCGCAGAGGAGTCGCTCGAGTGCTCGATTACGAGCATTACCCAACATGAGACAATACAGATGGCTTGAGCTCGCAAGGATTATGGATCACAGATTCTCTACCATCCGGGGAAAGCTAACAAGGTGGCTGATGCACTCAGCAGGAAGTCCTGCGCCACCTTAATGTATCTATTAGTGTTATCTCGGCCCTTAGAAAAAGAGATTATGCGTTACGGGGTTGAAATCATTTTCGGACAGCTCTCGACCATGACGATAGCACCGACGCTGTTCGATGATATACTGGAAAAGCAAGCCCGTGACCCAAGCCTTCAGAGGATCAAGCAAGAGGTCTTAGAAGGAAAGGACGCCGGGTTTCGGATCTCTGATAGTGGAGTACTCTACCTCAGGGATCGCTTATGTATTCCCGACGATCCAGAATTACGGAAGGAGATATTTGAGGAAGCTCACGGAACTCCTTATGCGATGCATCCTGGAACCACCAAGATGTACCAAGACCTAAAACGAAAGTTCTGGTGGTTGAATGAAAAGAGATGTGGCTCAAGATGTCAAGACTGCACCGCCAGAGGGTTAAGGCGTAACACGTAGACTCGAGGAACACGCAATTGATCCAGATTCCAAAATGGAAATGGGAAGACATTTCTATGGATTTGATCTCGTGATTGCCCAAGGCGACAAGCGGTTATGATGCTATATGGGTAATTGTGGGACAGATTGACAAGTCCGCCCACTTCTTAGCAATCAAGATGACCTATTCGACGAGCAACCGCCTCATTATATGCTAGGAAATTATCGACTACATGGAATTCCTAAGACCATCATTTCGATGAGAGATGGTCACTTTATTTCCCATTTCGAATGTGTTCAGAGGCCCTAGGCACGGTCATTGTTCAAGATCGCCTTCCATCCCGCATGAGACAGACCGAAAGAGTAAATCAAGTACTGGAGGATATGTTACGAGCCTGCGCCCTGGATTTCAAAGGTAGCTGGTGCCGATACTTATGTTTGGCAGACTACTACCCAAGCTACTATTGGAATGGCGCCCTACGAGGCTCTATACGAGGAAATGTAGATCTCCCATATCTTTGTACGAGGGTGGTGAAAAGAAGAGGATGGGACTCGACGGATTTCATCGACGACACCACCCGAGCTATACTGAAACATCCGTCGGAGAATTGAAACCGCCGCTAGCCGCAAAAGAGCTATGCGGATATCTGGCGTACGTTAGAATTGAAGTTGGACCTAGTATTCCTCAAGGTGGCTCCTATGAAGGGAGTGATGAGATTCGGAAGGGTAAACGAGTCCACGCTACGTGGGGACCGATCCGATATTACAGAGGATTGGCAAGGTAGCTTACAAGCTAGAGCCTCAAGAGATGTCGGCTATTCACAACGTGTTCCATGTCTCTGTGCTCAAGAAATGCATTTCGACGGACCAAGTGATTGAGCCATAAGCGATACAAGTTCAAGAGGACCTGAGTATTGAAAGTCGGCCTATCCAGATACTAGACCGAGAAGTCAAGAGGCTAAGGAACAAAGAGGTGCCCTTAGTAAAGGTCCTGTGGCGAATCAGCAGATGAGAAGCTACCGGGAACGCGAGGAGGACATGAAGCGTATACCCACAATTGTTCTAAGTTTCGAGGACAAAACTTTTAAAAAGTATGAAGGATTGTAACGCCCGTAAAATTCCTAGCAATTTTACAAGAATTTTTGGCTTGATGATAATGGGCTTTATGTGGGCCTTTTCAAAAATAAAAGGAAATAAGCCAAAAAGGGATGCAAGGCCTAGGAATTGAACCCCAGACCTCTAGAGATAGCCAAGCCCTATAGATGCACCCACTAACCATAAGCCCAATAGGATATTATCATTAGAAGAATAGGGGAAATTATGGTTAAGTGTAAGGGAGATCAAGGGACTCTCTAAGTGAATAAATAGGGGAAATGAGGGGGCATGAGTTAGGAAATTTGTTTTCTCCTCTTCTCTTCTTCTTCCTCACCGAATCCTAGAGCTCTCCCTCTCCATTTTCACCCCTTGGCCGAAACTCATCCAAGCAAGAAGCAAGGGCTAGGTTTGGTTCCTTAGGTCATCTTCCCACTACAAGCAAAGCAAAGGATGTAAGTATCCCTCACCTACATACGAGTAGCTTCGATTGCTATTTTGTGAAAGAAACCTATAATATATATTCGGCCAACCTATGTTTTTGGGTGACTAAATGAAGTTTTAATCCATGTTTTTGTAGGATTATGATGTTGTTGTTATGTTAAAAGAATTAGGTTAAAGGTTAACCCTAAAGACCTACATGGACCATTCGGCCACCCCTAGATCTTGATTATTCAATGAAGTTTAATCCATATTTTTGTAGGCTTATGATGTTGTTGTTATGTTAAAATGAATTAGGTTAAAGGTTAACCCTAATAGCCACCAAGCCACCAAGATCCATTCGGCCAAGCCATGTTTTAGGGTTTCAATGAAGTTCTATGCTATGTTTTTGTAACTATATGATGATGTTAGGATTTAAGATGGATTAGGGCAAAAGCTAACCCTAATAGCCCCTATGGACCATTCAGGCATCATGTATTTTTGGGTGATTAAATGAAGTTTAATTCATGTTCTATATGCAAATGAAGTTGTTGTTGTGTTAAATGAATTAGGTTAAAAAGATAACCCTAGTAACCCCTATGGATCATTCGGCCACCATGAATTTTGGGTGATTAAATGAAGTCTAATTCATGTTTTATATGCAAATGAAGTTGTTGTTATGCTAAATGAATTAGGTTAAAAGATAACCCTAGAAAACCCTATGGACCATTCGGCCATCATGTTTTTTTGGGGATTAAATGAAGTTTTAATTCAAGTCTTATGTGCATATGAAGTTGTTGTTAAGTTAAATGAATAGGTTAACATGTGTCTTATGTTGGGTGAATTCATGTTGACTTGTGATATTAAATAATGCTAGATGAAGATAACATGCCTTAGGTTAGTGTTTACTTACTTTTGATGCCATGCCTTATGCCATGTCTATGTGTATGCGATATTTAAAATATGTTATGAAATGGAAAAAGATAAGATTATGAAATGAAACAAAACGATATGTTCATGACATGAATATGACATGATGATGAAATGAAGAATGATATGTTATGAAATGAAGAATGGTATGTTACGAAATGAAAGATGATATGTTCTTGAAGGGAAGCATGATGTGTTAGGAAATGAAGTATGCTATGTTTGCAAAATGAAATAAGCTATGTTATAAAATAAGCATATAAGTATTTTACCTTCTGCATGGCTTGTACCAAGACCCTAACAGGGTCCAAGAAGGGATGGGCTCCTAAGATGCCCTAGGTCGATGGAATAAGACTCGGGCCTAGGATGGGCTTCTATGTATGATTGCCCCTAGGTCGATGGAATAAGACTCGGGCCTAGTACGGGATGGGCTCCAAGATGCCTTAGGTCGATAGAGTAAGACTCGGGCCTAGGATGGGCTTCTACGCTATGACGATTGCCCTAGGTCGACGGACTAAGATCGGGCCTAGTAACCTAGTAGGTTCGAGATTTGCTACCTCGGGTCTATTTAGGGATGTGCGCTATGATAATGAAGAAGTGGTACAATGCCGGGCCCAAATATGTTGAGAATTATGTTTACGTACCTATAATATATGTTTTCAAAAGCATCTTGCATATGTTACATGCTATGTTGATATGTTACATATGAAGTATGTTATGTTTGACATGCCATGTTTATGCCACTATGTTACATATGATGTAGGTTATGTTTGATATGCCATGTTTATGCCACTATGTTACATATGATGTAGGTTATGTTTTATATGTCATGTTTATGCCACTATGTTACATATGATGTATGTTATGTTAGGTTATGTTTGATATGCCATGTTTATGCCACTATGTTACATATGATGTATGTTATGTTTGATATGCCATGTTTATGCCACTATGTTACATATGATGTAGGCTATGTTTGATATGCCATGTTTATGCCACTATGTTACATATGATGTATGTTATGTTTGATATGTCATATATATATGTTGTATGTTATGATGATTTGCTATGTTACATATGTTATATGTTATGTTTGATTAAGTCATATATTCACATGATATGCTTCTATGTTATAGATGATACCTGTTATGCTGCCATGTTATAGATGATACATGTTATGTTTACTTATGTTACTTAAGCTACATGTTAAGTTGATTACGCCATGTATGTTACACGTTATATTGCTTATATGTTATGAATGTTACATGCCATGATTAATGTCGATGTATGGTTTTTGTGAGTAGGACAGGATCTTACTAAGCCTATGTGCTTATAGTTTATCTTTCCCTCGTACTGCAGATAAGGGTAAGGGATGGATAAACTAAAGGGAGCAACAGGAGGGGCCAAATGTGTGTGGTAGTGGCATGGTGGAGAAGATCCGTTAGGTCTATATATATATGTTTACCTATGATGATGATGTCTATGGATGTCCTTACTTATGTCTCCTTATGAGGATGATGTTTAAGAACTTGAACTAAGCACTAAATATCTATATATGTTATGACGCATGCTCTATGTTAATAAGAAGAAGTAAAGAAGAAGTAAGAAGAAGTATCTATATATGTTATGATGCACGCTCTATGTTAAGAAGAAGAAGTATATATATATATGTCAATGCATGTTTATGTTTTAAAAGAAAAAAAAATATGTCTAAAGTCTTCCGCTGTAAGAAGTACGAAATATGTATAAAGTCTTCAGCTGTAAGTAATGTATGTATGTACGGTCGCGTCACGCGCCGCCCCTTCCGGATTCTGGGTCCGAAAAGGGCGGGCGTGACAAATGCCACATGTAGGAGTCTATTTGATTATCCTTTCGAGCACGCTTGTTGCTCGCTTCGATATTGAAAACGTCACTGGATACGTCCAACGTATATATGTCATTGCTCAAAGTTCCAGTTCCATAAAGTACTCCATTCAAAGTTATATAACAACAATTGTTACTAAACGTTAAATGGAAACCATTTCTATTTAAGCAGGAAATAGAAACAATGTTCTTTATTAGAGAAGGAACACAATAGCAATTGTCCAGTTCCAAGACTAGTCCACTAGGGAGCTTCAGCAAATAAGTTCCGATGGCGACCGCAGCAACCTTTGCTCCATTGCCAACTCGCAAATTTGACTCCCCTCTGACGAGTCTTCTTCTATTCCTTAGCCCCTGTATGTCATTACATATATGTGAGCCACACCCAGTATCCAATACCCAAGTGTCTAAGGAAATAGAATGACAATCAATAACGAAGATACCTGAAGAGGATGGGGCATCGGATGCCTTCTTCTTCTTCATGGACTCAAGATAAATCTTGCAGTTTCTTCGCCAGTGGCCTTCCTTGCCACAATGATGGCAAGTGCCCTTTTGTGCTGGTTCTGCCTTCTTTGCCTTCTTGTTCTTCCCTTTCTTCTGTTCTTTTGCCTTCCTCTTAGAACCTTTCTTTGAGGAATCAACTAACAGAACCGCCTTCTCCTCATGCTTCACAGAAGGCTCCACAGTCTTCAGCATATTGAGGAGCTCAGGAATAGTGGATTCTAATTTGTTCATCCGATAGTTCATCACAAATTGTGAGAAACTCTTGGGCAAACAATGCAGAATTAAGTCAATACTTAATTCATGATCCATCACAAACCCGAGGGTGGCTAGCCGCTCGATGTACCCGTTCATCTTTAGCACAAACTGCACTACAGACGAACCTTCTTGCATCTTTGTGGTGAAGAGGAGCCTGGAGACTTCGAACCTTTCGGATCTCACTTGCTCATCAAACAACTCATGAAGATGGAAGACCATGGTATTAGCATCCATAAGCTCATGCTGCTTTTGTAGCTCAGGTACCATCGCCGCTAGCATGATGCAACTCGCCAGCTCAGAATCTGCCACATGCTTCTGATAAACCAACATTTGGTCTGGAGTTGCATCGTCCTTAGGACGGTTAGGAAGAGGCACTTCAAGGACATATGCTATCTTTTCCGCCTTGAGAATAATTCTCAGGTTTCTAAGCCAGTCCAGGAAGTTAGGCCTAGTCAGTTTGTTTGAATCTAAAATAGTGCGCAAATTCAAAGACGACATGATCAATCGATTGACCTAGAAATACAAAATGAGCATATATGAGAAAATGATTTTAAAATGCATCAATATACATTTATAAATCCCATTCATTTTTTTGAATTTAAAAAAACCCCAAAATCACTTCGGGAGATCGTAGGTCCATCTCCGAATGGGCTGATATCCATCATAGATATGAACAACCTTGGAGAGAGTCCAACAAGTCATTCATAACTACGATGATAGGTATCAACTATACCGATTGCATATCACGTATATGCAACTATCACAATGTGCTATCAATTAATTGAATGTTCACACATACATCGGGTTGTTAACACATTAATAAGTATACATCATATGCATAACACCCAACTTCACCTCCCTTTACATCGACCTTGGAGAGAGTCCAACAAGCCGATGCTCCAGATTAAAGCCGACCCATTAATCAAGAAATAGTTTTAATATGGTTAGTGCGCATTCAACCAATTAGCCCGTCTTGGAGAGAGTCCAACAACCAAAGCTAACAATTGACCTCTGACTCTTACCATATTAGTATTAAACTATTCCATGGTTTGAACATGTTCAGGTTCGAGCCGGGCTTGGAGAGAGTCCAACAACCCGAACAAGAAACGGAACTCTAGTTCTAACCATATTAATGGAAGGTGTAGGCTTTAATATTGAGTTAGGGTTTTTATGTCTCATCCTCTTTGCATGCAAATAACTATTATCTACATGACATGACATACATGACATACATCTACATGTCACGACACACATGACATAATGATATGCATCTAATGCAATTACATGGCATACAATTTATGTCATGTACAATATTTCCTTATATGTCATAACTATTTATGGAAATAAAATATGTTTATGATTTGATTCTCCAAATCAAATAATGATTAAATTAGGAAACAAATTTCCAAATCTAATCACATATTTTATTTGTGGAAATAGTTGATTAAGGAAAGTGAATTTAGGAAACCAATTTCCTAAATCATCAAAACTACTTATGGAAATAAAATATTTTAAGATTTGATTTCCCAAATCAAACCATGATTAAATTAGGAAACAAATTTCCAAATCTAATCAAATATTTTATTTATGGAAAATATCAATTTCCATAAATACTTCCAACTTTTCAAAAGTGAAAGATTTCCATAAATACTTCTAGACTTTCCAAAATTGAAAATTTTCCATAAATACTTCTAACTTTCCAAAAGTAGAAAATTTTCAGAAATATCATTATGACTATCGCAAAATAATTTTACGATTATGTCGAAACACAACCTGGGCTCTGATACCACTGTTGGTTTATGGCACCTCGACGAGTGTGTGTTCGAACATGTTTCGTAAACATGTGCACAGCTGAAGGAATAAAAATAATAAATCTAATTTATTACAACACACACATCACACGCTGTTGGGTTTCCGGCATCGCGGCGTGTGTATGTTCGATCATGTTTCGCAAACATGAGCACAGCGGAAGCAATAAAATTAATAAATCTACATTTATTACAACACACGCATGCATAGAACAAGTGTAGACATAACCGTAAATTTAAATTTGCAATAAAAGGAAATTTAACTACGTTATACCTTTCGTATTACGTGTAGCGGGAACGGCATCAACCGGAATGATCCTCGCTAGAATCGTCTCTATCCATATCCACACCGAGTATCCTTAGGATGACTTCGCTAAGCCACGAGCTTCGTCTTCGTACGGGTTACTAGCCTTGTGTTGAAGATGATGTGATCGAGAGATGATCACGATCCGAATCCAAATTCGGATCTAAAATGAGTCCTCAAAACTCGCTTCTCCGGAGAGGTATTCGTCAACCGATTGACGAATCCTTCGTCCTCCACCTCAAAGGATTACTGGAGATAGAATCCCCGGTAAGTTAGGCGCTATCGGAGCTCTAACCGTCATCCAAACGACGCTCCGACGAGAGGAAAACAAGCTGTCCAGAAAACTAGACAGCTTTGGTGGAGGAGATAGGCGCCGGCCAACCAAGGGAAGATAAAGCTCACCTTGATGCCAAACCTAAAGGAGATCACCGGAGCAACAACCGGCAGCAGCTCGACGTCAGCGAGGGGAAAGGAAAGCTCCTTCTGGATGCCGGTTGAAGGAGAAGTGGGCGGCGGCAAGGAGTTGGCGCCGAGAACTCCAATGAGGGGGTGGGCGACAACTTCAAGCTAGGGCTTTGGATTAGGGCTTAATTATCCCTTAAGCCCTCTTTTATAGAGAACTAATTCTCTTAATGGTTATTGGATCATAACCATTAGGCCCGTTAACCCGCTCCATTAAGATAAGTTAAAATAAACCAAACCATGATGGTTTATTTTAAGTTAAAACGAACCGAACCAACTTTTGGTTCATTCGTTTAAAATAAACCAAACCCTTTGGTTTATTCTCCTCCATTGGATTAGAACCAAACCATTTTGGTTCATCCATTATGTCTTCATAAGACATGACCCATCCACGCTTCCATTGCGACTGAAACGATTTCATGCTCGCTTCATGTTTGGTCCAACCAAACCTAGTTTCTCTCGGTCTGAGAATCCCATTCTCAAGCTTGTTTTAAATCCTTTGGATTACGCTCGTTGTGCGTGTGACTAAATAGGTTCTCGGTTTATGTTGGCCGTCTATAATTAAACATTAATTATAGAACGATCATGAGTGGCACCTAGTAGTACATCATGATCCTCAATTAACCGAAAAGATCAATGGTTGATCCAGAACTATTTCTGAAATCCTTCAGCAGCTCGAATGATTCGTGCCCCATTCCCTTCACTCATCTTATACCCACTTGGTTCAGGACATGGTCTATAGTGTCAGTCCTCACTAGGCTGACTACGTCACACCTAGCCCAAGTATCATTTCCTCGTCCTACGGATTCTAGTTACTCAACATGTATCGAAGAGTACCTTACTCTAAACATGTAATGCTTTGGCCAAAGACTTTAGTAACAATCCAACGAGAGGCCATGGGTATACATCTCCTCGCAAGGAGTGGTGAATCCTTTATAGGCTATTCAAACACCTTCGATCATTTCGACTTATACCCAATCATCCCGGGTCCACATCCCCTTAGAGATGTTTGCTTAAGATGTCAAAGCATAAGTCTCCATGATCAAGATGACTTGAATACCGCAAGTCAAAGGAACATCGCACTTAAGCTACAGTAAGAACTTCATTGACATATCTATATATGCAGAGAACCATATGAAGTCTTACTACCGGGTCACTCCAATGAACTAGTTACCATAACTAGCATCCACGATTAACTCCGACATCACAATGTCTCCACCGGAGAATCACCGCTTGGATACACCAAGGAGTATACCTCGTGCTAGTCTCGGCGTAATCGATGGTGTCCAAATCCATCAATTCATCGACTAGGATAATTCGATACATCACAATTACACATGTAGAGATACTCACTAGTTGTGATCCAATCACAAATTCTCTCATGCTGTGAATCGTATCGTGGACATTCAGTAAATGAGTTTAAGATCCAATCAAATACATGAAACATGTATACTCAAAGAGTGAGTCTTCATTTATCATATAAATGGTTCATACATAAGGCGATTGCCTTAGGACATCTCTCATATATTACTAACAGACTCCCACTTGGCCTAATGCCAATCGCTACGGTATCCAATACCATAAGCACTAACATGACCCTCAAACTTACTTTGAGGTAATGCTTTAGTCAAAGGATCCGCTAAGTTCCTTTCAGTGGGAATTTTCTCGATTTGTATTTCGTTCCTACTGATGATCTCTCTGATAAGATGATAGCGGCGAAGCACATGTTTGGATCGTTGATAAGACCTTGGCTCTTTCGCCTGTGCAATTGCTCCATTGTTGTCGCAGTAGACCGGTATTGCTTCAACAATGGCAGGAATCACACCAAGTTCATAAATGAACTTCTTGATCCAAACCGCTTCCTTTGCTGCTTCCGAAGCTGCAATGTATTCTGCCTCAGTGGTAGAATCCGCTACAGTGTCTTGTTTGGAACTTTTCCAACTCACTGCGCCCCCATTCAAAGTGAACACGTATCCAGACTAAGACCTGAAATCATCCTTGTCTGTCTGGAAGCTGGCATCCGTATACCCGCGTACCACCATGTCCCCTTCTCCATATATTAGGAACACATCCTTAGTTCTTCTTAAGTACTTAAGGATCGTCTTAACAGCCACCCAATGATCCATTCTCGATCGGTGATCGTATCTGCCGTGACACTCTACATCGGGCCTCGTACATAACATAGCATACATGATAGATCCTATTGCGGATGCATAGGGAATCTTACTCATGCAAATCCTCTCATCTTCTATGCACGGACACATAGACTTCGAAAGGTGTACCCCATGCCCGATGGGTAGGAAACCTTTCTTGGATTCCGACATGCTAAACCTCTTTAGCACTCGGTCTATATATGTAGACTGCGAAAGACCAAGCAACCGTTTCGATCTATCTCTATAGATCTTAATCCCGAGGATGTAGGTTGCTTCTCCCAGGTCTTTCATGGAGAATGTCTTGGATAACCAAACCTTAACTGACTGTAAGATTGAAACATTGTTTCCTATAAGTAATATGTCATCAACATATAATACTAGGAACACAACTGCACTCCCACTAACCTTCATGTACACACAATGTTCGTCTGGATTTTGTGAGAAATCAAACTTTTTGATGGTCTCATCAAAACGGATATTCCAGCTCCTGGATGCTTGCTTCAATCCATAAATGGACCGTCGCAATTTGCATACCTTGGTTTTATCAATCGATGTAAAACCCTCAGGTTGTATCATATACACGTCCTCGAGCAGGTTTCCATTAAGGAAAGTTGTTTTCACATCCATCTGCCATATCTCATAATCATAATGAGCCGCTATGGCCAGGAGCATCCGAATGGATTTAAGCATAGCTACAGGGGAATAGGTTTCGTCATAATCAATGCCTTATTTTTGATGATATTCTTTCGCCACCAATCTAGCCTTATAGGTAATCACATTACCATCCATGTCGATTTTCTTCTTGAAAACCCACTTGCACCCTATAGGCTTTATGCCTTCAGGTGGGTCAACCAAGTTCCAAACTTGGTTTTCATACATGGAATCCATTTCCGACTTCATGGCACCAAGCCACTTATCCCTTTCTGAACTTGTCAGCACTTCTTCATAACTGGTAGGCTCCTCATCATCAATGAGTAACACGTCGTTCGATTCACTTATGAGAAATCCATATCTCTCGGGAATATTGCGTGTTCTACCAGATCTACGAAGATGTGGTGTTACAATAGGTCCAGTCGATTGCTCATCACTATGAGTTGTCGGTTGTTGTGCTTCACCAGGTATCTCATCATGGTCTATTTGAGTCTCTCGAGCCTCCTCAAGCTCGATGACACTCCCACTGTTTTCTTGCAAGAGAAACTCTTTCTCTAGAAACACAGCATGCCTTGAAACAAACACTTTTTGTTCCACAGGATGATAGAATTGGTAACCCCTTGTTTCCTTAGGGTATCCAATAAATAGATATTTATCAGACTTAGCATCCAATTTGTCTGTTATTGTCCGCTTCACATAAGCAGGACAACCCCATATCTTCAAGTAAGATACATGAGGTTTCTTACTATTCCATATCTCATATGGAGTAGTTGAGACTACCTTGGTAGGCATTCTGTTTAACAAGTAAACAGCTGTCTGAAGTGCATAACCCCAAGAGGACTTGGGAAGAGTCGCATGATTCATCATTGACCTGACCATGACCAACAAGGTCCGATTCCGTCTCTCAGATACACCATTATGCTGTGGTGTATAGGGCGGAGTCCATTGAGACAATATACCATTGTATCTTAGGTAATCAAGAAACTCCTGACTCAAGTATTCACCACCTCGATCCGATCGAAGTATTTTAATACTCTTTTCATGTTGTTTCTCTACTTCATTTCTGAATTCTTTGAACCTTTCAAAGGCTTCAGACTTGTGTTTCATCAAGAACACATACCCAAACCGTGAGTGATCATCGGTGAAGGTAATGAAGTAGTTATAGCCTCCTAAAGCTTGAGTTGACATAGGTACACATACATCAGTATGTATTAGACCTAATAACTCTCCCACTCGTTCACCTTTACCAGTAAAAGGTAACTTGGTCATCTTGCCTTTTAAGCATGATTTGCATGTATCGTATGAATCCAATTCAAACGATTCCAGAATTCCACATCGGTGTAATTCGGACATCCGTTTCTTGCTTATATGGCCAAGAGGACAATGCCACATGTAGGAGTCTAATTGATTATCCTTTCGAGCACGCTTGTTGCTCGCTTCGATATTGAAAACGCCACTGGATATGTCCAACGTATAAACACTATTGCTTAAAGTTCCAGACCCATAAAGAACTCCATTCAAATTTATGTAACAACGATTGTTACTAAAAGTCAAATCGTACCCATTTCTATTTAAACAAGAAATAGAAATGATGTTCTTTATCAACGAAGGAACACAAAAGCAATTGTCCAGTTCTAAGACAAGTCCTGTAGGGAGTTTCAACAAATACGTTCCGTTGGCGAGTGCAGCAACCTTTGCTCCATTCCCAGCACGTAAATTTGACTCTTCCTTGACGAGTCTTCTTCTATTCCTTAGCCCATGTATGTCATTACATATATGTGAGCCACACCCAGTATCCAATACCCAAGTGTCTGAGGAAATAGAATGACAATCAATAACGAAGATATGTGAAAAGATGGGGCATCTTATGCCTTATTCTTCTTCACGGACTCAAGATAAATCTTGCAATTTCTTCGCCAATGGCCCTACTTGCCATAATGATGGCAAGTGCCCTTTTTGAGCTAGTTCTGCCTTTTTAGCCTTTTTCTTCTTCCCCTTCTGTTGTTCCTTTGACTCCCTCTTAGAACCTTTCTTCGAGGAATCAACTAACAACACCGTCCCCTGCTCATGCTTCTCAGAAGGCTCCACAGTCTTCAGCATGTTGAGCAGTACCACAGATGAACCTTCTTGCATCTCAGAGGTGAAGAGTAGCTTGGAGACTTCGAACCTTTCAAATCTCACTTGCTTATCAAACAACTCATAAAGATGAAGGACTACGATATGAGCATCCATATGCTCATGCTGCTTTCGTAGCTTGGGTTCCATCGCGGCTAGCATGATGCAACTTGTCGCCTGAATCACCACATGTTTCTGATAGACCAACAATTGGTCCGGAGTTGCATCGTCACTAGGATGGGCGGGAAGAGGCACTTCGAGGACATACGCAAGCTTTTCACCTTGAGAACAATTCTCAAGTTTCTAAGCAGTCCAAGAAGTTCAGCCCAGTCAATTTATTCGAATCCAAAATGGAACGCAAATTCAAAGACATCATGATCAATTTTAGAAATACAAAACGAGCATATATAAGAAAATGATTTTAAAATGCATCAATATACATTTATAAATCCCATTCATTTTTTGAATTTCAAAAACCCCAAAATCACTTTGGGAGATCGTAGGTCCATCTCCGAATGGGCTGATATCCATCATAGATATGAACAACCTTGGAGAGAGTCCAACAAGCCATTCATAACTACGACGGTAGGTATCAACTATACCGATTGCATATCACGTATATGCAACTATCACAATGTGCTATCAACTAATTGAATGTTCACACATACATCGGGTTGTTAACACATTAACAAGTATGCATCATATGCATAGCACCCAACTTCACCTCCCTTTACATCGACCTTGGAGAGAGTCCAACAAGCCGATGCTCCAGGTTAAAGCCAACCCATTAATCGAGAAATAGTTTTAATATGGTTAGAGTGCATTCAACCAATTAGCCCAGCTTGGAGAGAGTCCAACAACCAAAGCTAACGATTGACCTCTGACTCTTACCATATTAGTATTAAACTATTCTATGGTTTGAACATGTTCGGGTTCGAGCCGGGCTTGCAGAGAGTCCAACAACCCAAACAAGAAACGGAACTCTGGTTCTAACCATATTAATGGAAGGTGTATGCTTTAATATTGAGTAAGGGTTTTTATGTCTCATCCTCTTTGCATGCAAATAACTATTATCTACATGGCATGGCATACATGGCATACATCTACATGTCACGACACGTATGGCATAATGATATGCATCTAATGCAATTACATGGCATACAATTATGTCATGTACATAATTTCCTTATTTGTCATAACTATTTATGGAAATAAAATATGTTAAAGATTTGATTCTCCAAATCAAATCATTATTAAATTAGGAAACAAATTTCCAAATCTAATCACATATTTTATTTATGGAATTAGTTGATTAAGGAAAATCAATTTAGAAAAACAATTTCCTAAATCATCAAAACTACTTATGGAAATAAAATATTTTAAGATTTGATTTCCCAAATCAAATCAAGATTAAATTAGGAAACAAATTTCCAAAATCTAATCAAATATTTTATTTATGGAAAATATCAATTTCCATAAATACTTCCAACTTTCCAAAAGTGGAAGATTTCCATAAATACTTCTAGACTTTCCAAAATTGAAAAATTTCCATAAATACTTCTAAATTTCCAAAATTAGAAAATTTCTAGAAATAACATTATGACTATCACAAAACAATTTTACGATTATGTCGAAACACAACCTGGGCTCTGATACCACTGTTGGGTTTCCGGCACCGCGGCGTGTGTGTGTTCGTTCATGTTTCGCAAATATGAGCACAACGGAAGCAATAAAATTAATAAATCTATATTTATTACAACACACGCATGCATAGTACAACAAGTGTAGACATAACTATAAATTTAAATTTGCAATAAAAGGAAATTTAACTACGTTATACCTTTCGTATTACGTGTAGCGGGAACGGCATCAACCGGAACGATCCTCGCTAGAATCGTCTCTATCCGTATCCACGCCGAGTATCCTTAGGATGACTTCGCTAAGCACGAGCTTCATCTTCATATGGGTTACTAGCCTCGTGTTGAAGACGACGTGATCGAGAGATGATGACGATCCGAATCCAAATTCGGATCCAAAACGATTCCTCAAAACTCGCTTCTCCGGAGAGGTATTCGTCAACCGATTGACGAATCCTTCGTCCTCTACCTCAGAGGATTACCGGAGATCGAATCCCCGGTAAGTTAGGCGCTGTCGTATCTCTAACCGTCGTCCAAACGATGCTCCGACGAGAGAAAAACAAGCTGTCCAGAAAACTGGACAGCTTTGGTGGAGGAGATAGGCGCCGGCCAACCAAGGGAAGATAAAGCTCACCTTGATGCCAAACCTAAAGGAGATCACCGGAGCAACAACCGACAGCAGCTCGATGCCGGCGAGGGGAAAGGAAAGCTCTTTCTGGACGCCGGTTGAAGGAGAAGTGGGCGGCGGCAAGGAATTGGCGCCGAGAACTCCAATGAGGAGGTGGGCGGCAACTTCAAGCTAGGGCTTTGGATTAGGGCTTAATTATCCCTTAAGCCCTCTTTTATAGAGAACTAATTCTCTTAATGGTTATTTGATCATAATCATTAGGCCCGTTAACCCGCTCCATTAAGATAAGTTAAAATAAACCAAACCATGATGGTTTATTTTAAGTTAAAACGAACCGAACCAACTTTTGGTTCATTCGTTTAAAATAAACCAAACCCTTTGGTTTATTCTCCTCCATTGGATTAGAACCAAACCATTTTGGTTCATCCATTATGTCTTCATAAGACACGGCCCATCCACGCTTCCATTGCGACTGAAATGATTTCATGCTCGCTTCATGTTTGGTCCAACCAAACCTAGTTTCTCTCGGTCTGAGAATCTCATTCTCAAGCTCGTTTTAAATCCTTTGGATTACGCTCATTGTGCGTGTGACCAAATAGGTTCTCGGTTTATGTTGGTCGTCTATAATTAACCATTAATTATAGAATAATCATGAGTGGCACCTAGTAGTACATCATGATCCCCAATTAACCGAAAAGATCAACGGTTGATCCAGAACTATTTCTGAAACCCTTCAGCAGCTCGAATGATTCGTGCCTCATTCCCTTCACTCATCTTATACCCACTTGGTTCAGGACATGGTCTATAGTGTCAGTCCTCACTAGGCTGACTACGTCACACCTAGCCCAAGTATCATTTCCTCGTCCTACGGATTCTAGTTACTCAACATGTATCGAAGAGTACCTTACTCTAAACATGTAATGCTTTGGCCAAAGACTTTAGTAACAATCCGACGAGAGGCCATGGGTATACATCTCCTCGCAAGGAGTGGTGAATTTTTTATAGGCTATTCAAACACCTTCGATCATTTCGACTTATACCCAATCATCCCGGGTCCACATCTCCTTAGAGATGTTTGCATAAGATGTCAAAGCATAAGTCTCCATGATCAAGATGACTTGAATACTGCAAGTCAAAGGAACATCGCACTTAAGCTACAGTAAGAACTTCATTGACATATCTATATATGCAAAGAACCATATGAAGTCTTACGGCTGGTCACTCCAATGAACTAGTTACCATAACTAGCATCCACGATTAACTCCGGACATCACAATGTCTCCAGCCAGTGAGAATCAGCTTCTTGGATACACCAAGGAGTATACCTCGTGCTAGTCACGACAGAATCGATGGTGTCCAATTCCATCAATTCATCGACTAGGGATAATTCCGATACATCACAATTACACATGTAGAGATACTCACTAGTTGTGATCCAATCACAAATTCTCTCATGCTATGAATCGTATCGTGGACATTCAATAAATGAGTTTAAGATCCAATCAAATACATGAAACATGTATACTCAAAGAGTGAATCTTCATTTATCATATAAATGGTTCATACATAAGGCGATTGCCTTAGGACATCTCTCATATATTACTAACACACATATGCATAGTACAACATGTGTAGACATAACTGTAAATTTAAATTTTGTAATAAAACAAAATTTAAATACGTATACCTTATGTATCACGTGTAGCGGGAACGGCATCAACCAGAATGACCTTGCTAGAATCGTCTCTATCTGTGTCCATGTCGAGTATCTTCGGGATGACTTCACTAAGTCACGAGCCTCGTCTTCGTACGGGTTACTAGCCTCGTGTTGAAGACGATGTGATCGAGAGAAGATCATGATCCGAATCCAAATTCGGATCCAAAGACGAGTCCTCAAAACTCACTTCTTCGGAGAGGTATTCATCAATCGTTTGACGAATCCTTCATGTTGGTGCAATCGGCCCAGGTCACGATTGACCAGACTCGAGTTTGACTCGAGTGATGTTTTGATGTTTGACAAAGGGATTTGACAAAGTGGTTTGGCATTGATGTTTGACATTAATGTCGGTTAATATGTTGGGGAGATTGTTGGAGCAATCGACCCGGGTCATGTTCGACCGGACTCGAGTTTGACTCGAGGAAGACCTTAATGGTTGACTAGGGTTGACCATGTGATTATGGGAAAGTCCAAGCATGGATCTTGGCAAGGGAAAGTCCAAGTCATGGGTACTTGGCATGGAAAGTCCAAGTGGGACACTTGGCATTTGGGAAAGTCCAAGTCTTGAGTACTTGACATGAGAAGTCCAAGCATGGGTCTTGGCAAATGAGAAGTCCAAGCTGTTGGGTTTCCGGCACCGCGGCGTGTGTGTGTTCGATCATGTTTCGTAAACATGAACACAGCGGAAGCAATAAAAATAATAAATACTCTTATTTATTACAACACACACAACACACGCATGCATATTACAACAAGTGTAGACATAACCGTAAATTTAAATTTGCAATAAAAGGAAATTTATCTACGTTATACCTTTCGTATGACGTGTAGCGGGAACGGCATCAACCGGAAACGATCCTCGCTAGAATCGTCTCTATCCGTATCCACGCCGAGTTCCTCGGGATGCCTTCGCTAAGCCACGAGCTTCGTCTTCGTACGGGTTACTAGCCTCGTGTTGAAGACGACGTGATCGAGAGATGATCACGATCCGAATCCAAATTCGGATCCAAAACGAGTCCTCAAAACTCGCTTCTCCGGAGAGGTATTCGTCAACCGATTGACGAATCCTTCGTCCTCCATCTCAGAGGATTACCGGAGATCGAATCCCCGGTAAGTTATCCACTGTCGGAGCTCTAACCGTCATCCAAACGACGCTCCGACGAGAGGAGAAAAAGCTGTCCAAAAAACTGGACGGCTTGGTGGAGGAGTAGGCGCCGGCCAAGAACAAGGAAGCCAAGTGCTCACCTTTTCACTGAGGCCTAGGGAGATCACCGGAGGGTCGCCGGAGGATCACCGACTGAAGCTTGGTTGCCGGCAAGGAGCTGGACGCCGGCACAAGGGGGTTGGGCGGCCAAGGAGCTTGGGCGGCAACACTAGGTTGGGCGGCAACTCCAACTAGGGTTTTGGATTAGGGCTTAATTATCCATTAAGCCCTCTTTTATAGAGAACTAATTCTCTTAATGGTTAATGGATCATATCCATAAATCCCGTTAACCCGCTCCATTAAGATAAGTTAAAATAAACCAAACCATGATGGTTTATTTTAAGTTAAAACGAACCGAACCAACTTTTGGTTCATTCGTTTAAAATAAACCAAACCCCTTTGGTTTATTTTCATCCATTGGATTAGAACCAAACCATTTTGGTTCATCCATTACGTCTTCATAAGACATGGCCCATCCACGCTTCCATTGCGACTGAAACGATTTCATGCTCGCTTTATGTTTGGTCCAACCAAACCTAGTTTCTCTCGGTCTGAGAATCTCATTCTCAAGCTCGTTTTAAATCCTTTGGATTATGCTCGTTGTGCGTGTGACCAAATAGGTTCTCGGTTTATGTTGGCCGTCTATAATTAACCATTAATTATAGAACGATCATGAGTGGCACCTAGTAGTACATCATGATCCCCAATTAACCGAAAAGATCAACGGTTGATCCAGAACTATTTCTGAAACCCTTCAGCAGCTCGAATGATTCGTGCCCCATTCCCTTCACTCATCTTATACCCACTTGGTTCAGAACATGGTCTATTGTGTCAGTCCCCACTAGGCTGACTATGTCACACCTAGCCCAAGTATCATTTCCTCGTCCTACGGATTCTAGTTACTCCACATGTATCAAAGAGTACCTTACTCTAAACATGTAATGCTTTGGCCAAAGACTTTAGTAACAATCCGACGAGAGGCCATGGGTATACATCTCCTCGCAAGGAGTGGTGAATCCTTTATAGGCTATTCAAACACCTTCGATCACTTCGACTTATACCCAATCATCTCGGGTCCACATCTCCTTAGAGATGTTTGCTTAAGATGTCAAAGCATAAGTCTCCATGATCAAGATGACTTGAATACCGCAAGTCAAAGGAACATCGAACTTAAGCCACAGTAAGAACTTCATTGACATATCTATATATGCAGAGAACCATATGAAGTCTTATGGCTGGTCACTCCAATGAACTAGTTACCATAACTAGCATCCACGATTAACTCCGGGCATCACTATGTCTCCAGCCAGTGAGAATCAGCTGCTTGGATACACCAAGGAGTATACCTCGTGCTAGTCTCGACAGAATTGATGGTGTCCAAATCCATCAATTCATCGACTAGGGATTATTCCGATACATCACAATTACACATGTAGAGATACTCACTAGTTGTGATCCAATCACAAATTCTCTCATGCTGTGAATCGTATCGTGGACATTCAGTAAATGAGTTTAAGATCCAATCAAATACATAAAACATGTATACTCAAATAGTAAATCTTCATTTATCATATAAATGGTTCATACATAAGGCGATTGCCTTAGGACATCTCTCATATATTACTAACAGACTCCCACTTGGCCTAATGCCAATCGCTACGGTATCCAATACCATAAGCTCGAACATGACCCTCAAACTTATTTTGAGGTAATGCCTTAGTCAAGGGATCCGCTAAGTTCCTTTCAGTGGGAATTTTCTCGATTTGTATTTCGTTCCTACTGATGATCTCTCTGATAAGATGATAGCGGCGAAGCACATGTTTGGATCATTGATGAGACCACATCAAGTTCAAAGATGAACTTCTTGATCCAAACCGCTTCCTTTGCTGCTTCCAAAGCTGCAATGTATTCTGCCTTAGTGGCAGAATCCGCTATAGTGTCAAGCTTGGAACCTTTCCAACTTATTGCGCCTCCATTCCCGGTGAATACATACTCAGACTGAGACATGGAATCATCCTTGTCTGTCTGGAGCTGGCATCCGTATACCCACGTATCACCATGTACCCTTCTCCATATATTAGGAACACATCCTTAGTTCTTCTTAAGTACTTAAGGATCGTCTTAACAGCCACCCAATGATCCATTCCTAGATCAGATTAGTATCTGCTCATGACACTCAGAGTATACTATACATCGGGCCTCATACATAACATAGCATACATGATAGATCCTATTGCGGATGCATAGGGAATCTTACTTATGCAAATCCTCTCGTCTTCTGTGCGCGGACACATAGACTTCGAAAGGTGTATCCCATGCCTGATGGGTAGGAGACCTTTCTTGGATTCCGACATGCTAAACCTCTTTAGCACTCGGTCTATATATGTAGACTGCGAAAGACCAAGCAACCGTTTCGATCTATCTCTATAGATCTTAATCCCGAGGATGTAGGTTGCTTCTCCCAGGTCTTTCATGGAGAATGTCTTAGATAACCAAACCTTCACTGACTGTAAGATTGAAACATCGTTTCCTATAAGTAGTATGTCATCGACATGCAATACTAGGAATACGACTGCACTCCCACTAACCTTCTTGTACACACAAGGTTCGTCTGGATTTTGTGAGAAATCAAACTTTTTGATTGTCTCATCAAAGCGGATATTCCAGCTCCTGGATGCTTGCTTCAATCCATAAATGGACCGTCGCAATTTGCATACCTTGGTTTTATCAACCGATGTGAAACCCTCAGGCTGTATCATATACACGTCCTCGAGCAGGTTTCCATTAAGGAAAGCTGTTTTCACATCCATCTGCCATATCTCATAATCATAATGAGCCGCTATGGCCAGGAGCATCCGAATGAATTTAAGCATAGCTACAGGCGAATAGGTTTCCTCATAATCAACACCTTGTTTTTGACGATATCCTTTCGCCACCATTCTAGCCTTATAGGTAATCACATTACCATCCATGTCGGTTTTCTTCTTGAAAACCCACTTGCACCCTATAGGCTTTATCCCTTCAGGTGGGTCAACCAAGTTCCAAACTTGGTTTTCATACATGGAATCCATTTCCGACTTCATGGCACTAAGCCACTTATCCCTTTCTGAACTTGTCAGCACTTCTTCATAACTGGTAGGCTCCTCATCATCAATGAGTAACACGTCGTTCGATTCGCTTAAGAGAAATCCATATCTCTCAGGAATATTGCGTGTTCTACCAGATCTACGAAGATGTGGTGTTACAATAGGTCCTGCCGATTGCTCATCACTATAAGTTGTCGGCTGTTGTGCTTCACCAGGTATCTCATTAATGTCTATTTGAGTCTCTCGAGCCTCCTCAAGCTCGACGACACTCCCACTGTTTTCTTGCAAGAGAAACTCTTTCTCTAGAAACATAGCATGCCTTGAAACAAACACCTTTTGTTCCACAGGATGATAGAATTGGTAACCCCTTGTTTCCTTAGGGTATCCAATAAATAGACATTTATCAGACTTAACATTCAATTTGTCTGATACAGTCCGCTTCACATAAGCAGGACAACCCCATATATTCAAGTAAGATACATGAGGTTTCTTACTATTCTATATCTCATATGGAGTAGTTGAGACTACCTTGGTAGGCATTCTGTTTAACAAGTAAACAGCTGTCTGAAGTGCATAGCCCCAAAAGGACTTGGGAAGAGTTGCATGATTCATCATTGACCTGACCATGTCCAACAAGGTCCGGTTACGCCTCTCAGATACACCATTATGCTGTGGTGTATAGGGCGGAGTCCATTGAGACAATATACCATTGTCTCTTAGATAATCAAGAAACTCTTGACTTAAGTATTCACCACCTCGATCCGATCGAAGTATTTTAATACTCTTGTCATGTTGTTTCTCTACTTCATTTCTGAATTCTCTGAACCTTTCAAAGGCTTCAGACTTGTGTTTCATCAAGAACACATACCCAAACCGTGAGTGATCATCGGTGAAGGTAATGAAGTAGCTATAGCCTCCTAATGCTTGAGTTGACATAGGTCCACATACATCGATGTATTAGACCTAGTAACTCTCCCACTGCTCACCTTTTCCAAAAAGGTAACTTAGTCATCTTGCCTTTTAAGCATGATTCGCATGTATCGTATGAATCCAATTCAAATGATTCCAGAATTCCACATCGGTGTAATTCGGACATGCGTTTCTTGCTTATATGGCCAAGACGACAATGCCATATATAGGAGTCTATTTGATTATCCTTTCGATCACGCGTGTTGCTCGCTTCGATATTGAAAATGTCACTGGATACGTCCAACGTATAAATGCCATTACTCAAGGTTCCAGTTCCATAAAGTACGCCATTTAAAGTTATATAACAACAATTGTTACTAAACGTCAAATGGAAACCATTTCTATTTAAACAGGAAATAGAAATAATGTTCTTTATTAGAGAAGGAACATAATAGCAATTGTCCAGTTCTAAGACTAGTCCACTAGGGAGCTTCAGCAAATAAGTTCCGATGGTGACCGCAGCAACCTTTGCTCCATTGCCAACTCGCAAATTTGACTCCCCTCTGACAAGTCTTCTTCTATTACTTAGCCCCTGTATGTCATTACATATATGTGAGCTACACCCAGTATCCAATACCCAAGTGTCCAAGGAAATAGAATGACAATCAATAACGAAGATACCTGAAGAGGATGGGGCATCGGATGCCTTCTTCTTCTTCATGGACTCAAGATAAATCTTGCGCTTTCTTCGCCAAGGGCCTTCCTTGCCACAAAGTGATGGCAAGTGCCCTTCAGGCCGGGTTCCGCCTTTCTTTGCCTTTTGTTCTTTCCTTTCTTACATTCTTTTGCCTTCCTCTTAGAACCTTTCTTTGAAGAATCAACTAATGTAACCGCCTTTCTCTCATGCTTCACGTAAGGCTCCACAGCCTTCAAGATATTGAGGAGCTCTGAATGGTGGATTCCAATTTGTTCATCCGATAGTTCATCACAAATTGCGAGAAACTCTTGGGCAAACAATGCAGAATTAAGTCAATACTTAACTCATGATCCATCACAAAACCGAGGGTAGCTAGCCGCTCGATGTACCCGTTCATCTTTAGCACAAACTGCACTACAGATGAACCTTCTTGCATCTTCGTGGTGAAGAGGAGCCTAGAGACCTCGAACCTTTCGGATCTCACTTGCTCATCGAACAACTCATGAAGATGGAAGACCATAGTATTAGCATCCATCATGCCGCTTTTGTTGCTGTACCATCGCCGCTAGCATGATGCAACTCGCCACTCGTAGACCGCCACATGCTTCGATAGACCAACATTTGGTCCGAGTTGCATCGCCCTTAGACGCCAGAAGAGGCTCTTCAAGGACATATGCAAGCTTTTCCGCCTTGAGAACAATTCTCAGGTTTCTAAGCCAGTCCAGGAAGTTAGGCCCAGTCAATTTGTTCGAATCCAAAATAGTGCGCAAATTCAAAGACGTCATGATCAATTTATTGACCTAGAAATACAAAACGAGCATATATGAGAAAGATGATTTTAAAATGCATCAATATACATTTATAAATCCCATTCATTTTTCGAATTTCAAAAACCCCAAAATCACTTCGGGAGATCGTAGGTCCATCTCCGAATGGGCTGATATCCATCATAGTTATGAACAACCTTGGAGAGAGTCCAACAAGCCATTCATAACTACGACGGTAGGTATCTTCTATACCGATTGCATATCACGTATATGCAACTATCACAATGTGCTATCAACTAATTGAATGTTCACACATACATCGGGTTGTTAACACATTAACAAGTGTGCATCATATGCATAGCACCCAACTTCACCTCCCTTTACATCGACCTTGGAGAGAGTCCAACAAGCCGATGCTCCAGGTTAAAGCCAACCCATTAATCAGGACTTAGTTTTAATATGGTTAGAGCGCATTCAACCAATTAGCCCAGCTTGGAGAGAGTCCAACAACCAAAGCTAACGATTGACCTCTGACTCTTACCATATTAGTATTAAACTATTCCATGGTTTGAACATATTCGGGTTCGAGCTGGGCTTGGAGAGAGTCCAACAACCCAAACAAGAAACGAAACTCTGGTTCTAACCATATTAATGGAAGGTGTAGGCTTTAATATTGTTAAAGGGTTTTTATGTCTCATCCTCTTTGCATGCAAATAACTATTATCTACATGGCATGACATACATGACATACATCTACATGTCACGACACGCATGGCATAATGTTATGCATCTAATGCAATTACATGACATACAATTATGTCATGTATATATTTCCTTATATGTCATAACTATTTATGGAAATAAAATATGTTTAAGATTTGATTCTTCAAATCAAATCATAATTAAATTAGGAAACAAATTTCCAAATCTAATCACATATTTTCTTCATGGAATTATTTGATTAAGGAAAATCTATTTAGGAAACCAATTTCCTAAATCATTAAAACTACTTATGGAAATAAAATATTTTAAGATTTTATTTCCCAAATCAAATCATGATTAAATTAGGAAACAAATTTCCAGAATCTAATCAAATATTTTATTTATGGAAAATATCAATTTCCATAAATACTTCCAACTTTCCAAAAGTGGAAGATTTCCATAAATACTTCCAGACTTTCCAAAATTGAAAAATTTCCATAAATACTTCTAAATTTCCAAAATTAGAAAATTTCCAGAAATACATTATGACTATCGCAAAACCATTTTACAATTATGTCGAAACACAACCTGGGCTCTGATACCACTATTGGGTTTCCGGCACCGCGGCGTGTGTGTTCGATCATGTTTCGTAAACATGAACACAGCGGAAGCAATAAAAATAATAAATACTCCTATTTATTACAACACACACAACACACGCATGCATATTACAACAAGTGTAGA
The DNA here is from genome assembly GCA_025175895.1 of Wurfbainia villosa. Lineage (NCBI taxonomy): Eukaryota > Viridiplantae > Streptophyta > Magnoliopsida > Zingiberales > Zingiberaceae > Wurfbainia > Wurfbainia villosa. Next base: position 42,409,094 of record CM045989.1, read on the forward strand.
CATAACCGTAAATTTAAATTTGCAATAAAAGGAAATTTATCTACTTTATACCTTTCGTATGACGTGTAGCGGGAACGGCATCAACCGGAAACGATCCTCGCTAGAATCGTCTCTATCCGTATCCACGTCGAGTTCCTCGGGATGACTTCGCTAAGCCACGAGCTTCGTCTTCGTACGGGTTACTAGCCTCGTGTTGAAGACGACGTGATCGAGAGATGATCACGATCCGAATCCAAATTCGGATCCAAAACGAGTCCTCAAAATTCGCTTCTCCGGAGAGGTATTCGTCAACCGATTGATGAATCCTTCGTCCTCCACCTCAGAGGATTACCGGAGATCGAATCCCCGGTAAGTTATCCACTGTCGGAGCTCTAACCGTCGTCCAAACGACGCTCCGACGAGAGGAGAAAAAGCTGTCCAGAAAACTGGACAGCTTGGTGGAGGAGTAGGCGCCGGCCAAGAACAAGGAAGCCAAGTGCTCACCTTTTCACCGAGGCCTAGGGAGATCACCGGAGGGTCGCCGGAGGATCACCGGCTGAAGCTTGGTCGCCGGCAAGGAGCTGGACGCCGGCACAAGGGTGTTGGGCGGCCAAAAAGCTTGGGCGGCAACACTAGGTTGGGCGGCAACTCCAACTAGGGTTTTGGATTAGGGCTTAATTATCCATTAAGCCCTCTTTTATAGAGAACTAATTCTCTTAATGGTTAATGGATCATATCCATAAAGCCCGTTAACCCGCTCCATTAAGATAAGTTAAAATAAACCAAACCATGATGGTTTATTTTAAGTTAAAACGAACCGAACCAACTTTTGGTTCATTCGTTTAAAATAAACCAAACCCCTTTGGTTTATTCTCATCCATTGGATTAGAACCAAACCATTTTGATTCATCCATTACGTCTTCATAAGAAGCGGCCCATCCACGCTTCCATTGCGACTGAAACGATTTCATGCTCGCTTTATGTTTGGTCCAACCAAACCTAGTTTCTCTCGGTCTGAGAATCTCATTCTCAAGCTCGTTTTAAATCCTTTGGATTACGCTCGTTGTGCGTGTGACCAAATAGGTTCTCGATTTAAGTTGGCCGTCTATAATTAACCATTAATTATAGAACGATCATGAGTGGCACCTAGTAGTACATCATGATCCCCAATTAACCGAAAAGATCAACGGTTGATCCAGAACTATTTCTGAAACCCTTCAGTAGCTCGAATGATTCGTGCCCCATTCCCTTCACTCATCTTATACCCACTTGGTTCAGGACATGGTCTATTGTGTCAGTCCCCACTAGGCTGACTACGTCACACCTAGCCCAAGTATCATTTCCTCGTCCTACGGATTCTAGTTACTCCACATGTATCAAAGAGTACCTTACTCTAAACATGTAATGCTTTGGCCAAAGACTTTAGTAACAATCCGACGAGAGGCCATGGGTATACATCTCCTCGCAAGGAGTGGTGAATCCTTTATAGGCTATTCAAACACCTTCGATCACTTCGACTTATACCCAATCATCTCGGGTCCACATCTCCTTAGAGATGTTTGCTTAAGATGTCAAAGCATAAGTCTCCATGATCAAAATGACTTGAATACCGCAAGTCAAAGGAACATCGCACTTAATCCACAGTAAGAACTTCATTGACATATCTATATATGCAGAGAACCATATGAAGTCTTATGGCTGGTAACTCCAATGAACTAGTTACCATAACTAGCATCCACGATTAACTCCGGGCATCACTATGTCTCCAGCCAGTGAGAATCAGCTGCTTGGATACACCAAGGAGTATACCTCGTGCTAGTCTCGACAGAATTGATGGTGTCCAAATCCATCAATTCATCGACTAGGGATTATTCCGATACATCACAATTACACATGTAGAGATACTCACTAGTTGTGATCCAATCACAAATTCTCTCATGCTGTGAATCGTATCGTGGACATTCAGTAAATGAGTTTAAGATCCAATCAAATACATAAAACATGTATACTCAAATAGTGAATCTTCATTTATCATATAAATGATTCATACATAAGGCGATTGCCTTAGGACATCTCTCATATATTACTAACACAAGCATGGGTCTTGGTAAATGGAAAGTCCAAGCATGGGTCTTGGCATGGAAAGTCCAACATGGGTTGGCAAGGAAAGTCCAAGCATGGTCTTGGCATGGAAAGTCCAACATGGGTTGGCAAGGGAAAGTCCAAGCTTGAGTCTTGGCATTTGAGAAGTCCAAGGGTTTGATATTGGCAGCGTAAAGTCCAAGCGGGAGTCTTGACAGCATAAGTCCAATGGTTGGCGGCGTAAAGTCCAAGCGGAGTCTTGGCGGCGTAAGTCCAATGTGCCTTGGCGGTGTAGACACCGTTAGCATGACATAGCCGACGGAAGCACCTGAAGGCTAGCGCGATGGATGAACAAGTCATGGATGACTTGGAGGGATCCGAGAGGCGTGAGGCTGAGTGAGGTGGCTAGAAGGCTTAGGTCTAGGCTAAGGGTGGTCTAGCAAGTATGGGGGCACCATACTTTGGGTTAAAATCTCACTTTCGACTGCCATGAGTCGACTTGAGTTCGACCGCATTAAGAGCGAATCGCTGATCGCTTCGAGCAATCGCGATAATGTCTCTGCCGATCGCTAAGGGTCCTGATCGCTAGTTCACCGCGCGAGCATAGAATGCTCCGTAGCCGATCGATACGACGACGCTGGCGATCGATCACTAATGTTGGCGCGACTGCCAAGAGATCCGTTGGAGTTTTTCCAGTGTGGATCGATCCGTTGTCTCACGACAACAGTGGCATCTGTCGACTGATAGGCGGAAATCCAGCCCGACGCAGGTTAAAAAGGCAGCTCGGAAGGAGGGTTTTTGAAGCGATTTTCTTGGACGTTTTGAAGCGATTTGCTACTGCAAATCAGGGCTTTCAGGTGCTAGTCCAAGGCAATCAACAAGCAAGCTTCTAAAGAGTTTTTGTAAAGTGTTCTTTACTTCTCTTGTTGTATTTCTTCTTATATTTGCTTGTTGTATTTAGATTATTGTTGTAATCTTATTGTAAGAGGTTTCTCCACCTCCGACTTGTGTCGAGAAGGAGTATTTGTGATTAGTGAGTGCGTGTGCATCACTAGAGCTCTTTAGAGCTCGATCCGTGGAGTAGGAACCATGTGATTCCGAACCACGTTATATCTTTGTGTTCGTAATTGTTGTATTTTGTTATTGCTTTCATTTCTATATTCCGCTGCGCTAACGAAATTGTAGACACGATCACGAACGAATTCCATCGACGTACGGTCACAACGCTATTCACCCCCCCCCCTCTAGCGGCGTCAAATCTCCAACAATTGGTATCAGAGCTCGGTGGCTCTTCAACAGATTAACAACCGGGAGCAAGACGCTAGAGGGTGAAGATGGAATTCCAAGACAAGCTTGGATGGGATATCAACACACCTATCCCTTATACCTTCTATGGACAAGAAGGATTCAATCAATGGAAGGTGAGGATTGAAGAATTCTTGATGATGAAGGACTTTGAAGAGTGGGGCATTTTGATGGAGGGATTTCAATATCCAAAAGGGCCCAAGGGAGGAATTCTCAAGATGAAGAAGTGGACCAAGGAACAAATCCAAGAGTTCGAAAAGAATACAAAGGTAATTAAATTCTTGGTTGATTTGATTCCTAATAAAATTATGTGTGAGCTAGGTGAGTACAAGGATGCCAAAGAGCTTTGGAGTCAAGTGGCAAAATATCATGAAGGCTCACAACCGGTCCAAGAGGAAGAGACCGAAGAGGCTAATGCATCATCCTCACAAGGAAGTGAGGATTCGAAGGTTGATAGGGAATCAACATCCGGATCAGAAGAGGTGGAGGAAGTGGAAGAAGCATCCACCTCAAGGATTGAGGGGGAGGAGATAACTTTCACACCGGAACATCAAGAAGAAGCTTCGACATCCGGTCAAGATGAAGAAGCCCAAAGTCCAATTCCGGTCTCCATTACCCTAGGTAACTCAAACACTCAAGGTTCAAATAAAATTCATATCATTTGTTTTGAGTGTAGGGAATCCGGACACTACAAGAGTAAGTGTCCAAAAAGGGTCAAGAAGGCTCAACCGGTTCCAAAGGTCAATGAAGTCGGTGTTCCCAATGCCAAGAAAAGCAAGGAGCAAGTCATTTGCTTCAAGTGTCGGCAATCGGGGCATTACCGAAATCAATGTCCTAGGGGGAGCAAAAAGACCCAAGAAGGAGCTATATATGTAGGGGGAGCTAAGGCAAACCCTAGGGTAACTTCTAATTTTGCTCCTTCAATTTACAAGCAAAAGCATGCTAGGGATTTCAATTCACTTGCAATTTATGAAAAGCATGCTAATAGGAACAAGTATTTTTGCTTATGAGCTAAGAATGTCTACTTAGATAATAGGGAGAAATTTGGGACTAATGTCCCTAAAAATGTTTTACCTAGGGAATCTATCAAGAAAATAGGAGAACACCTAGGTTTCAATCCTAAATGGACTAGGCATATGCCTAGGAAGTCCAATGCCCAAGATTTAAATCAAAATTCTAAAATTGAGCAATTAGAAAAGGAAAATCAAGTCTTGAGGTCAAGGCTTGAAAAATTAGAAAAGACCCTTAGGAATATACAAAATCAATTTAAAGGGTCTAATGGTCAAAGTCAAAGGTCCAAAAGTCAAAGTCAACACCAAGGACCTAAGAGTCAAAAGTCAACCAAAGGCAAGCAAGGTTTGGGTCACAAACCTAAGCCTAAGGTAGCTTACTATAGTGTTCCATTAGATTATGGAACACTGACTAGGTCTAGGAAGACCAAGGTCAATAGGGAAGTCATCCCTAAGGTTGACCAAAGGGTATGCCTAGTGGCTAGGGTTTCTAGGAAACCTAGGGTGGCCACTAAGAAGGTTGCAAGGGGAGTTACCCCTATAGTCAACCTAGGTAAGACCCAAATGACCAAGGCTAACAAGCCTAGGAGGGTCATTAGGAAGGTATCTAGGGAGGTTATTCCTAAGGAATACCTAATTAACCCTAGGAGCTCAAATTGGTTTTGGGTTCCTAAGAGCGTGATTGATTCACGCTAAAAGAGTTTAGGGTGTGCCAACCTTAAATGGATGGGTAGTTAACTCAACCATGGCAAAGGTGGCATTTTAGGTTATTTTCAAGGTTATGGATACCTTGGAAATAGATTTGAATTATCGTCCTAAAAGATTTTAGGGTGTGCCAATATTATTTGAGAAGCTTGATAAAATGATCAAAATTGGCACAATTTAGGTTTAGGTGTTAGTGTGCCATTTTGGGTTGTTGGCACACTAGGGAGATTAATGATAATATGGAAAAATATATCTAACTATATCAAATGACAATTAATATTAAAATTTAGGTATTACTATACCTATATATTTTATATGTCATGCTTTGATTGTCATATGCCATGTCATGACATCATGCCTAGTTCTATGATTTTATATGTCATGATTCATGTTTAGGATTAAGGTTTCTAATGTCATGTATGCTTAGTTTTATATCATATGCCATGACATCATGATTATGAGCATATGCTTATTTATATCATTTCTCATGCCATAATCATTCATGCACTTAAGACAATTGGTTGAAATTGATTTAAGGACTATGGCATGACTTGAAGTCCCATTTATAAGGGAATCAAGTAGGGTTGCCTAGGAAATGCATGAAACCCTATATTAGGATGAACAAAACCCACATCTCACATCCAATTGACATGTATGTGTATTTATACACCCTAGATACATGTGAGATGCTAGGATATGAGTTGAGTTCAAGGTGCATAGTTTTTGCATCTAGATGAACTAAAACTCATCTTGTTTCAATTTGTGGATCATTGGGAGAGCATGTGTACAAGTCATGTACATAGAGCCCAAGGAATATGATCCAAAATAAGGTTTTGAAAACTTTTTAAAATCATTTTGAAAAACCTTGGTGAAGTCTATCTTTTGATAGCAATCACCATTGATGAAGTTGATACAAAATAGGGCCAAAACATTGAAAATTTCAATGGTTTTGAGTTTTGTATCAAACTCACTATTTTATGGGTAAAATAATTTTCAAATATTTTTCACCCATTGTGTGTGTCATAAGTATTATATGTATGAATTTTTATGATTTTTCGAATTACGTATAATTATTTATGAATTTTTAAAATTCATTTCTGATAGCTGAAAATCGAGATTTTTTATCGATCGTGTGGCGATCGATGTGATGTGGCAATGATCGGTGACATCGTTAGGAGTCGACTACTAGGTCTGATTTCAGGTTAACAAGGTTTGTTTAGCCCGTGTTCAGCTATGGAAAAGGTTCCTAATCACTTCTAACCCTAGGATATGCTTTGGAAAGCATTATAAAGGGTGAAAAACCATTGGATATGGATTAGGAGAAGTGTTAGGTCAAAGTATCAAATTTAGGGTATGGAAAGTTCTATGTTGAACTTAGAACCTTAATTTTGATGGTTTAAAGTTCCTATTGGCTTAGGGACTTCCCAAGGACATTGTTGGTGCAATGGTCAAGGGGGAGCAAGCCTTTAGGGGGAGGTATCCATCTTGGGATGATGGATGTGTTTTTCTCCTTGGAGAGGAGAAGTTATTGGGAGAGTATCATCAATTGGGAAAATTGATGGGTTTTTGATACCCAATTTGGAAATTGGGAGAGATTATAGGATTTCCTCTCTTGAGTGATATGGGACTTATCACTAGGACGATGGTAGGCATCCTAGATATTTTTAGGTCAAAAAGGGGAAGATTGTAAGATCTCATTGGGACATGAGACATTGACCTCCTTGGAGAGAAAACCTTTTTGATGTTAGTCAAAAAGGGGGAGAATGTTTGGGGGAGAACATTTGGAGAGTGTTTACCAATTTGGGATAATTGGTAAGGGATTTGAGTTAGTGGTCTAACTCAGATGATTTGTTTGGTTTTTGTCAAACATCAAAAAGGGGGAGATTGTTGGTGCAATCGGCTCAGGTCACGATTGACCAGACTCGAGTTTGACTCGAGTGATGTTTTGATGTTTGACAAAGGGATTTGACAAAGTGGTTTGGCATTGATGTTTGACATTAATGTCGGTTAATATGTTGGGGAGATTGTTGGAGCAATCGACCCGGGTCATGTTCGACCAGACTCGAGTTTGACTCGAGGAAGACCTTAATGGTTGACTAGGGTTGACCATGTGATTATGGGAAAGTCCAAGCATGGGTCTTGGCAAGGGAAAGTCCAAGTCATGGGTACTTGGCATGGAAAGTCCAAGTGGGACACTTGGCATTTGGGAAAGTCCAAGTCTTGAGTACTTGGCATGAGAAGTCCAAGCATGGGTCTTGGCAAATGAGAAGTCCAAGCATGGGTCTTGGCAAATGGAAAGTCCAAGCATGGGTCTTGGCATGGAAAGTCCAACATGGGTTGGCAAGGAAAGTCCAAGCATGGTCTTGGCATGGAAAGTCCAACATGGATTGGCAAGGAAAGTCCAAGCTTGAGTCTTGGCATTTGAGAAGTCCAAGCGTTTGATATTGGCAGCGTAAAGTCCAAGTGGGAGTCTTGGCAGCATAAGACCAATGGTTGGCAGCGTAAAGTCCAAGCGGAGTCTTGGCGGTGTAAGTCCAATGTGCCTTGGCGGTGTAGACACCGTTAGCATGACATAGCCAACGGAAGCACCTGAAGGCTAGCGCGATGGATGAACAAGTCATGGATGACTTGGAGGGATCCGAGAGGCATGAGGCTGATGGAGGTGGCTAGAAGGATTAGGTCTAGGCTAAGGGCGGTCTAGCAAGTATGGGGGCACCATACTTTGGGTTAAAACCTCATTTTTGAGGTTGGCCGCTCGATAGCGATCGGCCGATGTCTCTGACGATCGCCAAGAGTCGTGATCGACCGCTAGTTCGGCCCATACGCAGAATGCTCGCGTAGCCGTGGGCGGTCGACTCACGCGGTGGCAAATCGATCGTGCCAAGAGATCCGTTGGAGTTTTTCCAGCGTGGATCGATCCGTTGTCTCACGACAACAGTGGCATCAGTCGACTGGTGACTTATGGCAATCGACTGATAGGCGGAAATCCAGCCCGACGCAGGTTATAAAGGCAGCTCGGAAGGAGGGTTTTTGAAGTGATTTTCTTGGACGTTTTGAAGCGATTTGCTGCTGCAAATCAGGGCTTTCAAGTGCTAGTCCAAGGCAATCAACAAGCAAGCTTCTAAAGAGTTTTTGTAAAGTGTTCTTTACTTCTCTTGTTGTATTTCTTCTTATATTTTCTTATTGTATTTAGATTATTGTTGTAATCTTATTGTAAGAGGTTTCTCCACCTCCGACTTGTGTCGAGAAGGAGTATTTGTGATTAGTGAGTGCGTGTGCATCACTAGAGCTCTTTAGAGCTCGATCCGTGGAGTAGGAACCGTGTGGTTCCGAACCACATTATATCTTTGTGTTCATGATTGTTGTATTTCGTTATTGCTTTCATTTCTATATTCCGCTGCGCTAACGAAATTGTAGACACGATCACGAACGAATTCCATCGACGTATGGTCACAATGCTATTCACCCCCCCTCTAGCGGCGTCAAATCTCCAACACTTCATCCTCCACCTATGAAGATTACCGGAGATCGAATCCCCGGTAAGTAAGGCCCTGTCAGAGCTCCAAACGTTGTCCAAACGACGCTCCAACGAGAAGAAAACAAGCTGTCCAGAAAACTGGACAGCTTTTGGTGGAGGAGTAGGGGCCGGCCAAAGGAAAGGTGGAAGCTCAACTTATTACCGAACCCAAGGGAGATCACCGGAGCTCCTCCGGCAGCAGCTCGATGCCGACAATGGAAGAAAACGGTAGAAGCTGGTTGCCGGTTGGAGAAGGTGGGCGGCGGCAACAACTTGGCGCCGACTAGAGGGAGGGAGAGCTTGGGCGGCAACTCTAGGTCAAGAGAATTGGATTAGGGCTTAACAAACCCTTAAGCCCTCTTTTATAGAGAACTAATTCTCTTAATGGTTATTGGATCATAACCATAAGGCCCGTTAACCCGCTCCATTAATATAAGTTAAAATAAACCAAACCATGATGGTTTATTTTAAGTTAAAACGAACTGAACCAACTTTTGTTCATTCGTTTAAAATAAACCAAACCCTTTGGTTTATTCTCCTCCATTGGATTAGAACCAAACCATTTTGGTTCATCCATTATGTCTTCATAAGACACGACCCATCCACACTTCCATTGCGACTGAAACAATTTCATGCTCGCTTCTTGTTTGGTCCAACCAAACCTAGTTTCTCTCGGTCTAAGAATCTCATTCTCAAGCTCATTTTAAATCCTTCGGATTACGCTCGTTGTGCGTGTGACCAAATAGGTTCTCGGTTTATGTTGGCCGTCTATAATTAACCATTAATTATAAAACGATCATGAGTGGCACCTAGTAGTACATCATGATCCCCAATTAACCGAAAAGATCAACGGTTGATCCAGAACTATTTCTGAAACTCTTCAGCAGCTCAAATGAATCGTGCCCCATTCCCTTCACTCATCTTATACCCACTTGGTTCAGGACATGGTCTATAGTGTCAGTCCCCACTAGGATGACTACGTCACACCTAGCCCAAGTATCATTTCCTCGTCCTACGGATTCTAGTTACTGCACATGTATCGAAGAGTACCTTACTCTAAAAATGTAATGGTTTGGTCAAAGACTTTAGTAACAATCCGACGAGAGGCCATGGGTATACATCTCCTCGCAAGGAGTGGTGAATCCTTTATAGGCTATTCAAACACCTTCGATCACTTCGACTTATACCCAATCATCCCGGGTCTACATCTCCACAGAGATGCTTGCTTAAGATGTCAAAGCATAAGTCTTTATGATCAAGATGACTTGAATACCACAAGTCAAAGGAACATCGCACTTAAGCTACAGTAAAAACTTCATTGACATATCTATATATGCAGAGAACCGTATGAAGTCTTACGGCTAGTCACTCCAATGAACTAGTTACCATAACTAGCATCCATGATTAACTCCGGACATCACAATGTCTCCAGCCAGTGAGAATCAGCTGCTTGGATACACCAAGGAGTATACCCCGTGCTAGTCTCGACAGAATTTATGGTGTCCAAATCCATCAATTCATCGACTAGGGATAATTCCGATACATCACAATTACACATGTAGAGATATACTCACTAGTTGTGATCCAATCACAAATTCTCTCATGCTGTGAGTCGTATCGCGGACATTCAGTAAATGAGTTTAAGATCCAATCAAATACATGAAACCATGTATACTCAAATAGTGAATCTTTATTTATCATATAAATGGTTCATACATATGGCGATTGCCTTAGGACATCTCTCATATATTACTAACATGGATTTCTAGTTATCAGGATTCGATAGTTGCCCTCCATTCTGTGCGGCTGTGAGCATGAGTGTGTGGGTGTTCTGTAAGGGAAATTTGGGGATAGTGAAAGGTTGGCTGTCAGTTGTTAGGGACTTGGCTATCGGCGGGGTTCAGCATCTGGTAAGGAAGAGAAATTTCCTTTGTTTTGTTCTGTGAAGTGTTGAACGGCATACGAGGGTTGTTGGCTGTGATGTGTTGTGAATGGGTCTGTGTGGGTAATTTCCTACCGGTCGGGTAGATGTAATGACTTTCAGATTTAGACATAGATATGAGCATGTTATGTGTTCATATTATCTTGACCCTGCTCTGTTTATCGTATGCTTGAACTTATCGTTGATATATATGTGTGCTCAATTGTTGATATCACATATTCCCTATCATGATTTAGGAGTTACAGATGTGATGTAAGTAGGTCTAACTGTTTAGTAGGGTGTAGAGGTTAGAGTATGGAGGATGACCTAAATTGTAAATTTGGCAAAAAGGTCCTCCGTGGATAAGTAAGGCCCTAAATGTAGGACTCATTCCATACCTGTATGTTGCACATTTATTTACCAACCACGGGTTGTATAAATGGTCAGGTGAGTCGTGGACAGTGTGTCGCTACGGACCGATGGTCCTAGCTTGTAGATGAGTATGACTCTCTATAGGATAGAGAGTGTACTGATCAATTGGGTGTGACTCTCTGTTGAACAGAGAGTCTATGGTAGATGTCTGTATGTGAGACAGTACCCTCATGTCATTGCATGCATACTGACGACATCATCTCCCCTTGGGGTTTAGAGAGAGTCGTCAGTCATCCTGCCTCCCAGGTTACTCCCAGAGGAGTAACTGGTGTGAGGGCATAGCATTTGTTGTGTCGCACTCTACCATTATAGACGATGGTAGTTGGAGTTGCGTGCAAATGTCCTGGGTGCGTGGCACTCGACCACTCATGTGTAGTGTCAGTTGGAGTAGCCAACAGCAGGGACCCCCGTTGCGTAGCGAGCTCTTTACGCTCATATGCTACTTTATCATACTGTCCACTCGGCCACTCTATAGCAGTGGTTGGTGTGAGTTGGGACAGTTGTCATGTCGTGCCACCTAGGCCACACTGGGGTCGTGGTAGCGAGTAGGGGTGAGAAGGCATGACCATGCATGCTGCATTGCCGTATCATACGGTGCTTTGCATATGGTTATATATATATACATACCTGCTTGTATATATATATATATATACATGGATGATGGTGATTAGTATACATACAGATACAGTCTATATGTATACTCACTTTGATGATGCATTTGTATGTGCTATGCTTGTTGCATTTGTTTGTACATATTCATACATGCTACTGCATTACCTGTATGGTAGTAGGCTGGTACTTGTATACCTGTTGGTTATTCACGGTGATACCCTTGGATCATATTCAGGATATTGTGTGAGTTAGTACTATTCTTTTATACCCTATGATGTGGTTATATGCCCAGGTTGGATCAGGATAGAGTAGCTGACTGTCAGGTATGTCAGCATCATTGTTGTTCAGTTTATTTAGTGTATGCATGCATATATACCTGTTATGCTGATGTATACCCATTGTTCGAATAGATTTAAACTATTGAATGACATGTAATATTGATACATATATTTACATGTTCTCTTATTACCTGCTGAGTTTTACTCACCACCACCGACCCTGGGTTTTTCTGTCGCCCAGGTAACAGGTAGACGCCTTTATGATGACTTGGAGCTACGCTGACCGATCCATCCCATCTCCGTTTTCCGAGTCTCCCGAGGAGTTCGTTTTTGGTTATGTCTTGGACTTTGATATGTATGGACTTGTTGTTATTATGGATTTTGTCGTGATGTCGTGGACTCTATTTGTGTAGTCGTTGTTTTATTTACGGTTTTATGATTGTGGACTTGTCAGGTGGTGTATACCTGTATGTTTTTGGTATGTATATTGTGGGTATGGGGTTTTTATTTCTGCTGCTATTATTATGTTATATTATGTTATTGTTGTGGGCCTACGGGCCTTGTATTAATCCGAAATATTGCCACGTACAAGGGAGATGCCGTCCGTTTGATTTTCGGCACGGTATACTCTCGGGGCGTGACACTTGGGCTCTGATACCACTAAAGTTGTCACGCCCCGAGAGCATGCCGAGCCGAAAATCAAACGGACGACATCTCCCCTATACGTGGCAACATTTCGGGTTAATACAAGGCTCGTAGGCCCACAATAACAACATAACATATACAATAAATACAACAACTACTCAAAGAACAGCGGAAACATAATACAACAAGCTACACACATGCATACCTATATGACTAACACATCACAACCACACGAAACCTCGACAAAATCTGAATCTACAACATAGTACATCACGATAACTCAAAATACATATCACAATGTACGAAAAGCCCAAAACAAACACGGGAGCCTCGGAGGTGAGATGAGATGTCACGTGCTCAAGCCACACGAAGACTTTAACCCATTACACCGAGCGGGAAAAAACCTGTGGTCCGTGGTGGTGGTGAGTAAAATTCAGCAGGTAATAGAAAAACATGTATATATGTAATATCACATGTATTTCAACAACATAATCTAGAGGTACAACAGGTATATCAGCATAGTATATAAATACAAGCATATACCGTCTAACCAAATGAACAACGTAAAATGCAGACATACCTAAGTCTGCTACGCTACTCTGATCCAACCTGAACATATATCCAGCATATATATAACAGGAAGAGTAATACCAACTCACCATACTACCGGTCAAGGTACCTAATGGTCTGTCCAACACATATACAAATATCCGACACAATCGTATAATAAATGCAAGAAGCATGCATGAATATGATGTACAAACAAGTGCAACAAGCATAATACAAACAAATGCAACATCACAATAAGTATATATATATAGACTGCATCTATATATATATATATATTAATCTCAACCATCCATATATATATATACATGCATATATGTATATATATATGGTAATATGCAAAGCGCCATCAGATACGGCAATGCAGCATGCATGGTCATGCCTGCTCACCCCTACTCGCTACCACGACCCCAGTGTAGCCTAGGTGGCACGACATGACAACTGTCCCAACTCACACCAACCACTACTATAGAGTGGCCAAGTGGGCAGTATGATCAAGTAGCATATGAGCGTAAAGAGCTCGCTACACAACGGGGGTCCATGCTCCTGGCCACTCCGACTAACACTACCAATGAGTGGTCGAGTACCACGCACCCAGGACAACTGCACGCAACTCCAACTACCACCGTCTATAGTGGTAGAGTGCGGCACAACAGATGCTCTACCCTCACACCAGTTACTCCTCGAGGAGTGCACTGGGAGGCAAGATGACTGACGACTCTCTCAACCCCAAGGGAGACTATGTCGTCAGAATGCATGCAAATGACATGAATATGCTGTCACACGTACAACCATCTACCACAGACTCTCTGTTCAACAAAGAGTCGTACCCATCTAATCAATACACTCTCTATACTGTAGAGAATCGTACTCAACTGATCGACGAACTCTCTATCCTGTAGAGATTTGTACTCGACTGATCGACGGACTCCATATCCTGTAGAGAGTCGTACTCAACTGATCATAACTCTCTATCCAATAGAGAGTCATACTCAACTAATCGACGCACTCTCTATCCTGTAGAGAGTCGTACTCGACTGATCATAACTCTCTATCCCATAGAGAGTCGTACTCAACTGATCAACCCACTCTCTATTCTGTAGAGAGTCGTACTCGACTAATCATATCAAGCTGGGACCACCGGTTTGTAGCGACACACTAATCACCCTTCACTTAACCATTACACAACACATGGTTGGTAACAAGTATGCAACATACGGGTATTGGAAATAAATCCTACATTTAGGGCATTACCTACCCACAGATGACCTTTTTACCAATTTATAAATTGGGTCATCACCCGTACTAACATTTACACCCTACTAAACATCTAAGCCAATTTACATCACATCTATAACTCTTAAATAATGATAGGGTATATGTGATATCAACAATTGAGCATAAATACATCCAACGATAAGTTCAAGCATAAGATAATAAGAGTAGAATCAAGGTAACATGATCATATAAGATGATCATGCATCTAAATCTGTATGCATTAAAACTACCTGACCATGGTAGGAATTACCCACCTAATTCGAAGACTTATCGAGAAATCTCCACATCCAAGAGACCGTTCTGCATTCAGGTCCTGCAATTTAACATATAAACATAACTAAATGCTAGCGTAACCCTAATGCTAGGATAATTCCCTAAATCACATCTTAACCCTTGATTAGTCAATTCAATCATGTAGTAGTGTAATCCTCTACACTTCATTTACTAATCATATTTGATCTATGATTACTTCACAAATAATACCACTGTGACATATCACATCGAATTAATAACCTTATCTAAATCTGGCTTACCTTACAATTTCTTCAATCACCCAACTCATCAATGCTTCTTGATCCACATTTGAAGTATTAAATCTGTAACGATCATAGCAACTTAGCAACCAACCCCAATTCATCAATTACTGATCAATTATACAATTAATCCCAAAAAATCAATTTACTGTATCTTTACCTTCATTGTCTTCCCAGTCAAAGAAATGCAAGTGTCAATACAGAACAATTTTTGTATGCCCTGCAAGAACATAAGCGCATGTCATGGAGGCAACTTCCTATACTCGCACCTGCTCCAACTTAGTAGCAACAGCAAGGTACTGTTCATCATCTCCTCTGCTCACCGGCTCCGGATCCCTGCTCACATCGACCAATGAAGCTCATAATTGAAAGTCCACAGCTTCGTATAGATCTCATTCAGAATCAAGGAGAAGGTAAGCGCTTACCTATCTCCGACGACCATCGGCAGCGAAATCACCAAAACCGACAGCGAAAACCCCCTTCACCGACGGATCTACTCGCTATCTAAAGAAACCTCCATCCGACTTCCCGGTCGTCATTTTTCGTCCCAACCGAATCTTCCACCGAAGAGGCATCGGCTTCCTTCTCCAATCACTCTGTTCGCCGGGAATCCCAGCGCCGACAACTCTACCCTTCACCACAAATCACACCCAATGAAGGAACACGGCTACACATTCGATCTTCGTGCAAGGTAAGGAAATGATCAGCTCTTACCTAGCACCGGCGACGATCGACAGAAACCCCCAAATCGGCAGTTCACTGTCGAAGCATAGCCGATTCAAGCTCCCCCGCCACTCGCTCGCCCTCTGCTCCCGCTCGCTCTCTACCCTCGCTCGCCCACAGAGCCCGCCGTGGATGGTCCACCCTCCGCTGCTCGCCGCGAGGAAGGGAAGATCGCTCAATCGCCGTTCATTTCAGAGATGATGAGAGCTCGCGAAGAAGTAATGAAATCGCGAGAAAAATGAGAAATGTCAGCTGTGTGTTACGCGACATCGGTTGTGCGTTACACGAATGAAGCAAGCGGTTGGGTCCAATTAAATCGGGTCGGGTACAAATGAATCGGGTCGAGTCAAATCCTATACACATATTAAATCTTTCTCCAAAAATACCTTAGAAATTTCCATTTAAGTCCAGGAAAATTTCTAAAAATTCTTGGAAAATTCCATAGGGTATTTTCCTAATTAATAAGCATTATTTTATTATTTTTTTCAGTATTTTACAGCATTACTACATGGGAGCAATGTGAGCAGTAGTTCTTGAATAAATACTTCCCATCAAGCAAGATTGCTCACATGTGCCATCTAATAACGAGCTTCCATCAGAAGGAAGGGGAGTCCCTATTTGAAGCTTAGGATCGCTACAAGGGGCTACTCTACCAATGCCCCCATTATGGACTGGAAAGGTGACTGGTGATCCACATCTTCTATAATGGGATCACGTATTCCACAAAGATGTCCCTCGATTCTGCCGCAGGAGGAGCACTTATGAACAAGACTATAGAGGAAGCGGAGGAGCTAATAGAAAAGGTGGCCCAGAACCACCATCAATGGGCTACCGAACGTAGTCACCCAGCTCTTGTTGTGGGATGATATGTTGTCAACTCCGTGGACCACAAGGCAGCGAGGTTGGATGTGCTTAGCAGACGGTTCGACTCTTTCAATTTTGTTTTTGCATGTGCGGCCAATGACTTTGAAGGAGTAGCAGTGTATCAGAAGAACAACTATGAAAGGCAGGGCAGCTCAGAAGAGCAGATTAAGCATGTCGATGCAGTTGGGGATTATAATCAAAGGACCAACAACCCATACTCCAGTACTTACAATCCCAGATGGAGGAACCACCCGAATTTTTCCTATCAGAATAACTCGGGGAACTTCCAACCATCAGAAGGGTATAGGCAATAACAGGGCAATGGGCAGCAACAACCACAGAAGTCTAGGCTAGAATTTATGATGGAAGACTTCATTGCTACCCAAACAAAGGACAATGAAGAGTTTTGATGCCAACATCAGAAAATAGAATAGTCACTTAAGGATTTGAAGGCCACTGTTGACGGTCTTGCAAGTCACACGAGGATGTTGGAACACAAGTGGCCCAGATAGCCCAAACCGCGTCGCAACCTATGGATAGTTCTCCATCATTACCTGAGCTGAGTCAAGTCAAGGAGGAGGGAGTGTTCAGCGAGAGAGTAGCACAGAGAAACAGATTCTCCAAGGGGTGTGCAACCATGATTTCCACCCTACCCGACCAAGCCAAAATTGAAAATAAAATTCCACCCCAGCTTAAGAACCTTGGTGAATTTGTTATCCCTTGCTCGATTTATGGAGAAATCTTCGATGAAGTACTGTGCGACTTGGGGTCATCAGTAAGGGTGATGCCCTGCGCATACTATTTAAAGATAGGACTGAATGGGATACAACCAACGAACCTTGGTATTCGTATGGGGGACAACTCAGTCAAGGAACCCGTTGGCATGCTAGCACATGTGCCTATGGTCATTGAGAATTTCGTGATACACACAGATTTTATTATACTCGACATAGGACTAAATCCCTAGAATCCCATCATCTTGGGAAGACCCTTTCTGGCCACTACGGGAGCATGCATAGATGTAAAAGCGCACAAGATCTTCTTGGAGGTAAACGGGGAGATCATCCTCTTCAATCTGTCAGAGACTCAGAGTGTAGAGCTCCCTTCCTAGACAGCTACACTTTCAGTAGGGTAAAGCTGAACCCACCAGATGTCAACTCTGACACGGATGAATGGAGGTTTACAGAACCTCCAGAGCCAAGTTGAGACAATGGAGTAGGGTCGAGCTAAAAGACCTTAAACAAAGCGCTTCTTGGGAGACAACCCAAGTTTAGTTTCTATGTTTTCTTTCGTTTGTTTAATTTGAACTTTGGATTCCATTCATTTAGCATTTTAACATGAATTAGGACTAGAAAGAACCTGCTAGGTAAAAATAAAAATCACTTTGAACCTACACGACTGAGCGAGTAAGGAGAAGTCGACCATTGTGCCCCATGAGAAGGAAACAGGGGGCACACGGCCTAGTCGTGTGTTTTTACATGGTCGTGTCCCACCTTCCAACGACGCACATGATATGGTCGTGTGTTTTCACACGACCGTGTCGTGCAGGGGTTAAATAAAATGCACCGTGTGTTTTCACCCCAAATGTGACATGTGCTTTGATTCCTTTTGCCCTAGCCATGTGAATCCCTCTTCCCCACCACCTAGAAGCCTTTCCAACCTTCAAGGAAGCCCAAAAGAAGTAAGGATGAGGAGGACCAAGCAAGTGGCATCTCGATTCGGTGCTTCGGAGCAAAGAACAAGGAGAACGGGCGCCCCTCAAGCTCTGGAGGAAGGTAATGCTCTTCCAACCCTTCTTTTTCGAAATAATAAGCATAGGGATAGATATGACATGCTTGCTACTAGAAGAATCACTGCAACTAGGTATCTTGATAAAGATTTATTAGAATCCCTAGGTTTGCTGGGTGATATTCAATCCTTATTTGTAAAAATGGGGTGGGAGAGATAATGGGGATAAGACACCCAACCTACCCTAGGATAGTTTTAGAGTTTTTAAGTTCCTTAGAAGCTGAGGTTTTAATGGGTAGAGAGAGCAAAGAGGGTAGGATTACCTTTAGGTTATTTAACACTGAGCATGAATGGACATTACATCAATGGAACACATGTTTTGGCTTGCCTAGTGGGGGAGAGAAAAGAACCCTATTGAGTTTAACTCTCGGATCTTTTGGACCGAATTGATAGGAGAGCACGCTTACGACCCTTCTAGGGCTAAAGCATCGCGCCTCCAAAACCCCATTTTTCGGTACCTGCATCGAATTATGGCAAGTACTATTTTCGATAGTGGGGAGAGTGACGGTGTAGTGCGAGCTAGTGAGCTGCTTTGCTTGTGGGACATGTTATAAGAAAGGAGAAGCATTGATGTAGGATCCCATTTCATTAGACACCTAGTGAAAATGGGCAAAGAGGCGAGAAGAGAGATTATTGTGGGGGGCCTACTTATCCACATTTTTCATAGGATGGGGTACGACTACACAGCGCTAGATAGTATAGAGGGGAGCCCTAGGATCGACTTGGGAGTGTGTATGACGATGAAGATGATTATAAGTGAAGGACACTCCTTATGCTTTGTAAGGAAAAAGCTAATAGTCCCTAGACTCCCCGACCCCGATCGTACCACCATCACCACACACGCCAACTGGCGTTTATGTAGGATCCTTGAATGGCTAGAGGAGGGTGAATAACCTCTTTTCGTTTTCTACAAAAAGATTAGTGGAAACACAACAAATACAATAATAATAGAAATGAAAATGCAATGCTAACGCGAAAGCTTTTACGTGGTTCGGAGATAACGCTCCTACTCCACGGCGATCCTTAAGGTGGATCAACCCAAATCAATCTTCACTAATAAGCTTTCTCTTTTACAAAACCTCCTCTTCTTACAAAAGATGACAATGAAGTTTTTCCCATTGGAGGTCTATCAGTCAACTGATGACTTACATCAGTCGATTGTCGTCGATTCTAACGGCTTCTGAACAGCCGAATTCGCGAGATTTGTCACCGTCATCGCCAACGGGAAGACTATCGATCGACGCCCGCGATGGCGATTCGATTGATCTTGCCCGTAGCCGAGCTTGATCGACTATGGACCTTTTTGTTCATGCGATCATTTGCCCGGCTTGTATCTGAGTCAAGTCGAAGAGTCTACTCTCAGCCGATTATAGGATAACGATCATTGCCCGGCGATCCTCCAACCTCTAATGCTACATTTTAAAGGCCAGTTCAACTGACACCATGTTCCAGTCGACTGGCACACCCCAAGTATGACTAATTCATACTTGAAAACATACCCTAAGCCCAGACTTAACCTTCTAGCTTCTCCATCAGCCTTGCACCTCCAGGATTTCTCTGAGTCCACGACTCCATCCATGCGCTTGCCTTCAAAAGCTTCCTTCGGTTTCGTCATGCTTTGGGTTTCTTCTTTGCCAAAGTACGCTTGGACTTTACGCTGCCAAGACTACATGCTTGGACTTATGCCGCCAAGACTTGCCTTTGGTCTTTCTTTGCCAAGGACTGCTTGGACTTTACGCTGCCAAGACTACATGCTTGGACTTACGCCGCCAAGACCTTTCCTTTGACTTCTCTTTGCCAAGATCACACTTGGACTTGTCTTTTACCAAGTCTTCATACTTGGATTTTCCTGTCACTTAAACATGTTCACAATTAGATCACAAAGCATTGCCTAACTTAGATGATTATCCAAACATCAAAATATATAAATGCTTGGGGCATTTGTTGCACCAACAATCTCTCTCTTTTTGATGTTTGGCAATCATTTAAGTTAGGTCTTTAACACATGCATATAAATATATTTCAATATGAATTCTAACTTAAATATCCCTTCTCCCCCTTTGACATACAACAAAAAGAGAAAAGTTCATCCAATAAGTTCAGGAAAGAATTATAATTGACACATCTTGAACTAAGGTATAAAATTGATATGAAGCTCCCCCTTAATCCAAGACATGATTCATGATGTGGAAATAACATGTGAAGCAAAGCATAAGCAATAGAATAGGCAAATATGTCCTAGCTTTGCACCAACAATTATAGAATTAAGGGATGTAGCTCCTCCTAAACAAGTGCATAAAGAAAATCCGTTTTTCCATCAAAGTTATCATGTATATACTGTGGGAATCATAGTATAGAGATATAATGTCCAAAATTGGACCTTTTAACCGATGAAAAACCATTTTCGATTCCAAAATAGTGTCTTCGACCGGTTACTATCACCAATCGCTTTGGCATGATCGCTAATAACGACAGTCGACTGATATCAGACAATTCTGAAATCTGAATTTTTCAGTCAAGGTTTAAAAGCGCGTAGAAAATTCCGTGGATGTCCAAAAATCACGAAACTCGTCAAACACATTATATTTGATTAATATAACATATGAAAAATATTAGACGAAAAACATGCTCATCAGATTAACGGATTGATACGATATTCAAAATGATAAAAATATGAAGCAAAAGTGGAATTGTATCGTATCAATATTCATAACATAGGATTACAATAAAGTTTTTTTTTAAGAAAAAAACTTAGTACTATGTGCTCAATTTCTAAACTTGAAAATAACAAATTATAGTAATGTAGGCATGAATAGAAATGAACTAAAAACACAACTTCATTTCATTAAACAAAAAACATTACACAAGTTTGAGTTTGTGCCGTACATACGGCCAAAAAGAAAATAAAAAAAAACATGCTAGCTAAAGATCGTCGTCATCAGCATCCATCGGTGCAGATGACGAACCATCATGAGGAGGTGGGTGTCCGGGTGCAGGAGGGCGGAGAATCGCCAAAATGTCCTGCTACTGACGATGCATCCCACTCACGAGGGAGAGGAGCTCCTGATGCTCCCGACGAAGCTCCTGTTGCCCCAAGCGAAGCTCCTCAAGGCGTGTATCTACCCGCTCTGCAAAAGCATCGAAGCGGACTATGAAGGATGAGTCTGGCAGAACAACATCACCTACAATACCCCTCTCAGATCATCTCTCTCAAGATAAAGACCCTCAAGATCTCCTCGCAGCAGCTGGCATCCTCCGGTGCCGAGCGCCACTGCTGGCCGCCGTGCAGGTCCTGTAAAACGGACTCTCGCGGGTCTTCAAGCCCGCCAAGGAGAAGCTCCAACGGTTCATCTGGTCATATTTCTTATTCATGATTTTAATGACCCCTATGCTTACATCAATGCCTATGGAACTAAGCCACTGAGTAAGGATATTTCCAAACGGCATATGAACCTTCCCATTGTTTGGCTTTATGAAATGAGTAATGCAGTGGAAGGTGTTGAGACCAATGTCGATGTCTAAGTACTGACGGAGAATATGCATGAGAAAGAAGTGTGTAGGTCGAACTAAGGTCAACCCGTGTGTAACTATAGGAAGAATACAATGAGTAATGACCTTATAAAGGACATTGTCAGAAGCAGAAAGCTCTTGGGATTGAAAGAGATTGGTGTTTAAAGGACGAGGAGAATTATAGAAAGTAGTATGAAGTGAGTCCAGAGAAATCTCCTCAAAGGGAGGTAGAAGTGGATCACTCCAAGACGGATGAAAAACGAAGTCATTCTCGGAAGAGTGACATCCGAGAAAATCCGTCCAGATCTAAAGGCTGAAATCCAGATTGCATTGAGCAACGCGAGTCCGATATCTCAAGCCATCTCCAATCGGTCGCAAATTGTTGAAGAATTCAGAGAGAAGGGTGATATTGACAAGATGTTCATAAAGACTAATGATTCAAGTTTGTAAAATTGGATGATTTGAACAATATCAAAGCAGTTGTCCTTAAGAAAATTTGGGTCCATTGATCGAGGCGGAATGAGTTGAAATTTGTTTTTATTGAAAGCATTTTCAAGTGCGGAGTTTGGAAACCTAGGATCGACAATGGGTGGAGGGTTTGACGAGCCCTCGTTGACTGGTGGTACCCGGGCACGCTTAGATGCATAATTCTTAATTCTAAATGTGCGAAAAGAACAATGTGAGTTAAGGATGATGAATGCATACACAAAGACAACAAACAAACACCGATTAGTGAAACAAAACTATATAGACAACCAAACTATGAGCAGGGATGAGGGTTTACCTAGGCGGCATGGTGAAAGATCAAAGAAAGGTGTCGGAAGGTAGTTTCCACGAAACCCTAGCCGAGCGAGTGGTCTGCGGTGAAGACTAGGGCGGGAACTGCGTGAGAGGAGGTGGTCATCGAGTCGGAGATCACTTCATATGGGAGCACCGGTCGGTGAAATCGCCAGAAAACGAGGGAGAGCGGCGAGAGAAATGTGGTGTAAATTCATTAGAAGAAGAAGAAGAAGGAAGGTCGGGAATTTTTGGCGAGTCAAATCGGTGGGAAAACCCTAAAAACTGCGACAGCAGTCGACTGTCGTTAGTCGACGGTCGAACTGATGGAGATCAATCGAACCGGCCAGTCGGATACGAGTGCTTTTGTGCACGGCAGTCGACTTCCATAAATGGCAGTCGAACTGATAGCAAATCGGGTAAGCCCGGTTCGATATCGTCGTATCAGTCGAACTGGCGATAAGTGCCAGTCGACTGATATCAGTCTGATAGGCCTTTTTGGCCAAATTAAAAAATTCATAATTAATTAAATAAAGATAAAAAATGAAATTTTGTGGTTAACATTGTTAGACCATTTCCTATCAAGGAAAAATTATTTTAAAAATATATCATCTCTAGATTTTGATATTGACACAAACTTGAGATTGTGCAAAAGTTATGATATTTTTGCAAACTTTGTATCACTTTGGCTTATCAATTGAAAATTATTTCTCAAGGTTTGATAGACATAGTTTAAATTTTGTTTTATTTGACATTTCCAATCATATTCTTAGAGCTATATGCACATTAATTGTACATAAGCCTTCCCAATGATTGGTCCAATGAAGGATTAATGTCTCTAGATGGAACTTTGGTTCATTGTAATGCATCATAACAAGCATGATGAACCAAGTGCATCTTCCTAAGATCTCACATGATTTCTAGGTGGCTAAATACACAAATCATGGTTTCTTAGGTCTATTGTGAGATGGTTAGAGGTATAAAACCTAGATTTTTATGGGATCATGCAAACCTACACTTCTATTCTACAAAGCACATTCCAAGTTCTCTCCTAAGTGATGAAAATTCTATTTCGAGGAGAGGCTTGGTAAAGATGTCGGCTAGGTTGGACTTAGATTCAATGTAATTGAGCTCAATGTCCCCCTTAGCCACATGATCCCTAATGAAGTGATGTTTCACTTCAATGTGCTTGGTCCTAGAGTGATGCACCGGATTTTTAGTCAAATTTATGGTGCTCACATTATCACAAAATACTTTTATGTTGGAGTAAGATAGCTCATAGTCCTCTAAAGTATGATTCATCCATAGAAGTTGAGCTACACAACCACCCATAGCCACATATTTGGCTTTGGTGGTGGATAGGGCAACACAAGGTTGCTTCCTACTACTCCAACTAACTAGGGAGGACCCAAGGAATTGACATCCACCACTAGTACTCTTCCGATCCAATTTACAACCAGCATAATCGGAATTGGTGTACCCAACCAAATAAAACAACCTAGTCCTAGGGTACCATAGTCCTACATTTAGTGTGCCTTTAATATATCTTAAGATTCTCTTAACGGCAACTAAATGAGATTCTTTTGCACATGATTGGTACCTAGCACACATACCAATCGCAAATAATATATCGGGTCTACTAGCGGTTAGGTACAAAAGGCTACCAATCATGCTCCTATAGAGTGTAAGATCAATTTGTTTTCCTTCATTATCACTATCTATTTTTGTATTGGTTGTCATTGGAGTTGAAACTACCTTCGCATTTTCCAAACCAAATTTCTTAATTATTTCCTTAGCATATTTGGTTTGGTAAATATAAATTCCTTCACTTGTTTGTTTGACTTGCAATCCTAGGAAGAAATTTAATTCCCCAACTAGACTCATTTCAAACTCTTTTTCCATATTCTTAATAAAGTCTTGGAGAAGTTCATCATTTGTTGACCCAAAGATAATATTATCAACATATACTTGGGCTACAAAGATGTCCGTTGATGTTGACTTTATAAATAGAGTTTGATCTACACTACCCCTCTTAAAGTCCTTAGAGATTAAGAAAGATGATAATCTTTCATACCAAGCCCGGGGAGCTTGTTTCAAACCATACAAAGCTTTCCTAAGCTTGTATACATGGTTTGGATAGTCCATATTCTCAAACCCGGGAGGTTGTTCTACATATACCTCTTCCTTAATAAACCCATTTAGGAATGCCGATTTAACATCCATTTGATGGAGTTTAAAACTCATATAGGAGGCATACCCTAATAGTATTCTAATAGACTCTAACCTAGCAACCAGGGCATATGTTTCATCATAATCAAGTCCTTCAACTTGATTAAATCCCCTTGCAACTAATCTTGCCTTATTCCTAGTAATATTCTCTTGGTCATCTAGTTTGTTCCTAAAGACCCATCTTGTAGTAATGATGGTGTTTTCATTAGGTTTAGGAACTAACTCTCATACTTGACTCCTTTCAAATTGAGCCAATTCATCTTGCATTGCTAAGATCCAATCCGGATCAAGTAATGCATCTTTGATGGTTTTGGACTCAATTTGAGAAATTAGAGCTATATGACTAGTGGGATCCCTATGAAATGACCTAGTCCTAACACCTTGAGATAATTCACCCACAATTTGATCTAAGGGGTGATTTTGATGAGCTCTTATGGTTCTAGGAGGTGTATTAATTTGAGTTTGATCATAATTAATCTCAATCCTTTGCTCATCATCGGAATCACCTCTTACTCCCCCTTGATTCAATCCTCCCCCTTGATCATTACCCCCTAAAGTTAAATCTTGGAATTGTTGGGTAATTTCTTGATGTTCATTATTAATATCATCATCAATAGGGTATTTCCTAGGGTATGTATTGGAAGTTTCATCAAATTGGACATTTGAAGATTCCTCAATCTTTTGAGTCCTTTTATTATAAATTCTATACCCTACACTAGTGGATGAGTATCCAACTAGGATTCCTTCATCCGCTTTGGACTCAAACTTACCTAGGTTGTCTTTGGTATTTAAAATATAGACTTTGCATCCAAATACCTTAAAATAATGAATTGTTGGAATTGTACCATTCCACAATTCAAATGGAGTTTTTCCTAAAAACCTATGAAATAATACCCTATTTTGGATATAGCAAGCGGTATTAACCGCTTCCGCCCACAAGTAGCTAGGTAAGGAGTATGCATTAAGCATTGTTCTAGCCGCTTCTTGTAGGGCACAATTTTTCCTTTCCACAACCCCATTTTGTTGGGGTGTTCTAGGACAAGAAAACTCATGCTTGTACCCTTGTTCTAAGCAAAAGGTTGAGAAATTAGAATTCTCAAATTCTCCACCATGATCACTACGGATCCGGTTGATTTTGAGTTTTCTTTCATTTTCTACTCTCTTGCTAAATCCTATGATTATTCCTAGGGTTTCATCTTTATTTTTCAAGAAAAATACCCAAGTAAACCTAGAGAAATCATCTACTATTACTAAGCAATATTTACTACCAATCATAGAAGGGGTACTATGACAATCAAATAAGTCCATATGTAAAAGTTCTAAAGATAAAGCGGTACTAAGTAAATTTTTACCTTTGTGTGATGTTTTTGATTGTTTCCCTTCTTGGCATGCATCACACATTTTTTCCTTGAGAAATTTGACTTTAGGCAACCCTTTGACTAACTTCATTTTTGCTATTTTTGCTATGTTCTTCATGTTTTTGTGTCCTAGTCTCCTATGCCAAAGCCAACTTTCTTCCTCTTTTGCAATAAGACACTTAGTAGAAGCATTAGTAGCATAGGATAAATCAACATAATATATATTTGATTTCCTAAAACCTACTAACATGCAATCATTTAGAGTTTTGTGTCTTATAAAACATTTTGAGGAATCAAATTTAACATCAAAGTTCGCATCACATAGTTGGCTTACACTAAGTAAATTAAATTTCATATTTTTAACTAATAACACTTTATGAATGGCAAGATTGGGGGATACCTCAATTGTGCCCTTTCCTAGAATCTTAAGTTTGCCGCTATTACCAAAAGATACCTTTCCCTTGCTAGTGTGGTTGATAGTGGAGAATTTTCTCTCATCACCGGTCATGTGTTTTGAGCACCCACTATCAATGATCCACAAGCTTGGTTCTTCTACCTATATCACATGAAAAATACAATCCTTAGGTACCCAAATCTTAGGACCACTAGCATCAATTAGAAGTTTCTTAGGAACCCAAGCCTTTCTACCCTTGCTTTTAATAATGGTTTTTCTACTAACAAGGGATGTAAATGCTACCTCCTTTTCCTTAGGTCTATATCCTATTCCGGCCTTGTTGTAAATAGCCCTTTGATCCTTAATTATCATGTTTAGGTATTTAGAACCATTAGTAAATTTTTCTAAGCATGCTCTTAAGTTACCTATTTCTTTTCTCAATTCATCATTTTCATCCCTAAGAGTACATGCATCATCATCACAAGATAATTTACTACAAGAAGGTTCTACACTCTTAAGTGATTTAATCTCTACTTTTAAGTCCTTAATCCTAGTTTTCGATCTATTCAATGCATTTTGAAGACATGCAATTGTCTTATAAAGTAAATCTACCCTAGGGGAGTTGTTTAGTTGTTTACCTCATCATCATCACTTGATGATGATTCGTCGCTTGAAGAAGATGAGGATTCCTCACTTGAGCTCCCGGCTTCTTCCTCCAATGTCATGAGGGCTAGATTCCGGGTGGCATGACATACTTCATCATCGGATGAGTCCTCCATGTTTAGGGTGTCCCATGTTTGAGCCACCATTGCTTCTTTCTTCTTCTTTTCCTTCTTCTCCTTATGCTTCTTTTCTTTCTCCTCCTTCTTCTTTAGTTCCGGGCAATTTGGCTTGATGTGCCCTTTCTTATTGCAACCATAACAAGTTACATTAGATGAAGAATTTGAACTATTTGAAGGCTTACCTCTTGACGATTGGAACATCCTCCTCACATCTTTTTTGGTGAATTTCCTTGATCTCCCACCAAACTTCTTGACGTAATGAGCCACCTCGCTTGCCGATAGCTCATCTTCACTACTAGATGAATCTTCCTCGGATTCGGATGAGGAGGACACTTCTTTCTTCTCCTTCTTTTTTTTGTCCTTCTTGCCTACAAAAAGAGCTATACCCTTCTCTTTGGATGAAGTGTTAGCTTGTTCATGTAATTGAAATTCACAAAATAACTCATCCAACTTAACCAAAGAGAGATCCCTAGAGACCTTATAGGCATCTACCATTGAAGCCCATAAGGTTGTTCTAGGGAAGGCTTGGAGTACATACCTTACAAGGTCTCGGTTGTCGACCTTCTCACCTATTATATGTAGTCCGTTGACTACTTCCTTGAAGCGACCGTGCATTTGGCTCACGGTCTCATTGGTCTTCATGGTGAAGCTTTGGAGTTGACCTATCAATAGGTCTCTTTTGGCTCTTCTAGTCTCCTTTGAACCTTCATTCAATTCGATGAGCTTCTCCCAAAGCTCTTTTGCGGAGTTGAAAGGCCCGACTTTGGAAAGTTGCTCCTTGGATAGACCACATTGAAGTGTGGTCATTGCTTTTGCATTAGCTTGTGCTTTCTTTGCCATCTCTCTTGTCCAATCTTTTGTCGGTAGTGGTGCTCCGAATTCATCGATCGGCTTTTCAAATCCATCTACAATGCTAAACCAATTTTCGATGTCATTCATGAGGTAGTATTCCATCCTACCTTTCCAATAGCCAAAATCATTGTCGTCGAAGAATGGAGGCCTCGCCGTACTATATCCCTCTTGAAATGTCATGCTTCGGTTGATGGTTAGATCTTCCGATGTGATCCGGGCTCTGATACCACTTGTAGGATCCTTGAACGGCTAGAGAGGGGTGAATAGCCTCTTTTCATTTTCTACAAAAAGATTAGTGGAAACACAACAAATACAATAATAATAGAAACGGAAATGCAATGCTAACGCGGAAGCTTTTACGTGGTTCGGAGATAACGCTCCTACTCCACGGTGATCCTTAAGGTGGATCAACCCAAATCAATCTTCACTAATAAGCTTTCTCTTTTACAAAACCTCCTCTTCTTACAAAAGATGACAATGAAGATTTGAGAGGAGGAAGGAAATTAACACGCTTAGAAAGCTTGGAAAACTTGTGGGAGCTTAGGAGAATAATCAGAATATAAGCATTAGGCTCTTCTTGCTCCCCTTGGCCTCTTTTTATAGGAAAGAGCCTCTTTTTCCCATTAGAGGTCTATCAGTCGACTGATGACTTACATTAGTCGACTGTCGCCGATTCTAACGAACACCAAGGATTTACCGTCTCATCGCTAACGGAAGATTATCACCGACCGCCAACAATGGCGCTGATCGATCGATATTGCCCGTAGCCGATCGCCGGCCGGCTACGGACTGTTTTGCGGGCGCCGATCGCTAATATCGGCAATGATCGCACAGGCGCGCGCGGTTCGAGTCGATTTCGCAGCTCAACTGATAACCTCACTGATCGCCAGCAGTCCTCCAACCTCTAATGCTACATTTTAAAGGCCAGTTCGACTGACACCGTGTTCCAGTCGACTGGCACATCCCATGTATGACTAATTCATACTTGAAAACATACCCTAAGCCCAGACTTAACCTTCTAGCTTCTCCATTAGCCTTGCGCCTCCAGGATTTCTTTGCGTCCATGACTCCATCCATGCGCTTGCCTTCAAAAGCTTCCTTCGGTTTCGTCATGCTTTGGGTTTCTTCTTTGCCAAAGTACGCTTGGACTTTATGCTGCCAAGACTACATGGTTGGACTTATGCCGCCAAGACTTGCCTTTGGTCTTTCTTTTCCAAGGACTGCTTGGACTTTACGCCGCCAAGACTAAATGCTTGGACTTACGCCACCAAGACCTTTCCTTTGACTTCTCTTTGCCAAGATCACACTTGGACTTGTCTTTTACCAAGTCTTCATACTTGAATTTTCCTGTCACTTAAACATGTTCACAATTAGATCACAAAGCATTACCTAACTTAGATGATTATCCAAACATCAAAATATGTAAATGCTTGGGGCATTGTTGCACCAACAGTTTAGACCTGATAGTGGAGTCCCCACCATACGAGGGACCATCCACTTCAGTACCCATCTCTCCCCCTTTACATCACTCTCCCTCCAGTCCATGTATGCATAGGAGCCCACCTAGTCCACGTCGGCATGAGCCTGCACATGCACCACCACCTTTTCCTACTTGTGAGCAGGATGCAGGTACATCTATCTATGATTTTTTGGAGTTCTGATCGCGCCTCGACGACATATATACTGAGCAACATACGCAAAGGTAGTGATGGGAGGAGCAGAGTGCCTACACGCAGGCTGAGTTTTAGGGCTTCCGGGAGCACTTCCAGCAGGTCGAGGAGTTCTATGACGATGCCCGCGACTACTTCTAGGAGGAGGTTTCCTATCGCCAGGAGGAGGTCACCTACCGCCAGGAGATGCAGTAGCACATGCGTGCCTAGCAGGCACAGTGGGCTAGGGAGGAGGAGTACCGAGCAGCCGATGCGTTCCCTAGCTCTCAGATCGACCACATGTATATGTGACATCAGTGGCTCAACACCAGGTTCTCCCAGGACCCCGAGATACCGAGGCTACCCGACTTTCCACCTCGTCCACCATACTAGAGGTATGTTTCGCTTAAGTCTGGGGGGGGCAAGTCTTGATTTATTTTGTTTCTAGCAGTAATTTCTTTCCTGTCATTTGCATTTTTTAGTTAACATTCATTTGTTCATACATAGAGTTTTTAGTTTTTTTAGTACTTAATTTTTGCTATCTTTAAGCTACCTTAGTAATATTGCTAAAGTTTTCTTCATGAATTGTTTCCATGGGTAGCTTAACTTCATTTACCTCGTGGTATTTTATTTTAATTGCTCTAATGAATGTTCTAGTCTTACACTGGTTAGATTTTATTTTTACACCTACACATGATGAACATTCTAAAAGGGAGAGTCTAGTACGTACCTAATTATGATTCATCTCAATAGTCTAGTACTTTGGAATCCATAGGTGACTCTAGATTTAGCATTTTAGTTACTAGAGATGCTCGGATTGTGGAAGCTCATTCGGAAAAATCAAAATCCCTAGAGAGAAAAAAATGGAATAAGAAAAGAAAGAAAAAAAAGAAAGAAAAAGAGAGTAAAGAAAAATTGAAAAAAAATTATGAGGGATAAAAAAAACAGTTGTCGTGGGTAGAAATGGTTAGGTGCCTCTTTGAGACTGAGTTAGGTTACTGGGGAAACACCTACCAATTTCTCTCAATACCGAGCATGCCTTTGAGACTTTGTGCTAGATCTAGGGAATGACCCTCGCTTTGGGCAGGTAAGTGTCTAAGAGCCGGAGACCTTAGGAAAGGTATAGGATGACAACTTAACTTACCATGGAATGAGAATCCCCTAAGAAGATTCGTTTAGCACGAGCACAAGGAGCAAACTTAGTGAATTTCTAGAACATATCTATTTTTCTTTGATTACAAATACCACTTGATAAATCTAGTTAACATGCTAAGTATGGAACAATACCTTTTTAAAATTTCATGGCACTGAGGTTTGCTTAAGGACAAGCAAAGATCTAAGTCTGGGGAAATTGATGTAAGCAAAATATATAGGATTTTAGGAGTAGTTTTCGCTCACATCTCATTTCGTTTCATATTTGTTTCATGCATAATTTACTTTATTTTGCATGCATTTCCTATTTTCTTGTTCAGAGATCTGCTCGTTGTACTTTTATGTTCAGGACAATATTATACGGGTAAAATGGCACACTTTTAGAGCGAAAAGAAGACATTTGGCAGCTAGAATAGAATGACACACACCCTGGCCATGTGAAAACACACTGTCTACACCACAGTGCCACACACAGCCTGGCTGTGTGGATCCACACGACCGTGTGGTGTTGTGTGATTCTAACGCGATTCGATTATTTTCCAAGTTTCAAGGAGATCTAGGATGATGTCTATATAAAGGAGGCTACACCCAAACCCTAGGGGGGAGGCACGACAGCTGGGATAGCACTCTGATGCCCTAAAAAGCTTCGTGAACTCGCAACAGGGAGGAAGAAAGCCGTCGGAGATCCAAGTTCTTCACTTCAATGCGATAGAGAAGAGCCACATTGCATTGTAATTTCTGTTCTTTACATAATATCCATTATTTATACGAATATGATAGTGCTTTGTGTTTCTCCTCTCATATTTATAGAGTAGATTCTTTGATTCTAAGATTAGGGAGTAGTTTGTGTACGTAAAATATGTTATTCCAAATTAAATTCTGTTCTTGAGTTTGTGTTTGCAATTGGTATTAGTTTAGATCGATATCTATGTTTTGGTTTTCTATCTACTGTGCTAGCCGATACGAGGGGTGACAACCCTCGTATCTAAGATTTAGGAGAATTAAGGAGGAACCTAGGGGTTGGTCTCATCTCCTGTAACTGTGGATAGAAGGGTGCGATAGAATTGGAAACGATTCGTCGTAGGGATTGATTTGGCATCCTTGTACCACCTATCCCATCCTAATGCCAGGGTTCGACATGGTAAGGCAGAGATAACTCTCGATAGATGCGAAGGCTCATCGGGGGAGTGTATGATGTCCCTTCCACATGGCCATAGTTAGACGTTTAAACAACACCCAATTGATATCATGTTTTGCGACATACAAGTGAAACCAAAATCCTAGAATTTCTTCCAAAGACTTGCAACAAGCCTTTTCTTCTTCTGTGTGACACCGTATTGAGTTAGGACCACCGACAACCCTCACAATCACAACCATTAGAACTGAATTCCAAAAAATAATGTCCACTTAACAAATTGGTACTCGAATCTCAGTCCCTATGGGATCGATAATCTTTTTATTACTTGACGACATCTGTGCACTTGCGGGCGTTGAGTGTGAGCGCGCGCTTCGAGTCCTCAATGGTATCCATCATGAGATTTGAGGTCGCGTTCGCGTGCATCATTAACTAGGCTCTCGAGTGTTGAACACTAGACCAATCAACTGACCCAAAGTCCCAATCGACTAATAAACCTCAACCATGAGGTTTAACCCAAGTGTGATCCCCTTATATTTGATTGACTACCCTTAGCCTAGACCTAAGCTTTCTAGCCACCTCCATCAGCCTCACGCTTATTGGATCCCTCGAGTCCGTGATTCTTCATCCTTCGTGTTAGCCTTTAGATGCTCCCATCAGCTATGTCATGCTAATCGGGTCCTTTTCCAAGGTTCATTTGGACTTATGCTGCCAAGACTAAATGCTTGGACTTTACACTGCCAAAATCTCACCCTTCAACTTTCTCATTGTCAAAACCTCACCCTTGGACTTTCCCATTGCTAAGCCTCAATGCTTGGACTTTCTTGCCATGATCCATTTGTATTTATGCCGCTAAGACTACATGCTTGGACTTTACACTACCAAAACTACATCCTTAGACCTTTCCATTTCCAAATACCCATGACTTGGACTTTCAATTGCCAAGTACTCATGACTTGGACTTTCTAATTGCAAGACCATGCTTGGACTTTGCATGCCAAGACTATGCTTGGACTTTCCCTTGCTAACTCAATGTTGGACTTTATAATTGCTAAAGTTCACTTGAACTTTATGCTGCAAAAACTGCACACTTGGACTTATGCTGCCAAGACTTACCTTTGGACTTCCCTTGTCAAATATCTATATTTGGGCTTCCTTTGCCAAGTATCCAAACTTGGACTTCCGAGGTTGATTGCTCCAATAATATCCCCTAAATAATCTCCCCCATATGACTTTAGATATTCCAATCATCCACTAGTCATATGGTCAACATATAGTCAAATCCATATAGTTAACCAATGGACAAATTCATTGTCAACCTATTGTCAAACATCAAAACACTACTCGAGTCTCACTTGAGTTTGGTCAATATTGACCTGGAGCCTATTGCACCAACAATCTCCCCCTTTTTGATGTTTGACAATACCTTTAAGTTAGACTAACAATAACCCAACTTAACTATTCCAATGCCAAGGCATAGTGACGGTTTACCTAACTTAAACCTCACTTCTCCCCCTTTGGCATACATAAAAAAACCTACCAAGGTTTTCAATGTTCCATATCCCAATGAGATCCTACATTCTCCCCCTTGGTCCAAAAATATCTTGGATGCCTTCACTCTTCCTAATGATAAATCACTTATCACTAAATGAGAGTCAATCCATAATGAATGTTTACCTAACTCTCATTTCTCCCCCTTTGTAATCAAAATTGCATCCATAATCTCTTGATGGACACACTCCCCCTAAAGGCTTGCTCCCCGCTTGACTATTACATCAACAATGTCCTTGGAGAGTTCCTAAGCCTATAGGAAACTTAAAACATTGAAAATAAGGGTAAAAATTCATCCTTGAACTTTAACCTCCCTTAAAATTCGATACTCCACCCTAAATAACTCTCCTAATCATTTACAATGATAATTTCACCCTTTCAATGATTTCTAAAGCATATCCTAGGATTAGAAGACTTTATGGTAGCCTAAAATAGTTGATACATGGTTAAATAAATCTTGTTCAACCAAAATAAGCTTCAGTAGTCGACTAAAATCAGAAACCAATCGACTCCTTCAAGCAGCAATCGATTGGTTTCTGCAATGTGTAGGAAACAATTTCAGAAATCAAATTTTGATAAATCATAAGTAAATACATGTATTTTGAAAAATCATGAAACTTTATACGTACATTACTTACATGAAATATAATGGGTTAAAAATAATTTTAAATTAAAATATCCATTAAATTACAAAATTGATACAAAATTCAAAATCATTGAAAACTTTAATGTTTTTGCCTAACTTTATGTCAACCTATTCAATGGTGATTGCTATCAAAAGATAGACTTCACCATGGTTTTTCAAAATGATTTTAAAACCTTATTTTAAACCATGGTCTATAGGCTAGATGTACATGACTTGTACATTAACTTTCCTCATGATTCCTAATGTTATATTATGAGTTTAAGTTCATCTAGATGCAACATCTATGCACCTTGAACTTAACTCAATTTTCTAAAATCTCACATGTGTCTAAGGTGTATCAATATACACACATATTAATTTAATATTTTTGTGAGATGTGAGTTTTATTTTTCCCTAATCTAAGGGTTCATGCATTTTATTTAGGCAACTCTATTTGATTCCCTTGTCATGAGACTTCAAATCATGTCATTGTCCTTAATATCATTTTAATTGTCCTAAACGCATGAATGATGATCATGGCATAAAAATGTGCATAAATTAAAGCATAGCCAATAATCATGATGTCATGACATAAAGATAAACCTAAACACAAGCATGACATATATTACCCTAAGTATTATCATGACATTTTAAATGATCACACTACAACAAAAAATCGAATAGACAACGGTGAAAAACCGTTGTCTATTGGCAAAAAAATCTATGGTAAATCGACCCATTGTGAAAAGTGGTTCGGGCAAAGACAACAGTGAAAAACAGTTGTCGTTTCAAGGATAAGACAACGGTTTTTAACCGTTGTCTTTGACCGAACCACTTTTCACAACAGGTCGATTTACCATAGATTTTTTTGCCAATAGACAACGGTTTTTCACCGTTGTCTTTTCCTTAAATCTACAATGGTCTTTCACCGTTGTCTTTGACCGACCACCGATTTACCACGGATTTTTTTTGCTCATAGACAACGGTTTTTCACCGTTGTCATTTTTCAACGGTTACTCTAGAACACAATAAACCGTTGTAGATTTATAGTGTTGCGTTTTAATATAAATCATACAACATCAAAAAGAATTATAGAAAACACATATCAAAACCTAAAGTCATTTCGCGTTCCCCTTCCAGTTTACCTACTACTGTACCAGCGTGAATATGGTCTCCACCAGACATACGTAATGCTTTAGCTAGTACACGGAAATGCATACCATGATTTTTCTGTCTATCAATAACTGCATGCATTGCGCGATGGATGTGGAGAAGTAGGCCATTGTCACGGCAATAATGAGCCAAGCTAGTATTTGCAGTGAATCCACCTGTTAAGTAGTCATGCATTACGATAGGAACTCCTAATTCTCTGGCAAATATGGCCCTTTTCATCATTTCTTCACATGTACCTGCAGTAGCATTCAAGTAATGCCCTTTAATTTCACCTGTTTCGGCCTGCGCTTTATAAAGTGCTTCAGCACAAAATACGAAACGGTCTCTCCAACGCATAAATGGTTGTGAGTTCACGTTTTCATCATCTTTGGTAAAATCAAGCCCACCACGTAGACACTCATAAACTGCTCTGCCATAGTTTTTTGCAGATAATCCCAATTTTGGTTTAATAGTACATCCCAATAGGGGACGACCATACTTGTTTAACTTATCTCTTTCAACCTGAATGCCGTGAGGCGGGCCTTGGAAAGTTTTGGAATAGGAAGTGGGAATTCGCAGATCCTCCAAACGAGAGCTCAGAAGGCTTTGAAACCAAACACATTACCCACAATGGAAGTAAACATGTTAGTAATGTAACCTTCTTCAAAAAGGTCTAAAGGATAAGCTACATAAGCAATATATTGATTATCCTCCCCAATAACACCTCGATGTGGTAGCATCGCTTTGTAATGATCAAGACTGTAAGTCCATCACCCACGATTGTCCATGTACCAAGAGGATTCGCTATGCACTGCTTCTTCGGGTGGAACTCGAGGTTGAGGAGTTACTCTAAATCTGCTAAGATATCAGTATCTTTGACTTCGTAGTCGGGAGTATAATAAGTCAATTTGTAATCTTTAACACCAGCTTTAAATCCAACAAAAGCTTTAGTCTCTGTTTGTGGTGACATAAGTCCCTCCCTACAACTCATGAATTAAGAATTCTCACAACGACAAGGTCTACTCGATATGAATTATGCGTAAATGAAACCTTTGACAAAAATCTTTCAAAAAAAAAAATATTCAACTAATATTATCAACAAATTTCAATGTTATGTTAAAATGAAATGGTTCGTTATTAGACCATGTATTTGATTCATCAAATACATCATTATTGTATACTCTTTGATATATATGACGCAACCTAATGTTTATTTTGCAAATTTACAATTCAATTTATCTCCTTCTTCTTTTGAATCTAATCTAAATACTAAGAAAAATTCCCTCTTGAAAGTGATATATGTTGTATATTTAAATCCTAGATGTGAAAATAGGCATAATTCATCTTAAAAGGGTATAAAGAATAGATAGGCATAAATCAAATATCTAAAAAAAACAATAGAAAGAACAATAACCAACGAGATTGAAATACTGAATCATAAATGTAGTTCGGGTTCAAATTCTATATATATTGGAATCCAATATGGATGGTCTTTTCTATAATGATAGAGAAATTAAAGAGACTTACTCGTGATTTCATGTACTTGATATTTCTTTTGAAAAAAAAAAAGAGGGATTGGCTGAACTTGAAAATTTACTCTTTACTCATTGAATGAGTATACAATTGAATCGTATTCGGTTGGGTGATACCAACTAAATCGAGTGCTAACTCCCATTTATTTCTTATTGTATTGAATTAACCGATCAATCTGCTATCGAACATTTATTTTCCCCTTGGCATGGCACTATTCCAAAAAAATTTTCGACATATTTCACTTTAATTATAATTATGAGAATCAATCCTACCCCTTCTAGTCCTGCGGTTTCCACACAAAACCTAGGGCGATCGCTCAAATTATTGGCCCAAGATTAGATGTTGTTTTTCCACAAGATGCCTAATATTTATAACGCTTTAGTAGTAAAGGGTCGAGATCTTTGTCGGTCGAAAATTAATGTGACTTGTGAAGTACAAAGAATTATTAGAAATAATCGAGTTAGAATCAGAGCTATGAGTGCTACGGATGGATTGACGAGAGGAATGGAAGTAATTGATACGGAGCTCCTCTAAGCATTCGGTCGGCGGAGCTACACTCGGACGAATTTTCAACGTTCTTGGGAACCTGTTGATAATTTAGGTCCTGTAGATACTAGCACAACATCTCCTATTCATAGACTACTTTGCCTTTATAGAGTTGGATACAAAATTATCAATCTTTGAAACAGGAATTAAAGTAGTGGATCTTTTAGCTCCCTATCGCCGTGGAGGAAAAATAGGACTATTTGGGGGAGCTGGAGTAGGTAAAACAGTACTCATCATGGAATTGATCAACAACATTGCCAAAGCTCATGGAGGCGTATCCGTATTTGGCGGAGTAGGCGAACGTACTCGTGAAGGAAATGATCTTTACATAGAAATGAAAGAATGAGTAATTAATGAAAAAATATTAATCCAAAGTAGCTCTAGTCTATGGTCAAATGAATGAACCAGAGCTCGTAGATGAGTTGGTTTGATGCACTAACCATGGCGGAATATTTCGGGATGTTAATGAGCAAAACATACTTCTATTCATCGACAATATCTTTCATTTCGGCCCAAGCAGGATCAAGTATCCGCCTTTATTGGGGAGAATGCCTTCGCAGTGGGTTATCAACCTACCCTTAGTACGTAAATGGGTTCTTTGCAAGAAAGAATTACTTCTACCAAAAGGGATCCATAACCCGATACAAGCCGCTTTATGTACTGCGGACGATTTGACCGACCACTGCCTCGCCACGACATTTGCACATTTAGATGCTACTACCGTACTATCAAGAGGGTTAGCCGCCAAAGGTATTTATCCCGCAGTGGATCCTTTAGATTCAACGTCAACTATGTTACAACCTCGAATCGTTGGTGAGGAACATTACGAAACTGCGCAAAGAGTTAAGCAAACTTCACAACGTTATAAAGAACTTCAGGACATTATAGCTATTCTTGGGTTGGACGAATTATCCAAGAAGATCGCTTTAATGTGAGCGAGCATGAAAAATTGAGCGCTTTCTTATCCCAACCCTTCTTCGTGGGCGTAAGTATTTAGTTCTCCAGAAAATATGTTGGTCTTGCGTAAAACAATTAGGGGTTTCAACTGATCCTTTCCAGGAGAATTAGACATCTTCCCGAGCAAGCCTTTTATTTGGTGGGTAACATCGATGAAGCTCTGAAAGCTATAAACTTAGAAGAGGAGGGCAAATTAAAGAAATGACCTTAAATCTTTGTGTCTGACTCCTAATCGAATTATTTGGGATTCGTATGAAAGAAATCATTTTATCTACTAATAGTGGTCAAATTGGCGTATTAAACCACGCCCCATTGCCACTACTGTAGATATAGGTCTTTTGAGAATACGCCTTAACAACGACCAATGGTTAACGGTGGCTCTGATGGGGGGTTTTGCTAGAATCGGTACTAATGAAATCACCATGTTAGGAAATGATGCGGAAATAAGTAATCGACATTGATCAAGAAGCTCAACAAGCTCTTGAAATAGCTGAAGCTAATTTGAGTGGATGAGGGTAAGAGACAAGCAATTGAAGCGAATCTAGCTCTCAGACGAGCTAGGACACGAGTGGAGGCTGTCAATGTTATTTCCTACTAGTTAAGTCATTAGACCAAACTAAAAGAATAAGTTTTCAAAAAGTTCTTTACTTTAATATATACACCTACACCACATGTTGATTTTGCTAATTGAACACAATAAAGTTGAATCGATAAAAAGAAGATGGGTAGAAAAACTTATTAGATATCATTTCATCGATTCCGATTCTAATAAGTTCTACCTACTATTGATTTGAACCAATGACTACCGCCGATGAAAGCAATACTCTAACCATCGAGTTAAGTAGGTCATTTATCACTACAAATGGGAACCCATCACTCGGGAATTATAGATAGAATAGGATTTCCAAGCAATACTAATTTCTTTCTTTTCTGCTTTAAATAAAATAAATAAATCAGAGAGCTATCGTGTGGGATTATGAAATATCTATCTTGACAAGAAATTGTCTATATGTTAAGATGTCTATAACAAGGGCTATAGCTCGTTGGTAGAGCACCTCGCTTTACACGCGGCGCCAATGCTTTTCAAAGGAGCCAATTATGCAATGAACATAATCGATCGTATTGAAAAATTGATGTCTTACTCCATTCCATAGGTTCGAGGGAACAAGAGAACAATAGCCTGACCTGACAAATATTGGGTTCGGTCCGATTCAGGCGCTAATTAAGTTGCCAAATCAAATAGAACCCACCCGCCAGTGATTTGATAGTTGATAAGGTAAATACCCATCCCATTCAATGCTAGGCATAATGAGTATAAGGGACTCAAAAAAACCTCTTTTCGCTCTATGAACTTGAAGGTGTATGAAGTCTCAGGCGATATAGAGATTCTATTTAACTTAGGTTAATCTAGGCGAAGGCGCACCTAAGTCAACGTAATACTTCCTTGAAACACTTTGGTATTGCTCCCCTAGATCAGAATACAAATAATGAATCATAGCACATGGAGCCATCTCATTATCTTCCTCTAAAGATAAAATATGGTAGAATAACTGATCTTTACATCAGTTGATGAAAGAGCCCAATGCAATAAAATGCATGTTGGGTCTTTGAAACAGTTCAAATCATTTCGATAATAATAAGTTTGATCTGTTTTACCGAGAAGGTCTACGGTTCGAGTCCGTATAGCCCTATAATCCTAATATATTTTATATTATTTTGGTAATGCTTTCATTTCTATGATACCAACCGAGTGGCCAGAACTATGAGGAAATGAAAGCATTACCAAATCCTCATGTAAATACATAAGATAAGTACAGAAAAAAATTTCAATAGATCCAATCTGTACTTCTCCAATTTTGTATGAATTACTCACCCTTTCTCATTAATAATCGTGGATGAATTAAATATTACTTTTTTTTTTCTTTTCCTGTACATGATCAAAGAGTTAGCGACACATTTTTGTTTTTGTATACCGAATCCCAATCAATTTAGGAAGTGGAAATCATGACATGATTCCGACTAAAAACTTCAACCTGACCCAATGAAATCTAGTCCTCTAATCCTAAGTAGCATGGGTCTAAGACGTATTCTTTTCTTGGTCTTAGGTCTCATATTTGTAGAAAACCCGCCACGGCTAATGACTAATCTTTTTTTGGCATAACAAGAGAAACCTTATTTATTGATTCACAAATAATGGAGAGATAATGAATTGGTACTAAAGGATTAACGTTTCTTCTTCCATATTCTATGAGTTGGGGGGTTTTGGGTTGGGGGTTTGATTTGGTCTATCGAATCATTCGATAATATGTAATTCTTTCATTATAAAATGTAATGTTATGTAAATCTTTTATTATTACGTAGATTACTCCACTCTTTGCTATGTTTCCTCCACTCTTTGCTATGTTTCATTGTCTAGTATCTAGTATAGGTGTACTGTAAAACTTTTTTTTGTGTCGGAATCCACCCCATTGTTTGGTGTTATCATTATATTATTAATATTCAGTGTTATTGCCATAACAAAACAAACGAGTATTTTGGTTCATTCCAAATCATAATCTAGTTTATTACTAGAGATTTTTCCAAAATAGAAAGAATCTTTTATTCTAACTCTAATGAAATAACTCCATCCTTCTTATTTATTTCTGATAAGGTGGGATGGTACAGGTTCCAATTTTCCTATTTTTTTTTTATTTTTGTAGAGAAAGATATAACTTGTTATATGTCACCTCTCGATTCAATGGATTGAATCAAATCAATTAAGAAAAAAAGAAATGAAATAAAGAATTTGAATATACTAATTATGGACTATTCATATTATTTAATTATATTATTTAATTAATAGTAATTAATTAATTATTAATTATAGGATATTTCTTTTATAATAATTATTATATTATTATTATTATACAAATTATTATTGGGATATATTAAGTATTAGGATTATAATATGGATAATAATCATAATATATAAATCTATACTATATTATATAATATATTATTATATCTATATATTAGGTAGGATATTATAGATATTAGGATATTATTATATCTATTATAGGATAATATAGGATATTTTAGTATTTTATTAACTTTCACTTTTTTTATAGAATTACCTTTTTATAGAGGATATAGAACCCAAGACAAAGTGAAAGAATCTTGTTTTTGTAAGAAGGAGCACCCTATATCGACACCATATCTAAATAAAATCGAAATACAAAATGTAAGTGTAAGTGGGATTTTCTTAGGTGAATCTTTAAACAAGATATGTCCCACAGAAACTCTAAACTATGCCGTTTGATCAAAATATATTCTTCTTTCGCCTAAACTAAGATAAGAAGTTCTGGATAAATTGACACTTCCGATTCGAATCGAATAATTCAGCATATTCCACATTAATAGGAGTACATTTATGTTTCTGCTTCACGAATATGATATTTTCGGGCATTTCGATAATATCAAGCATTATTCCTATCTTGGCATTTGTAATTTCGAGTTTTAGCCCGGTTAGGGAAGGACCGGAGAAACTATCTAGTTATGAATCGGGTATAGAACCCATGGGGGATGCTTGGTTACAATTCCGAATCCGCTATTACATGTTTGCTCTAGTTTTTGTTATTTTTGATGTTGAAACGGTATTTCTTTATCCATGGGCAATGAGTTTCGATGTATTGGGTGTATCCGTATTTATTGAAGCTTTTATTTTCGTGCTTATCCCAATTGTTGGTTCAGTTTATGCATGGCGAAAAGGAGCATTGGAATGGTCTTAACTAAATATTCATACAATCAAAAAAAAAAGGAAGGAAAAGATTACATTGAGAGCTTATGAATTTGATTGAGTTTCCTTACATGACAAAATAACTACCAATTCTTATTTCAACTACATTGAATGATCTTTCGAATTGGTTAAGACTTTCCAGTTTTATGGCCGCTTCTATATGGTACCAGCTTGTTGTTTCATTGAATTTGCTTCATTAATAGGCTCGCGATTCGACTTTGATCGTTATGGATTGGTACCAAGATCGAGTCCTAGGCAAGCACCTAATTTTAACAAAGCACAATAACAATGAAAATGGCTCCTTCTTTAGTAAGATTATATGAGCAAATGCCCTGAACCAAAATATGTCATTGCTATGGGAGCTGTATTATTACAGGAGGTATGTTCGATCGATTCTTATAGTACTGCTCGTGGAGTCGATAAGCTAATTCGCCGATGTCTATTTGCCGGCCGCCCACCTAAACCAGAGGTCGTTATAGATGCTATAATGAAACTTCGTAAGAAGATATCTAGAGAAATCCTTGAAGATAGAACTGTGTCTCAACAGGAAAATAGATGTTTTACTACCAATCATAAGTTTTATGTTCGGCGTAGTATTCATACTGGAAATTATGATCAAGAATTGCTCTATCAATCTGCATCTACTTCAGATACTTTCAAACATTTTTTCAATCCAAAAGTTCAAGATCTCCCCGAATTAGTGAATCAGAAAGGTAAGGTTCTTTTGTGCAGAATAAGAAAAAAAAAAAGGTCACTCTTTAAAAATTTCATTGTAACTTTAAATACTCAATGC